>OY728159.1:2037481878-2039966888 GCA_963277665.1 Viscum album
TTGCCGTAGTGATAACTCAATTGTAGCGGTACACCCATAAGTTTCCAAGATGTACTGAGGCCTGAGGGAATAGTTTTGGTGGCCTGGGGTGAAATGGAAAGTAGAAGAGTTTGTGGCAAGGTGCCTGGTGTATTAGCACGTGAAGGCTAAGCACCACATCCCAAGAGGTTTTTTGAAGCCTTTATATGTCCTCGAGTGGAAGTGGGTGGACGTCTCAATGGATTTCGTCATAGGACTACCCAAGGTTTAAGGAGGATTTGATGTTATCTGGGTATTGGTAGACCTGCTGACAAAATCAGCTCACTTCCTGGAGATCAAGGAGTTGAGTGTAGTGGATTCCTTAGCATGGAGATAGATGGATGAGGTGGTGCAGTTTCATGGAGTTCTGAGGTCTATAGTCTTAGATAGGGATTCATTGTTTACTTCACGAGTCTGGAGGGGATTATAGCATGCTTTTGGCACCCAACTATGCCTTAACACGACTTTCTACCCCCATACATATGGGAAGATAGAGAGAACCATCCATACATTAGAGGATATGATACGGTCATGTGTTTTGGACTTAGGGGGATCATGGGAATGACATTTTCCCTTAGTAGAGTTTTCCTACAATAGTATCTATCACTCTAATATTGGCATGGCGTTGTTTGAAGCCTTGTACAGGAGGCTGTTCCGTTCGTTCATGTACTGGACCGAGGTTGGGGAGGTAGGTGTTCTTGGCCTAGAGGTAGTAAAGAGAAAAACAGAGAAGGTTCATCTTATGCGTGAGAGGATGAAGTCATCCCAAGATCGGTAGAAGTTGTATGCCGATCGTAGGAGGAGGCCCTTGGAGTTCAAGGTTGGAGACCATGTGTTCTTGAAGGTTTTCCCTCGATGTGGGCAGAGAAGGTTCAACAACGGGATAAATCTCTCTCCGAGGTTCATCGGGCATTTCGAAGTGTTGGGGCGAGTCGGTGAGGTGTCATATCAGCTGGCATTTCCACCTCAGTTGGAAAAGGGACACGATGTTTTCCACGTCTCCTAGCTTTGTCGATATCTACATGATGACTCCCATGTCATTGACTGGGGAGAGTTGGATATAGGGGATAATGGTACGTTTGTGGAGTGACCAGTGAGGATCGACGGTCTAAAAGAGAAAGTGCTTTGTGGATGAACCATCCCTTTGGTTCGTGTGTTGTGGAGGCACGGTGGCCTCGAGGAGAGTACTTGGGAGCAAGAAGCGCAAATATGCGCCCAATACCCATAGTTGTTTTGAGTTTTGTTCTGTTTTGTTTCATACTTGTTTGTGATGTAGTGGTTGACATTGTTGATTATGAAATGTGATGTTTTCCTTGTTTTATGAATGTGTGTGAAAAGTCCTGACCATGGGAAGGGGGGGGACCGAATCCCTAGTCAAGATGCATTAAGGTGGATACGATTAAACCCGTACAGGCGAGTCAGTTCCACCCAAAGCAGATAGTATCTTGAAATAGAGGAAGGGACTCCCTAAACCATATGACTGGATGGTATGACCTTAACATGTTTGTGTGATTTCTATAGGGAGAGGTGTTCCTAGATGTCTAGGGTGGTTTGGCCATGAGAGGTATCTTTATAGGTGTTTGTTTGGACCCCTCTCTGTATATCAGGTTTTGGTTTTGATTCTCGAGGATGAGAATAGTTTTAGAGGTATCTAATGTAATGGTCTAGATCCTCCTGGTCCATTACTTTGCCAATTTCTAGTGTTTGGGATGCCTTGGACCCCATTAGTAAGTCCGGATCCAAAGGGTCGCGTATCAATGGTAGGATGACACTGTGGTGTCACTCATCGGTGACACCAATAGGCGAGTCATCGATCGGTGTGTTACCGATCTATGCCACATGGGATTTTTGGGTTTTCTTCCCTAGTTTTCCTATAATGCCACTTTTGAGCATTTTGACCTTTTTAAAGAGGTTTGAAGCTATTTTTAGGCCCATAAACAATGGTTTAATTCTCATAATTGTGGGGTGACCCTCAACGGACCCGTTTTTGTGTCCTTAAATAAAATCCTTTAACGCACAGCTGTTATGGACACCTCTCTGATGAGAATTATTAAATAATAATTAATTCCATCGTGTATAACCGTCGAACCGCGTGGTGAGACCATGATCTGCCTTTAATCCGTTAGACATTTTCATATCCCATAACTCCAGGATATCTGTTTTTTATCACATGGGGATTCCTCCTTCTTCTTGGCTGGTCTTTTTCCTTTCCCTGGTGCGTTTGGAGTCCCCCTTCCCGAGACCAGTGGTGCACTTGTGCTGGAAGCTTCCCTACTCATTCTTGGAGTCCCCAAAGTTCCTCCCCTGAAATTAGCACATCCCCAGTTATTGGCACGAGGTGGAAAACTTTGATTTTTGATCATCCAAGTAGGGTTATTCCTTCGTCTCTCTTTACTATGTATCATTCAGGGTGGGTATGATAATGTTCCTATGGGGATGGATGAAACTAAACCTTAACAAAGATAATAAATGTTTTTTATGGAATGAAGGTGTGTGTTTGATGATGTTTCAGTACTCTTTTAACTTTGATTATATGTTGTTAATTGTATGGGATTATGTCCACTAAAAATTGTGTCCATTGGTTGTCTTTTCTTGCGCACTAATGAACCTCTGTTTTTCAAGATAATTCTGTGACTGAATGGTTGTAACAAAGAAATTTGTTAATCACGTAAACTCGGTTGATTAAATGGATGCCCAATGAATAAGAATCCTAGTGTGGTCACCCCGGTTAACCAAATAGAAAGATATAACTATAGGAATGGTGTGTTTAAATCTAAAAAATCCCTTGCTCTGTTTTGATGATGTGTATGGTGGCTCTACTTGATTATTGTGAGGTGACGTGGATAGGGATGTGATACTATGTTGTGATGTAGTTGTTGGTTTGTGGATCTGTGGCTGTATGAGGCTGTATATTGGGGCTCGGTTTGGTTTCAGTACTTTGAGGTATCTCACAGATCCCTTTTGTTGTTGTGCCTTTACAAGAGAATTGGGTGTGAATGCTTAAATTAGTGTTTGGCTATTTTTCCTTCCTTAGCTTGTGGATATACCTATTATTTTACTAGTAGTGAAGAATTATCTAAATGGAATCACTTGAATATGAAAAAAAATGGGTTCAATGGGGACTTGTTTACCAGAAATGAGTTGTGACTTGGTTGTGGTTGTGGTGCTTCTTATGAATTAATAATAACGAGGGTGTTTGTGTGTGGGCTAGTTTTGGAACCCCTAGGCTGGGAAGAGTGCTTGTTTACCTATATGTATAATTTAGTTTTCATGTTTCTTATTTTTTCCCCACCCAAGTTGAGTACTTTATGTAGAACACCCCCATTTCATGGGGGAGGGTGTTTTTCCCAACACTCCTATAAGTAGCTGGTTATTAGATCCTTTTCTACTCCCTTTCCTGAGTAGCCCAAGATTCTTCGGGTAGGTTTTGATGGTCTGAGGTCCATTATAACCTAAGATTCTTCGGGCATGGTATTTGTGGTGGTTGGACCAGGTGTGTACGGGAAGGATGTTTCCCAAGTGTCTTCGGGATAAGGCCCAGGTGTCTTCGGGCATGGTGGTAGTTGTTCTGGCCTAGGTGTCTACAGGTGTGGTTACGTGTGGTTGTTGTGGCCCAGGTGTTTGCAGGTAGGTTGTGAAGTTGTGGTATCCTAGGTGTTTGCGGGCGGGGTATGGTAGTGGGATTGTGGTGAGAATGGAAGGGAAGGTCTGATGCATAGGATTTCTTCAATAACTAGTGGGAAAGTGGTGCAGGGTACCCAAACATCAATGTATTATTACTATTACCTTACTTGACTTGCATTATTTGGGGAGTGTTCCTTGGTTAGGTTTGGGTGGATAGTTTCCTTGTTAAGTGCTTTTGTTATCACTTTTCTCACGAGGAATTAGAATGTCTCCCCACTTGTGCATGAGAGATTTTGGGTTTTCCCTACTGAGTATACTTGTATACCCACCCTACATATATAAAATTTCTTTCAGGTTTCTAGGAGGACTTCAAGGACTATGCCAGACCCTACTAGTTTGGAAGTTGGGACCGCTAACGTTACTACTTTTCTTTTCCTTTGGTACTTTTCTTTGGAGTTTCTTGTACTTTTGTATCCCTTACTTTTGGAACATTCATATGGGAATGGTTTTTTTTGTCTTTACTTATACTTCTAGTTTTGGTGTTGTTTGGGATTTACTATCTTATCTCCTGATCCTACTAAATAAAAAGGGTAATGACTTCCATTTTGTGTGATTCTATACCCTTGGTGCTAGTTGCCACTCTGGGACCCATTGAAGGTGGGTATTGGGGGTCATTATCTCTCCTTCAACTTGAGTAAGGGAGGGTCTGACAATCTGTTGTCCCTTCCCTCATCTTGTTTAAGGTGGGTCGTGACAAAAACACTCAGGGTATAGACTCACTTATTGAACACTAGGGAGTATCCTGACCAAGAATTTTTTTTGGCTAGAGCATGAGACTCTCTACACATACGACTCAATTTATTAATATGTGATAGTGCATGAATGGATTAATTCTAAGAGAGTTGAATTCTACCCAACAAATGGGGGGATGAATAGCGTGAATCAATATTCCCGAGATCTATAACATAAATGGGGTGGCGTGATGATGGAGGATAACTACTGACCATATTCAAAACATAAAATCCATTATTTTCTTTCTGAGGATGGGGACAAACAAATGAGGGTCGATCGCTGACCATGATCGAAACATGAGACCTATCTCAAAATATCATCAAAAGTATTTCAGGGTGTATTCCCAAGATGGTAGGTGAGTCATTGTGTCTAGGCACCATTTATGTTGGGAGAGGGTAGTTTAGAAGTTAAGGATGATGGGGATCCAATTCAAGGGAGATATGAAGCGTGGGGGTGAACTGATGGAATGTTCAAATGGAGTTCAAAACTCTTTGAATTACACCACCATGTATTTGATAAAATTGGATAGGAATATTGGTCTAAACAAAGGAAAGACTCATATTCTAAGGGTAGTTTCATCTCATATGACGATCGATGGTCAAGGAACATGAATGATGTGGTACGAAACCGATGTCGAAGGGGGAAAGAGGATTCTTAGGAGAGTTCCTAATATGTTTTACAATTTTACATCATGAAATGTGGATGAATTACATGAAATTTAAATTCATTAGGTGAGAAATATGAGTCATATAGTTTACCATCATGTAATTAGGATGTTTATAGCACAATGTAGTGTATTGTGGCAAGAACACATAAACCGATGTGAATAACACCCACCCAACCAAGGTGATGGTAGGCATAAGAGGGTAACATAATGTGGGTTCTCCCTAGAGGGGATTTTAAGGAAAATAGAGGTTAATATTTGGATCTAACTTTTACTTTCACTTATGGGTTCAATGATCACGGCTATATTTTTTTGGGGTCTATAGTGGGTCCCTTCTGGATTTGTACCTCTTTCTTTTTAACCCATTATATTTTCTAAGTTGTAGGAGAGACTTGGTGGGGAGAGTTTGACTCTTTATTAGGTTTCACCTATGTGTTTTCAACCTAATAGAATTTTTTTCCTCTTACCTTTGGTAGTTTAGGGTCATACTAATTGGACCAATAAGTTTCAAATAGTTTACAGTCATAATGCTCAGAACACAGGGTTCAAAATAGTTTAAGGTCATAATGCTCGGACCATGAATCATCATTTAACGTCATAGATCTTGGACCATGGTGCTATAAATAGTTTAAGTTATTAATTCTTGGACCTAAGGGGATCCCCCCATAATGGTTCTTATGATGCTAGAGGGTTCAAAACTAATGTAAATGGTGTTTCTAGGAGGTACCTACACTAATAAAAATAATATTGGGTGAGTCAAATATAGTTTAAGGTCATGATGCTTTGACCATTGGTTTTTGTGTCTTAAAGGGATGTTTGTTCCATAGGGGAGAGGTAACCCAATGTGAATTAGGATCCTAGGAGTTCCCAACACACATAACATCTTCGAGAAAACTTACACATAGTTTAAGTACATTATTCTTGGACCTAGGATCCTTGTATAATGTTATAGAGTTCAAACTAGAGGATTAATGCCCTAAAAGAACATGTGTATCATGAAAGAGTGGAAACTTTATGTGAATTTAGGTCTAAGAATGATCATTGCCACATGAAACATTCCTAGGACGACTTGCGCATAGTTTAAAGTCATGGTGGTTAGACTTGGGTTCTTAGTTTAAAGTCATAGAGTTCGAACCAAAGGGGAACCCATTCATATCAACCTTTATTGATAAAAACTCCCTCCCAAATTCTAATCCCATGGGATGCATGCTCAATGTAAGAAACAATAAGTGGTAGGGAGTTCCTACTGTTTATAGGGGAGAACACAACAAGAGGAAAAAGTCAATGACTTAAGGAAGTATGGTAAGGGTAGATTGATACTTTCAAGTCCTGGATATTAAAAGGGGAATGACTAATGGGTGGGGAAAAACCATTGAAAATTTTTGAAACATAGGTTCTACACCCACGGTGTTCAAGGATGGGGTGAAAAAATGCAGGATCGACTGTTGATTGGGTTCAAAACATGGTAGCGACCATATGTTACTAGGGATTCTTGGGGGTGTGAGCCCAAGATAGAAGGTGAGCCATTATATCCAAGAACCATTTCCATTAGGAATACCATTCAGACCAAGAGGATGATTATTATCCAAATAGAAGAAATCCCAAAGCAAGAATATGGTAGTGGGGTATTTCCTAGAGGTAATGTTAAGTACCGTATGATCTATTTCACCCCATGCTCAAATTTGTTGGATGAACATGCTGGTAGGTGAGGATCAAGCCTTACCTGAAAGTGTGGGAACCATAAAATGAGTTGATGGTATGTATGGACCTAGGATGTGAGATCCAAGTGTCATTGTATATTCCATGGGAATGGGAATCAATCTGTACATAGTTCTGGAATGTGGTGAGGCCAGAGACCGATAATGGAGGAGTGGTGTTCTCTCTTATGATGACATCAAATCATCCCACATTGGTCATATGAATCATCCTATGTTCATTTCATATGGTAAGGATAAAGTTTAATGTCATGTTATGAGGACATTGGTTTAGTAATCTCATATTTTTCATATGAGGTATCCTAGTTTTATATGGGGTAAGGATAAAATTTAACATCATGTGATGTGGACGTCGGGTTTTCTGGTCATCCCATACTTGTCATATGAGGCATCCTATGTTCATTGCATAGGGTAAGGCTACAGTTTAACGTCATGTTCTGAGGATTTTGGTTTGATTATCTCATTCTTATGATATATTGCATCCCAGTTTTGTACTGGGAAATGATATAGTTTAACATCATGTGTTGAAGAAGTTAGGTTTTTTTGTCATCCCTTACTTATCATATGAGGCATCCTATGTTCATTGTATTGGATTAGGATATAATTTAATGTCATGTTATAGGGATGTTGGTTCATTCATATCATACTTTTCATATGAGGGATCTTCATTTTATACGGGTTAAGGTTACAATTTAACTTAATGTGTCAAGGACATTAGGTTTTTTGGTCATCCCATACTTGTCATATGAGGCATCCCTTGTTCGTTACATAGGGTAAGGCTACATTTTAACATCATGTGTGGATGATGTTGGTTTGTTCATCTCATATTTTTCATATGAGGCATCCCAGCTTTAAATGGGGTAACTTCATGTGCTGAAGATATTGGTATTTGTAGTTTAAAGTCTTATAGCTCAGACTATGGTTGCTACCAATTTAAGGACAAAAATCTTGAAACCTAGGTGTAGTTGCTATTTTAATGTCATAGAGCTTGGATAATAGAATGTGGGTGTCTCAATAAGTCTTGTGTGGCATGAAAGAGTGATAAAATGATGTAAAAGGAGGTCCAAAGAGACCCTATGACACAAAAAACTCGACAAACCATACCTAAGTTGACATAATGATATAGTGGGAGAAAAGACCCTGTAATGAGTTGATGAAGGGGGATGTACCCAATACATGAGATTCAGGTGTTACTATATATCCCATGGGAATGAATAAAGTCACATGTAGTTATAGAACACAACATGGTAAAATAATGGTGTTAGAGGGTAAATATTCTTGAGCAAGGATGCAATGAAAAAAAGGGGGCATTGGCTTGCTAAAATATTGAGGGTGAAATAAACTATTTGAGATGGGGACAAGGAGGCTAGATGAACATAGTTTAAGGTTATAATTATTTGATCTAGATTAAGACCTTTTAGGATGTTTGAGTGGTTCCAAAGAGTTAAAACCCAATGTTAAAGATCCAAGTAGGCTTTTTACCATACAAAACAATTTAGAAATCGGTTGCACACGGTTTAAGGTCATAAGGTTTTGAATAGGAGGATACCCCTAAATAGTTCGGTGCTAAGTTTGGGCTTGGGATGTTGGATCCAAGCATCCCTATGTATCCTATCAGGTGTGGGAATCAAGCCACACACATTTTTGAAACATGGTGTGGTAGGATACCAATGCTAGTAAGGAGGTTTACTCTATGGAGAGGACATTGAATCATCTCATATTTGTGATATGAGGAAACCAAAATTTATACAGGGTAAGTCTTTCAGTTTAACATCATGTTCTAAGGATTTTGGTTTGATTTATTTCATATTTATCATATAAGGCTTCTCTGTTTCATATGGGGTATGGCCTATAGTTTAACATCATGTGATGAAGATGTTGTCGAGGCCTATGCATTGAGCCGCACATTCTCCCTTCCATAGGTTGGGCCATAAGGGAATATCATCCTAGTAATAGGTCAAGGAATATGATTGGGGTATTACACAAGAGGATGATTTCCATGGGAATTTAAGAGTGATAGTGCTATAGTTAAGGGGTGGTTCTATGATTAATTCACAGATGGACCCAAAGACAGAAGGTCTAGGCATCACTATGTATCCCATGTGAATGGGAATCAATCCACAAGTAGTTCTGAAGATGTGATATAGTATAAAACAAAGATCTAAAATAGGATAGACTTTCATATTTAACATGGATGGGACATATGTTTTGTAGTTTAAGAATCATACAGAAGGACCCTAACAAAGCATTTTAAGGTCATGCATCTAGGACTAAGGGGGATTTAAAAAACAGATTAAATTCATAATGCTTGGATTGGGGGAGTGATTGTTTCAAGGATGTTTTCATGGAATGAAATGTATAAGTCCCGATGTGAGATGAGGGCGATGAAAGACCATGTCCCACATCAATATAATGAAAGAAGCTATACATAGTTTAAGTTCATAATTCTTAGACCATAAGTGGGTCCAAAGGGCCAAATATTGGTGAATGTAATTCCACCTCCCCCCGGGGGAAGGGTTTATGATGAGTTGGTAGCTAGGCCTGAAGACAAAAGGTCTAGAAATCAATATGTATCCCATGGGAATTGTAATTAAGCCACATATAGTTCCGGGGAAACAACATAGTAGGATTATAACACTAGATGTGGGGGTATATCATATATGATGACATAATTGAGGCATCCCATGGTTTTCATGGAGAAAAATGTGTTCATGACATAGGGTAAGGCTACAGTTTATCATCATGTTCCGAGGATGTTGGTTTTTTTCATTCTATACTTTTCATATAAGGCATCCTAGTTTTATATAGGGTAAGTATATAGATTATCTTTGTGTTATGAGAATTTTGGGCTTTATAGTTTAAAGTTGTACAACTAAAACTATGGATTTTATTAGTTTTTAGGTCTTGGAGATCATACCATAGGGGCTGAAAATAGTTTAAGGTCATAATTATTGGACCAAAGGTGCTATTGTTTGTTTAAGGTCATAGAAATCAGACCCTAGTTACTGCAATTTAAGGTTACATATCTTTGAACATGGATCCTAGTTTAATGTCATAGAGTTTTGACCAAAAGTGTTTCACATGAAGTACTACTTGAGAAACTTGGAATTGGTGGGAGGGGTGATATGCTCTCCATCCATGGTGATTAAAGAGTATAATTCCTTAGACTAGACCTTATGGATAATTTAAGGTCCTTAGTACTTGGGATCCAACTCTAGTGTATTTTTTATGAGTATCATTAGTGTTTTGAGATCCAATACTATGTCACCCTGGAGGAAAGAGTAGAGGTGAAACTTCTTATTGAATGCTCTCGCTATCATGTTCTGGTGCCTCTCTAAGTTATGAAATTCCAGAATCCTATTTTCCTTTAGCGATTATAACTCTTCTAGAAGTACTTATTCCATTTTTTCTAGTGTCTTCTGGTCATAAATAGCCATTCTGAGCGACAAAAACTAAAAATCAATGGGTAAGACTGCCTCTGTTTCATACACTAGGGAGCATGGTTTTTCCTGGGTGGAATTTCTAGTTGTCATATGATATGACCAAAGGGAATTAGGGATATTTTCAGGACAACTTGTTTTGTTATGGACTAACACTATTTTCAATATGTTAGAGATGGTCTTATTAAATGCCTCAATCTACCTATTTTCCTATGCATGGTAGTGAGAAGTATGGTTGAGCCAGATGTTGTACTTGGTGTTTAATTTCTTCATCTTGATAGGCCATAAGTTGGGGCCATTGTCTGTACAAATAGTTTGAGGCACTCCAAAATGATGGATGATGTGGGAGCTCACAAACTCAATCATGGACCTTGTTTTTTTACTTCCTTAAGGGGAATCACTTATGCCCATTTGGAAAAAAAGTCATTTGTAGTCAAAATGAACCTGATATGTTAAGTTTTTGTTGGTGGGTAGCGTCCCACAATGTTGAATCCCCATAATAAAAATGGAAAAGAATATTTTTTAGTGTGGAGAATCTCTAGTGGTCGATGCACAAATTTGGTATGGATCTAACATGCTTGACGCCTCTTGGAAAACTCAATACAGTCACGAACCACAATGGGCCAAAAATAGACCAATCTCTAAATTTGGTGGGAGAGATTCAATCCAACTTGATGGGTGCTACAAGATCTGGTATGTACTTCCTACATGACCTAAGATATTTCGTTTCCTTGGATGAAATGGAGGATAATTCCATCAAACCCACACTTGTAGAGGGTTTTCTCAAGTTTATGTGTGTTATTGAGGGTAAACTATGTTGCATGCCAGCAGATTCTCTCACGCTTGCCTCTTTTTGGTGAGAGAATTCCATGCTAGAGATACTCAAAAGAGGGAGTCTTCCAATTAAGTTTTTTCTAAACTGTGGTGGGATTTAAGGTCCCTAACATAGAAGTACCAGAAAACAGCTGATATACCTATCAATTTCCATTATCAAAAGTGACATGGATGATGACCCTCTGATGTGCCACATGAATCATCAAATCATCATTGTCAGGTTCTATGAGAGAAGAGGATAAACTTTCCAAAGCATCGGCTCAACCATTATGGGACAAAGTAACATGGTTCACCTTCATCTAGGAAAGGAACCAAACCATCATCTAATAGGTGTTTTATATTAGGGCCATAAAATCTTGTTTTTTGATGAGATATTTACCCTTGATTTGTTTGATGAATAAATTAGAGTCTCCCTTCACATGAAAATAGGAGAAATCAATATCGAGGTCCAACTCAAGACCATTAATAAGGGCCTATTACTTTTCCTCATTGTTGGTGCAACCTTTTGATAATAGTAATGAGTAAGGCAAGACGACCTGTGTTGGAGTGATGAAGATGATTCTTAGGCCTGCCCTATTAAGCTTGGGGTCATTGATCATTCTATCGACCAGTATTTGGGAGTCATGGTCAAAAGGAATCTTCCAACATGGTATAACCTAATACACTAAGATAATAGAATCATCTGGGAAATTAACATCCACGTGTATTTTTTAGGGGATGGATGCATGTTTAGGAAGTCTGCCAATGCCTGGAATTTGATGAACTTCTGTGGGATAAACCTGATGTCGAACTACTAAATGATTACATCTTAGCATTCCAATCATCCCATCATCATGGTAATATTATGGATATACTTTATCAAGTTTACTGGGGACACTGGCTATATCTCATAGTGGTGAAAATAATGACATAGATTTTGAATTGAAAATATCAGCATGAGGTAACTATTCTCGATGGGGAAGTATCTTTTATCCATGTCAAGGATAATATTTCTGATATAATATAGGCCTTTTACCCTACCCTTGTTGTTTTTCTAGGCTATGAGGTCACTAATGAACCATTCCAGGGCAGTCATGTAAAGGACCAAAGGATTTATAGATATAGGTGGTATCAAAACTGGGGGCTATAGTAGGCACTACTTAATATCCTCAAAGGAAATATGGAAGTCCTTATCCCACTAGTAAATTATTCCCTTTTCACAGGCCTCAAGAAGTTCTTACACTTTCTATCCATATTTTCAACAAATTGGAGTATGTAGGTTAAGTTTCCTTTTAAGACTCACAACTCTTGAAGATTTATCAAGGGAAGTATTTGATTTATGGACATTATTTTATTTTGTTCAATTTCAATGCCTCTATATCTTACAAAAAAGTCGATAAACTTTCCATAGGTAACCCTAAATGTGAACTTTAGGGGTTCATCTTCAAGTGTCAGGAGTAGAGGAAGATGAACAATTTCTCAAGATCCTTGAGATGGTCCTGATGATGGTGGGATTTAACCACAAGAACATATTCATAATATTCCACCAACATCCAAAGAATTGGATTAAAGATGTGGTTCATGGCCCACTGGTAAGTGGATCTTATTATTCAAGATGAAAGGAATAACTTAATAGAAAAAAGTTCCTTGGGGAACTCTGAAGGTGGTAGAATACTTATCATTGGAAGACATCTATATTTTATTATACCTAGAGTATCCTTACATGAAGGAGAGGGACTAGAACCTAGCTATAATATCAATCAACAACTCTATCACTATAAGGGGAAAATCATCTATCGTGAAATAGAAGTTGATGTCCCAAAAGTCGATTCATACTCTGATCTGCCCATTCTTCTTCCTGACTGGGAAAATGTTGGCTAGACACATGGGGCACTAGAATTCTCTGAAAAATTTGGATTTAATAAGATTTTATTATTCAACCTTGTCCATGGAACCATGAGAGGGTTGCATCTTTTTGGGAGGTTTTTTGAACCCATGATGACCCACTAGGAGGCCAAGATGATAGAAGAAGTCCTGAAGGTCAAGCCCTGGTATCTTATCATAGCTCCAGGTGAAAACATCATAATTCCTTTTCCAGAAGGTCACATAATTCTACTGCTCCTCTGGGGATATGGTTGCAATAATATATGTCATCATCCTATATAACTTAGTTCCAAGGTTCACCCATGATAAATTGTCAAAAATGGTGGAGACTCCCTCTTTAAATGCAAGAGGGGAGTCTTTCAAGTCTTATTATTTATTTGAGATAGAGGGTTTAGAAGGAGGAGGTGACCCTTAAAAGATAGTTTAGAAAGGGGGAGAACCAACATATTATTTGGAAGTTATAGAATCCCCACTAAGGGGTTTTTTCTCTTCTAAGATTATGGTGACAGAAGCTGTTGAGCCAATTCCATTTGGTTTCCACCTATGAGGTTCACTCATGATGTCAAAGTAATGGTGACAAGTCAACCTTCATAGAGTCAGTCTTGATTTTTGTAACTTGTGGGAATGTTGTGGATCAATGACCATGGTATGAACTTCTTAGTACTTCATAGGATTAGGGTCTTCCAGTATTGGGTAGTCCAATTTTCTTTAGGAGTATGAGGTAATCTTCGAGCACTATTTTTTCCAAGAGGAAATGAAACAACCTCCCAGGTATGGAATCATGGGCTCTAACTGATGAATTGGGAGGAAAAATCTATCTTTCAAGTATACACATGGATCAACTATAATATTAGATCGTTAGGGGAATCAATGCGCTCAACTCGGTCGGTCTAGAACTACTTTCCTTCCCTTTTGTAGTAACCAACATCCAAATAGTGGGCCTCACAAGAGTCAAAGGGGGTTGCATCTCTCTAGAGTTTATCTACTTAAACATGAAGGGAGTACTTGAGGAATTGGTGATACGAAGAGGGGACTTCTACATATAAATTAAGCCAAGGACTTTATAAAAGTGCATTATAGGTAGTATCCTACAAGACTACCATAAATTATGTTCTTGATACTATGATACCGAATTGAATCTTCAACCAAAATTTTCCATTCATTTTATACTCAATCTTATCATACCCCTTAATTTTCAGGTTGAAGGGAGTTAGATATAATTCTATAATTCCCAACTTATGGAGAATCTGTGTCAGGATAAGGTTGATCCCAGAGCCAGTATCCACTAGGAAGCGATGAATTTCAATTCTATTGAACTATCCTGTGATATAAAGTGGGTGTATATTCCCCTGAATGATGACTCCCATGTATTCTATGGAAAACGAGATGATGGTATAACATTCATCTTGCCCAAACTTCTATGTGTAGTAGGACTTAATGATAACCACCCTGAACTTAAAAAAAAATAGGGATTTTCAAAGATTTCATGAGAGAATCATGCACTTACTTTGACAAGTGAAGTTCCTCATGAATCAAAAACCTAGTGGGTGTACCAATGAGGTGCATTATCACATCATATTTCCATGCCAGAGGAATATTTTTACCTGTAGAGGAACATTTTTTGGTCAGGGGTGAAACAAATGTTATTGGTTGAAATGAAGGGGATGAGCTAATACTAGAGATATTCTTCTTCCGGCTAGATTTTATACTATGAAAACTATCGACTGAATTTCATTCAAATGAGGTCAAGCCCTAGTTGGACATGGTTGATCACAATGCACTCATGGTTGAGATGTGCTATCAATAAATACAGTCGGCTACGGGGGTGCACCTGTTGGATAAAACTAGGAAGGATATGCTTACTGATCTTTATTAATGTTCTGATTCCTAGTTTTAGTATAATGAATATCCTAATTTTATGTTCTAACATGAGAATTATTTTTGATGGAGTTTCTTCTACCTCTCTTTCTACAGTGCTTCCTGAAGGCACTCGAGGGGTCCGTATGGAATTCCTCGTTGTTGGATGATGTGAAGTGGTCCAATATCTCAATGAAATTCATGGAGGTGTATTAATACTCCTCATCAGTGGAATAGTATAGGGCTTTGAAGACCCTGGAAGCATCTCCCAATTCTGGAGGCGTGAAGTTTCAAAGGGTGTAAGTAGGTTTTAGCATCGGTGTGGGACCTGATTTCCATTATACCATCAACATTGTTATTCTGAGACTTGGGAGGCTACAATATAGATGTGGAGAAAGCGGTCAGAGGAGGTGATCCAACTATATAGGGTTTTAGTATGCTCAAAAAGGTATATATGATACTATGGGTGTAAGTGAATGTCTTACGACCCAACCTATCATCACACTTCTATGTCCCATGGCTGGGAACCTATTACCACTTACCAGAGTCTTTGCTTTCACTTTCAGGGTCAGTGAAGACATGTTCTACCTATGCTGGAATGTCAACCAATTTTACTAATCCATGATCTACCTAGTCTTAGAGATACTATTTGGATAAAAAGAATTATTTTATAGTGTTTCTAAGGATCCTATGATATGGGAAATGATCAGTGCGATCAGTATCTTCCTAGGGTCTCCATCATTTTTATAAATTTAGGATTTTCTTCTCGAGGATGAAAATGAAATATCTTGGGACCTATACATCCTTGAAAGAATAAGTATTGTTCATCCTTTTTGTGAAAGGAATCTTGGGATCCTAGCCTTGATGGGGGCTAGGGAAAAATTATCTCGATGAGGAAATTTCACTTGGAAAGGCTGTGCCTAATGGGGAAACACTTGATAAGGATAATATGATATAGGTTCTAGTAGGTGTACCATCTCACAAACCTCTACGTGAACAATTATGACTATATCTACTTTTAAGAGCCTTCTTTTGTGAGATAGAAGGGGAAATGGGCACGAATCTTGTTTATCCCACTGTAAGTCTTCTTCTGGATACTGATCCTTCTTTGAGAACTCCTGAAATCAACTCAGACAATTTAAAGAGATGAGGGTAGGGACCATCTCATTTCTTACGTTCTCCACACACATCATATATAGCTATTCTTGGGAAAGTGACATATTAAGAAAATACGTGATCCCTTTCCATCGGGCGATGATGTCAGCAACTCGCTCATCGATCCTTTTCTTGCATTTAAAGAGGTAAGAAATGCTCATATTTTATGTGGTAGATCAAAAATAGTAGAGGAGTTGTCTATAGATGTCCTCACAACTAGCAATGGAACCTATGGGAAGCAAATTGTACCAGACAAATATAGTTCCTTCCAGAGTCTGGACAATGCATCAGAGCTTGGTGGATTCCAGATATTCTAGAGCCCCCAACACTGGACCATATCATGAGGAGAAATGGTCTAAATGCTATAGTGGTTTTGATATCCCATTAAACAAGGTGGATTTAGGATTACCAAATTTTAGGGGGGCTCGAACATGGTCCACCCATGCTATTTATAACTTTACTTTAGGTGTAATTTCCACCTATCACATTTCTAGAGCCTTGATTTGGCCGATGATAGCAGCTATCACATCATCTTGACAATGATTTTTGGCCAATAATGCATTAATAGACTCATCGACTTAGATAGAATCATGACCTTGATCCTGAGGATAATCATACTACTCGGGTGGGGTGGATGACTGATATCTCAGTCATTTAACGTAAACCTAGATTTTTCCTGGAAAGGGAGCACAACACCACCAATTTCAAATAAGGGTGCCTGGTCAAGGAGGATTGGGTTCCCCACCAGGGGATAAATGGGATCTATTATGACGTCATCAAGGTCCATGCACTACTTGACAATATGCTCAGTAGTGAACCTTTTAAATTCCTCAAGATCTTGGAACAAGGCAGCTATATTGGGGCCTGACTCTACTTTTTTTTCAAACTTTTATGGATAATTAGGCTCTACATATCCATTTCTATTTTTAATATATCAATGAGAATATGATAATAATTTATTTTGGGGACTCGTTAGACCTAGCGCCAGTCTTTGTTGACAAGTACAGACGCCTACCGGGGGTATACTGGTACTATGTCATCCCTTGAGGTGGGGTTTACCTATCATTCCCCACATTGGTGGAAAAATTTATTTAATCTTTTAGAGGGTTGGTAGCAACAATATTAACCATGGAGATAGTCATAGAGGAACCTTCAATGTTGGTAGGATGACTAGATTGGCAGTCCCTTCTTTGCGCAAGGATAAGTGTAACACCATGAGATTTTGTAAAATATATATATTTCAAATAAATTTAATATTTTCTATATTTTTCATTACATGAAATATTAATTTTATATTTAATTACACACGACACCAAATTTTTCTTTCTTTACACGCAACACCAAGTTTTAATGAACCACGACAAACAATTAATATTATTATTTAAAAAATACCGTTATCACCTAACCATTAAATTGGTGGAATAAATAGGAATAAACATATTTTAAATATTATGTACAATGGTTTTATATAAATAAAACATATTGATAAAAAAGTACTTAATTTTTCAATAAAGTTTTTATATGTTTCAAAAATAATATTTTCTCAAAACATTTCTATTTATTTCTTTTTGTTAACAAAAATAAATTAATTTTTGAAAATTTTTGAAAATGAATTTAATAAAATAAAATTAATTTTTAAAATCATCATATCAAAATTATCTTAGGGAAAATTTTTGAGACTTCTGAAAAGTTTCATTTTTTGATGAATAGTGAAAAATACTAAATTTTAATTGAAAACTGCCTTTTTGTTTAATATGTTTATAAATTTAAATAATATTTTAAATTGGTTTTAAAGTATAATTAGTTAAATAATAAATAAATTAATCCAATTTAGGTTATTTTCAGAAATTTAATAGTGAATTTAGATATAAAAACTTTGTAAACTTTTGAACATTTTCACTTTAAAAACTAGACTTTTCATCACATCTGCATGATTAATTTTAAATTACATTTTCCCACTAATATGAGTGGAATTTGGAAAAATGGATTTCATATTTGAAATAATAATAATTTATATTATCTAATAATTTCAACTTAATTCTTGACAAAAATGAATGGTAAAAATAGTAAAAAGTATTTACTGTGGTTAAGGTAAAAATAGGTTTATCGGGGGGTTAAACTAAAAAGAGAAGCGTAAAAAATGACCCAAAACTTGTTCAAAACCGATTTTATAGCCATATTTAGACCTTATAAATTATATTATTTATAATAATCGTTTTTTTTATCCTTTTTGGCATGAGAAAAATGTAATTATACCTTTTTATTTTTTTTAAATTACAAGTGGGCTACTCACCTCACTTATAAAATGCCACAACTTCTCCTCTCCTATTAACACATTAAAACACTTATGGTTCTTACAATAAATACCCAAATAACTTAAAAAATTCCATCCTATAATAATATAAGCCTTATTTTGGTCAAAAATACAACCTAGGAAGTATTTTTGAGTAAACCTAAGGAGGATACCTAAAGAAGAGGTAACGTTCATCAACAAGCGTTTTTGTTTTATTTCTTTCTAAACCTAATTAAATTTTTATTATAACATTATGTTATAATAAAATCATTATATTAAATGTATTTAGATATTTTTATGTTAATATAATGACCTAAAACCATCTCCACTTATATTAAATGGGTTATGAAATCATCATTCGTGTGTACGGTGGACTACCGCTTCGCAAACCAATGTCCCTTTTTTCCATTACCATCTATTATGGTTGAAAATAATGATGTATTTACTGTTTATATATGATATTTATGATATTTTTATTTTTATTTAATAATTATATCACACATACCTTCATACTCTCTATATTGTGTGAATACGATAACATCGCAAGTGTGTACGATGGACTACCGCCTTGTGAAGCGGTTTGATTCGTTCACACTTTACATAAAAGGTGTTAAGGATGAGTTTTATGAAAAAGTGTAATATATAAGAAATAAAATTTATTTTTTAATTATAATATACCATTGAATTTTATTTCTTTTAACATGTCAATAAAATGGAAACAACGTTCATGCGTACGTACGACCCACTGTCTCCGTGAACAATGTATTTCATTTTCTATCTCTATCTTTTATAGATTAATATAAATACATGTATACTTAATATATATTATATTTATATAATGGATAATTTTTTATATTATTGAACCATGATAAAATAAATAGGAACAAAAATAACTAATTAAAACATATGCAAAAAACAAATCAGTTATTACCTGAAATGTGACTTTAACATGGAATTGTTAATAAATTGGTAATAAAAGGTCATAAGTAAATCATATATGCTATGATATATATATATATTTGTGTGTGTGTATGTGTGTGTTTATGGTTCTATAATATATTTATAATAAACTTATATTTATTATACATGAGGTTCTAACAAGTATGAAGAAATTCGACACTTAAGGTAATGAATTTATAGTCTCTTTTATTTTTGTGAGACATATGAAAATTAACCACTCATTTATTTTGTGTGGTGTATATAATTCACATTTTACATGTTATATCATGAATCAAATTATTTTAATTATAATTAATTCTTCATTTTATGTTATTTTTTATTTTGGATTACGATTCAAAAGACTACTAAAGCGGTAAGGGATTTCCATCTCACTTTTTCTTATTTTAGACACATGACATATTCACCACCTATTTATTTTATGTGATGTATATACTTCCCATAAATATATTATATTTTTATTATCATGAAAATTATTGTGATTTACATATAAATTTTATGATATCTCTTTCATGGGTTTTATGGTTGAAAAGTTACCAAAGCGGTAAGGGATTTTTGTCTCAATTTTCTATCTTGGAGATATATGTTATGTTATGCACCTATATTATTTTAAAAGATGTATATACAGACCATTTGAAATTTAATTTCATCAATTTACTTATTATCATGATATTTTATGTTTCATTTAATGATATTCATTCATGGGGCTTACATTTAAAAGTTACCAAAGTGGTAAAGATTTTATGTAACAATCTCATCATTTATAGGGGTTGTTTATGATTATGTTTTTTATGATAAATTACTATGATCCATCTCTAAATAAAATCAGGAATTTTATTATCCTTTGGTTATGTCATGATAATATATTTTTTCCATTCATTTTACTATCTATATATACCCAAGAGTTAAAAATAATGTTTTTAAGAAAAATTTCTTTATTTGTATTTTCTATCGAAAAACTTTTTCTTCCAAAACCATGTTTTCTAATTTCTTTTTAATTTTTTTAGAATTATTAAAATAATTTATTAAATAAATTTTATGCATGTTTTAATTTTTACCAAATGTTTTTAAAGTAATCATCATGTCATTTTCCAAAAAATGCCCATTTGGATTTTACTGAAAGTGTGAATCGATTTTTTGTTTTTAACATGGATGAAATGAAAAATATTTCTTGTTGTCATGACCACTCAAAGATTTAAATATTAACTTAAAAGTTTTCTAATTTCTTTAAAAAAAATTCCTTAATATTTGGAAATTTTTAGATTTTAAATAAATGATTTTGAAGTATGAAATGATTTTGAAAATGTTTTAAAAAGTTATTTTCAAAGTGGAAAGGCTATTTTACTCAAGAAATGTTTTGAATGATTTTTAAATATTTATTTATAAATTTTTAAGTCTATTTTAAAATAAAATTATTTCTAAAGTATTTTTAGTTTTAAAAATATATTTTCAAATAAAAATTATCTTCCTCAAGAAACATTCCAAGTTATTTATATTTCAAAATCATTTTCCATATAAGATGACATCCTTTGATGTAACTTATGATTTTATTGGGATATAAACCAAAAATACCATTCTTATTATTTATATGAATAGTTTATGTTTATGATGGAATTATGTTTATGAAACCCATTTCTCTTCCACAAGTTATACCATGATAAAATTATCATGAAACCTGCTTCTTTATCCATAAGTATTGCAATGATGAAATAATGAAATAATTATAAAACCTGTCTCTTTTCCACAGGTTATGATATGATGAAATTTTTATGTATCCCATTTCATTTCATGGGTTATGATATGATGAATGTTTTATTATCTTGTGGCACAAATATGTATGATTTTTATTTTGTGATGGGTGGTACCTATATCTCCCTTCAATGCATTGGGTAAAGCTTTATATATAATGAGATAAAAATGGGAAACAATTCAGTGGTCTTGATCCACTATGGGAAAGAGGTGTGTCCTAATCCATAATAGAAAATAGCCGCATCTTTATCCACTATGGGAAATAGGTGTGTCCTAATCCACAATGAGAAATAGGTGCATCCTGATCCATAATGGGAAATAGGTGATAAGTCCTAATCTACTATGATGGTCATGGTAGTCAACCTTTATGTATGAAATGGTTTTCTATATTATGATGGTGACACAGTTTTATGACACAAGTTTATGGTACCTGATTGATTTATGATAATTTATCAGCCTTACAGGCCATGCTTTCAGAAATGATAAAGTTTTATGCCATCTCTCATGTTTAATATCTATGAAAGGTTGGGTATGAACTTCATAAGTTATGTTCATGATCACAAACCCTTATGATTATATTATGATTTCATATGATCATAGATTGATATCTCTTATGTTTACCCTTACTGAGCATTTGATCTCACTCTTTCTTATGTTTCCTTCCCAAGGTAATAAAGAAAGGTACATTTAGGGTATTTTTAAGAGGAGTACTATGTGAGGATATATTTGTGGGAGATTTTGAATATATTTCACCAAATTATATGATTGTGTACCTAGTCTCCAAAGGAACTATACTATCATGATCCTCAGATGTGTATTCATGTAATGTAATTAATATTCATCTAAAAAGATGTAATATCCATGTATAAGAAGAATGTTCACTATAGTTGGTATTAGAGGAAATGTTTAGTTATCCTTTAGAAACTAGGATGATAAAACTTTAGTAAAATCCCTTAGGATATATCTACGAATAGCTCTAGTTATATGTGTAAAGATAAGTCTAAGGATGAGTCAAAGTATAGGAAAATGTCCTGGAATTTTAGTAAAGTATATAGTGAGTGATTTATAAGAAATTACATCCATATATGGATACTAAAAGTGGGTTTGGATCTAGAAAATAGGTATATAGGGGAAATAACTTTGAAAAGGGTGCATTGATATGGACTCAATCATCACTCGGTGCATGAAAATAGGCCTCACTGCACACCTAGTTTGACACTCCCAGGGGATATGATTTGGAAATTCAAAAAATCTTTATAAACTATCATGAAGGATTTAAATAGATAGTGATTATGAATTACCTATGATAAATCTAAGGTGTCATATATTGAAAAGAAGGTGTCATGATTTAGAAATTCTATAATTGTTTTATCTAATTATGAAGTTTTCCACTATGATTAGTGTTTCTCACACTACACTTTTCAGTTTTAGTCAATGTATGGGACCTAAAGGAACCATTTTAATTCTGAATAAAATAGAAAATGAAATGATTGTCCTCCTAAGAAACCAAAAATTTTGGGATCTCGAATGAAAAATATTTTTGATATGTTCAAAAAAATTTCTCAAGCTATGAATCCTGTTGTACTTATAAATGAGTAAAGGAGGAAACCATTTTCTATTGAATCCTTCATGAGGAAACATACAAATTTTTTAGTGGTTTCAATGATCCACTAGTTTCATAGTAATAAATCAGTACCACTGAAAATATATATTTTTTTCTTCAATGTTTAGAGCATAGAAAATTCATTTTTGAGATTTATCATTTGGAAGGTGAATCAAATCAGTGGTGGACTCTTATTAAGAATATAAAGTAAAAATAAGTAACTAAATCTATATAATGGTAAGAGTTTAAGTGGATATTTCTCAGTAAGTACTTCCCTCGTATTCTATGAACAAATATGGATAATTAATTCCATGAACTTAAGAAAAATTATGATGAATCTATTGGGACCTATGAAGCTAATTTTACAAGACTGAAAGGTACACTTCTAGTTTAATCACCATCTAGGAATGTAAAATTTATTGATTCTTTGGTGGCCTAAAATGAAGTCTTCAAATGGACTTGTCTATAACAGACTTATGTAGTTATGAAGGAGTAGTTATATGTGAACTGAAGGTAGAAATAGAAATTGGATATTCCTACCATTACTATGGTTTTCATAAGAAGAGGTAGATTGAGTCTCATGAAAACTAAAATGGTGGAAAGAAATTACAGCCATCTATATGCTACAAATGTGGAAAGAAGCATCAAAGGAATTTATTGAATGCAATTGGGAGGTGATTCAAATGTGAAAATGTAGTTCATAAATTCTATAAATTCTAAAATGAGATTAAAGGGATAGTTAATGCAATAAAGAGAATAGGATTCCAATTAATGAACCAACCAGACTCTAGTGTTTCAAGTGTAATGAGTTTGGGAATTATGAGAATCAATGACCAAATCCAAGGGCTAATGTGGATGATAATCCACCACAACCTCTAAATACAAAGGGAAAAGGGAAATCTTATGCAATCACAATGGATGAAGTTAATCATGATAATTAGGTAACACTTATCCTCCCCTCATTGTTTTTGAATTTTATGTTTGATTTTATATGAATAGTCCCTATGAAAATCTTATTGTTTATCCTTTAGTGAAATTTCATGTGATTATCTCCCTTTACATGAATATGGAATAAAAAAATCACATTTGATATTCTATTAGTACAAGGTTGAATCTAAGATTCCAATGATTTTTTGTATAAGATAAGAGCTTATATAAGTGATAAAGGGTGAATTAACTTTTGTAGGTATATATGTCTCCATATAAGATTAACTTAAGAGTTATGGATACCATCATGGGTAAATGAGTTTAAGGTTGAACATAAGTTCACAGTTATTTACACCACTTTTGAGGTTTTATGTGATGGGAGTTTATCAAGATTAAATATATTTAAAGAGACATTTATGGAAATAAAACCCCTTGGTTTTGTACATATTTTAGTGAAAAAGTTATTTTAGGAGGAATTACTTTAAACTATGTAGCCATATGATTAAAAGTGTTGGTAACCATTATGGTTTATCCTATCTTTGATGTTGAGGAAATTATGGGTTGTAATTGATCACCTTATGAAGTCAACACACTTAATTACTACTAGATAAAATTTCTCTTTGGATCCTCTTACTGAAATATACATTAAGGAAGTAGTAAGGTTTCATGGGGGAACCAAATTCAATTATATCTAATTAGGATCCAAAGTTTATCTCCAAGTTTTGTAAAAGTTTTAATAAAGATATTAATATATAGTTGAGTTTCAACACTACATATCATCCTCATAAAAATGGTTAGTCTGACAGAAAAATTCAAACACTATAGGATATTCTAAGATATTTTTATACGGTTTTAAAAGGAGGTTGGGATCAAAAAATTCTTCTAGTTGAGTTTTCCTACAACAATATATTTCAATTGAGCATCTATATGGCTCCTTATGAAGTCCTTTATGGGAAAAAGTGTATAACTCCAACGTACTAGAATGAAGTTGTAGAAAAAAAATCTATTGGGACCTGGGAAAGCAGATGAGAAGGAAGAGAAGGTTAGATCCATTCAGAAACATGTAAGTACATCAAAAATTTTACAGAAATCTTATGTTGGAAATCATTTATGTGATCTAGAATTTTTATTTGGTGAGAAAGTATTTCTATAATTTTCTCCATGGAAGAAAGAAGGAAAAAACTAACCTCTATGTATATAGGCCCCTTTGAAATACATGATCGTATCAAGACAGTATCTTATCATTTTTCACTTCCACCAAATCTCTCGCAAGTTCATGATATGTTCCATGTATCACTTTTGAGGAAGTACATACCTGATCCATCACATGTACTGAACTCATAGGTCATACCACTAGAACATGATATTTCTTATGAGGAATAACTGATAGGTATTCTATATTGAATAGATAAAGTTCTATGAAACAAGACCACTCACTTGATCAGTGTTTTTTGGTGAAAACACCATCTTGTGGAAGCTACATGAAAACCTAAGGACATAATGAGGTAAAAGTATCCTTAGTTTTTAGTGAGTTTTTATGTTTTTTATATATTTTTTAAATATGTGTAGATAATTTTTTTTAAATGTGAATGAAAGAAGAAAGTCCCCCTATTTCATTTCAATCCCCCACTGCCTTTGCCCCAGATCGATGACATGGCCAAGGTGGGTGGTGGGTGGCCACCTTCTACCTAAAGAGAAAGTGAAAGGTGATATGGGAACGTGTGACTTTTTCATAATGTAAAGGTGAAAGGCAACCCTCCCCCTACTGAATTTCCTTTAACAACCTATAAAAGGTCACCCACCCTTCTCCTCACTTCAAAATTCACTCATCTCTCTACATTACACAGACTATCTCTCTATAATATGTCTTCTTCCTGCACAGTTGATCCGATGGTCTAAAAGATGTCATGGTTTTTTACAAATCATCATTTATAGGTATTTTTTCTTATTTAATTTAAAGTTATTTATATATTTAATTGAATTATTTATAGTTAGTTCTAAATATGTTATTTATTATTTAGTTTAGTTAGTTACATATAGTTTAGAAATAATAGTTATTATTAGTAATGATTAAGTATAGATTAACTAATGAATAACTTAGGATTAAAAAATCATTACATATAATGATTAACTAATTATAATTAACTAATGAATATCATATGATTAACTTTCTATTAAGGCATAATTAATTAAGGATTAAGAAATGTTTAACTAATGATTATAGAATGTTTTAATAATGATTTAGTAATGATTATCTAATGATTAAGTATTGATTAAATAATGATTAAATTATGATAATGTAATTATTAAAGATTGATTAAGGAATGAATAAATAAGTAATGATTAAATATTGATTAAGTAATGTTTAACTATTGATTAAGTAATGGTTAAAGAATAATTAAGTAATGATTAAAGAATAATTAAGTAATGATTAAATAATAATTAAGTAATTATTAAATAATAATTAAGTAATGATTAAAGAATTATTAAGGGATGATTAAAAAATTATTAAATGATGATTACAGAATGGTTAAAGGGTGATTAAATAATGATTAAGGAATGGTTAAGGAATTATTAACCAATTTTTAACTAATGGTTAAATAATTTTTAAATAATGGTTAAGAAATGATTAACTAATTGTTAAGTAATTATTAGTGTCATATTTTAGGATATAAGAAAATAATCTAAAAATTTGGTAGCATAAAGATTATATGGTTATCAAAGTAATCAAATCTCTTAATGGATAAAAACAACTGGATGTGGCTCTCAAATAGATGTACCTAGGAGTAACAACTCTGATAAGGTTTCCCAATCCTGAATCAAGGTAACCTGGTACATGAAAATGAGCCTTGTTGCGCACCTGGTTTGACACTCCCAGGGGATATACATTAGATGATTCATATTTTCTTTATAAACTGCTGAAATGCCTTTAGAATGATTAAAAACTATACTAAGAAACATTATTATCATAGTTTAGGATATAAGAATATGTTCTAAAATGTTAGTATCATAAATATTATATGGTCAACCCTTATTGTCAACAGTATTCATAGAATGTTTTGAAAATCGAGGTAAAAATAAGAGAAAACACCAAATCAGTTTATTTATCATCTATAAAATGATAATTTTTATCATATAAAGTGAAATAGAGAAGAGAAAGAAGATTAAATAACACATGAATTATTTAAAACATATAAGAAATAAATTGACTTTTTTCAATAGAACATGGCTTAGATGAGATGAGCCTCACTTCAGATGTGTGGTAAAATCTAACTTATTTTTAATTGGTAGATTAATAATATATCCTAAAGGTATTTACTTAACTAATGAATTTTAAAAAGCTTTCATCATTTTAATGACATCTAAGATAACATCTAAGATATGTCATTATAAGTCCTACAACTTTTTAAACTTCATAATTTAAGTTCATCCCTTTGGAATATGTTATTAAGATACCAATTGGAAATAATATAGATTTTAACTCACTTAAAAAGTCAGGATCATCTCATTCAAACCATGTCCTATTGAAAAATGTAAAGGTATTTCTTGTATGTTTTAAAGAATTCATGTGTTATTTAATGTGTTTTTTCTTCTCCATTTAACTTTATATGATCATAATTGTCATTTTATCAATGATAAATAAACTTATTTAGTGTTTTCTCTTATTATTACCTTGGTTTCCAAAACATTCTTTGAATTATATTCTAATAAACTTTTATACAAAGAAACATTAGTATTAAATTTTAGGGAATAAAAATACATTATAATATTTTAGTATAATAAATATTATATGGTCAACCATCATTGTAAATATTAGTTACACTATCAAAATCTTGACCAAAAAACATTTTTTACATAGAGAGTCATTTTTTCCCGTGTGTACTACTACAATGTGGTTATTTAAACCGAGAAAGGATCTTGTTATAGTACAAAACCAACAATAGTGGTTAGTACAGATGATTATGTAACCCTAAGTGAACTTTAAGATAGAATTCATGGTTCGTTAAATTTGGGATCCGATCGAGAGATCAATTCTATGAGCTATAGACATTTGAAATTCCTGGATACACTATGGAATCTAGCTTGTCTGTTGGTTGCTGATTCACAGTGGGTCCAAGTAATAAATTTATTTTCCCAATGGTAAGATGGTACCATAATGGAGTTATATATTGATGCTTCTATAGTACAACAACAATGCCCAATTGTACAAAGAAATATAATTACAAGAGTGGTTGAAGAAGGTCTTCCCCAAGAATTGAGGCTATTCTATATGATGTGGAAGAGGACAACCTAGATGATCTCTTAGATATACATGTAAATCCGACTTCTGATGAGGATTTTTGTAATGATGGAACAGACGGTGACAAAAATGCTGAAGAGGGAGCAGAAGAATTTGGGAAAGAAGTTTCTAGAAATCCATTAGTTGTACAACAACCTTGACCCACAATAAATCAACCACCACTCTTCGCATCTTGGTCAGAAGAAATGAAACGTGTGCCTAAATTTGACTACAATGTTCTCACACTTTCAACTAAGTTTCCTGGATTTATAATGGATAGGTTTAGTGAGCTGTAAAAACCATATATGTTGGAAGGGATTTTCCAAGTAAAGATGCATTAAAAACATATTAATGTGATTTCAGATTGATAGGCACTGTAGACATATAGTTCAGAAATCAGGTCGAAAAAATACCTCATATGGTGTGAAAAGTATGGGGATGATTGTTGATTCTTCTTGAGGGTAATTCCAAACATTGAATTTAGAGGTTAGAGAATCTTGAATATTGAGGCAACTCATACTTGCATTCAGCCAAACCTGACACAAGATCATACCTCACTGGATTCTGAATTTGTGTTATCCATCACCGTCGAGATGATTAGGTCATGTAATATGTTTCTATAGCCCTTGTGAAAGAGATGATACAATAAACTTTTAGTTATAAGATTTCCAATAATAAGGCATAGATGGTGAAACAAAAGGAAATTGTGAAGGAAGATGGAGGATACTAGACTAATCACTAAGTAGGATATGCATGTTTCCTAGACTGTGCTATAGGGTGGTGAGTTTTGATGGATCTGGGTGCGTCGAGTGAACCATTTTCATCACACGCTACCTCCACCCACCATTATACCATACCTACATTGTTCTGGATTCTATGAAATTGAAGTATCTGATTTCACATTTGTTGACCATCACCTACTTGATGCCCTCCTAGAGAGGTGGATACTAGAGACACACACATTCCACCTTCCTAAGGGAGAGATAACCATCAGCCTCGAGGATGTGTAATCCCTTCTCAGTCTTCCTATCTAGGAGAAAAAATTTATTGGACCCACACATGCATACTATTCTGACCTTGTTCAATGATTGTTAGGCGTTTACATTTTAGAAGACCCTACTACTATAGATGACGGTTTGATATCAATGAGATGGGTTGAGGGTAAATTTTCACATTTACGTGATGATTCTGATGGCCAGAGTATCATGCATCATGCCCGTACATATGTATTACAAATCATTGGAGGGACCCTGTGCCCTGATCACTCAGGGAAGCATGTGCACATGACGTATCTAGGGATACTGGAGGACTTTGATTAGGTTGGGATGTACAACTAGGGATCTTCCTTCTTGGATTACATATATAGAGAATTATGAACGACATGCTGCATAAACCACATGAATCTTAGTGGATGCATCATCCTTCTTCAGATATGGGCATGGGAGCACATCCCCTCACTCTACCCTGTGCTTGCTGGTTAGTCACTGCCTATAGAGGTGATGCATGATGCTCCACATGGATGCTGTTATGATCACTCATCTCTATTGGATTATTATTCTAGTAGTATTTATTGAATTTAATTTCATATTATTTATCACTTTTAATGTTTTATTTTATTGGTGGAGTCAAAAAACCCAACTTCATCACCGTTCTGACATACCATTTGGGTGCATACCATCTCAAGTTAGATAGTCTCCTAACCAACGAGGTAAGTATATACAATCTATCATTGTCTAAAAAATTTAATAATATCATCAATTTTGGTTTTTAGTAAGGAACATTTTTGAAAAATATCACATGTCATTTTGGATTTCATGGATTCCATACTGGGCTATATTGGACCAGTTTTCAGCATACTTCACTTCTAGACTTCATGATGCTATGGTTGTAGTGCCACTCATCACTTTTATGTTATTGAGTGGTACTATCCTAATAGAGTCATGAACTAACTTGTCTATGTTCATCCCATTTTATTTCTGCTGAGACAAAACTAAGAGCTTTTTGACTTGAAGCTGATAGGGAGGCATGATGAAGACTAATGCTGAAGACATGCTGAGTATCTCGACCTCTGGGGAAGATGAGAAGTGATTTGCATCTAGGGTGTACCTACAATGACATTCCATATTTCTGAGTAGGTCTATCATGACCCGATCAGTACTAGGGCTCAAGCCGCAACTACCCCAAGCCCGCCTCCATAGGCCAAGGGATGGCGACTAGCACTGAAGGCACAACAAACTAGGTGAGACCTTTTCCTAAGAAACTGTACACACACACACTCAACCAACTCAATGCAAAATTACAGAGGAAAAAAAAGCAAGATAAAACACTGCTATAAAAGGGAAACCAAACATATATGCATCGACCTCTAAATAGTACAAGTATAAGAAAAGTAAAGCTGAAAGGGAAAGGGGAAAAATACACACCCAATTAGAAAAGTGCCATAATCCGACAATAGGTGAAAAAGAAAAACAACTGGGAGAATCCCACTCCTGAATCCCAAGATATGACCACCGAATGCGGTCCAAGAACCCCATATCCCTAAGCTCCTCCAATATCACGATCAACCTGTCTGTCATCTGCAAGGGCACACCAAAAGAGGGAAAAGCCCAAGCAAGGGTGAGTATGAGAATAATCAGTAGAATGCCCCGAAGGCTCGAGGGTGCATCAATAGAGATACTTAATAGGGGAGCAGTAAGATATATAACATAAGAAGACTAGTATGGGAACAAGGTATAGTAAAAGTGAACAGGAGTACAACTCAACACAACAAGAGACTGAAAGTAGACTCATCCAAACACAAGGAGCTCGAAACGGTGAGTAGATGAACTCCCCATCAAATCATTACAACCTATATTATGAGAGTGGAATCGTCCAACCATGAGAATCTAGACACTAAAATCATGTGGCATACCCCACGTGTCTTCACCTCTCTTGGAAGGGGAGTAGCTAAAGCCCAATGAGTGGGCACTGGAAATAGGATATATATATATATATATCTATGTGTGTGTGCTCAGTCAAAGAAACCCAAACGAGGGAGTAAGGGGATCTCCATCTCATAGATCAACCTAAGAAAGTGAGTATCCAACAATTCCAAGTAAAACCAAATACAATTCCCAACACCTCATCACATCTACCCAAGAAGCCCAAGTCAAAGGGGCCCAAATCATCGCACCGTGATACTATCTGCTTTGGGCCTCACTGACTCGCCCGCACGATTTTAGGTCGCATCACAAGGACGTGTCTCAGTGGGGAAAGTGCCCCTCTTCCTTGTGGGTCCTTAGGTAAGTCGAACCACGACTTACCACCATGTCGCACTGTCGAGGGTCTTCTATGAACCATCATGGACTACGCTACCCAGCCTTCCAGGAGGGTCATACCGATATCTCTTCAGGGACTACCCTCTGGGTCATCCCGGTACCTCATCATGGATTACACTCTTGTTCATCCCGATATCTTCTTGGGGACTACTCTCTGAGTCAGCCTGTTATCTCGTCGGGGACAACGCTCTGGATTAGCCTGGTATCTCATCAGAGACTACGCTCTGGGTCATCTCTGTATATCCTTGGGGACTACGCTAACTGGCATGGCAGGAGGGTCAGCTCGGAACCGCACTGGTCATCTCTACTGGATGGTACCTCTCAGAAAGCACTAAGGATCACTGGACATTCCTGCTAGATGGTACCTCTCAGAAAAAGTACTGAGGAACACTGATCATCCCTGCTGGATGACACCTCTCAGAAAAATCATCTAGGAACTCTTATCATCTCCACTAGATGATAAATATTGTAAAATCATCGAGGAACTCTGATCATCCCTGCTATATGGTACTCCTCATAAAGCACTAAGGATCACTGGCTATCCCTGCTGGATGATACCTCTCAGAAATCACTTTGCTACAGTCATCGGTTATCGCCCTGAATAGGAATCACACCCTGAAAATCTCACATCGTATCCAAAAATCCACTAATGAGGGCACCATCGCATTCTATGTAGAAAAACACTCAGGATAGGCTACTCATATTCTAAATTCTGAGACCAAAAATAAGGAGATATGAGAGATAGAAGATTCGTAAAGTGGTACATGGTGCATGTGGGGCCCACACATTGTGTGGCCTCGCCTCTTTGCCTGGTCATGTACCTTCACATACTTGGGTATTAAACTGCAAATCAAGCACCCCTTAGGCGTGAAAGTGTACTCCCAGAGTACATGACATCTCTAGCCAAAAGGCTAACGAGAGTGCAATGCTCATTGTTAAAGCAAAGGGCGAAAATGTACTTTTACTTGAAGGCCTCCTCAAATGGTACTGGATAACCAAACAGATCACACCGTTGCGATCCTTAGGGTAAAACACACAAGTTCGACTATTCATTCTCTCTAAACAGACATCTGATGGAAAAGTCATATATCGCCACATTGTGATTGAATGGCATTACGTGGGGTCCACACCTTGGTCCCAAAACAAATTGTACGGATCACGCCATTTTGATCCTCCCATAAAAACACATGGGATCGACTACTTTTTTGCCTAGAATAGATACCTGGTGAAAAAGTCACCTTCCACCATAGTGACTGCAAACCGACTTCGTGGGGTCTGCACCTCAACTTTGGTTTAAACACCTGCAATTAATCCTAAAAATTCCACCTCAAAGTCAAGGTCACGACGCCATTGATGGCTCGCCAATACGATGTTGTATGGGAGAGTTACGACCAATGCAATATTCCATAACAATAACAATAATATTATAATTGGGGTGTTTTGAAGGCATGAGCCACAAATCAGAATTTAATATTCAACATTGGACTTGAATCGACCGTCTTAATGATTGGATCATGTCGCTGCTGATGGAAAGTCAATCAGACGTCGCACACAAGAGTTATTATGGGTTGAATATTTAATAATAATATTAAATCTATTATTTCATGAGAGTTTTGGGTACCCAATCTAAAAACCCAGAAAAGACATCCAATATTGGACTCGGAATGTCCGTCTCGAAGTCAGGGTCGCACTACCGATGATAGTTCGTCGAAAAAACATCTTAGTTAAAAGATATAACTGATATACGATTATTTATCCAAAACAATAATAATAATATTTTATATTATTATTAAAATAAATCATAAATTTCATTTAAAAGAAACAGGGGGTCACATTTTCCCCCACTCTTCCCTCTTCACGCTGAAGTAGCGCCTCACCACTTGATTGCCTTTCTTTCTTTTTTCTTTTATTATTTCTCCATTTTGTTCTCACATTTTCTCTCCAATATTATTTCTTCTTCCAAGATTTTCTCATGCTCTAATTAACTCCTTCCCCAAATTTCACACGGCCACTAACCCCAGTGGCTAACCTTCTGCACCTATTGTGTCTGTCATAACCACCGCTGCTGCCTTTGGCTTGCTGCACCGCTGCCTCTCCGGTCCGCTCGCCCTCATCATAACTCACCTAGAACCACATCTACACCTCACATCGGCCACTCCAACTCCACGGTCTTCCCTCACCGGTCTCGTACCCTACGGCCTGTTCAACTGATGTGCACCTGAACCACCGGTTGAAGCCTCCTCGGACTCTCCAAACACCACTAAACCACCTCCACCGTCGAAACTTGACCACCGCCGATCTGCTCGGGAAAGCTATCCAAGCTTCACACCTCATTCGTGACAAACTAAGTATGAAAACCCTCAAATCAGTCCTCAATATGTTTCCAAACTGCCATCAAACCCTATTTCATCTCGATTGATCACAAATCTGTATTCGCATAAATGGTCTAATGTGCCGAGGATTGGTTTCACATCAATTCATGGTCAGGTATTTAATGAACTGCCGACCATAATAAAACATGGAGACGAACTGAGGGAAAATGAAGAGAAAATCATGATTAACAAATTCAACATTTAACCTTGGATATTGTTTGGATTATCCTTGACTCATTGGCATTATAAGGATGAATGAAGAACAATAATAATAAAATATAAACTAATAAATGCAATTTATTCCAATTTCAGGGATCTTGCAAGAAAGCACAAATTGAAGATTCAAATATCAATAAGTTCAAAGTTTAATCAGAGGTGTAAGGACACCAAAGACAAGTCCTACCTCAAACTTGAATCTTTTTCTAATGTATAATGTGCTTTCCAATGGAGGAGGAGACTCTTTGATTCATCACGCCTCGATCCGCTTGCATCTAAATTTTCGTCTTTGTTTTTCGTTCTTTGTTTGCCAATGAGGAGGAGAGGAGAGGAGAAGTCATCATTAGAAAAAAGGGATATGATGCCAAGATCTCATAACCATGAATTTATAACCACTCATCGGTTAAAAGAAATTAATCAAATAATTAAATAAACAATTATTTAATTATTTAATTATTTTCCCACGATGGCGCATAAGTCGAACACTGGACACCAACAAAGGTTATACCCTACCTAGGGTAAAGCCTACATTTCGAGCTCATCAGTGGTCTTAGATTTCTCATACAATACCTCATCCATGGGTTATTTAGGTTTGAGCTATTAAATGAATAAATCAATAATTTAATTTATCTATTTAACACACTTCTAAAGAGAGAGGGGTCCGAACATCCCGTGACGAATTATTTTATGTCGCGCCTAGGGGAAACACCGCGTTCCGGACCCAACTGTGGTCTTATATTTATGATCTGATAAACCATTTAAGAGATATACCATTTTATTTAGTTAACCATGTGTGGGTAATATAAAAAAACTTAACATTTTTATAAAATTAATTTCGGCCACACCGGGCCTCAAAATTGCACGCCGTCTCAGCGCCCAACTCAGGAAATATTCATAGAAATATTTCAAAGTATTATTAGGAAAAATTGGGTCTCTACTTTATTCCCTCCTTCAAGATTTTTCTCCTCGAAAAGAAAAAATGTGGAAAACAACTCAGGATACCGAGCCCGCACTTATCTCTCCCGCTCCCAAGGAAACTTGTACGTTTCTGTGCTGTTAAAGAATATGGACCAAAGGGATGGTCCACCCTCATAAGACATACTTCAGTTGATTATGTGTGTAGGAACACACACGTATATCCTCAGTTGTGAAACGTGTAAAATGTCTTGTACCCACTCTAACTATTTTGGGTAAGTCAAGGCGGTATGCAACCTCGCCATCTCCTTGCACAGTCTTGAATGACCTGATATAACTAGGGGGATAGTTTGCCTCCCCGACTGAAACTCTACATCCCATTTCACAATTGGAATCATTTTTTTTTCACTGGAATAAGGTCTCATGATTCCCTCCTTTAGAATATCCATATAGTGAAACACCCAAGGATATCTGGTCACGTAGGATTACATAGTCAGTACATCACAACCGAGACTCCCTTACATGCTCAAGAAGCGAAGGAGCCAACACTTTCAACTGAAGAAAAGTTGTACCCTACTGCTCCACAGGGGTTATCTGTAGGGAAGTTAATTGTTCTGAAACATCCCACATTAGGTGAGTCTGGGACTTCCCACACTTCTGACTAAGGGAATTTGCTACATAGCCGCACCTTAAGTGCACAAGTCAAAGGGAATCTTACGCATCACCTCCCTAGGGAACACCATGATCATGAAATTATCTCTACCATGGTGATCTACCCATTTCCTACCTGAGATTTTCATCATGCTTGGTCGGGCAGTCTCATGCCATGTGACCTCACCCATCACAAGCATAGAATCGGACCTCTCTGAGTTGTCTCTATGCTGTCTCAACCCCATATGACCACGTGCCTAAGAATGATCATGAGAATATCTCTTACGTTAAGATCTCGTCTTTTAGCATCTGATAGATGCAGCACACATCTCAGCTCTGTTTCACTCACTATCACAACCAGATGTATGGCATGACAAGAACCTCTCTACCACCAATGCCTACTCCAGCACCTCGGTATAGGTGGGGATGCACAAGGGAACTATGATATCACATCTCTATATAAAGTCCCTTCTCTGACTTACTTTCTCAGAAGTAACCATTACAGATCAAGTTGAGAGAGTAGGGCGCAAGGTCTGTGATCCTAGTTGCATACTCAGTCATCTTTATACCTCCCTATCATAATTAGAGGAGCTCCTGAAGTCAAATGGAGTGAAATCAGGAGGGGTAGAAATCCTCAAGAAAGATCTGTTGTAAGTCTTCCCATGATAGTACTAACTCATCATGTATCTGAATAACTAAGATCCACCAACGTCCAGCTGCTCTGGAAAAAAGGACAGCTGCCAAAACCACCATTTGATCCGCCAGTGTCCATACAATCCGGAAGAGGTGAACCACCGACTCTAGCCAAACCTCCATTGTCCGAGGGTCTGGCTCACCACATAACCTTAGTGGTCTCTAGTGCTGGAACTCGAGAAGTGCGCTCAACCTGTGCATATCATCGTCATGAACCGTAGCTAGTATCCTAGATGGATATCATCACGAAGACATCCTGAATATTATTAAGGAGTACCATAGTTGTATGATCATATATATATACATCAATGGGAGTGGGTAGTCGACTCAAGAAGTACAGTCAATGACTCAATCCTATATAATGCATGCAACATTATTCCCTACAAAAAGTGTCTCAGGGGGGACGAGTCAACAAGTAGGTAATCAAGGTCCTGGTGAATGGATACGTCGGCTGCCCGTACCATCACTAGACTCCTTGGCCTGAGAGCCGCTCTCGAGACACTTCGACGCTATTGCCCTAAACCCAACCAAGACCTTTTTAGGAAAATGTCCCAACAATGTCTCAAGGGTCGAACCACCTTTGATACCACTTTTTCATGACTTGACCTATACTCGGGCTCGATCCGCAACTACCCCAAGCCTGCCTTCATAGGCTAGGGGCTGGCGACTAGTGCCGAAGGCACACAAAACAAGGGGAGGCCTTTGCCTAAGAAATTCTACACACACACTCAACCAACTCAATGAAAAAGTGTAGAGGAAAAGAAATAAAGATACAACAATTCTATAAAAGGGAAACCAAACATATATGAATCGACCTCTAAACATTACAAGTACAATAAAAGTAAAGATGAAAGGGAAAGGGGCAAAATATACACCCAACTAGAAAAGTGCCACAACCCGACAACATGTGAAAAAGTAAAACAACTAGTAGAATCCCAATCCTGAATCCCAAGCTATGACCATCTCACGCGGTCCAAGAACCCCATATCCCTAAGCTCCTCTGATATCACGATCAACCTGTCCATCATCTATAAGGGCACACCAAATGCGGGCAAAGCCCAAGTAGGTGTGAGTATGAGAATACTCAGTAGGATGCCCCGAAGGCTAGAGGGAGCAACAAGAGAGAAATTAATAAGGGAGAAGTAAGATATATAATAGAAGAAGACAAGTATGGGAACAAGGTATAGTAAAAGTGAACATGAGTACAACTCATCCCAACAAGAGACTGAAAGTAGAATCATACAAACACAAGGAGCTTGAAATAGTGAGTAGATGAACTCCCTCTTAAATCATTGCTACATATAGTAAGAGAGTGGACGTTTCCAACCATGAGAAGCTAGACATGAAAAGAATGTGGCATACCTTGTGCGTCTTCGCCTCTCTTGGAAGGGGAGTAGCCAAAGCCCAAGGAGTGGGAACTGGAAATAGGATATATATGTGTGTGTGTGTGTGTGTGTTCTCATTCAAAGAAACCCAAACGAGGGAGTAAGGGGATCTCCATCTCATTGCTCAGCCCAAGAAAGTGAGTAGCCAATAGTTACAAGTAAAACCACCAATAATTCCTAACACCTCATCACATCTTCCCAAGAAACCCAAGTCAAAGGGGCCCAAATCACCGCACCTCGATAGTATACTCTTTGGGCAGCACTAACTCACCCGCATGATTTTAGGTCGCGTCACAAGGATGTGTCTCAGTGGGGAAAGTTACCCTCTTCCTTGTGGGTCCTTAGGTAAGTCGAACCATGACTCGCCACTGTGTCGTACGGTCGAGGGACTTCTCTGAACCATTAGGGACTACACTACCCAGCTTTCTAGGAGGGTCATCCTGATATCTCCTCGGGGAATACACTCTGGGTCATCTTGGTACCTCGTTGGGGACTACACTATGGGTTATCCTGGTATCTCTTTGAGGACTATTCTCTAGGTCACCCTGGTATCTCGTCGGGGACTACGCTCTAGGTCAACCTGGTATCTCATTAGGGACTATGCTCTGGGTCAACTCGATATATCCTTGGTGACAATGCTACCCAGCCTGGTGGGAGGGTCATCTTGGAACTGCACTGGTCATCCCTACTGGATGGTACCTCTCAAAAAGAACTAAGGATCACTGGCCATTCCTATTGGATGGTACATCTCCGAAAAAGCATTGAGGAACACTGATCATCCCTACTGGATGACACCTCTCAGAAAAAGAATTTAAGAACTCTTATCACCCTCGTTGGATGGTATGTCTCAGAAAAGCATCGAGGAACTCTGATCATCCCTGCTGGATGGTACCCCTCATAAATCATTTTTCTGCAGTCATCGGGTGTCACCTCGAATAGGCATCACACCCTAAACATCTTGCATCGTATCCCAAAATCTACTAAAGAGGGCACCATCACATTCTATGTGAAAAAAAACTCAGGATAGGCTAGTCATATGCCAAAGTCTGAGTCCAAAAGAAGGAGATATGAGAGATAGAATATTCATAAAGTGGCACACATGTGGGGCCCACATTTTGTGTGGCCTCGCCTCTTTTCCTGGTCGTGTACCTTTCTATACTTGGGTACTAAACTACAAATCAAGTACCCCTTAGGCATGTAAGTGTTCTCCCAGAGTACATGACATCTCTAGCCAAAAGGCTGACGAGCGTGTAATGATCATTGTTAAAGCGAAGGGTGAAAACGTATTTTTACCTGTAGGCCTCCTCAAATGGAACTAGATAACCAAACATATCACACCATTTCCATCCTTGGAGTAAAACACACAAGATCGACTATTCATTCACCCTGAATAGACATCCGATGGAAAAGTCATATATCGCCACATTGTGAATGAATGATGTTACGTGGGGCCCACACCTTAGTCCTGAAACAAATTGTACAGATCTTTCCATTGTGATTCTCTCAGAAAAACACATGGGATCAACTAATCATTCTCCTAGAATGGATACCCGGTGAAAAAGTCGCATTCCTCCGTAATGTGTGCGAATTTGCTTCATGGGTTCCACACCACAACTTTGGTTTAAACACCTGTAATTAGTCCTAAAAATTCTTCCTCAAAGTTAGGGTCATGATGCCGCTGACGGCTCTCCAATCCGATGTCGTATGGGAGAGTTACGACCGATGCAATATTCCATGACAATATTATTATTATTATTATTGGGGTGTTTCGAAGGCCCGAGCCACAAATCAGAATTTAATATTCAACATTGGACTTGAATAGACCATCTTAATGATAGGATTACATCGCTGTTGATGGAAATTCAATCGGACGTCTCACACAGGAGTTATGACGGGTCGAAGATTTAATAATAATATTAAATCTATTATTTCACGAGCGTTTTGGGTACCAGATCCGAAAACCCAAAAAATACATCCAATATTGGACTCAAAATGTCTGTCTCGAAGTCTGGGTTACACTACCGCAGACAGTTTGTCGAAAGGACATCTCAGCTAAATGATATAACCGATATACTATTATTTATCCAAAATAACAATAATAATATTTTATATTATTATTAAAATAAATCATAAATTTAATTTAAAAGAAATAGGGGGTCGCTTTCCCCCCACTCTTCCCTCTTCACGCCGAAGTTGCACCCCACCACTTTTAAAAGGGGGTAATACAACGCACGTAAGAATAAAACAGGTCCGAGGACTCGACCTCGCGACCTCTGGCCCAAACCCCAAACCCTTCAACCACCACAGCCGAGTGCGTGGGGCTGCACCCCACCACTTGATTGCCTTTCTTTTTTTTCTTTTATTATTTCTCCATTTTGTTCTCACATTCTCTCTCCAATCTCCTTTCTTCTTCCACAATTTTCTAACGCTCTAGTTAAGTCCTTCCCCAAATTTCACGCGGCCACCAACCCTAGCGGCCAACCTTTCGCACCCTCTGTGTTCGCCGTAACCACCGCTGATGCCGCTAGCCTTCCGCACCGCTGCATCTCCGGTCTGCTCGCCCTCGTCATCACTCGCCCAGAACCGCCTCGCTGCCTCACACTGGCCACCCCGGTTCTGCGGTCGTCCCTCGCCGGTCTCGTACCCCGCGGCCTGGTCACCTGATGCACACCAGGACCACCGGTCGAAGCCGCCTTGGACTTGCCCCACACTGCTAAACCACCTCCACCGTCAAAACCCGACCACCTCCGATCTTCTTGGGAAAGTTATCTGAGCGTCTCACCTCAGTCTTGCTAAACCGACTATGGAAACCCTCAGACCTATCCTCAATCTATTTCCAAAATCCCGTCAAACCATATTACCTCTCGATTGATCACAAATTTGTATCAACATAAATGGTCTAATGTGTTTCGGATTTGTTTCACATCAATTCATTGTCAGATATTTAATATACTATCAACCACAATAAAACATGGATATGAAAAGAGGGAAAATGAAGAGAAATTCATGATTAAGAAATTCAACATTTAACCTTGGCTATTTTTTGGATTAGAATTAACTCATTTCCATTATAAGGATGAATGAATAAAAATAATAATAAATTATAAACTAATAAAATAAATTTATTTCAATTTCTGGGATCGTGCAAGAAGGCACAGATTGAAGATTCAAATATCAACAAGTTTAAAGTTTAATTAATGGCATAAAGACACCAAAGACGAGTCCTGCCTCAAACTTGAATATTTTTTCTAATTTAGAATGTGCATGCCAAAGGAGGAGGAGACTCATTGATTTATCACGCCTTGATCTTCTTACATCGAAAGTTTCATATTTGTTTTTTCGTTCATCATTCGCCAATGGGGAGGAGTGGAGAGGAGAAGTTGTCATTGGAAAAAAGGGATATGATGCCAAGATCTCGTAACCATGAATTTATAACCACTCATTAGGTTAAAATAAATTAATAAAATAATTAAATAAAAAATTATTTAATTATTTAATTATTTTCCTGTGATGGCGCATGAGTCGAACACCCGATGCCGACAAAGGTTATACCTTGCCTAGGGTAAAGCCTACGTTTTGAGCTCATCGATGGTATCATATTTCTCATATGAGCCCTTATCCATGAGTTATTAGGGTTTGAGATATTAAATGAATAAACCAATAATTTAATTTATCCATTTAACACACTTCCAAAGAGAGAGGGGTCCAAACTTCCCGCGTTAACTTATTTTTTGTCGCGCCTAGGGGAAGCACCATGTTTTGGACCCAACCGTGGTCTCAGATTTCTGATCTGATCAACCATTTAAGAGATATCCCATTTTCTTTAGTTAACTGTGTGTGAGTAATATAAAAATACTTAACATTTTTATAAAATTAATTTCGGGCACACCGGGCCTCGGAATTGCATGTCGTCTTAGCGCCTAACTCTGAAAATATTTGTAGAAATATTTCAAATTTTTTTTAGGAAGAAATTGGTTCTCTACAAGGTCGAGCATGATCCATGATATAGAATGAAGTCTATACTATATATCACTCAATATAGTTTACTGATTCATGATATAGTAATTCAATACATTTCCATTAGTTTATTTATTGGGCTATTTTCTAATTCATTTTCAATCTCTTTACAACATACTAGAGTACAAAAGATTATCCGCATGTCAGATCAAGAGGAGGAGGGGGGTTGTTAGCCTGGTAGTGATACATGTTACATTTTTGGGGCTAATGCCAACTTAACATGTGATTCATGAGATCATCTTCAATCATAAACCCCAGAGAGTGGAGGTTATTACTCAAGAACCTCCTCCAATTGCTGTCGATGCTAAGGAGACATGATGACGATGACGTAGACCATGTCGTGCTTCATGTGATCCCTCGCCTATTTTACATGAAGGGGTTTTCCCTCTAGCAATCTATCCTTAGACGATTGTGGATGTGAATCAGGAAACATGAGATACATCTTTCTTGTCAGGATATCCACAATTCTCTCCAACTTTGGGTCTTAATCCTTCACAGCCTATATGGTTCCCCCAGGCAATGATGGAAGGTCCTTCTATGCCACTAGTGAGATAAGGATTGGGTGTAGAGGATGAAATCTAGTTGACACCTACTCCCACTGAAACACAGGTGGAGCATGCGATGATCGATGTTCTAGTGCCTAATGATCAGCCCCCTCTAGGTCATCTGACTCTACCCTGGTATAGAGATCAATGATCTCGATATGGGTGTACCATTCACAAGTCACCATGTGTGATGGAATCTCCCTATAGACATTTATTGTACCCATTTATGAATTTTGAACCGTTGGTTTAGGTACTTAATAACCTTTATTAATGATGTGTTTATGATGAGGAAAAAGTATGAAACTTATGAAAAGTTCAAAGAGTTTTAGAATTAATTACATAATCAATTGGGAAAAGGTATTAAGATTCAATGATCAAATTGAGGTATTGAATACATGATCTAGGAATTCAATGATCATATGAGAGATTTTGGAATTGGTTCACAACTCAATCCTCATTGAAAACCACTATTTAATAGTGTATCTAAGATAATGAATAATACATGATTGGACAAGGTTCAATCAATGATGAGTTAGGGAGATCTTATTATTTCATTATGGGGGTATGATATGAAAATATTTTAATTTATACTTAACTATTTTCTATATAATGTAGTCATAAATACACTGTATGATATATTCACTGGTAAATTCCCCAAAATATATTTTTATTAATATTTCGGGTTGTGAATCACTCGTATAAAAACTATTTTCTAATAAACATAACCCAAAATTAGTGAAATGATTATTTGTTGTCCATCTCAAGGAAACTATGGGATATTATTTCTGTAATATAAAAGAACATAATGAGTTTGTGGATGAAACTAGTATATTACTTGAGAATGGATATATTAATTGAGGAGCTAGTGGGAAGAAAGTTAATCTTGGAGAAGTTAAGGACAAAAAAAAGGAAGTTATCCTGATATAGGATTTGATTCAGTTCCATAGATTTGTGAAAGAAAAACCAACTGAAGTTACACAATAACTTCAATGCTCTAGTAGGATTCATTAAGATCCTGAGATATATGAATTTATTATATAAAATTATGATGAAGTAATGTTCATATATGATAAACCTACTACCTATTAAGATTACTTTGAGAGTTCTAATTTTAAGAAATGGTTAAAATATATAGAATCTAAAATGGACTCCATGTACATAAACCAAGTTTGGAACTTGGTGGATGCACGTGAAGGGGTGATACCCATAGGGTTTAAGTGGAGTTTTCACAAGAAAAATAATATGGATAGTAGGGTTTCTACCTATAAATAACACCTAGTGGAAAACATTACAAAAAATTACTGGTATTGACTATAAAGAAACATTTTCATTTGTTGCAATGATAAAATCTATTCAAATATTTCTTATAATGACCTAGATTTCATATACATATTATTACATCATCTTTATCATAAAAATATATATAATATTCCCCAAAATCTAGAGGTCCAACATCTTTGGGAATAAGGTAAATGATAAAAACAATAACATTATATTTTATTCTCATCTTCATACTTTCTCCTATACCTAACCTTACTCTTATTAAATGGAATATCTTGGAGACATACATAAAAGAAAGAGTGATCCATAAATCCCATTAAGGTTGTCACAGAAAAAAAATTGGATAATATATCATGACGGTCAATAATCATAGAATGGAAATAAAAAAGGTAATGGTTATAAATCATTACTTAAAAACATGTCATAAGAGTCAAATATCATAAGATCATGGTAAACATAAGAGATCATAAAGTGTCGCACAAGCATTAAACATGTCATAATAATGTATATATTTATAATTAATAATAATATTATAGTTATCTAATAAAGAAAAAAGTAGTATTTAACTAAATGAAATGAAGAATAAAACCATGTATAAGTGATTTCTAACAATATACATATAAATCATAATATAAAAACCAATATATTTATAAATATAAAAAAAAATGTATAATATTTTTTTTTCTGAAAGGAGGTAGGCCCCCTGCTACCTTTCAGTAAAGTTGAAAGGTGATAGGGGACCTATCACCTTTTATACACATTTATAAAAAAACTGACCTACACATTTTTTTTTCTTCAGAAAACACATAAGAAAACTCATTGTTGGCACCAAAGTGATGAATTTCGAGGGTGAAATTCATTTTAAGGGGGGTAGAATGTAACACAGTGAGATTTTGTGAAATATTTTTTTTTAAATAAATTTTATCATTTTAATATTTTTCATTACAATAAATATTGAATTTATCTTTTGTTACACACAACACCAATTTCATCTTGTGTTACACACAACACCGAGTTTTAACAAACAATGACAAAAAATTAATATTATTATTAAAAAAACCATTATTGACCAGATGTTAAATTGGAAGAATAAATAGAAATAACAAAATTTTAAATATTATGTATAATGGTTTTATTTAAAAAAAATATATTTATAAAAAACAACTTAATTTTTTAATAAAGTCTTTATATGTTTTGAAAATACTATTTTCTCAAAAACTAATCCATTTATTTCTTTTTAAGAACATTAATAAAATTTAAATTTTACAAATTTTAGAAAATGAATTTTATAAAATAATTTTATTTTTTAAATAATCATATAAAAATTATCTTAGGGTTAATTTTTGATAATTTTATGAAAATTTTCATTTTTTGATGAATAGTGAAAATTCTGAGTATTAATTGAAAACTAAATTTTAGTTTAATTTATTTATAAATTTAAATTATATTTTAAATTGGTTTTAAAGTAAAATTAGTAAAATTATAAATCTATTATCCAATTTATGTCATTTGAATAAATTTAATATTTAATTTTTATATAAAAACTTTTTAAACTATTGAACATTTTCTCTTTAAAACCCTACTTTCTCGTCATGTCTGTGGGATTAATTTTAAATTAAAACTTGAAACTTATATTAGTGTAATTTTAAAAAATGTATTCCATAATTTTAATCATAAAAAATACATTATCTAATAAGGTAGATTTAATTTTTAGAAAAAATTAATAGTAAAATAAAAAAAAATTATTTACCGCGGTTAAGGTAAAAATGGGTTCACCCGATGGTTAAAATAAAAATATAAGGGTAAAAATGAACCAAAACTTATAAAAAAAATCCATTTTATGACCATATTTCTACCTCATACCTTCTATTATTGATAACACTCTATTTTGGATCCTTTTGGCTTGCTCAAAATGTGGGTACACCTTTTTATTTTCAGAAAATTACAATTGTGCCACTTACCTCACTTATAAAAGGCCACCCCTTCTCCTCTCCGATTTACACATTAAAACCCTTTTGGTTTAGAAAATACCTACCAAAATCACTTCCAAAATTACCTTATATAACTCTTGAAGCCTTATTTTGGATATAAATCAAACGAAGGAAGGTTTTTGGTGCAACCTAAGGAGGATACTCAAAGAAGAGGTAACATTCATCAATGAGCATTTTTGTTTTATTTCTTCCTAAACCTCATTCAATTATTATTATACAATTATGATATAATAACCTCTATATATTAAGTATAATTATATTTTTTTATGTTAACATCATGATCTATAACCATATCCACTTCCATAAAATGGGTTATAAAATCATCGTTCATGTGTACGACGAACTGCCACCACACGAAACAATGTCATTTGTTTTTCCATTACCACCTCTCACGACTGGACATAATGATTTATTTATTGTTTATATGTTATATTTAATATATTATTATTCTTATATAATTATTATAACACACATACCTTCATACTCTCCATATTGTGGGAATATGATAACATCGCTCATGTGTACGACATACTACCACCTTGCGAAATGATGTAATTCGTTCATGATTGACATGAAAGGTAATGAGTATGGGTTTAATGAAAATATGTGATAAATATGAAATGAATTTTATTTTTTAATGATAATATATCATTTGCCTTTATTTATTTTAATATTTCAAGAAAATGGAAACAACATTCATGCATACGTACAGCCCACGTTTCCATGAACGATGTATTTAATTTTATATCTTTATCTTTTATATATTACTCTAAATACATATATACTGAATATATATGATATTTATATAATTTATAACATTATTTATATGATTTAAACATGATAAAATTAATATAAAAAATAAACAATCAAAACATACATGAAAAACAAAGCAGTTATTGCCCGAGACTTGACTTTAACATGAAATTGTTAATAAATATGTAATAAAAGGTCATAAGTAAATAATATATGGTATGATATATATATATATGTATATGTGTATGTATGTATGTATGTATGTATTATTATTTAATATATTTACAATAAACTTATATTTATTATGTATGATTTTTTAATGTGTACGAAGGAAGTCGAGACTTAAGGTAAGAGATTTCTAGTCTCTCTTTTATTTCTGGAAGACATATGAAAATTAACCACTCATTTATTTTTTTGTGGGTAATATAATTACCCTTTGAAATATTATATCATAAATTATATTATTTTAATGATAACTATTGTTTCATTTATTATTATTATTTATTGGGTATTATGATTCAAAACATTACCTATGTGGTAAGGGATTTTCGTGTCACTTTTTACTTATGTGACACACATTTCATATTCACTGCCTATTTATTTTATGTGGTGTATATAATGTATATTAATTTATTTTATGATTATTATCTTGAAAATTATTGGGATTTACATATCCATTTGAGGATTTCTCTTTCATGGGGTTTATTGTTTAAAATTTACCAAAGTGGTAAGGGATTTTTGTCTCAACTTGCCTTCTTCGAGACATATGTTATGTTATGAAGATATATTATTTTATGAGGTGTATATAAAAATGATTTTACATGTAATTTAATGAATTTATTTATCATAATGATATTTTAAATTTCATTTAATGATATTCCTTCTTGGGGCGTACATTTCAAACTTACCAAAGTGATAAATATTTTATGTCATAATATCATTGTTTATCAAAACTATTTTTGGTGATAAAATATTATGAACCATCTCTCAGGAAAATCATATAATTTCTTATACTATGGTTATTTCATGATAATATGTGTTTTCCTTTCATTTTCATCTCTCTCTATGTACCAAATAGTCCAAAATAATGTTTTTAAGAAAAGTGTCTTTATTTATATTTTCGATCGAAAAATCATTTTCTTCCAAAACCATGTTTTATAAAAATGTTTTCAAAAAATGTTTTTAGAACTCATATAATGATTTATTAAAGAAATTTTTACCCATGTTTTAATTTTTACAAGATTTTTTGAAAGGAATATTCATGTATCTTTCTAAATAATTCCCATTTTGATTTTAATGAAAATGTGAAAAGAACCTTTGTTTTTAATATGCATGAAATGAAAAATATTTCTCACTATAATAACCACTAAAATATTTTAATATACCCTTAAAATATTTAAAATTCATCTAAAAAAAGTTCCTTAATATTTATATTTTTTTATATTTTAAATGAAGGATTTCAAAGTAAAAAAGGATTTTGAAAATGATTTAAAAAGTGTTTTTCAAAGTGGAAATGATATTTCCCACATGAAATGTTTTAAATTATTTTTATAGAATACATTATATGTTTTCAAGTTAATTTCAAAATAAAAAGGATTCCTGGTGTTTTTTTAGTTTTAAAAAGATATTTTCAAATAAATGAAATCTTCCTCAAGAAATGTTCTAAGTGATTTATCTTTTAAAATAATTATCTATATAATATGAAATAATTTGATGTAACTTATGGTTTTATAGGGATATGAACCAATTATACTATTATTATGATTTATTTAAATGGTTTATTTTTATTATGGAATGATGTTTATGAAACCTATTTCTCTTCTATGATTTATACCATGATAAAATTCTTATGAAACCTGCTTCTTTCTATACGGGTCATGCAATGATGAAATGATGAAATTATTATGAAACCTATATTTTTTCTATAGTTTATGATATGATGAAATTTTTATGAATCCCATTTAATTTCATGGGTTATGATATGATGAATGTTTTATGATATTATGGAACACATATGCATGATTATAATTATATGATTAGTGGAACCTATATATCCCTCCAATGCATTGGGTAAAGCTTTATATCTCATGAGATAAAAAATGGGAAATAGGTTGATGGGATTGATACACTATGGGAAATAGTTGTGTCCTAATCCACAATTGGAAAGAGGTACTTCATGATCTACAATGGGAAATACGTGCCTCTTGATCCATAATAGGAAACATGTGAATCCTAATCTACAATGGAAAACATGTGATAATTTTTGATCTTCTATTTTGATGGTATTATTAGTTAACCTTGACACATGAAATGTTTTTATATATTTATGATGGTGCCACACTTTTATGACATGAGCTTACGGTTCATTATTGATTTATGATGATTTATCACCCGTATGGGCCATGTTTTTAGAAATGATAAAGTTGTATTCCAAAACTCATGGTTATGATCTATGATAGGTTGGGTAAGAAATTTTTAATTTATTATAATGAATACATACACTTATTCTTATCTTATTCTTTCATATGATCATAGATTGATATCTCATATTTTTACCCTTACTGAGCATCTGAGCTCACCCCTTCTTATGTTTCCTTCCCCAAGTTATGAAGAAAGATATAGTTAGGGTATGACTAAGAGGGCTGCTATGTTATAAGATGTTTATGGGACATGTTGAATATCTTTCACCAAATTAGAAAATTGTGTACCTAGTCTCCAAAGAAACTAAACTATTATGAACCTCAAGCATTTTTGTGTGTATTATATTGAATATTCATCTAAAAAGATGTAATATCTATATATGAAAATCCTGGGTCACTATAATAGGGCTGAAATGGAGGGTAGCATACTACCTCTAGCCTCTGATCTGTACGTATTGAGACACCCTTTTCATGATCTGATAGAGAATAGTGAGGCTCTTAACACTGGTTTGTTGGAGATTCCAGTGGTGACCATATGATCCAGGAAGTTGAGCTACTAAGAGTGTTGTAATCTAAACCTTCTTGCACTGTTGGGGAATGTAATTGAGGTGATTTTTGCTCCCTATATAAGTTAGATACTGATACCAAAGGAGGTAAAGCACTAACAAGATATTATAGAGAAAAAATACTTCTTAGTACTCAGTGAGGGACTTTGGGATGACAAAATATAGAGCTTCATGTGGCCAAAACATGACTAATAACTAGTCGATGGTTAGGAGTTCCAAAAAGTTTTCTTGTTAACTATTAGGGGGATGGTCCTGTTCCTGTTCAGTCCAGTCCTTGATTGGAACAAGCTGAGATAAGGGTGGTGGAACCAGCGTATACCTTATTTTCTACTGATATACCAAGATAGGGGGTGCCACATGGGTCAAATATCCACTATATGATGGGATGTCTCTTAGAGGTGGATCCAAATTCAAGTCCATATCCATGTAGAATGTGGTATTTACCACTTTCTTAGGCATGAGGGATGAAACATCCCTTTGAGGCTTAGTGGTGTTCTCACCATCATCTGAGGGCACTGACCCAGACCCTGAAATATCTTTTACTTTTTGCGTGTAGGTAGAGAGGAGTGAAACTAATAATGATAGATATGGGTGAACTATGAGTCCTTGGAAGGAGGCAAGAACATCCTCTAACTATAGGTATCTGTAGAGGGATTTGGTAACATTAAGAAATTTTGAATCCAAGATTATAAGCCTCATTCAACGGGATTCTGCTCTAGGATATGGTAACAGGGGTGAAGGTTCCCTCATTGAGTCATCTATCACTTCAAAGTATGAGAGGTCGATGATGACATAATTATTTCTATGGTCCCACCTCTAATAATGTGGGACTTATAAAAGCTTGAGCTATTGAGAGTCACTTGGGTTTCCCCCATGTGGGCTATGGCCTACACCGCGGACATGACCCCCATGATGGGTGTTCTCCCTCTTACCCTGGGATGGTTATATAGAGCAAGGCATGTCTTCAGTATGGGGAGGACCTCCACACTGGTTGGTGTTGGTGCAGGGAGGACCTCTACACTAGTTAGTGGTCATGCGGGGAGGTCCTCTTCACTAGTTGGTGGTGGTGCATGGAGGACCTCCGTATTGGTTGGTGGTGGTGTGGGGAGGACCACGACACTGGTTAGTGGTGGTTCAAGGAGGACCTCTACATTGGTTGGTGGTGGTGTGGGGAGGAACTCTACACTGATATTTCCCATCACAAGATGGCTGATAACAGTTATCGGTGGTGTTAGTGACTGAAAGAATCAACCTGGCTTACTTGTGAGGTGGCTGGGGTATCGGTCCTAGGAGGGCAAAGATAGATCCCCATTGAGACGTTATGGGGACCTGATGAAATATTTTAGTAGTGGAAGGGTCCACTAGATATGTAAAAGATTCCTCTTGTATAGAAATGTTTTGGGTCTTCCCATGGCATTGGTTTCAGATATTCTGGATTGAGGCTGATTGTGTGGGGATGAAGTCAACCCACTCATCAACCCATGGGATCAGTCAGTGTTGACACTGATGTGTCCTAGTGGGATCCCTCCTATGTAGCTTATGAATGGTGGTTATAATAGATACGGTATGAACATCCCCTACCTTATTTTTATAGGGGAGTAATCTATTAGAGTGCTCTAGGGAGAGGCACACAAAGCAGTTTTCCATTTTAATGGGGGGGGGGGTGACCAGTAACATCCCATTACCCACTTTTAGGTATTTATATTCTCTCTTTTCATTTCCCTTTTTATTTGAGTACATTTTGGGAGTCCCAAGGATAGAGATAATTTTCTGGGGAAAATGACCTAAGGTTTGAGGATGTATGTTTTTTTCAATTAATGGAGTTTGAGTATAAATGTGTTAAAGGCTTTGTGGGTTTCTCCTTGAGTTAATATAATGCCATTGTTGACTTGGGTTTTTCAGAAGAATCTAGTACTTTCACTATCTAAAGTAGAAATACACATCGTGAACCATTTAAATTCCATGTATTGGTCACAAAGAAGATTTCATGAGTTTAGTTTAGAGCATGAAAAGCTTACATGCCATGAAAAGTTTACACATCATGAAATTTTTTCATGTTGTGTAATGGTCACTAGGAAGATGTCATGAACTGGTACAAGGCATGAAAGGATTACATGCTATGAATATGGTTCACGTCATGTATTGGTTTCGAAGACTATTTCATGAACTGGTATATGGCATGAAATGATTACACACTATGAATATGTTTCACATTGTGAAATGGTAAAATAGATATTTTTAATTTGAGACGATTTTTTTGAAATTTTTGGGCTTTGGGAATTACACGACGTGAAATGGGGTTTAACACCATGTAGTTATTGTGGTCTTTAGGTTTTAAGCACTGTACGAATGGTTCTATTTTTTATTCACATGAAACTCATTCCTATTAGACTTAGGATCTATCTAAGGAAATTTTGGATACCTATGTTCTTTTCAGATCATTTTTTAGCGATTGATATTAGTTGTTTTTATAGTGTGTTTATTCAAGCGAGTAATGCTTCTGCATATTCATTACTATTGATTTTGGTATCACCATTTCCCTATGTTTATGGATCTGTTGATCTATGATAATAATCTTTCTTATCATTTCTAGATATGTTGTTTGATATTCCTCTATAGGCTGACCCTTATGTTGGTTGTGGTGCGGTGTGAGTTTCTTTGAGGTATGTTCTATTTTTTTCTATTCACTGAATAGTTTTCTTATTGAATTGATTTTGAGATGTGAGGATTAATTATAGGACCTCTATTGTTTTCTTTACATTCTTCCTTGTTGGAGGATCCTGTTTCGGGTGTGTGCGACCAAGTTTGAGGTAGGTGGGTCCATCTTTAGCCTATGTGGATGAAATATATTTCTCTAGTTTTGATAAATTGTTTTATAAATAAAATTCAAAGATTGATTGATAGATTCTTTTGTGTGTGGAAATGGGTTTTTTAGGAAACATGGTTTCCCCCTTGTTTTGGTAAAAATAAAATGTATTTTCAAAGAATTGTGAAATGAATTTATGAAATGGTTTTCAATTAATGTTTTTGATGAAATGGTTTGGAAAATATAGGACATGGGAATCCTTGGTTACTTAGTTTGAAGGTGTAGTAATAATTCTCATCCATTGATATTGTCGAGGGGTTTACTCATGGGGTGTTCCTCTTCCCCCTAGGCCCATTTTCTAGGGTCTTAATAGATTTTTTTATAGGTTCACTTTATGGGGTGTTCATATGTTCTCTATATTTGATGAATATGTCTAGAGTCTTGATTCTTATGATTATATATGTCTAGGTATGAATGTATAAGCTAACCTGGCCTGTAGTGATCCTTATCATGATGTAACCCGTGCTTTGGATTGTACTATTTTAGTTTGTACTTCCATGGATTTGATATGATATGTGATGAATTATTTGATTTGATTTAATTACTTTGATATATATGGAATGATTTGAAACTTTTTTACCTGGATTATTTTTGGAAATATGGAAAAAGGGTAAATTTAATGTTTTACCATGATTTTGATATAAAACTTTTAAATGTTTTATCATGCCTTGTTTTCTTTAAAGTTGAGTATTGTTCTTTTTTTTGTACATATACTTGATATAGAACACCTAGGTGGGATCCTACTAATCATATTTATCTCACACCCTATACACCCATCACACCCCTTCGGCACTGCATAGACCTTTATATGAATTTTTATGTAGGGAAAGACAAGGCACTACAGTGAGGCGTTGATGTTTCTTTCAACTGATCCTGGGTAGCTAGTGGTGAGATGGAGTTAGTTTCCCATGCTATCATATAAAGTATCTATTTTGGTTTTTGTTGTCCTTTTCTATTGAAATTGTGTTTTAGATATTGTTTAACTACCTTTATGTTGTTTCTCTTATATTGTTTTCTTTTTTCTATGGCATATATACTTGTTTCTTCTTCCACTGTTTCTTCCCATTGTGTGTGTGTGTGTGTGTCTATATTCCATATTTTCTACTTTAGGTTGGTTTAACTCATTCTATCTAGTTTCTTTTGATTCCTAAGTGCTAGTCTTCATCCCATGGGGATTGATAAACCCTCTTTAGGTATTTGTAAATTTGGGTCAGTTACCAGTTTTATAGGGTATTTAGGTTGAGTTCATCATAGTTTTCTATCATAGGTGGTCTGTCCTCAAGAGTACTTGTCTTGGGACATTTGGTTGACTGAACACAACTAGAAAATTGAGCTACTGCCACATATCTATAGCCATGGTTTTAAAATCGTGGCTATAGGTGGCTATAGCCACGGTTCTGTGGCCTATAGCCACGGTTTTAAAACCATGGCTATAGGCCTATTTTCCGTGGCCTATAGACACATTTTTAAAAACTGTGACCATAAGACAATTTTTTCATTGCCCTATGGCCACGGTTCTGCAAAACCGTGGCTATAGGGTTCCCGTGCTTCCACAGGGAAAAAAATCCCGCCAAAAATTTGGCGGGAAGCTCTATCGCCACGGTTTTGAGTATATTCCCACAATTTTTATTAATATATATATCATAATATATATATATATATATACCCAAATTATAGTGCAGTGTAGTGGTAAGTGCGCTGGACTGCATAATGGAGGTGTAGGGATCAAACCTACTGGGGACATTTATAATTTTGGCTATTGCCACGGTTTTCTGAGGCTATTTACACAGTTTTTAAACCATGGCTATAAAACCATGGAAATAGGTAGCTCTTTCCATGGTTAAAATTGTGGAAATAGGCCGGGACCTACTGCCACGATGATAGCGGCCACGGTTGGCCAAAACTGTGGTCATAGCCTTTGGACATGGTTTTGGGGCCTATTGACATGGTTTTGAACCATGGAAATAGCCATTTTTTCCAGTTGTGGAAGATAGGATTATTGGGAATTGAGAGGTATGTTTTGGTGAGTGTGTGGAAAAATCTTACCACGACGATACTCAAGTTACCATGGGATATTGGTATGTGTGTAACATATTTTAGGTTCTTGATCCTAATATTAGTTTTTTATTATGGTTTTCTAGTTTTATTTGATATTATCCTATTGTATGATCAGTTATTCTATTTTAGTGGTCAATAGTATGCCTCCAAGACACATTCAATGGGTTACTTAGGAGGGCACAACAAATACTCTTTAACGGAGTCTTCCTATAGATCATAATCTTATCAAGGATATCTTGAAGGAAGTTCATGCAGTTGACCAAAATGTACTACAAGTATAGAATGTAGTTGTTGTGGTACAACCATGAGACAGAGGAGAAAGGGGTCGATCATGGTATTTATTATGTAAGAATCCACCATCCTTTAAGGTTACGAATGAACGTCAAGAGTTTAAGGAATTGATGTAAAGATCAATTAGATATTTGAATTTATAGATATACCTGAGAGTATCAAGGCGAAGTGTGCACCATTCATACTTGAGGTCCCCAATAAGAGATAGTGGGATTCCATGGTATAAATAGGTAGACATGTGGGATTGGAATGGAAAGGTTTCAAGACTATCATAATCTATAAATTTTGTACAGAGTCTCTAATTATGGCTAAGTATCTAGAGTTTCTTTCTTTGCAGAAGGGAGAGCATTTAGTGTCAGCGTACACCAATCAGTTTATAGAGATGGTTCTTTTTTCTCCGAAGGTAGTAAAGAATGACTAGATAAAGCCTAAAAATTATATTTAGGGTTTTTGATTGGATATCATACCATATGTATTTATGATTAATATTTCTACCAATGTGAATATGGTAGATATGGTGATGATGGTAGAGATGAATATAACAGTCAAGGTTGGTTATTATTCCCCTTATCTTCCACTTAGTGGCAGCTTTAGTGGAACACAGGGGAAAAAGAGGAAGTGGAAAGATCATCACAGGGGTGGTAGAGGTGTTTGTCATTAAAAGGCCTCCTCTTCTCCTTTAATTACACCTAATAGCATGTACCTGAATTGATACCAATGGGGAAATGTAGGTCACATCCGACATTCTTGTTCTGAACCTGTGAGGATGTGAAATAGTTGTGGTCATTATAGTCATCTACCAAGTTTATATCAGGATATTTCTATGCCTTGTTATGTTCAAGGATCATCAACTTAAAAGGACACTACAATGTAGTCATATTCTTCAAAGACTATAGGTCTCTGAATATAGGACTCTGGAGTGAAGAACCTTCACATAGTAGACGAGTTTCTAAAAGAGGTAGATGTGGGTCTAGTGATAGTGGGAGGTAACATATTTATTACATATTCATTAGTGATTTATTTATTTTATATTGGTTCTTACCGCTCATTCATTTCTATCTATTTTTTTATATGCTTAAACTTACAACAGAGCTCATGTCCTTTGTTATAGAGTTAACGAAACCTCTTGGGAAGAGGAAATAGTAGGGGTTTTAGTGTCCTTTTTCACTATTAGTAGCTGCTATATAATTGGTTTGGGATTTACTCATTCATAATCTAGATATATTTGACATCATCATTGGGATGGATTGTCTTATCGCTCATCATACTGATGTTGATTATTATAATTGGAATGTCTTGTTTCTTGCAGCCAATGGAAGCTCTTGGGTGTTTTAGGGAGAGTGTGATCTAAGGTTTGGTCATGAAGGACCTTCCCTCCCAGATCTCAAGAGTTTATTTTTCTACTATAATAGTTTATCCTGATGATTTTTCTTATTTTGTTGACCTTCAGACTATTTTTCGAGACTTACATGACATTTTCCTAGATGATTTCATTGGGTTTCCTCCAGAGAGAAAGGTATAGTTTACAATTGACCCAGTACCAGGTATGCATCTAATTTCAATACCTTATTATCATATGGATTTAGTTAAGCTGAAAGAGATGAAGATTTAGTTGGATGACTTGATAGAGAAAGGTTTTGTTCACCCTAGAGTTTCGCCTTGGGTAGCCCCTATGCTCTTTTCCAAGATAGAAGATGGTTAAATCCAATTGTGTGTGGACTATTAGAAGTTGAACTGGGTAAAGGTTAATAATAAGGTATCCTTTTCCTCATGTGGATGATTTTTTTGATCAGTTAAAGGGGAAAAGTGGGTTTTGAGGATTGATCTTCAGTCGTCTTATCATCAGCTCAGAGTTCGGGAGTCTGATATACCAAAGATGAATTTCAAGAGTAGGAATAGCCATTATAAATATATTGTGATTCCATTTGGTATGACAATTTATCCTTTAGTTTTCATATATTTTATGAATTAGATATTCTATAAGTATTTTGACGCTTTTATGGTAGTTTTTATGGATGATATTTTGGTTTATTCAAGATCCGAGCATGAGAACCATTTGAGTTTGGTTCTGGAAATAATAAGGAGTCACCATTTGTATAGAAATATTTCAAAATTTAATTTCTAGATCCCAGAAGTGAAGTTCTTATGGAACATGATTTCTGATCATGGATTATCAGTTGATCCCGAGAAGGTGAATTCTATTTTGTTTGGAATAAACTATGAAACATCTTTGAGATTCAGAGATTCCTTGTTCTTATTGGATATTATCAGTAGTTCATCAAATATTTCTAAAAGTTAGCATCACATTTGAATGATATTACTAGGAAAAGGGTGAAATTCACATGTGATGTAAAGTTTCATTATTCTATCAATGAGATAAAAAAGCTTCTTACATCGACTCCTATACTGATTTTACCTGATCCTGATAAGGGGTATGTGGTTTTCTATGATAATTATGTTGTTGGTTTTGGTTTTGTGCTTATGAAGGATGATCATGTGGTGGATTAAGGATCTCTCTAGCTTTCAATACATGAGAATAATTACCACACTCATGATTTAGATCTTACTGTATTTATGAATGAGCTTAAGTGTTGGTAAAATTATCTTTTTGGGGAGTGGTTTATAGTATTTTCTAACCATAATTTTTTAAGATATATATTTTCTCATGAGGACTTTAATCATATATGGAGGTGGTGGGTTGAATACCATTAGATGTTTTACATTAATATCACCTACACCCTAGGGAAGGGTATCATCACTGTGGATTCTCTCTAGGAAAGTACTGTTGTAGGCTGTTCTGGAATCGAAGGAAGAGTGAAACCTTATGGGGTGTTCAGTCAATTGTACCTATATGCTCAGGAGGATGTTTTAGAAATGATTCTAGAAAATTTTTAGTTATCACCATCTCTCCTCAATTGCATTATATAGATTCAGTAGTAGGATGATGAGTTTAGAGAAATTCAAGAAACCCTATATGGTGGGGAGACCCTTTCTAGTTGGTCTCTCTATTCATATGGTATTATCCATTTTGGGGATCATTTTTTCATCCCAACATTAGTGAGGATATTAGTTTTGTTTTACTATCATATTTCTTTGTGGGCCATTCATCCAGGAACTACAAATATGTATTATGACATGAGATTTCTATTATGATAACTGGGTATTAGTGAAACATTTCAAATTATGTGTCCCATTGCTACACCTTTAAAAAAATAAAGGCAAATAATCTGAAGCCTTTTTGATTTCTTTATCCTCTTATGGTGATAGTATATAAATGAGAAGAGGTTTCTATGGAATTTATTATTAGATTACCATGGACCCCCTAAGAGATAAATTCTATCTTGGTAGTGATTGATCAGTTGACAAAGTTAACTCACTTCATTCTGATCAAGGACACAACTAAAGTAGAATATCTAGGAAAGTTATATGTGTAAGATATAATGAGGTTACAGGGGGTTCCTTCTTCCATTGTTTTATATAAGGATACTAGGTTTACATTGAGGTTCTAGAGGGGTCTCTAATAGGTTATGGGGACTTAGGTTAGGATGAGTACAACTTATCATCCACAAATAGATGTTCAGATGGACCATTCTATTTATATCCTAGAGGATATGATTTGTACATGTGTCTTGAATTTTAGTGAGTCTTAAGATAGAAATTCGAGATTGGTTGAGTTTGTTTATAACAATATTTATCAATCATCGATCAGAATGGATCCCTTTGAAGCTTTTTATGATCACCTATGAAGGTCACCTCTTTGTTAGAAATAGGTGGGTAAGTTGTATTTGGTGGAACCAAGTCTTTTTTAGGAGATGTTAGTGAGGATTAAAGATATATATCAATGTCTCGTTAAAGTTAAGGGTCAACAAAAATCATATTCGGATCAATGACACCATCTTTGGGAGTTTTTTATTGGTGACCTATTTTTCTTGAAATTTTCTCCTTGGTTGGGTCACTGTCATCTTGGAAAATAGGTAAAGTTGGATCTAAGATATGTTGGACTATTTGGGGTCACTTAGAAGCTTGGGTGGGTTACTTATCAGTTGTAATTTCTAGTTCAGCTCATGGTAATTCATGATTTTTTCCACACATCATAGCTCATACCATCCTGACCCCTCTTACATTTTTAGTTGGGAAAAGATAAAGTTAGATCTAGAAGTTTCTGTTATGGAGAAACTAGTGGAGATCATTGAATCTCAAGTGAAAGTATTACATGGGAAGTCAATTCTCTTGTTCATAGTGTTATGGTGAAAATGATTAGATTCTTAAGAAACTTGGGATCATGATTTATTGATGAGGGAGCAGTGGCCTCACCAATTTCTGAAAATCATTCTTCCACATGACTTCTTAGGGATGGAAAGTCTTATGGTGGGGAGTTTGTAACATCTTGTTACCCACTTTCGGGAATCTCTCTTATCTCCTTTTATTTCTATCTTTATTTGGGTGTGTTTTTGGACTCTTGAGGATGTATTGAATTTTATAGGTAAAATGACCTAATGTCTAAGGATGTATGTTTTATTGAATTAATGGAGTCTGGGTAAAAATATGTTAAAGAATTTTTGGTTTTCTCCACAAGTTCAGAGAACATTGGTATTGGTCTGATTTTTTCAAGAGAATCTGGGATTTTTTCTGTCTATAGGAGAAATACACATCATGAACCATTTATATTATGTGGATTGGTCATCGAGAATATGTCATTAGTTTGTTTTAGACTATGAAAAGCTTATACACCATGAAAAGTTTGAACATCATGAAAAGTGTTCACGTCATGTAATGGTCACTGAGTGGATGTTGTGAACCGGTATAAGTCATGAAAGGATTAAATTCCATGAATATGGTTCAAATCATGTATTTATTTCCAAGTAGATTTTATGAGCTGGTACAAGGCATGAAATGATTACACACTGTGAATATTTTTCACATCGTGAAATGGTAAAATCGAGTTTTTTAATTTAAGTTGATGTATTTTTCTGTGCTTTTGGGTTTCATAGATTACACAATGTGAAATGGTGTTTTACTCCATGTAATTATCATGATATTTAGGTTTTAATAACTACACGAATGATTTTATTTTTTATTCTCGTAAAACCCTTTCCTCTCAAACTTGGGAGCTCTCCTGGGTGATTTTGGAGACCTCCACTCTTTCAGGATCATTTCATTCAATGATTGATCTTTACTGAGGTTATATTGAATTTCTTTAGGTGAGTAATCCTTATTATTATTTGTTATGTTGATCTCAGTAGTGTTTTTTCCTATGTTTATGGATCATTTGATCCATGGTAATAATCTTCTAGATCCTTTCTAGATCTGTTGTGTGATCTTCCTCCAGAGGCTAACCCATGTGTTGGTTGTGGTGCAGTGTGCAATTTTCTTCAAGGTATGTTGTGTTATTTCCTATCCATTGATCTCTTTTCTTGTTTAATTGATTATGAGATGTGAGTATTGATTCTAGAACCTCCATTGTTGAATTTTCATTCTTCCTTGTTGATGGATCCTATTTCAAGAATGTGTGACCCAAGTTTGAGGTAGGTGGTTCCATCTCTATCCTATTTTGAATGAATTATATTACTTTGATTTCGATAAAAAAAATTATAAATAATTTTTAAGGATTGATTGATTGATTTTTCTATGTGCGTGGAAATGGTTTTTTGAGAAAATATGGTTTTCCCCTTGTTTTGGTAAAAAATAAAAGGTATTTTCAAAGCATTGTGAAATGGATTTCTAAAATGGTTTTTAAATAATGTTTTTAATTAAATGGTTTTGAAAATGTATCACATGATAATACTTGGTTAATTAGGTGGAAGGTTTATTAATAGACCCATTCCTTTGATTCTGTCAAGGGGTTCACTCATGGGGTGTTCCTCTGCTCCCTAAGCACATCGTTCTAGGGACTTGATAAACTTGTTGGGAGGTTTACTTTTTTTGGGGTGTTCCTTTGCTCTCTAGATTTGATGCATATGTATACAGGCTTGATGCATGCGATTGTCAATGTCTGGGTATGAGTGTCTGGGATAGTATGGCCTGTAGTGATCCTTGGCATGATGTTACCTATGATTTTTTTATACTATTTTATTTTATAATTACATGGATTTGATATGATATGTGATGCATGATTTGATTTTATTTAACTACTTCGATGTATATATAATGCTTTGAAACTATTTTACTCGACTTATTTTGGAAATTTGGAAAAGGATTAAATTAAATGTTTTACCATGATTTTGATATAAAAACTATTAAACTGTTTATCATGCCTTGTTTTCTTTAAAGTTGAGAATTATTTAGATTATTATACAAAGACTTTATATGAAACACATGGGTGGGATCCAAATGAGCCTGTTTATCATACATCTTTCACACCCCTTCAGTGGTGTGTATATCTTTTTATATCTTTCCATGTAGGAAAATTAAAGGTTCCACCATGAGGTGGTGATGTTTCTATCAGTTGAGTCTGGGTGACTGGTGGTGATTTGGTGAGGTTTTACCATGTTATTACATAGAGTATCTTTTTTTGTTTTTTTGTTTTCTATTGGACTTATCTCTTGGAGATTGTTTAGTTACCATTGTATTGTTTCACTTCTTCTATTTTATTTTTTCTATGACATATATACTTGTTTCTTATTATGTTATTTCTTACCATTGTATGTGTATATAAATATATATGTTATGTTGTCTACTTTAGGTTGGGTACGATCATTCCCTATGGTAGTTTTTTATTCCTAGTTTCTAGTCTATAGCCCATGAGAATCGAGAATTCACTTCAGGTATGTGTAAATTTGGGTGAGATACTAGTTTGAGAGGGTATCTAGGTTGGGTTCATCACATTCCCCCTATGTGACCCTTGGGGGTGGAAGTTTCAGTGAGGTTTTGATGCTTCAAGATCTTGGTAGGCCATATCCCTGCTGGGAATGACCCCTTCTTGTTCATATCGACAAACAGTGGTGTCGATCACCCTTCTATGGACGATCTCAGAGGGTGATATGGGGCATGGGCACCCAGTAGCTGAAGGTTTGGTGGATGTCATGGTAGGAGTATAGTCATGCAGTATTTCTGCACCAACATTTCCCCTACCCCTAAACTTATTGGAATTAGGTAAAAAATATCTTGTATCTTGATTCTTATAGAGTACGTGGAATCATCCATTAGTAAAAATATAGTGAAAGAGATTCCTAATGCCCCAAATTCATCCATTCTTCGTAATATAGAGGGGTAATCCATAATGATGATGTTTCAGACTAAGGATGGCCAATGTTATCTTCCCCAAGTCACATAAGAGTTTTGTGTTGGGCCCACCACTTTATTGGTGGGACTTGGTGCTGAATATATAGATTCAGTGACATGAAAGTTTGATGGTTTCCAAATTATACTAGTCTCCATAGTTTAAGGATAAGAGTTTCCTTTTGGATTCACCATTTTTGTTTCTGATGCTCTCCTCCAAGTCCACACACCATTCATGCTTCTGTATCACATTACCTTTTTCTAAAGGTGGGTGGATTACATCACTTCAATTGGTGATGTCGGCTCCTTGATCAAAATAGGATGATGGTATGTTGATTCCCCCTTCAATGGATTCCTCCTTGGAGATCATCACCTAGTACTGGTCTCCCTCATAGATTTAATTCATGTTCATGAAACTCATTCTCAGTGCCATCTCGAGGTGGATACTGATTAATTACATTGCTTCTATCTCGATAGGGCCACAACATTTGGTTACAGGAGGTAGTAATGTTGGTAATGTTTAGGATTTTTTGGATTTTTTCTAGGTTGAGAACCTAAAAATTATTCCTATTTTGGATATAATCTCATGTTCAAGTAATCTTAGGTGCAGAACTGAGGCATCCTATGTCTTTAATGAGGTATATGATTCTAGGGGAATAAGTATTCCAAGTATTTTTACCTTAGGCATGGGGTAGGGATTCTTAATCAAGTCATAAGTTTAATTCATTCTAGAGAGGGAATGTTCATTGATTTAATTTCTTGTGGGGATATATAATGGAGTGTGTCCCCAAGGGGGGTTATTTCAAACATAGGATTTGGTTGAGTAAGTCTCCAAGGGGGGAGATTTCACACTCAATGGTTTAGTGTAGTTGGTGGAGTGTGTCCATAAGGGGGAATATTTTACACTTGGTATTTGTTTGAGCATGTCCCCAAGAGGGAAGATTTTACACTTAGAGGTTTGGTGGATTGTGTCCTCAGGGGGGAAGATTTTATAGTTGGGGTTGTCGGGATTGAACCGCATGGAGGTGTCCTACATACACTATTGGTAAACAAGGATGAAAATCCACGTAGTTTGATTCCATAGTTTAAGGCTATGTGATAGGAATATTACATGAAGTTTAACATCATGATGTAAGGTCACTCATGTCATGGAAGGAGCATCAACAAGGGATAGTGTGGTTCTTACACATGAAATATTCTCTGGGTAGGAGTTCCGTCCCATGGTAGGGGAGGAGGTGGCATCCCATGATGATCATACATGGGTAATCCCGTTCTCATCACAAGGGTTAAGAATATAGTTTAACATCATGTATGAGGACATTGTCATGCAATTCAACATCGTAAAACTGGGATGTATAGTTAAGAAGTTTTATTTCATGAAACTCATACATGGATTGGGATTACACCCTAAGGGGGACCGTGTCAAGGTGATATGAAGATCTGAAAAAAGGGATCTCTACCAAGATAGGTAAAATGTTTCCCTTAGTTATGCCACCCTTAGGGATTATGTGTCCACTTCTCATGCTCCTCGGTGAGGGGTATATCATAAAAATTGTTATATAGGAGTGGTAATTAGGGCTCCTAACATTAGGGTTTCTATTCTGAGAAGCACAAGGCATTAAGGTAGCTATGTTTAGGATAAACAGTTAGGGTAATGACCCAGGATGAAGTTGAAGAAAAGTGTACGGATACAAGGGTATGTGGTACTAGTCACACAGGGACTTAGGGTGCAGTTTAACCAGTCCTGGATTGGTATGGGGTCTTAGTATATCAACTTTTGCAAAAGGTTATTGGCTAAAATGAGGCAAAATAAGAAGTCTTGGTGAATGGGTTTCACAAATGTTGGGGTTTCACAAAAATTTGGGGCTTCATGAATTCCAAGGGTCTCACAGAGGTTAGGGGTATTGTTAAAGAATATGTTTCACGAGACAGGTTGACCTTGACTTGGAGTGAAGCCTTGGTTCCCAAGGGTTTGGTTTCATTAAGGATAATTATCTTGAGAAACCCCAAGAGACAAAAAGGGCTTTCTTCTTACATGAAGTCCATGGAACTTTTATAAATTCATCACCACTATGTATTGAGTTTCCCAAAAACCCATGGGAGGAAGTTTCTTGAAAGATGTCTACCTTTGGAAATCCATCTCCTCTCTTGCTTGTGAAGCTTATGAGTATCATGAATTCATGGATTTTCTCATAATCTGAAAGGTTACATACCCCTTTAATGTTAGACATAGGGAGGTATTTGTAGGCCCACCAGAGGTAGGAGATTTTGTTTCAAAAAAGATGGAGGCATTTATATAAGATTATGATCTATGTGAACTGATGGGGTTCTGAGAACCAAAGTTACATTGTGTGAAGGTTTCCACCTTGAGCTTCACATGGATGGGGAATTTCATGAACTATAGTTACACTATGTGAAGGTTACTACCTCAATATTTTCATGGGTGGGGATATCCACAATCTACGAATGTTTGTGAAGGTTTATACCTTCGTGAATACAACCCCTTTAAGTGTATTTTAAGCTATTTTGGCCTGAATTCACTTTAAACTAGCCATTAATCCCTTGAACTCTCCCTTGAAATGTTTATTTTGGTGTCAATAGTATTAATGTTAAATTTTGTAATTAATGTATTATTTATTCATATAAAGGATTATTTATTTTGGAAATTATATTATCATGTGCTAACCATATTTTTTTAGCTAATGTCTAAAGATAACTAAAATAGATTATTATCCTTTTTTGGAAGTATATTATCCAATGGAATTTGATTTTAGTGCCTCAATAATAAAAAATTCATCTTGAATACTCATCGTTTGGTGAAAAATCTAATATTGTGTCTGAAATTTATTAAAAAGTAAGTATATTTCCTTAGGTTCTTATTCTAGAAGGTAATGGAATTCCTCAACACTAGGAAAAGGATATTGAAACAAAAATTCTATCCTATTACCTTAATTTATGATGAATCGATAGATTTTTTCACACCTCTTTGGTTTATGGTTTTGTGGTAATTAACTTTCACATGATCATTCATTTTCTTGTGATCTATGATCTATGTCACTCGCCATCATTATTTGAACATTATGATTTCCTTCCATGTCTATATGTTTACTTTCCACTAATTTTTTTCTATTTTTAAACCTATATAAGTGTTATTACAGATGACCTTTGTATTTCCCTTTCCCTCTTTTCAAGAGGAATTTTTATTAACCCTTTCTACGATGTGAGATTTCAACAAAGGTATTTTAAAATGACAAAACTTTGATTACCAAGATCGAGTTAAAATTACAAGGATGCGATTTATTAAGGGTGTGGTGGATGTAATATCTCAATATTTAAAAAAGACAGACTATGTTCGATAGTGTACAAGATACGTAATTCCAAACTTAAACAAACCATGAAATATTATTATTTAAATATAACAGTTATAACCTAACTGAGTAATTGTCAAGAACGAATATGATTGACCATATTATGAAATATACATAAAGGCCCTAAATAAATTAAAAATGTATTTATTAATTATTAAGAAATAATCACTCAATTTTTAGTAAATTCATTTATTCAGTAAAAATAAGTTTTCTTCAAAAGTGGTTTCATATTATAACAAATTAATAAAAAATTTAAAAAAAAATTTTGATAAAATTTTTTTTTTGAAATAACCACATCAAAATTATCTTATGGTGAATTTTTTATATTTTTCTAAAAAGTTTGAATTTTCAATGAATAGTGAAAAATGCTGAATTTTATTAAAAACTATATTTTATTTAAATTATTTATAAATTAAAATTATATTTTGGATTAGTTTTAAAACTAAATAAGTTACTTTTAATTAAAAATTGTCTAATTATAGTATTTTGAATGAATTTTATACTTTAATTTAGTATAAAAATAATTTTGTACTTAAACCGGGCATTTTTAAGAAAAAACTGTTTTTCATTGCGTTTTGAGGGTTTAATTCTAAATTAAATCCTGAAACATACATGTTTTGAATCATGAAAAATGGATTCCATATTTTTAATCAAGAGGTCCAAATTTGGTAAATATTTTCATATTATTTTTAGTCATTATGAATAGTAATCATAGTAAATTTTGTTACCCCTATAAAGGTAAAATATGTTAATTAAGGGTATAAATAATGTGATAAAGACTAGAATGTTACCCTAACACTTGCCTTAATTTTACTATATAAGTATATTTCGTCCATAATCAACCAAAATCTGAATATATGACCTTTTTTCCATATTTCCATTATTTTGACCTTTATAATATTTTATGTAAAGAAAAGTCAAAATTTTCATTTTCATTATTTCCTTAGCTTTCAATTCTTGACATGAGGATAGAAAAGAAGGAATGTCTAATTATAAATATTAATTTTAAATATAAATTATTTTTATTTATCATGGTAATTTATTTATAATTTTTAGTGTTGAAATAATTATCTTAAATTCCTATGAAATACCTATACAATATTTATTCAATTAATAGAAAAACAAGAAAAATGATTTTAAAAATATTACAAGTAATATGATTTGAATAAATTATTGTGTTTCAAGATTTTTATAGATAAAAATTACATATTATAGAGGTTTTAATTATTTATATTCAAATTCAATTACTTTCTTGTAGTTTTAAAAGTCAAATTAAATGAATAGTTCTAAAATTGACATTAATGTTATTTTATAATAAATAATATTTTATTAAATGATTTAAAACTATAAAAAAACCTATGTTATTCCAAGTTATTGGGATATGGTTAAAAATATCAACCGAAGTTTATTTATTGTCCAATTTTTCTTTTATGATAACTTTCTTGACAAAAAAATTGTAAAATCTTTAGTACCATTGTAATTTTCAAAAAAGGTTAACACAAATTAAAATAAAAGATAAGGATCAAAATGTCACCTAAACTTGTCCAAATTTTATTAGATGAGAGGATTTAAACTCATAATCATATTAGATTTTGACCTTATCAATTTGGATCCATTTGAACAAGAACATTAATTTATATTAATTTAATACTTTAATAAATTCCAAGAGTTCCCCTCCCCTCTCTTATAAAAGGTCACCTCGTCTCCTCTTTTCTTCACACTTCAAAAAAAGTGTTTGGATAATACCTACCAAACTGCCTTCCTTATATCCTAACTCATGTACTAGAGGACTTATTTTTATATTATAAAACCAATCTATAAATTATTTTAGTGTAAACCTTAAGAGGTTGTCTAAAGAAGAGGAAGATAAAGAATATACACGATGAGTTAGACTCGAGGTAAGAGACACATTTATTTTAAAAAATCATTTTAAATTTCTAAAAGGTCTATTTTATAAATATTTTTCTTCCATTTCCATATTCTTAAAATTATTTTATCGATGTATTTATATGGAAAATAATGAATTATAAAGGACATTTTATGTCACTTTTTATATTCTTCTAAAAAATTTCAAAAGGAATCTTTTTATGTATTTTATACAGAATGTTTTGACAAAAAGAAAAAAGGAATGTTCTATTTTAATATATACAGTGAAAAAACTTTTCTCACCATTATAAACATTATTTGATATTTGGATTCCTTTATAATATTCCATGTTTTATACAAATAAAACCCCCCCTCCCTTGTTTTGGGTAATTTAGGTTTTTAAAATTGGGTTTTTAAAAGGAAATGGTATTTTTATGTCCAAAAGTGTTTTTCATATGGGTTTGAAAGATTTTTTAAAGGGATTTATTCATGATATGGTACTTATTAATTATTTATGATTACAGGTGGGCCTGATATAACTTATGAAGATGGGTTATATCTATATAGTTTATATGATTGGTGTACCCAGATAGTACTCCAATGCATTAGGTAATGATTATGTTATCTGGAGAATTATATTGGAAGTAAAATTTATGGATTTTCTAATTATAAGGTTTCTATAAGGGTTCTATGAAGGTGATTTCCTAAGTCACCTATATGAATTTTCTATGCTTTATAATGATTTTTATGGAAATTTTTTGATTTCAAAAGGTAATCTAATAATACATTATTTAAAGGAATGATTATTCCATTTTAGGTTAAAATGTTTGTTTTTAATAAAATATTTTTCATGGGTTATCATGTTTTATGAGAAACCCTCATGATTATTATTTTTAAATTATGATTTATTTAATGTAATTTATGAAAAACTTTGGGAAAAAAATCTATTTTCATTTATAAGTAAATTATTATTTGAGATTAAGGTTTATTGTGTTAAAGGAAAACTCCCTTTTTGAAATCATGGATTTAAAATTGACTAAAGGATTTATTCTTATTTTTATATCCCTTGCTAATATTTTTATTCTCATTAAATGTTTTTAATTTTTTTTCATAGGGTTTAAGGATGGATAAGAAAAAATAAGAATTAAAGTTTAAATTCATGAATATTAGTCATGATAATAATGCATGCTTCATTTTAAAAGTTTTATATTATGGAAAAATAGATACCATGTATAAGTGTACACTTTGTAATTTATGTTTTTTATGCAAGAGTTATGACCTAAGTTTCTAGAACTCTAAACTAAAAAGATCTTTTAGAATTAAATAAATTGAATTCTTATCTAAAGACACTAGAATATGTATTTTAAAGGCCAAGTCCTTATAGTTTTACACCAATTTGGATATTTTAAAGAGGTTCTTGGCATCATTTGATTTTCATTGAAAAGTTTTATGTTTTAATAGGTGTGTTTGATAAATATGGTTTAGTGTGCTCCAAATTAAATGGTTTTAATAACCAATGGGATTGTGATGAATTAAAAATTATTTTTAAGATAGGATTGATTTTTAGATATATTTCAAATATTTTTTTATAAAATGGTTTCAAGGGATGTTTCGAAATGAGATTTTGAATGATGAAAAGTGTCCTAACATTCCAAGATTTTTTTAAAGGCCCATTTAGATTTTTTTAAATAAATCATCCTATGATTGTGAGACCCAAATTTGATCCCATTTTTATTGTATTTTATGTACATATATTTTTGGCCCCTAATGGGGGTGTTTTATATTGTTCTTCCATTACGCGATGAATTGACATTGTAAAATCCCAAGAAAATAAAGAATATGAAATTTTCATATTTATCAATATTTTTGAATTAAATATTAATTTTATTTTATAGGGGATTCTATATTCAATGGAGTACCTGACACGCAATAATGAGTTTCTTTGAAATCTTACGATGCACACTAATAATATAATATTATTATTTTAAATGGTAGTTAACACCTAGCCATTGTATTGGTGGGAATTAATATAACTAACTTAAATATGATAATATATGTTTTTTTAAATGTTTTTACATTCATCCAATAAAATTCAGAGGCTTAAAATGTAAATGAATCTAATTTTAAGCATAATTTACTTTAAAAGAGAGATTTACCACCTTTTGATGGAGAACTCTTTTTAAATCTAGTTTTTTTCACTTTTAAATATTATATTTGACAAAATAATTTTCATCTTTAGAATCGGGACATCAAATTTTACTTTGGATGAAATTTTGATATTTTTCTAATAATGTTCATTTTTAATAAATAGTGAAAAATGTTGTATTTTAATTCAAAACCGCCTTTTAATCTAATTTATTTATATGGTTAGATTATCTTTTTAATTGGTTTTAAAGTTTAAATGTATTATATTTTTACTATTTAACCCAATGTTGTCCATTGGAAGTAATTTCACTTAGAAATTAGACAATAACAAGTATCAATCTTTTAATGGTTATTATTTCTTAAAAACACGCTTTTTATTTTGACGATGGGAATTAATTATAAAATTAATTAATGCAACTTATATGTTTTGAATTTGGTAAAATTGACATCATTTTTTAATTCATAATATCAAATTTATCTTAGAGGGAATTTTTGGAATTTTTCTGAAAACCTTCAATTTTTTATGAATAGTGAAACCATTAAGTAGTAGTTAAAAAACAGACTTTTTCATTTAAATGAAATTTTACCGCCTTTGTGAATTGAATTTCAAAAATCCGACAGACATGGTTGTCATTAATAAGTAAAATTTGGTTCAATGGGATGAAAATAATTTTTGGTGAATAGTAACTTTTGACTTTTATTAACCACAATTAAAAGTAATTAGGGCAATTTAAGGTAAAAATAATGTTATAATAATAAACAATTACCTTGAAACTTGTCCTAGACTTATTGGATGGGTAATGGACGACCAAGACAGTCCATGGGTCAATTTTGGGACCCCATGGAGCCAATTGGGTAAGATAATGACATTAATAACTTTTTATTTAAATTAAAAATAAAAATGTCATAAACATGTATTGTTTTACAGAAACAATTTTTAAATGAAGTTATATAAGTTATATTTTCGACTATAAATATTCATTTGAAAGATAAAAATATTTCCTACATCATGGTAATTTTTTTATAATTTTTAGACATCAAATAAATAAAATTATTTATGACACAATGATGATGCATTGTTTACGTCATTAATGGATGATTTAAATAAATAAGATGATAAAAATTGAAAAAATATCCAAAACTTGTCCAATTATTATTGGATGATTTTATTTCAAACATTTTCCACCTTATATTTTACTTTAATGATTTTTTGACCTTTAGAAACCGAAAATAATTATATAATAAAATCATATTTTCAAACTTTCCAAAAGATCCCCTCCTCTCCCTTATAAAAATCCCTCACTTCCTACCCATTTATCACACTTATCAAGCTCTTGGATCGTCTAAACTCTGCTCCAATAATCTCCCAAGATCCCTCTCTTCATCCTAGAATCCTTACCTTAGGCACAAAGTACTTCAAGAAACCCTTTTGGTTCAAACCAAAGGGAGTTACCCGATTTAAAGGTAACGTCTTCTCTTAAGGTTTTTTTTGTTTTATTTTACTTATCCAACCCCCTAAACTCTTTTTATTACTTTATTTTATAACAAAAACAGTATAATCAATATAAAATTATGGTTTATGAGAATTATTAGAGTTACACTTACACACACCTCCATCTAATGGGTAAAGAACATACTATGTCAGTGGACGACGAACTACTGCCTCATGAAACGATGATTGTTCAATTATCTCCTACCTCCTCTCATGGTGGCCATTATGATGGAAATGTATCTATATATGATATATATTATATTTATTTTTTCTTTATGCTTCAGTATTTTTCTTTTTATACCATACTTTTATGGTTCCCATAATGGGTAAACACGATAATTTCATTAGAGGAATTGCGGACTACCGCCCCCTCAAAGTAATATGACTCGTTCATGCCATACATGGAATGTATAAATGATAGAATTTATAAAATTATGTAACATATATGATATAAATATTATACTTAAATTATAATATACCTATTAATCACTATGTTTTCATTTCATTAAAATATGAAATAGAAATGAAAGTAGCGTTCATGTGTAAGTACAGCTTACCGTCTCCAGGAACGGAGCATTTCATTTCTTATCTCCAAAGGTTATGTACTATTATAAATATATATATATATAATGGATATATATGATATATATGAAATCTAAATGATGAATATAATTCTTTAGATAATGTACTTTTGACCTCATGGACAATTTATAATTATAACAAGTTCATTTTTGACTCAAGTTACAAACATTGACAAAATGTCCGATATGAGGTCAAATAATTAACTAATTTTTATAGAAAGGTAATAAGTAATATAAAAATAATAATAAACTTGAAAAATATTCTTAATCAAGTATAAAGTAACTTAATTTTATTATTCATGAAGAACAATGAACATACGAGCGAGTCAAGTAAGACAACGAGGTAAGGGGTTTCTTATCTCACTTTTAATTCTGTGGGATTTCCATTATTCGCCACTAATTTATTGAATTTGGTGTATTTTGTACTGAAATTTTATATATACTATCATGATTATATTTATATTTATGTTATTCTATGAATAATTTGGTGGTTATCAACTTTTGGTCATACGACTCAATTGATTACAACGTGGTAAGGGATTCTTATCTCACATTTAATTCCGTGATATTTCCATTATTCACCACTTATTTATATAATGTAGTGTATTTAGTACTTCAATTGGATATATATTATCGGTATTATCTTTATATTCTTGGTATTATGTGATTATTTTGGTGGTTAGTAATTTCTGGTCATACGATTCGATTGAATATAACGTGGTAAGAGATTTTTATCTCACTTATTATTCCTGTGAGATTCATGGTATATTTGCCACTATTTCATTTTGTGTAGTGTATGTAATGCCCATGATTGTACTATTTGTGTAATATAATTTAATTTATGGGTATTTACATATTCTTTACATGATCCTTCTTTTATGGGGTGTACATTTCAAAATTTACCAAATCGGGAAGGGATCCTTTCACCCTCCTCTTTTAAGTCATGACTTCCTTTATGTTATGTATTATAGTTTCATTTTATCATGAGGGGGATTGTTATTATATATCCTTACTACTTTTAATTTAATTTAAAAATGATGAGAGACCCTTTCCTCTCTCATCAATTGATTTTTTAAATTTTTATGTGACGTCGTTAGGCTGTCGAATTTTTCGTAAAAGGAATTGCATCTTCTCTTTTCTTTCATGTTTCTTTTTCATGTGGTATGTCATTAAAATTTCCATACCATGTTATTATATCCATGTTATTCTGTATTTATACTGTATTATAAGTTATTTATGAGTGGGTTAATCTTGTACCCTCTCTTTTTATTATTTTCTAAAACCAAGTTACATAGCCATTATGCTGCAGAAATTTCATCTCAAAATTTCTCTCTCTTTCCCTCAAGAAATTATCTTATTTTATATATGTGAATAACAATACCTATTTATTTTATATGGGTGTTAATAGTTATAAAAAATGATATATTTGATTCTGTAATTGACATACATGTAACCCTCACTCCCTTTCCATGGGTTATAAATGACATAACAATCTTATTTTTAAGAACTTTTAAAACGTCACGATTTTGAAATGAACCCATTTATTTTATTATCTATGGGTTATTTATGAAATGTTTTATTATTATCTATGGGGATCACATGAAATTAAATACATATTAAGGTTGTTCCCTGATATTGCTCCAATGCATTAGGTAAAGAATTAATCTCTAGAGATGACAAGTTTCACGATACCTTGGTGGACAACCTTGGTGGACAACCTTGGTAATTTTTATGACACCTTGGGGATGAACCTTGGTGATATGTTCATGAATGTATAAATTAAATGTTATAGCCACATATTCAAGTTATGATTCAAGTTATTTTTATTATGATATTCATATTCTTCTATTTCTCATGACTTCATGATTTATATCATGTTCTTATTAATATTGCTCAAGATCACATGTCAACTATTTCACTTGTTTTCCTTACTGAGCCTTATGCTCACCCTTTCCTTTGATTGTATGTCTACAGGTTATGAGATGTAGTAATTTTACATAGGATGAACTTTTCAAGAATATTTTCAAGGGTATTTAATGTAGTGTTTAAGTTTTCATGTTTTTATTCCTGATTTCCAAGGAACTATACTTTAAAGATCCTCTGTTTTTAAAATGTAATGAAAAGTTATGTATTAAAAAGGTGGGATGATATAGTTGGTATCAAAGGATAGTTTAGTTATTTATGGAAATTAAGCTATGAAAAATTTAGGAAGACCCTATAGAAAATTTTAAATATAGGAAAACTTCCTGGTATTTTGGTGAGTATGGAGTAAGTGGTTTGTCAAGAAAATGCATCCCTCTCTGGATACGAGCAGAACTATCTTAATGTGTTGGGATGAAAATGAAAGGTATAAGAAAAAATATAAGGTTAAAATATGTTAGGGTTATTTTTGAGTTTTATAAAAAGGAAAACACGCAGACCGTGTGACAACCCATCACGTCGGAATAATCTGTGGTAATTGAACCCACAACCAAAGTGCGACTGGGTTTTATCACCTACCACTAACTTATGTGAAGTCCCTGGTTAGTATGACTTATTATTTTTAGTTAAATGATTTTATGGATCAAGAATAAGTTGATTTTGGGAACCTATGTTTTATTAAATGGATATCCTTAGTATAGGAAAATGATTTGGTGGTTAAATGATAAAGGTTATTTTGTAAGATGTTTTCTCTTTTTGAATACTATATGCCTAAGGGAAATAAAATACTACAGGATTTCATTTGTGGAGGAATGGTTGAAATTTTTATTTTGTAAGAATATATGTATTTATTGTGGAAATATGTTGATTTGGGTTATTTCTGGAAAATGATTAACCTAGCATAGAGAATATGTGATTAGGTTAATTACACTTTAGTATGAGACTTCAATAGTAGTCGATGTTATTTGGAGATAAATGTTAAGATTTATTGTGGAAGACTATGTGATTAAATCATTATGAGTTTTGGGTTTCAATCTTAGTTTGGATTATTTTGAATAATTTTAAGGATGATTGTGTATTGAATGGTCTTTCTTGAACTCTGGGTACTTTTTGTTGAATTTTGGAGATTAATAGTAGAATTTATTCTTATAAAGGATTATCCTTTTGGGAGATTATATGATCTCGTACTAACCATTTTGGTTTTAGTTGATGTCTAAAGATAAGGTAAATATATAGTTCTTCTTTTGTGGATTATGTGATTCTCTAGAATATGATTCTCATGCTTTTGATGTGACTAAGTCTTTTTGAATGCTCATTTTTTGGAGAAAAGATTAGTTTCGGTAGAAACTTATTAAAGGATGAAACTCTACTTGAAGGTAAGAATATTTACTTATGTTTTTATTCTATGTAGTAAATGAATTCCTCGAAATTATGAAAAGGAATGTAAAACAAAACCGTTGTTGGTTTACGTTTCCTACTGGGTAATCAAAGACCGTTTAACACATCATAAGTTTGTGATTTTCTGGTGGTTAACTTTCTCCTAATCATGTTTTTTATCACTCTCCATCAGAACTTGACCATTTGTTTTCTCTTCCATATCCACGTTTTCCTACATGGAATCCTAGTATGGGTTTACTCGGGTGACCTTTTTACTTCTCTTTCTTTCTTTTAAAGTGATAGTTTTACTGACTCTTTTTCCAATGTGGGACTTTCAATGAAGTTTCCAAGCCCAATTTTAAAATTGCGAGGATGCAATTTCCAAAAGGGGGGAATAATGTAACATCCCAAGAAAATAAATAATATTACATTTTCATATTTATTAAAAAAAATTAATTAAATATTAATTTTATTTTAAAGGGGATTCTATATTCAATGGAGTACCTGACATGCAATAACGGGTTTCTTTGAAATCTTACATTGTATACTAAAAATATAATATTATTATTTTAAATAGTAGTTAACACATAGCCGTTGTATTGGCAGGAATTAATAGAACTAACTAAAATATGATAAAATATGTTTTTTAAATGTTTTTACATTCATCCAATAAAATTCAAAGGCTTAAAATGTAAATGAATCTAATTTTAAGCATAATTTACTTAGAAAGGGCGATTTACCACCTTTTGACGTAGAACCCTTTTTAAATCTAGTTTTGTCACTTTTACATATTATATTTGACAAAATAATTTTCATCTTTATAATTGGGACATCAAAATTTACTTTGGATGAAATTTTGATATTTTTCTGATAATGTTCATTTTTAATGAATAGTGAAAAAATGTTGTATTTTAATTCAAAACCGCCTTTTAATATAATTTATTTATATGGTAAGATTATCATTTTAATTGGTTTTAAAGTTTAAATGGATTATATTTTTACCATTTAACCCAATTTTGTCCATTGGAAGTAATTTCACTTAGAAATTGGACATTAACAAGTATCAATCTTTTAATGGTTATTATTTCTTAAAAACACGCTTTTTGTTTTGACGATGAGAATTAATTATAAAATTAATTAATAAAACTTATATGTTTTGAATTTGGTAAAATAGACATCATTTTTGAATTCAGAATATCAAATAAATATTGGAGTGAATTTTTGGAATTTTTCTGAAAACCTTCCATTTTAGATGAATAGTGAAACCACTAAGTAGTAGCTAAAAAACTGAATCTTTCATTTAAATGAAATTTTACCGCATCTGTGAATTGAATTTCAAAAATTCTACATACATGGTTCTCATTATTAATTAAAATTTGGTTCAATGGGATGAAAATAATTTTCGGTGAATAGTAACTTTTGACTTTTATTAACCACGATTAAAGGTAATTAGAGTAATTTAAGGTAAAAATAATTTTATAATAAAAAAAAATTACCTTTACACTTGTCCTAAACTTATTGGATGAGTAATTTCTGACCAATACAATCCATGGGTTAATTTTAGGACCCCATGGAGCCACTTGGGTAAGATAATTCCATTAATAACTATTTATTTAAAGTAAAAATAAAAATGTCATAAACATGTATTATTTTACTAAAACAATTTTTACATGGAGTTATATATGTTATATTTTTGACTATAAATATTCATTGGAAATATAAAAAAAATTCCTACATCATGGTATTTTTTTTATAATTTTTAGACATCAAATAAATAAAAGTATTTATGACACAATGATGATGCAATATTTACGTCATTAATGGATGATTTAAATAAATAAGAAGATAAAAATTAAAACAATATCCAAAACTTGTCCAATTATTATTGGATGATTTTTTTAAAACATGGGAAACCATATATTCTACTTTAATGATTTTTGGAATTTTATAAACCGAAAATCATTATATAATAAAATAATATTTTCAAACTTTCCTAAAGAGCCCCTCCTCTCCCTTATAAAAATCCTTCACTTCCTACCCATTTCTCACACTTCTAAATCCCTTGGATCATCCAACCTTAGATCCAATAATCTTCCAAGATCCCTCTCTTCATCCTAGAAGCCTTACATTTTTCATAAAGTACTTCAAGAAACCCTTTTGGTTCAAACTAAAGGGAGTTACCCGATTTAAAGGTAATGTCTTCTCTTAATTTTTTTTGTTTTATTTTACTTCTCCAACCCCCTAAACTCTTTTTATTCCATTCTTTTATAACAAAAACAGTATCATAAATATACAAGGATTTTTTTATGATATGTATTCGAGCTACACTTACACACACCTCCATCTAATGGGTAAAGAATATACTATTTCAGTGGACAACGAACTACTGCCTCACGAAACGATGATTGTTCAATTATCTCCTACCGTCCCTCATGGTGGAAATTATGATGAAAATGTATCTATATATGATATATATTATATTTATGTTTTCTTTATGATTCTTTATTTTCCTTTTTATAGCATACCTTTATGGTTCCCATAATGGGTAAACGTGATAATTTTATTAGAGGAAGTGCGGACTACCACCCCCTCAAAGTGATATGACTCGTCCATGCCATACGTGGAATGTATAAAGGATAGATTTTATGAAATTATTTAACATATATGACATAAATATTATACTGAAATTATAATATACCGATTAATCACTATGTTTTCATTTCATTAAAATATGAAATAGAAATGAAAGTAGCGTTCATGCGTACGTACGACTTACCGTCTCCATGAACGGTGCATTTCATTTCTTATCTTCAAATTTTATGTACTATTATAAATACATATATATACTGGATATAAATAATATATATGACATCTAAATTATGAATATAATTATGGAGATAACGTACTTTTGAACTCATGGACAATTTATAATTATAACAAGATCATTTTTGACTCAAGTTCCGAACATTGACAAAATGTCCGATATGAGCTCAAATAATTAACTAATTGTTATAGCTAGGTAATAAGTAATATAAAAGGAATAATAAACTTGAAAAATATTCTTAATCAAGTATAAAGTAACTTAAGTTTATTATTCAGTAATAACAAGGAACATACGAGTGAGTCAAGTCAGACAACGAGGTAAGGGGTTTCTTATCTCACTTTTAATTCTGTGGGATTTCCATTGTTCGCCACTAATTTATTGCATGTGGTGTATTTTGTACTTACATTTGATATATTTTATCATTATTATCTTTATCTTCATGTTATTCTGTGAATCATTTGGTGGTTATTAAATTTTGGTCATACGACTCGATTGATTACAACGTGGTAAGGGATTCTTATCTCACTTTTAATTCCGTGAGATTTCCATTATTTTCCACTTATTTATAGCATGTGGTGTATTTTTTACTTACATTGGATATATATTATTAGGATTATCTTAATATTGATTTTATTTTGTGATTATTTTTGTGGTTAGTAATTTTTGGTCATACGATTCAATTGAATACAACATGGTAAGGGATTTTCATCTCACTTCTTATTCCTGTGAGATTCATGGTATATTTGCCACTATTTCCTTTTGTGTGGTGTATGTACTACCCATGATTTTAATATCTGTGTAATATAATTTAATTTATGGGTATTTACATATTTTTATATGATCCTTCTTTCATGGGGTGTACGTTTCGAAAGTTACCAAATCGGCAAGGTATCCTTTCACCCTCCTCTTTTAAGTCATGACTTCCTTTATGTTATGTTTTATAGTTCCATTTTATCATGAGGGTGATTGTTATTATATATCCTTACTTTTGTCCATTTCATGTCCAAATGATGAGAGACCCTTTCCACTCTCATCAATTGATTTTCTAAATTTTTATGTGACGATGTTAAGCTACCGAATGTTTCATAAAAGGAATCACATATTCTCTTTTTCTTTCATGTTTCCTTTTCATGTGGTATGTCATTAAAATTTCCATACCATGTTCTTATCTCCATGTTATTCTATATTTATACTGTATTATAAGTTATTTATTATTGGGTTACTGATGTACCCTCTTTTTTTATTATTTTCTAAAACCAAGTTACATTGCCGTTATGCTGCAGAAATTTTGTCTCAAAATTTCTCTCTCTTTCTCTTAAGAAATTATCTTATTTTATATATGTGAATACACATACCTATTTCATTTCTATGGGTGTTCATAGATATAAAAAAATTATATATTTTATTCTGTAATTTACATACATGTAACCCTCACTCCCTTTACATGGGTTATTAATGACATAACGATCTTATTTTTAAGAACTTTTAAAACGTCACGATTTTGAAATAAACCCATTTCTTTTATTATCTATGGGTTATTTATGAAATTTTTGATTATGATCTATATGGATCACATGAAAGTAAAGAAATATTAAGGGTGATCCCTGATAGTGCTCCAATGCATTGGGTACAGAATTAATCTCTAGAGATGACACATTTCACGATACCTTGGTGAACAACCTTGGTAATTTTTATGACACCTTGGGGATGAACCTTGGTGATATGTTCATGAATTTCTAAATGAAATTTTTTATCCACATATTTAAGTTATTATTAACGTTATTTCTATTATTATATTATTATTCTTCTATTTCTCGTGACTTCATGATTTATATCATGTTCTTATTAATATTTCTCAAGATCACATGTCAATTGTTTCACTTGATTTCCTTAATGAGCCTTATGCTCACCCTTTCCTTTGATTGTATGTCTCTAGGTTATGAGATTCAGTAATTGTACATAGGATGAACTTTTCAAGAATATTTTTAAGGGGATTTAAAGGAGTGTTTAAGTTTTCATGTTTTTATTCCTGATTTCCAAGACACTAGCCTCTAAAGATCCTCTGTTTGTAAAATGTAATGAAAAGTTATGTATTAAAAAGGTGGGATGATATATACATGGATAAAATAAAATGGGATATTTCATGAAAGGGTGTATGAGATGAGATGAGGTTTATTTTCAATGTGTTATAATTCTATTAATTCTTGTGATATACATGTTCCTTGTTTCTTTCTCACCTCCATTATTTGATATCATGGGATCCTAAGTAGATTAGTAGAGGGTTTGGATGTGTTCTATTCTAGCTTGGTGTACGTACAGTGGTTAGTTCCCTAGGAAAGTTGTTCCATTCTAGATATTTTTTTATATTGTAATAAGTGACTTGAATGGGTGTTTAATGAGATGTTTTGGTTTCATATAGGGACTAGGGATTGATTTGATGATCCAATTCCTATACAATTCATCTTATATCATAGGGAGTTTCCCATGATACTTGATCTTTTTTAGGATGATTTAGGGGAATCCATTCCCTGACTTGTTTGTATACCTTAGTTTTTTTACCACATAGAAACGTTGTTTTATTGTATCTCTTTTATTATACCACATTGGTATCTTAGTGGATGTGGTGTTTATATTAAATTTTGAATATTTTTTTAGTTTAATTTCAAATTATTCTGAAATGATTTGGAAAGTTTGATTTATAAAGTGAAATAGAAATTATTTTCTAATAGATATTTGAGAATTGATTTTGGAAAAAAGGGAAAAGGGTTTGGGTTTTTTATATGTATTTTTAAATATCTCTTTCTATATCCTAAAGGAAAATTTTAAAGAATAACTTTATTCAATATTTTTGTTTGAAACTTATGATTTTAAACCAGGTATTCCATATTTTTGAGAAGTCTTGTTTTGTAGTTTTAAAAAGGAAAGTGATAAAGTGTGTCTTTTTATTCCTTTATGTTTACTTGTTTAAAAGTGAAAAACCTGTTTTTTATACCATATATTCAACCTAGAATTCATAAAAAGTTTTATGAAGGGAATTTCATATAATACTTGGTGATATCTTACCATACACATTTCTCTCACACCATATATACACAACGGTATGTGTGTGTATACAGTTTCATGTTTCTTTCAGGTGCCTAAGTCTTATTTGTAGTTGGATGTTCATCATGGCCCATTGTTGGGTGTGTATTTGTGGTGAGTTACCATGGGTCATATTGAGGATGTTGGATCTATTTGGGTTCCTTTTTTACTTTCTAGATGTTGTATCAACCATTTCGTCTCACCATTGTATTTTTTTTTGGATTTATTCTATTCTATCCTAGATATGTATATGGATACTAATGTGTTATGAGTTGAGTTGGTTTTTTATTTTCAAATGTTACCTATTTGGTTTGTTTAGTATTTTTTTATATTTATTTGATATTCATGGATTTCCAAAGTATAGATAGGTCATGTTGGATTCTTGATAGTTTTCACTTCCAGTTTATGTTATTATATGAGGGTGAATCCATTACCAAGTGTATGTTATTAATACCCAATAACAATTTACTAGCCTTTTAGGACCAGAAATACCATTTGACCTGAGTAGAGGATCGAGTTGGGTGATGTGGAAGTCCATCCTGGGATTAATTGTTATAAAAAGTATCAAATCCTAAGTTCCCAATAGGGGACTTGGTTTTGGGAGTACTCTATTGTTATTTGGGAAGGTTGGTAGTGTGGATATAGGATTTTTTCCACTGGATATATAGGTGTAGGGAGATTCTAGCTATATCTTTCTTGCCTTAATCCTCAAGTTATTATGGGTTGTCTGAAATTTTGGATTCTATTTTGATAATTTTATAGGATGTGATTTGATATGGTGGTATTTTTATCCTCATTATAATTTCATGAGTTTCCTTGGGGGTTGTTTTAGTGTTTTGGGAATAAAATATAAAAATATTTAGAGGTGTGAGGTTTTCTTGTATGGACTAGGAAACCATGTAGTTACCAAACACTTGATTCTAGAAATGTTTCTAGAACTATTGTAAGATTAATAGATATCCCATCAAATATGTTTTCAATTCAAGCATATATTTTCATTCTATTTGGGTCTTCTATTTAGATCCCTTGATTCTTGGATTGTTTTTGAGTCATTTCCCATGTGAAAAATGAATCATGGTAAGTCTTTCGATATGTTTATACAATTGGATTTAATTTTGGTTAAAATTATGGCGTGTTCTTATTTTGAGCATACTGTGGAACTTGTTTTTTGTGTGAAAAGTAGATTTTATGAAAAGTATTTTTGGTTGAAAATGAAGCATAGGGGATTATTTAGAAAAATGAGTTGTTTTTTAGGATTTTTTAAAAAGTGATTCATTTTATTATGAAATACAAAAAGAATTTTGGTTTTGGAATTGGTTGATAATTTAAAATGAAAAATAATAGGTGTTTTGAAAAAATTTAAAGGGGCGAGGTGTTTTGAAAGAAAATAATAACTTTGAGAATTTCATGTGGGTTGTGAATTTTAAGAAGGCTGGTTGTTTATAAAACCAATTTTTATGATTTTGTGTGATTTTTTACCCTTGGTGGGTGTTAAATAGTGGGTGATTTTTGGAAATGTTTTGAATTTAGAAATTGTGATTTTAACTTATAATTGAATATGTGAAAATGATTTATTTTATTTTTTTCAAAAAGATATGGGATGTTTAAAAAGGTTGGTTTTGAGAGTGATTTTCTTATTTTTAGTGAATTGTACTTTTTGTTTTATCTATTGTTTAACATGGGGGCAATTTGATGTGTTTTGGGATGCATGACCAGGTTTATTTTTGTGTTTAGATGGAAAAGCATCCCAGAAAGATGTTGATGAGAGGTTGAGTGGTTATCTTTAGGGGTTGTCCCTTCCTTGTCTTTGGTTATGCTCAGACTTTGAATAGAGTTGAAATTGATGTCTTCTCTTCTCAATGGTATATTAGTATTCCTTAGTTGGATAATTGAATTGAAGAGGACTGATATTCTTGAAATTTTATATATAAGTCATAATTTTGGGTGATGATCTGATTTGGAATTATTACTTGATGAGTTTAAAGAAATTGTGTTTTTATGGTGGATTTGTATTTGTGTGTTCTTGGATTACTTTTAGTTGCTCTTTTATGAGTGGCAGTTTCTTATGATGTTCATGAATTATTATTTTTTTGTGATTCATGTGGTTTTTTATGGTGCTAACTTTTAGTGAGATTTATGTATGAGTGTTGGGTTTAATGGATTGAATATGTAGAAGACTAAGGTATACACATTGGTAACTAGGGAGTGTGGTTATTTTTTGTTAGACTATGGGAGCTATCGAGTTGGTACTTTTAGTCGATATTACCTTGAGAGGGTATTCTATGAGTTTGAACTTATGTTTCCCTTTGATGCAGTCATGTGACCTGAGGTTGGAACCATGTTGGTTCTTAATGAGGATTTTTTTTATAATGTTTCATTATGTGGTAGTGTTGATATGTGATGATTTTGGTGAACCGATCTTGTGATTTTTGGATGTTCTTTAGTTTTAGGGTCTTTTAAATAACTTATAGGTTGTGATTTATTTATGGAATTTGAGATAGTTTCTTAGTGGTTTGTTCAGGTTGGTGAAATTTTGTCGATTCCTAGTTTTTTTAGTGTCTTACTATGTGTAAAAGTGGTTTCCCATTGTTCCCACCATTTTTATATGAAATATAAATTTTGGGGAAACTACCAAAAAATAGGGTTTTCATAGTGCCACCCTTTAAGAGCACTAAAAAATGAACTGATAAGGGGGTACCTTTATCAGCACCAAAAAAAGTGATGATAAAGAATAATTTTAACAGTGCTAAAAAATCATTGTTAAAATTATCCCTTTATCATCACTTTTTTTGCACTGATAAAGGTCCCCCTTTATCAGTGCTTTTTTTAACACTGTTAAAGGGCCCCCTTTATCAGTTATTTTTTTACCAATATTAAAGGGCCCCCCTTTATCAGTGATTTTTTTAGTAGTGTTGATAAAGGGGGTCTTTATCAATGATTTTTTTACTAGCATTAATAAAGGATATATTTCAAAAAAATATTTCACTAAAAAAATATATTAATATATAAATATATAAATATATTTATATTGATATAAATATAATATATATTTTGTAAATATGTTTTAGATAAGTATAAATAGACATTTTCACTTAACACCTATGACATTTAGTGAAAATGGATTATAAAATAATTTAAAAAATATTATTAATTAATAATTTACTAATTATTATTGAGTAATAGTCATTTAATAATAATTTGAAGACACAAAAAATCAAAAAATCAATAAAAGATCTAAAATAAATTGAAAACATAACTCGAACATCAAACAACCATAATTTTTTATCTGGGTGTCCATTTGAGCACTACCACATATCAAATCTAAGTTTGTGATGAGCTTTACACCTTTGGTGAAAAAAGTAAACCTTTGTCACATTTTTTGTGCCTCAAAAGGCCCCAAAGTCCTCCAAAACTGAGTTTTTAGTCGGGATACCCAAATTTTTTAACATTTGATGGAATTTCATCCTCATTTAAGGGGGTCTTTTTTTCCCTTTATCAGTAGAGAATGAATTTTTTCCCAGGAATTACATTAATATTGATTTTATGGATTTGAAGTTTTATCATTTTTCACAATGGACTATTATTTATAATCAAATATATAACAATATATATACATATTTTATATATATTCACACATAAAAATTTAATTCTATAAATAAATAATTAAACATATTTCTATATAAAATATATTTCTCAATATATAACCATTATCTAAATAAAAACTAATATCCATTTTATTTAAAATACAAATATATGAGTATTTATATACCTATATAATGTGTGTGTGTGTGTCTTTGTGTATATCTATATTAACAAACTAATATATATTATCTATATATTCTAACATATGTATATACATATTAATATATAATACATGTAAATATATATAAATATATATAAATATGTATAATTATACTTATAGATACACATATAATATATGTGTGTGTGTACGTTTGATGTATATATGTATTTATTTATTTATAAACACACAAAAAAACATATTTTATAAATGTATTTAAAACTAATCTCATAAATATATATTAATATATGAATAACTATACAAATAAAAATATATAACTAAATATATATAAATAAATAGATATAAATATATATAAATATACACATAAATATATAAATATATAAATATAACTAACTATATATTAATATATATATATGAATAAATATATAAATATATAAATATAACTATATATGTATATATATATATTAATATAACTAAATATATATACAAAAAAATATAACTATATATATATATATCATTAAATGGACAAGTTAACAAGATGGATGAGTGGTAAAGGTGCAGGTGCACAAGAAGAGAGGTCTCAGGTTCAAAACCAAGAAGATACATGGGTGTGTGCGGGCGAAGGGGGGTGGGGGATAGCACTATTAAACAGTGGGGGTGTGGGGCTAGGGCGTGCGGGTGAGGCTAGGGTGCATAGGCACTATTGAAAGGGGGTCAAGTGCTATTAAACCCCTCAGATTCACAGATTCTTAAAAAAATTAATTTTTTAACTTTTATCAGTGCTTTTAACCTTTTATCAACATTTTTTTCTGTTGATAAAAGAGCCATTTATCAGAGTTTTTTAGCATTGATAAAAGAGACCCCCTTTTAATAGAACCTCGATTATCAGCGCTTTTTTAGCACTAATAAAGGCTTTTTTTAGCCCTGATAAAACCCTTTTTGTGGTTGTGGGAGACCTATAATAGGCCTCTATATTATTAGATATTTTTGTTGAGTGGTTGGTAACTAGATTATGCTTGAGGATATTATTTGATAGTGTGTGAGGATACTTTCCATGGTTTTTGAGGATTTGTGGTAATTGTGGTGTTCTATCATGCAGGAGACCACACCATAGCTCAGAGGGACCACATTCAAACCTACCTTCTTATCTTTTGAATTTTCAAGGGTGAAGGGTAGATACACTATGGATCATGAAATAAGTCATGATGGGTGTTTCATAAGGATGTACAACATAAGTGGTGGGAATGATGGCCACACCGTAGAGGTGAGGATGCCCCATGGAGGGTGTTTGACAGAGGACTCCATGTCACATGATAGAGGGATGCACCATAGTGGTTCAGTGGGGAGTTTCTTCAGGATTTTTTCTCAATGGGTTTTCCTTGCATGAAACAGTTAATAGAACCACAATGTGGTCGGTGTTTAAATAGTGAGGGGTGTGGAGATTCACTATGGTGGTTGAGAGTTTTGGGTTGGGGGGGTAGCGCTCAACCATGTCCATCAAGGCCACACCAAAAACCTTTCTATTCAGAGTGCTCCATGCCATATCTAGGGAAGCTGCACCATAAAGGGTGCCAAGGTAGTGGTGTTGTATCGTAAAGGATAGGGCCATGTAAATAAAAGGGTCCTTTTTTAGAATTTTTTAGTGCTGATAAAAGGGACCATCTTTGAATAGAGCCTCGATTATCAGTGCTTTTTTAGCGCTTATAAAGTCTTTTTTAGCACCAATAAAACCAGGTTTTGTGGTTGTGGGAGACCTATAATAGGCCTCTATATTATTAGATATTATTATTGAGTGTTTGGTAAGTGGGTTATGCTTGAGGATATTATTTGATGGTGTGTGGGGATTCTTTCCATGATTTTTGAGGATTTGTGGTAATTGTGGTGTTCTATCATATATAAAACCACACCATAGCTCAGAGGGACCATGTTGAAACCTACCTTCTTGTCTTGTGAATTATCAAGGATGAAGGGTGTCTACACCATGGATCATGAAATGTGTCGTGATGGGTGTTGCATAAGGATGTACAACATAAATGGTGGGAAGGATGGCCACACCGTAGGGGTGAGGCTGTCCTATAGAGGGTGTTTGAAAGAGGACTCCATGTCACAACATAGAGGGATATTCCATAGTGGTTCAGTGGGGAGTTTCCTCAGGAATTTTTCTCAAGGGTTTTCCCTTGCACGAAACAACTAATAGAACCACAATGTGGTGGGTGTTGAAATAGTGAGGGTGTGGGGATTCACTGTGGTGGTTGAGAATTTTGGGTTGGGGGAGGGGGGGTAGCGCTACACCATGTCTATCAAGGCCACACCAAAACCCTTTCTATTCGGCGTGCTCCATGCCATACCTAGGGAAGTTACACCATAAAGGGTTCCAGTATAGTGGTGTTGTATCGTAAAGGATTGGTCCACTCCGTAGCCCTGTCCGAATATTGTTTTTAAAAAAAGCATGAAATGACCCTTTTAACCCTTATAACACTTTTTTTAGCCTTTCCATTTCCCCTATCATTCGACCAAGTGTGGCACACAACCTAGGGGGATTTCTCCTCCCTATTTTATTTGAGCCTCCTCTTTACCCATTCTAAGTTGATTTATAAGGTAAATCACTCCTTATCTATCATTCTTCCATTCTCCTCTTCCCTACACTCGTTTTCTCATGATTTTTTCCCTTAGAACCCATAATATCCATGGGGATTTATTTTAGGGCATGGGATGATTTTAATTTAGGGTTTTGGGTGTTTAGGTCTTGAAGAGGGTATCTTATTTTCTATTTTGTATTTTTCTCATTGAAGGAGAAGAATTGTTATGAGATTCCTCTATGAAGAGGTAGGTGTTTCTAGGAAAAATCCCTTATATTTCATGGATTGATCAAATGTTTTAAATTATTTATTATAAAATCATAATCTTGTGGCATACCATAAATATATTTTTAATGGTTTTATAATGGTTTTATATACTTGAAATGAAAGGTTTTTCAATGGATTTCTTATATTCTAAAAATTATTTGGTCGCATTCCAAGTGTTTTCTAAAAATCCATAGTGGATATTTCAAATGGATTAAAGGATTTTAAAAAGGGTGTTTTACATTGGTTTGGATTTGTTGAAGAGGTTCTTGGTACTAGTTTATATTCAAATAAATGTTTTATTTTTTAAAAGTGATGTTTGATATAGTGGGGCATGTGTGACCCGTATTAAATGTCTTTTTAACATAATGGTCCTCTGATAAATAAAAATTTATTTTTAGGATGGGATTGATTTAAAAATGGATTTCAAAATGGTTTTTAATAAAATGATTTCGAGGGATGTTTTGAAATGAGATTTCAAATGATAAAAAGTGTCTTGGAATTATAAGATTATTTTAAATTGAACATTTAGAATTTTGTAAATAAATTTTCTTATGATTGTGAGACCCACATTTGATATAATTGTTTTTTGTATTTGATGTACATGTATATGACTGTCAATGGAGAGTTTTATATTGTTGTTCTATTATGTGATTCTTTGGTATGGATGAAATGAATGGGGCAATTTTTTGTTAGGGTGTAGGAGGAGAGATGGGGCTTATTTTGAATGATTTTTCATGTTTTTGATTCTGTGGTGGCCTTGTGACTTATTTTTTGATCACCAGAATTTTTTGATATCATGTGATCCTAGGTAGATAAGTAGTTGGTTTGGATGCGTGTTACACTGTCTTATTGTGTGCTCACTGGATAGTGCCCTAGAAAAGTTTCACCTTCCTAGGGGTTCGCCTATATTATACTTGGTGAGCTTAATGGGTTCCAAATGGGATGTTTTGGTTTCACATAGGGGTTGAGTGAGTGATCTAACAACTAATTCATATACTAGTCATCTTAGAGCCTAGGGAGTTTCCCATGATACTTGATCCTTATTTGGATGATTTAAGGGATTTCTTTCCATAACTTGTTTTTATCCCCTAGTTTTTTTACCACATAACACCATTTTTTGGTTGTTTCTATTTTATTGCATCTCATTGATATCCTGGTGCATGTGGTGTTTATATTTGATACCAAGTATTATTTTGGTTTACTTTTCTTCTAAAATTATTTAGAAAGTGTGATTTATAAAGTGAAATGGTAATTTTTTTTCTACATGGTATTTGGGAAATGATTTTGGGAAAATAGGGGAAATGGTTAAGTTTTCTTCTATGTATTTTGATATGCCTCTTTCCATAGTGTAAAGTAAAATTTTAAATAAAATATTTGTTCAATTTATTGGTTTGAAACTTATGATTTTAAACTAGGCATCCCTTATTTTTTAGAAGTCTTGTTTTTTGTCATTTTAAAAAGGAAATAAATAAAGTTGGTTGTTTTCTTCCTTTATGCTTGCTTGTTTAAAAGTGAAAAAACTATTTTTTATACCTTATGTTGAAAATATAATTTATGAGATGTTTTATAAATAAAATTTCATATAATCCTTTATGAGATCCTACTGGGAATGTTTCACTCACACCTTTTATGCACACCAGTGTATGTATGTGTATGCACCTTCATGTTTCTTTTAGGTTCCTAGGTCTTGTTTCTATTTGGATGTTCTTCATGGATTGTTTTTGGGTGTGTGGTTGAGATGAGTTAACATAGATTGTGATAATGATGTTGGAGCTATTTGTGATCCATTTTACTTTCAAGATGTTGTATCAGATATTTTGGACAACCATTGTATTTATTTTGGGATTTTTTTATTATGGATTTGTTGTGTATATAGATGTTGATGTGTGATGAGTTGAGCTATTTGTTTATTTTCCACCATGGCCTATTTGTTTTTTTATTTTGTTTATGTTTATTTTATATTAATGGATTCCTAAAGTATATATAGGTCATGTCAGATTATTAATAGTTTATATTTCTATTTTATGTTATTATATGAGAGTGAAACCATTCCCAAGTGCATATTATTGATACCTAGGAATTAGTTTCCAGCCCATGGGGATCTAGAATACTATTTTTTCCAAGTGGTAGACCATTTTTGATGAAATGGATGGTTATCTCAGGTTGGTTTTTTGAAATTTCCATGACTATAGACTTAATCAGAAAATTCTATTTCAGTCAAAGGGTATAAGACATCATATTCTAGTCTGGAAAGGGATAAATCCTTTCTTGAATTATCTATTAATGTCACGTCACTTTTGATTCACCCATCATATCCTACTTCACTATGAGAATATTTCACCACATTTTTTGAAAATACATCGAAGTACATGATTCATGATATATATCATTAATAATATTAAGTACAAATAAAAATAAAAAAAATATATAGGAATATCCAATGACACATATAATATATAGATTTTCTATTAGTGAGTCTGTCCTCATAACCTCCCATCTTGGATATTACAAAGTGAAAAACACTCATGTGAAGAAGCCCCATCTGCTTATGCGCATCCAACACCTAATAGTCAAAACATCATATGTGTGCTGCCAAAATATTTCATCTAAACCGTAAGATATATATTTTATAATACTATTATGGAACTTTAAGGTTATGATAATAGGTATGGACTACTAGGACCATTTTATGTAACAAATACTCTAAGGAAATTATCACAGAATTATTATGTATAAGAACACTCATCATGTGATAAAATATTTATTAATATTCATGTCTTTTGAAAATACTAGTAATCTAAAGTAAAAAAGTTAGTTGGTTCTAGGGAACTAAATCCAACATACTTTAACACTAGACCCAACTATTAACAACTTTGAGTTTTATATCTCTCACATGATATTTAGGATTCTAGTGAGATAAGGCTTTAGTCAATCGGTCTTCCATGTTCTCTTCTATATAAATTATACTTACTAAGACCTCACCCATTTGAGACAAGTACCTCAAGATGTGATAATTTTGAAATGTGTGATTCATCTATTGATGTGGCCTTGGATCCTTGGCTAGGACCACCACTATAATATTATCACAATACAGTGTGATAATATCTTTACTACCAGGCATCACGTCAAGATCTTGGAAAAAGTTGTATATCGAAATTGCTTATTTAGCTATATCATATGATGAAATATATCTGGACCTTATTGTAGAATTAGTGGACATTATATGCTTTGATATCTTCTAGCTCACAGTTCCTCTATTAAGGTAGAAGACATATACTGACTATGATTTCATATTATTCTAGTCTATTTAGTAATTAGTATCTATATATCCCTTGATGACTAGCTTCTCATCTCTATAAATTAGGAAAATATCCTTAGTAACCATCAGATACTTCATGATAATCTCAATAATAGTCCAATTCTATTATAATTGGTCTTCTTGATATCTACCTACCATGATCAAGTTATAGAAAACATCAAGCCTAGTATATATTATGTTATACATGATAAATCCTATAACAGATATGTAATGAAACATGTTCATCATATCTCTCTTCTCTTACATTCAAGGATACATTGTTTGGGAGAGATGTATACCATGTGACACTAGAAAAAATCCCCTATTGGACTGTTCTATGCTGAATCTATTAAATATTTTGTCAATGTATGTACCCCTAATTATTCCAAGATCCCACTTGGATCTATCATGATAGATCTTGATCCCACTAAACATTTTGTAGACACATGGATCATATTCATTATTTATGAAACCAATTCTATTATGGCTTAATCAAAATGAATTTTCTATGATATTGATGACTACTTAAACCCATAAATGGATATTAATAACTTGAATATATTATTATAATACTTTGAATTAATAAAACCATTGGGTTGTTTCATATAAACATCTTCCATAAGGTTCCTATTAAGGAAAACTATTTTGAAATCCATTTTCCAGATCTCATAATCATGGTAAGATACTACAGTAAGAAAAATTATGATGGATTTTAGTATAAAAACTGGTGAAAAATGTTTCATTATAGTCTATTACTTGACTCTATTTAAACCCTTTTGCAACCAATCATGCGCCATAGTCATTAAATTCACCATTAATGTCTAGTTTCTTCTTGAATACCAATTTTTTACCCAATAGGTTTTACATCCACTAGAAGATCTACTAGAACCTATAATTGGATCTAGTACATGGAATCTATTTTATAAATCATGGATTCTTTCCACCTTGGAACATATAAGATTCTTAATACTTATTTATAGGAAAAAGTTTCATCATTATAAACCAATACTAAATCAAAACCCTTGATTAATAGAAAACCATATCTATATGGTTATTTAACCACTCTAATACTTCTATATAGTGATTGTGTCTATAGAAAAAAACTCTTCCGTGAGGATTTATGGAATTTTTTCCTATTCCAACTCCAATGCATCTTGATCCATTAATTCATTAAATTTATTCTTACTCCCAATATCTATTTTGGAAATTTACTCCCTATTAAGAAAGGTGACATATCTATCAACACAATATTTTTACCAGAGGAGTTGTATAAATAATATCCCATGTTTTCCATAGGATACCCTATAAAGATACACTTAGTACCTCAGGGTGCAAGTTTGTTTCTAGAGATAACCTTAACAAATTCTTCACATTCCCACACTCATCTATATGAAAAAATAGGATTATTTTCATACCAAATATCATATGGAATATTGTTTTCCAATTTAGTTGGAATTTAGTTTAGTATGTTTGAAATAGTTTACAATAAATATCCCTAAAAGGATAATGTAAGACTTTTATGAATCTTCATTATCCTCACCATATCTATTATGTTGAAGTTACTCTTTTCATTGAAACTATTCCATTGTGGTGTATAAGGATAGATGAGTTAAGAGAGAATACCGTACTCCCTTAAATATTCAATGAAATCTTGGTTATGTTTTTTCATTACCTCAGTTTGAGTTGAGTTTCTTTATCTTTTTACCAAGTTGATTCTCCAATTAATTCTTGAATTCCTTAAATTTATAAAAGTATAGTCTTATAAATCATTAAGTTGACAAATCCATGTTTACTAAAGTCTTTGGTAAAAGTTATAAAGTAAGAGTATCCACCTAGAAATTCAGTTGAAAAAATCCCCACACACATTTGTTTAAAATAATTCAAGAAGCTCTGTGGCCCTATCACCCTTTGAACTAAATGGATATTTGTTCATTTTACTTTAAAAATTGGTGTGACATATACTTAAGGGTTTTAGTTCAAAAGAATATAAATATCCATTTTTATATATCCTTGTTAAGAACTTATCATTTACATTACTAAGCTGATGATTCCACAAATGGGTGTGATATGATCCATGTGAACTTGATTCTTTATCGATTTCCAAAACATAGTTTTTGTATTCAATTACATAAATTCCATTATTCAAATGTGCTATACCACAACATTTGATATCTTTATAAAAGTATAAACTCTTACTTACAAACTTGAAAATAAATCCATCTATATCTAATATGAAAAAATATATTTTTTTGACAATATTGGGCACATAATTACAAATATTTAAAAATAAAATTAAACCCATTGACAATGTTATATGGTAGTCCCCGATATCTAGTTCAATGATTATCACTCCATTGGTAGCTTGAAGAATGACATCACCTCTGACAAACTTCATAATATACTTGGTTATTATATTTGGATACAAATGTGAGTACCAAAATTTATATCTAATACCCAATTTTTAGAAACTAAAAGATTACATTTGATAATGAATTCACATAAATCCCCCCCTTGCTTCTTTACTAAGGTAAATTTCTTCTTCCAGTGGCCCTTTTTTATATATGAAAAACATATTATATCTTGTTCGTTATCCTACCCATTGATCCTCCTTCTATTGGTCAATCATTGTGAAGGTGCCTCAAACTTGGTGTTATACATGTAGCCTTTCACATTTCACTTTATCTTTTCCACCATATAGACTAGAGGTTTTTCATTCCTCATGTCATTATTTTCTTCATGAATCAGAGTTAGGAGATCTGGGAGTTTCTTATTGATATTTTTCATATTAAAATTTAAAATAAAACTGGAGATGATCTGAGGTAGTGAGGTAGGTATGAGATTGGTGAAAAAATATTTGGGTAGTTTAAAACTTATAATTTCTAGAATATTAATATAGTCAATCATCTTGACTATATAAGGCCAGTATGATGCACATTATCCAAGATTTCATGTGAAAAGTTCCTGGGAGATCTCATGCCACTTCTATCTATCCTTCTCTTTATATAGATCACAAATATGGGACTATATGGTGTATGAATCTATATTTTCATGAAGCTTCTAGAGATCACAAGACATGGATGATAGGATGAGGCATTATACACCTAATGAGTAAACTACATGTTTCTAGAAGATAGTATAATCCTACTCAATAGAATTATAAGAAGGATATTTATTTAAAATTAGGGGATCCAATATGTATAACTTTCACTCTTGGATTAGTATAATGCACAAGACCTTGCACCAGTCGTAGAAGTTTTCTTAGAATTTCAAATTACTCGAAAGTATTTAGGTAGGTGGTCTAAACAACAGTAAAACTCGATGTTCCTTGATCTGTTTAGTGGACTCCCCAATCCTGAATTCCGAACTGATGTTTCCTAAACACTTTCATCCAAATTATATTGAAAATACTATGGACATTACACTAAATATGAATTTATTTATGTTAACCCATTTTATTTTTTACAACTCTTTGATAATTGAAATTGTCCCTGACTATAGCCAAACAAAAACTTTAACGATGATTGTATCTTAACTCAGAAGATATATGGTGTTTCTAATTTAATATTTCCTTGAGGGATTTTGTTTATCTTGCGCATAAATATTCTTTATTTAATCCTTTTACATAACTATTAATTTTATATTTATTTTTCATAATCAATTAACCATATTTAATAAAATAATTTACAAATAATACATTTACTTTATTTTATCTTAGTATGCATAGAATTTATTTTCTTTATGAAATCACTTTTAATTATAAAACAAACATGCATCACATAAACAAATAAATATGCATTGGATGCATAAAATAAACATATGGAATGATCATGGGATTTAACTACTAGTTATTTTATTGAGAGGGTGATAAACTAACCCTTAACTCTAGGGAAATAACTCCATGAACTAGGTTGGGACTGATTTACAACATTACACCTCTTAACCCATGTATATGCTTGGTTATTTTCACTTTAGCTCAGTCTAGAATCATCTTCTTGTTCTTGGAATATCATTCCTTTACATATGCTTCCTCACTCGCTAGTGATGATAAATAAGGATTTAGGGTTATATAAAAGAAACCATGGAAACACAGAACTGTTCATAATAAATAGGAAGGAATGATACATAGATCGTCATATTTAATTTAATAATAAATTACTACAAAACCCATGCAATAATTATTAAATTAAATATAAACCCAACATACATAGTTTGTTACATCACATGATCATCCATGCATGAAACAACCACACGTTTAAAAAACCATCTATCATTCATTTCAATATGTTATTTATTAAGATAAATTTTCTAAATTAATAAATTAATTATATTATTAATTAATTCATTCATTTATATTAATTATCTATCCAAAATTCATTGATATTATCATACATATAATTTTAAACAAATTTTAAAAATTAATTATTATTTAAAATTGACGTGTAATGGAGGGAACATGATATTTACCATTTTTTGTATACTTACAAAACCCATTTATGAGGTTTAACTATTACATGATATGTTCCATCACATGACACGATGTGTGACTAACAATATGTATGGTCTGTATCATGTACAATATACTTACACGGCATGTTTTCCTACATGATGTGTCATAATATATATAGTGTGTTCTATGAGCCAACCTGTGTAGTTTTTATCACATTTAAGACTACATGACCCACTGAAAATTACTCGACCTATGTAAAATATTTGTTAGGATTTTAAAGACACTTAAAGTCTTTGATTTAGTTTAATGAATGGCAGAACTCAAGAATACCCTTCGGTCTTATGAAGGTGGAAATGAAATATATTTAGTAGTTGAAAGTGTTGTGGTCGAAAGGCACCATCTTCCGATGGATGTGCTATGGGAGTCGGTTCACCATAAGGTGGGATATATTGGTGTTAAGTCACTAAAATAAGGATACAGCAATCATTTGAATCACTTTCAACAGGGTTTTGCAGTGAAAGAGTGAGGTGATGGTGCACTGTTTATCTACTAGTGTTTAATGGTCAGGTTAGAGAATGCTATAGGACATCAATGATAACTTTTACAAAAGGATGAACCCTCATGAATTTTGGATGTTTATGTGATTTATTAACCAATTGAGACCTACTATATATAGGTGGGTGAGACCACATGATGAGTTGTCATGCGGTCATTGAGTTTTTTGATCTATGTGGCTTCCAAGTCATTGTAATTGTAAACTTCTTGAACTTTTAATGAAATTAAAATTGCAATGTTTCTCCCATAGATGTAGGAAAAAATTATAAACCATATAAAATCATATTATTCCTTTACTTTCTTTAACATATTCTTTTTTTGAATGTTTGTAAGAGTTGTGAGTGAATGTGTTAAAATAAGTTGAACTTAGTGTGGTGATTAGGTTGAGGTGATTCTTCCTAGTTACAATATACTAATATTTGGAGAGTTGTTACCAGAGTACAATTTTTATAGTGTGATATTGATGACCTTAATTCTAGCGTTTGAATTTTGGTTTGATATTTTCAAAGCTTGTTATAAAATCTAGGTTCTTAGAGGCTAAATAGATCCCTCATAATAATATAATGTAACATTATATTTTTCTAGATGTTTTTCAATTTTAGTGAGAGTTACTGCCTCCAGAAGGATGACATTAGAAGGTAACTAGGTCCAAATAAAAAAATTCGATGGAAAAAATTTTGGATTCTAGAGGATACACTTAGAGGACTACATCGTTTAGAAGGGCTTGAAAATTACATTGAAGAGAGTTGATCTAGGAGAATTGGATAACAATGAATGGGAAAGGCTGGAAAAAAAGCGTTGGGTTTGGTGAGGATTTCATTATCCCAAAATGTGGCTTTTAACATTTGGAAGAATAATACTACAACATAGTTGATGGAAATTCTAGATGACATGTTTGATAATCTCACCACACTTAAAAAAGCATGTTTAATGTGACAGTTTTTTAGCACGAGTCTATCATACGGAAGGTCAACAACATATCATGTGAATGATTTAAACATTATCTCACTATAAAAAATTCTAATTAGAAATGTTTTCAAACACAGCTAAGCCATTTACAGATATTTTTCAAAAATGTTGGTAAATAAACGTAGCAAAATTAACGACATTTATAAATGTCATGAATTAGAGACACCTAATTTACTGATATTTTTTAAAAAAATGTCAGTAAACAAAACCTCATTTATCGACGTTTCTAAAAAACATCTATATTTTTTATTATTAAATTCATTTTTTTTGAAGCTTGTAATTTTATTATAAAATTTAAATTCTCTTTTTTATTTTTATTTCTCATGACATATTTTTTTATAAAAAAATTGAATTGTTTTTTAAAATTTCTGGCAGACATCTGCCCTGGCCACCCTTGCTCCCTCACAAGCACTACGCCACTACCATTCTCCCCTATACCTCAAGCAGCCCCTCCCCCGCCTACCTCAACAGCATACTCCAGTACTCCCCAACCCCTTACAGATGCCCTTGAAACTAAAAAGAAGAATTGATCCTTGTACCTCCTCCCTCAAATATAACACCCAAACCACTCACCCATTCTACTTATTATTATTTAATTGTATTATGTTATATATTTATATAAATATATTTTAGCATTTAAATAATTAATATTATTTATATATATTAATATATATGTGTGTGTGTTTATATATATATGTTTATATTATATTTATTTATTTATTTATATTTTATGTTTATATATATATATACATTTATAAATATGATTATATTTTTTGTTTTTATATATATATAAGTTTATATTATATTATATATTTATATGTTTATATTTTACATATATGTTTATATTTTATATTATATATATGTTTATATATATATATGTGTGTGTTTATATTATATATATATATATATATATATATGTTTATATTTTATGTCTATATTTATGTTTATATTATGTAAATATATATATGTTTATATATATATATATGCTTATATATATGTATGTGTGTGTATAAATATATACGTGTATGTATACATATGTATAATTATCTATGTTTTAAAACACTCGTAAAATGTTACTAAAATAGCCACCACTACTACAAAATAGGTCTTTAGTAGCGCTGACCATTATCAGTGCTTTATTTTTATCATCGATAAAGGATACCCTTTACCAGCGTTTTATTTTTAGCACTTATAAAGTTATTCTTTATCGATGCTTTTTTACCATTGATAAAAGTCCAAAAAATGAAACAATGAAAAAAAAAACAAATTTATTTAAAAAAATATTAAATAATTATTAATTAAATAATTATTTATAAAAATGATTAAACTGATTATAATATATATAAATTATAAATACTAATAAATAGTATATATATTATATATATATATATACATGTATATGTAAAATGTAAATTAAATGAGTAAAAATTAAAAATAAGTAAATTGAGAAAAATATTAAACATTTTATTAATTAAATAATTATTGATAATGTTAATAAACAATATATATTAAATATATATATATATATATATGAATATATATAAATATGATTTATATAATAAAAAATATTTATGCTTTTACATTAAATAGAAATATATTTACTGAATAATGGTTTATAGTTAAATATTAATATGAATTAAAAATACTGGCTAATTGCATCGAGTAATGGACATAATTGAACGTCATTTGATTTTTCAATTTAACATAGATCAAACGTGTGTTATGTTTATTTCACATACATATACATAATTAATGCACTTTTATATAAACAAATATTTATACAAATAATGAAATTTTATACAGAAAACACATATAATATTTACGTAATTTATTCAAATTTTAGTATTCATTTTAAAATTTCTTAATAACATGACATGATGAGCACACTTTAAGTCAAAAAAAATTGGGTGTTTTCTTTATATAGATTCCCTTTACTATAAATATATTTATTAAATATATATATATATATATATAATAAATATATATAATGATATAAATATTATTTTTAAAAAAATTATTTATATAATTATAAATAAATAACTATATATTTAAATAATTATAAAATTAAAATAAATATATTTAAATAAAGAATATATTTACTATATATATTTATTAAATAAATAAATATATATATATAATTATATAAATATATTTAATTTTTTATTTATAATTATAATTATAAATTCTTGATCAGTTGTTTTTTAGTGCTGATAAAGATAGATATTTATCAATGCTAAAAAGTGATGATAAAAGAAATATTTATCAGCGCTAAAAAAACACAGATAAAGATTCCTTTTATCATTGCTTATTAACTTAGCACTGATAAAAGAGATCTTTATCAGTGCTTTTTTTAAAGTGCTCATAAAATTGTCCTGATCTATTTAGTAACCCTAACCATCGTGAATCAGTTCGTGATATCCAAAGCTCTTCGTAGAATCCACCTACTATTGGCACTCCTTATTGTCGAATCCAAGCTCGAATCTATGCTAGAATCAAGGCTACAACTATTCTAAGGCTCGAATCCAAGGCTTAAATGATTCAAGGGTCGAAAAAAACCAAGGCTCGAACAAAATCTAGGTTTTTTTATTTCTCTACATTCTCTCATTTATCCACTAAACCTTTTCATCCTATATTCGTATATCCCAACAACTCCAGTTGCACTATCTGATAATAAAACAACCCAAAATTCACTATTTTTTAGATATGTTGAAGTATCGTCTTCCCCAATAGCATGTGGTTATCCTTAAGAAAACATTAGTACTATGCGACTTGAAATATATAAAACCCAATGGTTGGTCATGTTGTTGTGAGGTATAATAGGCTCCAAATACAAATATTCCATGACATCTACCTATTTACAATCATCAACTTTTGAAAAATTTATCCATATAGTGATCGGTGTTATCATTGGTTTGGAATATTCCATTTAAAATCACTTGGGAACCACTTTTTCATATTTTGATTGAGAAATTAATGTGCTATGATTTCCTTGATTCACCTATAAACCAAGGAAAATGTTTAACTCACCAATAATAGACATCTTGATATCCTACCTCATATGATCCAAAAAAAATTGCATTGTGCTTTGTCCAATCCTCAAATATTATTTCATCGACATATATGAGTACCAACATCCTTTGATCATTATTCTTCTTGATGTAGAGGCCATGATCAACTCTACCTCGCTAAAAAAACTTTCTTAGGTATTGATCCAACCTTAAATACCAGGTCCTCAGTGATTTCTATATCTTATACAAAGAATTATTTAACTAGCACACCTTTCTCTCATTTTCATCCATAATAAACTCATCCAGTTTATCAATGTATACCCCCTTAATAACTCCATTTAGGAATATTTATTTGACATCCATTTGGTGTAATTTTAAGAACATTTGCATAGAAATATCCAATACAATTAAAATAGTTTCCAACTGGGATATGTGAGTAAATTTATACTAAATATAAATGAATTTGATCTAGGAATTCCCCCTTGAACACTACACATTATTTTTAGCCACTTTTCCATAGTCAATGAGTTTATTACAGGACACCCACTTGGTTATAATAACATTTCTATCTTCCAGCCTTGGAACAATTTACCATGTCACATTGTTCTTATTTGGACCAAGCTCCTCACTAATAGATTTGATCCAATTAGCATCCTTGTTAGACTCTCCAAAATATTTAGGATCTATTTGGAAAAAATGAGGTTTCTTATAGAGTCTTACTCCTCTGAGTTTTCACTGAAATTGTCCAATCACTAATGAAATTTTATTCATTGATTTTATCCTTGATTGTATTTCTTATAGTTAATAATCCTTCTTCATTTTCTTCACCATTAATGTATTATTTTGAGCCTACCTCAACCTCATGTTCTCCCCCTATTCTACTCAATTCAACATTAATTTCCTCTTATGTTTCATCATTATTTTAATTATTAACAATCTTCCCATTCTAATTAGTAAAAAATATCTATCAATTTTATCTTTTCAACATAAAAACATCCTAACCAACCGTTTTTAAGTCAGTATTTAATTGTCTCATTATCTAATATGATCAATTTTTCACTAACACCAATCAATTTTCTCTTTCAAACACAATTACCATAAATTTTTACCGATCCTAAATCAAAAAATAGTTCAACTAGTTTTCTATACCTTTGTAAAAATATATCCATCTTTGAAATGATAACCCACTCATTAATACTTATTAAAAATAAATATATTTATTTAATCAAACATATAATAAAAACTATGTAAGTTTAATTTTAATCCATTTAAAAACGTATCATTCTTTAACATTTCCTTTTGGTTCCACCCTTAGGAAACTCTGATTACCAACCATGTAATTCTCACAAATGGGAGGCATTACCCCTTTTATAGAACATAATAGAGTACAACTATCATCCTAATCAGTTTCATCCCCCGAATAGTTGTTTCATTTTGTTTATTGAGGTCCATACCACATATATTTTAGGTTTCTTGTACTACTCTGAGTAGTAGTCATAACATGGATGACTACCACTTATAGTATTTCAATAAATACAAGTGCATGTCCATAAGAGATGGAGGATGTGTGTCAAACAATAAAATGAAATGATAAATGTTTGGGAGATGATATAATAAGCATGACAGATGTCTATAACTCTCACCTTTGAATGGATTTATAGGAAATCACCTACCATAGTGGAGTAATTCTTTTCTTAAATTCAATTACCCATTTTCTTCAAAGAATATTGGAATTCTTTGAAAAAATCAAATTTTGGGTTTCCCTTATTAGATTTTTCTATAACTTTCACCTTTGATAATGAATATCTTAAGTGTATTTATTTATTTATTGTAAAAAAATAATATTTTATTAACCCAATAATATGTATATGAATCAAAAAATGATGCATGCTAATAATTTGGAAAAAGAGTATAAAGATGGAGTTAAAGAGTTCATCAAGTTTTCAAGAGAGCATGAAGATGACCCTTCTCAAGTCCTTAATCTGTGTTTATATTGTTGTTATTCAAGAAAAATTAGTCTAGAATAGTTGGAAGAAAATTTGATTTGTCATATAATATATCAAACCTATAAATGTTGGACTAAACACGAAAAAAAACTAAACATGCACACCGATTGGGATGATACTGCTGTTTATAGATCTTTTGATATGAATAACCATGTAAATGATGGTGGAGATCACATTAAAGAAATGAACATGGAAATTGAAGATGAACTTTGTGATTATCCAAAGTTGTTTGAGAAGTTAAATAGTTGTTCCAAGAGATCATTGTATACCAGTTGTACTAAATACACAACATTTTCAACTGTGTTGAAGTTATATAATTTCAAAGATGACATCAGATGGAGTGACACCAGCTTTACAGAACTACTTGGTATCGTAAATTATATACTACCAGAAGTAAATGAAATACCATGTCGAACATATGGAGCTAAATGGATGCTACATTCAATGGGAATAATCTCTAAAAAAATACATTCTTGTATAAATGATTTAATATTGTCTCGCAAGGACCATAAATCACTCATAGAATTCCCTAAGTGTAGTGCATATCGATACAAGAAAAATGAATCAAGTCCTTCTAATTTTTTATGATAATTTCCTATCATTACATGGTTTAGAAGACTATATGGATGTCAGAAAACCGTGAGACAATTGACATGGAATGTAGATAAAAGAATTAAATATGGGAACCTATGTCATCGAGCAGTTTCTCTTTAGTAGAAGAAAATTGATTATGAGTATCCTGAATTTAGAAATGATCCGAAAAACTTTCATCTTGCATTATCTACAGATAGAATAAATCCTTTTGGTGTACAGATTAGTACTCACAGTACATGACCTATCATGTTGGTGAATTATAACTTTCCACCAAGGTTATGCATGAAGCACAAATACATTATGTTTTCTCTACTTATATCTAAACCAAAGAAACTCAGTAATGATATTGATGTTTATTTGGATCCATTTATCGTAGATCTAAAATTGATGTGGTCTACATGTGTTACAATGTATGATGCTCATAGAAGTGAATAATTCACATTGAGGGCCATGTTGTACAAGAAGATAAATGACTTCCCCACTTATGAAAATTTATTAGGCTATAGAATTAAATGAATATTGGGGTGTCCCATTTTTGAAAAACACACACATTAAGTTTGTTTTAAGCATTCCTTAAAGACTATATTTTTAGGACATTAGAAATTTTTACCTCGATGACATAAATACCAATCCTAGATGACAACATTCGATGGGAATATCAAACAAGGTACAACACTATCTCCAATAATTGGTGATAAAATATACATTAAAGTAAAATATATTGATATTTTTTTCATTAAACCATTTTCAAAAAACCTTAAAAAATTGGGTTGGAAGAAGAGAACCATTTTTTTAATTATCATATTGGAATGGTTTTTATAACAGACATTTTCTTAATGTCATGAATGTAGAAAAATTATTTGATAGTGTTATTGGAACATTACTAAATGTTCCTGAAAAAACAAAATATGGAATCAAGGATAGGTTGGACTTGATTGAAATGGGGATAAGGGAATAGTTGGCACCAGTGAAGGGTAAAAGGTGGACTTTTCTTCCTCTAGTATCTTACACTCTATCCTGTTAGAAAAAATTGCAATTTTTCCTTTTCCTTAATAGTGTAAAAGTTCCACAGGGGTATTCATCAAATATTAAGAATGTTATGTCAATGATTAATTTGAAGTTATAAGGAGTAAAAGCACACAAATTTCATGTTCTGATGAAATATTTGATCTTTGTTACTTTTCATTTCATTCTACCTCAAAAATGTATTACATACACTAACCAGACTCTGTTTCTTTTTTTAATCCATATGTAGTGAAGTTATAGAAACAAAGAAGTTTTCAATCATGAATAAGGAGGTTGCAGTCATATTATGTGAATTAGAGATGTTTTTTAGACAATCATTCTTTAATATAATGGTCCACCTGATGGTTCACTTGGTTAGAGAGGTTCAACTATGTGATCCTTCCCATTATAGATGGATGTTCCCCACTGAATAATATATAAAGATTTTGAAAGGGTATGTTAAGAATTGAAGTTGGATAGAAGGTTGTATTGTAGAATTATATATTTTTAAAGATTCTATTGAATTCTATACTGATTACCTATCAAATGTTGGCAACATTTTTCCCCTAAAGTCTCATCACAATGAACACCTTATGGATGAAGGGATTTTTAGAAGATATGTTATTACAATTACCTTGATAGAGTGAGATAAATCATACCTTTACATTTCACATAATATTGAAGATGTTTATCTATATATTGAATCCCAAAAAGAAATTATTGGATATTTGAATCCATAAAGGGATGAATTATGGATATAAAATACACATAATCAAAAGTTTATAGGATAGTTCTGAGATCAAATTTATAAGGAGCTATCTAAAAATATGAATTCAATTGACAAATGACTTAAATGGATATCCAAGGGACCTAATGAAAATGTTATATCTTACACTGGTTTTGTAATCAATGGTTATATTTTATATATAAATGAACATGATGATTGTAGTATGATGAAAAATAGTGGTGTTATGCTTGTGGTGTAAGTAATTCACATATCTGGTTCCAAGAATAGAAATCCAATTTATGAAAATATGTCATATTTCGGCATTATTGAACAGATATATGAGTTGTATTATACAAAATTTCAAGTGCTGATTTTCCATTGAAAATGGGTTGAAAAAATGAGGGTAGTGAAAATTGATGAAATGGGATTTGTGAAGGTTAATTTCAGTGTGAAAGGGGAAAACAATGATCAATTTATAATTGAATAAAAATTAGTGAAAGTATTTTATGTCTCAGATCCAGCTAACAAGAATTGGTTGATTGTCCACCTAGCAACTAAAACAAATGTTGGGTCAGATGAAAATTCAATCAAGGTTGACCCTTTCATTGGGAGATCACAAGCAGTTTATGTCAGTCCAAATGTAGACAATGTCTTGAACTTTAGTGGGGACCATAAAGAGGGATTTTGAATTCTCAAGAGAGGAACCAAATCCCTAAAACCTTTTAAAAAAGGAAATATATTTCAATGAGAAGGTAAACCTTTTTTTAATATACTATGTTTTTTCTCATAATATTATATATTATCTAATGCATTAACATAATCTAAATTAAATGTTTAACTAATCATGAATATAATTTATTTTACACATGACGATTTTACGAATCCCTTAGAAGAACAAACTATAACAAAGTAAACCCTTCAGGAATACGTAAAGGTAATGTTTCAATATAATTTCTCTATTTTACTAAAAAATTATATAATGGAATATTTATTCAATTTTCATTATTCCTTGCAAAGTTCATTTATTTTATAATATTTATTTCCATATTTCATGCCTTTTAAGGAATATAAACGATGTTGTCTCTACTCAATCACATAGGTATTCTTAATGTTTTCATAGATTTATTTTTTCATATGTATGTTTAATTTATTTATTTTTAGTTTTACTCATATAATAATTGTTTTCTTATACAGGTAGATTCTTTTGTTCGAGTTGGGGTGTTTTGTCCATATTTCATGTCTTTCTTCACTAATAATTCTATAGAATTATTCTCCCTCAAAAACTTTTCACCCCTGTAGTGTTTCATTTGTCGCTTTTCTTCAAGTTCCCTTCACTACCTTTATAAGAAGAGAAATGATGCTGCCTCTACTCAATCATAGAGGTAATATTGACATCTTCACAATAAAATCAATTTCTATATAATTAATGTATTGTTTCATATTTATTTTTTAATTTATTTCTTTCTATTATTAATCACATAATAATTGTTTTTTATAAAGGTGAATTATTTTGTTTGAGTTGGGGTGGTATATCCATCTTTTGTGCCTTTATGCACTAAAACATCCATAGACTTGTTCTCTCTCAAAACCTTTTCACCCCTATATTTTTTTCATTTATCACTTTCCTTTAAGTTCCCTCCACTACTCAATAACATAGGTAATATTTATTTTTTTAGAGTAAAATTATTTTCCATAGAATTAATTTATTGTTTCATATTTATTTTTTATTTATTTCTTTTTATTATTACTCATGTAATAATTGTTTTCTTATAGAGGTGGATTCTTTTGTTTGAGTTGGAGTGCAACTAAGATAATGACAAAAATTAAATGCATCAAGAATTCATACAACCATCATGAAAAGGTGAATACTTAATACTTGTTTAATTAATTTGGTTGTCATTTTACTTACTATTTGAAAGTTAATTTCATTATCATTTTTATCTAATACTTATTTAGTTTTTTTCATAGATCTTTTGGGAAGTCAATATAAAATGTTGGAAGTTTGAAAAAAAAGGTAATTGAAATAATTGTAACATTTATAGTTAGGATTTTTTTGATGATTTGGGATGTATAAGAATCATTCACACCTCAATCTGATACACGTTGTGACCGGTATGACTCTAAGTGCTTATTTTTATTTAAAATTGACAATAATTTTAGTAAAAAAGACAAATGACCTACTTAAAACTGATGCACAACCATTTGATACTTTTATATTTTGATACTTTAGTACAATAATCTATAATCCATTTGTGATGTGTAGGAATCAACCTCACCGCAATCTGATGCATGGTATGATCGGTATGACTCTAAGTGCGTTTTTTTATTTAAATTTTACATCAATTTTAGTAAAATGGACAACTGGCCTACTAAAAACCAAGAAAATTCATTTATATTGATTTTATACTTTACAAAAATGATCCATAAGTCATTTGTGACATGTATGAATTAAACTCATCTCAATATGATACAAAATGTTCCTGATATGACTCACTGTGTCCATTATCAGTTTAAAATTGACATTTTAGTTCAAAAAGTCTCACTCAATGAAAATTGATCAAACACACTCAGATTTTCTTGATAATATAGAAAAAATATTCATGATTTATTTTTAACATGTAGGAATTGGTCTCACGTCAAACCTATACATGATGTGATCAGTATGAGTCAAAGTGTGTGTTTCTAGTTTAAAATGACATTTTAGTAAAAAAATATGAGTGACATACTCAAAATCAAGAAAACACATTCAGATTGTTTTGATACTTTAGGAAAATAATACATAATTTATTTGAGATGTGTAGGAATTAACCACACCTCAATCTGATTCATGGTGTGACCAGCATGACTCCAAGTGCATCTTTTTATTTAAAATTGACATCAATTTTAGTAAAATGGACAACTGACCTACTCAAAACTGAGAAAAATCATTTGGATTATTTTGATAATTTACATAAAAAAATTCATAAGTCATTTTTTATAGGAATCATCTACACCTCAATCCAATACACTATGTTCCCGGTATGACTCAGTGTGTTTGTTATTAGTTTAAAATCTATATTTTAGTTCAAAAATTTTCACTCACTAAAAACTGACCAAACATACTCAAACTCTCTTGATAATTTATGAAAAAATATTCATAAGTCATTTTTTATGTGTTGGAATTAGTCTCATTTCAATCTGATACACGAGGTGACTGGTATGAGTTAAAGTTTGTGTTTCCTGTTTAAAATGACATTTTAGTAAAAAAGACAAGTGACATACTCAAAACTGAGAAAACACATCCAGATTGTTTTGATACATTAGGAAAATTATCCATAATTCATTTGAGATGTTTAGAAATCATCCTCACCTCAATATGATGCATGATGTAACTGGTATGACTCCAAGTATGTCTTTTTATTTAAAATTGACATCAATTTTAGTAAAATGGACAATACCTTCTCAAAACTAAGAAAATGCATTTGGATTGTATTTATAGTTTATGGAAATTACCCATAAGTCATTTTTGATGTGTATTAATTATCCACACATCAATCCAATGCATTATGTTCCCGGTATGACTTAATGTGTCCGTTATTAGTTTAAAATCGACATTTTTGTTCAAAAAGTGTCACTCACTAAAAACCAATCAAATGCACTCAGATTGTCTTGATAATGAAGGAAAATGATTCATAAGTCATTTTTGATGTGTAGTAATTGGTCTCACATCAAACTGATACATGATGTGACTAGTATGAGTCAAAGTGTGTGTTTCCCATTTAAGATGACATTTTAGTAAAAAAGAAAAGTGATGTACTCAAAACCAAGATAACATATTTGTATTGTTTTGATACATTAGTAAAAAGATCCATAAGTCATTTGAGACATGTTGGAATCAGAAAAACCTCAATCTGATGCATGGTATGACCGGTATGACTCCAAGTGTGTATTTTTATTTAAAATTGACATTAATTTTCGTAAAATTAATATTTTCTATTAATTTATTTCTTTATCTTATTACTAACATAGGAATTGTTTTCTTATATAAGTGCATTATTTTTCTCGAATAAGGGTGGTTTTTTTCTGAAATAGCTTGAGTCAAGGTCAGGATCAAAATAAAAAGGAATATTGATGTTTTTTAATGTATGAAATAATTTTTATATATGTAATTGTATAAACCAATGTTTGAAATGTCCGTAATATAATGTTTTTTATTTTATTTGTGTTTCAAATTTAATTTCCTTTAAATTCTATATTGGTACTTGATTTTTTTGATATTTAGTGTGTTTTTGGTGTTGTGGTGTGCTGTTACAGCACATTGCTCTGTACTACAGTGTGTTGTTACTGGACACTGCAGTATGGCCCTTTATCAATGCTTTTAAAAGCACTAATAAAGGACCCATTTATTAGTGCTAAAAAAATAGTGATAAAGGGGTCATTTATCAACATTTCTATAAGCACCGATAAATTTGGTCCTTTATCAGTGCTTTTTTAGCGCTGATAAGAGACAAGATCTTTTAATATCTCTCTGATAGTCAATGCTAATAAAGGCTATTTTTAGCGCTGTTAAAGTCCTATTTTGTAGTAGTTCACATTTTCTTAAAAACATGACTAAATTTCAAATATATATATGTTTATATATATATATATTTATATATGTGTGTGTGTGTTTATATATATATATAAATATATCTATTTATATATATTAATATAAATATCTAAATATAAGTGTATGTGTTTATATATGTTTATATATATGTGTCATTATTTAAAAAATTAATATTATATATATATATAATTTAATATATTAATATACATATATTGATATATATATGTTTATATGTTTATATATTTATATTATATATATAAGTTTATATTATATATATGTGTGTTTATATTATATATATATATATATATGTTTATATTTTACATATATGTTTAAATTTTACACACAAACACACATATGTTTATATTTTATATTATATATATGTTTATATTTTATGTTTATAATTTATGACCATATTTTTGTTTATATTATATATATATATATATATGTTTATATTTTATATATATCATATGTTTATAATAGATATTTTTATATTAATATATATATATATGTGTGTGTTTATATTATATATATATGTTTATATATATATATATGCATGTGTGTGTTTATATATATGTGTGCATGTGTGTGTGTGTAAATATATATGTGTATGTATACATATATATAATTACAATTTTATATATATGTATATGTATATGTATATGTATAATTATCCATGTTTTAAAACACTGGTAAAAATGTCACTAAAATAGCCATGTTTTCTTAAAAAGGTGTCTAAATTTAAAATATATATGTGTTTTTATATATAAATATATGTATATATTTATTTATATATCTGTATGTATGTGTGTTTTTATATATATAAAGATATATGTTTATATATATATGTTTATATATGTGTGTTTGTTTTTATGTATATTATTTTATGCACACATACACACAGATATATATATATATATATATATCTAAATATATATTTACATTGATATGGGGAAATGAGCTATATAAATTTATAAATTTTTAGCGATGTTTCCCAAAAAACATCACTAATTTAGCGACATTTTTTACAAAACATCGCTAAAAAATCATTGCTAAATTGAAATTTTTTATAGTGTATTGAGCCAACTCAATTCTATTAAGGTGAATTTCACATATGATGGTTGGGACATATTATTGTTGCCCACTATTCTGGAATCATAGAACGAAATGGTAGAATAAGTAAATAATTTAGTGGAAAAAATGACTTGATATTTGAGTATATCTGGAACTTGATTCTGAGTGAAGAGTTTCATAGAATGGAAATTCAAGAACCTTCTATAAATTAATTTAATATTGAGGGAATATGGAAATCACCTCATTAAATAAGTTGAAGATGGTCAAAAGAAAAATAAAGAGAAAGAAGTATAGGTAAATCTACTAGACACAGGCCGACAAGTCGAAACTATGGTAAAAGGGGTCATCTCAATAAATATTGTCATGAATATAAAGGAAATTGTAGAAGGAAAATTTCTATAGGTTTATGTTCCATGAACTCAAATGTTTAGGGTAGTTCCAAACCACTCTTAAGTGTCTATACTTTGATGGAATCTTGGATTATAGATTCTAGAGAATCTCTCCATTGCATATGAGAAATAAGGTACATGTAAAATTATGTATCCAAAATATTTGGAAAAGTACATCTAGAAGAATAAGAAACAATTCAAATTCTTGAGAAGTTAGATGTTAGGTTTTAGATGGATAATGGAAGTTTCCTTGTATTAAAGGATATTCATCAAATTCTAGGTCATCAAAAGAATCCAATATCGGTCTGATAGTTGAATTAAGTGGGTTATGGAATAAAATTTATAAATAGAGTGTGGAAAATAAATCAAGTTACCTGATAATAGCTAGAGGTGTAGAGGATGAAATACTTTATCTAATCATAAGGATACAAGGGGAATCACATGCTGGAGAATCTACCTTCAGAAGTTTATGATTGTGGCCTCACTGACTTGGGCACCTTAGTGAGTAGAGTATGAAGGTTTTAGTGGAAAAAGGCATGCTGAATTTGGATTATATAGACTTTATAAATTTTAAGAGTTTCATACTTGGTAATCAATATAAGGTTTCTTTTAATTTTAACAAAATGATACCAAAATTCTGAAATCTTGAACTTGTGTATACAGATGTATGGGGACCTTCCCCAGTCAAATCTCATGGAGGATCACAATATTTTGTGACATTAATTGATGAATCTAAGAGTAAAGTATGTGTGTACTTCCTAAAACATAAATATAAAGTGTTTGGAGTCTTTGTTAAGTGAAAATATATGGTTGAAAGGGAAACCATAAGTAATTTGAATAGTTTGATGTCAGACAAAAGTGGTGAGTTTACTGGAAGAAGCTTCAAAATTTTCTTCAAGTACAGGGGTATTAGGAATGGAAAGAATTTACCTGGGATACTTGAATAGTATGGAACAACTAAGAGGATGAATCAAAAATTTGTGGAAAAGGTATAGAGTATGTCACTACATTCCAAAATTCCAAATAAATTTTGGGTGGAAGAAGTGAAAACAATAACATACTTAATCAACTATAGTCCTTCAGCAATAATAGTATAAGATTTGTTGGAAGCACTATAGAATGGTAAAGCACCACAATTATCTCAACTTTAAAATATTTTAATTTTTATCATATGTTAACATGGATGCTAAATATAGACATAATATTGAGGTAAAGTATTATATTTGATTCTTTGTGGGCTATGAAGATGAAAATATTGGATTTTGAATTTGAGATGGTGATAAGAGACAGGTCATCAGAATCCAAAATGTTGTCTTTAACAAGTAGGTCCTATAGAAGAACAAGAACTTGGTGAAAAATGATGTTTTGGTCAAAGAATCAACTTCAATCCAAGTTGATATGTTTAGATATTTCAGAAGAGTTCATGTTCCAGAGAATTTATATATATCTAAATCTACATGAGGTTCAAAAATTATAAAGGAAAGTTTTTAGGGAAACAAATAAGGTTTAAAAGTTCAACCAGTGGAAGATATACATGAAATTTTTTAGAAATTATTAGGTTCAATTTATAGATTCTAAAGATGAAATTCCATAGGTTTCAGTTCCAAAGATAGAAGAGTAGAAATAAGAGTTATGGAGTTCAACTAGGGTAATAAAAACAATATAGAGGTATAGAGCTGGCCTAAAATTATTTCTTTTAATAGACAATGGAGAAATTGTGATCCCAAAATAAGAAAATACCCTTGGTGATTATGGGAAGTGTAAATTGTCTCTGAAGGAATATTTGGATTGAATTCATGTGAAAAATACATAGGAGCTAACAAAAAAACCATCTAGAAAGAGGGAACTTGAAAAAAAGTCAGGTTTTTAGTTAAAATAAGAATCTAATATAAGGATAAGGTATAAATAAAGGATGATGTTGAATGGGTTTCAGTATAAGGAAGGCATCAATTTCATGGAATTTTTTTCTTAGGTAGAAAAGTATTCAATCATTTAAAACATGCTAAGTTTTTTTCTTCTAAAGGTTTACATATATAAGAAATTTATGAAAATAAAACCTTAATTCATAGGTATTTGGATAAATAAATTTATATAAAGAAACTTGTTGGATTCATGGATTATTGTAATCAATTATTGATGTGAAAATCAGGAGAATTTTTTATGGTTTGGAACAAGATCCAAGACAAAGAATCTGGAAGTCCAACACTTTCACGGTGGACAAAAATTTAAATAAAAGAAAATTAGACCATTTTGATTACCATAAAGAGTACGATAGTGGGGAATTCATCATTTTTCTACTATATGTGGATCATATACTACTATTGGGTCTAAAAATTCAATGTATTTTGGTGATAAAAAGGCCTTTCTTGGAAATTTTAAAATGAAATATTTTGGTGAAGCAAAAAAGATCTTAGGAATGTAGATTGAGAGAGATAGGAAGACCATTAGTGTGGTGTCTTAAAAGGAATATATAAAAAAATATTATTAAAATATTTAATGTGATTTGATGTAATTCAGTCTCAACACCACTTTCTATACACTTTAAACTTTCAAAGGAATAATCACTATAGATGGAGGATGGGGAAAACACATGGATAGAGTATCATATGCATCAAAGGTAGGGAGTCGTATATATTCCATAGTGTGAATATCATGTAGTGGGAGTGTCTAGTTAGTATATGGTGAATCTGGGAAAAGATCATTAAGAATTTGTGAAGTGTATTATTTGGAATCTTAAGGGGTTGGAATATATTTCCCTTTATTTTAGAGAGGATGATTCATTGTAGGGGTATATTGATGTGGACTTTGAGGTCAAATCAGATACTTTGAAGAGTATCAAAAGATATGTTTTCCTATTCAATAGAATCTTGATCAATTGGATGTAAAGGTTGAAAATAATGATTGAAATTTCTACAATAGAATAAAATTATATGGAAATAATAGAATAAAATGGGGAAATAGTTTGATTGAGGCATATAATTGAAGAGAGAGGAATCAGCCAGTAAAGTGGATTTTTTTACTATAATAGTAAATGTTCAATCCACTTGGATAAAAATCCATTGTTTCATGTGAGGATGAAGCACATTGACCTAAAGTACCATTTTATCTAGAAGATGTTGAAAGATGGAAATTTAGAGTTATAGAGGATAACTGGAAGGAAAAATATGGATGACATTTTCACCAAGTGTTTAGTTTAGAAGTTTCTTAGACAACATTATCCCATAGTTGGACTTGGGTGAATTGAAAGGGGAGAAGGGGCATTGTTCAGTGGAGGTATAAGTTGTTGTTTTTTCCATAGTGTTGTAGGATTTTTTTAGATTACTTGAAGTAGTATTAAAGTGGTATATTGTTAATATTATGAAGCCTATTTAATTTATAGATTTAGTTTACTAGAATTATAAAATCTAGAAAACCCTTAATTCTTGATAAGGTAGTGGTAACAGGCCTTCAATAGTCGACAATATTTTGGTCAGAAGGCATCATCTTCCGATGGATGTGAATGTGGGAGTTAGACCACCAAAAGGTGGGATATGATAGATTTAGGTAATAAAAAGGAGGATATTTATATCATTTGAATCACTCCTAGAATGGTATTGCAGGAGAGGAGTGAGGCAATAGTGAACTATTCATCTACCGATGTTTCATGTTCTGTTTGGGGAATGCTATAAGACATCAATGATCATTATTGAGAACAAAAAGACCCATAAAAGACTTATTGGTATATGTAACTGGTTTCCTATATGGGACCCACTATATATAGTTGGACAAGAATTCATGATAAGGTGTTGTGCGATCATTGAGTTTAATGATCCATGTGGCTTCCAAGTTAATGTGATTTTAAACTTTTAAAAATTCTGATGAAATGAAAAGTTTCAATGTTTCTCTTATGAATATAGTATGAAAGTCAGAACCACATAAAATATTCTCATGTCTTTAATTTATTTCATTTATTGTTTTTATTTTAATGTTTTCATGAGTTTTGAGACAATTTTCTAGAGTAATTTGAACTCATTGTGCTGATTAGGGTGGGATGATTCTTCCTAGTCCTTGTACATTGACATTTTGAGAGTTCTTTCTAGAGTCTGCTTCCACCAGTGTGATCCCAGTGACCTTACTTCCAATTTTTAAATTTTAATATGGGATTATTAATAAACCTATCATGTAGTAGATACGCTAGATACACACTATAAAGTTTGGTTTAATTTATTTAATTAGTTTTTCTTTCCATTTTTTGAATCACGTGACACTCCAATCTCAGCATGTGATTGGTGTGAGTTGGCCCAAATTACATGGAATTTATAACTTTCTATAAGACATTTGATTCATTTTTGGTCACCTAAAATACACTCCTAGGTAATTTTTATCTATTTTATGGGTTATTATGTGTTATAATATAAAAATCCACATCGAAATGGGTCATGTTTTTCTGTGGGAAATTGAATTTCTATGTTAGTGGATTTTTTGTTTAAAATTTGAGAATTAGAATGAGGTTCTAGAAATTTGAGCATCTAAAAATGGTGTTTTAGGTGAGTTTTATGTTTAGGAGGAAGTCATGGGGGTTTGAGTGAGCACTAGATGAGGAACAGGTTTGTTGGGATATTAAAAATAGCTCAAGCGGGTAATTGACATCCTGAATATGATTCAAGATGTGAATTATATTGACATGGAGAAACTATGGGAACTCATGATGTAAAAAAGGGGATCCAAGGGTTATTACCAAAATTTCATGGTGTGAAACTATGTGTCAAGCTATGACATAGGCTATCCAGGACCACTAAAGGCCTTTGCCCCAAAAATTCAGGACATGAGATCATTTTTCACATCATGAATTTCCATAGGAAATTTTTGGAAGATATTTTAAGTGATTGTATTTTTGTGTAAACCCTCTTAAATTCATCCCTTCTAAACCCTTATGCAAGAAGTGATAAGAATGGAATATTTTGTATTCCAGGAACCCTACCAATCTCAACAGTCCAATGATTAGAGCACCATTTGTTGTGATGGATTCCTATTAGTGAGTTCTAGCCTTTTTTATATATATATGTTTAAAACTCTCCTTGAAACCACCTTCATCAATTATACATGGCTTTATTATGATTGAGAAATAATATGGTGAGTCCATCATATCTTGATATATTTTTCTGATGATGAGATCTTGGTTCTGTATGGAGATAGAGTATCCCATGTTAATTAAAACATGTCGTTGAAGGGAGATCCATTGAATTCATGTTTTTTGGGTTTCTCTTTTAAATGTTTCCAATTTATTTTATTAAATTTGTTGTTTTTGTGTTGTTGTGTGATAGAGTTTTTTCCTAGAATGAATTGGAAAGCATGTTACAGACCACCCATGGATGGTTAGTCATTATTTAGATTGGGTGATGATATATGATAGGTATTTTAGCTTTCTTATCTTTTTCTGTTGGTTGTGAGGTTCCTTTTAAAAATTTACTTAATTATAATTTAGTTATAATTAATTAATTGGACTTCTTTTTCATGATATGGGAACTAATAAAATTTAAGGTGATTGGAATTAGGTGACTTGGATAAATTTTTTGGACCTTAATCGGCATAGAGTTAACTTTGTTTGAGGTAGGTGGTCTAGAGAAACTCCATTTTTGTTTTTTTTTCTATTTTAGTATGTATAATAAGTGTGTTCATGCCAGAACATCACGAACATGAATAGAAGAAATTGGTAATCCGTTTATTTGATGAGAATTAATATTATTATACCTTCCATGGACCCCATTGGGTCCTTGGTGTTGAGACCAAACTTATGGACACTTGAGAGGTGTGCCTACCCTTGAAATTTTAATGATTTGGAAATATAGATATGGTGAATTGGCATGACATGTGTTTTATGATAAATGGTTAATTGGTGAAAATAAATCAATGTCTTATTAATTCTTTAAATTGAAAAGTTTAACTTGATTGATTATATGAGTTTAGTTATCAGATGATTACCCCTTTTGATTCATCATGACATAAGAGAATCCACCAGTTGGATGATATTTATGGTTACTCAATGCATATCATTGATGATTCATCCTGATATAATAGATTTTACTAGTTGGATGAGATGTTTGGTTATTCAATACATTCCATTGATGATTCATCCTGATGTAGAAGATTCCACCAAATGAGAATAAATGATTGGTAAATTGGTAATTAGATAATTTTACTAACTTTTCTTATGATAATATGTTGATATAATTGATGCATGGTATGATTGGTGTTGAACTCACTGTGAGATGGTTATTTTAATAATCCCAAATCATTGTTTTATTTATGAAAATTTAGTCTTTTTTTCAAATTGTTCTAAATGTGTTTATATATGTTTAAATCATGTCTATATATGTTTATCTATGTTAATTTATGTTTTACTGTTGACCTGGAAGTATTCTGGACTGAACAGACACTTTGTGAAAATTCCATGTTTTTACTCACCGTTAGTTATTTTCCTGAGTCACCGATGATGAACGGTCACACCGATGATGAATGGTCGCACCGATGATGAACGGTCGCACCGATGATGAACGGTCACACCGATGAAGAACGGTCTCACTGGTGGCAATGGTCGCACCGATACCGATGATCAAAGGACCTACCAATACTGATGATCAAAGGAACTACCGATACCGATGATCAAAGGACCTACCGATACTGATGATCAAAGGACCTACCGATACCAATGATCAAAGGACCTACCGATACCGATGATCAAAGGATCTAACGATACCGATGATCAAAGGACCTACTACCAATGATCAAAGGAGCTACCGATACCAATGAATTCAGGAGATACTGATACCGATGATCATGACCTACAAAAATAGATGCAGATTCAAAATGACTCACCGATCTCATGACTCACCGATAGTCATAAAAACTGTTTGAATTTCTATTAACTCATATTTAATTCCAATGGTCATATTTGATGTTTTTAATGCAATTAATGATATTTAATGTTAGTTTTTGGCATGTCAGGGAACCATACCTCGTACCTATGAAAAGGTAATAATTCCTATTGTCGGACCTCATGGAATATAAGGAAGATCGAGCTGCAGTAAAAGACACACAAGAAAGAGAGGTAAAAAGGGAATTCTTCCATGCACGCACATACATGAAAAGAATAACACACGAAGAAATCTCATAATCATCAATAATAGAATTTCAAAGAAGAAGTTCAAGGGATATAATGTTTACTCATACTCGAGTAGAACACTTACACTAGAAGTGAAAGAAGGTGAACCACAACACTCTGTGTTTCTACACAAAAACCAGAGAAGGACTCAGAAGCATTTCTACTGAATCGAAGGAGTCCAGAGCTGCACTGCTTATCACTAGAGCATTCTAAACTCTCATATACTCTCTCTAAGTGATTCATTATTTAATTTTTCAAGCAGTGTGTGTACTCTGTATAATTTACACACACACTGACTCATGTGCTGAACTGGAGGATACTAAATCCTCACACCAATCTTTCCACACTTTCTTGTATCCCACTAAGGATAGTGGTAGAGGTCAAGTAGGACCTGGACAGCCTGTGTGTTGTTGCTATCATTTTTTTACCACGTATAACTGTGGTAGAGGTCTTAGGACCTGGACAGTCTCTTGTACTGTTGTTTACCCCGATCCAGGGATTGGATCAAATTTATATAAATTGTTTGAGAGGACTAAGTCTCGGATTGAGATTGAACCTCTTGTTTCAAAAACTATCGTTCTTATCTATTTTGGTTATAAACTATATTTAATATTCTTCTGCTAATTACTTTGAAATACTATTTGTTTTAAAGTTACTTTGATAGCTAAACTTGCAAGTGTTTATACTTATTGTGAGCTAGTAAGTTAGTTTCAAAAGTTAATTTAATCTCATGATTAAATTAACTGATACCTAATCAATATTTGAGAAACTAATTGAACATTTACAATCTGTATAAATTCACTACAGTTTAACTTGTTTTTCAATTTGGGGGATTTTAATAGAAATATTTTTAATAGAAATTTTAATTGGAACTCAATTCACCCCCCCCCCCCCCCCCCGCTCTTGAGTGTCCACTCCGACCAACATTTGGTATCAAAGGTTGTTCTTATTAATACAGGATTTCAAAACACTCTGTTTTTCAACTGTGATTTTAGTTTCATCTTTAAAGATCTTAAATTTCGGTTAGTTCTAAATTTTATCTCTTTAAATATATTTTCTAAAATCTAATTATGGACAATAGACTAGAAGGTGCTGCTACCAACATGATACCCTTCTTTAATGGTACTAATTATGCTCAGTGGAAGCTTAAAATAAAAATTCATTTGGAAAGTATGGGGTTTGATATCTGGACTGCTATAGAAACTCAATATAAGATTCCATAAACTGATAGAACTACTTGGGATGAAGCTACTAAGACTGCATACAATAATAACTGTAAAGAAATGAATTCTTTGTACTGTGCTTTAGGAGATGAAGAATTCAATCATATATCTTCTTGTACAACTGCTTATGAAATTTGGGATACCCTGGGTGTTTCCCATGAGGGTACAACTAATGTCAAAGAAATGATACTAAACACCTATACTATTAAATATGATAATTTTAAAATGAAGCCTGATGAACCTATTTCTGATATGTATCTCAGGTTCAATGAGATTGTTAATACTATGAGCTCACTTGGAAAAGTTGTTCAAGCAAAGGATAAAATCATGAGGATACTAAGATGTCTTCCAGACCGATGGAGAGGCACATCTGTTTCAATTAGAGAATCGTGTGATATTGGTTATTTACCTGTTAAAGAGCTGATTGGTAAGTTAATGATGTACGAGGAAGAACTTAAAGTAAACAAGGAAGAAGATGATGAACCAAAGAGGAAGTTAGTGGCTTTTAAATCTACTGCTACAAAGAGTAAGGATAAGGATAAAGTTCACACACTTACTAAAAGTTCAATAAGTGAAAGTTCAGAATATGATAGTGATGCTGAGATGGCTCAAATAGCCAGGAGGTTTAAGAAATTCTATAGGAAGAATAAATTCTTCAGAAAATCAAACTAAAAAGGTTAATATGACAACAAAGGTCATTGGAAAAAGTATTGGAAGAAAAGTGATAAGATTGATGAGGTAGTTTGCTATAGATGTAAAAGAAAAGGTCACATTAAAGCTGACTGTCCAAAATTAAAGTTCAAGAAGAAACATGACTACAGGGACAATAAGTACAAGAAAGCTATGAAAGCTACCTGGAGTGCTTTAGAAGACAGCACAAGTGAATCTGAAGTTTCTGACTCTGAAAAGAATCGAGCTAACATGTGTTTTATGACAAACACATCTGAGGTAACACTGGATACTCTTACTTTAAATTCATATTACTCTGGAGTTTAATCTGATTCTAAATCTGAAAATATGTCTATTGAAGAACTATTTGAATACTGTAATATGATAGAAGAAACCTGTAATGAACTTAAGGACAAATATAAGTCATTGAAGAAATAGCATGCTCTCACTGAAAATGTTAAATCTTCACTTGATATAGAAAAAGAAAAGAATTCTCAATTTCTTAAGGAAAATACTGAACTAAAATTTTCTAATGATCAATTAAGGAAGGACTTAGAAAAAGTCACAAATGTAAAATACACTCTTACTCAAATGCTAGGAAAACAAGTGGCACCAAAGTATACTACTGGTTTAGGCTATCATCCTAGACAGAGACAATTTACTAAAAATAGATTTATTTCTAATTTTGAACAGAATGGGGATAGTTCAAGTTCTGGAGATTCATATGTCTCAACTAGTTACTCACATAGTTACAGATCAAATAGAGTTTATCTTTCAAAATCTATTGATTCTGTAAATTATATGAAACCCATAAGACTAATTTGGGTACCTAAATCTTTGCTTGCTAACCTATCTGGACCCAAGAAGATCTGGGTACCAAAATCATTTTCTATATAAATCTGTTTTGTAGGAAACTTGCTTAAAGAGTTCTCATAAGAAGATGTGGTACTTGGAAAGTGGATGTTCAAGGCATATGATTGGGTACTACTCATTCTTTAAGAGTTTAATCAAATTTGATGGAGGCCATGTTACCTTTGGTGATAACTATAAAAGAAAGATCATCAGCCTGGGCCAGATTAGTAACAATGATTCAGTTTTAATTTCTAAAGTTTTATTTGTTGATAGACTTAAATATAATCTGTTACGTATTTCTCAGTTATGTGATGATGGTTTCAATGTTAAATTTTCAAATGATTCTTGTAATGTTTTTAACTCTAAAAATGTTTTAGTATTTTCTACTTTGAGAAATGAAAATGTATATGCAATTTATTTAACTTCTTTAGCCAAGAAAAATGTTACTGTTTAAATGATTTTCATAAGGAATCTTGGATTTGGCACAAAAGATTAGTACATTGCTACATTTATTCACTTAGAAAACTGACTAGGAAGAACTTAGTTAGAGACTTACCCAAACTTGAATTCCCATTGGAAAAATTTTGGAATCCCTGTCAAAAGGGAAAGCAACATAAAGTTTCTTTCAAGTCAATTAAAGAAGTTTCAACTTCTCAACCTCTCGAGTTGGTTCACATGGACTTGTTTGGACCTTCTAGAGTTTCTAGCTTAAATGGGAAGCACTATGTCTATGTCCTAGTAGATGACTTTTCTAGATATACTTGGGTATACTTCTTAGCTAACAAAAGTGAATCTTGTTCTTATTTTTTCAAATACTCCAAGTCTGTAGATAACCTTAGTGGACTTAAGATTAAAACCCTAAGAAGTGATCATGGCCGTGAGTTTTAAAATCATGAGTTTGAGTCTTATTGCTCACACAATGGCTATAGTCACAACTTTTCTTCCCCTAGGACACCTCAGCAGAATGGTGTAGTAGAAAGAAGAAATATAACCCTTCAAGAAATTGCAAGAACCATGCTCAATGAGTATGACCTACCTATTTATTTTTGGGTTGAAGCTGTGAATACAGCTTTTTATATTATCAATAGAGTCTTGATTAGACATGTTCTTAAGAATACCCCTTATGAACTGTGGAACAATAAAAAACCTAAAGTTAGTTACTTGAGATTCTTTGGCTGCAAAGTCTTTATCCTCAATACCAAGGATAATCTAGAAAAGTTTGCTTCTAAGAGTGATGAAGGAATATTTTTAGGATATTCAGTTACTAGCAAAGCCTATAAAGTTTTCAATAAGAGAACCAAGTGTGTGGAATAATCTGTTCACATCAAATTTGATGAAACTGATCCACATGAACCTAAACCTTCTCTTGAAAATATTGAAGGAGATTTGTCTGTTCTGAACCTTAATAATAGAATCAATAAACCTGTTGTAAAGACAACCGGTTCTAGAAATATTTCAGAATCTGCTCCTAATGAACCCGAACCTAGAGAAGAACCAGAAATCTCTAGTCCTATCTTTACTAGATCAACTAGGATTCTAAAGAATCATCCTTTAGATGTTGTTGTTGGTAATATTGATAGAGGAACATAGACTATAGCTTCTCTCAGAAATAAGGTTGAACATCAAGCCTTTCTTTCACATTTAGAACCTAAAAATATCAATGATGAAATCAATGATGAATTTTGGATAATGACTATGCAAGAAGAGTTAAATCAATTTGAATGAAACAAAGTCTAGGAATTAGTAGAAAGACCTAAGGAAACCTTGACCATAGGCACTAAATGGGTTTTTAGAAATAAGGTTGATGAATCAGGAAATATAGTTAGAAACAAAGCTAGGTTAGTTGCACAAGGATATAGTCAAGAGGAATGAATAGAATATGAAGAAACCTTTGCACATGTTGCTAGATTAGAAGCTATTAGGATCTTACGTGCCTATGTTGCCCATCTGAATTTAAAGTTATATAAAATGGATGTCAAAAGTGAATTTATAAATGGGTTTATAATTGAAAATGTTTTTGTTGAACAACCACATGGATTTACAAACCCCCATTTTCAAAATCATATTTTTAAACTTTCTAAAGCTTTATATGGTTTAAAACAAGATCCAAGATCTTGGTATGATAGACTTACAAATTTTCTTATTTCAAAAGGTTTTACTAAAGGATTTGCTGATCCCACTCTTTTTATTAAAAGAATTTTGAAAGACATTTTGATTTTCCAAATCTATGTTGATGATATTATTTTTGTATCTTCCAAACATTCTTTATGTTCTGATTTTTCAAAGATTATGCAAAATGAATTTTGAATGAGTTTAATGGGAGAACTCAAGTATTTTCTTGGATTTCAAATTTTTCAAAAGAAGGATGGTATTATTATAAATCAAAGTAAATATACAAAGGATCTTTTAAAACATTTTGGTTTGGATAGTAATAAGGGAAGTGACACACATATGAGTACTACTTGTAAGCTGGATGATGATGAAACTGGGAAACCAGTTGATCAAACCAATTATAGAGGTATGATTGGAAGCTTAATTTACCTTACTGCTAGTCGACTAGATATTATGTTCAGTGAATGTATGTGTGCAATATTTCAAGCTAATCCAAAATAATCTCATTTACTTGTTGTTAAAAGAAGTTTAAAGTATCTTAAACACACTGTAAATTTAGGTTTGTTTTACCCAAAAGGACAATCTTTTGAATTAATGATTTATTCAGATGCTAACTTTGTTGGTTTCAAGTTGGATAGAAAAAGCACATATGGAACATCTCATTTTCTGGGTAAGTCCTTAGTATCTTGGTGTAGTAAGAAGCAGAACTCTGTAGCTTTTCCCACTGCTGAAGCAGAATACATTGCTGCTGGTAGTTGTTGTGCACAAATTTTGTGGATGAAACACACTCTTTTGGACTATGGATATGATTTTAAGCATGTTTCAATTAATTCTGATAACACTAGTGCAATTAGTATTTCTAAGAATCTTGTGTCTCACTCTAGGACTAAGCACATTGATGTCAGAAATCACTTTTTAAGAGATCATTATCAAAAGGCTGATATTTCTCTCGAATTTATTGACTCTAAACATCAATTAGCTGATATTTTCACTAAGCCTTTAAGTTCTGAAAGGTTAGACTTTATTAAACAAGATTTAGGTATGATCGGTCTGTGAAACTGATCTGTGAAACCGATCTCTAAAACCTATCTATGAAACCGATCTATGAAACTGATCTGTGAAACCGATCTATGAAACCGATCTGTGAAGTCGATCTGTGAAACTGATTTGTGAATCCGATCTGTGAAACTGATCTGTGAAACTGATCTATGCTACCTATTGAGTTGTACAGTTAGTGAAACCGTTAGTGTTTATCAAAACAACGTTGTTTTACTAAATCGTTATTATTGTTTATTATTATCGTAACCCTAAATGATAAAAATAATGACCCACGGCTATTTCTAAATGAATTTTGACCTTCCATCTCCCGTCGAACTCTCTCTTATTTTTTGAATCCCAAACCTTCCGAACCTTTCGAACCTTTCCAAATGCTCAATCCTCTCGAACCACCAAATGGACAAGAAAAAGTGAAAAAGAAAGGAATCTAAAAGTTCCTCTTCTCACGTAGAATCTAGCAGCACGACACAAAGGTTAGTAAACCCGGAGCTAGAAAAAATGAGTAGTTACTCCAGAAAAGGAATTTTGTTATGAATAGGTATTATCCAGCAAGTCTGCTCTGTTGAAAGTGTTGGAAATGCAAGGTTGGAAAAATTGGTTCTGCAATAATAACTGAGTCTATTACCCGAAGTTGTTGCATGAGTTCTATTTAAACTTAAGTATAGTGTTGGATGGAGCAGAAGCTGCGAGATTGTCTTTAATAGTTAAAGGGAAAAATATTACTTTTTCATCGAAGTAGTGGGCTGAATGTTTGGGAGTTCCTCACAATGGAAGATATGAGGATTACACTGGTAATATACCTCCTACAACTGATTACTTTTCTTATGAGCTAGCTCTAGAAATGTTGACTGGTAAGTCTGAATCGAGAATAATATATGTTGCAGAATTGGATGGTGAGAGTAGAATTTTGTTTAAATTTATTCAGCACCAAGTCTGTCCAAAAAAAGGTGACTTTGCTTCAGTAAATTATCAGTATGATTTTCTGTTATTCCTTTTGTTGAATGGTGAAAAGATCAACCTGTGTAGATATTTTGCTGAGCATATTGCTGAGATGATAAATCCATCAAAGAAAGCTACAACTTTGTTTTATTCTAAGAAAATCTCTACCATGCTGAAATTCTTGGGTTGTGTTGATGATGGAGATGAGTGTATCTCATCCAGTAGCTTCTGTATTAACAAGGATATCTGTAAGAGGGTGAAAATAAACTGGAACCCATGGAAGAAGGCTTGGGTTGCTGATAAGGAGAATTTGTATGACTCCTTCAATCCTACTGATCATCCTAAGAGACCAAATGGGATGAGAGATCCCAGTTTAAAACCTAGTGAGGAAGTGGTTTATTCTGATGAAGAAGAGGAAGCAGAAGTTCCTAAGGAAACTGTTGAGTCTAGTAAGAAGGGAACAAAGGAAGAAGAAGCTGATGATAATTTTAATGCTGAAAAGGAGGCTGATTCATCTCCTGATGAGAGGAGTGATACTGATACAGTTATCCCAAAGAAGAGAAAAATGGAATTTGGACCAGCTAGTCCACCACTCAACTTACCAGAGATTGAACCTCTTTTAGGTGATGATGAAGTGATGGTGATAGTGGTGATGATGATGATGCTTATTCTCAACCTATATAAGGTCAGAATGTGATCCAAGATGATCCTCAACCCCAACCAAATGAGAAAGAAAATGTCCCTGAGGCTGAGAGGACAAAACAGTTAGAGATTGATGTGAATGAAGAAGTCTCTCCTGAAAATTCTGGAAGAGCTAGGTTTGTGAAACCTTTGTATCCTTCATGCCAAACTGCATGGGAAGAACACCCAGGTCTTGTAGTTTTGGGTTTAGATTATCCAGAGGAAGAATAAGTAGAAGTGGATCTTACAGGAGTAAATGATTCAGTTAAGGCTCAATTAGTTGATGAGTTTATACAAAGAGCAGAAGTTAGACCTGGTCCTTCCGGTTCTCGATCCAGACCTGATCCTTCAGTGTCTCAAGCTACACCTAGTCCTGCAGTTGATCAATCTGATTTTGACAGATTTAAGGTTGATTTGGTTCAAGCAATTAGAGAGACTATGAAAGATGAGTTATCTCATGTTCCTACTCTTGCTCCTGTGTCTTTATCTGAAGCTGCTATGGATGATTTGGCTCAAAGAGTGGTAAACCTTATCAATCAAGACCTGTGCAATACCAGTGAATTGATTGGAAGGCACATTACCTCTTTGATTCGAACACTCACAGATTTAGGCAGTAATCTGGTTTCTTTGTCAGATGAGTTTAGAGCAACCATCTCTGGTATGATGGAAGTGTTAAGAAATCTGATAGAACATCTAAAGAAGGCAGACTTGAGAAAGTTGAAAGCTGAGATCACCCAAGTCGTTGATCATGCGAGTTCTTCAAAGGTGACCAATATTACTGGTCATGAGATTAATGCTTTAAAGGATGTTATTAAGGAAGATCTGGCAGCTCTTGTAAAGATTTTGGATTTAGATTCTTTGAAAAAGATGAAAGATCACAGTGATCATATTCACAAAATGGTGCAGTTGTATTCAGCCGATGCTACCAAGGCTCAGAAAGAGATTAAAGAGAAATTGGATCATTACTTCTCTAATATTTATACCAAGCATGAGTTTAACCATCAGGTCAAGGTTTTGGCTGAAGATTTGAGGCTTCCTCCGGTTACCTAAGCTTTCAAGGCTCAAGTTTAGTAGCTGAAGTATTTTACTCCTACTTTGGAAGGTTTCATACAGAACAAGGATGACTTTGAAAAGTCTATGAAGTATGGTGGAGAAGTAATTCAAGATTTTATCAATCTGATCAAACCTTACCTTCATGTACAAGCGAAGTCCATTTTTTTTCCTACTGCTGAGCCTCTTAATCCATCAGATTTTGCTCCTGGTCAGTTATCTATCTCTCAAGCTCTATCAAATATCTGGCCAGTCATTCAATAGAAACCTTCAGAAATATTTGCTGCTCCTCAGCAAGTGAATTTGGAACCCACTATTCATCCAGCCAGAGTTTTCCTGCCTCCTCTCTCCATCCGACCAGATCAACCTTCTACAAAGCCTCCTTCTAGACCATCTATTCCTCCAACTGCCAAAGGAAAAGCTCCATTGCACCCAAACAAATAGCTGTGTCTTTCCATTTTTAATAGGGTGTCTGTTTCTTTTCCTTTAAAACTTTGTATCTGGTTCTTGTACTCTTTTTCAAATATTATTTCAGTGGACTCTTCTTCTTGATTCTCTTCCTTCTCTTTTCTTTTTGATAATCCGAAAGGGGGAGAAATCATGACTATGAATAAGGGGGAGAAATCATGAATATGCATATGGGGTGAACTGAATATGAATATGAGCCCATGATTCACTGTTTACTACATGCATGCATATACACAGGGGGAGAAATGCTGACTATATATCTAAGTGGGAGCAATGATGAAAGAGGGAGAATGAATCGTATTATCTGATTTATATTAGATGGGGAGAATGACTTATGCTATTCTAACCTTGTCTTATCTTTTGGCATATTTTTTATATAGGGGGAGAACACTGAATGACATACTATCTTCTCTCTTCATTTATCCCATTGATTTATGATTATCAAAAAGGGGGATATTGTTGAACACTCTGTGAGATGGTTATTTTAATAATCCCAAATCATTGTTTTATTTATGACAATTTAGTGTTTTGTTCAAATTATTCTAAATGTGTTTATATATGTTTAAATCATGTCTACATATGTTTATCTATGTTAATTTATGTTTTACTGTTGACCTGGAAGTATTCTGGACTGAACAGACACTTTGTGAAAATTCCATGTTTTGACTCACCGTTAGTTATTTTCCTGAGTCACCGATGATGAACGGTCGCACCGATGATGAACGGTCGCACCGATGATGAACGGTCACACCGATGAAGAACGGTCGCACTGATGGAAATGTTCGCACCGATACCGATGGAAACGTACACACCGATACTGATGATCAAAGGACCTATCGATACTGATGATCAAAGGACATACCGATATCGATGATCAAAGGACCTACCGATACCGATGATCAAAGGACCTATTGATATCGATGATCAAAGGACCTACTAATACCGATGATGAAAGGAGATACCGATACAGATGATCAAAGGACCTACCGATACCGATGATCAAAGGAGCTACTGATACTGATGATCTAAGGAGATACTGATACCGATGATCATGACCTACCAAAACTGATGCAGATTCAAAATGACTCACCGGTCTCATGACTCACCGATATTAATAAAAACTATTTGAATTTCTATTAACTCATATTTAATTCTGATGGTCATATTTGATGTTTTTAATGCAATTAATGATATTTAATTTTAGTTGTTGGCATGTTAGGGAATTGTACCTCGTACCTATGAAAAGGTAATAATTACTATTGTCGGACCTCGTGGAATATAAGGAAGATCAATCTGCAGTAAAAAGATACACAAGAAAGAGAGGCAAAAAGGGAATTCTTCCATGCACACACATACATGAAAATAAGAACACACGAAGAACTCTCATAATCATCAAGAATATAAATTCAAAGAAGAAGTTCAAGGGCTATAATGTTTACTCATACTCGAGCTGAACACTTACACTGGAAGTGAAATAAGAAGAACCACGACACTCTGTGTTTCTACATAAAAACCAAAGAAGGACTCAGAAGAATTTCTGCTGAATCGAAGGAGTCCAGAGCTACACTATTTATCACTAGAGCATTCTAAAATCTCATATACTCTCTCTAAGTGATTCATTATTTACTTTTTCTACTCTGTATAATTTACACACACACTGAATCATGTGCTGAACTGGAGGATACTAAATCCTCACACCAATCTTTCCACACTTTCTTGTATCCCACTAAGGATAGTGGTAGAGGTCAAGTAGGACCTGGACAGCCTGTGTGCTATTGCTATCATTTTTTTTCTCGCGTATAACTGTGGTAGAGGTCTTAGGACCTGGAAAATCTCTTGTACTGTTGTTTACCCCGATCCGGGGTGTGGATCAAATTTATATAAATTGTTTGAGAGGACTAAGTCTCGGCTTGAGAATGAACCTATTTTTTCAAAAACTATTGTGATTATCTATTTTGGTTATAAACTATATTGAATATTCCACTGCTAATTACTTTGAAATACTATTTGTTTTAAAGTTACTTTGATAGCTAAACTAGCAAGTGTTTATACTTATTGTGAATGAGTAAGTTATTTTCAAAAGTTAATTTAATCCCCTAATTAAATTAACTAAGACCTAATCAATCTTTGATAAACTAATTGAACATTTACAATCTGTATAAATTCACTACAGTTTAACTTGTTTTTCAATTTGGGGGATTTTAATAGAAATATTTTTAACAGAAATTTTAATTGGAACTCAATTCACCCCCCCCCCCATCTTGAGTGTCCACTCCGACCAATAATTGGATTTCTTGTACTTATTATTACTGATATGATTCTTGAGGGATTGGTTACTACATTGTAATACATGGAATCAGTGACTCATCTTGATGCAGTAGAATCTACCACTTTATATGAGTTTAGATTTTCCCTTGTGACATACATATGGGAAGACATAAGAGACCACGTCATGGGAATTCACATGGGGCCCATTATGAGATGATCTGAGATTCGACCCTTGGAAATATGTGCCTTGGGAATGCATAATAGACTCCAACATGGGAATTCACATGAAGCCTAGTAGGTTACTTGAGACATGATACTGGTGATTCATCATGAGAAATGAGGATTATCTAGTGTTTTGGGTGATTCATTCTAATACAGGAGGATCCACCCCTTGACAGAGATATTTGACATCACACCAAAGTAGGTTTGGATGACCCTGAGTGTCGATCCATAGCTCAGGGGTTGGAGAGTTTATTTTGTTTCTATATTAATTTTATAAATTAATACCACTGTTTGTCACTTTATTTCATGCATTATATGATCAGACTATATTATTTTAGAGACCATTGGTGGTGGCCTACTGATTTTTACTCACACCTTTATTGGGCCCCCATTGCAAATGGGTACCCAAGTAGCTCTTACATGTTTATTATAGGAACTTAGTTAGGTTGAGGCCCATGATTACATGGTTAAGAAAGATATCTTGAATGGTATTAATATATTGGATGGAGTTTGGCTCAAATATTCTATAGAGACCTTTTATATTATTTCTTTTATTCTGATATGTACCCATAATTATCCTAGTGGGTGGTTTTTTGTATGATCAGCATGGTTGTTCGACTTTACCGTATTTCATATTTTATTATCATACATCTATTCATTTATCTATACTATGATTATTTACTATTGTGCATAGTAGTTAGTTATTTAATATTTTATTGCATACTTTGATATAGGGGGTATAGTATCCCCACAATACCACCTTAGACCCCTGCTACTAGTCAACAGCCTTTGGCATATAAGGAGGTTCACTTTAGGTCATGTGTTGAATGGGTCTGGATACTTAGATAAAGAGATCTAGAGTGAGACATTACAAAGTGGTATCAGAGTATTTTTTTTATTTCATATTATGATTTTAGGATCTGGTAAACCATTGATTTAGGAATGTGTTAGAGCTTGTGATGGATGCCAAACTGGTGCATCAAGAACACCTGTTTCATTAGGAAGTCTAGGTTATCGGGGCATGGGGATGCTATTCAGATTTTCATTGTTACAATTGTATTTGATTTTTTCCTTGGGAGATGCACATGTGGTTTAGATGTTTTGATTATGAAGGATACATGGATCTTGGCCCATTGGAAAGAAGATAATGAGCTTATTTTGACTCTTATCATGTAGAGGCAAGATGCATCTCATGGACCATATCAGGCACATAGGATTCACATGTTATAGGATTTATAGTGTGTGATTTCATTAATGAAAAAGGAAAAACTACTTAAAGTTTCAACAACTACTTATACATTTTTTCATGTATAAGTACTTGGTGGCATTCTACTCAGTTTGGTTGACTTGTATATGGATTATTTCTGATTGAAAGTCATGTGAATATATAGATATACATTTTGTAAGGAGGATGATGATGACAAGGTCTTCATGCAAAGGAGGTGCAGTGACCCTAGAAAGGTCTATATGGAACATGGTTCCTATGATTTGGACCCCCTATGGGTGGTATTTGTTTGTGTTGGGTTGTGTGACTTAGTCCTCCATGGATAAGTCTGATGTGAAAATTCATAGAGAGGATGGGTACCCTATTTAAGAGTGGTTTGTTTTGATTTTGATATATTTTATATGTGAGACCCTGGAGATGGATGTATTGACATGTTGATGCCTTGTGACATTGATATGGGAGAATGATTGATTCCCTAAGAGTTGTGATCATATGATAGGTTTACCTATGAACTAAGTGGGCATACCTAGTGGATTTGTTAAGACTTGAACATTAGATATAGGCGGGAGACCTTGAGGCCTTACATACAAATCAGATCTCACTAAGTCAGTATCAAGTTTGATCAGGGTTTAATACTGATTTATGAGGAGTGATTGGGGGGGTTTGTTGATGAGAACCTTGCATGTTGGTGCTTTGGGAATCGAAGTACAGTCTCAAGGGTAGGACCAGGGTGAAATCTAGACTTGTGTGTTTGAACACACTTTAGTAGTGTATTCAGAGTGTGGGTGGATTCTTGTGATGGGGGTAGCATTGGGTGATGACCAAGCATGTGGATGATGTTGAAATTCTTTCGGCTATGGATGATCACTTGAGGTACTATAGTGATTCCATGAGGATGGAATTCATGCAAGTGGTCATGGCATAGAAAAGGTTCCTAGTTTTGAGGAAGATTTCCAAGGGAAATTCTGGTGTGTTGATGCTGACAGACCAAGAGGAATGTCCATCTTCTTGAATGCACATTTGAGCCTAGTTTCATATATTTATGTCTCATGGAATTTTCAGTTTGGATTAGTGAATGGTTATAGGAAAGTGTGTTAATTGGGTTTTATAGTGATGTCAATATGGTAGACACATATTGGAGATGCATGATGCTCTTTTGGATATGTGAATGGGTGGATCAAGAGTAAATGACTGTTATTTTCATTAAAATTAACATGATATGTGCTAGTTATGGATAGACTATTTGTTTTTGGATCTGTATGATGGATTACTTTCATTTTCATTGATAATTTTTCATATCATGGTATAGGAACTCGATCACTATGTTGGTGGTAGTTTCGCATCATATTATCATTCACGACTTCTTGGAAAAGAGAGGTGAAGCATTAGTGAGTTTTGGCTAACGAGTTCCTTTTAAATCAATGAATCCAAGAGTTAATGAGACGCTTGTGGGAAAGGAGTCTTGAGTCCCTTGAATGGGTTGTGGTGGATATTATTGACAACATCTTAGTCTACTCCCAGTTTATAGATGACCATAACCAATATCTTTACATCATCTTGAATATTCTTAGAGAGAATCAACTATATTCTAAAGCCATCTAAATATCTTTTCTGGTTTATGAAAGGTATACTGGGGTTTCACTCATGGAATAATGTAAGGAAATATTTATGGTGGGGAGACCACCATAGGTAGTTGGAGAATGAACCTCTCCTAGAAAGGGTCTTTGGCTTTGTTTAATCGGTTGTTGGATAGTTGAGGTACCGTTCGAACACTGAAAAGTTTTAAAGTTTAATTTATCTAGTTCTGTGAAATCACTAGATTTGAAATTCAGACAAGACACTGGATGGATTCAGTGCATTGGCATAGGTCTTAGAATGTTTTGATGTGGTCGAAAGGAAATTCATGGGGTGACCCCCATTTTGTGACATGGTTAATGGGGTGATACACTTTTTCATGACATGTTTCATAGGGGTGAGCCACTATTGTTTTCATGTTTGGTGGGGTGTTTCATGATACACGTATTAGTTCATGGGACGAACCAGTTTCGTTTCTTGCTTCAAGGGGTGAATCCTTATTTTGTGACATGTTTTAGGGGGTGAATATAAGGCCCCAGCCTTAAACCTTACTTAATCTTGAGTTATTACAAGATTACACATTGAGGATCTTTTCGGGTTTAGAGTTTTAGAGAATTAGATCATAAAACTTGCATTACATACCACATATAAACAAAGTGGTTACATAAAGATAGTATTCTTCATTCCCATCAATGGAAACACATTTAAAATAAAACATGGATTATTTCTTGAAACTTCCTTGACACTATCATCATATCATGTACCTTTCCCTTGACCTATGAAAAACATTTCAAAAAAACTTGGGATGAGCATGAAAAGCTCAGTAAGGGATATAAAAATATGGAAAGGAAACATGGGTACATATATACATAAGGATGAGATCATACTTTACCCATAAAACATAAGAACTTTAACATACCTCATCAAATCATGAATAAATCATAGAAATCATAAGACATAAAGGTAACTTGAGGCATTCATAACATTCTTATGTAGGGAGTAACCCTCTTGGTTACATTTGGAATACCCATCACAATATATTCCCTAAATCTCTTCGGAGAAACCTTAACGTTTCACTCCTTCGCGTTACCCAATGCATTGGAGAGCTATATCGGGCTCACTCGCCCTTAGTTTATCATGGAACCACCCGTCTTCATAATAATGCCCAAGAACCTCAACATAATTGTATCATATAAAACATGCATAAAGGAAACATAACATTCCCACCTTTCAATCACAAGATATCAATACAACACATTGATATAAAAACATTATGAAAACCATTTTTGATACCAAAATAAAAGAAAAGTAAAACATGGTATTTATTTTTCTTTTAAAAAGATGGTATGGCTTGTAGAGGAAGCCGAAACTCAAATAATGGTCAAGACGGCGGAGAAGTCATTGTCATCGCATACGTACGACAAAAACATTCCCTTTTGTCGTTTTGTAAAACGATTCGTATAAAAATTATTCCTTTTGAATAAACGTAAAAGTCAAAGGCGTTTATACACCGTAAAAAGAAGGTTGTGTATAAAACAAAATATGCCTCAATGAAAGAAGATTGAGGCGAAGTCCCATACCTCGGGTCCGACTTGACTCGATCATTCTTTAATGTCCTGAATAATAAACTTGAGTTAATTTCTAATTGCTTAAGAACCTTTTTCAAGTTCATTATTCCTTTTATATCACTTATTACCATGTCATGAACACTATGTAATTATTTAAGTTAATAACGGTTGTTTTAACGATCAATGGTACTTGAGTCAAAAATAAGCCCTTTATAATTACATGTTGTTCATGTATCCATTATATACAGAATGGTATTAATGATGTAGATATCATATATGTCATATATATCCAGTACATGCATGCATTTATAATATTACATAATCATTTAGAGGTAATAAATGAAATGCACCGTTCATGGAGACGGTAAGCCGTACGTACGCATGAACGCTACTTCCATTTCTATTTCGTATTTTCTGGAATGGAATCATAATGATATAAGATTATATTATAATTCTAGTATAATAACATATATAATATCATAGTTTCATCCTTTATACGTCCCACATATGGTATTTAACAAATCAAATCACTTTGAGGGGGCGGTAGTCCGCACTTCCTTAAATGAAGATATCGCGTTTACCCATAATGGAAACCATAAATATATGCCCAAAATGAAAAATACAGAAGCTTAAGGAAAGAATAAACATATTATATATCATATATAAAAATAGTGACATCATAATGGCCACCTTTGAAGGTGTTAAATGAGTATTGAACAATCATCGTTTCGGGAGGCAGAATTTCGCCATCCACGGAAACCGTATGTTATTTAACCATTTGATGTAGTTGTGTGAGAGTGTAGCTCGAATAAATCTTATAACAACATCCTAGTATATTTAAGATACTGGTGTTGTTACAAAAAAAGTAAATAAAAAGAGTTTAGGGGGTTGGAGAAGCAAAATAAAACAAATGAACATGAGAGAATGAATTACCTTTAAAAGTGTAACTCCTTTTGATTTGAGCCTAAAGGATTCCTTTGAAAGGATTATGACCAAAGGGAATCCTCTAGGATGAGGAGAGGTATGTGGAGAGAGTAAATGGGTAGGGGATGGCCGAGCCAAAGGCTTGAGGAGTGTGTGAAATGAGGTAGAGGTGGGGGCCTTTTATAAGAGGAGAGGAGGGGCACTTTTGGAAATCATGAAACTATTATTTTATTTTCAAAAGTGTTTCGAATTTCTATGGTCCCACATTGATATATTTCGAAGATAAGATGATAAGGCTTCGAAATATTCCCATAAAATAGTTTTTGGATAGGTGTAGGTCTTAGATTTTATATTATCTTTTCATTTTATTTAAACTGTTCATTAATGAGGTCATCGTTGCATCATCATGATGTCATAATTAAATTAATTTATTTAATGTCTAAAAATTATAACAAAAATATCCTGATGTAGGAAATATTTGTATCTTTCCAAATAGTATTTATAGACAAAAATATGATTAGTATAACCCCTTCTAAAAATTGTTTTAGTAAAACAATTTATGTTAGTGTCATTTTCACCTTTATTTTAAAAAAAGGCATTAAAGTCATTATCTCACCCAAGAGGCTCCATTGGGTCCCCTAAATCGACCCATGGGTTGTCTTGGTCGTCCATGACTCATCCAATAGGGGTAGACAAGTGTCATGGTGTTTTCATATTTTTATAATATCATTTTTACCTTAAATTACACTAATTACCTCTAATCGCGATTAATGAAAAAAAGTTACTATTCACCAAAAAATTATTTTCATCCCATTGAACCACATTTTACATACTAATGACAACCATGTATGTCGTATTTTTAAAATTCAAAACACAATGATGGAAAAATTTCATTTAAACCAAAAATCAGTTTTTATAAGTACCACTTAGTGATTTCACTATTCATCAAAAATTGAAGTTTTTCAGAAAAATACCAAAACTTCACCCAAAGCTATATTTGATATTCTGAATTCAAAAATGAAGTGTATTTTAAAAAATTCAAAACATATAAGTCACATTAATTAATTTAATAATTAATTCCCGATGTCAGAGCAAATAGCGTGTTTTTATAAAACAATAAGTATCAAAAGATTGACACCAGTTTAAGTATAATTTCAAAGTAAAATTGATTCCAATGACCACCATTGGATAAAATGGTAAAAATATATTCTAATTACACTTCAAAACCAATTCAAAAGATAATCTAATCATATAAATAAATTATATTAAAAAGCAGTTTTGATGTAAAATGCAGTATTTTTCACTATTCATTAAAAAAATGAACATTGTCACAAAAATACCAAAAATTTATCCAATGTAAAATTCAATGTCCCAATCATAATGAATATGTTTATTTTGACAAATATAGATTATAAAATTGTCAAAAGATTGATTTAAAAAGGGTTTTCCATCAAAAGGCAGTAAAACAATCTTTTAAGAATATTAGTGTATTCCATGCATAAGATTGTATTTATTTTGATTTTAAGCCTCTAAAACATTATCTTAATCATTAATAGACATATATAAAAATATCTATTATTCATTACTTACTTGGGATGTTACATCCTTCCCCCTTTAGAAAATTGCATCCCCGCAATTTATTTACTTATCGAATAAATGGGGGTACTTATCCCTCATTGCATTTTCAGATTCCCATGTTGCCTCTTCCATCATGTGGTTTTTCCACAAAACATTTACCTGGTGAATCACCTTATTTCGTAACACTTGCTCCCTGTGGTCAAGAATCTGGACCGGTTGTTCCTCATAAGATAGGTTCTCTTCCAGCTGAACTACCTCTGGACTCAAAACATGAGATGGATCTGGCATGTACTTTCTCAACATCGAAACGTGAAAAACATTGTGTACCTGAGATAAACTCGGAGGTAAAGCCACCCGATATGCAACTGATCCAACTCTCTCCAGAATTTCATATGGTCCAATGAACCTTGGACTCAGCTTTCCTTTCTTACCAAATCGCATCACACTTTTCCATGGTGATACTTTGAGAAAAACATGATCACCTACCTCAAAAGAGAGATCCTTCCTCATATTGTCTGCATAACTCTTCTGCCTACTCTGAGCTGTTCTCATGTGCTTTTGAATTAGCTGAACTTTTTCTGCCATCTCTTCTACCAATTCTGGTCCCATCAACTTCCTTTCACCCACTTCATCCCAGAAAGCTGGAGTTCGACACCGCTTCCCATATAATGCCTGAAATGGTGCCATCTGTATACTGGAATGAAAACTGTTATTATATGAAAATTCAACCAAAGAAAGATGTTGGTCCCAACTTCCCTGATAATCCATAGAGAAAGAACGTAGCATATCCTCCAAGGTATGAATTGTTCGTTCTAATTACCCATCTGATTGAGGATGAAAAGCTGTACTAAAATTTAATTCAGTACCCAACGACTTCTGAAGGTCTTTCCAAAAGTTAGAAGTGAACCTGTGATCACGATAAGATACAATGGAGAGAGGAACTCCATGTAACCTGGCTACCTATTTAAGATACAAACGGTAAAGTTGATCAAGAGAGAAAGTATCTCGTATAGCAAGGAAATGAGCAGACTTGGTCAAGCGATCAACAATAACCCAGATTGCATTATTACCTCGAGATGTCTTCGGTAATCCCACAACAAAGTCCATGGATATATTCTCCCATTTCCACTCTAGCACTGGTAAAGGCTGAAGCATCCCTTTCGGTAACTGCTGCTCTGCTTTAACCTGTTGACATGTCAAACACTTCACAGTAAAATCAGCAATATCTCTTTTCATTCCATCCCACCAGTAATACTCCCGCAGATCTCTATACATCTTAGTACTGCCTGGATGAACTGAAAATGGAGAACTATGAGCTTCACATAACAACTCTCTCTTCAACTGTGAATCACAAGGCACACACAATCTCTTCCCAAATCTCAAAACGCAATCATTATCAAAGTTGAATTCAGGCAACTTACCTTTCTGAACCAGCTCTACCTTTTTCTGCAACTCACTGTCTTGCTTCTGTGCTTTCTTGATTCTATCTGATAGAGATGATCTTACTGATACCTGAAGCAAAACAGAAGAACTTCCTGCACCAAAAACTTCTATGCCAAAGTTCATCAAATCCTTAACCAAAGGATCACGTTCCAAACGCAACATTGCTAATGAAGCATTACTTTTTCGACTCAAAGCATCAGCCACTTTATTTGCTTTTCCCGGATGGTAATGAATTGTACAATCATAATCCTTGATTAATTCTAGACATCTCCTCTGTCTCATGTTCAATTATTTCTGAGTGAATATATACTTTAAACTTTTGTGATCGGTATATATTTCACACTTTACTCCATACAAATGATGCCTCCAAATTTTTAAAGCGAAAACAACAGCAGCTAATTCCAAATCATGTGTAGTGTAATTTACCTCATGAGTTTTCAACTGTCGTGAAGCATAAGAAATTACCTGATCATTCTGCATTAGGACGCAACCAAGTCCTTTCAATGAAGCATCACTGTAGATAACAAACTCACCATTCCTGGAAGGTAGTGCCAAAACTGGAGCATTCACCAATCTTCTTTTCAATTCTTGAAAACAATCATCACATTCTTTTGTCCAGATAAACTTAACACCCTTCCGAGTTAGCTTAGTCATTGGACTAGATAACCGTGAAAAATTTCTAACAAACCTTCGGTAATAGCCTGCCAAACCAAGGAAGCTACGAATCTCGGTTACATTTGTGGGTCTTGGCCATTCTTCCACAACTTTTGTTTTTGTAGGATCAACAGTTATTCCATATTTAGAAACAATGTGACCAAGGAAAGAAATTTGTTGCAACCAAAACTCACACTTGCTGAATTTTCCATACAGTTTCTTTTCTTTTAAGGTTTCCAAGATAACCCTTAAATGTCTTTCATGCTCCTCTTTACTTTTAGAAAACACCAAAATATCATCAATGAAAACCACCACAAACTTATCCAAGAACTCATGGAAAATTCTATTCATTAAGTCCATGAATACAGCAGGTGCATTGGTTAGCCCAAAAGGCATTACTACAAATTCATAATGGACATATCTCGTACGGAACGCAGTCTTCGGAATATCTGCCTCCTTTACCTTCAGCTGATGGTACCCCGATCTCAAGTCAATATTTGAAAAATACTGAGCTCCCTGGAGCTGATCAAAAAAATCATCGATATGAGGCAAAGGATATTTGTTCTTAACAGTGATATTATTCAAGGCTCTATAATCAATGCAAAGTCTCATAGAACCATCTTTCTTTTTAAAAAATAAAACAGGAGCGCCCCATGGTGATGTTCTAGGTCGAATGAAACCTTTCTCTAATAAATCTTGCAATTGCTCCTTCAACTCTAAAAGTTCAATTTGAGCCATTCGATAAGGGGGTTTTGAAATTGGCTTAGCATCAGGAACTAATTCAACAGTAAACTCAACTTCCCGATCTGGTATTATTCCAGGCAACTCATCAGGAAAAACATCAGGATACTCATTTTCCACTGGCACATCATCAATCTGAACAGTTCCTTTATTTTCAACAATGTATGCAAGGTAACATTCATTTCCATCTTTTACAAGTTTCTCGGCCTCTTGATAAGTTATCAACAGTAAGGGTTCATTCTTGTACACAAACTGAAAGTCTTTCTGAAAAGAAACTTCTTTAGCTCTACAGTCAATCTTAGCATGGTAAATAGAGAGCCAATCCATACCCAGGATAACATCAAACTCTACTAGAGGTAGAACAATAAGGTTTGCAAGTAGGTTCTTTCCACAGATAAGGATAGGAAGATTCTTATAAATTCTTTTTGCCTCAACATTCCCCCCAGGTGTTTTTACCAAAAGTTCAGGAGTCATTTCTTGAGATGGTATTCCCATTTTACTAGAAAAGGTTTCAGAGATAAAAGAATGTGTAGACCCCGAATCAAACAACACACTGGCATAATCTGAAAAAACAAACAAAGTACCTGATACAACTTCATTTGATGGACCGACATCTGCTGAAGTAGTTGCAAAGGATTTCACCACCCCTTTCTGTTTGTAGTCTAACTGCTTCCCATCACTCAAGATCTTTGTCGGACACTCGTTTGCATAGTGACCCATCTCATTGCACTTATAAAATTTCACTAACTATAAATCAAATTTGGTCTTACCTTCACCTTGATCCTTTTCAGTGCAATCACGAGCCTTATGTCTCATCTTACCACATTGGTAGCACTTTCCAGAATTCAGAAGACATTCCCTAGCATGCCTTTTGCCACATTTATCACAAACTGGAAACTTAGTTTTCTTACCATCAGACTTTTTTGAAGAATTCTTACCTTTCTCCTGCCACCTCGGTCTCTTCTTCTGCTGGTTGTTATAGAACACTTGGTCATCGACAAACTCCATTTCCACCTTCTCAGGACATCGAACAAGCTTTTCATAACTTTTAAACTCATGAGAAGCTAATGACCTTCGATATTTTGGCTTTAATCCTGAGTAAAAACGATTGATTTTACTATCAAGGTCTCAGATAAAATTTGGAGCATACCTTGCCAATCGAGTGAACCTTTCTTCATAGGCAGCCACTGAGTCTTCCTCTTGCCTCAATTCCAAGAATTTCTTTTCCATCCTAAGTCGAACAGCCTTAAGAAAATACTTCTCAAGAAACATACCTTTGAATTCATCCCAGTCGAGAGCATCAATCTCATCGGCGTCCCTGATATTTTTAACCATCGACCACCACTGATCTGCCTCACCCTCCAAACGGTAAATAGCAAGACTAACATTTTGATTGTCTGAACACCCCATGACATCAAAAATCTTCTCCAGTGCTTTAATCCACCCTTCAGCTAACACAGGGTCAGATGATCCTCTAAATGATGGGGGATGTTGCCTCATGAAATGTTCCACCACTAACATGTTCCTATGCGGTTGATCTGGCTGATCTCGTGCATGGATACCACCACCATTTATCGCTTAAGTCAACTGTGCCATTACTACAACAAACTGTTCAGTTCCAATTCCGACCATCTCAGGATGCTGATTTGGAAGGTTATTTCCTTCTGTATGCCTTCCTAGCACTACTTCCCTGTTTCCTCTGCAGAAAACCATTTTGAACAAACATGTCTTAGATGAAGCAACATGGTAATCTTCAAATACTATATCACTTCAATTTGACCATAAAAAAATATTTTTGGATAATCATTTAATAGAATTCTAACTCCTAAAGTTATCTAATCCGACCTTTGATGCCAACTATAAGGCCCCAGCCTTAAACCTTACTTAATCTTGAGTTATTACAAGATTACACATTGAGGATCTTTTCGGGTTTAGAGTTTTAGAGAATTAGATCATAAAACTTTCATTACATACCACATATAAACAAAGTGGTTACATAAAGATAGTATTCTTCATTCCCATCAATGGAAACACATTTAAAATAAAACATGGATTATTTCTTGACACTTCCTTGACACTATCATCATATCATGTACCTTTCCCTTGACCTGTGAAAAACATTTCAAAAAAACTTGGGATGAGCATAAAAAGCTCAGTAAGGGATATAAAAATATGGAAAGGAAACATGGGTACATATATACATAAGGATGAGATCATACTTTACCCATAAAACATAATCACTTTAACATACCTCATCAAATCATGAATAAATCATAGAAATCATAAGACATAAAGGTAACTTGAGGCATTCATAACATTCTTACGTAGGGAGTAACCCTCTTGGTTACATTTGGAATACCCATCACAGTATATTCCCTAAATATCTTCGGAGAAACCTTAACGTTTCACTCCTTCGCATTACCCAATGCATTGGAGAGCTATATCGGGCTCACCCGCCCTTAGTTTATCACGGAACCACCCATCTTCATAATAATTCCCAAGAACCTCAACATAATCGTATCACATAAAACATGCATAAAGGAAACATAACATCCCCACCTTTCAATCACAAGATATCAATACAACACATTGATATAAAAACATTATGAAAACCATTTTCGATACCAAAATAAAAGAAAAGTAAAACATGGTATTTATTTTTCTTTTAAAAAGATGGTATGACTTGTAGAGGAAGCCGAAACTCAAATAATGGTCAAGACGGCGGAGAAGTCATTGTCGCCGCATACGTACGACAAAAACATTCCCTTTTGTCATTTTGTAAAACGATTCGTATAAAAAAGATTCCTTTTGAATAAATGTAAAAGTCAAAGGGGTTTATACACCGTAAAAATAAGGTTGTGTATAAAACAAAATATGCTTCAATGAAAGGAGATTGAGGCGCAGTCCCATACCTCGGGTCCGACTTGACTCGATCGTTCTTTAATGTCCTGAATAACAAAATTGAGTTAATTTCTACTTGCTTAAGAACCTTTTTCAAGTTCATTATTCCTTTTATATCACTTATTACCATGTCATGAACACTATGTAATTATTTAAGTTAATAACGGTTGTTTTAACGATCAATGGTACTTGAGTCAAAAATAAGCCCTTTATAATTACATGTTGTTCATGTATCCATTATATCCAGAATGGTATTCATGATGTAGATATCATATATGTCATATATATCCAGTACATGCATGCATTTATAATATTACATAATCATTTAGAGGTAAGAAATGAAATGCACCGTTCATGGAGACGGTAAGCCGTACGTACGCATGAACGCTACTTCCATTTCTATTTCGTATTTTCTGGAATGGAATCATAATGATATAAGAGTATATTATAATTCCAGTATAATAACATATATAATATCATAGTTCCATCCTTTATACGTCCCACATATGGTATTTAACGAATCAAATCACTTTGAGGGGGCGGTAGTCCGCACTTCCTTAAATGAAGATATCGCGTTTACCCATAATGGAAACCATAAAGGTATGCCCAAAATAAAAAATACAGAATCTTAAGGAAATAATAAACATATTATATATCATATATAAAAATAGTGACATCATAATGGCCACCTTTGAAGGTGTTAAATGAGTATTGAACAATCATCGTTTCGGGAGGCAGAATTTCGCCATCCACGGAAACCGTATGTTCTTTAACCATTTGATGTAGTTGTGTGAGAGTGTAGCTTGAATAAATCTTATAACAACATCCTAGTATATTGAAGATACTGGTGTTGTTACAAAAAAAGTAAATAAAAAGAGTTTAGGGGGTTGGAGAAGCAAAATAAAACAAATGAACATGAGAGAATGAATTACCTTTAAAAGTGTAACTCCTTTTGATTTGAGCCTAAAGGCTTCCTTTGAAAGGATTCTGCCCAAAGGGAATCCTCTAGGATGAGTAGAGGGATGTGGAGAGATTAAATGGGAAGGGGATGGCCGATCCAAAGGCTTGAGGAGTGTGTGAAATGAGGTAGAGGTGGGGGCCTTTTATAAGAGGAGAGGAGGGGCACTTTTAGAAATCATGAAACTATTATTTTATTTTCAAAAGTGTTTCGAATTTCTAAGGTCCCACATTGATATATTTCGAATATAATATGATAAGTCTTCAAAATATTCCCATCCAATAGTTTTTGGACAAGTGTAGGTCTTAGATTTTATATTATCTTTTCATTTTATTTAAATTGTTCATTAATGAGGTCATCGTTGCATCATCATGATGTCATAATTAAATTAATTTATTTAATGTCTAAAAATTATAACAAAAATATCCTGATGTAGGAAATCTTTTTATATTTCCCAATAGTATTTATAGACAAAAATATGATTAGTATAACCCCTTCTAAAAATTGTTTTAGTAAAATAATTTATGTTAGTGTCATTTTCACCTTTATTTTAAAAAAAGGCATTAAAGTCATTATCTCACCCAAGAGGCTCCATAGGGTCCCCTAAATCAACCCATGGGTTGTCTTGGTCGGTCATGACTCATCCAATAGGGGTAGGACAAGTTTCATGGTGTTTTCATACTTTTTTAATATCATTTTTACCTTAAATTACACTAATTACCTCTAATCGCGATTAATGAAAAAAAGTTACTATTCACCAAAAAATTATTTTCTTCCCATTGAACCACATTTTACATACTAATGACAACCATGTATGTCGGATTTTCAAAATTCAAAACACAATGATGGCAAAATTTCATTTAAACGAAAAATCAGTTTTTATAAGTACCACTTAGTGATTTCACTATTCATCAAAAATTGAAGTTTTTCAGAAAAATACCAAAACTTCACCCTAAGCTATATTTGATATTAGGAATTCAAAAATGAAGTCTATTTTTCAAAATTCAAAACATATAAGTCACATTAATTAATTTAATAATTAATTCCCGCTGTCAGAGCAAATAGCGTGTTTTTATAAAACAATAAGTATCAAAAGATTGACACCAGTTTAAGTATAATTTCAAAGTGAAATTGATTCCAATTACCACCATTGGATAAAATGGTAAAAATATATTCGAATTCCACTTCAAAACCAATTCAAAAGATAATTTAATCATATAAATAAATTAGATTAAAAAGCAGTTTTGATGTAAAATGCAGTATTTTTCACTATTCATTAAAAAAAATGAACATTGTCAGAAAAATACCAAAAATTTATCCAATGTAAAATTCAATGTCCCAATCATAATGAATATGTTTATTTTGACAAATATAGATTATAAAATTGTCAAAAGATTGATTTAAAAAGGGTTTGCCATCAAAAGGCAGTAAAACAATCTTTTAAGAATATTAGTGTATTCCATGCATAAGATTGTATTTATTTTGATTTTAAGACTCTAAAACATTATCTTAATCATTAATAGACATAGATAAAAATATCTATTATTCATTACTTACTTGGGATGTTACAGTGAAACACGCAAGAAAACATTCTGTGACATGATTCAGGGGGTGAAACATGCAATAAAAATTGATGAAGATTATATTTTGGTAGAAATACATGAAAAAATATAGGGAAGTTGGTACCATGGTTTGAGTATGTAATTTTGGGTATGATGGGAGATTTATAAGGTTTGGCCTGTAACTTTTGAGGAGAAGTCAATGTATCTGAACTCTGTGCATGGGCAGTAGATACTTTTCTATTTTGACTCATAATCAGAGATGAGACATAGTACCAAATATAGATGGTGTTATAATTATGTTCAAGATTGATGAGATGGAAACTGTATCAAGAAGGTCACTAGAACATTGAGACTGTGTTCTGATAATTGAACAAATGATGGGGAACATCATGGGTTTGATGCTATCATGAAAAGTTGATTCCAATGGTGGGGAGAACCATAAACCTATTAATGAGTTGGCTGATGAAACAATGGTGTTTTATAAATATAAATGAATCATGGAGCATTGTATAATGGTTCTGTGATGGTTATGATTAGTGGTTTAGGATTGATTAATAATTCATCTCATGTTTAGAGCTGCGCACCAGAAGTAATTTTGGAATTCCTAAGTAGAACATGGTGAATTGAGCATGGTTTTTCAACTCATTTAGGTTGGGTTCAACTATTAAATTCCCAATGAGGATTCTTGGGGGTGAGAAGTTTTATGGTGGGGATATTATAAGAACCTATGTTCGAACAAGTTAAGTTTTTCAACAGGAATTTGAATTTATCTATTAGTGGATGAGTCACTTTGAAATTCTAGAATTAAAACAAGGTTCCAGACATTTGAATATCCAAAAATGGTGTTTCTGGGAGAGTTTTATGTTTTTAAAAAAGTCTCGAGGGTTTGAGAGAGAATCGAAGGAGGAAGATGCATGATGGGATGCTTAAAATTGCTCTAGTGGGTAATTCACATCCTAAATATGATTTATGACATGAATTATATTCATGGTGTGTGACTATGGGAACTTGAGATGTTAAAAAGGGAAGGTGAGGGCTATTCCAAAAATTTTAGGGCGTAACACATAGTGTCACGTCGTGACATAGGATAGCCAGGCCCAACAAAGGTATTTTCACCAAAAATTTAGGACTTGAAATCATTTTTCACATTGTTAATTTCTCTAGGTAGTTTTTGTGTATGTTTTAAGTGACATTATTTTTTTAGAAACCCTAGGAAATTCATCCCTTCAAACCCCTTATACAAGAAGAAATAAGAATGAGATATTTTGGATTCCAGGATCCCTACCAGTATCATCCCTCCAATGATTAAAGTGCCATCAGTTGTGATGGACTCCTCTTGATGAGTTATAGCCTTTATAATCCATAGATGTTACAAACTCTCCTTTAAATAACCCTTTTCAATTGTTTGCGGATTTCTTATGATTGAGAAATCAGATGGAAAGTCCAATAGATATTGATTGATTTTTCTAAGGATGATATGATCTTGGATCTGAATAGTGAGAGGGTATCCCGTATTGATGAACATATTTCGTTGAAGGGTGATCTATTAAAGGTATGTTATTAGGTTTATCTTTTTACTGTTTTAAATTTATTCTATTAAATTTATTGTTTTTGTGTTGTTGCGTGATAGGGTTTTTTTCCAGAATGAAGTCAGAATCATGTTACAGACCACCCATGGATGTTTGGTCATTGTTTTGACTAGGAGACATTATCTGGTATGTATTTTGGATTTATTGACTTTCATTTTTTGGTATAAGGTTCCCTGTTACAATTTAATTAATTATAATTTAGTTATAATTATTTAATTTGACTACTTTGGCATGATATGGGAACCCATTGAGTTTAAGGAAGGCCAATTGGACTTAAAAAACTCAGACAAAGTCATTGAACATTTCTTAGTATAGTGTTAACTTCATTTGAGGTAGGTGTTCTAGAAAACTGCTTTTTCTATTTCACTTTTCTAGTATGTGAAATTTGTGTGATCACACCAGCACACCATGTGTGAAACCAAAATATTTTATAATACACTCATTTTATGATAATTCATATGCTAAGACCTCCCATGGACCCCATGGGGCCCTTGGAATTGAGACTCAACTTATGGACACCCAAGAGGTGTGCCTACCCTTGAACTTGTAATGAATTGGAAATCTAGATAATTTTAATTTGAATAAAATGTGCTTTATGAAAAAGGGTAACTTGGTGAAAATGAATCAATATATTGTTAAATTAGTAAATTGATAATTTGACCTTGATGGATTATATGAAACTAGTAATAGGATGCTTAGAACCAGTGATTCGTCCTAAAATAGGAGAATCCACCAGTTAGATGAGATGTCTTGTTACTTGATTCATATCATCGGTGAGTCATCCTAACATAGGAGAATCTATCAGTTGGATGAGATGTCTAGTTACTTGATGCATAACATTAGTGATTCATCCTCATGCAGGATATTCTAGAAAATGAGAATAAATGAATGGTAAATTGGTAATTGGATAAATTGACCAACTTGGATTATGATAATATGTTGATATGATTAATTAATGATATACTTGGCTTTCTAGTAATTTATATTATTGATATGATGCCTGAGGGATTGAGTACTACGTTGTGAGATGTGGCGCTAATGATTTGTCCTGACATAGGAGAATACCCCCACTTGATATTAGCCGAGATTCACCCCTTGTGACATGCAAATGGGATTAAGTAAGAGAATCCAAAATGATAATTCACATGGGGACTAGTATGATACGAGCTTAGATTTTCCCCTTGGTGATGTCCACCTTGAAAATACGTAAGATACTTCATCATGGGAATTCGCATGGATCCCATTGGGTTACTTGAGACATGATACTGACGATTCATTCTAACATAAGAGGATTTTCCAATGGTTTTGGTGATCCATCTTAATACAATAGGATCCATCATTTTATAGAGATATTCAGCATCATGCTGAAGAAGGTTTGGCTGGCCCTAGGTGTCAACCTAGAACTTGAGGGTTGGAAGGTTTATTTATTTTTCTACATTAATTTTATAAATTGATAACCCTATTTATCACTTTATTTCATCCACTATATGTCAAACTATATTTTTTTAGACACCATTGGTGGCATCCTACTGGGTTTTACTCACACCCTACCTGGGCTTCCATTTCACATGGGTACCCGAGTAACTCTTACATGTTTATTGTAGGCACTTGGTCAGGATGAGGTATGGGATTACATGGTCAAATAGGATACATTGGATGGTATTAGAATACTGTATGGGGTTTGATTCATAAATGATCTAGATCCCTTTTATATTATTTATTTTATTTTGGTATGTATCCATAACCAACCCAGTGGGTGGTTTGTTGTACAATCAGTATGGTTGTTCAGGATTGACCACATTTCATGTTTTTTATTAGATATATATTCATTTATGTATACTCAAATTATCTACTATTATGGATGGTATTTGGTTATTTTATATTTTATTTCACAATCTAATATAGGGGGTATAGTCTCCCCATAGTACCACCTTAGACCCCCATTGCTAGTCAACAGACTCTAGCACATGGGGTGGCGCACTTGAGGTTATACGGTGAATTGTTCCAACTATTGAGATAGAGTGATTAGGGGTGGTATGTTACACATACAGTGTGCATAACCCACCATAAACCATGTAATCCATGTATTACTATGTCGATTGACTGAAAATCATTATGTGTCATGTATTAATTACATGACACATACTTTAACTGCATGGTTTCTGTGATTACCACATGGAAAAATGGTGTGGGTTTACATGAGTGTATTCAAAATACACACCACATAACTCTATTCAACTTCACGATAACTAGTGTTCAATATATGGAGTGCAATGACACCACTTATCAAACCCCCACATGATGTTTAGTGATTTTCATGACTTATCCTTATGTGGTTGACCATTAGTACATGATGTGTACATTTTTTTACATGATGTGTATCTGTGTAATGTAGCCAGAATATTTGACACCACTATATGAGATCTTCATGCATTATTAATTTTTTCTTAGATTTTTATTGGTTATATGAAAGTGAATGATTATAAAATATCAAATTTCAAATAAAATGACTAAAAAATAGAAATCAACAACAAAAAATCAAATATATAATTAATAAATAATTATAAATTAATATGTGACCACTTTGATACCACTTGAAGGTTCCATGGTGCAGTACAAGTGGGTTTTCTTATGCCCAACAATGGTTTTTGTCAATTTATTTGGTTAAATCCTCATAATTAGATGATAAAAACCCTAGACGATTAAAAGAGAAGATCTTTTCACATATAACTTATAATTAATTTATAAAAAAGTAATACCTTATCTTGGGATTATTTCTTGGTTGATGGATTCAGTTGAACTTATTTTTGTACCCTTATTATGATGAATAGTCCAAAGAATAACTCCTCTAGCAGTATCCACACATTATTTATGAACCTCAGAACACCACCTATGGATCATTGAGTGTTATCATAGAGGTATCGATCATCTTGTGTCATTCACCATCGACCATAATAAGAATACATTTAGTTTTGAAGGATTCTTCCATGTTCTCTTGATCTTGAGAGGGAGGAGTAGGATCAAAGTCTCTCATTCATGGGATCATTGTATAGAAAATTCTCCTCGATCTTGAGATAATTCCCTAGAGGGAGATATTTTGTGCAATAATTCACTTAATCCTAGAAATGATATAAGATGGATTATATACTTAGGTTTTAGAGAATTAGTTATTATAAATAGTAAATTAACTAATATCTCTATTTCAAGTTAGCCCCAGACCAAATAATACTAATAATAATAATACTAATAATAATAATATTTCCATGGAACGCGGTAACTCATGAATTATTTAAAGATCGTTTTTTTATTAAATAACTAAATTAATATTTATTTAAATGGTTTTAAATAGAATATATCATTTCTATCTGGGACCTTAACTCGGTCCGAGAATCCTCCCTGACATTTATCAAACCTTTAACAATAAAAATTTATTCAAATAAATAAATATCATAATATTATTCTTTTCAATAAATAAATAAATAATATATTCACTAACTGGTGAACAAAGATTTATTTAATATTCAATTCATACATATTTCAAACTGAAATAACTAGTGATTGAATTTATATAATCAACACAACCTAAATAATTATTATTCCTCAATATTGACAATAATACTTATTCTATATTAAATTTTACAAGAATTAAACTAAGATACCATATACACTTTATGCGTGACCCTCTAGGACTTTTAGTGGCATTATGAGGTCTTTACTAAAGTCCATGATTAACATTTAGTGACATGTCAAGGCACCCATAAAGAAATTCATTAATGTCTAAATTATAATAATATCATACAAAAACTTACTATGTAATATAATCTCTTTATCTCTATATCTCATAAAGAAGGTTACATACCTATTTCATCAACCTATATTCTTGAATATATTTATTTTACATTTTGAAATGAACTCATCGATAAAAATCCATGGATGTGGACTTAATTATACAATTATATTTGAATCAAAGGGTCTGCGATATCATCTTTCAATTTAGGAAGGGGAAAATCCTTTATTGACTTATCTATCAAAGGGGTATAACTTATGATGCACCCAATATATCCTACTTTACCATTGGATATGTCTTCATGATTTTTTATAATAAATCAAAGAAAATGATTCATTATATACATTAATAATAATCTAAAGTGTAAGGGCCAATACACACATTCATATATAGGAATATCCAATGACACATATAACATGTGGAATTTGTATTGGAGGTTCTTTACTCACAAACTCCAATCTTGGATATTTCCAAGTGAAAATTTTCTCTGAATAAGCCTCATCCACTAATGAGCATCCAACACCATATAGTAAAAACATCATCTATGATCCATTAGAAGATTTCATCTAGATAATAGAACATTTTTTTGAATACTGTAAGGAAACTTATAGGTTTCATCATAGTAGAGAACTACTATGACCTTTTGATATAATAAATAATCTAATAAAATTATCATAGTAATGTTATTTAGAAGAAAACTGTAATGTCCTAACCTGGATCGCCTCTAAGAAGGTGGCCAGACTGTTGGGTCATATGACCTCAATCGCATCTCCCCAAATGCCAGAGGCTGCCGACTAGAAGCAAAGGCCTAGAGTGTGTCTGTGGGGAGATTATTCCCTCATAGATCATAGTATACACAATTATTAACAATATATTAGATAGAATAATCATAACAAGAACAGACATTATCAGAAACAATGATATGTAATTGACAAAGTAGCGGGAGACAATAATTAACAATTTAATAAAAGTTTCCAAACACCATATTATACAACATATGAATGTATGTCATGGTGATGATACATAACTAAAAGTAGGAAACAATACAATATGCTTGAAAAAAATGTTCAATAATAAATAAAGGACAACAAAGCCCCGAGGGAGATCTCCATGAGCATCCTGAGCTCCAAATCAGTCCTTTGCTCATAAATTCAAGGTACAAATAACATAGAATAAGCAATCAATCATGGTCTGAAGTCCTAGAACAAGAAAGGCATGCTTGGGTACCCGATACAATAGTGGCCTAAGTAGGGTGTGAGATATAAATCTTAGTAGGATGTTGCCACTGGTGTCTAGACCAATCCAGAAAATGCGATATAAATTAAGAAGTACACCATATAAAATAAATAGTGATTGATAACAAGTTAGTAATAGAAACTTGGTATGGGTTCCTAAACAGAAACCCTTCCTAAACCACCTACTTCGGTCTAATCCAGAATTTAGAAGAAGATACCTATGCAAGCATAATATGTGTACTAGTGCCAAAAGTAACAATGAAACTCAAAAAGGTGCACCCCCAAGCTTGTTTTTAGGCTTGGGGTCTAATTCCCATGTCATCACATAAGTATACTAACAAGCAAGAGAGAAAATTCACAAGTGCATGCTCTAATATAAATATAAGAAACAAGTGTAACACAAGAAATTCAACCAAATAAGTCATTCAATGCAATTAAATCAAATATAGAGTTGGAGTTCGAGCTTTTCCCAAAGGTATCTCTATGGTACATCCTTCAATTTATCTGATACCACTTAGTCCGTCCATGGAAACATTCCAAAAGACCAAGTATAGCTCTAGGCATGGAGACTCTAAGTCTGTCCCTGGTATCTCACTAGAGGACCGAGTATCACCCAAGGCATAGCGTAGCCATATTTATAATGATTCCATCCATGGTTGATCCCCTAGGAAACCAGTATCACTCATGATTATATTAAACCACTCACGAATCCCTCACATGGCAAGACAAAGCATCGCCCCCAGCACATCGTGGTATAACCACCCGAGCATGGGATTTCATCCATGAGTCCTTAATATGGAACCCATATTCTCACCCGACCCACGTCAAGTGAACCATAATATCCAAACCACATTACAAGGAAAACCTCAATAAATATATCACATGGAAAGAATATACATAAATCATGCTAATCAAACAAGCAATGTGAGCCACAAGCTATTCAAGTCATCAATTAAACAATCCAAGACATCAGCAAGGCATAAGGCATTTATCACAAAATTAAGCACGTAAAAATTACACAACAATGTTAGCATTTTAATATATCAAGATAACAAGATTAGAATTCTAATCAAACCACTAAAACATGGCATAAAGATTAGGCACTTTCATGAGAAATAAATTATAAACAAAAGCATATGGCATCAACATGCCACAAGTGATAGGTTGTTAATTAAATTAAATGATACAAGCTAACAAGATTGTTCAAGCAAAGCATTCAATTCAAACTATCACATTACATTTATAACATAATGCATATGGAAAAAAATCCATTTAGGCTGGGCACACCCAAAGGGGTGGCCAAGAGGCAAGCAAAACCCCCCAAATGGGTTTGTCCATAAGTGAAGGTCACGATGAAATGATAGAACAAACCAAACAATTTAATAAGCGATAACAAGGCATCATCGAAAGGTTGCAACAAGCAGCACAAATGAATGACATGACATAAGCAATGAAGTAAAGGAAAGAGGGAAGATTCCCTACACTAGTAATTCTAATTACATGTTGATCCACATAATTAGGAGGTTTCTTGGCTCATTTATCATTTTTGAAGGAAGCGATGTCACTTAGAATTAACCATGAAGGGTCATGTACAAGAATTCCATTTAACAATTATAATCTCAAGTATAAAGGGACACCAATGCATTAAGGAAAGAATAGAGTCTATCACTACATTTTTAGATTGAAGGTAGTGCACCTCAATAGAGGGGTTTTATTATAAAATCGTAACTTTTCTTATCAAACAATCACTTATTACATTTAGCATTTAAATCATGAAATAGACTAAATTCACATTTAAGGGGAATTAAATATAAAAACTTCACTACATAAATTTAAATTTAACATAAGTGCAGTAAGAAATTAATTAATGCATTTATAAAATTGGAGGACTTGGAAAGGGACCCGACCTTAATGAATTGTCGAAGCCAATGCTTTCTAACTCAAATAGCAATATGCTCATGTACATGCACTTCAACAAAAAAGTACATGTGCACATGGAATTGATCACAACACCCTATAACAATATCTATAACCCAAAATTAGTGTGGTGAGGACCAATGAACATCCAATTAAATACCAGGGACTCATATAACCCAAGAGAACCTAGATTAAAGGGTGAGAAACCATATAATGGGTGTATAACCTTACCCAAATTTGACAACAGTGAATTGGGTCAAGCTAAACCGCTTCTCCTTCAGCGGTGGTCATCGGAACATGGGACAATGGGTCCCGAGACATCATTTTCATACCTTATTTAAGGAATAACATAAACAACCGGGTTACCCCTTTACCTAGGGTTTTGGCTGAATTCAAACTGGGTGCCAAAAGAGAATCAAATCGCAACAACAATAAAGGAGAAGGGGTCTAAGGACCATACCTCAACAAATCATTGGAGTAACACGAAGAAATCAGAAGAAAACTTGAAGGATGAGGGAGATCTAGAGAAGGGGTCATGCGCCACTGGGTGGTACACACCTACTGTAAAATGCTACTAGGAGGGAGTCGCGACCAAGAGGAGGTCCGACCATGGGAAGGGAGCTCATGCCATCTAGTGTTCTAGGGAGAGGGGCTCGTTTATTTCACCTCAAGGGAGAGAAGGGGGAGGTCACGCTTCACCAATGGGGAAGAAGAGGAATTGCACCTCACATAAGGGAGAGGGTTTTCTCCCTTTGGGTTTTCTATAATAATAATAATAACCCTAATAATAGTATAACATAATAATAATAATAATAATAATAATAAATGATAAACTCTCAAGAAAATAATAGTTTTGATGCTTGGTTTTAAAAATGTCCTACCCAACTAATAAAAAAATTTAATTTCCTTCATTTTTCATCCGATTCAAAACACGGGATGTTACAACCTTTCCACCTTAGAACTTCTTGTCCCAGAGAAGCCTTTGAGAATAATGTAAACATCACCCGACCTATAAGGTTCATGAAGTCTCACACAAAAGGTCGTGTTGCGTCTCCAAATGCCCAATGCAGGTTCAAAAATTGGTTTGACAGGCGGCACATAAGCCATTAAGATCTAAGCCAATGCTTATTTATTCAACTAAAACAACAAGATGGTACATATCCAAGCCCATTTATCTATAACATTACCATGTTGTCGTCTCATTAAACATATGTCCAAAGTTACTTCCCAACTTAGTCCTTAACGTTAAAAGGGGAGAATTATGAGTCACAGATCCTTCCACTATCAGAATTGCCTACAATACATGACCTTAATATTTCTAGAAAAACTTCTTTTATGATTTCCGAAATGGATAAAATGGTCAATTCTACATCGAACTCAAAGCCCAATCCGATCCAACTTTTTGTGAAAAGACCTAGCTAAAAAAACCACACTCGTCTCACCTGACAATGTTCTAGAAATGATCCTTTACTGATTTCTCCGTTGAATATAAGAGACAACTGGTCGAGCCACTCTGGATGAATATTTAAGAAGACACCCGGCTTAGACAGCCAGCATTTTTACAAACCAAACTGTGATGTCTTCTTCAAAGGTATTTCGTAAACACCCCAAACATGTCTACTAAAGTCCATACCTAAATTCTAGTGATGTTCTTGGATTTAAGCATCACTGATCCCGAAAACAAGTCTGAGATAACCTCATATTGGAACGACTAAAGTGAAGAAACTAGCACATGGTAGTCCATACTCCATGTTTATGAGTAAAATATTGGTACAAGGCCAAGACGTCCATATGAGAGCATTGACTGATTCCAGAGCGGCATTGTCCTGGTGGTCAATTCAGAAGAAATAGATTGTGTAAAATAGTGTGTTCAAGGAATTCCTACACAGGAATATAAGGGTCACTCAAGACTAACCAAGCTTCGATTAGAACCATTCATTTAGAATGAAACACTGAAAGAACCAATCAAAAAATCCCAATAGATTTAAAACATTAGCATGGTATAAGTCTGACACTCTCTTAGTATACCTAGACGATGTCAAGATAGGGGAATTCTCATCACTAAGAAGGATACACTAAGAGGATTGAACAGTTTCTAGTCAACTCACCCAAACTGGAAATAATAATAGTCGAACCATAATTGCTTGACTCACATTGAAAGAAACTCGACTTCACCTACCGACACACCATCATTAACAGATCACCTAGCCTTTACCACCTGAGGAATATCATGATTTTTCAAGATTAACCACCACAGTCCACCTATGACCAATGGAGTTAGTCAAAGGTTGCATACACCACCAATCTCACCATCTTCATGTTGTTGAGCAAGCACCGACATGATTTAAAGTTCACAAGCCTCGTGAAATTTAAGTCATCCTGACCATTCTCTAATGGTCCTCTTTGGTTGTGTTCCTTCTACCTAGAAGGAAACATATTTAAAAAAACTGACATGACACTTCCCACCTTAGGAGTGTCCTAATCGCCAAAAAGAAGAGATATATTAGCCACTCAAAAGTGTGCTAGGTCAGAACCACCATAAATGAAAACGTTTAAACAATTGGCATGAAAACCAAACCAAACTAACTGTTGTGTCAAAAAACTTGAGTCTCTAGAATTAATCTTGAGCATTGGGAAGAACTTGATTCCTTTAGTGCACAAGTCACTCTACTACAGAGATGACCCTAAAAATATTTAATAGCAAAAGCCTTAACAATTACACTGAACCCATCTAGTTCATGACAACATTAAGCACTCTATGGGCACCGCATATGAGAATGAATACTACCCTGAGGTGATACAAAAGTAAGATGAGTTTTAACTTGTATGGTGACATAGTAAGTCATTCATCACTATATAGAAGAGTGGGTAGAATGACCTACAAAGTAGATGACCATGCCCGAGGCATGTCTAATCTGCTGAAATGAGCATTACTCGATGCTCAATCCTAAAACAAAAGTCAAAGATACCATGACCACCCGTCTGAACAAGAGGGTCATTTAGAAAGTAAAAGTCCTGCCAGGTTCAATGACATGCGAAAGGCACCAAAAAGGCAGAAAACTTCCAAAATTGGAAAAGATTTTAAGTTATAAGGGTGCTATCTACCATGGGCTAGCTCCTTACAAAGAACAAGTGTCGACCCTAACACTAGGTCACGCTAAAAGAAGTCACTAGGCTTAGAATCCGATCATCCAATCCATCTCTAAAAGAAAAAGATCCTACAGAAAACACTCATGCTTCTATTCCAAGGAAACTGAAAGAAGCTTTATCTACCCTTACATGAGGGTCTTAAACAGAGGACACCACTACAAGTTCCATATTCAATCCCTTTACTTTTAAAACCATTCCATAATATAACATGCACACGTTCAATAGTCCAGTCATATGGGAGAATATCTACCAATCCATAAAGTGCCCATACACATTACAAGTGGCATTTAGATCCCATTTTGTTACAACTAATAAATTTTAGAAAAAGCAACCAATTACATATCAAATAATCTAGTGTTTCACTACAAGCATATAATAGAGAGAAACATGTTGAAATCATAAAAGCATGACATTTTAATCACAGAGACATGTTGATAAGCACTAAAGCATGAAAGAGGGAAAACATGCTAGTGAACAAGAAACATGGAAATAGGCTATCATGCTAAATATATCATCGAAACATGGTACTAATAGGAATTCTAAGTAAATACAATACATGACATGGCATTCAATTCACTCAATCATATCAGTAGGAAAACTAAAATATAGCTACATGGCATGGAACTATGCATCACATGTGAATTTATATGTGCCTAATATGATGCATGCTATGTTTCATCCTTTCCTTAATAGGATAAGGGTAAAATACCATAAACTCCATAAATCCATAAGCATTTGAAATTACACCAATAACTCGAGGTGAAATTGTATCAATTGTAATATTGAAAAGCATAAACATCAATTCCTATCCTTGGCCACTTGGTAATTTCCCGTACATGGGGTGATCAGGCCCAAGCATGATTATTAACCAAGTGCTAACACATTCCTAGTCTCTTATCTACCAATACAAAATAGTAAGACAAAGGAAAAGAACCACGTCTAATACCACTTTGTAACATTCTGACCTGAATCACCTCTAAGATGGTGGCCGGACCAGTGGATCACATGACCTCAAGCACATATCCCCAAACCCTAGAGGCTTCCAACTAGCAACAATGGACTAGAGTGTCAGTGGGGACACTATTCCCTCATAGATCAAAGTATGCACAAAAATTAAAAATATATTAGATAACAAAATCATAACAAGAACAGACAGAAGAAGAAAGAGTAATAAGTAATTGACAAAGCAGTGGAAGACAATAATTAACAATTTAATAAAAGTGTCTAAATTCCAAATTATACAATAGATGAATTCATGTCATGGTGATGATACATAACTAAAAGTAGTAAACAATACAGCATGCTTGACAACACAATGCGATAATAAAGGAAGGACAAAAAAGTCCCAAGGGCGATCTCTATGAGCATCCTGAGATCCAACTCAGCCCTTTGCTCCTAACTTCCAGGTACAAACAGCACAACATAAGAAATAAATCATGTTCTGTTGTCCTGTGAACAAGAAAGGTCTACTCGGGTACTCTAGTGCAAGGGTGACCCGAGTTAGGTGTGAGATATAAATCTTAGCAGGCCGATACCACTGGTGTCTAGCCAAATCTAGACAATGAAATATAAATTAAGAAGTGCACTATATAAAATAAATGGTGAGGGGTAACAAGTTAGTAATAGAAACTTGGTTCAGGTTCCTAAACGGACACCCTTCCCATACTACCTACTTTGGCCTAAGTCAAAATTTAGAAGAAGTTACTTTTGCAAGTATAATATTTGTACCAGTTCCAAAAGTAACAAGGCAACTCAAAAAGGTGCACCCCCAAGCTTGTGCTTAGGATTGGGGTCTAATTCCCATGTCATCACATAAGTATGCTAACAAGAAAGAGAGAAAAGTCACAAGTGCATGCTCTAATATAAATAGAAGCAAGAAGTACAGCATAAGAAATTCAACCAAAGTAGTCATTCAATGCAATTCAATCAAATCTAGAGTTGGAGTCTGAGCCCATCCCGAAGGTATCGCTATAGTACATCCTTTAATTTATCCAATACCACCGAGCTCGTCCATGGAAATCTTCTAAAATACCAAGTATCGCTTGAGGCATGGTGACTCTGAGTCCGTCCCAGGTATCTCACTAGAGGACCGAGTATCACCCAATGCATGGAGTGGCCATCTTGTCAATGGGTCCATCCATGTTTTCTCCCCTAGGGAACTAGTATCACTAAGGAGTATATTAAACCACCTAGGAATCACTCCCCTGGAAATCCAAAGCATCACCCCTGGCGCATCGTGGTATAACCACCCGAGCACATAAGTTCAACCATGAGTCCTTAATACGGAATCCATGTTCTCACTCGGCCCACATCAAGTGAACTATAACATCCAAAACACATTGTAAGGAAAACCTCAATACATATATCGCATGGAAAGTATATACATAAATCATGCTAATCAAGAAAATACTGTGAGACACAATCTATTCAATCCATCATGTAAACAATCCAAGCCATCAACATGGAATAAGGCATTTATCACAAAATTAAGCATGTAACAATTACACAACAATGTTAGCATTTTAATATCTCAAGCTAACAAGATTATAATGTAGATCAAACCACTAAAATAGGGCATAAAAATTTGGCACTTACATGTGAAATAAATTATAAAAAAAATCATATGGAATCAATATGCCTCGAACAATAGGTTATTAATAACATTAAATGATACAAGCTAACAATCTTGTTCAAGTAGTTAATTCAATTCAAACCATCACATTACATTTATAACATAATGCATATGGTAGAATGTCCATTTAGGCTGGGCACACCCAAAGGGGTGGCCAAGAGGCAAGGCGAACACCCTGAATGGGGTTCTCCATAAGAGAAGGTCACAACAACACGATAGAACAAACCAAACAATTTAATAGGTGATAACAAGGCATCGTCAGAAGGTTGTAGCGAGCGGCACAAAGGCTCGACATGAGATAAGTGATGAAGTAAAGGGAAGAGGGTAGATTCCCTACACTGGGAATTGGAATTACATGTTGAGCCACAAATTAGAAGTTGTATTGGATCATTTATCATTTTTCAAGGAAGCGACATCACTTAGAATGAACCAAGAAGGGTCATGTAAAAGCATTCCATTTAACAATTATAATCTCAAGCACAAAGGGGCACTAATGCATTAAGGAAAGAATAAATTCTATCACTAAATTTTTAGATTGAAGGCAACACACCTCAACATGGGGGTTTTATTTTAAAACCATGGCTTTTCTTATCAAACCATCACTTATTACATTTAGCGTTTAAATCATAAAACAGACTAAATTCACATTTAAGGGGAACTAAATCTAAAAAATTCACTGCATCAATTTAAATATAAAAAAGTTAAGTAAGAAATTAATTAATTCATTTATAAAATTGGAGGACTTAGAAAGGGACCATATCTCAAATAATTGGCCAAGAAAATGCTTTCTAACTCAAACAACAATATTCTCACGTACACGCACTTCAAAAAAAATGAGCGCGCACTTGGAATTGATCACAACACCCTATAACATTATTCGGCACCCAAAATTAGTGCGATGAGGACCAACACACATCCAATTAAATACCAGGGACTCATATAACCCAATAGAACCTAGATTAAAGGGTTTGAAACCATATAATGGGTGTATAACTTTACCTGAATTTGACAGCGGTGAACAGAGTAAAGCTAAAACACTTCTCCTTCGGCAGTGATCATTGGAACATGGGACAAGGTTTCCCAAGACATCATTTGCATACCCTATCGAAAGAAGAACATAAAAAATTGTATTACCCCATTACCTAGGGTTTCGGCCGAATTCAAATCAAGTGTTGAAAGAGAATCAAATCACAAAAGCGATAAAGGAGAAGGGGTCTAAGGACTATACCTTGAAAAATCATTAGAGAAACATAAATAAATCATAAGAAAACTCAAAGGATGAGGGAGATCTGGAGAAGGGTTCTCCCATCACCAGGTGGTGCATGCCTATTGTAAAACATGAAAAAAGTGAGTCGCGGTCGAGAGGAGGTTCAACCATGGGAAGGGATCCTGCTCTATCTAGGGTTCCAGGAAGAGGGGCTCACGCATCGTACCTTAAGGGGGAGGAGGGGGAGATCATGCTTCACCAATGGGGATGAAGAGGCATCGCACCTCACGTAAGGGAGAGGGTTTTCTCCCTTTGGGTTTTATCTAATAATAATAAAAACCCTAATAATAGTATAACATAATAATAATAATAACAATGATAATAACAAATGATAATAATTATACTAATAATAATAATAATAGTAATCATAATAATAATTAAATTATTATTATTATTGAAACCATTATTATTATTATTCCATTTAATTGACATTTAATTTACTTTTCATTTGAAATTTAATTTAATTAATTTAATTTCTCTAGAAAAAACACACATCGTTGCATGAACTCTTGGAAAAAGAAGAGTTTTGATGCTCAGTTTTAAAAATGGTCTGCTCAGCTAATGGAAAATTTTAATTTCCTTCATTTTTTCATCCGGTTCAAAACACAGGATGTTACAAAAACTCATCATGTGATAAAATATTTATTAATATTGATGTCTTTTGAATATACAGGTAATCAAAAGTACAAAGTTAGTTGGTTCCATGGAACCAAGTCCAATAGATGATACTGTATTACAATTGTATTTGATATATATATCTGTGTTACATATGGTCTATAAGATTATTATATCGCACCAAGTGATACTCCATATTAAATTAATGTTTGTAAATGATAATAGCTTAAATTTTTCTGTGACATAAATTTAATAGTGGTCATGTGAATTATTTCCCCAGTACAGTGATGACTTGATCATTGGGGGGTGAATTAAATATTTAAAAATTCCACCAAATTTAACACTGACTAAGTAAAAGAAAGGAACACAAAGAATTTTTATAGTATTTTAAATCACATTGATCCTATATCTATTGTTTTCACCACCTATAACTAAGTGATGATTTAATTATACTATAGGAAATTTTAAGTTCTAAAAGGATACACACTGTATATAAATTTAATTTTCCTTTGTTGGCCTAGAAGAACAACCTATTACCTTTTGTATGTGAAGAAAAACCCTTCACATATTTCCTTTTAGGTAGAGGAATAACTAGTTTATAATAATAATAATTTTATATTAAAATAAAAAATTAATACATGTATAATTAATTAAAATTAAAATTAATAGAATATGACACCTATATAGAAATTTGAATGAGTAACACAATAGTATAATGAATATTTCAAGTTTGTAGCGTAATCTATAGAGCCTGTGAAAATTCTTAGTATCTTGATATGGATCTATTCTTCTCCTTTTACAGTTTCTTTGTTTCAAATGATCATCTTCCATCTATATCATAGATGTTGGAACCAATGTGATTTGAGCTACATATTGACGGTGTATTGTTTTTATTATTATTCCATTATGGTTTGATCAAGTTTTTTTCAAACAAGTGAGGTTTTTTCAGGAAAATGGAATTTCAGATGATATTTGTAATTGGTGATGTTTTCTAGTTGTTTCCAAATTTTTAGGTATAAAAAATCAGGGTTTTTGGTGAATGTGAATGAAGGAGTATAGCCAAAGAGAGGTTTTTCACATACATATTATGTGAAATCATGTATAATTTTTGGAAATTGAAGTTTTCTTGCATAGAGTAAAATGTAACTCATGAAGCTCGAGTAACACAAAAGTCAATTTGTAAAAGTTGAATAGGAAAGTCATTTACGGTGAAAGGCAGTGATTCTAGGGTAACCAAAAAGGGAATTTCATGAAGGATTCACATAATTTGTGGATACATTTAGTGTTTTGGGATAATCATAAAAGTGTTTTTTCTATGTGAACCACATAACATAGGTCATTTTTATTATGAGACAATTTTTTAGGTACTGCATAGTGTTTACACAATACCCATTCCCGAGGGGGCTTAAATGAAATTTCGATGATTAGAGAGTTTCTTAATGTGTATTCATATAAATACCATGTTAATACCATCATTATAATAGGAAGACAAGTTTAATTATATATATAGTTTTTTGTTGGAAAAACAAAGAATTCAGTTTGACAACATAACAAGGGGAGTTTTTATAATAAGGTAGTTCACATAACAAGGGATACCACAGAGTAAGGATTTACCACATAAAGAGTTCATCTCAATCATAAAGTATTTCACAAAGTAAGTTTACAAAAATCACTAAGATACTTTCATAGCCTAGAGGCTGGTCTAAAAATCATAGTACATGGTGAATAGTAAATTGTGTAGCACTTATTTCATGGAAGTTTTTAGATCTAGAATTTTATACAGCTATATCATGTGATTTTTCTAGAGATCTAGTAGAGAATAATAGAATCCTACTTTTTAAATCATGATGAGAAATTATCATTAAATTTCTAGTAATGAGGGTGAAACATTCAATTTGTTAAACTAAGATATACTTCTTCCAAAGTAGTACATAAGGAGTTAATGAAAGTGATCCAAGGGAGGTTGTGTGCTTTCCTTGAATTCATTGTAAAGTTAGTGTGGCTATCATAGAGTAACCATGGACAAAAAATTATAATCCATGAAATATATTAAATCTTAGTGTGTTTTGGTATGATTGACACACTATCAGTGTATGCTCCCTGGACTAGCCCTTAGTGGTGAACCAAGTGAAATTTGTTATGTTTTGTTTTATTTATGTATCTGTGTGTCTAATGAATGTGCATAAAAATCATACATGTTTAAAAAGTTCCTACCATCATGGATAAAATATCAATACAAATTAAATGAAATAGTTTACACATTGATTCACCCCTCCCCACTCAAGGTTCCCTGATGTATAACAAGTTGTATTAGAGCAAGGTTGTAAGTGTTAAATTTGTCATCATATTTACCAGAGATATAGAATTTAGTAAATTTTTTGGATTCACCCTATTTTTTATAAGAAACTAATAAATTTTTAAGAAAAAAATGAGGTCTATTCTACAATCTCTCAATATGGAAGTTATCTTTGCCATAGTTAAAGGGATTCAAATTAGTGATGTGATAAGACTGTCTATGACTGAATCAGATAAGAAAATGGTTGATTTGTATTACAAATCTCAACATGTTCTTACTGGAGCTCTATTATATTAAATCAATTTGAAGGTAATTGGTTTCACTATGGAAAAGGATATATGGGAAAAACTAGAAAATATACATAAATGCAATAACAAAGCGGAGTAAAAACTCCAAGTTCTGCATTATAAGTTTGATGATATGAAAATGCATCCTGATGAAAATTCAAATAGTTTCTTCAATAAAATTACCAATTTTTTGGATCTATTTGAGGTCTTGGTGAATAAATTAAGGATGTTTAAATTATAAATAATATAATGAGAATGTTTCCACCTCTTTACAATCCTAAAATTTTATCCCTTGAGGAAAAGGTCTATCTAATATTTCTCTTGATAATTTGATAAGCAGTTTGGTGGCCTATTAAGTGAGATCTAAACTATAAGATACACTAATTCATTCAAGTAAGGATATTGAATTCAAATCCATGACGAAAATTGACATTGAAAAATGTGGTGATGATGAAGAATATATGGATGGTGAATTTGTTTCTCTTTTGGTTAGAAAATTAAAGAGAGGAAAAGGGAGATTTAAAGTCAAGTTACCATTGGTATGTGTTCAATTCGGTAAATTAGGTAACATTACTGCAAGGTTCTCAGTAAAATTTGTTGATAAATAAATAAAAGAAAAAAATCTTGCAGAGACATCAGAGGATATACTCTCAAAAAGGAGACTTCAAATCAAGAAGGAAATTATAGGGGAAGAACTTCATTATCAAAGTGGAAGGTGATGATAGAGGATTTATGGAGGAAGAAAAAACATAGTTTAAGCCTAGTAATGAATATTTCATGATGGATATAGTTGAAAATTAATAACCTGTAATGTTTTAATAAAATAATCTAGAAGGTGTAGTTGATCTCAAGGAATAACTTGAGGTAGCTCTCGAAGAACTTGATCTCCAAAGAAAGAAAAATCAGAAGGTTAACGAACCTTTGAATGAATATTCTAAATAAGTGGATCAAATAAAAGTATAAATTAACTAGATAAAAGAAGAGTTTGATGATAATAAGTTGTTTGGTCAAGTAAATTCATAAGAATTTGTGAATTTCTAGTAAAATATTGAAGAACAGACTAAGGTGGATGATGACCTTAATGATTATGTAAAAGAGAGAATGAATAAGATATAATACTTAGAAGAATAGGTTGATACTATGAGAAAACAATTGGAAATAGAAATGAAATCAAGTGATCCATAGATAAAGCTACACTTTGGAAGGTTCACATATAGAGAATTGATATATTAAGTTAATCGAGGCTCGGAAGTTTTCAATAACAATCTTGATGAAAAAAGACCCAAATTTTTAGTGAAAAGTGGAATCGATTGTGATGTCAAAATTTCAAAATTAATAATAGATTAGAATAAATGGAATTACGAGGTTGGAACTAGTAATGTAAAATCTAAAGTACCAGCTATTTAGACAAAGGAAACTCCTATCAAAGAAAATTAGAGGGAATAAAATAATCCTCAATCCTTGAGAGTTAACCAATGATGATCAAAAACATTTATAAAGCCTGGGGATATGTACATAATTGAAAGAGAGAATATATTTCTTCTTATGAAATTTCAATTCTATGATTTTTTTACTATACCATGTCCTATTGTGAAGATGGAAAGATCTATCTGAAGGGGATGCACCAAAAAGTTAGTAAAGGGGAATAAGGAAATATCCTTTTTCATATAGAATGAATAATTTCTATGTATATTATTTTCATTATTCCAACTCTGGGAATATATTATTTGATTATAGGCAGAGGATGTGGAAACACTAACTTCAAAATCTAGAGTCAAATGAATATAAGTCCACCAAAAAAATCACTCTGAAAAATAATTACTCTATGTAGGAATAAAAATATGTGTATGAATTCGAAAATTATGTTAAAAAGAAATTGGAGAGGACATCCTATGCCTCTAATCAACCAGGCATCCCATAGAAGGAAAAGAAGAAGGTTGAGAAGGCTAACCTGCCACAAATTTCACTCAAAGAAATAAATAAAATTATCAAATAGATTCTTGATAGTGAGTGATCATCCCAAATTACTATAAATGTGAATTTATTGAAAATTTTTATGGAAATAGTTGAAAAATAGTGCATTTGGAAAATGATGGTTCCTTAAAGATCAAAGATAGTGGAAATACCAAATTTTTGGGTGATGAGCTGAAAGAAACATAAGTGATCTATATGGATGGTATACATTGCAACCTATTGAGTGTGAGTTAACTCTATGACTTAGGACTGGCGGTGGAATTTGATTATAAAGGATGAACAATCAAAGGCAAGGTATTAAATTCTCTCATGGAAGTTTGGAGGAGTAATGAAAATATATACTAAGTGGAAAATAAATAAAACACTTATTTATTAACAATTGGTGAGGAAAATAGCTTGTGGAACTAGAGTTTAGGTCACGTTAATCAATATATAATGAAATAATTATCCAAGATGAAGGTTGTAGTGGATATTCCCAATATGAAGCATGAATGAGAAGAGACATGTGATGCTTACATAAAAGAAAAAAGTTTTGAAATCCTTATTGTCCAAAGTATTGAAGGGCATTGAATATTCTTGATCTGGTCAACACTAATGTGTGTGGACCAATGAATGTAGATAACGCACATGGAGAGAGGTATTTGATTATTTTATTGGTGATTGTAGTAGAATGACCAGTGTGGTGTTTATTCAGAGGAAATGAGAAATGATTAAATGTATGAATATATACCTCCAAATATTTGAGAATAAAACAGAAAAAATAATAAAAATATCATTTCATGATAAAGGAATGAAATAAAAATCCATTGAATTTGAAAATTACCTTAAAGAATATGGGATCAATCCTAAGGTTTCATCAGTGAGAACACCTAGAAAATGGGGTTTTTGAATGAAGAAATCGATAGGAGAACAATATGGACAAAAATTATGATGATTGAGAGTGGTGTTTCTCATCACTGCTATAAAGAGTATGTTCAAGTTGTAGTGTAATCTCAAAATGAGTCAAGTATAAGTCCTGGAGAAGAAAATACACCCCAAAAAATATGACATGGAACAAATCCATCAATAAAGAATTTTTGATTTTTTAGAATTAAATTCTATATCAGAAACAATGAAGGAAATCATGGAAAGTATGGGGATGCTTTAGATGGAGTATTCCTAAAATACTAAATAAAGAGTAAATCCTATAAATTCTATAATAATAGTGTCATAGAAATTATGGGGAGTAATGATTTCAATATCATTGAGGATAAAATTATGAATAACTTTATGATCTCAAATGCTGATGTGTTTAATGATGAAGAAGAAGGTGAAAATTAAACTAGTTCAAATACAAAAGTTATGAAAGGTTTTTCTAACATTAAATGTTCTTCAAATGATGATGATTTAGAGGTGGAATCATAGGAGGAAACCATTTTTAAAGAAACTAAAATGGAACCTTAGAGGAGAATCATAAGAGAAAAAGTTGATCCATCCAATATTATTGGGGATATGTCAACACTTACACAAACATAGAGAATAAGGAATATAGAGATTTCTTCCATCCTATCAAAGGTGGAACCAACCTATTTTGAATAATTAGTGATGGATGAATCATGGGTTAATTCCATGAATGATGACACTAGTGTAAATAGTATTTTTAACATTAGAGAAATGACATCGGTTTTTTTAAACCGATGCAAAAAGTATGTGCAAGATATTTTTAGTGTTGTTTTTACTAAATACCGATGCGGAAAATTTTTATACATGGTTTTGGAATCATTTTTTAGTAAAAAACACCAAAAATCACTGAAGACTGTATTTTTGGCGTCAATTTTGTAAAAAACCAACACCAAAAATAATAAAAAATATATATTTGGCGTCGGTTTTTATAAAAACCGAAGCGAAATATTTTTTTTCTTGGACTCTTCGGTGTCAATTTTTATAATAACCAACACCAAAAAAACTTTTTAAATTTTTCAGGATCAGGAAACACTCATTTTTTTTTGGATCTACGAAACCCACTCGCAAAAAATCCCTCTTGTATCGTGATGACTGTGAAGGTGACCCAGTGATCTCCAACACCATTGTTGTTGATTTTCTTCTATTTTCATGTTCTATGGTCTCCATTCTGCATCCTCTTCGATTACTTCATTATCTCTGCATTATTTTCTCCTCAAAAAAACTATTTCCATCCTAAATCGTGGTTTGATTTTAGTTTGTTGTTCATATTTAATGTTCATTTTTATAATTAATTTCGTATAGATATTGCATGCAATGTTTATTCTTGGAATGCATTCAAGGGACGAAGTTCAGATTAAGGATCAAGGGAAATTTGATCTCCAAATTTTGTAAGTTGTTTTTAAATTTTGAAGATAAATTATTTATAATTTAATTATATTTTTTAGTTGTTTCAATTATTAGTTTTTATCGAGATTACCTAAATGACATGGTGGTGTAATTCTATATAGCCATTGAATGTTTATTTTTTTATAAATAAAAAATTGATATTGGAAATCCATTATATATTTGATTTTATATCTGAGATGGAGTGCGTATCATGGGAAAGAGAGAAAACCCAAGCTTATGTAAGACAACATGTATGATAGGGTGTTTGTTTATAATAGTGACATGATCTACAATTTTTTAAATATACTATGTGGTATATTTAGATTGGATGTATATGTGATTTATATATCTACATTTTTATTGTAATAGAATTCTACTAGAATAACCGCCAGTTAAACACCCAAATGGTATGAATGAGTACGTAACATCATATGTTGAGATAGATCTTATTGTTATAGTATCAAATCATCCTGATAAGCAGCTATGTGAGAGTATTAATGATGTTTTTCAATCTATTGGAGGTGTAGTGCTGAGATGTGAGAATTACATATCTATTATGACTAGTGAGTTTCAGTTGTAACATCCCCCACAATTTAGTGCCAACTATATAAAATGAACTAATAAATTAATGCAATCTTCAATACTTTTGACACACGCAACACCGAATTAATGTAACAACTATGTAAAATGAACTAATAAATGTTAGATGATTGAAAATAATTAAATTATAATATCAATAAAACTTATGTATATAATATGAAAATAAAAAGTTTATTATTTGTAGTTTTGTTTCATATCTGATGTTTTCTATCTAATTGTCAATAGTTTTTATTAAATGTGTTTCTGTTAATAGTTTATCAGTATATATATATATTTAAATGTTTATATGTTTTAATATATTCACCAATTATATTGTAATATCAGGTATTTAATGGATTGTAATTAGATAAATTTTCAAAGAACGACTGGTGAATATGAAGAAGGATTTGATGAATTCTTGGAATTTTCTAAACGAAATATTCAAAAGATTGATTTTATTTTCTATCCATGTGTGAAGTGTTTGAATATGAGATAGTTAAACTCCATAGAAATCAAGGATCATCTCATTTGTTATGGTTTTAGCCTTAATTATACATGTTGGATATAGCATGGTGAAATAACTGTAAATTCCACATATAATGTTGATGATAATATTCATAATGTGACAGAGGATCATATTGAAGATTTAATTCATGATTTAGGTGTTGAAACTGTTGAAAAAACAGTAAGTGTTGAAAGATTGTATGGAGATTCTAAAAAACCATTATTCCCAGGTTATTGTAAATATACAGTGTTATCAGACATTTTGAGATTGGTTAACTTGAAAGCTAGTAATGGTTGGAGTGATAAAAGTTTCTCTAACTTACTTGAGATTTTAAAAGATCTACTTCCATAAGGCAACGGGCTTCCAGATTCCAATTATGAGGTGAAGAAAATATTATGCACAATGGGATTATGGTATAAAAAGATACATGTTTTCCCTAATGATTGTGTGTTGTATATAAAAGAATATGATTTTTTATCAAATTGTCCTACATGTGGAACATCATGCTATAAGATGAATGAAAAATTCAATTCAGATTCATCCTCAGGTACTAACATCTAACCTCATGCCAAATAAAATAATTTATTCCAATAATCCCTTCATATAATTCCGATAAATTAACTCTGATTCATTCTCAGGTACCGAAATCAAAGATCCTGCTAAAGAAATTTGGTACCTTCCAATAATTCCTCGTTTGAAGCGTCTATTTTCAAATTCAATTAATGAAAAAAGGTTAATATGGCATTCAGATGAACGCATCTCTAATAATAAATTACGCCACCCTGCTGACTCATCACAATGAAATAGATTTGTTAAAAAATTTACTGATTTTGGAAGTGAATTTAGAAATCTGAGAATGAGAGTGCACAGATGGAATGAATCCATATCAAATTCTAAGCAGCCAACATAGTTCATGGCTTGTTTTGTTAGTAGTTTACAACTTATCCCCACATATATATATGAAGAAAAAATATGTTATGATGATCTTGATGATTTCTGGACCAAAACAGCCAGGAAAAAATATTGATTTGTATCTTTCACAATCTATTGATTATTTGAAACTTCTATAGGAGGCAGGTGTTAATGTTTTTTGTGCATACAGGAAAGAGTATTTTCTTTTGCGTGCTATGATAATGTTTCGTATAAATGACTTTCCTATATATAGAAACTTATTTAGATACAATGTTAAGGGACATAAAGCATGTCCAATTTGTGAAGAAGAGACTTCATATTATCAATTGCAGAATGGAAGAAAGACAATGTACATGGGACATCAATTTTTTTTTGGGAATTGATCATCCTTATCGTAGATTTAAAAGGGCATTTAACGGTTTATAGGAACACAATCTCCCCCCACAACCATTTTCAATTGAATAATATTACAATGTGGTGAAAAATATTGATTCAATATTTGGAAAGAAAATTAGTTTTGGTCTTTAAAAAAAACTAGAATAAACAATCTATTTTTTTGAACTACCTTATTGGAGATTTTTAGAGATAAAACATAACATTGATGTTATGCATGTTGAGAAAAATATATGCGATAGTTTGATTGGAACTTTATTAGACATAAAAGGAAAGAAAAAAAGATGGATTGAATTCTAGATTGGACTTGACAGTAATGGAAATATGTTTGGAGTTAGCTCCCACTATAAAAGGAAATAGAACATATTTACCTCCAGCTTGTAACACATTAAGCAAGAGTGAGAAGTTGAATTTCTGTGAGTTTCTTTATGGTACAAAAGTACCCAATGGATATTCTTAAAATGTGAAGAATTTCTTGTTAGTGAAGTATTGAAAATTAATAGGTATGAAATCTCATGACTGTCATGTATTGATGCAACAACTGTTATCGGTCGTACTGCATGGTATATTGCTGTAAGCTATCAGAAAGACTATCATCAGGTTATGTAATTTTTTCAAATCCATTTGTATCAAAGTTATTGATCCAAATTTGTTAGATGAGTTGGAGAATGATTCTTCTCTTATACTTTTTCAACTAAAAATATATTTTCCACATAGATTTTTTGATATAATGGTTCATATGGTGATTCATCTGGTGCATGAGATAAGAATATGTGGGTCTGTTTATTTACATTGGATGTATCCTTTTGAAAGTTATATGAAAATTTTAAAGGGATGTGTTATAAATACTTATCGACTGGAGGCCTCTATTGTTCAAAAATATGTATCGGAAGAAGTGATTGAGCTATGTACTGATTCTTTGTATGAAGTGGAGTATATTGGTCTTCTTATATCTCAAAATTTGATAGTTGATAGTGAAGGTAGAAGGATTCGAGGCTTAAAGGTAAAGTTCATTCCACGTGATGAAGTGATGCTGACACATTTATATATTTTGAACAACACATATGATGTTCAATCATATATCTCATCGCATATTGCTGAATTAAAGAGACAATATCTAAAAATAAAGGAAAAGTGGTTGATGATTGAGCATAAAATGACATTTGTTTCATGGTTTAAAGAGAAAGTGAGAACATATATATCTACATCAGAAATGTTGAAACGGTTGGTAGGGGGACCATCACTTAATGTGATAACATGGGCTGGTTTTGATATTAATGGGTACACATTTTACACAAAAAAGCTGAATGATAAGACTACTGTTCAAAATAGCAGTGTGATGGTTATCGCTGATGTAGTGCATTTTTCAAGTGAAAAAGATAAAAACCCAATTTCTGCTTCATCGGCATATTTTGGAGTTCTTGAGGATATATAATAAATTGGTTATACCAAATTGTGAGTCATTGTGTTTAAGTGTAATTGGGTTGATAGCAATAGTGGTGTAAAACATGATGATTGTGGATTTACACTAGTTGATTTGAAAAGATTTAATTACAATAAGGAACCATTTGTCATGGCGACACATGCAAATCAGATATTTTACGTCATTAATCCATCAAATGATCAGTGGTCTATCATTTTGCAAGAAAAAATATACCATTTGGGTGATGAGAATGATGCGGATGATGTTATTGATTTACATGAGTCTTATTCATCTATTACGTGATTTTCAGATAATTACAATGACTACAAGGTAGACATAGTCCATGTGGTACGTAATGATCATGATGAAGGCATGTAGGAAAACGCTAAATTAGTATCCTAATTTTTATGGTAATTATTTAAATTTTGTTTCTTTTTTTGAAATATATAAATGTGTGCCTCTTTTTTTACTTATTTTTGTCATCCTTGTTTTTAAATATTCAGTTTTCTAATGATATGTAGGTTCACAAAATTTCATTATACTTGCTTGTGTCAATTCCAGATACAGAGAGAGAGGAGCAGTTACCGAGGTATATCTAGTTTTTCATATTGTTAAATATTCAATAATATACTTATTTAACGAAAGAAAACTTTTAATTTATATTTTTTTTGTAGGATTACTGATGTGTCCTCAGGGGAAGAGAATTCTCATGTTACTACAGAGAAATCAAGTTCTCAAGTTGGTAAATGTGGTATTACATGTTTACCAAAACTGTCACTTGCTCGTGGAGATGAGAGATTAAATATTTGTTTTGATGATAATAATAATGAAACTAGATCAAATACAGTTCAGTTTATTAGTTATATATCAATACAGAGCCATTGTAGGACTACAATTTTATATCCTGATTGGAAGTATGTGAGCAAGATGGCGAAACAACATCTTTGGGAGGCCGTGACGGTAAAATATCTCAATTGATTTATTTTATCCCATTTTTTGAATATTAAATATTTTAAATGACATATTTCATTTATTCAATTATAGATGACATTCAATTTTGAAGAAAAAAAATAAATTAAGAAAATACATCTCTCTTTAGTTGCAGTTGGATGGTTAGATTTTAAAACAAAACTGACAAAAAACTGCATTTTTGGAAAGAAAAAGTTCGAAAATGCATTCCTTAAGTATCCGTATATAGATGAAGATACATGGAAATAATTTTTTGGCAGTCGTCATGAAGAAAAATTTCAGGTATGATAATTATTTTATATTGTAAAAATTATTATATATTTATCTAATTACTTATTAGTTTATTTTTATATAACAGGCCTCCAGAATATCTCATCAAGAGATCTAGTTGAAAAATGTATACTATCATACTTTATCACGTGGGGGGTATCCATTATTAGAGAAAAAAATGATTGAAGAAAAATTTAAATCATTAAGATCTCGATCTAGTAGTGGTTCAGAAGAGTTCTAGTTTGGTCCTCCATCTCCTCTCACTCGCCATGAAAAATGGAAACGAGCGAGAAGAAGGAAAAATGAAAAGTATCTTACAGAGGAAGCTAAGAAAGCAACTAATAAAATTGTAAGTAAATGTTATTTATTTGTCATGAATTTTTCTATTTTATAAATTAAAACACTAATATAAATTTTTCATTTTTCATTTCAGGATGAACTTCAGGATCAAGAGACATAGGCTCTTTTATCGTTGAGGGTTGGATGAACATCCTAGCCACTACTTTAGGAAAGGAAGAACACCCCGACCATGTTAGATGATATCAGGAGGGTGTTAGTATTTAGAAAAAAATTTGTCAGAGTAAGCAATCAAAAGACCAAAAAATAGAATCCTTAAAATCCAAGATGAAAGAGATGAAACAGTCCATGGGTGATCAAATTCAAGCATCCATGCAACAAGCTTTGTTAGAACGCTTGACAAGACAGTCACAATCTGCACAGTCTTCCCAACCTTCCCAGCCTGCCTAGTCTGCTCACTTGGATCCTCCACCTCCATCTCAGCCAAACTACCCCGCCCAACTTGCCTACTTTGATCATTTACCTCCTCGCTCAGACCAAACCATATATTGTGAATTGTTTGCTGAAGATCCTCATATACATATTGTTGCATTAGGACTCATATATTTTTTGGGGGATTTTTTATATCACCATCCTATGCATATGGGTCAGGTTAGAGTATCAATACTTAATATTATTGATCCTAATGCTCTACTACTATTTCCTACTGAGGAGATTACTAGAGTTAAGGATTGTCTGGGTCATTTTTTAGTTTGGCCAACCGTTCTTCTTCATTATATTTAATATGAGGTATTCATATTTTTTAATATTAATTACATATGATTGAAAATTAATTATAATGTTTTCTAACATTTATCTTATATAGGATTATGTGAAAGTAAAATAAATTGCATAATTGAAACAACACGTTCAGGAATAATTGACTATAGATACTTCTGATATTTCTTATGGGATACAAAGATTATCTCAAGCTTCTTCTTCCATGAATAATATCTATGAGTTTTGGATGATGTCCAATATATGCAGAAGATATTATCCATTGAGATTACTTAAAGAAGATATCTTGCATCTAGTTGATTTTGAAGAGCTCGGCCTGAATGTGTTGCAGTTGTTTTCGATGTAAGTAAATTGATGTTCAAATTTTTATTTTTTTAATAAAAAGATGGTTTAAATTGACTAACTATATTTCCTTTTTAAATTAGGTATCTACACATTCTTCTTGTACAAAATGACAGCACAACCATTTATAGTTTTGTAGATCCAGAATACATTTCCATTGAAGTGCAACATGTGAAGAATCCTAGTAGAGTTGCATATATATGTGAGAGATTATCACATACAGAGATTGGATGTTGGTTTTTTCCATTTCTTGATAAGTAATAACATAAAAATAATTATGAACTAATGATTATTATAATGTCATTAATTATGAAAATTTTTGTATTGTAGGGGGCATTGGATGTTAGGAATATTTTTCCCAATCGAATGCACCATATATTGGTTTTTCTCTTTATCATGGAGTGTTCGTAAAAAAATTTCCACCTTATTAGATTGGTAAGTTTTTTTTTCTTTTTTATAAGCTCATTATGTTTAATTCTTATTTTTTATACATGTATTATTAGTTTATATATAAGAAAATGCAGTTTATGGAAAAAATTTAACAAAGAACACATGTTGATAAAGAAACCAAATGCCATTAATTATGTGAAAGTAAAGGTAATTATTTTTTATATTAGATATTGTTCTATGATTTATATATGAGATAACATGTCCTTATGGATGATGGAACTACATTTATAAAATAACGAGCTTATGAAAAACAAAAAAACTTATCATAGTATTCTATTTTTTAATCTCATATCATTCAATGTTATTGTAGACATTCAATGATAATGAGTCTTATACCCAAACCAAACTTACCCATCTTCAATCTTTGTTTGTAAACTATTTGTTAAGTATGATTACGATTTGAAGCATGTATATTCTAATGTTTTTGAATAATATTGCATTTTATTAATAACATGTGTTCAAAAAACTAATTGTTTTGTTATAATAGGTGTTTGAATAGAATGATATCAAATGAATGCTTCAATAATATCCAACAATGATCATGTCATCAATTTCAAGTATGTGAATTTTAATTCTACTTTATAATACAAATGTATAGATAGATTTTTGATTAATTAGATAAAAACATGTACGTTTTTATAGATTTTTAGTCAATGATAAATACTGTTTGATTGTTGTATACTGTGTTTTATTACAAAGAATTTGATTATTTTGATAGTGTAATATTCTGTATTTTCTAAAAAAAATTACTTCTGGTGTCAGTTTTCTTAAAAACCGATGCTGATTTTTTTAAAAAAACTACATGGTTTTCGACGTCAGTTTATGTAATAAACCGATGTAGAAAATAGGGATGTGCTCAATTTCCAGCATCAGTTCGTATAATAACTGACGTCTAAAATCAGTTTTCGGCCTCGGTTAATTTGTAAAATCGACGCCAAAAACTAAGCATGGCATCGTTTTTTGAAAACCAATGCTGAAAAGCTTATATTTTACATCGCCTTTATAGACATCAGTTAAAAACTGACTTCAAAAATAAAATAAAAAATGACATTAAATCTAGCTTGTGCACTAGTTTGATTTAGATCATATTGATAAAAACTGGACTTGGGAGCTTTCCAAAAGGATAAAAAATCACAATGTGATTGAACAAAGTAGATCTTCATGAAAAAAATTTAGGATCATGTAAATGTGATAAAAAAAAGGCACACTTGGTATGGCTGACTAGATGCTTATTTGAAGAATCTAAAATTCAAAAGGGGTTGGGTCAAATATAATCTACATGTGAAAATATCCAAGGAGTACCAAATTATGGTGGTTGTGTATATGAATGATATCATATTCGGTGTAAGAAAGCATGAATTTGTGAAATAATTTTATAATCACATGAAATAAAAAATTTAAATATCCATCATTGGTGAAATCATATAATTTTTATGGATAGAATTGATTCAAAATATGTAATGCAATTTCATCTCTCAGAAAAAATATGTAAGAGATATACTGAATAAGTTCAACAAGTATTATTTCAAAACAATGTTGACTCTGATTTCCATTGGGACAAAAATTGTGAAGTTTGAGGATGAGAAATCTTTGGATCCCACCTATCATAGGTGGATAATTAAAAGCTTGATATATTTGACTGCAACATATATATATATATATATACATATCATCTTTGAAAAAATATTAGTGGCTAGATTCCAAAGCAATCCAAAGGAAGATCATCTCACAATAGTTAAATGAATTGTGAGGTACATTCAAGGTGCTCTCAATTATGTCTTACACTTTGAAGTAGGACAATATCACGAGTTTTCAACATTTTTTGATACTGTCTTGACTAGTGATATGGTGGATCTAAAGTCCACAAGGGTTGGTTCCTTCTTCATTAGTAGTAAAGGTGTGAGATGGTTAGGAAAGAAGTAAGAAAGAAATTTTCTTAGTATGGACAAGGTATAGTATATTTCCATTACAAAGGCATGAACTATGATATTGTAGATGAATCACCAGCTGATAGATATTGGTGATGAGGTGAAACAATCGATAATAATATTCTATGAATAAAATAGTGCAATCGATCTCATGAAAAAATCAGTTCAACACTCTCGTACCAAATATATCAAGATCATATATCACTTCATTAAAGGAAAAGTGGAATAAGGAGTGATCAAATTAGATCATGTTGGAACTAATTTTAAAGTGGAAGACATCATGATTAAGACATTGGTTGTATTCAAATTTGAGAAATACTAGTTGAACCTTAGTGTTCAACCACCTCTCATAGATTGAGGAGGTTTAGGTATTTCCCCTCTCTATTTTATATACTTATTTTCATGTTTTTAATGATTATCAGGCTCTATCTCTTTGGGTTTATTGACAAATAGGGGGAAAGTGTTTGAAATTCAAGTGATTTCCACACTCACTTATCCAAGGAGAGTTTTATAGTGTGAAAGTCAGGGGAGTTATGGAATATTGAATAAAATGAGTCATGTAATGATCTCATAGAATCTTATTTTATACTTTGATCATTTGTCACTTAGACTTAGAGTGATGGATGAGTTGATCTATTACAATCTAGAAGATTTAGAGTATGTGTGCGGATTTGAATTTCACTCTAGATTACTGATAAACCCAAAGGGTGATAATGTTGGAACCAAGGTGATCTAAGCTAGATATTGATAGTGTGTTATGTTTGCTATAAATCCATTCCAGGTTGATCAAGGTGTTTGAAATCTAAGAGAGATTGTTTATAGGAAAATAGAATCCCAGAAGATGTTTATAAATAGATATGGTTCCCATTATTTTCCAAATTTTTGGCTGTAAAGATCCAAAGGGATATTTTACACATATCGATTACATGAAACCATGTAGAATTTTTTTCAATGGAAGGTTTCTCACATAGCACAGAAGGTAGCTCGTGAATCCCAAGTAGCACAGAAGGCAATTCACGAAGGCTACATAGAAAAGTTATTAGTGGTGAGATGTGGTGATTCTTGGGAAACTGAAAGGGAAATTTTGTGAAAGAGTCACATGGTTTACGGAGATAGAAAGTGTTTTTGGTCCAACCACAAAGAAGGCATTTTTCTATACTAACCATATATCATAGGTCATTTTTGGCAGGAGGTGGTGTTTTTGGGCATTGTGTAGTGTTTACGTAATACCTATTCATGAGGGGGGTTAAATAGAATTTCAGTGATTAGTGAGATTTTCATATCTAATTCCTATAAATACCCAAATAATCCCATCATTAGAATAGGAAGAGAAGTTTCAGAAGATCCATAGTTTTTATTGGAAAAATAGATAAGTTAGGCAGACCGCATAACAAGGAGAGTTTTCATAGCATGGTAATTCACAAATCCAGGGATATCACATACCAAGGCCTGATCAAAAGTAATTTTATCTCACAATAGAGGAACCACAAAGTAGTAGTCCACTCACATGGCACAAAGGATGGTCTACGAAGCACATTATATAGTTAAAAATAAACCCAATAACTCTTATTTAATTACTGTTTTTGGATCCATCATTTTATACCGCTATATCCAATGATTTTTATAAAACCAAGGAGCAAATAAAAGAAAAATTGTTTAGAATTCATGATGCAACATAATCAGAAAATTTATAATGACAAGGGAATGAATTTCATGTCATTAAACTGAGAGAGACTTATTCTAGATCAGTGCACAAGGAGGAGTTGATGAAAGTGATCTAAGGGAGGCAATGCGCTTCCCCTGAATTCATTGTAAAGGTAATTCACCTAGCATGGAGTGAATGTAGTCAAAAAAATTAGTCTATGAAATCTAGTGAATCTTAATAGATTTCGGATAGTCTACGAAGCACATTATACAGTTAAAAATAAACCAAATAACTCTTATTTAATTACTGTTTTTGGATCCATCATTTTTTACCGCTATATCCAATGATTTTTATAAAACCGAGGAGAAAATAAAAGAAAAATTGTTTAGAATTCATGATGCAACATAATCAGAAAATTTATAATGACAAGGGAAGGAATTTCATGTCATTAAACTGAGAGAGACTTATTCTAGATCAGTGCGCAATGAGGAGTTGATGAAAGTGATCTAAGGGAGGCAATGCGCTTCCCCTGAATTCATTGTAAAGGTAATTCACCTAGCATAGAGTGAATGTAGTCAAAAAAAATTAGTCTATGAAATCTAGTAAATCTTAATAGATTTCAGTACAACTAACACACTGTCAACATTTCTCCTTAGACTATCCCTTAGTGGTGAATCAAGTAAATTTTTCCGCCTTCTATTTTATTTATGTATTTGTGTGTCTAGTGAATATAAATTGAAATCAAACAATTTTAAGGAGTTCCTACCAGTATGGGGACGAGATCTAACTAAATAAAAAGAAAAAGTCGATGCCTTGATTCATCCCTACCCTCTCAGGGTGTCATGTGGCATAACAATAGAATTTTCATTATATTAGATTTTCCTATTTAGGTCTCTATAATATTGGTTTTCATGTCCACAATTTAATTAATGAAGTTTCCAAATGGTTTAATGCAACCATCACTCTACAAAAATATTTCTATGTCACTAAATACATATCTTCTTTCCTTCAGCAATATCTTATGTCACTTACTAGGTTATAGAGATACTTGTACAAGTCAATAGAAAATGATATGCCATTGATAACTTGAATAAAAATTCATTTAAGCATTTTATTTTAATTAAATAAATGCTCAATTTCTACCCAAATGAGATATGTTATGTCTTTATAGGATAAATAGTGTAATCCAGATACTTTGAAGTAACTTTGATATGGTCAGATAATTACACGCAGTGTTCATTTTTAGTGTTGTAGGATGAAATAAACCAAGGAGGAAATACAATTCACTTGATTTGCATGTCGTGTGGGTTTATAAGAAATTCCATGTAATTTGTTTCAGATAGAATAAGAGATTAAAGAATAAATTTCATGTAAAGTTGGAGGAACTCATGATGTCGATACTGTGTGTTGCAAAGGATGCAAAAGATAAAGGAAATCAACAACACTGTTTTGAAAATAATAATTATGTTGGAGATATTCCCTAAATCCCTGAGATAGTTTTGGTTATATTATATGGTATGATATAGGTATATCTTAAATTATGATAAATGATATCATGGTTCTACCTTTTCCTGATGGAGTGTATGATATAGGTAATTTGTAAGGCTTATTGAATCATATTATATGATTCATAACACCCTATGATTATCGAGGAAATTGAAAGTTAAATGGTTAATGTTTGGATCACCTACACATTGGTTATCATCAATATGATGATTCATAAGATGAAATGTATGAGAGGATCAATGATGAATTCATGTCATGAATGTATGGAATGACCAAAATATTAACTCATACATTATACAATGTAGGAATTAAAGCATTATCACACAAGGATAATACTCAAAAGATATATAAGGAGGTATTCACCATGATACGAGGATGTTTTAAGCATCCCTTGCTTCCAAATGATTCTCCCTCTTTTAAAAGTTCTCTTCCTTCTTCCTCTTTTACTATGTGAGATACTAGCATATCTCGGAGAGAAAGATCCCACTTGAGCATCAGGTGATTTGGTCTAACCTATGAATACACAACAGAGGAGGGAGTTCGATGGATTCCTATGAGAGAACTTCATCAAACCACTATGATAAAGATAGTAGCAGAGGATTGACTAGTGAAATATACACGATGTTCTTCATTTTATGTTTATGCATGGTTTTAGTTTCAGGCATGTTAGATATTTGATCTTGCATTTCTAGTTGTCTTTGCTACATTGATTAAGTGTTAATCATTCCTTAGAAACCATTCAATGGTATCAGAGCCATCATACTTCAGGATTCAAAAAATCATGTCTAAAATAAAGAAAATATGATATCGTAATGAATATTGTAAAATATAATTAATTTTTTTCAATGTGGCTGGTAATATGATATTTGATACAATTTTATGTGATTGGACCACTCTATATAATATATAATATCATATTAGATGATTCAATGCAAATCCTTTGGTTTTAATATATCATATAGTACAATATAGGGAATCATATGATTCAATAGCACCAACACGAGATTGAAAAATAGAGTATCATATCACTAAGATGATATCACAACCTGTTATAAAAAATGATTTCTCATGTGATGATGAATTTATTCTACGTATAATGAAAAGGGTTAATATTATTTTGGGCCTACCATAAAGCGCAATTGCTTTGAATCTCTTGAGTTATTTCTTCAAAACCACCCTTTGTTAGTTTAATCTTACACAGATTGCATTATCAATCATATTTTTTGATTGATAATGCTTAAAAGAACTATGAAGCATCACTTTTATCTATTGTTAAATATGATATATGAAGAAAAATATGTTTTTTTCTTCAAGTTTTCAATTATGATTTGATTAAAATAATTTATAAATTATTGAAAAGAGTATTTTTCGGATATTTATTTGATTTATCAATTATTTATAAATAAATTAATTATAAAAGTTTTATAGTAAATTATTAAATGTTTATGAAGCATTTAAAAACAAATATTCTATAAATATTAATTGTTAATGTTAAATACATTTTTCAAATTTACATGGAATGAATTATAACTTGGATATAAATGGTTTATATAGAAACTATAAGTGTAATTTATAAAGTGTTTATAAATTATAAAATAAGGAAAAAATATATAGGATTTTGTATTTAAATTATTAATTTTTCATAATATTTAATTTGAATTATTCAAATTAAAATTCCATATTTTAGAAATTATTTAAACCATATCAAAAGTAGTTTTGATAATTAATATAATCAAGGTTTAAATAATGTTAAACATGGGATATTTAGATCATGTAAATTGTTTACATAATAAAATTGGTATATAAAATGTTTATATTTTACTTAATATCATATATTTAAATTAAATTCTTTGTGAAAGCATAATACGAAGGGTTTTATATTGGATATAAATATAATTAGTGTATATTTATCAAACTATGGAATGATTATAGTGCATGACTAAATTATAAGTGTTTATATTTTTCTTTACTTATGAATTGTTCGTAACATATTTATCTCATGTATAAATTTATGAATTGTTCATTTATTTAATTATTCCTTTATTTATTATTCTGAAATATAATATTTGTATTATGAATGGATGTATTCTTTATTTTAAAGAGTTAAACCGACCTCGATCACTATAATGGCTTTCCTCACCTCACGATATCGACTTCGGAATTTTCGAAGGCTTCGACGCTTCTCAACCTAACGCTGGTGGCTCATTTCAGTTGACATCATCCGTCGATTGAGTCTTTTGATAAATTTTTTTCTCGAACCTGGGGTTTATAGAACCCAGAAACCATAGGGCTTCTTGACAGGTGACATATTATGATTCGGTTCTTCTCTGAGGATGATATGATTTCAGCCTGGTCCAGAGCCACCCGATCATGCAACAGCTCCCATTTCTTTCTCTTCTAGTGGTCTTACGATCACCATATGAAACGGGACGCTCCGACTACATCTTTATGGGTAAGCCTTCCAGAACTCCCTCTTCTGTTTCAAAATCTATCAATTACCCGCATGTTGGGGAACCTAGTTGGCGGTTTCTTATGTTCGGACAGTAGAACAAACAAGATATGTCACCCTATTTATCCCTGAATTTGTGGTGAGGTTGATGTTTCCAAACTAGCGATTGATTGGACCTGGATCACGGTTGGCGAAGAAATTCGGTGCAAGCAGAGGGTGGTCTTTGAGAGCTTAACAAGGTTTTTCTCTTCTTGCAGGCGGTTGGGCCACTCCATTACTTCATGCCGGAGTGGTAGCAGAAACCTTAATGGTATGCAATCACCTCACCTTACAATCGGGTCATCTATCGTGAACACCTCCGCTAATCCCCATGTTCGTGAGGTTGATCTCAATCTTGATGCTCATATCGTTAAACCGTGCAATAGGTTCTTTGACCCACGAGTTGTGGATATTTTTTCCAAACTGAGGAGTGTACTGGATGATGGTAAGAAGATAGAGCAGGTCCTGCGCGAGGCTGGACCTTCTTATGTTGATAAGGTGAAGTATGGTGGTATAGAAAATGGACAGGAGGTCGTACCCTCTGCCGACTCCAATGCTGATGATGCCCATGTAGATGCACGGGGGCTGTCCGAGGTGCATGTTTCCTCAGGTCCGAATGATGTTCTGTCCGAGTTGCATGTTGTCCCAAGTCCGAACACAGTTCCATCTCCGAGTTTGCGACCGCTAGATCAACATGAACCTCCAGGGTCTATTCAGACCCGCAATCAGTTCACATGTTTGAGTGCTAAGGGGAAGGGAAATGACGACCTGGAAGGATGGCAAACACACATGCCAAGGTGGAAACGCAAACAGGTCACAACAAGGCCTTCCGAGGAGACTAAACCAAGCAACAAAGAAGCAGACTCCTGTGCGTCGACAGATTATGAGCAAGACCCTCAAGGCCACATGATGGTTGGGCCTGGCTTGAGAAAGGGAAAGCAAGGGAACATTGTCTCTGGGAATTTCCTAGTTCACAAATGAGGGAAAAAGGCAAGGCCCCGCAAAGACTACTCGAACACCCCGAAGACAATTGTTACTAGATATTCAGGGAAGTTTAGACATAATGGGATAGTGAAAGGACCAGGGGTCCCAACAAATTGCTTAAAGTGACAGGCAAGTGTCTGGAGAGTTGGGCGACCAAGTTCTATGTAAGAAAATCAAGGCCACTAATGGAGAAATCATGGTACCAAACGTTGAACCAATACAGGATAGTACTGAAAGCAGATTGGCAGACAAGGTGGAGGCGAGGAATGGGGAATGTCTGGAGATTGTCTTACACTTTGAGGGGGATATGTTAGAAGAAACCTTTCAGATCAATGCCTCGAAGGAAGTTATCCACATAATTTATGAGAGGTCGCCAAGTGTTGAAACTAATGAAGAACAAAGTGAGTGGATCACCAAACAGTACCGCATCCTGGCGTGGGGTTTCAATGGAATGAAGATCACCGCGAAAGAATTTATCCGGACCTGGGACAAGATGGCAGATTATTTTGAAGTTCTTCTCAGGAATGATATGAACATGTAGGTATCCACTCTGAATTAGAAGTTGTATAGGGTGGTTGACTTGAGTATCCTTAGTCTTGTTTTTAACAACTTTGTGGGCTCATTTTGTGGTTAACACCTTTTCTTTGGACATGTGCGGGTTTCCCACGTTTTCCACAAAAGTGATTTAGAATAAAAATTTAACTTTTAGGTCTATAAAATTTCTATACATGTATTTATGGGGTTACCTGCTAGGCATGATAATTGATTTAGTTTTCTTCTACCTTGATATGGGCATATATTGGGTTATGAGCTTGAATTAAGTAGAGAAGTATAGTTTATACATATTAGGTGTTAGAATTATTATGGAATTGAAGTCGCTCTTAAGTAAAATATCTTTGGGCAGAGGGACTTTGGGTCAGACAACTCACTGGCCTGAAGGCTTATGACTTGTCAATAAAAGTAGGGATTGGCTATTTATCACCCCAACCTTACTCTTATGGGGATTTTTGATTTCATATTCTTTTAAGTATTTACATGAAAGTGTATCATGTAACTTATGCATGAGATGTATTTGGATATGTATGAATATAATTGGATTTTAATTTGGGTTAGTAACACAAGTTACGAGTTGTGTAAGAGTTACACATCAACATGGTTTAGGCATATTGATTTGGTGGAAAGAATATGATTCCAAACTAAATCACTAGAATAATGCATACATAAAGGGAATAAAATGAGATAAGATGGTGAGCTTAAATCCCCTTTAAAAATATTAAGTGTCAAATTCCTTTCAAAGTGGACACTTTTAAATACCTCAATCATCAAACCATGTAGTTTCATGATAAATTTGGGTTCCCGTGGATTATTTTATGTAATGAAATCAAGTAATGAGGTGACCCTAAGAGTTAGGCTCCTTGTTATTGGAATTTAATTTGGGTTACACTTAGTTGGTAAACCCTAAAGAAGAATACAAAATGAATGGTGTTGAGTTTATCCATATGATATATGGGATAAAGATTTATCTGATCAACTATCCAAGAGTCATATATAATATAATTGATTTGATGACCTACATAAATAACCAAGTGGTGTGATAAAGCTAAAGTTGACTCATTGCTCTATAAAATATAGATGTTGGACAACTAATGGGAAATATGGTTTAAAAATGGATCATCATTTTAGTGGGAACACATTTAATAAATGTCCTTATTAAATGAAAGTAAAACATGATAATCATCCAATAAAAGCTTATATTATAGATAAATGGAATCATCATCAAATGAATTGACCTTGAGATAAATCTATTAAAAGAAGAAGCTTAATATAAGAAACTTATTAGATTGGTATGAAAATTAATAATTATTCTTAAGTAAGAGAGAAAATTATATGTGTTAGAGTAACACCTTCATGTATAACCAAATGTTTAATCCATTCAAAAAATGAATCTAGATTCTAATGAGAAGCGTAGATTGATTCATTTAATGTTTTAAAGGCCTTAGATGTAAGATGACCTAAGGAATTATAGTCTTTACTCATATACTTAATATGATTGGGCATGAATTGGAGGGATGTGAGTTTTAATTAAGGCTTGTTTTTGTTGTGAAATTCATTATGATAGATTTTTTTTAACAAGATAAACGAGTTTAATAAATTTTACCCTATTTTTCCCAAAGTGTTGAGGATAGATGAATTGGGCATGCGATATCCAGTTTCTAGGGTTGTATTGCTAGTTCAAGTGGGTGAAAGTTCAAAATAGAAGAAGAATGTTTGTTGGAAAATTCAATGATGTTTCATCAAAATAGCCAGTTAAGGTCATTGAAAAAAAATCATGAAGGGGATATGTTTCTATATGATGGAATTTTCTAGAATACCTAAATGAGTTTAAGAAAATCCATGGAAATTCCATGTCAGATATCAGTGTTATAGAAATCAATTCCTTGATATTGAAGGGTTTATGATACCAAATTTTTTATTTTTCAAAGGTTATAAATATATTGGAGTTCAAAATCATGATAATAATTGATGGAGATTTTAGTTTGTATTCAAATGATGAAGCAAGGTGTTATTGAATCATGGAATAGATGTAAAGGAATATATCAAGCTTAGCTAGATCTAAAAAAAGATATGTATTTTCATCTTGAATTCTCTTATATGATAATGGATGTTGCTTGAAATCAGGGTTTTGTGTCGTCTTTATCCCTCTTCAATATTTTTATCTCCTAACTACCGCAATATAACAGCAACCAATGTTGTATCAAAACAAGGCTACCACTGTGGAGTTTCTCTCACATTTTTCTATTTTTATTATTTTTACAAAACTATTATATTTCTAGGGGGTTTCTAAGAAGAGAATTGAAACTATCCTAATTATCTAAAATAAAAGACATTAAAACAAAAGAAAACAGAAGAAAACATATAGCAGTGAAAGAAAACTGAAGAGAAGTCAAAAATAGTTAGTGGCCTTACCAAGTGATTCTACTAAATTATCCGTTCTTCATTGCCTTGAAATGATTTCTCTCTAAATTCTCTCAACACTTTCTGAAATCTCCAAGCTGTGTGTCTCATTAAGTTCGAGAAAATTGAATCCAATGACTAGAATCTCAATCATCGACCTTCTTTCATCAAGATCCATTCAATGTAGATATGGTCATCAAGCACTTTGATAGAATCAAATTGTTGTGCCCATAGTTCTCCATTGAGAATTGATGACCTTCAACAATGAGAGTTGAATGAAAAACTTCAAACCGGACTGATCTAACAGTCCGCACCCGATGAAAAATTCATGTTGATTGGCTATGCATTAGTCAAAGAATGGAAGAGAAAATAAAATGAAATGATGGAAAAACAATTATCAAACATCAACAGATTACTAAATAATTGAAATTCTAGAAATTATTTATAGATTGAAAGAAAATATAAAAGCTTAGAATGAATTCACCATTAAAAATAACAAGGTACAACTATAAGAAAACTAACCAATAATGTCTACTGAACGCGACCGACCTTCGATCTTTGTCTCCATGCTCACAATAGATCTTCTTTAAGTTTGCCAGAAAATCTTCTCATTCTGCTCTTCGTTGCTTCACTCCGATGATGTGAGAATTTTTTGATATCTGCTCCCCAACTCTTGAACTAATCCCTTGTCTAACTTATTCTCCACCCGGGTCACAATCTCCCAACACCACTTCTGAATGGTTACATAGATATGAAAGAATTAACTCCCTACATTTGAGACACTAGTGATGTAGCTAAAAAAAACCCTCTACCCAATTGTGTCACACCTGCATGTGAGCATTAAATGCTATATAAAACATTTATTACCTTTTGACTTTTCTTAAAGAAATAAAGAAGAAATATTTTTTTCTCATCATTCCAGCATCCTAAAGCCACATGTTAGTATACTCTTCACCTTCTCCATGCTCTGACACAAAGTTCTGAAATTCATAGAAAAATTAATCCACAATGGCTATCTTCAATATTAAACACCTGCAACATCAAAAACACAAGCAGCAAACACATCTCTCCCTGGTATCAACATCCAAGTATCACTTCAATTTATTCAATATCAGACAAATTAACAGTCAAACAAATTTACCAATTCTTCAGTGCCGATCCACTCTAGAAATGAAAACCAAATTCTTAAGTTCAATGGATTCAATCCCAAGTTTCATCTTCAATCGATCTTGGTTGGTAATCTTTCGCACTAACATGGTCTCAGCACTATTTTCAACATCTCGACCTCAGGGTCTTACTAAAAACCCATATTAATTCTCGAAAGAAATTAATAGAAAAATGTGATAAAATCCATTAGATTTCATTTAGAACTCTAGTTATGGGAGTCTCATCTTTGACAGGCCACACTCAGAATTCTCCATACGCTTGGACCACCATGATGTCCCTAATTCAAGTGGTGTTACAAACTGATTTCATTGTGGAATTTATTTAAAAACCTATCGTGAAAACAAATTTTCCCCACAACCATAGAGATCAAAACTTCCAAGATCCCCTGTCAATGAAAATGAACCTGAAAATCAACAAAACAAAATCCTACCAGTAATAAATTCACCATGAACCCAATGAAACTACTTCATCAAGCTCAGGAACTCCCAATCGGTCTCAAAACCCTCATCAACAACAAAAATTGAAGCATCTGGATACAAACTTCTCAGATCATGAGCTTCAGTCATGAAAATGTCAACCCGGCATCAAATATCCTCTTCTTTGAATAGTTTCGACCGATTCCAACCTTAAAAGTCAGATTAAATCGTCGTCGTAGAGAAAGTTCAGATCTGGATTGCTTGGTTCGGTTCACGAGCTCACCATTAATCCTTCATCCTCAAGGTTCGGCGGTGCGAACTCGGACTCCAGAAGCGGATCAAGGTCTCTTCATCAAACTCAGATTTGGGAAGTCTCAATTTCATCTCATTCGGTCTTCATCAATGGTGGAGGCGGAGTCGGTCGTCAGTTAGGAGCTCGACAATAGCTCGAGTAGTAATGGCTCTATGGTCACATTCCACAGCGGTGATGAGATCTGGGGTTTGTCTTCAAATAGGCCCGGTGTTGAAATTCTAATTGTTAAATTAATTAAAGAAATTAAATACTACTCTTAACTTAATCAATGATTTACAAAAAAAACTAGGAAAGTATAAAATGAATTGATTGAAAACTTAGTAAAAAAACTTGATTTATTATTTTTAAAGAAACATCAAAAGTAAATAATAAAAACAATGTGAAACAAAATTAAAATAAAAACAAAAATTAATTAAACATAAAATCATTAAATTAAAGGGTTTTATTATTTTAACCAAAAAATAACACCGAAATAAATTAACTAATCAAAACATTATTTTAACCACTAAAATACAATTAATTTAAAAAAGTTATATGAAAAAATGTATCAAAATACACCCACATCAATTCTCTCACACTAAGGTTTTGTTTTTCCTCAAGTAAACAATTAATCAAATTCAGTGCATTCAAATAAATTTTATGTTTGAAATACTAAGTTGCCACAAAAAAAATAATTTTTCAAAATTATTTTCCCCCGTGGATTTTATCAAACAATGAAAATTGTAACACCTCAAGCTTCTACGGTACGCTTCTCTTGAAATAATGCGATAGCGTATGTTGTACGCAACATCGAGTTCTAACACACCACAACCAATCAAACTAGGCGTTATGAATAGTAATACATACTTTTTGAAATTATATATATTTTATATTTCAAAATGGACTTCATTTTTGGATTCAGAATATCGAAATTATCCTAAGTTGAATTTTTCGTATTTTTCTGAGAACTTCCAATTTTTATGAATAGTGAAAAATACTTAAAAACAACTTTTTTAATCAAAATAATTTATAGTGATAAATTATATTATTTAGTGGTTTTAAAGTATAATTAGAATACATTTTTACCATTTTATCCAATGGTGTTCATTATAATTAATTTCACTTTGAAATTGGACATAAACAATTGTCAATCTTTTGATATATATTGTTTCTTAAAAACACGCTATTTGTTGTGACAGCAGAAATTAATTATAAAATTAATTAATGCAACTTTTATGTTTGGAATTTTGTAGAATAGAAATCATTTTTGAATTCAGAATATCAATTATAGCTTAGGGTGAAATTTTGGCATTGTTCTGAAAAACTTCAATTTTTGATGAATAGTGAAACTACTAAGTGATAGTTAAAAAACTGAATTTTTCATAAAACTTAATTTTACCGCTTCTGTGATTGGAATTTCAAAAATCCGAGAGACACGGTTAATATCAAGGAGTAAAATGTGGTTCAATGAGATGAAAATAATTTTTGATGAATAGTAACTTTTTACTTTTATTTACCACGGTTAAAAGTAAATAGAGTAATTAAGGGTAAAAATGATATTAATATTACCCTAACACATGTCCTAATTCTATTGGACAAGTGTATCTCGACCAAAAACAACCTTAGGAATAAAATATTATTATTTAGGTCCACTTGGATTAGATTAGGACATTTATTATTATTTAATTCAAAGAAGAGTTAAAAGAGTTAAAATCAAAGTTTATTTACTAAAACATTTTTAATATAGGGTTATACATAAGATAAATTCGATTGTAAATATTCATTAGAAATCTAAAAAGATTTCCTACATAATGATATTTTATTTATAATTTTTAGATTTTATATAATTTAATTTATTTATGACACAATGATGATGCAGTAATTACCATAATAGTGAAAAATTAAAATAATTGACATTATAAATACCCAAATAAATATAATTTGAGACTTTTAATGAATTACACTAATTTTCTAGGATAATATGACATATTAGGATTGATTTAATTGACTTTGTTCGAAGTAATAATTCTGTTATGAGTTTCACAAAAATCAATTATTGAATAGTGTCAAAATTGACATAAAAGAGTTTTTAAAACAAATATTATATTATTAATTGATATTAAATTCCTAAAAATCTAAGGTTCGGCCAAGAGACTTATATCATGATAGTTGTATCATTAATGGACCACTTGGAGGTCGCTTGGATGTATATAGTAAGTTTATTAACCATATAATATAAAAATACAAAGAGACATTGTAAAAGTGAAACTAATTGACTAAGAGTTAATACTTAATGATAAGGTCAATATAGTAACTCAAACCTGTCTAAATTCTATTGGTTGAGTGGTTTTCGACCTATCCCCACCTTAACCTTTAAATAATCCACTTTGGAGCCATTAGAAACCGAATATGAATTTATTATAAAATAATATTTCTAGCTTTTCCAAAGGTGCCCCTCACCCCTCTTATAAAAGGTCACTCTCCCTTCTCATTAACTCACACCTTCAAAGCCTTATGGCTCGGCCAAACTCTGCCCAAATACTCTCTCAACTTCCCCCACTTCATCCTAGAGGTCTTCCTTTAGTCAGAAAGGCAACCTAAGAGCCCTTTTGATCAAATCAAAAGGAAGAACCCGAAGAAGAGGTAATGATTTCACCACCTTTTTCCAAGTTCCTTTCTTCTTCCACTTCTTCCTTCTTTGTTATTACCATTATAAAATAATAACTCCAGTATATTATATATACTGTGATGTTATTATAAATATGGTATAACCATATTCAGTATTCTATCCATCCTTTGAATAACATGTCACCATACGTGCGTACGTACGACTTACCGTCTCCACGTCGTGGTGTAACTGTTATTCAATAAATTATTATTTGGATGGGTATAATAATGATGTGTAACTCATGTAAATAATAAATATAACATGATAATGATTCTGTATATATGATATACCATCCAATTATATATTATTTTAATATCAAAATAATGATATTGTCGCTCGTGCGTACGTACGGACTACCGTCTCCACGAACGCGATGAGATTCATTCTCCATCGTATCCATTCAAGTATAATTCTCATTTGATGATTAATATTAGTATCTAAGTACTTGATATCATTCTGGATATGATTAAAATACAACCTATCCATGACAAACATGACTTACATAACAAAACATATAAAAGAAAATGAGTAAGATAACACCTGAAACAACGATAATACTAAGATATTATTAACAAATCAATGTTAAAAGATCATATATGATATCATATTCTTGTATAATTTAATAACAATTATTTCACCATTATACAGGAGGTTAACCTACCCCAACCAAGGAAAAGTACAGGGTAAAGGTTATTTCGCAATCTCTTCATTATCCGAGGTTGTTTATACGTAATTATCTACTGGGACCTCTTTATCATCCACATCCATGTTTCTTAAAAATGTATTTCAAAACATTTTTACTATTTAAAAGATTATGGGTTAAAGTCATTTATACCCTTGTTTGACTTTTTATAAGAGGTTTATAAAGGAATATTTCCGTCGTTTTCCAAACAAGGTGCTTTTTAACCTTTTCGACAGAATTAAGGTAATAATGTTTTTTTAACTTATACGGCGGGTGCGGCTATTTTCCGCCCTTATAAAATCGTCGAAGCTTCCCTTACAATATTATAAGAATATTTTCAAAGAAATTTTTTTATTTTATAAATATATGACTCTTAAATGATTTCAAAATAGAAAGAGATATTTCTCTAAAAAGAGTTTTGATTTCATCTATGTCAACATTGTTTGATGGATTTTACGCTTATTTGAAGTTGATTTATTATAATACAAAAATTCTATATTGTATTGAAGGTTTTGTGATATGTTTGAATGTGGATGTGTTATTTTTATACCATTCATGTTTTATGGAGAAAGTATTGACATTTCGTATGCTAGTTTTAATACGAATGTTTATGTTATTTTTAAACCTGTTCATATGAGGAATGCATTGGACTTAATATGTGACGGGTGGAGCCCGCTATAGCTCCTCGATGCATCGGTAGGTCTCATGAGACAAACTAGTGTCTTGTAAAAAGGCCTGGACAAAATCTTATTTGTAGTCTTGGCACGAGGCCTTGGCTATGTGGTTATGATAGTCTGGCATTATACATTCCATCATTATGAAAGTGGTTATTGATATTGCATGCGATTATTCGATTAGTAGAACATACATGTGAATAAGTAAATGACATTATTTCATTTTATTTTTTCCATACTATGTTGAAGTTCAAGTTTAAAAGGCTTTTGTTTTAGTTATACATTGCCTTAAATGTTTATTCTTATTTATGAAATTTTCCGCTATATTGTTATCCTTACTGGGTATTTGAGATCACCCCTTTTCTATGTTTTATTTTTCCTAGGATGTGAAGAAGTAAATTATGAATGACCTACATGGATATTATGAGGGGATAATAGTGTGGACTATGGATACAATATGTTGTTGCAGTAGTTTTTCACTTTATTATGTAATGTAAGACTTATGAATATATCTAGTGTTTCCAAGGCTACTAAACTAATCGGTCTTTTGAGATTTGATCTTTCTTGTGATCATGCCAATGTTATGTAATAATGCACCGACTCTGGGTAACTAGGGTTGGGGCGTTACAAAAATGTTTACCCTCAAGAAATTGAGTATTCTTTATGTGAAAAATCAATTCATCTTTTACAAAAATAATTGACCCTAAAAATTTGAATTCAGATTGAACTCATTTCAATTTACATTCAAATATAAGTCCAAAATTCTCTTTATCTTCAGAAGAACCGACTCACATAAATTGGAAATAAAATAATTTAGACACTCTCTTTGGATTAGAAGATTTAATAAATTAAAAGGAGTATAAATAACTCATCCAACATCTTAATGGATAAAATAAAAAGTTCAACCTAGATTAGGATTTTCATTTCATAATTCATTTGAATGCAAATTTTACGAGTTTGAATCCAAATTAAAAGATTTAAGGAAAATGATAATTGTAAAATATTCTCACAATTCCTTACCAAAGTTTACTGATTTTCAAGAGGGTAAAAAATGAATTACTCAATTATATCTAAGGATTAATATAAAATCAACCTCATTAAAGTGGCTACATAACATTAGAAATTCAAAAAAAAATTAAAATCCCTGAAAAAGATTTATTGAAGCTTGAGAAAACATCAAATTTGAAAAATTTATGGATTTTTGATGATATCACATTGTGGTAATGATTAGCATAGTGTAAGACCTTCTCCCCCACACTAAAGTTCAACATTTTTCTCAATGTTGAACTCAAGGTGGAGAAAACATGTGAATTAAATTTTAAGGTTCAACAAGATTTGACAATTCAGTAGATTAAAAACACGTTCAAAAGGGTTAAAATCAAGCTCAAAGAAGTTTCGACACACAATAAAAATAATAAACAACAATTAATAGCATGTTCAAAGGTGTACTACTGGTTACCACTTCAAAAATTTCAGCTCAAAGATGAGTTTTGTAATTAGCACATTTCCAAGAAGTGTGCAGAATAATTTCCTACATAGCATGAAATTATTCAACACTAATACAAATGCCAAAATAATCTATTTAATAGCAATAACAAGAAATTTTCATCACAAAATTAATCATTAAACAATTCTTTCATTTTCAATATTATTCAAACAATTAATGAGAAAATTAGCACCATAAAACAAATTTAAAAAGTTTGAAAAAGTGAAAAGAAATTTAGACTGAAAACTCCCTGAATTAGAAGCTTTATTCTTCTTTACATAGATTAAAATACACCCCTTATTTTATTTGAAAAATATCATCTAGTTAGATTAAAAATTCCTAATAATATAAATAGATTAACATTAGATCGCAGAAAAATTCGGCTCAAGAAAAATAAAACTAGATTCTAAGAAGTAAGGGTGTTGATCCATGTTGCTTCAGCTTATAGCTTCATTTAATCATTGAAATTACAAATTATCTTCCCAAAAAAATGGATATATAAAGTGAATAGCATCCCTAAGTGGATTCCTTAAGGTGAAAAATATGAAAAGATTCTCCCATTAAGATCACTTTATTCTCTGCAAAGAAAAACTATGAAAAAAAATCTTAACACAACAAAGGGTTAATACCTTCCCTCGGACTTATTTCAAACAAAACAATTAAGAGAAGAAACAAACTATTTATTCAATGGTATTTAGCTTCTAATAGAAGTCATTACTCCCTCGAAGGTTCCTTATTACCTTATCTAAAAAGTGTCAGTGGATTTCCATTAACAGTAAATGGAACATCTTTCCTAGGATATAGAATATGTATAGCACCAAAAGGGAAAATGTGAGTTAGAATAAAATTTCTATCCCATTTGGAATAAAATTTACCTGAAAAAAGATTAATCTTGGAGTTGTACAATAGCACCTTATCTTTAATTTGAAACTTTTTATTTAAAATCATATTTTCACAAACAACTTTGGTTTTCTCCTTATAAATCCTCGTATTTTCATAATAATTTTTTCTTATCTCCTCCAACTCTTGAAAACAAAACTTCATCTATTTTCCAGCCTCAAACAGATTCATATTACATGATTTGACAACCCAAAAATCGTTATGCTCAACCTATATAGAAAAATGGAAAGCCCATCCAAAAACTATTCTCTAAGGAGAAATCCCTATTATATTCTTATAGGAAATCCTATACACCCAAAGAGCATCCTTAAGCCTTAAGCTCTAGTATTTCCTGTTCAGGTTACCAGTTTTCTAAAAAATACGTTTAATATCTCTTTTTAAAACTTTAGTCATACTATTTGTTTGAGGGTGATAGGGTGTAGAAAATTTATGACTTACCCCATATATTTTCAGCAAAGCCTCAAGAGTCCTATTATATAAATGAGTTCCCTAGTATGTGAGAATAAATCCGAGAATTCCAAATCTAAAAAATAAATTACTTTTTAAAAAATGGGTCACCAGCCTAGCATAATTTGTCCTTGTTGGAATAAATTAAATCCATTTGGAGAAATTATCAACCACAAAGAAGGATGTATAGGTATCCAAAGGAATTATGAAAATGACCCATAAAATCCATTCCCCAAACATCAAAGATGTCACAATGAGAATTTTTTCCTTGAAATTGACAAGTTGTACAAGTCCTAAAAAACTCACGATAATCTTTGAAAATGTTGCGCCAATATAACCCTGAATCTAGTGCCTTTCTAGAAATCCTATGTGGCCTAAAGTGGCCACCACACCTCAAACTATGGAATAATTTTAGAACTAAATGAATTTTAGAATTCGGAATACATATCCTAAAAATCTGGTCACTTCCCAAATTCCATAAGTAAGGTTTATCCCAAACATATTTCCTTGACTCACAAATAATTTTAGTAACTTGTTTCTTGGAAATCCAATGTGGGGTAATTTTAGCAGCTAAGTAAATCACAATATTTGAAAACCATGGAATCTTGTCAACAGTAGTAGAATACAACTTCTCCCTAGAAAAAAATATCTCTAAAGGTTTAACAAAAGATTTATCTTGATAAAAATTAGTAGGTATTCTACTTAAATGATCAGCCATAATGTTCTCAATTCCTTTCCTATCATGGATCTCTATATCAAGTTACCGAAGTAATAAAATCTTTCTCACCAGCCTTGTTTTGATTCCGGTTTCTTCATGAGATGCCAAATATCAGAATGATCATAGATAACCACAACATTAGATTTCAAAAGATAACTTCTAAACTTATCAATAGAAAAAATAGCTAGTTTTTCCTTCTCAGTTCTAGAGTAATTGTATTGAGAAATATCTAAAGTCCTAGAAGTATAAGTAATGAAATGTGATTTCATTTCTACTCTCTGACCAAGAACAACCCCCAAAGACAACTCTGAATCATTATTCATCAACCTAAAAGGAAAAATCCAATTAGGTGGTTGGAATATTGGTGGGGAAATAAGATTCAATTTCAGTTCACTAAAGTCTTCCTTACACTTATCAAAAAAGACAAAAGGAATTTCTTTCTAAATTAATCTTGTCAAAGGAAGAGAAATCCAGCTTAAATCCTTCATGAATTTTCTATAAAACCCATCATGACCAAGAAAAGATCTAACATCCTTAATAGTATTAGGAAAAGGGAGTGAATAGATGATTTCAACTTTATTCTTGTCCACCCGAATTCCATCATTAGACACTTCATGATCTAGCACAATTCCATTTACAACCATAAAATGATAATTTTCATAGTTCCGAAAAAGGTTCTTCCAAATACACACTCTTAGAACAACTCTTAAACTCCTTTTAAAGCTCTTAAAAGATGGCCCATACAATATAAAGTCATCCATAAACACTTCCATGCATTCCTAAAGAAATTCATAAAAAATGATAAGCATACATCTTTGGATAGTGGAAGGATCATTACAGAGTATGAATGGAATTCACTGATAAGAAAAGGTACCAAAAGGACATGTGAATGTTGTTTTTCCTAGTCCTACAGAGTTATGTGAATCTGAAAGTATACATAAGAACCATCTAGGAAGTAATAATCAGATTGAACAGCTAACCTGTCAAGTATTTTATCAAGAAAAGGTAAGGGAAAGTGGTCCTTCCTAGTCACAAATTTCATCCTCCTATAATAGATGCAAACCCTCCACTTTATGGGTTACCTAGCAGGAACTGGCTCTCTAAATTCATTTTTGATAATTGCAAATCCACCTTTTTAAGAGTGATTTGAACTAGAATTACCCATCGACTATCATAAATGGGATAGATTATACCCGCATCCAATAAGGTAGTAAAATATTTTTTAATAACTTCAATGTAACGACCCGATGTTTTTAATTATATTTGTTTCCTAATTTTGTGTGTTATTTTATTTTATAATCAACAAAACTATATCCTTTAATTAATGAAGTGGGTATAATTAAAATGATACCATTGGGTTTCAACTATTATATGACCATTGTTCAATATAACCATTGGAAACTATAATCTTAAATTTGTGTTTTTACAAATATAGTTTTCTTGGTTAATTAATATAGAAAGAAGATTGAATGGCCTCATCCAGTAGACTCGAACCATATGAATCCCATCTGTCAGAGCTTGGGAATGAGGTAGCATCACTGGGCTTTGCTCTGGACCAAGCCCAAGCCAAACTTCAACGTATGAAGCTTGAACAGAATCACCTAAGGGAGAAGTTCAAGCTGATAGAAATCACCACTCGAGCAATATTGTCCGAGCCACCCCAAGATTCTATCACCATAACACACCTTACACTTAGGTCTTATACCAGTGTTATAAGGGGCTATGTAACAAGACCTTAGCTGCTTTGTGTAATCCTTTTATATAAATAAAATTGTTATTTATTCTTATGGAAAATTTTGTGAATTTCAAATATCCGGATAAATATAGGATGTGTATTATTGAAGAATTTAGAAAAAAATTGCATTTTTAAATTTTTTTGTATTCATTAAATAATTAATAATGTGAAATTATTTTCTAAAAACGGTCTTCTACAGTTGTGATCAGTGAGAAATTTAGAGTCTAATAAGATCAACTTGGTTTTTAGTAAATATTAAAGTAGGAATAACAACATACCCATATGAATAGTAATGAATAGTAATTTGACCAAAAAAATAGAAACTTCACCCATGAATGCATAAATACATTTTAGACATCTTAAAAGTGAAAAAACGACCATAGTTTAAGTTTTGGTATTTTTGTACGCCATAAATATTTTATTTACAATTTTATAATTAATTTAACAATTTTAAATGGAAATTTATTTTAATAAAATTTAATCATAAATTGTTACTTTATTGTCTTATGGGTATACGATATTTTTATGGGACCTTGATTTCTTTTTTAAGGTGTTACAAAATGAGTTATAGTTTTAAAGTTATATTTTTGGAATAAATAATGATTTTATTTAAAAATTAAATTAAAAATATTTAGAAAATTATTTTCATAAAATGGACTTTATTTTTGAATTAAGAGCATCGATATTAGGTTAGGGTGAATTTTTGGGATTTTGAATTATCCGTGAATAATAAAAATGCAGTTTTGAGTTTAAGGTGTTTAATGACATCATTAATGATGTAATAACGATGTAAGCTTTCTGGTCGACTTATGAATAGTGAGACATGCTATGAGGTGTCTTAAGTGGCCAATACCATGGGAAAACCCATGTTTTTGCAAATACCACCGATGAGGTGTCCCTTAGAAATTAATAATTTATTCACTCACTTTTCCTATAAATACCAAGCCACTTACCTCATTAATTTCATTCCTAAATCATCCTCAACAAAGTTCTAGTCTCCTTACCTTCCAAGGAGTCCTCCCAAGGTGCCCTCAAGCCTCCCAAGATCCCTACCTTCAAGATTTCGAAGTTACTCTTTATGGTAAGGGATCCTTTCACCTTCTTCTTTTAAGTCATGACTTCCTTTATGTTGTGCCTTCTAATTTCCATATCTTTATGTTGAGGGCATGTTTTTATATGTTCTCATTTCTGTCTATTTCATGTATAATTTTTGAGAGACCCTTTCTTCTTTCATCAATTTGTTTTCTGAATTTTTAAGTGACACCGTTAGGCTTCCGAATTTCTCGTAAAAGAAATCACATCTTCTCTTTTCTTTCATGTTTCCTTTTCATGTGGCATGTCATTAAAATATTCATACCATGATCTTATTCAGTACCCATACTATATTATGAATTATTTATGAGTGGGTGACCCTTTTCCTCTATCTTTTCAATGTGTTCAAAAACCATGTTATATAGCCATTATGCTACATAAATTTCACCTCAAAATTTCTATCTCTTTCTCTCAAGAAATTCTATTGTTTTATTTATGTGAATACCCAGACCTATTTCGTTTCTATGGGTGTTCATAAATATATAAAGATGATATATTTGATTCTATAATTTACATACATATAACCCTCACTCCCTTTCCATGAGTTATAAATGATATAATGATTTTTTTAGCTCTTTTTAAACGTCACGATTTTGACATGAAACCCATTTCTTTGATTCTATTTGGGTTATTTATGAAATGTTTGATTATGATCTATGTGGAACACATGAAATTAAAGACATATTAAGGGTTCACTCTGATAGCACTCTAATTCATTGGGTAAAGTATTAATCTCTAGAGATGACAAGTTTCACGATACCTTGGTGAATAACCTTGGTAATTTTTATGACACCTTGGGGTTGGACCTTGGTGATATGTTCATGAATGCCTAAATGAAATTTTGTAGACACATATTCAAGTTATGTTCCAAGTTATTTTCATTATGATATTCCTATACTTCCATTTCTCATGTCTTTATGTTGTTATTCAAGTTCTTATTGTTAACACAAGTAAACTGATTCCCTTATTTACCCTTACCGGGCCTTCTGCTCACCCTTTACTTTGATGTATGTCTCCATGATATGAGATGAAATAGTTGTATGTAGGATAAACCTATGATGAATCCATACAAGTGGTTTAGAAGAATGTTTAATGTTGTTTTCATGTATTATGTTCCTGATTTCAAAGACACTAGACTTTAAAGATCATCTGGTTGTAAAATGTAATGAAAAGTTATGTAATAAAAAGGGAGGATTCCATATTCAAGAAGCATAGGATTCAATATCCTTTTAAATTTTCTAATAGGTTTTTAATCATTCACTAGAATATTCCTATGCATGCACATCAAAGGAAAAAATTTAGGCAGATTATATAAAGACCATCATATGGCTTTCCTATTCTTCCTAAGGACTTCTAAGAGTTGATTTTCTTTATCATTGGACAACCCAATTGCAATTATAATAACAGGATTTTATTTCTCTAAGTAGGAATACTTAAAATTTTTTAGGAAAAGGTTTGAGTTCAAGTGTGGATGGGCTATCTTTTTTATATAAATCAAGTTCTATGGGTTCTTTGAGTTCGTTTTAGCCACTAAAACATTCTTAAGAATAGAATAATTACAAACTCCTAAACTAGCAGTCCATGTATCTTTAAGAAGAAAATTTGTGTAATCCTCAAAATAATTTTTAGATTCAATTTCAAAAATATGAGGTGACTATTAAATAAAATTTTGAGTATAATTTGAGTCATTTTTAGTAGAATCTAAATAATTTTTAGCATTAAAATAATATTTTTGGTATCAGAATATGTTTCAAAATATTTATAAATTTTCTCATTTTTTTCAATATCATTTTCAAAAAAAAAATTCTTAACATCTTCATAAATTCTAAAATAGTAATTTTTTTCTAAAATATATATTCAATTTCAGATTCATTATTACAGTTGATTTCTAAATTTTCAGATTCAAAATATTCTTCAGCAAATAAGGGTTCATTTTCTAGAGAATGTAAATTTCCTAAAGAATCTAGATGTTGGTTATCTTGAATTGAATCAAGAAACAACTCTATGGAAACCCAGTCAATCATGTTAACTTGGTGTACAGAATGGTGTTCCACTGGGTGGCTCATTGATTTTTTTTAAATTGACCATGTTACCTCTAAATTCTAATGAAAAATTACCTTTATAAACCTTGATTATTGTCTTAGAAGTTTTAAAAAATGATCTTCCTAAAATTAATAGTGCATGTGAACTAAAACAACCATCTTATATGTCTAGTATGTAAAAATTAATAATGAAAACTAAATATTTTACCCTTACCTACACATATTCAATAACTTTATCTGGCTTAGCTAAACTTTTATTAGATAGCTGGATGAAAATTGTATATTTTTTGAGCTCTACAACCTGTATAGAAGAAAATATAGAATAAGGAATCACATTAATGGAGGATCTCAAATCTAATATCGCATCATCAAACTGATGATTTCCAATAAAACATGGGATACCACATGTACCTGAATCCTTTCATTTAATAAGGAGAGGATGTCAGATTATAGAATAAATGTTTCTTCCCAAATTAACTTTCTCACCTCCACTAAATCTTCTTTTGTGAGTACACCTCTCTTTAAGTAATTTTTCATTATGATGGATATGTTTCAAAACATATAAAAAAGGGATGTTAACCTATAATTTCCTAAAAGTTTCAAGTACTTCCTTTTCTATTTCGGTTTCAAAATTGTTTTTTAATATGAGGTTTTCACAAAGGATAAGGTGGAGGAGGATCCCTATATATTTTAAGATCATCATTAACTTTGTTATTCCATTTTTAAGATCCCATTAGATTCCTAAAATACCTAAAGGTTATTTAAAGTTGGATTTCTATCTTATTGTTTGATTTCTCTTATTAAATAGGTATATAGACATCAAGTGGTTCAATAGTTTCAGTAGGTAGTAAAATAGTTTCAGTAGAGGTTTTATATCTTCAACAGGTTGTTTCATCACTTCTTCATTTGATTTTTCATTTGTTTTAGAAGTTGGAACATTTCTTTAAGGTTATTGTTCAATGTTTTCATATTTGTGATTATGAATTTTAGTTCCACTTATCAATATTATTTTACTTACATTATCTCTTCCTCTTGGATTCACTTTAGATTGGGATAAAAAATAGCACTTATTTAATTCTTTAAAATACTAATTTTAGTTTCAATATGACCCAATTGTCTTACCATGTTTTATAGAAACACTTGTTTTTGTTGTGGAATATATATTTTCTTTTTAACCATGTCTTCAAGTTGTGAATCATTTCTTTGATTAATTTTTTCTTTCTGATTTTCTTGATTCTGAAAATCTGAGAAATTTTATCCATATTGGTTTTTGAATTGGTTCTAGTTGTACCTAGGTTGTTAATTAAATTTTTGGGGATTGAAATTCCTATTTTGTTTTTCATTAATACTAAACCTATTATTCTATTGGTAGTTACATCATTGATTGGAATTTTGGTTTGATTGAAATTTTATAGATTGAAAGTTCTGATTGGGAAAATGGCTATTTGGCTTATTATAGAAGGGTTTTCCAGGAAAGATACCATTGCAAGATTCCAAAGTTTCTTGTAGCTATGGAAATTGATCATTAAAATGATCAGTTTTATAGTAAATTCCATAGTGAATTTAGATGGGATAAAATGGTTCAGGTTTGGATTGTGAATGAGCAGAATTTGTCAACATTTTCTTTATCATGCTCATAAGTTCACTCAATTGGTTCTCAAATTGACTATTTTCATAATTTTAAGTAGACACTTCCATATATGGTTTAAGATTTATTAGACCCCTCGTACCAATTTTTTTTGAATTTTGGTTTATTTTCGAAATCATATTCCAAGCATCTATAATATTTTTATCAACTAAATCTATTCTCAGAGAAGCATCTATTATACTTCTATACATCATGACTAAACCTTCATAAAAATATTTGGATTAAGAGATTTTTGGAAATTTGGTGATGAGGGAAGCTAGAGAAAAGATTCTTAAATCTATCCCAGTATGTGCGGAGAGTCTCCCCTTGGAGTTTTCTAATTCCACAAATATCCTTTCTAAGTGATACAATCTTAGATGTTAGGAAAAAATTTATGATTTTTTTTCAATTGATGTCAGATTAAAATGGTGGTGGATTGTTAGTATTAAAACCAATACTTTTCCAATCCATAAAATTAAAATTTAAAATCCCACATTTTTATTTGATCATCACTTACCCCTTGGGGCTTCATGCTGATACACAACATGTGAAATTCTTATAGGTTTTTATAAGGTTCCTCTCATGGAAGACCATGGAATTTTGGCAGATGATGAATTACTCCTGATATTAATTCAAAACCAACAGAAATATCAGAATATCCTAGAAAGTTTTGTTGGTTTTTGATATCAGAAGCACCAATATCCTTCAGTGTTCTACAACCATCCATTTTTTCTAAGATTTGAAAATTTTCAGTTTCACATGAAATTGATTTTTGTGATTCTCTTTGTGATATTTCTATTTTATCTATGTTTTCAAAATCGATAAATTTTTTATTTTTCTATTTTTCAACTATTATATTTCTAAGATTTTATGAATTTTAATTTTCTAAATTTATTGGGTTGTTGAACATGCATTAAAAAAATTTAAAGATTTTTTTTACTTAACTTTTTTAATTTTTTTAGCCAATTAATTTTTTTTCAATCCCTTGGATGCCTCCCTAGAAATGGATCCAATGGGTGGTAGGTTTGCATCATCTTTATCCCTACTAAATATTTTTATCTCCTTACTACTATGATATAACAACAAACAGGGTTGTCTCCCAATGAGGCTACCGATATGGATTTTCTATGTCACATTTTTCTATTTTTATTATTTTTACTAAACTATTATATCTCTAGGGGTTTATAAGAAAAGAATTGAAACTATCCTAATTATCTAAAATAAAATAAATGAAAATGAAATAAAATAAAAGAAAACATGTAGTAGTGAAAGAAAATGGAGAGAAGTCAAAAATTGTTAGTGGCCTTCCCAAGTTATTCTACTGGATTATCTGTTCTTTATTCCCTTGAAATGATTTCTCTCTATAAATTCTATCAACACACAGTCCGCAATCTCCAAGATTTGTGTCTCTTTATGTTTGAGAAATTTGAAGCCAACTAATAGAATATCAGTCATTGACCTCATTTCATCAAGAACCGGTCAAAGTAGTGATGGTTGTCAAACATTTTGATAGAATTGAACCGTTGTGCGAACAATTCTCAATTGAGAATTGATGAGTTTTAACAATGAGATTCGAATGAAAAACTCCAATCCAGACTGACCTAACAGTCCACACCTGATGAAAATACAAGTTGATTGGATATGTATCAGTCAAATAAAGAAATAGAAAATAAAAAAAATGTCAAAAAAAAATTTATCAAACATCAACCAATTATTCAACAATTTAAATTATAGAAATTATTTAAATATTGAAAGAAAATATAAAAGTTTGGAATGAATTCACTAGTAAAAATTATAAGGTACATCAATAAGAAAACTAACTGATCATGTCTGTGGAACATGATCGACCTTCGATATTCATATCCACGCTTGACATCAAATCATCTTCAAGATCACCAAAAAATCTTCTAGTTCTGCTCTTCATTTCTCCATTCTGATTATGTGAAAATGTTTTTTTATCTTCTCCCTAACTCTATAAGTACTCCCTTTTATAATTTATTATCCACCTAGGTCATGGGATCCCAACACCACTTCTGAATGGTGATAGACATATGAAATTATTAACTCCCTATATTTGAGTCATTGGGGTTGTAACTCAAACAAAACTCTCCAGCCAATTGTGTCACACCTTTATACGAGCATTAAATTCTTCAAAAAACATTTAGTAACTTTTGAATTTTATTAAATAAATAAGGATTGAATATTTTTTATAATCTTTCCAGTATCCTAAATCCATGTGTCAATTGACTCCAATTGATCTAATATTTGACACAAATTTCTAATATTCACAAACAAATTAATACACCATGTCTATCTTCAATATTGAACACCTGCAACATTAAAAACACAAAAAAAAAACATTTCTCTCCCTAGTATCAATATCCATGTAGCACTTCAATTTATTCAATCTCAGACAAATTAATAGTTGAAAAAATCTCCCAATTCTTAAGTGTTGACCCACTATAGAAATGAAAACCAAATTATTAAGGTCAATGTATTCAATCCTAAGTTTCATATTAAACCAATATCGATTGTTAATATTTCACATCGACATGGTCTTAAAACCATCTTCAAAATATTGACCTCAAGTCTTACTCAAAACCTAGATTAATGATCAGACAAAATTAATGGAAAAATTGATAAACTCCATTAGATTTCATTGAGAACTCCATTTAAGGGAGTCTTGTCTTTGACATGCCACACTTGGAATTCTCAAGATGCTCATACCTCCATGATGTCCCTAATTTAAGTAGTGTTACAAACTAATTTCATTGTAGAATTTCTTCCAAAACCTATCGTATAAACAATTTCATTCTCATGACCATATATCTTAGAAATGATGAGATCCCATATCATTACAAACAAACTATAAAATTAACAAAACAAGATCTGACTAGTAATAAATGCACTTAGAACCTGATAAAACATCTTCATCAAGATCAGGGACACCCACTTGGTATCAAAACCCTCATCAATAGCAAAAATAGAAGATTTTGGATACAAAATTCTCAAACAATGAACTTAAATCTTGAAAATGTCAACCTATCATCGAAGATCCTCTTCATTGAAAAGTTTTGACCAATTCCAACCATGAAACTCAGGTTAAATAAATGTCATAGAGTAATTCTAGATTTGGATTACTTGGTTTGGTTCATGAGCTCACCATAAATCCTTTGTCATTAAGGTTTGGTGGCATGAACTCAAACTCCAACAATGGATCAATTTATATTCATCAAGCTCATATTTAGAAAATCTTGATTTCATCTCATATAGTCTTCATCAGTGGTGGAGGTAACATTAGTTGTCAGTCAGGATCTCGATGATGGATAGAGTCGAAATGACTATGTGATCACCATTTTAGTACCCTCGGTTTCTATTATATATCCCTTACTTGATACTTTTATGGTTAAATAGTGTAAGGGTGGAGGTTGGGAGAGTTGGGAGAACTTTGGAAGTGTGTTTGGGGATAAGTAAAAGTTGCATGGGCGGCGCACAATTTGCCTAACCGTGCGGCCAAACCATACACATTGGTACTATTGAGGTAGTAGCTCTATAATGGTTGGAGTACGGTTTGAGAGACTATGAAAGGGGAAGTTATGCGGGTAGTGGATACTACACGGTTAGCACACGGTTTTCTTAACCGTGTAGCCAAATCGTGCGCGGAGTCAAAATGAGATCCTTAAAAATAGGATCTCACACGTTTTTTCCATAACTCCCTTGTTTTTCCCCTAAACAACCCTAATTCGAGATTACTCTCTATTAAAGGTAGTAGAACATCTTCCAAAAATTTTGGAGTCAATCTGAAGGCTTCCCATGGTGAATCAAAGCCGGATTCTTGAGGTATGTGATCGTTATTCTTCATTCTTGATCGGGTTCTTAGATCTACTTAGATCTACTTCTCTACGTCTCTTGGTTTCTCAGATCTATGACTGTTATGGGTAGATCTAGTATGGTGGATTCCAAATATGATGATATTTGGTCTTGATATTTCTAGTAGAATATATCTATGGCAGGTTCTTGGAGAATCGACCCGGTTTTCTTGTGCGTTCTTCATTCGTTGTAGTTTTCAACAAAACCTTTGAGGTAAGAGGCTTTGCTCTCAAATAATCTATGTAGAAATAATTGGAATGATTTCAAGTTGAATTTATTGTGCTTAATTTAATGTGTTTTTGTTATTGAACACTTGTTGGAAACCTTCTTAAGTGATGGTTGTGAAATCTGAAAAATAATGGATTTTGAATGAGGGCTTTGGTTATTGGTTATAAAATATGGATTTTAAAAAGGGGATTTTTTTGGATTGTTGGAACATGAATTGGATTAGATGTTTTCAATAAAAGGTAAAATTTTATTGAAATTAAATGTTTCTTTAAAATTGGTTGTGTTTTGGTTTTGAATAAAAGTTCAGTTTTATTGAAGTGGTTTATTTTGGTAATGGAAATATTTGGAATAAATGGTGTTATTGTGAGTTCATGCTTAACAGGCTCTTAATAAGGGACATGTACCATTGGGGTACAAGTTACGTGACCCTAGATCGGGGGAGGGTGTCAGTGGGACACAAGGTAATGGGACAAGAGACCACTCATGAGTATGGAACCATCAAACAAAGCATGCATGTGTGGGTATGTTATGAACTATGGAATGGGTATTCCAAATGATAATAATAATTGATTTTAAGCTTTGATTTGTTATTTTTCTGTAAAAATAACTTTCTAGAAATTGGTCTCATTTAATTTTGTTTTCACTTGGTTGTAAATGGATTTTGGAACTTGTTTATATTTCGTTATAAACTGTTTTGAGTGATTGTTTTACATGAACTATTTTATATAAATATTGCTAACTCTTCTATCACTACTAGGGAATTCATTGGGTAAAACCTACTAAGTTTTATACTCACCCCTACTTTGGTGATTTGGTTCTTTTAGAAATGCTATCTTCTGGGCCAAGGGCCAAGGTAAGGTTTCACACATTTTTAGCACTACCTCGTGATACTTGGGTTGTTCAGTGATTATGGAGCTTAGAGCTTTTGGAGCATGGAGTATTTTGGTCTCTTGAGAGTCTTAGTTTGTTTATCCATGGTGTACATTGAAACTTGTTTAGTCTTACAATGTTTCACACTTTGATGTGGTCTTGAGATACATGAAGTTGTTGAGTTGTATTTCTTTTGTTCATGCATCATTTAGTGAATGATTTGGTTATTGTTATTGGTTTATTGATTTATTTATTAAAGTTTAAATCATCCCCCACTTTTATTTGAAACCCCTTGTCATTAATTTACTACCTTTGGAATCTTGGGGATGTCACTTAAGGCCTAGTAATGACTCATTGTACTCTCAAGCCAATGAGAATTAGTGGGTCATTACAAATGGTATCAGTATAGTCCTTCCTTTGTGGTACAAATGTTATCACCTTATTCGGTCCTTACCTAACAAGTAGTCATCAATGTTATTGGTCTTGAATTTGAAATTATTTCTTGTCTATTCCTTAGGTTGGATTCTTAGAAAGGAGTAGGATTTTCAGAACTTGAAATGTATACCATAAAAGGATTCAACTAACCCTTTTATGTTGAACATCAAGTTACCAGGGAGATGGGCACATAAGTGTTTTGGAGACACTTCTAGAATGTTGGAAATCTCATTGTCATGAGTTTATCCAATGAGACGAGCATGAAATGCATTGTAGAGGAATGAATTCCCACTAGGAGTGTATACATCATTTCGAGTAATGATTCAGGTTATGTATAAAGTTTTGATTTTTAAAAAAGTACGAAACTGTTTTCAAATGAAACACTTTGAAAAAGCATGGTTGATATATTTTGAAAATGGTTTGATTTTCAAAAACAAGGAGAAGTTTTTTTTCACAAATGGTGGAAATGGAAAAAGGTGGTTTTTGGAAAACAATGTTGTGATAGTTTATGTAATAGAATTTGAAATGCTAATCCATCCGTTGCTAGAGAGTGAGATTGATGTAGTTTTTTGTTGATTTAGAAAATGGAACTCAGTAGGTGTCATCAAAACCAACCCGAAGAAGTTGTGGAGAATGTGGTTGCACCTGAACCATAGGTGAACCAAGATCTAATCCATAGTATTGTCCAAGCTTTTCAAGATGTGGATATGGAGAACCTAAGGAATGAGCCATGACATGTGGATCATACCATCCAATTCATGAAGCAGAATCCACCTAACTTCTAGGGTGATGTTAAACCTGAGTAGGTGGAGGTGTGGCTCAGTAGGATGAATCGTATCTTCAAGTTCATCGGCACACCCGTGGAACTAAAGGTCAAGATGGTAACGTATATGCTCAAGGATATTTTACACTAGTGGTGGGATTTGGCAGTGTAGGATAAATTGGATAAAGGCCTTACATGGGAGGATTTTGAGGAATTGTTCAACAAACAATTATATCCTTACACAGTCAAGATCTAGAAAATTATGGACTTCTTCAGCCTGAAATAAGAGAATCTCTCTTTCATAGAGTTTGCAGCTAAATTCATGAATTTAGTGCACTTTTCACTAGAAGTTGTGTCCAATGCATTCTTGAAGGCACACATCTTCGAATCGGGGCTATGATAGAAGATTAGATCGATGATTGAAATGCTCTGTATTAAGGATTATACAGAGATGGTGAATAGAGAGATAGATACTGAGCGAGATATCTCAGGATCTATGGGAGGAGTTATGATGATACCTACAGGGAATGGTGGGAACTCAGCCGCTGGGATCAAGTGGAAAAGGAACACCTATTTACAAGGTGGAAGTGGAAATTAGAATTAGACGAATGGATAAACAAACCTTCTTCCATGATCCAAGAGCAATGTAGGTTTTTTTAATGTGGTTCAATTGACCACATAAAGTGAGAGTGTACTACACAACCTCGATCATGTCATAACTGTAAACATATGAGGAATCTTCAGCACTATTGTCACAGTGCTCCAAGGTCAGGTGTTTGAGACACTTTTTAGGCATCACAAGTATCGTAGGATCTGAAAAAGTGAGGAGAATAGAATCATTCTCATCAGTAGAGAATATCTATCCATGGAGATTATAGAAATACCATGAATCCTCAACCAGGGAAATCTTTGCAAGGAAACAAGGAGAACAGTGCAGCGACAAAGCAATTGTATGGAGTTGAGAAGATGATTGTCGATGATCAGGCTAGACCATCTACGATGAGAGGTACAATTATTTTTAATTCTACCCTCGTGAAAGTTCTCTTCAATACTGGTTCATCTCATTCTTTCATTTTTTCTCATTCTATTGATTTTCTATGTTTAAAGTTGGAAATTATGCTTTCAGTTTTGAAACTCCAAACTCCTCTTGGGGAAAGAGAATGTCAAGCCTTTTTGTGTAGAGAATGTGCTATAACTGTTGATGGATTTGAGCTAAAATGATACTTCTCAGTTTTGGACATGGGTGTCTATGATGTAATCCTGGGTATGGATTAGTTGACAACGTATAAGGCTCATGTCAACTGTTATGAGAGAACAGTCAGTTTCATGACTGAGGACGACATCGAGCATCTCTTCAAAGGAGAGAGGATGGTAAAGAAAGGTGAAAATATCTTTTTTTCACCAATGGTGGGAACAATATATTACCATTTGGTGACACTGAATTTGGAATCAATAAAAGAGATCAAGGAAAATAGTTTTCCAGTAGTTGTGGATCAATTTCCAGATGTATTTTTTGAGAACTTCTTAGGGTCACCACCTATAAGGGAAGTGGAGTTTACGATTGATCTCTTTCTGAGGACCATTCCTATTTCCCTTCAGTCTTATAGGATATAAACAATAGAGTTATGAGAATTTAAAGTGTAGTTGGAGGAACTGGAAAGGAAGGGTTTCATTCGACCAAGTACGTCTCTGTGGGAAGCATCGGTCTTGTTCATGTAGAAAGCGGATGGAAATATTTGGCTATGAATTGATTATTATAAGATAAACCAAGTTATGATAAAGAACAAATATCCACTTCCACACATTGATGATCTATTTTATCAATTAAGGGGAGCTCATTTGTTCTCCAAGATTGAATTGTGATTAGGATATCACCAATTGCAAGTTCAGAAGGAATATATTCCAAAGACATCTTTCAGAAGAAAATATGACCACTATGAATATGTATTCATGCCTTTAGGTCTAACGAATTCACCAACAGTCCTCATGGATTCGATGAATCAGATATTTCAGTGATATTTGGATTCTTTTTTTGTTGTGTTTGTGGATGAAATATTGGTGTATTCAAAGACAAGGGATGACCACGAGGAGCACTTGAGAATAGTGTTACAAATCCCATGAGATCACTGTTTGTATGCCAAATTATCAAAGTGTGATTTTTGGATAGAAGAGGCATCTTTTCTTGGCCATTTCATTTCTGAAAAAGGAATTTCTGTTGATCCTGAAAAGATAGAAGCTGTTATCTCGTGGCAACCACCAAAGAATGTATTCTAGATACAAATTTTTCTTTGTTTAGATGGTTACTACTGACACTTTGTTCATGATTTCTCATGACTAGCTTCAACAATGACATCTATGATAAAGAATAATAATCCATTACAATTAATAGAAGAATTATAGAAATATTTCCAGGAACTAAATGTTCATCTTACATCGGGACCTATCTTGATTTTTCTCGAATTAGGATAGGGGTATGTGGTGTAATGCAATTATTTGAGATCAGGGTTGTGTTGTGTTCTCATGAAAGGAGACCATGTGGTTGCTTATGGTTCAAGGAAGTTGAGGGTTCATGAGAAGAATTACCCAACCCATGATTTGGGGTCAGATACAGTCATCCATGCTTTGAAAACATGGAGACACTATCTCTTTGGTGAGAAATTCAATGTGTTAACATACCACAAAATCTTGAAATTCATTTTATCACAATGAAATTTGAATCTGAGGCAAAGGAGATGGATGAAGTATATCCAGATGTTTGACTTTTACTTGATGTATACACCAGGAAAAAAGAATTCAGTGGAATATGCATTGGGTAGAAAGTCATATGCTCAATTGGTGAAAGAAGATTCAGATGAATGGAAGTTGATGTTAGTCCTAGTCAACATGCATGTGGAATGTGAAGACCGAGGTGATGTTTTTGTTTTATTTTCAGCTATGCTTGTTCCTAATTTGGTAAATATGGTCAAAGAGGCACAAACATCTAATGAATAATGTTGGATTATAAGTTCAAAACTCAATGGTGGTGAGACCATTGAGGGTTGGAAACTTGATGGGAGTTCAATTTTATGTTTCAGAGATCAGATGGTTATACCTTTGACTTGTTAGGAACAACTCCTTAATGCTTACCACTATTCTAGATGGGTTGTATATCTTGGAAAACAGAAGATGTATAAGGCATTGAAGGAACATTTTTGGTGGAGAGGCATGAAAAGAAAGGTGGCTGAGTTCATTTCAAAGTTCTTAACTTGTCAGCAAGATAAGCCAGAGCATCATAGAAGAGTGGGTATGTTGAAGTCTTTACCTATCCCACTATGGAAATGGGAGAAGATAGTGATGGATTTTGTTACAAGTCTCCCAAGAATGGTTTGGAAACACGATACCATATGGGTGATAGTGGATCATCTTACCAAGTCGACCCATTTCATTCCAATTCGTGAAACTCATATGGTAGAGGATCAGTCAAAAATCTATATTCGAGAAGTGGTAAATAGGAATGGAGTACTAGTTCCAGTAGTATCAGATAGAGATCCAAGGTTCACATTTCATTTATGGTAATCCTTATAGAAAGCCCTTGGGACTCAGTTGACTATGAGCATGAAATATTATCCTCAAGCAGATGGATAGTCTGAGCGGATGATACAAACGTTGTAATACATGTTGTGGGATTGTGTAATGGATTTTGTTGGCTCATTGGAGGAGCATATACCCTTGGTGGAGTTCTCATTCAATAATAGCTATCAGACCTCGATACATATGGCTCCGTTTGAAGCACTGTATGGGTGTCCTTGTCATTCCGCACTGTGTTGGGTGGAAACAGGTGAGACTTTACTAGTTGGGCCAATCCTTATACAAGAAACAATGAAGAATATCCAATTGATTAGAAATAGGATGGAGATAGCTCAGAGTCATCGGAAATCATATGAAGTTCACCGTCTAAGACCATTGTCGTTCACGGTGGGTGATCATGTGTTCTTGCAGATATCTCCAAGGATTGGACATCGTCATTTAAGGAAGTAGGGAAAGTTAGATCATAGATACATTGGACCTTTAGAGATGTAGGAATGGGTTGGAGAGGTGGAATATTGGTTGGAATTACTACCATAGTTCAGTTCGGTTCATAATGTGTTCCATGTATCTCAGTTGAAAAAGTATCAGCCTGATCCTGACCATGTGATCAAATGAGATCAGGTTAACCTAGATATGAATGCTTCATTGATACATATCCCAATACATAATTTTGATAGGAAAGACAAAGTCTTGAGTGGAAAAAGCATCGGTCTGGTGTAGGTTTTATGGAAGCATGGTCAGATTTAGGAAGAGACTTGAGAATGCGAGAAGGAGATGAAAGAGCAATGGCCAGAACTCTTTCAGATCAGTGAGGGTTTTATATTTTTTGAGGATAAAAAGACCAATGGTGGGGGGAATTTAGTACCCATGGTTTCTATCATGTAACCCTTACTTGATAATTTTATGGTTATAAAGTGTAAGGGTGGAGATTGGGAGAGTTGGGAAAACTTTGGAAGTGTGTTTGGGGCTAAGTGAAGGTCGCACGGGTGGTGTATGGTTTTCCTAACTATGAAGCCAAACCATGCGTAGTGATCCTCTTGAGGTAGTTTCTCCAGCTTGGTTGGAGCATGGTTTGGGATACCGTGTAAGGGGAAGTCATGCGGGCAGTGGCTTTCACACGGTTAGCGCACAGTTTTCCTAACCACGCGGTCAAACTGTGCGCAGAGTCATAATGAGATCCTTAAAAATAGGATCTCACTCATTTTTTCCATAACTCCCTCGTTTTTCCCATAAATGACCCAAATTCAATATTACTCTCCATTAAAGGTATTAGAACCTCTTCCAAGTGTTTTGGAGTTGATCTGAAGGCTTCCCTTGGTGAATCAAAGCTGGATTCTTGAGGTATGTGATCGTTCTTCTTCGTTCTTGATAGGGTTCTTAGATCTACTTATATTTACTTATCCTCTTCTATTGGTTTCTCATATCTACACCTATTATGGGTAGATCTAGGTTGTGGATTCCAAATATGGTGAGATTTGGTCTTTATATTTCTAGGAGAAGAGATCTAAGGTGGGTTCTCAGAGAATCGACCCGATTTTCTAGTGCGTTCTTCGTTTGTTGTGGTTTTTGTAAAAACATTTGAGGTATGAGGCTTCACTATCGACTCCTATATGTAGAAATGATTAGAATTATTTCAAATTGAATTTATTTTTCTGAATTTAATGTGTGTTTTTTTTAACACTTGTTAGAAACCTTCTTGAGTGGCGATTGTGAAATCTAGAAAATTGGGGATTTTGAATGAGGGATTTGGTTCTTGGATTTAAAATATGGATTTTAAAAAGAGTATTTTTTATGGATTTTTGGAACATGAATTGGATTAGATGTTTTCAATAAAATGGAAAGTTTTATTGAAATGAAACGTTTCTTTGAAATTAGTTGTGTTTTGGTTTTCAATAAGAGTTCAGTTTTATTGAAGTGGTTTATTTTGGTAATGGAAATATTTGGCATAAATGGTTTTGGTGCGAGTTCATGATTAACATGACCTTAATAAGGGACGGGTAACATTCGGGTACAAGGTACGTGACCTTGGATTGGGGGTAGGTGTTAGTGGGACACAAGGTAATGGGACAAGAGACCACTCATGAGTATGAAACTGTCAAATGAAGCATGCATGTGTGGGTGTGTTGTGAAATATGGAATGGGTATGCCAAATGATAATAAGAGTTAGGTTTAAGATTTGATTTTTTATTTTTCTAGAAAAATAAATTTCTGGAAATTGGTCTCATTTAGTCTTGTTTTCACTTGGTTGTAAATGGTTTTTGAAACTTGTTTATATTTTGTTACAAAATGTTTTGAGAGATTGTTTTACATGAATTGTTTTATATAAATGCTGCTAAATCTTCTATTCTAGTGGCGTGAGTAGGGAAGTCATCAGGGGAAAACATACTAAGTTTTATACTCATCCCTTCTTTGTCACTTTGGTGCTTTTGCAGATGCTATCTTCTGGGATAGGGGAAAAGGTATTGTTTCACACGTTTTTAGCACTACCTCATGATACTTAGGCTGTTTGGTGATTGTTGAGAATGGAGATTGTGGAGAATGGAGTCTTATGGTATCTTTAGAGTCTTAGGTTGTTTATCCTCTGTTTACTTTGAAACTTGTTTAGTCTTCCTCTGTTGCACACTTTGATGTGGTCTTGATATATATGAATTTGTTGAGTTGTCTTTATTTTGTTCATGCATCATTTAGTGAATGGTTTGGTTATGGTTGTTAGTTTATTGGTTTATTTCATAAAGGGTAAATCATCCCCCACTTGTATTTGAAACCCTTTGGCATTAATTTCCAGAATTTGGCATCTTGGGTATGTCGCTTAAGGCCCAGTAATGACTCATTTTACTCTCAAGATAATGAGAATTAGTAGGTCATTACAACCTTCAACATAGGTAGTAAGATTTGAGGTTCATCTTCAAACAGACTCAAGGCCTAATGGGATGAATCTATTCTTTCAATCTTGGGAGTTTACTTCTTAATAGATCTACATAAGATAAATTTATCTTACATATAAAATATGTTATGTGGATCTTTATCTTACTGAAAAACTTGGGTATTCTATTATTTGATCCTTGAGGAATTATCTTATGCTACTGATTTAACTAAAATGGAGATAAATTATTTAACATTAATTTTATCTTAAGTGCACATCAAATTTCTTTTATGCAGCATGCCAAAAAAAATTTCAATTAAAAAATATGCAACCCTTCTTTGAATTATCTTATGCGCACACACTTCTAATTCTAAAAATTATATCCTGCACTACAAATGAATACAATTCATCAAATAAATAAAACAAAAATAAAATAAATCTAAAATTATTATAAATTTATGTCAAACATAATAAAAATATATTTCAAAAAATAAATTAATTGAATAAATAATTAACAAAATAAAGAACTATTAAAAATTTAAATATTTAAGTAAAAATTAAATATAACTATCTACTAAATTATTTAAAGAAAATATATTAAATACTACACTTCAATTAATTAATAAAAAAAATAAATAATAAAAATATAATTACTATTAAAAAAATATAATTATTAAATTAATTAAAAAAGTTAAATATTACTCTTAAATTAATCGACTATTTACCAAAAAACAAGGAAAGTATAAAATGAATAGACAAAAAACTAAATAAAAAACTTAATTTTCTTATTTTATAAGAAACATAAAAATTAAATAATAAATACAAAGTTGAACAAATTTGAAATAAAAGAAATATTAATTAAACATAAAATCATTAAATTAAAGAGTTTTATTATTTTAACAACAAACTAACACTGAAATAAATTAACTAATTAGAACATTATTTTAACCACTAAAAGATAATTAATTTATATAAGTTATTCGGGAAAAATGTATCAAAAAAAGGTGCATCATTTCTTATGAACAAAGTGTTGTTACAAATACTATGAGATGATGGATTCAATACACATTGTTGATGATTTATAATATTCTATAACATGTTCTTATATAAAGAAAATGGATAATTTTTTTATCTAGGATAAAAGTGTTTATCTATATATTTGATAAAATATAAGAGATTTTATCCCTCCATTAGTGAAATATTATAAATAACACCATCTTATTTTCAAAATAATTCTCCAAACAAATAGAAAAATATATAAGATAAAAATATTTTTTTTATTTTTTAAATATTCCCACTAAAGGAAATAAGAGTTATTTTCTAAACACAAGAAAGTTTGTGTGTCTTGGCATGATATTCTGAGGAGAACAGTGTCTAAGAGTCTAGTAAGAATATATTTGAACTTTAAGTAAATAAAAAGTTAAAAAATAAAATATTATTCCATTCAAAATACAAAGTGATTGTCACTTTATATCCTAAAAGGTTTTAGGGTATACCAATAAAGATTAGTGTAAATAGTTACAATGCTTTCCAAGATATTTTAAGGAAAATCTTGATGTAAAAGTTCCAGGAATGATGATGATATTGAATTAGAAAGTGTTTTAAGTAGATAATAGAATTTATTAACACCATAACATTTTTTTTATAAAGTTAAGGAGTTTGATACCATGTTCAAAGAGTTGAAAATTTAGAATATAATTCCTATGTCCCATTATTATTAAAACTAGATTTCTTTATAGATGTTACTCACTAAAGATTTTAGTGGATGGGTTTTATCATATGACCACATAGAGATATGATAATAATTACACAGATATGTAATAAGTTTAACAAAACCATAAAAGTATAATAAACATAAGGCCGATCTGGTAGTCTATCATATGGATTATGATTATGCTAGTGTTTATGTATAGTTTTGTTAATGTTCTTAAAGGAGTTTAAGGATGTAAATTGTTTTATGCTGATACAAAAGGCATTCACCACTTGTTCAAATTGACTAAAAATATTACATGAATTATCCTTTAAAAGCACGACTTTGAGTTATCCCTAACTGATGTTCATCATGAAGTATCATAAGTTATGATGAAATGTTAAGATTAACATGGGTATGATTTTATATAGAGATACAAAATATTCTCATGAGGCACAAAAGGATTTTTGTGTGCCATAAAACCCCCTAAGCACACCATATAGAGTATCATACACTATGTATTTAGTATACTAGATATGTAAGTTACATTTTTGGATTTCCCAATATCTAAAGTTGGTGAGATACCAAGCAGGAGAACCTTGTTACTTTGATACTTTTATTATGAAATCCTTAAGGTTGAGATAATCATGGGTGGTTTGGTATGTTGTTGATCATTTTTTCAGTTATAGATTAACCTAAATGGGAGTTATCCTCACATATGCTTGGTATGACAACTAGGCTCTCGGTTAAGATATATTGAGGAAGTGTATTATCATGAACCAGGAGAGGATTCCATCCAACCCAACACCCAAACCGGTCTGTGGCGTAACCCGAAGGGAATTCCCGATCCCCACGGGCTGGAAACTAGTGTCGGGCATCAATGTAATCATTGTGGGAATTATTTTTCCCAAAAACTAGGATGAAATAAATAACAAATCATGTGGAAGAACAAACAATAATCAAATATAAATAAATAAAAAAATTGATTTAGATACAATTGTTGAACAAAAGAAAAACTAAATACAAACTGAGACTACACACACCAATAAGATCTCCATGTGACCTCTTGGTCACCTCTGACTACAAGACCAACCTACTCCAAAGATGAGCACTCAAACCAGAAACCTGAACCTACAAAATAGCTCGGGTCTACCAACACCGAATGGTACAAGTAGGGTGTGAGCTAACAACTCAGTAAGAAACCAACACATAATCCATAAATTTCCTTCTCTAAAATAGTCCATAAACATTAGTTTGGAATAAAACTATAAAAATATATTTTTTTCTCATTTTATTAAAAAAACACAACTTTCCCTTCTTAAAATCCAACACATGACACTTTCCATTTTCAAAATAGATTACCATTTAAAGACACAACCCCAAACCAAAATCCAATCAAAGAAATATCAAGTCACACTAAAAATAAATAAGTAGTATAAATACGAAACCATGTACATCAGAATATAAACAAGAACATATAGATAGCTAACCATGGGCATTTCCTAAACATCCCTAGAGTGATCCTTGGGCGTACTCGGGTCAGACTCACCTGCCGATATATAGTGCAGCTCCAAATTTAATAACCAATTGACCGTTATAACTGCCAATCCAATGGAACAAACCACCTGGCCTCTAAACCATCTAAGGGGTACCAAACCTTATAATTGAGGTTGATAAGAAACCATCACTCGACCCACTAATAGACACCCAGGAATCCCATGGTAATAGAATATAGTGGGAGGATGAGGCCCACTCACACGTGACTCAAATTACATGCCTCCACCTCACTTGCCTACCCCAAACACTGAAACCACCTATGCAATAAAAAAATCTCAAGAAATCCTCTATAGGGGTGTTCGTCTCACAAAAATCCTTTCACAAGTGCCAATCGAGCCATCCTGTCACAAGATCTTTGAAACATATTCTCAAAACATGCTAAGTTTCCAATCGGGCATTTATATTTCCCAAAACGTCATTAATTTCCAAACACCATAAAATATGAACTGTGCCTTTAACATTTAAAAATTAATCTATTTACAAAACCATTTTAATCCATTCCTAAAACCAAGACAAATAACATCACAAATCGCAAAGTGCCAAACATGCCTTTACACCAGGAAGTTTCTAAAAATCATATCAAAGTTCCAAATGGTCCAACCCTTAGAGAACACAATTTAAACCATATTTAATTTCACTCAAAACATGAAGTATCCATTTGGAATTCAAGAAACCATTTTGGATGGAGAAGGAGAAAAGAAAGAAGTATCCATTTAATAAAATGAGGTTCAAGGTAAGCATTAATTTTAAGTTTTATATTCATTTGAATGACCATCCATGTGTGCTCCTTGTGCACCCATGGATGTGAAAACATCCAATTAAAAACTCTAAATATGAATGAAAACACACAAAACCATTTTTCATAATCACCAATCACTTTCAAACAAAACCAAAACCAACAACTTCACATAATTACAAAAGTACAAACAAGAATTTTAAAACCAAAAGAGTCTTCCCAAAACGTTTCACCACATGTATTTAAGACATAAAGAGGCATCTAATTCACCCATTACACCCAATAGATCAATTCAACCAAGATATTAAAATAAAATAATGGAAAAATATCACAATAAGTGCTCAATTTTATTTTTAGAAAATAAGGGACATTTTATCAAACACTTTTCATGCATAGGAATATAGGCATATTCAAGAAAACCCTTTAAAAGTAAATTTGAACCAATTTACCATCATAAAAACACAAAATAAACTTATACCAACACATAAAAATCAGTATTATATCACTTTTGAAGCAATTAGGAAATATCAATCATTCAATGGAATGTGATAAAAGGAAAATAATGGAAACCCCTACCTCAACGACATGCAGTCACAACTAAACTCTGGGAGAAGGAAGAATGAAGCCCAAAAGATGACACACACAAACTAACATCCAAGAAATCAAACCAAAATTCAACCCTAATCCTTAGGTTTCATCTAAGAGATAAATACCACTAAGAACAACCAATAACTTGAGCGAGAAGGGGAAGAAGAGAGAAAATTGACCAAAAACCAAAGGAATCTCACCTTAGGAAATTCAAGGGGATTCAAAAATCAAAGGGAAGAAAAGGAGGAGGGGTTTAAAGGACCCCCTGATGCGCTTAGGTAAAACAAGGGATAATAATTTCAATTCAGGGTAAAAAACATGAAGGTGAAAACTTGGATTTTTGAAATTTTAAGAAACCGGGCAACTCACATGGTTTGGAGGCATGGTTTGTCAAATTGAACACAATCCATGCAGTCACCATTGTCCAAATGGATAGAACCTCATGCATGGTTTCCGCATGGTTTCCTATACCATGAGAAACCTATGTGCCTTACACATGGATCCCAAAACAGGTTGCACAGTTACCTAGGTGAGCCACATAGTTTCTCAAACCGTGAATAGGCTAAAATGACACTCGAAAACTCAAAACATAAAAATTTAAACCTGGAACTCAACCTGAATATCAAAAAAAAATATTTATGATCAAGAAAAGAATAAAATAAAAGGATTTAAAAGGCTGGGGTGTGATAATTATTCCCACCAAAAACAATTTCGGCCCCCATAAAGTCACCCAGCCAAAGGATAAATAAAACTCGGTTCCAAGATTGATCAAATCCAGAAGAAACCACAGACCTCAGGGTGACCATTCACTTAAAAATTCACACCTGACCATTATATAGGTAACCATAGCACAATAATAATAGTAGAATGTAAGAGGGTTCTTCCCACCATAAAACTCAACTAGCACGATCAACATTTAAACTCCCAACACAATGACACCTAAAAAAGAACTCCAAACTTGAGCCAAAACCCCATTACTTCCCCACACAAGTTTAAAAAAAACACTATCATAACTGAAAATTTTCCACACCAACCAAAACTTCGAACACAAAGGGATAAAAACATGTATGAAACTCAAACCGAACAGAGAACTCGAATACAAGTGACAACCACCAATTTCCATAAGAATGAATATCTCCAAATGAACACAACTGAGAACTAACACCGATTTATGAAGGTATAACCCTTTATAGATATCCATTCAGATAAACTTAACCAATCATATCACAAAAGAACAATCCCATCACACTTTTATAATGAAGACATGAAATTATAATAACAACAAAACTAAAACAAGAAACTTCAAACATTTTCACCAAAAAACAAGGAATAAGAGATAGAACAAGGTTTCCCTGCACCCCTGGTTATTCCTAACTGCGTGAAAAAGATTCACTATGAGGTCTATGGTTAGAGACCTAATGTCTGAAGCATCTGATACCCCATAGTCAGGAGCTAAAATCCTCCAATCAAGACTTCTTACTCAAGTATCACTTCCCACAAAACTTCTCTAGATGTCCCAAACGGCCACAATGATGGAATGTATTTAGACTATTGCGACAAGATGAATTTGAATGCCCAGACCAGCCACACTGGTAGTAAAAAAGTGAATGGTTTGACGAAATAGAAGCTAGAACCAATGGAAGTTGATCTTTAGGAACATGCTCCTCTAGAACACACCTCTCACCAGATGGGGAACCCTCATGATAAACACCAAACATTGAGTTTCCAACTAGCACTTCAGAAACCTACTTGACTAGGAATGATTCATCCACCAGATTCTTGAAATTAAGATCCTTGGAGGAGATAGATCACTCCCTGATCTCTTAAAAAAGACTCTTAATGAAAAGATAATCCTTCAATAGATCCTGTAACACCACATTTGGAGAAAAGGAGACCAACTCCTTGAATTGGTCAACATAGGCCCTCACTTCCTAATGGATTTACTGAATACACATGAGCTCTTCCATTTTCAGCACCTTCACCTACTCAGGTATAAGCCATCAGATAAAGATAGACTTAAACACTTCCCACATCATCCCAAATTGCATCGATAGTGGAGAAAACATCTCCCATTTTTCCAAATATGGACCCTCAAACAAACCCAGAACATCACAGGCTCTAACATCATTGGGAGTTCCCAATGATATGAATACATTATCAACTTCCTAAAGCCACTTCATTTAATCTAATGAAACTTGGTCACTACAAAATATAGGCAAAAACTGATAAGAACTAGAAACTGGGAAAGACCCACTAGAATCTTTGTGGATTTTTTTTGGGTGTCATTTTCTGAACAACACAAGAAACAAAAAATCAAAACCAATGTCAAACCAAACCACAAATGAAAAGATCCTCTTGAGCCAAAACGAAAGGATCAAAAACCAAGATTACAAGCATAAAAAAAATCCACTTTTCAAAAACTACCTTTTCTTCTCAATTTTCAAAACTGAGATCCATTTTTCAAAAACAAAACTCACTTTTCAAGCAAGACGAATTTCCAAAATCATTTTCTTATTCCAAACCATTTTAGGAAAACCAATTCAAAATTTAATTTAAAATAAACATTCATGAAATCCTATAAACTATCATATACATTTCCATCCCATATCCACTTACATCATTCATGCACATGTGACAAAATGAACTTCCCATACATAGCCACACATATGAGAACGTCCATAAGGAATAGTAAGGGTCACACATACCACTTTATCACCAAACCCAATCCTTTACCATTTTTTTTCAACTCACTTTTCCTTTGAATTTTCCCAAAACTTTGAAAATTACAATTCAATTTCTATTTCAAAACCCATTTTCCAAACCAAACCATTTGAAATAAATAACTTCAATTTCAAAAACCTTTCATGTTTTTTAAAGTTTACTTACATAGACCGAAACCAAACAAAACATAGATCATACCTAACTTTTGGAATGAGGAACTAGTGGTTATGCGTAACCCGATGGAATGGTTAGTTGACCATGCCCCAAGCAAGCACCAACCCCTAAGGGGACCTTGAACTATGCACTTGGATCACACATGGTTCACTACTCCACATGCGATCAATAAATGATGCCGTATCACTTCCATTACCACTCCTCAATCCAAAACAATGACAAAATACTCAAATACCATAATTCACTTGGAATCTTGAGGTTCAGAATGAGTAAGGGTTCATGATGTCCTTCCCGTACCTACCTATCAAGTCCCGATAGTCTGAATCTCCAACTACCAAACACCAAAAATAATAATGACCTTCTCTAAAACTATTTTTTCATGAACCAGGACATTTTTCCATCTGACCCGACACCTAACTCGGTCCATGGTATAACCCGAAGGGCGTTCCCGATCCCCACAGGCTGGAAACTAGTACCGGGCATCAAAGCAATCACTGTGGGAATGATTTTTCCCCAAAACCAGGATCAAATAAATAACCAAGCATGACTGAATGGCCTAAAGGCCTTCTTTTTATTTTATTATGGATAATCACCCATTTAAGGGTTGAAGGGGAACTCATACATGACCCGTAGGCTCAAGGCACAAGGCCCGATTGACCCACAATACATGACCCAAAGGCCCAGAGGCATACAATGCCCAATAAATACAAATTGAGACTGAACACATGAACAAGATCTCCATGTGACCTCTTGGTCACCTTCAACCATATGAACAACCTGATCCAAAGATGAGCACTCGAACTAGAAACCTGAACTTGCAAAAATCTAGGGTCTACCAACACTGAATGGTACAAGTAGGGTGTGATCTTAACATCTTAGTAGGAAACCACCACATAATCCATACATTTTATTTCCTAAAAGATTCCACTCACACTAGTTTGAAATAAAACTATAAAAATAGGTTTTTTCTAATTTTATTAAACGAACATAGCTTTACCTTTATAAAATCCAACACATGCCACTTTCCATTTTCAAAAAAAATTACCATTTAAATCCAAAACCCTAAACCAAAATCCAATCAAAGAAATATCAAGTCATGCTGAAAATAAATAAGTAGTATAAATAGGAAACCAAGTGCATCAGAATATAAACAATCACATATAGAAAGCTAACCATGGGAATTTCCTAAAAATCCCTAGAGAAATCCCTAGACGTACTTGGGCTAGACTCACCCGTTGACATATGGTGAAAATCCAAATTCAATAACCAACTGTCTGTTCTAACTTTCAATCCAATGGCACAAACCACCCAGCCTCTAAAACATCCAAGGGGTACCAACCCATCTAGTCAGGGTTGATATTAAACCATCACTTGACCCTATAATAGATACCTAGGAAACCCATGGTAATAGAATATAGTGGGAGGAGGAGGCCCTCTCACGCGTGACTCACCTTAACTGCTTCCACCACACTTTCCTACCCCAAACACCAACACCACCTATGCGATAAACCACTCTCATGAAATCCTCCATAGGGGTGTCCATCTCGCAACAATCCTTTCACAAGTTCTAATAGGGCCATTGCGTCACAAGATTTTTTAAACCTTTTATCAAAACATACTAAGTTTTGAATTAGGAATTTACATTTCCCAAAACCCCATTCATTTCCTAACACCATAAAATACCAACTGGGACTTTATCGTTTCAAAATAAATCCTTTTACAAAACCATTTTTAAACCATTCCAAAAACCAAGACAAATCACATCCCAACTCAAAAAGTTCCAAATGGGCCTTTACACCAGAAAGTTTCTAAAACTCATCTCAAAGTTCCAAACATTACAATCCTTAGAGAACAAAATTTAAACCACCTTTAATTTCACTCAAAACATGAAGTATCCATTTGTAAATCAAGAAACCATTTCGGAAGGAGAAGGAGAAAATAAATAAGTATCCATTTAATAAACCAAGGTTAAAGGTAAAAATTGTTTTTAAGTTCCATATTCATTTGAATGCCCATCCATGTGTGCTACTCATGCACCCATGGATGTGACAACATCCAATGACACACTATAAATATCAATGAAAACACACAACACCATTTTTTAGAATCACCACTCACTTTCAAACCAAACCAAACCCAATAACTTCACATAATTAAAAAAGTACAAATAAGCATTTTTAAACCATAAGAGTCTTCCCAAAACGTTTCACCATAATCCTTAAAGCCATAAAGAGGAATCTAAGTCACCCATTACACCCAATAAATCACTTCAACCAAGCTACCAAAATATAACAGTGGAAAAATATCGCAATAAGTTCTCAATTTCATTTTTAGTAAAGAAGGGAAATTTTATCAAACACTTTGAATGCATAGGCATATAGGAATATTCAAGAAAAAAAATATAAAAGTCAATCAGTGCCAATTTACCATAATAAAAACACAAAATAAACTTATAATAACACATCACAACCAATATTTTATCACGTTGGAATCAATTAGGAAAGCTCAATCATTCAATGGAATGTGCCAAAAAAGAAAATAATGGAAATACCTACCTGAATGATGTGCGTTCATAACCAAACTTTGAGAGAAAGAAGAACTAATCCTGGGAGATGATACATGCACCCTAAAATCCAAGATTTTGAACAAAAAATCAAACCTTACCCTTAGGTTTTGGACAAGAGAGAAAGATCACCAAGAACAACCAATAACTTGAGATATAAGGGATAGGAGAAGAGGAAATAAACCAAAACCAAAGGAATACCACCTTGGGACATTCAAGGGGATTCAAAAATAAAAGATAAGAAAAGGGGGAGGGGCTTGGAGGACCCCCTGGTTCACCTAGGTAAAACAAGGGAGAATAATCCCAATTTAGGGTTAAAAACATGAAGGGGAAAACTTGGAATTTTGAAATTTTATGAAAATGGGAAGCTCTCATGGTTTAGCCACACATTTTGTCAAAATACGCACAAGCCATGAGGTCACCACTATCCGAATAGACTAAACCTCATGTGCTATTTCTGTATGGTTTCCTAAACCATATGCAACCAGTTCACCTTACCCATGTAACCCAAAATAGGCCGCACAATTACTTGGTTGAGCCGTACAGTTTCCCAAACTGTGCTTCCAAACCGTGCAAAGGCCAAAATGTCACTCAAAAAATTAAAACATAAAAATTGAATCCTGGAACTCATCCTAAACCTCAACCAAAAGATATTAGATCAGGAAAAGAATAAAATAAAATAATTTAAAAGGTTATGGTGTGAAAATTTTCCCCACCAAAAACACTTTCTTCCACAAATAGAAACATCCAATGACACCTATAATGTGGATTTCCTACTGTTGGGTATCATTCTCATAATATCCTATTGGATATTACCAGGGGCGTACACCATGATAAGGTGACTCAAAATCCTATGAGTCTCTACTCTTGATAGTGTGTATAATTTTTTTAACTTCAAAATAATATCATATAGACATAAAACATTTATTTAAGAACAGTGTCATAACCCTTCTAGGTTCTCAACATAGCAGGAAACTACTATGACCTTTTAGTGCGATAACTAATCTTGGGACATTATCACATGCTATGTTACACAGAAGAACAATCATGATGTGATAAAGAATTTATTAATATTCAAAACCCCAAATATAATTTTATCATAAAGTACAAAGAATTTGGTTCTAGGGAACCAACTCCAACAGACTCCCACTTGCACCAGAGCCAACAACTAACAACCTTCAGTCTACTAGCTCTCACATGATATTCATGCTTCTGATGACATAAGAATTTAGTCAAGGGGTCTTCTATGTTCTCATCCATGGACACTCTAATCACTACAACTTCACACCTATGATGAAAATCCATTAAGAGGTGATACTTCTGAAGTATGTGCTTTGTCCATTGATGTGACCTTGGCTCCCTTGAAAGATCCAACACTGTAGTATTATCACAATACAATGTGATAGAGTCTCTACTGTTAAGTACTACATCAAGATCCCAGACAAATTTCTGAATCCAGATAGATTCTTTGGATGCATCAGAAGCTGCTATATATTCAAAATCCACTATAGAATCAGTGAAAACTGACTGCTTTGAAATCTTCCAGATCACAACTCCTCTATTGAGACAGAAAATATATCATGATTGCGACTTTAGATCATTCTGGTATATCTAAAAACCAACATCAACATACCCTCTGATGACAAGCTCCTCGTCTCTTCTATACACCCAGAACATATTCTTAGTTCTTCTCATATACTTAAAGATAACCTTAATAGCAGTCTAATGATATTATTCTAGATCTACTTGATATCTTCCTACCATGCTTAGTGCATAGGCAACATTAAATCTAGTACATAGAATGACATACATGATTGATCCAATTTCTGAATCATATGGGATCTTACACATTCTATTATTCTCCTGTTGTGTTTGGGGACACATTTTATTAGAAAGATGTATTCCATGTGTCACTGGAACCAATATCCTCTTATATTGTTCCATACTAAATTTCTTTGGTATATAGTCAATGTATGTACTCTAAATTAACCCAAGAAGACTCCTTGATCTATCACGAATGATCTTGATCCCTAGAATGTAGGTTTCTTCACCTAATTCTTTCATGGAGAATAACTTGTTCAACCAGTCTTTAACTAACTATATGACTGGTATGTCATTTATAATAAGTAATATTTCATCAACATATACTAATAGGGTAAAAACCGCATCCCCATTAAACCTTTTGTAAAAAAATAGATTACATTTGTTCTTAATGAAACCAAATTACCTTATTGCTTCATTGAATCGAATGTTCCATGACCTGGATGCTTGATTCAATCCATAAATGGATCTTTATAACTTGAAAAACCTTTTTGAATCACCTGGTGTCACAAACCCTTCTGGTTGTGTCATAAAGACATCTTCCAGAAGCTTCTCATTAAGGAATGCAGTTTTGACATCCATATACCAAATCTCATAGTCATAGTAAGCTATTATGGAATGTATGATTCTAATGGATTTAAACATGAAAACTAGAAAAAAAACTTCATCATATTCAATTCCTTGATTCTATTTAAAACCTTTATCCACTATCCTTGCTTTATAGGTACTTAATTTACCCTCTATTTCTAGTTTCCTCTTGAATACCCATTTAATTACAACATGATTTACATCAAATGACGCATCAAATAGAACCCAAACATGGTTTTGATACATGGAATCCATCTCATGATTCATAGATTCTAACAATCTTTCAGCTTCTGAGATCTCTACTTCCTCCTTGCAAGGGAGAGGTTCATTACTATCCAACAATAATGAGTCACCATCTTCGGTGATAAGAAAACCATATCTCTCTGGTTCCCTTACCTCTCTTACACTTCTACATAGTACTTGTGTTTTAGGAACAACTTTTTCCATGGGGACCTATGGAACTTGTTCCTATACCAACTCATGTGTATCTTGAGCATAAACTTCATCAAAGTCAATCTTGATCCCACTATCCTTTTTTAGGATGTTCCCCCTATCAAGAAAGACATACTATCTGGAAATAGTCAGTTTCTTGTTTTAGGGGTTGTATAAGTAGTATCCCTTTGCTTTCCTTGGTATACCCTATAAAGATACACCTCATACCCCAGGGTGCTAGTTTATTTTCTAATAAATCCTTAACAAATAACTCTCATCCCCATACACGTGTATATGAAAAATGGGTTTCTTTTCACTCCATAACTCAAAGAGGATTCTATTTTCTACCTTAGTTGGTACTCGGTTTAATGTGTATGCCGCAGTTTGTAATGCATATCCCCAAAAGGATAACAGAACATTTTCATGAATCATCATTGACCTTACCATGTCCAACAAGGTACGATTCCTCCTTTCACTAATACTATTTAATTGTATTGTATAAGGTGGAGTGAGTTGAGATAGAATCCTATATTCTCATAAAAGGTCAATGAACTATTGGTTAAGATATTCTTCATCTTGATCTGATCAAAGCTTCTTTATCTTCTTAGCAAGATGATTCTCTACTTCATTCTTGAACTCCTTTAATTTATCAAAGGACTCGGACTTATACCTCATTAAGTATATATAGTCATATCTACTCAAGTCATCAGTAAAAGTAATGAAGTAATAATATCCACCTCTATATTATACTATAAATGGTCCACACACATTAGTTTGTACCAATCCTATAAGCTTTATGGCCCTTTCACCCTATCCACAAAATGGTTGTTTGGTCATTTTACTTTATAAACAAGAATGACATCTATCAAGTGGTTTTATCTTGGAAGAGTCTAAATAACCATCTTAATAGATCTTTGTCAGGAACTTCTCATTTACATGACCAAGGCGGTGTTGCCACAATTGGGTGTTATATGAGTTATGTGAACTTTATACGTTATCAATTTCCAACACTTGGTTTTCATAATTTAATACACACACACCGTTATTTAAATGTGCCATACCATGACATATGTTTTCCTTATTAAAGAAAAAAAAATTATTTCTGAACTTGAAAATAAATCCATATTTATCTAAAATTGATACATAAATTATTTTCTTGGTAACACTTGGTACATAATAACAGTCATGTAAAACCAAAATCATCCCAATTGGAAATAAAAAAGTTTTAGTCCCCAATGGCAAGAGCAGCCATCCTCGAACCATTTGGCAGCTCGTAGATCCACCTCTCCTCTGGAAATTTTCAAAAATCTACTTGCTTCCTACATTTAAATATAGATGTGAGTACCAAAAGCTGTATCTAATACCCAATTTGTAGATATGGAAAGATTGCACTCGATAAGGAATGCACCTTTGTATTCCCCTTTCCTCTGGGTGTAGTTCCTCTTCTAGTGGCCTGACTTTCCACATGAAAAGCATACTGCTTCCTTTTCCTTTCCCTACCTTTGGATATTTTTATTCTTGTTCAGACGGTTCTTGAGATCTTTAGACTGTTTATAAATCTTAGACCCATTTTCCTTGTCCTTCCACTTACTATTCACCATAAGGACTGCAGGTTTGTCACGCCTCATGTCCTTATCCACTTTGTGAATCAAGCTCCGAAGATCTGATAATCTATTCTCAATATTTCTCATATTATAATTCATAATAAAACTAGAGAAGGACTTGGGAAGTGATGATAGTATGAGATCTATATGCAACTCATTTGGGAATTTAATCTCTAAGATGTCTAGATGCTCAATATAGCTAATAATCTTGACTACATGTGCCCCAGATGGCGCAGACTCTCCAAGATTAGTAGTGAACAAAGCATTAGAGATCTCATACCACTATTATCTCACCTTCTCTTGATAGAGATACCAAAGGTGATACATCAGTCTATAAGCATCCATTTACTAATATTGCTTTAAAAGATCATTGGTCATGGATGATAGTACGAGGAACTAAACATCCATAGCATCCTTCAGATGTTTCTCATACATAGAGAGCTCCTCATCACTCGACTCATTCCCAAGTACAACTGGTAAAGGTTCTTCCAACACATATAGTTTCCTTTCATGGAAAAGGATGAACTGAAGGGCACCTTTTCCACTCCTAGAAATTAGTGCGGGTGAGAATTTTTTCCTTCTCAAGTATGGATTGCAACGATATGTTTGATGTAATTTTTAATACCATTTATATAAATAATATGAACATAGTTTTAGTACTTTACCTGATATGATTAAGAAAAATAAAAAATAAATATTCATTATTCTCCCAGTTTTTTATCAAAACCCAATAGCCCTCACCATTGGATTCAGAATATCATATTTCTTGGATATTCTAGTGGAAATGATCCATATTCCATTCTCATCACCTCAAATTTGGATGGTCAAGCAACTTGAATGGTTATAGGTAGGCATTACAAATGCCAACTATATTAACTTGTAGCTCCTTGATCTGTTGAGTGGACTCCCCAATCCTAAAATCATTATTTTAGATTTCCTCAACTCTTGACTCTCAATTACACCATGTCCTACTTTGACAGTCAATCCTTGATGTAAACTAAGTTAATTCAACGCAAAAACTCAAATTATAATTTCTAGATAATTGAAAGCACCCCAACTTTGGCTGGTCAAGTACTTTGAACTGTTGGTTCGATTCTAACTAAAGTAATGGAAGGCTATACTGATTTAATATTTTATTGAGGAATTTTATCATTTATGCATAAATTGCCTCTTATTATCTTTTCACATGATTTTTAATATTAATTGGGATATACTTAAGTGATTAACCATGTCTTGATAATATTTACACATAAGCCATTTTATTTTAGTCTCATCTTGCATGATTGTTAATTTATTAATTATGTGATTGCGATAATACATCCATAATGAATAACCATGAAACTAATAGAAATAAAATAAAAGGTATGATCATGGGATTTTCTAATGGTTACTTTATCTAGCGGTTAATAAACTAACCTTGACCTAGGGTAGAAACACCTTGAACCTTTTAAGGTTTGTGTTTGTAGCTTTCGACTTGTCCATCTTTGTATCTCCTTGGATTGGTTTCACCATGACTCCTAACTTGAACCACATCCACTATCTTGGGAGCTCCATCCATTACATATGCATTTAACTCATACGTAGGTAAGGGGTAAAGGGGGGTTTACATAAAAGAAACCACGAGCACGTAGGCTCTACATATTTATGCGGAGGAGGCACAAAATCCAATGATTTTAATTTAACAAATAAATTAAAAGAAAACCAATCATATATAAAGGCTTGGTCTAGATCATGATCATCCATAAACATGCAATGAATTATGAATTTAATAAAACTAACATTCAATTATTTAATTGTTCTTATTAATATAAATCACGCTCGAATCGATTAATTATTATCTTTAATTAATTAATCCTTTTATCTTAATCATTTTCTTAATTTCCTTTAGATTCTCATTCATTATAATTTTAAACAAATCAATAAATTCATTTAAAATTAACTATGTACATAACTTGTACCTTGGAGGAAACCAGGTGAATACCCGTCCAAAACTATCCAACATGTATTATACTTGTATACAGTTTATTCTTTGTGACATGTAGCATGCACAAAAAATTATAATTGTAATAAAAATCATACATGATGTGCAGATATTTGAACATTACACAAATTCCAATTAAACATTTATATATATATATATATATATCAAACACCTATCACATGTTGTGTCCCATATTTATGCCCAAACGACGGTACATGTCTCAAGGGTTACATAATATAATAATAAATTTTTAAATCTACAAAATATGAAAAAAGTACAGGGCGTGTACCCTCCTCAATGTCCATCTAAAGTACACACCTAGGGAAATAGTATGTGAGGTTTACTTTGGAAATATTCGGAGTACATGTCGTGTCTAGTGAGCCACACACTGTGTCACCTCCACGTTACATGGTCACCGGTTGAGAAAGTTGTGTATGGGATACACGACCGAACTCTGATCTGAAGGGACTACACACCATGTCCAGTGGGCCACACAACATGTAGTCCAGATAACCATGTTCCGGTCTATCCTGGTTAACACATGGTGTAAAAATTAACTACACCACATGTCATTAATGCACACAGATTGGGTAATTACCAAATTACTCCCAATGCGCTGAACACAACTACACGGTGTGTGATACATATTACACATTGTGTATGGAAGATTAAATGGCGTGTACTATCATGTTACCTAGATAGAATCATTTGCGCCTCTTGATGAGATCCGCGATTAATTTTAATCATAACATTATTCATTTCTATTAGATCTGTGAGAAATGAAAGATGAAGAATAGATCTTGAAATTCAGATTACAAGAATGATTAAACATGAATTGACAAACAAAATTATTAAATATTAAATCATCAAAAAATTATTTAAATAATTATAAATGAAAATATGAACCCTCTGATACTAGTTGTAGGTTTCGGGCATAGCGGAAGCACGACTGGGCTGATGCCTAACTTTAAATTTTATTGTAATCATTGATTATTTCGGGATCAATACGATGATGAACACAAATTTTCATGTAATAAGATCAAATACTTAGATAAAGAAGAAGAGGTCTGGAATCCAGAGAGAGGATCAACATATTTGGTTTATAATTAATTTAATTAAATTAAATAAATACCTCCAAGGTTTTATTTCTTCAATGGCGTGTCTAACCATAGATCTGCGGTGAGCCTTTCATTGCGTTGTAGAGATCAAGAGTAGATCTCCTCTAGCAGTAATCCACACATTCTCCGAAAATCTCTAGATGTCACCAAATGAGTCTCCAAGTGCTAGCACAGAAGATCTTTGTTCTTGTGTTGTCTTCCCTCGATCGCCTTGAGAGATTTTTCCAAATAATTTTTTGATTCAGTGGAGGATGGCCACTCTTTTTCTTGAGAGAATTCTTGGAGAAAAGATATCTCTTGAGGCTTGAGAGATTTTTCTACAATTTTTTTTGCACAACCAAAATTGGCTATATAGCATGTGGGTTTCCCCCTCAGCTAATAAGAGAATAGTATGTAAGTGAAAATTTAATTCACTAGGTAATAATAAATAATTAGCACAAGTACCGTTACATATTTTATTATTCCATGTGAAACCCCAATATCAAATAATAACAACAATATGATTATTTACATGACATGTTCTTAGATTTGAAGTTATGATTAAATATTATTTTAATAAAATAATATTTAATATTATTTTCTCACTAGATCCTTTAACTTAGTCTGCCCATATTCCAAAATATTTATCAGACCTTGAATAATTACTATTTATTTATTAAATAAATAAATAAATCTAAATTCATTATTCACTGATAAATAAATAAAATTCGATTAGGAATACCTGAATAATTATTAAACCACAATTGGGAATAATATTTATTCAAATTGTTAAATAATAAATTATTTAATTGATATTTCAGATACACTTAGTGTGTGACCCTCTAGGCCCCTTTTCTATTGGCATTAGGAGAGCCTACTTAATGTCCAAGGTTAGTGTCTAGAAACACACCAAGAAGCACATAGATAAAGAAGTTAATGCCACAAAAACATCTCAACTCATATGAATGCTTACCATGTAATATAATCCCTTTATCACAATATCTATAATCGAGCAGGTTGCATATCAGTATCATCAACCTATATACTTGATAACTCATTCTTTGACTTTATGGAAATAAGACTTTCCTAGATAACACAATGTCCATGGATTTATTTAGGCCATATCATTTCCATAAAAGGGCTTGAGATATTTACTTTTGTTAATAAACAGAAGGGATAAATCCTTTCTTGGATTATTTATTCATGAAATATTACTCATGATGCACCCAATATATCCTACCTCACCATGAGTATATGTCATCACAGTTTTTGTCAAAACATCATAGTACATGATTCATAATATCCATTAATAATAATATTAAAGTCTAAGAACCATTACACACATCCGCAGATAGGAACATTCAATAACACTTATAATGTGGATTTTCTACTATCGGGTCTCGTTCTCATAATAACTGATATCTTTATTTCATTCATATATTTTATGATATTTTAATATATTTAATTGTGTATTTAAATAAATAATATTAAAAATTTTGGAATAATTTTACTTATTTTATGTTTTGACGCAGGAAATGATGGATTTGTGAAAAAATAACAAAAAGTGGAAGAAATATGAGTTGAAAGATCCTTCACGCTGCTTCTCTTCACTCACAGCATGACACCAGATTTTGGAGATGAAGAGGAGATAGAAATTGAATAAAAATTTACTACACATCATGTACCACAAGTACACATAGTGACCATTTCAAGTGAAGCTGATATGTGTTGGACAAGTTGTGACAAGCATACACAACGTGTAACCTAAGTACGCGTCGTGTACTTATCAATGCATAGAAAAAATAAAATGATGTGGGACATGGATTTTGGATGATTTTGAATATAAAAAGAGGCCTCTAACCACCCATCCAATAGACTCTAGGGAATAGGTAGCCAAGGAATATCAAAGGACGTCTGCCAGACTACGGGTGATGATCTGGAGTCGTTCTTCGCCGTTATTCTTCCTTCGGTAACCATGATGCTCACCTCTATCATGAGAGAGTATTCCCTTAGTTTTGAGTGATGTTATTATAGGGGGATGGGTGCTTAGGGATTATTTATTTTAATTATTTGTGTTTTGGATTGATGCAAACACCTTTTTTCAATTTTAATCTCCTTCTTTTTTCAACTGTATGACCATTGCTTGTGATTTGAGGATGTTTATTATTATTACTTCAATTAATTGAATTGGTTTTTGTATTACCATTATTAAATCTAGGTTGGTTATGTTTAAATATGGTTTTGGGTCACCTATTTCTTTGATTGAACCTAGTAGATGACCATTCCAATGGTGGAATCATAGGATTAGGGTGGGATACCAAGACCAAGGATCCCCACTGACCCAAATTCCACACCAAAACCGAATTAATCAATTGTCATCAAATTATTAGCACAAAAACCTAAAAGTAACTAAACCTGGAATTTCCCATGTATTGATTCAAAACCCCAGTCTTTTCTGATATTTAAATTTTTCTCCAAATGAATAAAAAAATTTCAATTTAAATTTTCTTAATTAATTTATAACATATGCTCTATCCCTATGGGTTCGACACTCATACTTTCTAGATACTACACTTTGAGTTAGGATTGTCCGAGTTTTATAAATTTTATTTTTGCATAGCACCATAGGGAACTAAATATTCCTTGAGGGGATATCAATATACTAATAGATATTACAAGGGGCGTACACCATGATAAGTTGCCTCAAAGTCCTATGAGTCTCCACCCTTGATAGAGTGTAATATTTGTGTCCCTTAAAAATGATATCATATAGTAATATAATATTTATTCAAGAATAGAGTCATGGCACTTTCGAGTTCTCATCATAGTGGGGAACTGCTATAACCTTTTAGTGTGACAGATACTCTTGGGAAATCATATCATTCTATGTTATAGAGAAGAAAAATCATGATGTGATAAGAAATTTATTAAAACTCAAAACCATGAATATAAGTTTATCATAAAGTACAAAGAGTTGGTTCTAGGGAAAAAACTCCAACATCCTCAAGGGATATATATGGAGGTAGTTACCATTAAATGGGGATAGTTTAAGCTTGGATTGCTTACTTCTAATTCTCCCTCTTTCTAAATCTCTCTTTATTCTTTATATTTTACTATGTCTGATACAAGAATATCATAAAGAGGCTTGATAGGTGAAGGGTACGTGATGTTCCTCATTTTAAGTTTATACATTTTTTCAATTTCATGCATGGTAGATCTTGGTTATTAGGTTTCTAGTTTTTTCCACTACATTGACTAAATGTTAATTGATCCCGATAAACCATTCATATTACTCACTAAAGTCATTCCATATGGGGGTGGAGAATGGATCAGTGATTGAAACCACTCAAGAAACAACTATAATTATGAAGATCAATGATTTTATGAAGATTTGATGTCATGGTTCACAATTTAATTTGTCTAGGAGATAATTAAGATATTACTAGATTTAATAAAGCTAAGTAACATGAAAATTTTAGTATATTCATTCCATTTTTTATGATTTATAGTAGTTAATTGATCTTAAAATGGAAATTATTGAAGAGAACAATTAATTTTTAGATTCAGTAGTTTTGAATATTTAAATTGAAGATATAATTTGAAATGATCATTTTAATTCTTTAAACATTGTATTTTATATATATGGAAAATAAAAAATCTGAAAATTTAAGGGAAATAAGCATGATTAGGCTATGGATTTATATAAAGAAGGAGGATATATTTAAAAATACAGATTACACATCGTGTTAACTCTAACATTTCATGTTTTTAGGATAAACAAAAATATCCTATACATTATAACTTTGACCAATGTGAAAATAACCATATCATCAAGATAGAATTATAGGATGTGTTGAAGGATTTTTGGAATGATTCAACATTAGACTCATTTAGATATTTTAAAGTAAGTGATTTTTTATCATATACTTTTGTGTGAACTATTATTTTCTTATGACTATTCACTAAGTAATGAGTGACTTAGCTCTCTTGTTATATTCATAGGGAAATGATAGTTGTGAAGGCTTGTATGTTTGGGTGTTTGATCAAATATAGATATATGTTAGGTGGATCTTATTTTTGCGATTTCAAATCTGTGGGGCCTTTGGGGCTATATTTGAGGCTAAATATGCCTCCTAGGCCTATGGTTCATATAAGGTTCCCCCTAAACCACTAAAAAGGGATTATCTCAAAATAATAAAAATATTTATAGCCTTATAGATTTCAAGATATTATAAGGGTAATTTATTTAATAAATCTTTTATTTGTTTTAATGATATTTGAATTGGTTTTAATTGCTCATTTATATTTTTTTTATAGAATTATAATTTTCATTTTCATGATCATTATGAATATATAAATAAATTTTCATTATAAATTCAAAATAAGTGGTCCAATGTTGGACTTGATGGATCACTTTAGTTTGATTTGTGAGTTTATATGTCTCAAGGAACGTGTTCAAGGGTTTCATGGAACTTTGGAGATGGTTTCAAGCTAATTGGATAAGTGGATAAGGTTATAGGGATATATCATAGACAAGAAATGACCTTGTCACTGAAAGTGAAATAGTGGCCCTTATGAAGAATTGTATGACACATTAGATATCATTGATAATGAATTATTATGTATCCATGTGAAAAAATATACAAGAGGTAACATATGGTGTCATAATTATAGCCTATTTTATGAACATAATTTTTGAATTAAAATTTATAAAATTTTATTATTTATTAATTAAAATGTTCAAATATTAACTATTTTTATTCATTTATGGGAAATTAATAATTTAAAAACTTTTTTTGGAAAAATAAATGAAAATATGTTTTTTAGTGATGAAAATTGGAAAATGCATTTCTTTTATTATAGTTATGAAATAGGTTAACACACACATATGGGAGATTAGGAAAACCCATTAGGATTGAACAATAATCACCAATAGGGGTGAATAATTGGAGAGACTCACACACATGGATCATGCATAGAGCACATGGTAAAGTGCACACATTAGGAAGGTGTTTAGTCTCTCATGTGTGTTGAGGTACAAGAGGCTAAGAGTGATCACCGACACTCTTACAAACATTGATGTTTATTTAAGGAAGTCTCCCATATATTAAAAAGAACCCAATAACATAAAAAATAGATGTGGGATATAGTGTTATTGAGAATTTTTCACCACTTAAAAAAATGGAGACGCTTCACTTGGCGCCAGCATCACCCCCTCACACATAACTTGCTTCCCTCCCACATCACCCCCTCAGACACAACTTGCCAACCCCTTACACTTTCCAAATCAACAAAACACTGTTGTAACCACCAATATCTAGCACTGGTAATATGAGGAAGGTTTAAGTTCCCCTATTATATGATGGAAGTTGAATGTGAGGCTGTTGATGAAGAGAATGACAATAGTGGAGTTTGATAAGCAATACTATGAAATATTACATGCATGGGAATAATCATGGATGCATAAAGGTGGTTGAAAGATGAATAAGGGAAAAATAATATGTAGCTGGATCCATGTAAAGGTAGTATAATATTTTTATAAGGGTCCTTGGTCATGTAGAAAATAAAAATAAGGGAAACGAGGCTATCTATGTAATGTTAATGAAGCTGCATGATGAGGAAATGACTGTTTACATGGGGAAGGAAATTACATGAAAAGGTTGGGTTTCATAGGGTTATCTTGAGACTAAAATAGTTATGGAAACAACTTTCCAATCCATAGTGTCTATCATGGTGGCATGATTGCATCCATAAAATATGATGATAAAGGAAATGATAGAAAACTGGGAAAAAATGAGGCAATGACTATGGAGTTCGAGCCTATGGTACATAGGTAGAGTAAAAACTTGAAACACCTATGGATGTGGCATGGAAGTGGTCATGAAGTGTGCATGTGAATGAATTGGAGAAGATACCAGGGAAAACCAAGTGAAATGACATTCTGGATGTGGGTGATGTCTTGGATGGGGCTGTGATCTTGGAAGGAGTTTGACGTATGGATTAAATGATTGATTAAATGCTTAATTGATTGAGGCTATAGAATACTAGTAGGGTTTAAGTTTAAACATATTTTATCCATGTGAATTTATCAAATGATAAAACTCAAACAATATTATTATGGAATTTTATAATTCAATGAAAATTCATATACTTCAAAAAAGGATAAAAGGAGAAGATATCAAAGATTGAAATGGGGAGATACAAGTGGATATTTTTCCCTATAAGTATTGAATCTCCATTGCTATGAAGGATCATCTAAGATAATATGATACCTAGAGCCTAACTGTGAAGGTTTTCTTCCACTGTTCATTCAAGTATGGTACTGCACTTTAGGTTTTCTTTTATTTTGAATCACCTCATGAATAGTATATGGGGGGTAAGTTCTTCCTTGTGTTAAAGAACTGTAAGGAAAGAGGATTTTGTTATAAAAGTATATTTATTTTTTACTCTATACTATGGTTGTGAATGTATAATTTTCCCTAAATATCTTTCTCTTTCTTATCTCACAAACATTGAATAAAAACAAGGAAGAACAATTTAATGTGTGACTAATTGTTTTGAGTTATGGATGGGCATTACATAATTTGAGATAACTATGTTTAAATATAGTATTGAGACAACTATATCCATTAACAAAAAAAATTAATTGATCATATGACATGGGTAGTTGTTGAGTTATATGGAGGTTATTAATAACAATGATCCTCCTAAGTTCAACTTCAACAATAGATATGGCTAAGAAACTTATCACTATATTTCACTAACTGAAAAAACCAGATTTAAAAATCTTATCACTTCTTCTCAAGTTTATTTCTCAACTATTTTATTACATTTGTTCTCATTTAATCACTTTATAGATTCCTAAATTTATTTAAACCATCTCATGGATTCAAAAATCAAACTTATCCTTTACTACATTTATAGTGTCAGTAATAGTTTTATTTGAGTCTTTTATAAATTTCTAGATTTAATTTCCCCATTATAAGTAATGAAACCCTTCAATCTATATAAAATATTTAGAGACATTTTTGGTGATAGTGACCAAGTATAATTAGGAGTTTAAAGTGTTTTTCTTGTACTTTATACTATTTTAATTTGTTTTGTTACACTAGGAATGTTCATGTTGTGTTTTGAGTTCTAATTCATTAGGAATTATTATTATTCTCAAGGGAAAAATAAATAAATTCTAAAAGGATACCCCAATCTATAAATAATTTTTAGTAATAATATCAAAGAAGATGACCTTTTTTAAGATAAATATAAATACACTATTTTTAAGATAACCTTTTCACTTTTATGAAAATAACTAGGGTTGTCATTAAGAAATTAATGGCTTATTCAAAAGACCAAGGGACTAATATCAAATAGTTAACATAGGAGTCATCAGATTAAAAGTCCATTCAAAATAATATGGAATTACAATTTGGGTAGATCAAATACTTGATTTGGGAGATATCTAGGGGAATGTTACCAGTTGACATGAAGGTCAACACATCAGGATAATTGAACGCCATCAGCTTGAGAAATAGAAAATATACTAAGAATAACCTTGAAAGTAGATGAAAAAACAAGTTGTATAAAAGTAAAAAGGGAAAAAATAATAAAAAGATAAAAAAGAGAATTTTTTTGATTAATAAGTTGAGTAACAACATATACCACTATAAAATCCATGATTACCCTTACCAGAGATATTAAGGCAATGAAATTTGGAGAAGGCATGTTTCTAGATATGTTTAAGAAACTTCATATTAACATTCCATTTGATGATGATTTAAAAAATATGCCTAAATATGATAAGGTAATGAAATAAAAGGTATAAAATAATAGAAATATTTAGGTGATGGTCACAATACTACTCTTGGGTAAAATCTCAGCTCTAGGGTTTATGAGTCTACTAAAAAAGCAATAAGACACAGGTAGATTTACAATTTCAGTTAATATTATATTTAATGATTTTATAAGATATATTCATGATCTAGGAGTGAGTTTGAGCATTATTTCATACTCAACATTAAAGATAATGGGGGAGGAAGAGATGAATCCCATAAGAGTTTATCTTTAATTAGTATATAAAATAATGAGATTCCCATGATGTTTTCCAGAATATGTTATAGTCAAAGTGGATAAATTCTATTTTCCAGTAGACCTCATTATGATTGAAATGGATAAATATTGGACACCCATTATCCTAGGAAGTCCACTCTTAGCAATATTGAGAGCATTTTTCAATGTAAAAAACATGAAGTTATCTCTAAGGGTTGGTGGTGAGGTAGTTAAGTTCAACATTCATCGAGAAATAAAGAGTAAAACTAAAAAGGAGGATGATATAGAAGAGGATAACAAGTTAGAATCTGAATATGTGTTTTCCATTGAATTGATAAAGCTGATAGCTACCATCCAGACTTAGGAAAAATTAAAAAAGAGGAGACTAAGAAGAGAGGACCCGACTGCAACCATTTTTTGATTCAGATAAGGTAAATTCTTTCCAATATTTAATAAAATGAACTAAAAATAGGTAAGGTCAAGGTAAAATACCATAACAAAAGAGATTATAAGTTCAAAACCAAGTTTTTTTATGATTTATTAGTATTTTAATTTCATGTTTTAGGATACAATATCAATTCCCCTTATCTAATTTTAGCTTTAATTAAATATGGACCTTATTATTTCATTGTGTATTTCTTGTAGGTCCGTGATAGAAGGAATAAGAAGAATAGAAGAGGAATAACTTCAAGTGAAAAGGGATTATGGATTTAATTTTTTCATTTAATGTTACTCTCAAAAACTATTTCAAATCTATTTTTTATGTTAAAAGAAAAAATTCATACCCACACTTTGATTTTTGCTGTATTTTTAATCTACAATACACAAAGTTACATAGAATAACCATGATTCCATGTTTTAGAATTCTTATTTAATGATATTAAATAATTAAAATTCAGGATAAATCATTATAGATAAAAAAGGTGTGTTAATTTAATAAATCATAATTTGAAGAGGCTAGTTAATTTATGTAAATGACATTTTACTTCCATTTTTTATGATTTCAATTACATAATTTTATATTGATTATTTTATTATTATTATATAATTCCTTGAGTGATTAACCATTATTATATGTTACCATCCTTGAGAGTATTTTGTACCTAATATTTTCCACTCTTTCTATGAAAATTTAATGAGATATACTTGAAACATGTCAGCCTTCTGGAACTTGAATTTGTATCTTGTTGAAGCTATTATTGTAAAAAGTTTCCTTTAAAATGATTAAGGAATTATAATTGATCCCTTATCCTTGATAAAACCTTTAAAATTTATCCATATTTGAGCACATATAATCCTTGAATGACCTTGTTATGGAAGAACCACATTACAAGCCTATATTCTCCTTCCCACCCTTACTCTTGTATTTTTCATGATATTTATTGGCATAAGTGTGGGGGAGTGGTTTTTTTGGGTGAAAAGGTATGTATTTCATTAAGGATAATACGTGAGGTTTATTTATTTATATTACATGAAAGGATAATTATTTACCATTTATTATACTTACATTATTTACCCATCTTGGTTTTTTTAAAATATAAATGAAGACAAAAAAAGAGAAAAATTGAAAAAATGAGTTATGAATTTGGAGGGTTAAAAATCACCACTTCTTGATCAATGATCTATATGGTTTGGGGTTGGATGTTGGATGTGAGACTTGTAACAAGAATAAATTTTGAAAAAATGAAAATTAAAAGGAAACAAATATAAGGTAAATCATTCATTATGATTTCATGTGACTCATGCCATACTTTGAGTTTCAGGGAGTGGGAGATGTAATTTTAAGAGGATATTTTCACTATGACTTAATTTGTTTATCATGTAAAGTAATTTAGATTTAACATCCTTTTTATTTTACTTTTTTCATATCATTACCTACCAACCCAAATCCTTATAATCATTTAATTACTAATTTCTAAAACCTCATTATTTTTTGCGATCTATGTCTTTATAAGGTGTAGATTTGAGATACAATGAAATAATTTATTACGGAACATGTATTAAAGGTATAAGAATAAATAAATTACAATGTTACCTTGAGATATGATAAAACAAAATTAAAAACGAGGTAGATCATGATTGAAATTTTTAGTAATAATAAATGATGTGGTTTGAATGGAAGTTAGGAGAAGACCCATCAATTTAAATGGGGAAAATTAAAATACAAAATTGATTTGTTTTCTTAAATGGTGAAGAGTTGAATTGATTTTTTTTAATGTGAATCTTTAAATTCCCCCTCATTGAACAATGTTTAATTTTTTTATTTTTAATTTTAAATATTTTTAACATGGATTCTAATTTATAATTTAAGTTGATATTTATGGTTAAGGGAAATCATGGTTTAATTGTGGGGGATCAAGTAACCACTTTTATGCAAAAAATTCTTGGATTTAAATTTATTAAAATTTATTATTCATTAAGAAATTTTCTCAAATATTATTTTATTTTATTTATGTGTGTCTAATTAATAATTTAAAATCAATTTTCGAAAATGAAATGAAAATACATATTTTCGAGTGATGAAATTTGACTGTCATTTTTTTGATTATAGGTAAAAAAAATAGGCCATCACCCATATATGGGTGAATAGGATATCCAAATAGGGACAAGAAATCTTTAACTATAGGGGTGAAAAAATTTAGAGACTTGTACAAAAAAATCATTCATATAGTGTATATGAAAGCATACACAATAGGAAGGTGATTATCCACTCACATGTGGGGTAGCACATGAGGAAAAAATGAGCACTGAAACTCTTTTAGACTTATATATTCATTAAAGGACCATATATCAAGTATTTATCATTAAAAAACTATAAAAATCTAATATTTTACATTATGTGTCTTTTTAAATTCAACCTCTTCAATAGCTTACGTTGCACGCAACACCCATATTAAACAAACAATAAAATATTACTATGTGATCATTATAACATGGGAATTAAATTTATGTGAATGAATAGTATTATCAAAATTATGAAATATATAATTTTACAAATAATTTTTAATTTAGTAATTAATTCTTTGTGAATAAGCACCTAATTTTTAGTAAAAACATTTTATTCTTCAAAAAATACATTTTCTTCAAAAATGATTTTCTTGTTTTTATGAGTAAATATTATAATCAATTTATGTGACTTATATAAATTTAATTTTATAAAACTAATATAATTTTTTAAATAATCATATTAAAATTAACTTATGGTAAATATTTGGGAAACTTCTTGAAATGATTGATTTTCCAGTGAATAATGAATAATACTATTTTTTATAAAACTATCAATTTATTTATAATTAAATTTTATTTATTATTTTAATTTGAACTCAATGTAAATTAATTAATATTTAATTATAAATAATATAATTTATCTCATTTTAATCATTCTTATACCTTATTTTGGTATAAGTATATTTTTGGGCTTAAAATGCAATTTTCAAGAAAACTGTTTTTCGTTGTGTTTTGTGGGGTTAATTTTAAATTAAATTATAAAACTTATGTGTTTTTAATTTTGAAAATTGTATGATATATTTGTATTCATAAAGTTAAAATTTATTAAATTGGTCTCTTTTATTTTTGGCCAATATGAATAGTAACCTTGATAATTTTTGTAGCAGCATTGTAGCAGGTACTATAGCATTTTATTGTGTAGAACTATAGCATGTACTGTAGCGGGAACTATAGTAGGCACTGTTTGGCACTGTAGTAGCTAGGAATATTCCCCCGTTTGGGACTTCAGGTCACCGATTTGGTCCCTGAGTCCTTTAAGGCCTTCGGGCCACCCAGTCCTTCGAGTCAGTAAGGCCTTCGGGCCACGTTAAGTGAAGATACAAACCAGACAACTTACAAGGAAAAAGTTTCAGAAGGAGGAGGAGCAAGGAGCTTTCACCATAGTAGAAGATAAACGGATTGAAATAATGAAAGGGTATAACACCTACCATCGGGACAAGCCTGTGCATTCATGGGAAAGCCTAGCCGAACAACCACGCGAAGGTGGAGAACTGATTTCACGATGAAGATGCTGGGGAGGGGCAGTTCCAAGTAGTTAGTCTGGGTTGTATGTAATGTTTGAAGCCTACTGGAAATGAATTCCTCTTAGGCCTATGGGCCATGTAATACTTTCACCTACGGGCCTTGTAAGAGTTCCACCTCACCCCTTGAAAGGTGGATTATCAAAAATCAATAAAAAATGAAGGCCTTAGGGCCATTGGAGTGGGTAATATAGGTTAAAAATAAAATGGTAAGGACTGGAAAATGACCCTAACACTTTCAAAAATTTTATTTTACTATTAATTTACATCAATAATAATTCAATTCTTGGATATGTGACCATTTTTCCATTAATAAGTGATTATGACCCTTATAATATTTTATTTAAAGAAAAGTCAAAGATTTCACTTTTTTGATTTTAATAACTATAAAATTTTTAATATGAGGTTATCTAGAGGATACCTTAGACTATAAATAGTAATTAAAAATATAAAATATTTAAATTAATCAAGTTAATTTATTTTTAAATTTTAGGGGAAAAATAATTAGCTTAAAATCTTTCATAATGCTGGTATAGTAATTATTTAATTAATGAAAAAATAAAATAAATGTTATTAAAAATATTAAAATAAATATAATTTTAGATAATTAATTTTATAAATGAATTTTATATATTACATATATATTTTATGGATTTAATAAAATAGGTTTTTAGAATTATAAATGTTATCTTGATATTATTAAAGTCAAAGTAAAATTAACATTATGAATATTTTATAGTAAATAATATTTTATTAAATGATATAAAATTCCTAAAAATTTTAAATTAGGAAATATTATTTTTATAATGTTTAAAATATCATCCATGATCTATTTATGGGTCTTTCGGAATTTTATAGTAACTATATTTACCCTCAAATAGTAAAAATCTATGTTGTTTGAGTAAGAGTTAAAGAGGTTAAATAAAGGTTTAAATCAAAAGATAAGGGTTGAAATTTAGAAAAATCATATCTAAATTTTATTTTATGTATTTATTTAAACCAATAATCACATATTTCAAATTAATAAGTTTCTTTCCACTTTAAATTGAAAATTAATTTATTTTAAATTAATATTTTATGAAATTCTTAAAGTGCCCCTCAACTCAATTATAAAAGGGAACTTATTCCATCACTTATTAAACCAAATTGAGCCATCTAGATTTACCATTTACCATCAATTAATTTTATAAACTTATCTAATTTTTTGAGGTTCTAGTCTTCTGAAAAGACCAACCCTAATTCCATTAAGAAGAGATCTAAAGGAAGTCCACCGAGTAAGATGTAATCATTTTTATCAACTCTTTCAAGTTTATTTCTTCTTCTAATTACTCTTCAGGTGTTGTTTCTATAAAAAAATAACAAATATAGTATAATATATATATTTATATGTTATTATTATTATGAAACAACTATATTATAACTTTTATCCATTCTACGAAAAATGAAGGCACCGCACGTGCGTACATAAAACTTACCATCTCCATGTAGCAGTGTAATTCATTTTTCATCACCAATTTACAAGGATGGTTATAATTATGAAAATAGTGGATATATATGGTAATTATTACATGATATTGTTTTTTTAAAATTAATATATCACCCAATTTCTCACGATTTTACCCATTGATGGAATGATATCATTGCTCATGCGTACGTACGACCTACCGTCTCCACAACGTGATGCAATTCATTTTCCATGTTCAAAAATCAATATTACTTATAAAAAATATATATAATGAATAAATATTAAATATATTACCTTAATATAATTCTTTAGATGATGGAACTATATCATATTATCAAGAACCTGGAAATACATAACAAAACATGCATAGGAAAATGAAGCAGTTAACACCCGAAATAAGGGTAATAAGGAAATATTATTAACAAACAGATGATAAGATGACATAAGATGATCATATATGATATCATAAATATTAATATAGTTATGGTATAAATTAATAACATTATTTAAACCATTATATATGGGTTTAAATAATGTTCAATTAAAAGAAAATGTAAGGTAAGGGATTTCTTAACTCAATTTCCATTCATTGGGTTAAACTTCTACTTCATTTATTATTTCATGATAATATTACATATAAAATAAATTTTTTATTATCTTATTTTGTATTTACACTTGTTTTATGTGGATTTATATTGGATACACATTATCTATTAATTTTATTAATTCTAATTTTAATGATATGATCTATATAAGGGACTTCATCTCAATTTTTGTTCTTTAAAGCATATTTTGATGCTATGAACCTATAATATTGTATGAGGTGTATATAGCACCCATTTGACATGTTATATCATGAATTTATTTATTTATTATTAAATTTAAAGTTTTGTTAAATGTTATTATTTCATGTATTATATGATTCATCTAATTATAAAGTGGTAAGAGTTTATTTTACAACCCCATCATCATTCAAGATTGTTTTTTGTTTAAGTTTATTTTAGGTAAATTATTTATAAGTTAAAATAAATATATTTTCTTTTTCTATGGTCATTAATTGAATTTTAAAGTAATATTACCATTTTTTACTCTTTGGTAATTAAAATGATTATGAAAATTTTTTTAAGAAAATTCGACTTTATTTATCTTTAGTTGATTTTTTTTCGCAAAACCCATGTTTTCTAAAAGAATGTTTTAAAAATGTTTTAAACATTTTATAAGGATTTATCAAAGATATTTTTATCCAATTTTAATTTTTATTTTTTAAAATTAATATTCATGTCTTTTTCAAAAAAAATCATATTTGGATTTTACCTTAAATATGAAAGGAATATTCATTTTAAAGTGTATGTCTTGAATAAAAATTTCCACTCAATGTTTTAAAACTTATTTCAAGGTTATTTTCAAAGGAAATTATTTTCATAATGTTTTTTGAGCATTTTTTAAATGTTATTTTCAAAATTGAAAGGATATTATCCTCAAAACGTTTTTAAGGATCTTTCATGGTATTTCCATTCATCAATGGCATATACCCTTTATTGTACTTATAATCAGAAAGGGATACATTGTATTAATATCATACTTATTATTTATTTGGATGGTTTATGATTATTTTTACTGTGGATGTACTATTTTTAAACCATTATCTATATCACTCTTGATGGTTTATGGTTATGTTTATTGATTAGGTAAAGTATTCACATTTCGTATGCTAGTTTTTCAATATTAATGTTTATGTTTATTGTGTTTAACCCTTTTATAAGAGGAATGAATTAGACTTAGTAAGTGATGGGTAGTGACCTCTATGACCCCTCTATACATCAGTAGGTCTCATGAGACAAACTAGTTTGAGTATTAGATGATGTCTTACCTGTTTATGTATGGGGTCATAGCCGAAGCCTTGAAAGTATGTTCATGATGTCCCACATTATACAGTCCATTAGTATAAATTTAGTTATTGATATCCCATGTGATTATTTTATTAGTATAATATCCAAGGTTAAGTTTCATTATCATGTGATTATTTCTATAGAAATATTTTATCATCTTTTATTCTTTACATATTATGCTAAAGTTATTAATTAAATGGTTGTGTTTTAGTTATTTACCTTGCCATATTATTTATGTTTTATTTATTCATAGTTTACAATGTATGCTTACCCTTACTGAGAATTTGAGCTCCCCACTTCTCTTATGTTTCATTTTTACCCAGTATATGAGGAATTTGTTTGTGATTGATATTTAATTATACACTAAGGAGAATAATGGATTTATCAAATAAATTATTTATGTATTTATGTTTTAAAATATAGTGTGAATATTAACTATGTATCTAGTTTACCAAGACTACTAAAATATTCGGTCCTTTGGGATGCAATTACTTGTATATTATGTGAATATAATAAAGTAACCACCAAATCAGGGCTATTTGGGTTGGGGTATTTATAGTTTGTTTCAGATCAAGTTTAGTAGAAACTGAGAAAAATAGATTTAGGAAAACATAGATTCGAGAAAACAACCCTACGAATGAATTTGGAAATATATCCAATTATACTAAGCTTAATATTTAGAGATTAATTATACCTATATTTTCAATTTATGTTATGTTTATCGCTAGTTTTGAGATTATAAATTATGTTTTATAATGTCATATTCTAATATATTATATAACATTTTTTAGAAATGGTGCATATCAGAAGGAATGAAGACCGTATCAATGAACATAATTTGAAGAGTAAGAATGATCATTTGTTTGATGGGTTTAAGCCAATATTTTTAAGGGAACTAGTTTGATAAACATACTAATCATATAAGAACATAATATCATGTTCTAAAAAGATAGAAAAAGAATAATCCAAGTCTTATGACTTTTAAGAGAAGTAAAATAAGAAGAGCATGACAGAGAAAAGGATGGATAAAGGGAAGAAGGGAAAGAAGTATTTTCCAACAAGTGATACTTATGGAAGGAAACACCTTGGTATATGCTAAAAATAAAAATGAGTTTTTTTTCAAGTGTGGGGAAAGAATCCAGCATGTTCATGATTGCAAGGGTAAGAAATAATTTCCTAGTGTGTAATGATTACACTATAAGGATATGGGGAACTTTGAAAATAAATTCCCCAAAATCAAGGGAATATTACTTAGAAGAAGAAAAGAGATCAAGGTCAATCTCATGTTATTGATACAATCAAAGTGGAATGATTATTATGCTGGTGTATTTGGATCTAATAAATATGTTGTAAAATTATATTTTACATTATCATTATAAGAATAATGAAACATATAAGGATTGTACTGTAGTACCATTTCTTTATGAATTTGGAGGTATGTGATGAATAATATTGATAACCAAGAGAGGTGATTTTGTGGAAATTTTATTCTTTTCAAAACACATGATTTGGAGAATATAACCTTAATATTTGATTGATGTTAAGATAATAATGATAAAGATATGTTTATGAGATAATATTGGTGACCATGAATTTGGTTAGTGATTTGATGGTTTATGTTATCTTTTCTGAGATTATTTGATGTTTGGATTTAAGGAATATATTAAAAAACCTGAGATTTTTTTTGGAAGCATGAATGATTTAATTAATGTTTAAAGGTGATCAAGGTTTTCATATATTTGGTATGTGATAATAAAATATACACTATTTTTTGAGGGAAATATGATGTAAAGTTGATTTTGGAAAATTTAGTGACCATTATTCTAAATTTTTGGTTTTTTAATTTTAATAGACATATTTTGGAAAATTCATAAGATTAATTGCTTTTGGAATTGATTAAGTTAAACTTGGGATATTATTATTTGTTGATAACATGTACTAACCATTTTGGTTTTAGTAAAGATTTAAAGGTTAAAGGAATGACTTGTGGATATTATGATTCATTAAAGTGATTTAGGAATGAAAATTTCATCTTGAACATCCATTTCTTGGTGTAAGAGATGAAGTGAAAATAGATCAATGCACAACCAAAGGATGAGATTATGCTTATGACATGGAAAGAAATCAAGTAATTTTATTTTCCCAAATTCTTATATAAATGGTAAAATAATACCTGAAATCTAGGAAAATTATTTTGGAAGAAAAATGTTATCTACTTACTTTAATTAATGAGAAATCAATGGTCTTGTAACCCATCATAAATTTATGATTTTTTGATCATTATATTTATAATGACCATGTTCTATATCACTCTCCATCAGAACTTGATAGTTATATTTCTCTTCTATGTATTTATTTTCACTTCCTACTAATGTTCACCTATTTTAAATCCCATTTTGGTGGCAACCTTCACATTTCCCATTCCCACTTATTAAGATAAAGTTTTATTAACCCTATTTACGATGTGTGTTTCCCACAAAAACAATTTTCAAGTATCAAAGTTTGGTTTTTGAAGTGTAATTTCAAATTGAGATGATTCAATTTATTGAAGGATGGGAGAATGTAACACCCTAATATTTTATGGCACGTCTCTTTTTATATCTAACCTCTTCTATAACTTATGTTTCATGCAACACCCAGCTTAAATGAATACTGAAATATTATTATGTGATCGTTATAACCAAGCCTTTAAATTAGTGGTAATGAATAGTATTTACCATAATATGAAATATATAACTTTTTAAATCATTGTTAATTTAGTAATTAATGCTTTGTGAATAAGTGTTTATTTTTTAGTAAAATCATTTTATTCTTCAAAAAATATGTTTTCTTCAAAAATGTCTTTCTTTCTTTTTATGAGTAAATATTACAATATTTTTTTAAAAATTATATAAATTTTATTTTATAAAACTAATTTCATTTTTGAAATAATACTATTAAAATTATATTATTGTAAATTTTAGGGAATTTTATGAAAAGATAGATTTCCAGTGAATACCGTTTTTATAAAAATGTCAATTTATTTATATTAAATTTATTTTTATTATTTTAATTTGATATAAATGTAAATTAAGTACTATTTATCTATGAATAATATAATTAATTTAATTTTAATATTAATTATTCCTTATTTTTGTATAAGTACATTTTAGGCTTAAAAATGGATTTTTAAAGAAAACTATTTTTTGATGAGTTTTGCAGGATTAATTTTAAATTAAATTCTATAAATTCAGTGTTTTTAATTTTGAAAAATGGATTAAATATTTTTATTTAGAAGGTATATATTTGTTAAATAGGTCGCTTTTATTTTTTTTCAATATGGATAGTAACCTTAGTAATTTTCGTTACCACGGTAAATGGTAAATTGAGTAATATAGGTTAAAAATAAAATTATATGGACTAAAAAATGACCCTAACACTTGACCAATTTTTATTGGGTGAAATATTTTAGTCCATAAGAATTAAATTATTATATATTTGACAATTTTTTCATTTGGATTCAATTATGACCCTTATAATATTTTATTTAAAGAAAAGTCAAAGATGTCTCATTCATGATTTTAATAATTATAACATTTTTAATATGGGGTTATCCTAAGGATATATTTTACTATAAATATTCATTATAAATTTAAAAGATTTATATTCATCATGGTAATTTATTTTTTAATTTTTAGGGAAAAAATAATTACCTTAAAATCATTAATAATGATGGCGGAGTAATTATTTAATTAATGAAAAAATAAAATAAATTATATTGAAAATATTAAAATAAATATATTTGAGATAATTAATGTGATAAAAGAATTTTATATACTAAATTTAAATGTTAGGTATTTAATAAAATAGTTCATTTGAATTATAAGTGTTGTCTTGATTTTATTAAATTCAATCAATGAATAGTTCTTAAAATTGACATTATGAATATTTTATAGTATATAATATTTTATTAAATGATATAAAATTCCTAAAAATCAGTAATTCAACCAAAAGAATAAGATAATATTTAAAATTTCATCCATGATGCATTTATGGGTATTTTTTCATTTTATAGTAATTATATTAACCCTCAAATAGTAAAAATCCATGTTGTCACGGTAAGAGTTAAAGAGGTTAAATAAGGTTTAAAACCAAAATATAAGAGTATAAATTTTGTAAAAACATATCTAAATTTATAAAAAGAGGATATTTAAACCAATAATCATATTATATTCAAAATTAATAATTTTCTTTATCAATTCTCAATTGAAAATTAATTTATATTAAATTGATATTTTAAGAAATTCCTAAAGTGCCCCTCACCACAATTATAAAAGGGTAATTCTTCCTTCACATATTAAACCACTTTGAGCCATATATCTCAAAAAATTACTTCCCATTAATTTTCTAAAATTCTTTATCCAATTTAGGGAGGTTCTATTCTCTTCAAAAGACCAACCCTAAGTCCCTTAAGAAGAGATCTACAAGAAGTCCATTGAAGAAGAGGTAATCATTTTTATTAACTCTTTCAAGTTTATTTCTTCTTCTATTTACTCTTTTATCGTGTTATTTTCATAAAAAAACAACTATATTACAATATATATACTGATATGTTATTATGATTATGAAACAAATATATTCTATCTTTTATCCATCCTATAAAAAACAAAAGCACCACACGTGCACACGTACGACTTACCATCTTCATATAGAGGTGTAATATATTTTTTATCACCAATTTACAAGGATGGTTACAATGATGAAAATAGTGGATATATATGATACTTATGACATGATATTTATTCTAGAAAAATTAATATATCACCCACTTCCTTACTATTTCATCCATTAATGGAATAATATCATTGCTCCTGCGTATGTACGACCTACCATCTCCACGATGTGATATGATTCATTTTCCATGTTCAACATTAAATATTTCTTGTAAAAAATATATATAATGAATAAATATGAAATATATTATATTAATATCATTATTTATATTATGTAAATATATCCTATGCACAATTACCAAAACTTACATGACAAAACATGCATATAAAAATGAAGCACTTAACAACCAAAACAAGGGTAATAATGAAATATTATTAACAAACGAGTGATAAATTGATATAAGAGGATAATATATGATATAATAAATATAAATATGGTTCTAGTATAAATTAATAACATTATTTAAACCATTATAAAGGAATTTAATTCATGTTCAATAAATAGAAAGCATAAGGTAAGGGATTTCTTAACACAATTTCCAATCATTGGGTTGAAATTCTACCTCATTGATTATGTCATGATAATATTATGTTTAAAATTATTTTTTATTATATTATTTTATATTTACACTTGATTTATGTGAATTTATAGCATATATACATAATCAATTCATTTGATTAATGCTCACTTTAATGACATGATCTTTATAAGGGGATTCATCTCAATTTTCTTTTGTTGATGAATATTTTGATGTTATTCAACTATATTATTTTATGAGGTGTATATAGTGCCCATTTTTTATGTTATATAATGAATTTATTTATTCTCATGATATTAAAAAAAAATTTAAATGTAATTATTTCATGGGGCATGTGATTCGACTGATTATAAAGTGGTAAGAGTTTATTTCACAACCCCATAATTATTTGGGATATCTTTTGTTTAAGTTTCATTTAGGGAAATTATTTATATGTTAAAATCAATATATTTTCTTATTACCTAGTAATTAATGAAATTTTCAAGTAATAATACCATTTTTACATGCTTTCATACTTAAAATAATTATGAAAATATTTTTAAGAAAATTAGACTTTATTTCTATTTGGTAGAATAACCTTTTTCATTAAAACCCTTGTTTTCTAAAAGAATGTTTTCAAAAATGTTATAAAACTTATCAAAATGATTTATAAAATATTTTCTTACCCATTTTTACTTTTTAAAAAATGTTTTTAAAGGAACCTTCATGTCATTTTCAAAACAATGACCATTGTCCTTTACCATAAATATGAAAGGAATATTCATTTCAAAGTGTGTAGTTAGAATGAGATTTTCCACTTAATATATTAAAACTTATTTCAAGGTTATTTTCAAAGGAAATTATTTTCAAATTTTTTTTGTGAACATTTTATTTTTAAAGGTGATTTTTAAAATAAAAAGGATATTTTCCTCAAATTTTTTTAAGGACCTTTTCATGGTAATTATATTCATCAATGACATAAATACATTATTATAATTATAATTATAAATGGATTTGTTGTATTGATATCATCCTTATTATTTATTTGGATAGATTATGGTCAGTTTGATAATATATATGCTATTTTGATACCATTATCTGTATTACTCACTACTACAAAAACGGGCAAGGGAAGTACCACCTTATATCTGCGCTAAGTAAAAAATGCTGATAAAGGGTCCCTGTATTAGCGCTAAAATTTTAGTGCTTATAAAGGGTAACCTTTATCAGTGCTAAAAAAGCACTGATAAAGAGATCCTTTATCAGTGCTAAAAAAGTGCTGATAAAGTCTACCTTTATCAGCCCTAAAATTTTAGCGCTGATAAAGGAAGGCTTTATCATCACTTTTTTAGCGCTGATAAAATTGTAGTCCCATATTATAAAATCAGTCACACAGTCTCCTCTGTTTATCGTGCCCTAAAGATCTCGCGGTAATACAGCCTTGCAACCACTCCCCCCCCGATCTTCATGTTTTCGAACCTCCACCGCCCTTGATCTTCGCGTTGCCAGACCTCCGCCGCTAGCCCTTCTCCCTATCCTCCCCCTCAAACCCCTTTGGTGGATCCTACTCCCCTAAAACCCCACTTCTCCTCATCTCCGCTCGACCCTACTTCCCATGAACCCTACTCCTCTATTTCTCAATGGTTGGAGGCTACTTTTGTGCACCTCCCCCTCCGGCGGTCGCGCCTTCCCCTCCCGACATAGGGCTGGAGGTTCCCTACTTCTCCTTCTCTAAGGTGAATTTTTTTCTCTTCTTCTTGATTCTCTTCTTCATATTTCTTCTTAAGGATGTTACAACAATCCTGATTTGGTTTTTGTGTTTATGGTTTTAATGTTTAATGGTCATACGTAGGACTTTTAGATTAGCCTCATGTGTTAAGTCATGTTTTATTTGACTATTCTTCTCATTCTTATGAAATATTTGTTAAATCTTTATTTTAGGTTTGGGACATGAAATTTATCCTTCTTTATTATGTGTTAATTGTGGAATTATCATGTTATTTTTTTTTCATTTGATGGATAATACAGATTAACTGAAATACTATAATGAATTACACTAAAGGAAATTAAAGTTAAGAGGGAGTTTTGCATGTGATTTATGAAGTTCCATAATATTTCTTATATATTTATCAATTTATTGGTGTTGTTGCTAAGTGATTTATTCTTGATGTTGTGAAAGAAATTTCTTACTACTAATAATATGTTATAATCACCTTTCATTATTTTCTAGTCACTTAAGGTAGGTAATGAATTGGTTGTATAGAAATTTTTAATCAAAGTGTTATATTTAAGCTATAAATTCTACTTTAATATGATAGAGTGTTTAAGGGGCAGTTTTTAGTGTGAATTTCTTATATGTTTTCCCTTTTAGGATACTATGTATGGGGTATTTATCACTATGATTATAAGGGTGATTGTTGATTGATGTGGTTGGGAGCATGTGGTGTGGTAATTAATACAATAGTGATGGATGGATTATTGTGTGGTTATGATAGCAATGATATGGCTAGTTAGGAAGAAAATAAGTTGTTTTATGGATTTTACAATGCGTTTAGTTGTATTTTATGTCATAAAAACTTGGTTGTTATTGGGTGGTGTTATAGTTTCTTTTTGGCATGGAATATGGTTGGAATAAATTAAAATAGTAATGGGTGATGGGTTTGAAATAATAAATGATGGTTTGTTAAATGATTAATGATAATGATTGGAATAATTATGTTTAATAAATGGTTAAAGATATAATAAATGTTATTAATGATTAACAAATGGATTATAGTGGGTAGTGATTTAATGATTGGTTTTATATTAAAATGGTTAACAATTGAAACACATATGGTAATAAAAATCCTAGAAATTATAATGTTAAATGAAATGAGAAGTTGTTAATATTGATATGGATGATTATGTGATTTTTTGGGGATTATTTGTGGTATTATAATGGAAGTGGTTATAAGAGGGTGGTAGTAATAAGGCAATGGTTGATGAGGGTGTTTTTAGTGTTAGTTTGGTGTAAACCCTTAGGAAAGATTTATGTGTGACTATATTCTTATTATATTTTATTATTATTTCTTATGCACCACCACTTGAGTCAATTAAACAGATTGAAATCCATATGGGTACTTTGGTTCTGAGTGTTTTTCTCAATATATAGGTTATAGAGGGAACACATGTAGAACCACCCCCTCTTCCCTTCTCCCCCTTCACACTTAGTATGAGTTGTAATGGGTCACAATGGGTGTATATATATGACCTATAATAATTTTAGGTTTTGTTGTATATATATTATTATTGACATGATTATGTGTATTTGGTCTGGATACATAGTGGGGGTTGTGCATTGTAGGAGGAGAGTATGATGTTTATGTCCTTCATGTCACGATATCATACTATGATGAGGATGTGATGTGTGGTTGTGATGTGGATATGGTTTTTTATGTGTTTGTGACATGTGTACTTTTGGATATATGGTTATGAGATTATATATAAGGGGTTGAAGCATAAGAAATATTCCATTAGAGTGTGAGAATGACCAGATTAGTGGGGAAGTGAATGTGGGGTAATTTATTAATATATATTCTTTGGATATTACACTTAAGATGGAGTTTGTAATTAGACACTCATGAGGATTGAATGGGATGATAGGTCAATAATATTTGTTAAAATTTTCATATGGAATAACATGGGAGACCATCTATGACACAAGTGATTATCCCCCCATGTGATTTAAAGTAAGTAACTTGAGCTTACCAAAAATATTAGGCATGCTGATATTGAATATAGGGTAGAGACCTAGGAGTGGTAGATATATCATTCTTGATTATTCTTGTGTTTGGACTAGGGTGATTTGAGGAAACTATAATTAATCTAAATTAATTATATTTAATGAATTCTATATTGTAGAGAATATGAGAATCCTTTCTTTACTTATAGAGCTGGCTACTGGTTTTCATCCATATGTATTTTAGGTCGGTGGGGTATAAAAGGATGGACTAGTTGACCATAGAAGGGTTGACCCAATAGAGGATAATGAGCCATAGAGGATGATGTCATGTGAGTTTTACCATCTATGACACAAGTGATTATCCCCGCGAACCCCTTTGTGTTTGGAAACTGTGTTGATTTTGATGGGGGGTCTATCCTGGTTATGTTGATTTCTAAATCTTTATTGAAAATGGTTAGGCTCTATTAATCACTATTTTTATAAGGAATTGGTTCTCTTATACTATATTTGGAAGTATTGTTTTGTGTATTTGAACAATAAATACTAATATTTGAGATTCAAATAGGATGGAGATGAATAAAGATTGGATGGATGCTAATCATTTGACAATAGAGTATGAGAATAGAGTGAAAGGGTTCATCAAGTTTGAAAAGGATCACACAAAGGATCCTTCTCAAATCCTTTGTCCATGTTTACGTTGCTTTTATTCTAGACTACTTACTCCAGATGAGTTGGAAGAACATTTGATATATCACGGAATAGATCGAAGTTATAAATGTTGGAATAAACACGGAGAAAAAGCGAATGTAGCTACTGTATGGGATAAAACTACTTTTTATGGATCATCATATATGAATACAAATATGGATAATGAAGAAGACCATATGGAGGATGTGATTACAGATTTCAATGATGATGAAGATTGTATTGAGGAAATGACAAAGACAATTGAAGATGAACTCCGTGATTGCCCAAAATTGTTTGAGAAGTTAAAGAGTTGTGCAAAGATACCATTGTATGCTGGTTGCACTAAATATACAACATTTTCAATTGTACTGAAGTTGTATAAATTGAAAGCAGGAAATAGATGGAGTGATGTTAGTTTTACAGGACTACATTCTCTCTTGAATGACATGCTTCCAGAAGATAATGAGCTCTTAAGCCGGACATATGAAGCTAAATGAATGCTACGCTCGATGGGTATGATTTCTGAAAGAATACATGCCTACCCGAAAGTCTTTATATTGTTTCTTAAGGAGAAAAAATCACTTACATAATACCCAAAGTGTGGTGCTTCTCGATACAAGAAAGATTAATCCAATCATACGAAAGTTGTATGTTACTTTCCAATCATTCCAAGGTTTAGACATCTATATAGAAGTGAAGAAGCTACAAGACAATTGTCGTGGCATGCACATAAAAGAAATAAAGATAGAAAATTATGTCATCCGTTCGACTCTCCTTAATTGAATAAAATTGATCATGAGTATCCTGAATTTGGAAAAGAGTTGAGAAACCTTTGTCTTGCGTTATCTACAGATAGAGTGAATCCTTTTGGTTTTCGAACCAGCACGCATAATACATGGCCTGTTATGTTGGTAAATTATAACTTTCCACCCTGGTTATGCATGAAGAATAAATTCATAATATTATCTGTGCTTATATCAGGACCAAAACAACCGGGTAACGATATTGATGTTTATCTGGCTCCTTTGATCAAGGATTTGAAGTTATTATGGGATTCAGGTGTTATGTTGTATGATTCTAATAAAAGTGAATACTTCACGTTGAGAGCGATGTTGTATGGGACAATAAATAATTTCCCTACTTATGGAAATTTTTCAGGCTATAGCATTAAAGGAACTCAAGGGTGTCCCATGTGTGAAGAATATAAAGAATTAATTAGGTTGAAACATTCATTGAAATATGTGTTTCTAGAACATCGCAGATTTCTACCTTGTCGACATAAGTACCAATCTAGGATGAAATCATTCAATGGAATTTTAGAACAACATGCAACACCGTCTCCACTAATAAGTGATCAGCTATTTGAGAAAGTAAAATATGTGAACACTATTTTTGGTAAACCATTTTTGAAAAACCTTACGAAAATCGGTTAGAAAAAGAGATCAGTTTTTTTGAATTACAATATTGGAATTATTTGTACGTCATACATTTTCTTGATGTGATGCATGTGGAAAAAAATGTATGTGATAGTGTTATCAGAACTTTGATAAATGCCCCATGAAAAACAAATGATGGAATTAAGGCAAGGTTGGACATGGTTGACTTAGGAATACAAGAAGAGTTGGCTCCCGTGAAGGGTGAAAATCTAATGTTTCTTCTTCCAGCTGCTTACACTCTTTCTAGGGAGGAGAGATATTGGTTTTGAAACTTCTTCAATGATGTAAAGGTTCCAGAGGGGTATACATCAAATATCAAAAACATTATTTCAATGAATGATTTGAAGTTAAAAGGATTGAAATCACATGACTTCTATTTTTGGATGCAAGATCTAATTCCTATAGATTTACATTGCATTTTCCCCAAGAATGTTCATCATACATTAAACAAACTTTGTTTCTTTTTCAAATCTATATGTAGCAAAGTATTAGACCTGGAGAATTTTCCATCTATGGAAAAATAAATTTTCATCATATTATGTGAATTATAAATGTTCTTCCCACCAAAATTCTTTGATATGATGGTTCATTTGATGATTCACTTGGTGAGAGAGATTCGAATTTGTGGTCCTGTTCACTATAGATGGATGTACCCCATTGAATGGTATATAAAGATTTTTAAAGGGTATGTCAAAAATCGATGTCGGCCAGAGGGTTGTATAGTGGAGTGATATATTGTTGAGGAAGCCATTGAATTTTTTACCGAATACCTATATGATGTGGAAATCATTGGTCTACCGAAATCTCGTCACACTAGACGCATTAAGGGTGAGATAATTTCTAGAAGAGATGTTGTGACAATCAGTATTACAGATTGGGAGCAGTCCCACCTTTATGTTTTGCATAAAATTTGGGATGTTTCTCCATATATTGAAACTCACAAAGAAATTCTTAGGAAGTTGAATCCATAAAGGGCTGAAAAATGGATATCAAATACAAATAATCACCAGTTTAGAGGATAGTTTTAGGACTATATTTTTAAGGAGTTGGATGATAATCCGAATTCAATTTAAGAACGACTTCGATGGCTAGCCGCCAGACCAAGTGTGTATGTATTATCTTATAATGGTTATGTAATTAATGGTTATACATTCTATACAGATGAACATGATGAAGATAGTACCATGAAAAATAGTGGAATTACACTTGTGGCTGAAGCGATGCATGTTTCTAGTAGTAAGGATAGAAATCCAATTTATACAAATATGTCATACTTTGGCATTATCAAACAAATATGGGAGTTGGATTATAAGACATTCCAATTGATGATTTTTCAATGAAAATGGGTTGATAACAATAGTGATGTTAAAATAGATGAATGGGGATTTGTAAAAGTTTATTTTAGTAAATAAGGGTACAAAGAAGAATAGTTTATAATGGAATCACAAGCGGTACAAGTTTTTTATGTTCCAGATCCCGCAAACCAAAAGTGGTCGATTGTTTTTTTATCGTCCAAAACTACTGAAGGGTCTGATGAAAATTTAATTGAGGATGATCCTTTCAGTGGTACGTCATAATCATTTCGCAGTGGTCCCAATGTAGATGATGTTTCGTATGTTAGAAAAGACCATAGTTAATGTATTTGGATAATCGATAGAGGTGTCAAATCCCTTCAGCCTTTGAAAAAAAGAAAGAGAGTTCAATAAACAGGTTATATTTTGTTTGTAATATAGATCTTGTTATCTCATGTTATTATATTATCATTACTGAATTTATGTAATCTAAATTAACTATTCAACCAATTTTGCAGATAATGACTTCTGTACGTTCTGGTGCTTCTAACCTTGAGGCTAAACCAGTCTCTCGAGCTGCTGCTACTGCTGCTCCTACTACGGCTGCTCACAGTAAAGAGCAACAACAAGTTTCTGAACCTGTTGCTTTCCCTAGTGTTGAGGTCCAACAACCATCAGCACATGACGTTGGTACCATTTCAGATGAACATATAAATGATATTGATATCGATGAAATGGTTGGGGATGAAGGGCCAACGTCGCAGAAAACACAGGTGCGTCGTAGTTTGACGGTGTTAGCCAAAGTTCTTAAGGAGAAAAGAAAAGGCATCAAATTTGATTTCGGATGGAATGCATGAGGCCAACATGTGAATCCCAACAAGGCTATGTTTAGTAGTTACATTGGATTTTTCACTTGGTAACGCATGCCGATTGACATAGATTCATGGCACAATGTTGTTTCCGAGCTGAAGGCTGTGATCTAGGAAGAAATTATGGTAACATTATGATATTATTTATTTAATTTAATAGAAAATAAAATAATGAAACAGTGTCTTAATCTTCTCAATCTCTTGCAGAGTACATTTATAGTAGACTATTCACACAAGAATTATGCACTAAGTCTTGCAGGGAGGATTCATTGAGGTTTTCACACTATTTTAACAAAATGTCACCTGAAAGATTCCAAAGGTAAAATAAACCCGCATCCACCCATTGTTTATGCTCACCTGATATCCCAAGAAGCATGGGATGCATTTATTGGCCGTTATGGGGATGATAAGTTTTAGGTACATTGTGGGTGATAATACGTTGTTTGAGGATACATGTATTCATCACTTTGATTGTAAATATTTCATTTATGAAACAAAAACTCTATACTAAAAATAAGGAACGAGCATCAAAACCAACATACCCCTATCGTAAAGCAAGGATGAGGTATGCTTCACTAGAAAAGAAAATGGTACGTATTTTAAATTTATAGTAATATTGTTAAGTTCCAATAAAAAACATCATAATTATATTTATATATTTATATTTATATTGATGAGTCTAAAATAAAAGACACTTCTATCCCACATCATGTTCTATAGAAGGAGGCACATGTAAATAAGGAAGGGAAGATAGTAGATGGGAATACACAAAAAGCGTGGGAAATATGTGTAAGTATGACATGATGATAAAAAGATTTGTTTTAAATTTCTATTACATAAAAATAATTAGTTATTTTCCTATATCCGATATTTACATGAATCAGATACTCCTGTAGCGGATGCAAACCTATTATCGACGGCTTTGAAGCAGATAGAACAATATGGTCGTGTTAGAGGTGCAGGGTTTGGGGTGACACCTCGAGTATATTTTGAGAAAAAAAAAGAAACAGATGATAGAGATGAAAAATTGAAACAAATGAGCGAAAGACTAGAAACTCTTGAATAACGATTTCAATGGCAGAGAGAGTTGCTAGTAACTTTTATGGGTGGGAATCAAGGAGAAGACACAACTCAAGAACAACCAGCACGTGAAGATCCCACCCCAACCCACCAGCTTTGAGGCGAGCCATTCCCCTCAAAGAGCTGTCTTAGCCATGGTAATAAATATTCTAATAATTGTTCCCATGAAATGTGAATAATAAAAACACTGATACTTTTCCTTTAATGATCATCTACAGGGTGATAATGACTGTGATATATATCTGTCAATATCCACCTATCACCTTATAGCAAGGGCTACAGTGTTCAATATCCAAGATGACAAGCTGCATAATAGACCACTTCCGTAAGATCATCTAAAAGTGACGATTACTGTAGCTCATGAGCCAAATGCAGAGCTACCTATTCCACTTGATGAATATGATATTCATACGGTCAAAAAGGATATTGGGACATTCATTGTGTGGTATTCACAACATGTAAGAGTACATGCAGACAAAGTGGTATTTATTTCCTTTTTTTTTCAAGCTAAACCTTTAACAATTAATGAAAAAAGGGTCTGAACCAATGAATGTTATTATAGACAAAGAAAGGGAAGGGGGTGAAAAACATTGTCTCAAAACCATATAAAGGATCGACCAACCGATCCCAAGGAGCTAATGAAAGCACAATAACACCACTTGTTCTCTATCCATATTTAATAGCATTGAAGACTCATGTGCATACGAAGCTAAGAGGTGGTAGTAGTCATATAGTGGTTTTTGAAAGGAATATATACGAATAGGAAAGTCAAGATTTCGTTGCTGCTGAAAATGTAAATGAGATCCTTGAAAATAATTGGCTAGGCATCATAGTTGTAAATATATATATGAGGTATGTTTTCATGAATTGATTTTCTAAAAGCTGATATAATGTAAATATTATTAAAAAATGCATTTTATATTATTGAATGACGTATATATGAAAAACAGTTGAAGGAATTTTTCCATGAGCCAAAATTCAAACTCATTAGTCCTCATACCACATCAACACATCTAACGAAATTAGAGCCATCAAAAAAGGATGAAAAAGTGAATGGCTTGCTGAAAACATTTGAAAGCAGGATTACAGTTGACAGACTCTTTTTAATACCAACCATGCAGGGGTAAAACTCTATGATTAAGGTATATCAATTATATTTTCACTTATTTTATTAATTATTACTTTTTGTGTTTTTAGGAAACATTGGCTGCTAATTGCAGTGAACTTGGATACTCCAATTATTTATTTTCTAGATTCAAAGCAAGGATATCCATCAAACCGACCACACATGATGGAGTTTGTGAATCTATAAGACACTACATCCTACGTTTTAGGTCTAAACATCAAGTAATATAATTTATATTATCTTTTAATAAGGATTTTGTTATGATAGGGCGGTGTATAATTTTTGTTTAAAAAAGGAATGATGATAGGGGCTAAGCATAAGGAGGTAAGCAAGTACTACGTCTGGACACATATCAGGGTATATATAATAAAATTTCACTATCCAAACACATATCAACACAAGTTACTTATTCTCTTAATGATCAAATTTTTTGCAGTGTCCAAAACAAAAACACGATAATTATTTCAGTTATTATGTTTGTAAATTTATGAAAGAGATCATTTTTCATCAACAAACTAGCATACCTAAAGTGGTATTTTCAAAAACAACTACTATTTCATTTAATTAATTAATTAATTCTTTATTTTTATATTTTACAGTCCTACTATGAATTCCAAAAGGCCTCATACTCACAAGATGATATAGATTTGTTCAGAAATGAGTGAGCTGCATAGCTGATGGCAGATTGTACACAAATAGCATGAAGATCTGACTTGGGGATGTGTACAATTTGCGGTCATTTTTGATAGGGGTTAAGGGAATCAAAAGATGAAATATTGATATATGTAAATGTTCGAAGGAAAATGGTAATTGTTATTAAATAAAACATCCTTTCTCCAATGAGTCATTTTCCCATTTTAACAGATGAAATGCACCAACAACATGTAATAAGGATAAACCACTCAAAGTGTCTCTCTTTTGTTTAAAATGGACAAAATTTTAAGTGAAAACAACAACTGACGTACACAAATCCAACCAAATGCATTCGGATTGTGTTTATCCTTTATGAGAATGATCCATGGGTCATTTGTGATGTGTAAGAGTCAACCCCGCCTCAATCTGAGGCATGATGTGGCCAGTATCACTCAAAGGGCCTCTCTTTTGTTTAAAATGGACAGAATTTTAAGTGAAACAACAACTGACCTATAGAAATCCAACCAAACACATTAGGATTGTGTTTATCCTTTAGGAAAATGATCCATGGGTGTGTTGGTGACATGTACGAGTCAACCTCGCCTCAATCTGAGGCATGATGTGGTCAGTATCACTCAAAGGGTCTCTCTTTTGTTTAAAATGGATAAAATTTTAAGTGAAAACAACAACTGACGTATGAAAATCCAACCAAATGCATTTAGATTGTGTTTATCCTTTAGGATAATGATCCATGGGTGCATTGGGGATGTGTAAGAGTCCACACCACCTCAATCCGAGGCACGGTGTGGCCGGTATCACTCAAAGTGTCTCTCTTTTGTTTAAAATGGACATAATTTTAAGTGAAAACAACAACAGACGTATTAAAATCCGACAAAAAACATTCATATTGTGTTGATCCTTTAGTAGAACGATCCATAGGTGCATTGGTTATGTGTACAAGTCAACCCCACCTTAATCCGAGGCACGGTGTGGCCGATATCACTCAAAGTGTCTCTCTTTTGTTTAAAATGGACAGAATTTTAAGTGAAAAAAACAACTGACGTAGGCAAATATGACCAAATGCATTCATATTGTGCTGATCCTTTATTAGAAAGATCCATGGGTGTGTTTTTGATGTGTACGAGTCAACCCCGCCTCAATCCAAGGCACGGTGTGTCCAGTATCACTCAAAGGATCTCTCTTTTGTTTAAAATGGACAAAATTTTATGTGAAAACAACAACAGACATATGAAAATCTGACCAAATGCATTCATATTGGGTTGATCCTTTAGGATAACGATCCTTGGGTAATTTTTGATGTGTACGAGTCAACTCCACCTCAATCCGAGGCACGGTGTGTCCGGTATCAGTCAAAGGGTCTCTCTTTTGTTTAAAATGGACAAAATTTTAAGTGAAAACAACAAGTGACGTACTAAAATCCAACTAAATGCATTTCTATTATGTTTATACTTTAGGAGAATTATACATGGGTATGTTGGTGATGTGTAAGAGTCAACCCTGCCTCAATCCAAGGCACAATGTGGTCGGTATCACTCATAAGGTCTCTCTTTTGTTTAAAATGGACATAATTTTAAATGAAAACAACAACTAACGTATGAAAATCCGACCAAACACATTCGGATTGTGTTGATCCTTTATGAGAACAATCCATGGGTCATTTTTGACGTGTAAGAGTCAACCTCGCCTCAATTAGAGGCACAGTGTGGATGGTATCAGTCAAAGGGTCTCTCTTTTGTTTAAAATGGACATAATTTTAAGTGAAAAACAACAACGGACCTACAGAAATCTGGACAAACGCATTCACATTTTTTTTTTATCCTTTATGATAATGATAAATGGGTCATTTTTTATGTGTAAGAGTCAACCCTTCCTTAATCCAAGGCATGGTGTGGCTGGTATCACTCAAAGTGTCTCTCTTTTGTTTAAAATGGACAAAATTTTAAGTGAAAACAACAACTGACGTATGGAAATCTGACCAAACACATTATGATTGTGTATATACTTTAGGAGAGTGGTACATGGATAATTTTTTACATGTATGAGTCAACCCCGCCTTTATCTGAGCCATAGTGTGGCCAGTATCACACAAATGGTCTTTCTTTTGTTTAAAATGGACATAATTTTAAGTGAAAACAACAACTGACATACGAAAATATAGCCAAACACATTTGGTATGTGTTGATCCTTTATTAGAACTATCCATGGGTCATTTTTTACATGTACGAGTTAACCCCGTTTCAATCCGAGGCACGGTGTGGCTTGTATCACTCAAAGTGTCTCTCTTTTGTTTAAAATGGACATAATTTTAAGTGAAACAACAATTTACGTACGGAAATCAAACCAAACACATTTTTATTGGGTTTATACTTTAGGAGAACGATCCATGGGTCATTTTTAATGTTTATGAGTCAACTTCGCCTCAATCCGAGCCACGGTGTGGCCGATATCACTCAAATGGTCTCTCTTTTGTTTAAAATGGACATAATTTTAAGTGAAAACAACAACCGACATACCCAAATATGAAAAAAAACATTTTGATTGTGTTGATACTTTAGGAGAACTATACATGGGTCATTTGTGATGTGTACGAGTCAACCTCGACTCAATCCGAGCCACAGTGTGGCCGGTATCACTCAAAGGGTCTCTCTTTTGTTTAAAATGGATAGAATTTTAAGTGAAAACAACAAATGATGTATGGAAATCTAACCAAAAGAATTTGTATTGTGTTGATCCTTTATGAGAACGATACATGGGTGCGTTGGTGATGTGTATGAGTCAACCCCACCTCAATCAGAGGCACGATGTGACCGGTATCACTCAGAGTGTCTCTCTTTTGTTTAAAATGGACAAAATTTTAAGTGAAAACAACAATTGACATACGCAAATCTGAAAAAACACATTCAGATTGTGTTTATCCTTTAGGAGAAATATCCATGGATCATTTTTGATGTGTATGAGTCAAACCTGCATCAATCTGAGCCACGGTGTGGCCGATATCACTCAAATGGTATCTCTTTTGTTTAAAATGGACAGAATTTTAAGTGAAAACAACAACCGACGTACGCCAATCTAACCAAACACATTCGTATTGTGTTGATACTTTAGGATAACTAAAAATTGGTCATTTTTAACATGTAAAAGTCAACCCTGCCTCAATCTGAGGCACAGTGTGGCTGGTATCACTCAAAGTGTCTCTCTTTTGTTTAAAATGGACATAATTTTAAGTGAAAACAAGAATTTAAGTATGAAAATCCAACAAAAAGCATTATTATTTTGTTGATATTTTAGGAGAAGAATAAATGGGTCATTTTTGATGTTTATGAGTCAACCCCGCCTCAATCCAAGCTATGGTGTGGCCGGTATCACTCAAAGTATCTCTCTTTTGTTTAAAATGGACAAAATTTTAAGTGAAAACAACAACTAACATATGAAAATCCAACCAAACACATTTGTATTGTGTTGATTATTTAGGATAACTATCCATGGGTAATTTTTTATGTGTAATAGTGAACTGTACCTCAATCCAAGGCATGGTGTGACAGGTATCACTCAAAGTGTCTATCTTTTGTTTAAAATGGACAAAATTTTAAGTGAAAACAACAACTGACATACACAAATCCAACCAAACGCATTTGGATTTTGTTTATCCTTTAGGATAATGATCCATGGGTGCGTTGGTGATGTGTACGAGTCAACCCCGCCTCAATACGAGGCACGGTGTGGTCGGTATCACTCAAAGGGTCTCTCTTTTGTTTAAAATGGACAGAATTTTAAGTGAAAACAACAACTGACCTATGGAAATCTAACCAAACACATTAGGATTGTGTTGATCCTTTTGGATAAGGATCCATGGGTCATTTTGGATGTGTACGAGTCAACCCCTCCTCAATGCGAGGCATGGTGTGGCCAATATCACTCAGAGTGTATCTCTTTTTGTTTTAAATGGGCATAATTTTAAGTGAAAAAAACAACTGACGTATGAAAATATGACCAAACACATTCATATTGTGTTGATATTTTAGGAGAATGATAAATGGGTCATTTTTGACGTGTACGAGTCAACCTCACCTCAATCCGAGTCACGTTGTGGCCGGTATCACTCAAAGGGTCTCTCTTTTGTTTAAAATGGACTAGATTTTAAGTGAAAACAACCACTGACATACACAAATCTGATCAAACGCATTCAGGTTGTGTTGATCCTTTAAGAGAATGATCCATGGACACCCCAACCCCTTGTATTCCCCCAACCCCCGGATACCCCCACCTCCCTAGACACCACCCCACCACCTGGACACCTCCCCACCCCGGGCACCCTCACCCCCATGGACAGCCACCACCACCCCCTTAGACACCACCCACCCCCCTTGGACAACCCCACCAACCCCCTGGACCCCCACCCCCCAAGAAACCACCCCACCCCCCACACACCCCCACCCATCTGGACACCCCCACCCCCTGGAAAGCCCCCTCAACCCCATGGACACCCACCAACCCCCTGGACGGCACCCCCACCCCTCCTAGACACCACCCCACCACCTGGACACCCCCACCCCCTAGACACCCCCACCCATGGATGACCACCCCTACCCTCCTGGACACCACCCCACCCCCCTTATATAGCCCCACCACCCCCCTAGACCGCCCCCACCCCTGGATACCCCACCCCCTAGAAATCCACCCCGACACCCTGGACACCGGCCCACCCCCTGGACACCCCCATGGAAAGCCCCCCCACCTGGACACCACCCCTCCTAGACACCACCCCACCACCTAGACACCCCCACCCCCTAGACACCCCCACCCTCATGGACAACCCCCACCACCCCTGGACACCACCCCACCCCCTTGGACAACCCCCAACCTCCTGGACCACCCCACCCCTTGTACACCCCTACCCCCTGGACACCCATATCCCCCCGGACACCCCCATCCCACCCTCTTGGACACCACCCCACCCCACTTGGACAACCCCACCAACCCCCTGGACCGCCCCCACCCCCTGACACCCCCACCCCCTGGAAAGCCCCCCCCGACACCCTGAACACTAGCCCAACCACCTTGGACAACCCCATGGACAACCCCCCCCCCCCCCCATGGACACCCCCTCCTAGACACCACCCCACCACCTAGACACCCCCACCCCCTGGACACCCCACCCTCATAGACAGCCCCCCCACCCCCTGAACACCACCCCACCCCTCCTTGGATATCCCCCTAACCTCTTAGACCTACCCCACCCCCTGGACACCCCTATCCCCCCGAACACCCCCATCCCCCCGGACACCCCCTACCCCCCTTGGACAGCCACCCCAAACCCCTGAACAACCCCCACCCCCTGAATTATGAATTGAATTCTTTATGTATTTAATTAAATTTTGAATTATGTGTTAATAGTGTATGGGTATACTTGTTTTATGGGAATACTTGGTATAATTCCCTTATGAATTATGTGTTAATTTTGAATGGGTATACTTACTTGTTGAGATGCTGAATTTTTTACAGGTGTTGTTTGGGTGTGCTGCTGCAGGATTTTTTTTTGCAGTAGATAGGGCATTTATCAGCGTTTTTTTAGCATTGATAAAGTATCAGTTTATCAGCGCTAAAAGAGAACTGATAAAAAGAACATTTATCAGTGCTTTTTTAGCTCTGATTAAAGGGTCCTTTATCAGTGCCTTTTTAGCGCTGATTAAAGGGTCCTTTATCAGCGCCTTTTTAGCGCTGATAAAGTCTCCGTTTATCAGTGTGTTTTTAGCACTGATAAAGGCTTCCTTTATCAATGATTTATTAGAGCTGATAAAGGGGACCCCCCCTTTTATCAACACTGAGCTTTACAACACCTTTTTAGCACTAATAAAGCCTGTTTTGAGTGCTGATAAAGCCCGTTTTTGTAGTAGTGACTCTTGATGGTTATGGTTATGTTTATTGATTAGGAAAAATATCCACATTTAATATGATAGTTTTTCCATATGAATATTTATATTTATTATGTTTCACCCCTTTCATAAGAGGAATGTATTAGAATTAGTAAGTGATGGGTGGGGCCCGCTATACACTACTACAAAACTGGCCTTTAACATCGCTGTTATTTATCAGATCTAGAAGAAAATGCTGATAAATGGAATATTTATCAGCACTAATGAAAGCCATGATATATTTAACCTTTTATCAACACATTTATTTTAGCGCTAATAAAGGAAAACTTTACCATCTCTTTATTTTTAGCACTGATAAAAGGTATCCTTTATCAGCGCATTATTTTTAACACTGATAAAGGGTATCTTTTATTAGTACTTAAGTTTTAGTGTAGATTAAGGGTACACTTATTCAACGCTTTATGATTAGAGTTGATAAATATTTCTTTCATCAATGCATTTAACATTGATAAAATGAAATAATTAAATAAATAAAAATAAAAAATGTATTTATTACAAATTTTATTAATTAAATTATTGATAAAAATGAATTGATTGATTATACATTATTAAATATTAAAATTTTTATTAATTAAATAATTATGATAATTAATGTTATTAAATTGTATATATTAAATATATGGATATATATTAATATATATAAATATGATTTATATATTAAAAAATATTTATGCATTTTACGTTAAATAGTCATATATTTATTAGATAATAGTATATAATTAAAAATTAATATGAATTAAAAATATTGACTAATTGCACAGTACTCAACATATAATTAAATATCATTTGATTTTTCAATTTAATATAGATCAATTGTGTGTTATATTGATTTCACATATATGTAATTAATGCATTTTTATATACAATATGAACACACATAGAACATATCCATTTTTTCAATATTGTTAAAGTGTAACTATATTCTTAATTTATTCAATTTCACTCATTTTAAACATATATGCATGAAATTAAAATTAGATAATCATTAATAATGTTAAAAATATATTTTTAAAAAAATATTTATAAATAAATATATTTATAAATTTACAGTCACTATATTTATACAATTATATATTTATTATTATAACTAAATAATTTTTTTATAAGTATTTATATAATTATAAATAAATAATTATGTATATTTAAATAATTATTAAATATATAATAAATTTACTTAAATAATGAATATATTCACTATATTTATATTTATATATTTTTATGAAATATATATGTATAATTATATAAATATATAAAATGATATAAATAATATTTTTAAAAAATATTTCTATAATTAGAAATAAATAATTATAAATTATAATAAATAAATTTAAAAAGGAATATATTTTCTATGTTGATATTTATATATATTTATTAAGTATTTATAATTTTTTACAATTTTTATATTTATATTTATAATTGTAAATCCTTAAACAATGCTTTAGTAATAAGAACTGATAAAGATGAGGATTTATCAACACTGAATAAAGCACTGATAAAATAAACATTTATCAGCACTCTAATTTTAGCACTGATAAATATTGGTTTTATCAGCGCTTATGTTATAAGTGCTGATACAAGGTTTATTTATTAGTGCTTATTTATAAGCACTTATAAAAGTATCCTGATCTATTTTAAAAACCGTAACCATTTTCTAATCCATCGTGATATAGAGCTTTCTGTGTAAGCCACCTACTGCCCGTACTCCTCCTTGGTGAATTGAAGGTCGAATCACACCACTCGACTACCTCTGAACATCTCATCCAACATTCGAAGAGGGTCTCTGATTTTCTTCAATGTTGCGAGGTAGGCCTTCTGATTTTATTTGTGTATTTTTTTTGTTTCATTTTTGATTTATTATTCTATGATTTATTTATGATATGTTGTCTATGATTTTTTTGTGATCCATTGTTTAGGGAACTATTTTTGGTCTATTGTTTGTATTGACTACCAATGTATGATTGGTTGTTTATAACAACTCATCAATTGGATCTTGATTAAAAATAGGACACTACTTTTTATTGTTATGATGTCTCTTATTATACTCATGCACATGAAATTTTAGATATAGTAATACATCTCATTCACTACTTTAAATTAGTTTGATCCTATTAGAAAATCAGATGGAGGGTTTAATATATCTGTCCATATCATGTGGGCCATTGGTTGTTTTATTTTTTTGGCATTGTTCCAATGATACCTGTATCCAATGATATTGCTTGTTTTTTGATCAGGGTGGATGAAAGATAAATGACACTTTTTCTGTGTGCACCTGCTACTGATCTTCTATGTACATATGTGGGAAGGTAAATATCAAGCTTTTCATGAACTTTGTTTTACAACATGATGGATTGTTCTCCTCTTTTGATGCTTCGTTCACTTTTCATCTTCTCATGTTTTTTTCTTTAAAATCATTGTTGGTGTAAGTAAATTGCACCTTGTTCATCCTCTTTATATTCTTCTTTAATAATTTTAGGGGGTGTGGGTTAGGCAACCAACTCATTCTCAATCTTTCTCAAAAAAATTCACTACTTTCAATTATCATTTATAACTTTATAGCACGTCTTAACAAGAATTTTCATCTTTTAATGCAATTTTCAAATTTTGGCCCTCTTCTTGAAACCACTTTTATCCTAGTGATCTTATCTAACCATCCCATGAAATCTATTTCTCAAATTAATATACTTTTAATTGATTTCAAATTGGTTACCTGCTTCTATTCTAGTTAAATATCACATAACACATCCACTAGAGACACAGTTAACATGGAAATAATTATTTGAATAATATCCATAACTTCATTAGTATATTTGGTAACATTATTTTAAAAATATTCATTTAGCTTTACAATATTGAATATATTCCAAATAATTAAGGTAAAACTAGAAAAATACCATTGCAATCCAAAATAAAATCACAGGTATTTTTACCTTCCTATATATCTCATCTGGTTGTCCTTACTTCACATATGGATCATCTTGAGTGTATTTAAAACATATACTCTATTTTAAATTTTATTGAGAACTTCCAAATCTCTATTTATGAACCCAATAAGAGGGATATGAACTGAAAATGGATGCACACAAATCATTTGAAAAATTAATATGAAGATATTGTTAAAGAGTTCATCAAGTTTGAAAAATATCATGCTGATAATCCTTCTAAAATCCTATGTTCATGTTTACGTCATTATTATTCAAGAAAAATTAGTCCAGAAGAGTTGGAAGAATATTTTATTTGTCATGGAATAGATAAAACCTATAATTTTTTTACTAAACATGGGAAAAACTGAATGTGGAAATCGATTGGGATGATACTGCAGTTTATGAATCATTTGATTTGAATACCTTTGTAAAAGATGACAGAGATCGCATGGAAGAAATGACAATGGAAATTAATGATGACCTTTGTGATTATCCAAAGTTGTTTGAGGAGTTAAATAGCTATTCTAAGAAACCACTGTATACCGATTGTACTAAATCACAACATTGTCAGCTGTATTGAAGTTATATAATGTGAAATATGGTAACAAATGGAGTGACACCAGATTTACAGAATTACTTGGTCTTATGAAAGATATGCTACCAAAATAAAATGAACTACCATGCCAACCATATTATGATAAATTAATGTTACATTCAATGGAGAAGATATCTAAAAAAATACATGCTTTTCCAAATTATTTCATATTTTTTCACAAGGACCATGAATCATTCATGAAATTCCCTAAGTGTGCCGTAGATTGATACAAGAAAAATGAATCAAGTCCTTCGAAATCTGTATGGTACTTTCCTATCATTCTATTTTTTAGAAGACTATATGGATGTTAGGAAATTGCAAGAAAATTAACATGCATTGCATATATATGAATTAAATATGGGAAGCTATGTCATCCAACAGATTCTCCTCAATGGAATAAAATTTATTATGAGTTTCTAGAATTTAGAGATGAGCTAAGAAACTTTCATCTTACATTATCTAAACATGGAATAAATTATTTTGGTGTAAAGAGTAGTACTCACAGTTCATGTCCCATCATGTTGGTAAATTATAACTTTCCTCAATGGTTATGCATAAAGCACAAATACATTACATTGTCTCTTCTAATATCAGGACCAAAGCAACATGGTAATGATATTGATGTCTATTTGGATCCATTGATCGAAGATATTAAATTGATGTGGTATACGGGTGTTATAATATATGATTGTCATATAAGTGAAGAATTCACATTGAGGTCCATGTTGTACAGAATGATATATGACTTCCCTACATATGAAAATTTATCAGGCTATAACATTAAAGGCATGTTGGGGTTTCCTATTTGTGAAAAACACACATACTCAGTTTGGTTGAAACATTCCTCAATGATCGTGTTTTTAGGACATCAATTTTTTTACCTTGATGAAATAAATACTGATCCTGGATGAAAACATTCAATGGTAACATCGAACAAGGTACAACACCGTCTCCACCAATGGGCGATCAACTGTACAAAAAAGTAAAAAAGATTGGCACTATTTTTAGTAAACCATTTTTGAAAAAACTTACAAAATCAGGTTGGAAGAAGAGATCAATTTTCTTTGAATTACTATATTGGAAATGCTTGTATGTCAGACATTTTATTGATGTCATTCATGTAGAAATAAATGTATTTGATAGTGTTATTGGCATGTTAATAAATGTTCCTGGAAAAATAAAATATGTCATCAAGGCTAGGTTAGACTTGATTGAAATGGGAATAAGGGAATATTTGGCACCAGTTAAGGGTAAAAGGTGGATTTTTCTTCCTTTAGTATCTTAAAATTTATGTAGATAGTAAAAATTTCAATTTTTCCTTTTCCTTATGAGTGTAAAAGTTTCACAGGGGTATTCATAAAATATCAAGAATGTCGTTTCAATGACTAATTTGAAGTTACAAGGACTAAAATCCCATGACTATCATGTTTTGATGTAATATTTATTGCCTTTTTATTTTCATTGCATTCTGACTCAAAATGTACGACATACATTAACCAAAATCTGCTTCTTTTTCAAATCCATATGCAGTAAAGCTATAGACCTAGTGAAGTTTCCCTTCATGAATAAGGATATTTCAATCATATTATGTGAATTATAAATGTTCTTCCCCTATTATTATTTGATACAATGGTCCATCTAATGGTTCACTTGGTCAGAGAGGTTCAACTATTTGGTACTATCCATTACAGATGGTTGTACCCCATTGAATGGTATATGAATATTTTGAATGGTTATGTCAAGAATTGAAGTCAGCCATAAGGTTTTATTGTAGAATGATATATTGTTTAAGAAGGTATTGAATTCTGTACTTATTACCTATCAGATGTTGAAAGCATCAGTCTCCCAAAGTATCATCACAACAAACGCCTTATGGGTGAGGGGATTTCTAGAAGAGATGTTGTCACAATTACCTTTACAGATCTGTAGAAAACACATCTTTACATATTACATAATAGTGAAGATGATGATCCATACATTGAAGCCCACAAAGAAATTATTATATATTTGAATCCATCAAGAGATGAAATATGGATATCAGATACACATAATCAACAATTTATAGGATGGTTCAAAGATCAAATTTATAAGGAGTTATCTAAAAATATGAATTCAATTTCCAAACAACTTTAATGGCTAGCCAGAGGACTGAATGAAAATGTTATATCTTACACTGAGTTTGTAATCAATGGTTATATGTTCTATATAAAAGAACATGATGGCTTCAGTATGATGAAAAATAGTGATGTTATGCTTGTGGATGAAGTGATGCACATATCTGGTTCTAAGGATATAAATCCAATTTATGAAAATATGTCATATTTTGGCATTATCAAATAGATATACGATTTGGATTATACAAAATTTCAAGTGCTTATTTTCCATTGCAAATGGGTTGAAAATATAAATGGAGTTAAAGTTGATGAAATGGGATTTGTGAAGGCGAATTTCAATGTAGAAGGGGAAAAGATGAGCTATTCATAATGGAATCCTAAGCAGTGCTAGTATTTTATGTCTCTAATCCAACAAATAATAATTGGTTGATTGTCCTGCTGGAAACTAAAAAAAAATTTGAGTCAGATGAAAATTCAATAAAGTATGACCCTTTCATTAGGACATCACAATCACTTCATGATGGTCCCAATGTATACAATGTCTTATACATTTGAGGGGACCACAAGGAGGGGATTTGAATTCTTGAAAGAGTAACTAAATCCTTGAAATATTTTAAAAAAACAGAGAGTTCAATGATAAGGTAAGTATTTTTTAATATATTATGTTTTTACTCATAATATTATATGTTCTATACTGCATTAACACAATATAAATTAAATGTTTGACTACTCATACAGACAATTTCTGCTTCACATTATTATGTTACCAATCCCTCATAAGAACAAACTACAATGAAGAAAAACATTTGGAAAGATGTAAAGGTAATGTCACGATATACTTTATCTATTTTATGGAAAAATTATATAATGGAGTGTTGATTTCATTTTTATTGTTCCTTGCAGAGTTTGTTTCTATTTAAACTAACATAAGAATAGTTTTCTTATATAGGTGTGTTTTTTTCTCAATCAAGGGGTGGTTTGTTCGACAATATCATGAGTTAGTTCAGGATTAAAAGAAAAAGGAACATGGATGTTTTTTAATATATGTAGTAATTTGTATGTATATAATTGTATAAACCAATTCTTAAAATGTCTATAATATAATGTTCTTTTTATTGTTTTTTTTAAATTTCATTTCATTTAAACTCTCTATTGGGACTTGTTTTTGTTGATATTATATAAGTTTCGGGTGTGTTTTGGGTGCTATAGTGTGTTGTAACATCACACTGAAGTATGTCCCTTTATCAACACTTATATGAGCACTAATAAAGGCCTTTATCAGTGTTTATAAAAGCGCTACTAAAGGAATCCTTTATTAGCACTAAATTAAAGTACCGATAAATTTCCTATTTATCAGTGCTTTTTAGCACAGATAAATGAACCCTTTATTAATGATTTTTCAGTGCTAATAAAAGTCCTGGGATTTTAACATTACTCAAGTTATCATCACTTTTATAGCGCTAATAAAGGCTATTTCTAGTGTTGTTAAAGGCCAGTTTTGTAGTAGTGATAGTCCATCGATACATCAGTAGGTTTCATGAGAAAAACTAATTTGGGTATTGGCTGATGTCTTACCCATTTATGTATGGGTTATTTTATGAAAACTTAATGATATGTTTATTATTCCACACACTATGTATTCCATTATTATGAATTCAGTTATTGATATTCCATGTGATTATTCTATTATTATAATATTCATGGTTAAGTTTCATTATTATGTGATTATTTATATGGAAATATTTTATCATCTTTAATTACTACTATATTATGAACAAGTTATTGATTAAATGGCATGTGTTTAAATTATTTACCTTTATATATTGTTTATACATTATTTATTCATATCTTCTGTTGTACGCATACCCTTACTAATCAGTTGATATCACCCCTTTATTATGTTTCATTTTTCCCAAGGATACAAGGAAGTGCTTTATGATTGATATAAAATGATACACTAAGGGGGATAATAGCTTTCTAAAAGAAATTATTTGTGTATTTTATGTTTTAAAATGTAATGTGATTTTCAAGTATGTATCTAGTTTACCAAGACTACTAAACTATTTGGTTCTTTGGGATGCGATTCCTTGTATCTTATGCCAATGTAATAAAGTAACCACTAACTTTAGGCTACCAGGGTTTGGGTCTTTACACACACAAAACAAATGTGGTATGAAAAGTTATTGGTAACTATTAACTACTTACGAAAATGGTTCTACTTCACCTGGTGCTCGCATCACCCCCCTCATACATAGATCACCACCAAACTACATCACCTCTCAGACACTACTCAACATCCTCTCATGCTCACCAAATCATGGGACCACTACTACAAACACTGAGATCCTCTACTAGAAACATTAGGAAGGTTGAGGTTCCCCTATGAGATGATGGAAGTTGAATAAAATGATTTTTTTGATGTGAATAACCACATTGGAGTTCAAGTGACTAAACGATGAAGCACTTCATGGATGGGAATGACACCAACTACATAAAGGTGGTAGAAAGTTGCATAAGGGTAAAAGAATGTGTGGATAAATCCACATAAAGGTAGTATATTGTATTTGTAAGGGTCCTCAATGGTGTAGAGAAGACAAGTAAGGGTAGTGAGGCTATATATGTAAAATTAATATAGATACATGAATTGAAAATGAGTTTTACTATGAGTAAGGAAATTCCATGTGAAGTATGTGTTTCATAGGGATATCCTAAGACTGAAACAATGATAGAAATTCCTTGTGATGTCGTAGTGTCAGTCATGGTGGAACTGTTGCATGCATGAAATATGATGGTGAATGAATCGATCAGAAAAACAAAAAAATTAGGAAACACTCATGTAGGTTGATCCTATGGTATAAAATTGGCTTTTAAAATTGAAATTCGCATGGATATAGTGTGGCAGTGGTCAAGGTGTGTGCATGTGAAGGGATTAAAGGATATGCTATAGAGAACGGGTTGTGAAATACCATGTTGGACATGGGTGATGCTATGGTTAGGGTGGAAATCTTTGAAAAAGTTTTATGAATAGATAAAATTACCATAAAAACACTTAAGTGTAATACCCCATGATTTTAAAATAAGTCTATGTTTGATAGTATACAAGACACACAACTTTGAGATTTAATGACAGTGAAATATTATTATTTAAATATGATAATTATTACATAACCTTTAAATTGATGGTTAAGAATAGGAGTAACCTCATTATGAAATATATATATATATAATTCCTAACCAATACAAATTAATTAATTAATGATTATGAAATTAGCCCTCAATTTTTAGTAAAGTCATTTTTTCTCTAAAAATATGTTTTCTTCAAAAATGGTATTTTAATACTTTTTATGAGTGAATATTATAATTAATTTATTCCAATTTTAGAAATTTTATTTTTTAAAAAGGATAAATTTTTTGAAATTATAATATCAAAATTATCTTAGGAGGAAATTTTGGTCCTTTTCTAAAAAGATTGTTTTTATAGTGAATAATGAAAACTATCAACTTTTTAAAAAACATTCATTTATTTTAAAGTATTTAAAAATCCCCATTTTTAAATTGGTTTTAAAATTTCATTAATATATTTTTTCTAAAAAAATCAAATTAATTTTATTTAAATTTACTTTATTCTTAATTTTTCTATAAAAACTTTTTTATACTTAAAAATACATTTTTTGGAAAACCATTTTTTCATTGAGTTTTATGGGTTTATTTTAAAAGTAATTTTTTCCACCAATAGGAATTTTATTTGATTAAATGGATATAATTTGTGGATTTATAAATTCAAAATTATCGTTGGATTAATTTTTTTTATATTTTTCTAAAAAGTTAAATTTTTGGTGAATAACAAAAAATACAGTTTTTATGAAATGCAATATCTTTTATGATATCTCCAAGACATAAATATGATATAAAAATTTATAAAACTTATGAACTGTCTCATTTATGATAATATTCTTCAAATATAATACAAAAATAATTCAAAAAATATAAATTATAATTTATTTCATGATAAATATGAAAATCATTTTCAATGTTGATGTTGTGCATGCCCAACATTTGAAAAGTAAAATTTAGTGTCAAAAGATAATATTTGAGATGAAATAACTCTTTGATTAAAAATATTAATTAATAAAAAATTTAAGTGATTATAGTTACTTATATTTATGAATTGTTTAGTTATATAATAAGAAACTTATCCAAATGCTTTCGAAGTGCATGCACAAGGCGAAAAAGTTAAAATAACATATTAAATAAGTTTTCATGAAATATTTGTGAGTAAATATATATATATTAGATGAAAATAAATATTCATGATGAATTAAAATAAATTATTATTATTTTAATAATATATTTTTAATTTTTAAAATTAGTATAATTGTCACAAACATTTATGCTGTGATGGTGCAATGTTTCTAAAAAGAGAAGAAAAATTAAGTAAATAATTTTAAAATATTAAAAATGATAATATTTATATGATTTTAGATATTCCATTAATTATATATATATTTTTGAAGGATAAAAGATAATATAATTTATTATATTTTTAATTTGTGGCTATCATGATATTTTTAAAGTCAAGAAAAGACGATAACAATGAAAATTACTTTAAGTGTATTTTAGGATAAAAAATATTTTATTATTTGATTTAAAATCACAAAAATTATATAAATAAAAAAATGGGAAATAATATGGTCTAAAATTTCATCCCATTATCGTTTTTATGGCACCTGGTATTTTATAATTACATTAGTGACCCTTAAAGTGTAAATATTTATGAAAACACCATTGTTTTTACCTATAAAAGGTAATCATTTCAACCATTTCTAACACAACTCAAGTTTGGTTTTTATCTCAAACCTATGAACAATTCACTATATAAAATTCAATTTCTACATTCCCAATCCATTAGTGTAACAATAAACCTCTTCTCTAAAGTTTTTAATCTAAATCAAAAAGATTTTTCCCAAAGAAGAAGGTATAACTCCTAATCAGGTTTGTTTCGTCAGGAAAAGAGGTGTTGTGGAATGTGGTCCACCCGTTAGATTAACTACGGGGTGGTTTAAAAGTTATTAAATCTTCCTTAGAAACCCCCAACGGTTCCTCCATACATATATGGGTATATACCTACTTTCTAAAGGCAGGCAATCATCTGGATTTTCAGGACCAACAACTCTTGGGGACTTGTATTGGTTGAGAGGATGGGAGGTTGGGCTCACTGCACCCTTTTGGGGGGAATTTTTGACCACTCCAATACTCTATTTTAGATTTACGATATGTTTTTTAATATCTTCCTAATCCCGATATGGGTATGGTTACCCTAAAAAATTATTATGGGTTAATTCTATATTATATGAAAATGACTAGGGCCTCTCTATTGAATCCTTCTCTATGTATCTGAGTTTCTTCATCATTCGAGAATAACTGGTGGTTGCTTATGTACTAAATCCATATAACCAATAGATTTGAAATATTCTACCACACTAGTTGGTGATTAATATTCCAAGGAGGGTATTGATCCATTATTAGGCATCCTATATATCCTAGTTATGGTAAGAATCAAAACCCATGTAGTTCGTTGAACCTATACAGTTTAACATCATGAAGAAAGGACTTGTAGGAGTGATCTAGGACACCAGGTGTTCAAGATCGAGTCTGTGAAGGACGTGATATGTATCCCAATTTGGAGAGAATCAAAGTTGTTATAATTCATTTGTTCGGGGTTTATGCACTAAGGTTTCCCTTGTCTTTTTAGAGACTCATGGTGTAGAGTACTTGATTATTGTAGTTCCATAATACCCCATGATCTATTCTCATTTTGAGAAATAAGGGATGTAAAATGATAATTTTCATTATTCATTATGTGGGACTTGTGTGTTGGGACTACCCTAAGAAGATTTATCATAGAGCTCAGGCCTTCGGAAGGCGTCCTACATATCCTGGTTGTTTCAGGAATCAGAGTCATCGTAGTTCAGTTGTATTTCCCTATCTACTAATGGATGAGGTAGGGTGATCATCCCATAAGAATTATTGGTTCCATATGGTTGAAATGTCATTGTCATAAGTCTTACTTCTAAGTGGATGTTTATTTGAGCTCAAGACTTAAGAATGCATCCTATATATCCTAGTTATTACAGTAATCAGAGTTCTCATAGTTCAATCAAGCCCTTGGGATTGGCCCCTAGGTAGACGCCTTTGTGTAGAGGAAAATATGTCATGCTTCTCATCAGAGCTTACATATTATCAGTTCCCTGGTAGGTGGATATCCATGATGTGAATGATATGATTATTACAACTCCCTAATCCCATGTGAGCTATGCTCGATGTGAGAAACAAGGTATAATAAGTAATCAATATCATTGCATATGTATATGAGGTTCATGCACTGGGGAACCCCTTAGGATATTTAATATGGAGTTATTTCCTTAGAGATTCATCCTACGTATCTTGATTATAACAAGAATCAAAGTTCTAATAGTTCACTTGATTTTAGATTACACATTGAGGTTTCCTTGTTGATCAGGGCTTAAACACTGAGGATGGACAATGTTATAAAGTCTTGGGATGCCATTTTGACCTAGCCTACTTGTATATATGATGCCATGTGACCTTTTTGACTTGTCTGGAGGACATCAAAAGACCTTGATTGCTTGTTGATAGGGTGTCACATGATCCAACTGACTTTCCCTAGTGTTATCGTGAGAGCTAAATAACACACATGGAGGGTGTCACATGAGTTAGTACGACATGGCTAAGAGGGTGTATCATGTCTAAACTGCCTTATCTAGAGGGATTCATGAGTCCTAGCCAACATACATGGAGGGCATTATAAATCTCATCGTACTCACCCAAAGGATGTCACAAGAGTTGATCTGACATGCCCAAATGTGATTGCAAGACCTAGAAGACATGATTGAGTGCCATTATATGAGTCAAAAGATGTACTTGAGGGATTTCACAAGGCTTGGGTGGAGAGCCTATATGGTTTTGAGATACTAAAGTGGAATGCCCAGGAAGGAATGTATGACTTGTACTAACATGTCCAAAGGACTTTTCATAAACCAAATGGCATGTGGAAAAAGTGTCGCGAGATCTGGGCGATATTTCCTGGTGCTTTCGCATGTCTTGGATGGTTCACGTGAAGCACATGAGGGTCAGAAAACATGTTTTTGGTTTAATCCTTCCTCATTTTGTCTTTTTCTCCGTCTCTTGTATTGCTAATACCTTAGATTTATTTAGTTCCATTTTATTTTGAGTTTCACATGATCTAGTAGGCATACAAGATATTCTTTACATGCCCTGCTAGAGGTCCTTCATGTGATCTATAAATGATCATGTGAAGTGATTTATAAATGGCACATGATCACTTCGGCTATTCCCTAGTATATTACCCAATGGAAGGATTTCTGGTCGCGAGATGATGTACTTTGAGAAATCCACTTTCGTGCTTGGGTAGTCATCCTGTTGGTCAGTAGCTAAGCATTTTTCATGATGGGTTAGGAGATTTATAGGCCTTTACACCCCAATTTTTTACTTATTTTTGTGGAATATATAGTGTGAATCCAGGCTGGATTCAGTGAAGGGATCTGGCACTACATGTCTTTATGAGTCTCTTCTATGGATCACTCCCAAAGACATCGCCTGATTTTTAGTGGTCATGAGTCCCTCTCAATAAAATGTATTTTATTGAACTATTTCCAATTAATGGGGACTTGTTTGATCATGCATTCATATCAAAGGATATCTATATTGTCATATTAACATGTCCAAGGGTTTTCACAAGATCAGAGTGCCTATCGAAAGACATATGTGAGATGCACGATGCCTTGCCTGGGACATTATATGAGGTAAGTATGGATGGTTCAGGGGTCTTGTGTGACAATATCACATACATCCTTATCATGTCTTATGAGTTTTACCACCATGAGTGATTCCACATCCTCCCTATTTAATTCCTTTGTTTTATTACAAAAAGGGTCAGGGTTATGTGGGATTTCATGAGTAATGTCGAGGACAATTACTTTACTTTTTGCTGATGCGTCGCATAACCAAAACGGTCCAATGTGGGTGCACAATAATTTCATTGAAAAACCCATTCATTTGTAATTAGAGAGACAAAGGGGAAGTGAGAGGTTTCCTAGACATACCAAAGAAATTTTGTGCGATGAGGATGACAAGTTGAAGGGATTTTGTGAGATGAGGCGAGAATGTCTCTAGGACTGGTGATGTCTTGAGGATCACCTGGGGTGCATCTTATGTATTTTAGTTATTGTGAGAGGATCCACCTCCTCTCGTTCATTTCCTTTATTTTATTCCACAAAGGGTAAAGGGTCTCATGGATTCTCTTGGATGTTTTCAAGGATAATTATCCTTCCCATTGGTGATATTTCACATGTCCTTTATGACCACTAGGGTCCTTCACCTTTGGAAATATTTACTTCCATTTTTGAAGGATTTTTGGTTGGGTTGTCAGGTGGTCATTTCTGAAAAACTGCACAGCCCGAGGTAGCTCATTCATCCTCCATCAAGTGGCTACTATTTGTCTGAAGTACCTCTGAAAAAGTAATAGGACATGTTAAAATGGGATCCGTAGGATTCAATACAGGCTATGTGTTGCGTGTGAATTATTCATATGGCCTTATAATGGTCACATGATCACGAGTACCCTGAAGGCTCACATGATCCACATGTCTCTTCCACCTTCTTCTTCCATTGATTCAATAGGGACAATAATACCCATATTTAGTTATTTCTTTCTTTTTGAATTTGATGATTCTAATTTGGAGGAGTTCAATAAATGCCCCCCTCAGGTGCGACATCCGTAGGGATAAGGACTCGGTTCTGAGGAAAGTAAATTCCCACCCAAGTCTTTGGTGGTGTCTCGAATCGAAGTCTTGGGGGACATTTGGTCTATCAGGAGGAGAATATTATTCCTTGAAATTACCTATATATAGGTGAAAAAAATCCATTCATTTCACCACCTATCACTTCTCTAAAGTTCTCTCACATTTCAGTCACGTATCTCCATAGAAATATTACTCTGGAATACCTGATTGTGAGACCTATTTGTGAGCCTTCATCGCAATATTTGTTCTGAAACATCACTTCTAATTAAAGAACCTATTCAACCCATCAACAAACTACATTTCATTAACTATTATAACATTGGCTATGAGGAATAATATTGTCTTGAGGACTTCACGGGATCTGCTGGATCAATATTATGATCGATCGAGTATCATCTGAATTTTGTGACCATGTGTAGGTCACACAATCAAGAGTCTCCAAAGGGGCCATGAGATTGTGTGATTCCCTATGGGGTTATACGACCCGTGAGACTTTTGGGGTTCAGGCGATTCAAAAATTCCTTGTGCAGTTCATGAATCACTTTTTAATTCACGCGGTGCGCATGATGATGCCGATTTATTATGTCCTTTCCTTTTGACCAGATTTTATTCTATCTATGTAACATATTACATTTACTTATTTTCAGATGCATTTTGGTTCTCTATGGTCTTCCCATAAACTTTTAAAGAATGAAGCAAAGATAGTGATAGCTCATCATGATGCTATCGAGGATAGTGTAGATCCTTATTTATGAAATTCTATTGAATCTGAATTGATTATTCTGATAACATTGATAGGATTAAATCTCTAATACTATCCCCTATAAGACTTTTTGCCTCTTTATGGGTTTATACATACTAACTATGCTCCCATTCCTCGACCAAAGTCATCATTTATACCCTCTTCTTGGATTCAGATGACCCATAACACTTTTCAAGCATAGATTTCCCCAAGGGGACACTTTTTGTCTCAAGGAGGCTATGAAGAGGGGCATAACCTACATTACCAAAAAATTCAATTGGACTGATCACATTCCTGACAAGGAAATCTACATGTATCTCTCAATAATGCAAAAATCCTCTCACAATCAGAAATTTAGGTGGAATACCAGCTGTGAATTCCGATTAGGATGTAGTTGTGACATGGACTAGGGATAGAACTTCTGGGTTCATTACACTTCGTCTGAATTATCCAAGGATTTGAAGCACATTGGAATGTTTGAGGCTATTTAGATGTCCCGAACATCTGCATATTGCAACAAGGATTTGATGATAGATCTATTCTGTTACTGGAGTTTAGATATGAACACCTTCCATCTTACGCATGGAGAGGTGGGAAATAGTATTTTTGGATGTGGAGTAGATCTGTAGTGAACCAATATTGGGCAGTATGTATGATGAGTTCTCCCCCCCACAATCTTATTGGGATGATGCAATGGGGACTCCTATTTTAACTCAGGAGATGATTAAGTTAGATAATAAGGCCCTTCCCAAGGGGGTGCTTCTTGGATAATATATCCATTTTAAGACATGGGTGGAATGATTTATCAAGAAAAATGGTTCTAATCAAGAAGAAAAAAGGCCAAAAGCATGTCTTATGAAGGATTCATGTGGTGTGCTGACACTTATTGGACTATAGTTGAGGAAGAGAAGTTTAAAAAATGGGGATGGGATGTTGTCCCTGATATTGACCAAGCCATTCAACTAGATGGTTTCCTTAAAATATACCTGAGTGGGTATTTTATTCCCACAAAGTAAAAAGGCGGTGTTAGATTTTCATCTTTCTTGGTGACAACCTCTATGGAAGGGGGGCATATCGGTCTGGTCGTTGTTGTATTGAAAAAAATCTCTCACCTTATGAATCACATTTATATGTCCAATTACCCTTATAGTATTTTGGTTCACTTCCATGTTTTATGTAGTTGTATATGAGCTCACTTAGGTAGTTATGAATATATGAATATTTAGGATATTCCTGATGTTTTCTTTGAACTAGACATACTGTGAATCTATGGGGTGAGACACATCCCACTAAATGTTTGGGATGTCAGAAATTATATAAGTTTCTATTACTATTTATCCTTTAAGACATACATGCCAGTTTCTACAAGATACATTGTGGTCACTGGTGAGTCCAATCTTGATGTTTGGGCTTATCTGGAATCACTTTGTGAAGGATTTATTTCCACCCATATCGATGGGGAACTTTTCTGTGAGCGGTATGAACCTTTCCGATTTAGCCACCAGTTTATTTGTGTTCAATCAAGATGTAACTACTCTATTTGTTCTTTATTTGAGGAGAATCTGATGGTAGCTCACTAATTTTGGTTATGTTTACCAGGTAGGAAACCAGTGCTAGAATAAACCCTCCCCCATATGATGTAGTGATTGGTTTATCTTGTGGATATGTGGAGATTTAGATTCTCTCATATCCCACAAGGTTGTTTTCCAGGTTGGTAAATGAGGCTTTCCCACCATTGGATGTAGAACATAATCCTAGGCCTACGAAACAACTAGTTTCTATAGGGCCGATATCCTCGGAAGCACCTCTCAAGGAGGTTAAATGCCTTCTAATACTGGAGAAATCACTTGTTAACACAGCTACAACAAGTGCAATTCCAAAAAGAAAGACTATTCTGGAGTTATTGTTTCCCATCGCATCTTTTCAATGGGAGACCTGGATAGAGAAGCACTTAGAGGCCGTGCTCTGGGGTATATTATATTTCACTAAGGTGCTTTTGGAAGATTTTTTCTACATTACTATGACTTATGGAATTACCTTTGAAGAACATATTGGAGAGTTTAGGGACTCTCTTTGAGACATTGACTCAGTTTTAGAGAGCATCAAGGGTCATATGTTTTATTCTTCACGTGTCCATCAAATGGTTGTTCTAGGAACACATTCGACTGCTACAAATGAATAGGGATATTTTATCATCGAAGAAGTAGTAAGTCTAGTATTACTATGGTTTTTTAAAGGTACACATGCCTTTTTAACTATATTTATGCTCTTTATATGTTTTGCTGTAGTGGGAGGCTATTCAGGATTATCTTGTCTTTCCATCCCTTAAATATACTCCCATGGTATGACCATGAGAGAGGAATTTTGTGGTGACTAGGGAACTGATGATGAAGGGTTCCCTAGTTGACAAGATGAAATGAGGGTGGTAATTTCTACTTCTAAAGTGATAGTTTCAGCTTCAACACATTCTTGAGGTCCTTCTATGTAAGGGAAAAAGAGGAAGAAAAGGAAACGATCTGCATTTTCAGATCCTTCTCCTCCATAATCCTCAATTAATTTTGGAATTTCACTTCTTTTTTATCTTGGAACATTCTGACAGCACATTCTGATTTGGAGAAACTGTGCACGTCCCCACCAGTATTTCTTAGGAAAGAATGTGTCCGCTTCTGAGGATGCAGGTGAGTGTTTGGTTGCTCTGGTAGACCCTTATCTATCAATACTGACTTGGAAATAAGCATAGGTGGTTGAGGTTCTGGATCAATCATGTCCATTGCCTACATCAAATTCTTCAATGATCGTACCCTTTGATACAGCGTAGGTGGACGCACTTCTGGAGGATGCCGACATAGGTACCGATTTTGATACTACGACATCCTCAATGGAAGTGATTTTTGAATAGGGTGAATACTTCTTCAAGACTAGAATTTTTTTCATGTGTCATATCTCTTTGATATTATCATTTTCTTTTGTATTCCTCAAGGATGGTGAACATATTATTTCTTCTGAAAAAGCAACATAAGTTTCGTGAAGCCACTCATCACAAGAAGGAGTTGCTTCTTCTCCCAATGATGGGGTTGAGTTAGTGGATGTCACCAATGATGTGAATGAGAAAGGTATGTATCTATCCTCAGTCATATTCACCTAATACTTGGTTATACCATATTATTAATCCTTTAACTAATGACCCCCTATGCCTTTTATAATGTAGTGACTTTGCCCCAAAGTTTGGGGAATTTAGTGGTCGATCCCTTGGGGGTTCCTCCGACTAGATCTACTAATGAAAAGGTTGGTCCTCTCTCCAAGTCATAAAATTTTGTGAGTACAAATCTTTTCCTATGTGACTTGGTACTGACATACATTCCCATTCCCAAAATTGGTTTAGGTGAAGGTCCTAGTTCTACCTCATTCTATTAGTCAATGAAGCGATAAATGTGGAGGGAGGTCTGTGCCTTAGTTTTGGAGTACCCTTTAGAGGAGTTTAAGGATTAGTTGGGCCACCTTCAATTTATGTTTACCACCCTTGGTTATGAGGGTTTCAACTATTCCTCCACTCATGCCCGAGAAAAGGAAGTAGTATCTATGAGGGAATAGAAGAGGGCCCTTGAATTGAGGGTGGAAACAACTAAGGCCTCCTCTTCAATGAAGCAGAACTAGGATGAGGATATGAGTAAAGGCTCTCATTATATGATATAGGCAACCACTCACCGGGACATAATTAATGCTAGGAATATTGAGATTGGTCATTTTTAGTATGAAATTGGTTTTCTTCAATATGAGATCATTATTCTTCAAGGATATTTGTCCCAATTTTAATACACACTTCAGACATCATAAAAGGCTATACTGTAGAAACAAGGAATTCTTGATATGGAAGAAAAGGAACTACTTGAAGCCATTGGGAAGGTGGAGGGGTTTCAATATGTTGCGAAGGTATAAACAAAGTATGCTAATCAACTAAAAAAATCTATGGCTTTCTTGGAGTAGAGACTTAAAGAGATTAAGGAATCATCTGAGTGAATGCTGTGATAGAATCAAAAAATTTTAGCCTTTCTCGAGCTCATAACTTCATGGGAGGGACTTCGATATGTGGAGGTTCTTCTTCTCTCATGATTTGTTGTCAATGAATAGACTTAATGAACTTTATATGTGTTGTCCGATTTTATTTCACTCATGATATACATTTCATATTCATTTTTTTTGATATTATGTGAATCACCAATTATACCTAGACTTTTTCACAGTATCAAGAAAACATGAATGTTTAGACCTAAATATTTGAAATCATAACATATCCTTCTTTGAGAAGTACTCAGGAATTCCCACCTACACGAGGCTACCTAATGAAAATCTATTACGATTATATTGAGATCACCTGATTTTTAGAAGGAAATTTGGGTAGAATATAAGTCCTAGAGGGAGAGTACTCTTATTTTTTCTGAAGCTGATAGCCTTTGCAATCATAGTTTGATTATGCTAAGGCCATATAGTGGGCCTTATAATCTTTTGAAGGATAAATTGCTATTGTGATTTAGTTTAAGGTCTTTTAGGATGGACCTAATATCTCTTTAGTTTATGGTCTTTTAGAACTAACCTGATATCATATTAGTTTAGGGTCTTTTAGCTTGGACATGATATCGCATTAGTTTATGGTCTTTATCTTGGAACTGATATCGATTTAGTTGAAGGTATTTTAGATCATACCTTGATATCAATTTATTTTGGGGTATTTTAGCTTGAACCTAATATATGATCATGGGATATGGTGCAGACATGCCAGGATTGACCTAAAACACTCTGATGTGGTGGGTTGTGTTGTTCTGTTGCTGAGGCTCATGAGGATCAAAAATCCATTTTTTCATAGTGATGGATTTGGTTAATGACCATAGGTTCATATGGAATATTCATAAGCATGTGTGCATAGCCAAGAAAAGGTTTCTTGAAGTAGGGTATCTTTTCCAGGGGCTATGAAAGATCTATGGAGGTAATATGGTTTAGGGAGAAATAATAGGGATGCTAGGTCCGTCTGGATAATAGAAATGTTTGATATATAAGTAATAATCTAAAAGTTTAATTCATAGATATGAGATAGGGAATACATTCTGGGTAAGTCTCATGACATTATAAGATTCTCGGTTCCTTCATGGTGTTTCTAGGACTCACAAGGATTGAAGATCATTTCTGATAAGGAAGAGTACCTTTAATTGGTGGGTATGGGCCCTTATAAATCGGCAGTATTGACAAGTAAAAGATGATCTAAACTTATTTCCAAGGGACATAAAAGATTTATAATTGACCAAACCTTTATATTACGAGGTTGGGTATGAAAAGAAAGCTATCTAGGAAGGGTTTTGGAGCCCTAGGGAAATTCATCTCTTGATTATGAAGCTCAATCCCTATGCCACGTGGTTTTGAATCATGAGGTGTGGGCTATCAAATGTTCAAGAATGAAGTGTTTCATTCCTTCATTGATAAAGAGTATAGAACATAGTGAAATAACATTGAGGATGTCTGATCTACTTGGATAGTCTGGTTTTGGGAATTATAAATCATGGTCCAAAGTACTTGGATGAGGAGGATGATATGGGACAGTCATACTGAGAGTAGTTCATACACACTAAGGTGTTGAGTGCTACCACGATGATGTTATAGATCAGAAGGTTTGGAATTTCCTTTTTTTAGAGTTATGAATTTGGTTGAAGACCATAGGCACATATGTAGGAGCCATATGCATACATGCATAGTCAAGAAAAGGGTCTTTTGAATCCAGATATATTTTCCATGGTCTATGAAAGGTTTACGGTTATCTGAGGCACACAAATCATGAAGTGTGATTTATGGAGAATGTAATATCCAAGAAGGGTTTGAGTGACCTAAAAGTTGTGTCACCACCATAAGATTATATTCTCACAATGAGAAAATGTGAAAAATCATTTCTCTAACTTTTTCCTGGACCAGGGGGTCCATAGAGGATAGCTTGGATTTTACTAGGTCCACAAAGTAGTCCCTATTAGCTTTATGACTTATCTTTTTTCACCCTAATTTTTTCCTAAACTTTGGAGATAAATAGTTTAGTTAGTGAAGACTTTAATTTTTCTCAAGCATACCTTTTTGGGTTTTCAAGTTGACAAGTTTCGTGTCTCTTTTGGTAGAAGTTTAAGGTATTTCTTTTTGGACTATAATAGGCTAGAGTTTAAGGTCATTTAGCTTTGACAAAAGTATGGACAATTTAAAGTCACAACACACATGGAATTAATATGGGGGATGATACACAAGAGACCAATTAGGATACCTTGGGTCAATATTACTTTAAAATACTTCTGAGAAAGGAATGGACATTTTTTAAATCATGGATTGAGGTTCTTGGGTCATGAGTAATGATATGTGGTAGTCATACCGAGAGTAGTTCAGACACACTGAGGTGTTGAGTGCTGCCACAATGATTCCAGGGATTACACGGATTAGAATGTACTTTTTTCAGAGTGATTCATTTGGTTGACGACCATATGTGCATATGAATGATCCATAGACATGAATACATAGTCAAGAAAAGAGTCTCGTGAATATGGGTGTCCATTCTAAGGGACAGGGATGGTTTATGGTTATCCAAGACACTGGATGCATGAAGTTTGACTTATGGACTAAGATTATTTTAAAATATGGTAGAAGAACCCCATACATTGGTTGATCGACGTAAGTCTCTTGTAGTCCTTCGATAAGGAATGAAGAATGGATGATGGTCTACACAGTTTATCATCATGTAGTGGGGATGTTTTTCTGTTTAGTTTAACATAATGCGGTAAGGAAATTTTCCATGTAGTTTATCGTTATGTGCTAAGGACATATTTTTTTTGTAGTTTTAATGTCATGAGACCAATACATTTTCATTATAGTTTAACGTCAAGTGGTAAGGACATACTTCTTTGTGTTTTGTCATCATGCGTAGAAACCGACGTGAACAGAGGGAAATATTGTGGTTGGGACCAAGAGTCTGGGTGTCACTATATATCTCATGAGAATGAGAATAAAACCACACATAGTTCTATGAGGTTGTGCAGTTTAACGTAATGCGGTGAGGATGTGGATACCCTAATGTGAAATGATGGTATCGTGTATAGTCCCATGAACGAAATTATAGGCATCACTATGTATCCCATTGGGATGGGAATCAATCCACACACAGTTCTTAATGAAGCTCCTTATGTAGGTATGATTGTATGTAAAGAATAGGGCATATTTATATATGATTTTTTTATTAGGCCCGGTTTTGGATATTTAGGTGTCACTACATATCCTGTGAAGATAGGAATCAAGTAACACTTCTTGAATGGGAAATACTCTACACAGGTCTGTCCCATACAAAGAGGTGGAAATTATTTCCATTAATTTTTGTAGCTAGGACTAGGATTGAAGACCCAGTTGTCACTATGTATCCCATGGTGATGGGAATCAACCCACACATATTTCTTAAGAAATGATCGAGTTTAATGTTATGTAGAAAGGACTCATGGTATGCCTTTTATGGTCTTTCATTAAGGGCCAAGATGGGATTTCCGAAAGCTGTTATGCCTTATTTGTGAGGGGAATCCCTTAATGAAATTCCTAAGATCATGTGAGCTATTATTGGTGTGATAAACAAGGAATGGAAAGAGTACCTCCCACCATGTAGAGGAATTTAAGAGCAGGAAATGGGTATTTTGTATCATGTGGTGGCCGAACCAAGATATAAGATTGAGGAATCCCTACACATCTCATTGAAAATGAGAATCAATCCATATGTAGTTCTTGAAGAGTCATACAGATTAACATCATTCATCAAGGAAGAAGATGACTCTACATGAATGAAGATGGATGTTATAGATCTGTGCAATTTTACGTCATGTGGTAAGGAAATTTTCCTTGAAGTTTAGTGTCATGTGGTAAGGATATTGGATCACACAATGTGAAAAGGAAGTAATCCTACAGTTGGGACCAAGAATAGAGCTATGGGCATCACTACGTATCTTGTGAGAGTATTAATAAATCCATATGTAGTTCTTAAGGAACTATGTAGTTTAATGTAATGTAGCTTGGATGAACTCCGTACATTTTATTATCATGTGGTTAGGAAGAGATCTTTATAGTTTAATGTAATCTGGTTAGGATGAATGATGGGTCTTACACTGATGTGGATTCCCATCCTATGACATCTATTCAAAGTATTTATTGAGAAATATCGCATTGGTGGGTGGTTTGATGTTTTCCCCACCCATGGTAGCTAATGAGTAGGAACCATTATGATAAACCTTATGTATGACATAAGGCCCATCCTACTTGGGTTCTAGCTTCAGGGGATCATTTCCTAAAATCATTGGGGTTCTGAGAGTTAGTAATAGTTCTCCTTGGAGGAATTAATAAAGGAAAACCTTTTTGTTAAAGGTTTGGGAAATTTGATTCCGATGGACCACTAGGGTTTGTAGTGTATGAATCCTTTATAATATAGTCGTTCCAATTCATCCATCCACTTTTACAATTTTTCATCATATGAGAGTTGTATGAAAATAGGTATTCAGATTGAAGTTAGCTGGACCTCTATAGGTAACACTACCTTGGTCCCATACACCAATGAGTATGAAATTTCCTATGTGGCAGTACGTGTGGTGGTATTGTAGGCCCATAAAGAATAGTGGAGTTTTTCTGACCATGATTTCTTATCCTTGTTCACCATATTCTGTAGTATATTCGATAGAGTCTTTTTAAAGGCCTCTATCTATCCATTTTTTACTGCATGATAGAGATATGAATGATTGGACTCAATATCGTACTCTTGGTACTACTTTTTCAACTATATGGAATAGAAGTTGTGTCATTTTCCATCAATATTGTGTGAGGGACTCTGAACCCAGTGATGATATGTGACTTTAGAAAGTTGATGATATTCTTTGTCCTGAATACCTTGAGGGGTATTTCCTCAACCCATTAGGAAAATAGGTTAGTAGTAGTAAGTATGTACATGAACTACTTAGTTGTGGAGGAGGGATATGGCCCCACATCATCCATTCCCCCCCCAAAAAATATCTAAGAATATTTATATGTATGTAGAAATTTAGGGGGTCGATGGATGAAGTTTACATCAAACTATAATGAATCACATTTCCTGGTGAATTACACAATGTCCTGTATCGTGGTTTTCCAGTAATATCCCAACCTCCTAATTTGGTGAGAGAGCCTCGTACTAGATTAATGGGGGCTGCAAGAGCCTGCACGAACTTCTTCCATGATGGAAAGAGTATCTCCTCATACTATCCACATAAGTATGATTCCATCAAATCCATGCTTATAATGTACTTTTTGATCATTTGGACCATCCTGTAGAGTGAAGTTTTCTACACGACACAGAATTTGTTCCCTTATGGATCGATCTGTTGGGAGATTCCCATTTTAGAGATAACCAATTATGGAATCCATCCATATATGGGTGGTCATTGGTTTATCATGATATTGGGAAGTGTTGACCTAATTTATTTATTCTATATCACATATGAAAATTGACGATACCATTCTTTGATGTGTGATACAGAAGATTGCTTCCTCCCACTTAGGGTCAGTGAGGATGACAGCTGCATTAGCAATTTTGTTGGCATGAGAATTCTATGATCGAGGAACATAATACAATATGGGATAAAAGGGAACTCTTCCATCAGTACCCTAACATAGTTAGTGATAGGGTTCAATTCTTTATTTTTGATGGAATATTCACCATTGATCTGCTTTATCACTAGCTCTGAGCCCCCTTTGATGTTCAGGTAGGCTATTTGTAGATCTAGGTCTAGTTCCAACCCAATAATGAGGGCTTGGTACTTGGCCTAATTATTTATTCATCCTTTTGATAATGAGAACGATTAGGAAAATACTACTTTGTATAGAGAGACAAATACAATCCCTTGACCAACCCGATTTAGCTTGTGGTTTTCCATCCTTTTACTGATAGGACTTCTGGAGGTGCCATAAAAATACATCTCTCATGTCCGAGTAATTTCATGGGCATATAAGACCTCCTCATCTAGAATCTCAGTATTGAACAATGTTTTTTCTAGGGCAGGATATGCTGTGATGAAATCAGTCAGGGCTTTTCCTTTCACTGAATTATGTGATATGAACCAAATCTCATATTTCTAACGAATGACTACCCATCGATCCAAGAACCCAATCAACATAGGACGACCAAGGATTTAACTAAGAATATCAATATGAGAGACCAAGAGGACTTTGTGGTGCTACAAGTAATGCCTAATCTCTTTTACTATGAAAGTGAGTGCATGGAAATTCTTCTCGACACCAGAGTATCAGGTCTCAATACCTAGCATAGTCCAGTTGAGGTAGTAGAGACTATTCTTGATTCCCACATCATTTTTATATGTGAGGAGAGTTCCCAGTCATTGTTACATGGTGGAAACATATAATATTAGTGTCCTCCCTTCCACTGAAGGCATCAAGACCGGTGCATTCAGTAAGTAATGTTGGGTACTTTTAAAGGATTCTTGACTGTCATCATCCCATTGATAGGGGTTTCCTTTCTTCATCATCTTGGTGAAGGGGAGAGATTTTACGGCTAGGTTGGATATGAATTGATGAATGTAGGTGAGGTGTGATTGGATCCCCCACATTTCTTTGAGATTTATGGGGGGAGACATTGCTTAAATAGCACTAGTCTTCTCTAGGCCAACCATGATGTTGAGGTGGTGTACCTCAAAGCCAAGATACTTCCTTGATGTTACTTTGAAAGTGAATTTCAGAATATTTATCTTCAGATTGTGCTGTCATAGCTTGTAAAATATTGTTTGAAGGTCTATGAAGTGATCACATCTCTATCAATATTTAACAACCAGGTCATTAACATAACACTCATATATCTTTACCAGAAATTTCTTAAATATATGATACATGGTGCGTTGATATGTGGTGCCAAAATTATTTATCCCAAAAGGAATGACCTGATAGAAAAATATCCCCTAAGGCACTTTGAAGCCGGTGGATTCTTCATCTTCAGAAAAAAATCTTTATCTAATTATATCCCAAGTACCCATCCATGAAGTAAAGGGCTTGAAATCCATCAGTTTCATCGATCAAAAGTTCCATGATCGGCAATGATAGGTTTTTTTTGAAAAATTCCAATTAAAGTCTCTAAAATTGATGCAGAACCTAATATGGTCATTATTTTTATTGATTTATATGATGTTGGAAATCCATATTGGGTATTACACTTCTCATAAAAATTTTCTTTGAACAAAATTTCAACTTCTACCTCTACATTGGTGGAATGAGAGGGGTGTATCCCCCTATCTACCCGCTTGAAGACTCGATGATCATCAGGTAGTCTCAGATGGTATATATTCATATCTAGATCCAGTCTGAGAATTTTTTTGTAGTTATAGGAAAACACATATCGGTGATTCTTTATAAATGAAATATACATCTCTTTCTCTTTGAGGGGCATGGAAACACTAATTCACATAGGCCGTGGGTCTTCTTCTATCCCCATATTTATCTGTCTGAGCTCATATATGATGGTGGATTCACCTTCCTCGAATAATTTAGGGGTGTTACTGAGATGATATAATCCTCATCTTCATCCATTTATAAGCATGTAGTGACATTTTCAAACAAAGATGGTAATTTTGGGGCTTCTACAACACTATTAGGGAAAGGGATCCCTTGAGAAGAGACATTATCATCCCATGCTCCCTGAATCACCGCAAAGAGATGTCGAAGATGACTGTATTTTATGCTGTCACTAAGGATAGAGTGAGTTTGGACCTCTAGGACTAGTTTTGTGACCTTGAATAGATTTATGGGGAGCACATAATCATTTTTAACATACTATAAGGATTCATAGGGGTGGTCCACAAGCCATTGGGATATGAAACCTATATATCATCATCCACCATTGATTTCTTTCCTCCATTATTATAGAAATATGCTTCAACATATGTGGATCTACAAGTCTCAAAGGGGGAATTTCCACCATGTAGTATAAAAACCTTTCCATTTATGGGATACTTTAGTCACTGATGAAATGTTGAAGTTACCACTAAGTGGCTATAGAACCAGGAATTTCCAAGAAGGAAATTATATGAGATTTATTGTTGGATAACCATAAACTTGATGTCTGATGTGAGTTACCCAAACTGTGAATCTAGTTTTATCTACCTAAGTGGACTTTTCTGATAATTATCATACCCTTGAATGGTTATCCTTATGGGAGATAAGCCTCTATTGCTATATCCCAAAATTCAAAGGGTACGAACTAGGATGAGATTAATCCCAGAACCATTATCAATTAGATAACTTTGGATGTTGACATTATTGAGTCTTTTTGATACATATAAGAGTATGATGTACCCTTGGATGGCCTCATAATGATATTGATTAGTGAAAGATATGGAAACATGAAATTCTGAGGTCATGGTCTCCAATCGATAGACCTCGGTGGCAGTGACTTCTATCTCAAAATCCTATGGGATTTAGAGGGCTTCAACAAGTGTCTCCCTAAGTTATTTTAAAATAAAGAGTGCATCAAGGATTGAGAGCCTCGATGAGACAAAAACTAGATGTTTTAGAAAATCGTACTTTTGATCCAGATTTCAGTGCTTCCTAATGTGTGGCTACTTATGGATATGTGGTTGAGGAGCTGGGGAATTTGAGGTAGATAAACTTGGAGGTTGTGCAAAAGTCAAAGGAATATCTTCTTCTAGTATTTTAGTTCACACCGACCTTCCCTGTTGCTTGGGTTGATCGGAATGAACCCACTCTAGGTGGTCATGAAAGACAATTTGGTGTGGGAAAGTGCTGGAGGGTTCGAAGGTACCTTCTTGCCTCTTTTGGTCCTGCTGGAGCACTTTACCATGAGTCTTAGCTGCATATATGTTCTCCATGGTGGTATAGAAAAAATATTGGTTTCAACCACATTCAATCTATCCCCTGTATCCTTGGATTGGATGCATACAACCTCTCATTCCTTGGTTATTTGTAGGGAACTCATATTTGGTGGAATAATAATCATCTACCAATAGGTCCATCAAGTGTATCACATTGACAGAACTGAAGATGATCTCTTTGTCCGATGAGGATTCCATTTGGTGGGGGTGTTTCCATGTTGTGGATGTTTCAAGGAAGAAGTCTGCAAGAGTTGGCCTACTTTAGAGAAGAAAAAGATTCTTCCTCTTCTATTTCTTTCTGATTCTAGTGGTCACACCCACTTTCAAGAGGCATATATGATGTTTCCCACTTGGGTGGTAGAGCTATTATGGGTCTGCGTAGCTATGCTCTTAGGGTGGAATGAGCTTGATCAACTGTCTTTTTGAGCCATCCAATTGTTAAAATTTTGCACATGCCTGGTTGAAACTTTCTTCCATTCATCTTCCTCTTCTGATTGAGTAACGATTATGCATGCCACCTACTCTAGGGAGTTATCTAACATCACCTATCCATAATTGACCATTACTTTAAGGAAGTATTTGAAGATGAAATATTTATATATACTATGAAACAACCTTATATGGTAAGGGAAATATCCGGGACGGTTTGTGAGGTTGACCTTTTCAGGATTCCAAGGCTGTGGAAGTTTGAGCAGGTCATTTTCAATGACTGGTAATAAATAACTGGAGACTTGTTCATTTTGTAAGGACTATACTTTTTTCACTCAATCCTCAAATCATGGATTACCTTGATTTCTTTGTGCTTCTATATGAGGAAGATTCTATGGTGGTTACTGCTCAATAGAAGGTGTTGGGAGATTTAGAGCCTTCCTAGGTTCTTGTTTGAGCACTAATGTTAGTTAGAGAGTGAAAATATAGCTTCTTCTCTGCTTGGCCTTTTCCTTTTTGCCGAGGTCATGAGTTGAGAATTGGACCGGGTTCACAGGATGGATTCTTCCACATGTTGGGACCTTTCTACAAAATCATGAAATACACCTAGATAATTCATTCGTATTAGGGGTGTCTTCAACTCATATCTAATATTTTTAGCACATATTTCCAGTAGTTTCTTATGTGAGATAGGGATGTTTAACTAATAGTGTAAGATTTTACTCCTTAATATGAAATCAAAAACCCTCTCATTATCAAGTTGATTATAATTATTTTGGTTTATGATCATCATTTTCCTCAGTGTTAAGCTGAACTAATAAAGGAATTGACAACATAGGTCTTCCCATCCTATAGTGTATCTTGCCAGAAGACTGATGTACCAAAAAAAATCTATCCCTATTAGAGTCTATATAAAACACCTCATCTTTGTCATATATTGTTGATATTGAGGCCCCATCATCAACCCACATCCTGATATGAAGTGTGTGAGATGTTGTTTAGGGTCTCTTACACCATCAAAGGTTGAGAAGGTATGATTTCTGAAGTTTTGTGGAGGTGGAGTATCATCCACCCATTTAGGATATGTATTTTTTTATGTCTACATAAGTGAACATCACCCTTCCATGGATTCCATTTGAGTAGCTAAGGACTCGATGAAGTTAATTTACTCTAAGGAAATTTCTTTTAGATCCATCTCCCATCCATAGGGAGTGGGTGGGGGTCGATGAGGTGGCCTTGCATTCATCTCCCATTGATTCTTGATTCGTCCGATGACTAAATGATTACCCTATAGAGGGAGAATATTTCACCACAATAAAGATAAGTCATGATAATTTTTGAAATCATCATTTATCAAGACTAGCTGTATAGATCCAAAGCTAACCCAGTGATCAAAAACTGTTCTTGTTGGAATATTGGCTATGGGAGGGAGAATATCCGCCTCTGCCTGAAGATGATACCTTACAGGAATATCACCCCTAAGTAGCTCCACATTGAGCTATCTAAGTTATTTTACCTCACTCTCATATTGTGAAAACTATTCCTATATGGATAAAAAATGATATGTAGTTTCACCTTTCCATTTTTCTTTGGCAGTGTTCCACCATAGAGGTGGAAACTCAGTATTTAGAGGTGCCAAATTTTGGATCCTTCTATAGTTCTAGGTTCATGTAGCCTCATTTGGTGCATAAAAATCACCCTCCTATTATGATACATTTTCCATATTGTGGCCCTATACATTTACATATTGAACCACAATGTATACCATGTTGAAAATGACTACATTCAACGAGGAATATCAGGAAATGGTTTTTGTTCCATTACTTTCAACACAACAGACTAATTCTACACTACCTTCACCAGGGTCATTATTCAATCCCTTGGCCATATTTTTTTTGTCTTGCAACCAAAATGGGGTCTAATTGCCTTTACCATATGCTCCTCCCATATCAGTCTATGAATGATGACCTTGAGATATTTTCCAGTTGTGATTTCCTAATGGGCCCTAACCAGTAGAGGTTTGTCTTGTGGTGGGAGGAGTCGGTGGAATGTCTATAACGACCCATACTTTACATACATTGTTAATACTTCAAAATTGAAGCACACTTATTACAACATATGAAAAAACCACAAAGGACCGTATAGGTATAGTGTCTTTAGAAACTGGGAAACATAAACAACTGGTTCATAAATCTTCTACAGTGTCTCCCATTTATTTCATCATATCTAGGGTCCCTTTTAGCATATTCTACTTAATATCCATCTTCCTGACCTGGGGAAAAGAAATCATACAAAAAAGGGTGAGCTCAAATGCTCAGCAAGGGAAAATAAAGGAAATAAAAATCATATCATATCTTTTTGAAAATCATAACCTGCAAAAGAGATCATAATATCTTAACATGGAATAAATCATAGAAGTTAAAATGATATCCCCATAATCATAACATAAAACTTGAAACTTTGTGGCATGCACACATAATCATGGAAAATCATTTCTTGTTAGTCATGACTCATTTCCAAGACTATCTTAGCGGACAAAGTCCATTTCTGAACCGAGTTCACTCCTCGTTTCAGTCCTGTATCACTGAACCGAAATAACCTTCCATTCCAGCCATGTCTATATCATGAGATATAAATCTTTACCCAATGCATTGGAGGGAGATATAGGTCCCACCCATCTTATAATGAATCCTTTCTTATGTGTGCCACATAATCATAAATCATACATCATCGCATAACACATGTAAAAAAATGGGATTCTTGAAACATCATGACATCATAAAACAAATCATATAAGGTAAATGACTTCATAAAAATAATTTCCTCAAAACATAATCAAATCAATGTAATAATAGGGATAAAAACAGAACCCTATATTATCTTAGATGGAAAATAATTTTGATAAAACATTTGAACTCCATTCTTGAGGAAAATATCCTTTCTACTTCAAAAACACTTTTCTTTTCTTAACATGTCATAAAATTATAAACTAAAAGAAGTTGATTAAAAATAAATTTAAAAACTTATAAAGGAAGATTCTTGGAAATAATGTTTTAAAAATCCATTCTTTCCTTATAAGTTAAAAAAAACACATTCTTCGTACTTTTGTCGGAAAAGTCAAAAAGTACCTCGTACGAAAAACGACAAAAGATTCCTTTCATATCTTTTACTAAAAACTCACCAAAGGGTAAAATTGGATATAAAATATTGTAGAAGGATGGAAATAATATTACATATTGAGGGAACATGGATGTGGATGATAAAATACACCCCAGTAATTACCAAAGTAAAAACAATCTCGGATAAAAGTGAGATTGTGATATTTCCCTTACCTTAGGTCTGATTTTCTTTGTACATGTCCGAAGCTCGTGTATAATGGTTTAAATAATGTTATTGACTTATTCCAGAATCATACATATTGATATGATATCATATATGGTCATATTCTTAGCTTCTTATTAGTAATATTTCATTGTTACTTGTTACTCGGGTCTTTATTGCCTTTTGTTCTTATGCGTGTTTTGCCGAATAAATTCTTATTCTTCTTTTAAGGTTATAGATACCTTATATCCAGAATGGTATTAGTGTAACATATATCATATTTATTCATTCAATTCATTTTTATAATTACTATGTAATGATGATCATGTAGAACGAGTCGCATCACATCGTGGAGACGGTATTCCGTACGTACGCACGAGCGATGATATTGTTCCCATGATCATGGAATTGTATTTAAGTGTATTTATACTATTTCAGTATCAATATCAATTTATTATAATCATATATAGTTACTCATTACACCATTATACCCATCCTTGTAAGGTGATGATGGAAAGTAGATTACACCACGGCGTGGAGACGGTATTCCGTACGTACGCACGCGCGGTGATTTTATTTTTCCGTAGGATGGATAGAAGGTGAATTAGGGTTGTTTCATATTTATAATAACATATCAGTATGTAAGTAATACTGATGTCATTACTTTATCATGAAACAACTAAAGAAGAAGAATTTGAAGAAGAAATAAATTGAAAAGATCGGTAATGGATATTACCTCTTCTTTGAAACGCATCTTTGAATCCTCCACTTAGGGAACTAAGATTGGTCTTTGAAGAAGACCAGAACCTCTAGGATTATTACAGGGAAGTGGAGAAGGGATTTTGTCAGGGGTTGGACGAGCTTGAGTGCTCAATTTGGTGTGAGGAGGAGGGGGAGGAGGTGCCCTTTTATAAGGGAGGAGAGGGGCACCTTAGGAATATCTCAAAATATTATTTTATATTAAAGTCAAAATCGGTTTATAATGGTTCCAAAGGGTCTTATTTCGAAGGTAAAGTGGGGATGGGTCGAAATCCTATCAACCAATAGGATTTAGACAAGTTTAGGTTATTATTTTAACCTTTTCAATTAGATTTTACTCTAAGTCAAATAATTTAACTTTTACCGTGACTTTTTGTTTTCTTACACTATATGGTTAATACACTTACTATAACATGCCAAACGAACCCCAAGTTGTTTATTATTAATATATATATCCTTATCTAAGTCATTTGGCCTAACCGTAGATTTTTAGGAATAAAATAACAATTAATAATATAATATTTGATTTAAAAACTATTTTGTGTCAATTTTGACACTATTTGATATATGATTTTTTTGAAAGTCATAACAGAATTATATGTTCGAACCAAGTTGATTAAATCAACACTAATATATCATATTAACCTATAAAATTAGTTTAATTCATAAAAAGTCTCAAATTACATTTATTTGGGCATTTATAACATCAATTATGTTAACATTTCCTTAAAAGGGTAATTACTGTATCATCGTTGTGTCATAAATAAATTAATTTATATAAAGTCTAAAAATTATAAATAAAACACCATTATGTAGGAAATATTTTTATCTTTCTAATGAATATTTATAGTCGAATTTATCTTATGTATAAACAATATTAAAAATTATTTAGTTATTAAACTTTGATTTTAACTATTTTAACCCTTCTTTAAATAAATTAATAATAAATGTCCTAATCTAATCCAAGTGGACCTAAATGGTCATATTTTATTCCAAAGTCTGTTTTTGGTCGAATTACACTTGTCCAATAGAATTAGGACATGTGTTAGGGTAATAATAATATCATTTTTACCCTTAATTACCCTATTTACTTTTAACCGTGGTAAAAAAAGTAAAAAGTTACTATTCACCAAAAAATTATTTTTATCTCATTGAACCACATTTTAGTCCTTGATATTAACCGTGTCTCTCGGATTTTCGAAATTCCATTCACAGAAGCGGTAAAATTAAGTTTTATGCAAAATTCAGTTTTTAACCTACCACTTAGTGGTTTCACTATTCATCAAAAATTGAAAGTTTTCAGAAAAATACCAAAATTTCACCCTAGGCTAATTTCGGTATTACGAATCCAAAAATGAAGTCCATTTTGAAAAATAAAATTTATAAAATTTCAAAAGGTGGTTATTACTATTCATAACGGCTAGTTTTATTTTAATAGCATATCGTTGTTTAGTGAAACTCGGTATTGCGTACGACGCAAGCTATCGAGGAAGGTCACAATTTCATGTAAAGCAAGCCAAGCAAGTGTTGTGTAGAAAAATATTCCTTTGATGATTTATATAACATAAAAGTCTCGGGTGTTACATTCTACCCCCCTTAAAATGAATTTCGCCCTCGAAATTCGTCACTTTATAACAAACAGATGAGGATACTTCTCCTTCATCATATCCTCAAGCTCCCATGTAGCTTCTTCAAGTTGGTGGTTCCTCCATAAAACTTTCACCAATCAAGTGGTCTTGTTTCGTAGGAATTTTTTGCTACGATCCAGAATCTCTATCGGTTGTTCTTCATAAAAAAGATCTTGCTCCAGCGGTACAACTTCTGAGCTGACTACATGTGAAGGATCAGGTATGTACTTTCTCAGGAGAGATACATGGAAAACATCGTGAACTTGAGAGAGATTCGGTGGAAGCGCCAATTGGTAAGCTACCTTTCCAACACGATCCAGTATTTCGAAAGGACCGATATATCTAGGGCTCAACTTCCCCTTCTTTCCAAATCTCATAACCCTCTTCCAGGGAGATATTCGTAAGAACACTTTATCACCCACTTCAAAATCTAGGTCTTTTCTTCGGTTGTCGGCATAACTTTTCTGTCGACTCTGAGCTGCTCTTATGTGTTGTTGAATAGATCTGACCTTTTCTGCCATTTCATCAACGAGATCAGGTCCTAATAGCTTTCTTTCCCCAACTTCATCCCAGTAAGTTGGAGTCCTGCATTTCTTTCCATAGAGAGATTCATAAGGATCCATCTGAATACTGGAGTGAAAGCTATTATTATAAGAAAATTCCACCAAAGGTAGGTGTTGATCCCAACCTCCTTTTAAATCCATGGAGCAAGCTCTCAACATATCTTCTAGGGTTTGAATTGTTCTCTCAGACTGACCGTCTGTCTGAGGATGATAAGCAGTGCTGAAACTCAACTCTGTATCCAGAGTATGCTGAAGACTTCGCCAAAACTTTGAGGTAAATCTCGGATCCCGATAAGATATAATAGAAAGTGGTACTCCATGCAATCTTACCACTTCCTTTACATATATCCTGGCAAGCTGATCTAGAGAGAAATCCTCTCTAATAGCAATGAAGTGTGCAGACTTTGTAAGACGATCAACTATGACCCAGATAGCATTATTGCCTTTGGATGTTTTAGGAAGTCCTGTGACAAAGTCCATAGTGATGTTTTCCCATTTCCATTTAGGTATGGGTAATGGTTGTAACATCCCCTTAGACTTCTATCTCTCAGCTTTAACTTGTTGACAAACCAAGCATCGAGAGACATATTCAACAACATCTCTTTTCATGCCATCCCACCAGAAGTACTCTTTCAGGTCCCTATACATCTTCGTGCTTCCAGGATGAATAGAGAATGAAGAACTATGAGCCTCATCCAGCAGCTCCTTCTTTAATTCGGGGATGGTAGGAACACAAACCCAATTCCTGAACTTTATTATCCCATCACAATCAAGGTTTAATTCAGGAACATTTCTCACCTTCTTTTGTAACTCGACATCTTCTTTCTGTGCCTCTTTAATCTTCACATGTATAGATGGTTGAACATTCATTTGAGAAAGATAATATTTTTCCCCTTCCATTATAATTCCAAGATCCATCCTTTGTAAATCCATAAATATTGGATCTTTTGTGATCCTCATCATGGATAAACTAGCATGTTCTTGTCGAATTAATGCATCTGCCACCTTGTTTGCTTTCCCAGGGTGGTAATGGATTGAGAAGTCATAATCCTTAATCAGCTCCAACCATCTTCTTTGACGCATATTAATCTCCTTTTGTGTGAAAATATACTTTAAACTTTTATGATCAGTATAAATATCACACCTTTCACCATAAAGGTAATGCCTCCAAATCTTTAATGCAAAGATTACCGCAGCTAACTCCAAATCATGTGTTGGGTAATTTTGCTCATGGATTTTCAACTGTCGTGAGGCATAAGATATCACCATATCATTTTGCATAAGAACACACCCCAATCCCTTCTTGGATGCATCACTGTAGATCACAAACCTTTCTCCACTACAAGGCAGTGTGAGCACAGGTGCACTGGATAACCTTCTTTTGAACTCCTTGAAATTATCTTCACATTCCTCTGTCCAAACAAACTTAACTCCTTTCCGAGTCAACTTGGTGAGTGGATTAGATAATCGTGAAAAATATTTTACAAAACGTCGATAATATCCAGCCAAACCAAGAAAACTTCGGATCTTAGTTAATTTTGTTGGTCTCGACCATCTTTCGATAACCTCTGTTTTTGCTGGATCCACAGATATCCCCTCTTTTGAGATTATGTGACCCAAAAATGCAACTTTTTGAAGCCAAAATCCACACTTGGTAAATTTGGCATAAAGCTTATCCTTTCTCAGGGTCTTCAATATAATTCTCAAGTGATCTTCATGCTCTTCCTTGCTCTTTGAATAGACAAGAATATCGTCTATAAAGACTACCACAAATTGATCAATATATTCTTTAAAGACTCTATTCATTAGATCCATGAAGATAGCAGGGGCATTAGTAAGACCAAAAGGCATCACTATAAATTCATAGTGTCCATACCTTGTACGGAAAGCCGTCTTTGGTATATCCTCCATTTTGACCCTTAATTGATGATACCCTGAACGAAGATCAATCTTGGAAAAGTATTGAGCTCCGCGTAGTTGGTCAAATAAGTCATCAATGCGTGGGAGAGGATATTTGTTCTTGATAGTGATCTTGTTAAGTTCTCGATAATCAATGCAGAGTCTCATTGATCCATATTTCTTCTTAACAAATAGAACAGGTGCTCCCCAAGGTGAAGCACTAGGGCGTATGAATCCCTTATCAAGATTCTCTTGGAGTTGCTTCTTCAATTCCTGCAACTCAATTGGGGCCATTCTATAAGGTGTCTTTGAAATAGGCAAAGCACCCGGTACGAGTTCTATTGAAAACTCAACTTCACGATTTGGTGGAAGACCCGGTAATTCCTCCGGAAAGACATCATCAAACTCTCGTACGATGGGCATATTCTTAATCGCGAGTTTCTCACCAACCATTTGAGATAAATAACCTTCATTTAGTGGAATCAATACCCATAAAATGGAAGAAATTTCCACTGGAAGGTTATGTTCATCCTTGCATTGATAGACGATCATAGATTGATATGGAATATGAAATGTGACTTCCCTTCTTTGGAAATTGATATGAGCTCCGTATAAAGAAAGCCAATCCATGCCAAGAATCACATCAAATTCCACTATAGGAAGGATCACAAGATTTTCAGGAAGCACTTTCCCACAAACTTCGATCGGAGAAGAATTATAAACTTTTGATGCGATTGATGTGCCATTAGGTGTTGTCACAGATAACTCAACATCTAATTGTTGAGGTAATACGGTGATACCCTTAGAAAATTATTCTGAAATAAAAGAGTGGGTGGATCCAGAATCAAATAAAACATTTGCTACTTTAGAGTGGATGGTAAGTGTACCTTTCACCACATCATTATCGTACTCCACATCGCTGATAGAAATTGCATGTGACTTTACTTTGTCTTTAGCCTTAAGAGTTTGTTGACGTTGACCATCATCATCAACCCTTGGATTTGGGCATTGATTGGCATAATGCCCCATCTCCTTGCACTTGAAACATTGAAGTGTAGTAGGTTCATTCTGTGTATCCCTTCCTTTGTTTGCATCATTAGACATCTTCTTCCCATTATCGTGGAATTCAAATGCCCTATGACCTTCCTTTCCACATTTGAAACATTTACTTGTCCCTTTAAGACAACTCCCTCCATGTTTCTTTCCACACTTTGAGCATAAGGGAAATATCATCTTCTTTTCAGTGTGCTCTTTAGATTTTCCTTTGAATTCCATTTTCCTCTTCTTATCAAACCCATATGACTAATGGGTTACTCCAATCTCCATCTCGACTTTGAGAGCACATTGAACGATTTCTTCGTAGCTATTGAAGTCCCTTATGGATAACGCCCTTCAAAGACTTGGTTTTAAGCCACTAAAGAATCGATCGATCTTACTCTCAGGTTGGATAATAATACCAGAAGCGTACCTTGCAAGTCTTGTAAAATTTGCTTCATAGGTACCAACAGATTCATCATCCCTTTACTTCAGTTCAAGAAACTCTTTCTCCATCTTTGTTCGGAGAATATGAGGGAAGTACTTATTGAAAAATAAGTTCTTGAACTCGTCCCATTCCATGGACTCAATTTCATCCCTTTGCCTCGTATTCTTAATAAGATTCCACCATTGATCAGCATCTCCTTCCAAACGATACACTACTAGGATGACTTTATCATGTTCAGAACATTGAAGAACTGAAAATATATTTTCAGTAGTACTAATCCATTGTTCAGCAACTAATGGATCAGTAGACCCACTGAAAGAAGGTGGACGCTGCCTCATAAAGGATTCAACAGAATATTGCTCCTTCCTTTGCTCGTTTGGAAGTCCTGCATGATTCATAGCTTGAGAAAGTTGTGTGAGCATGGCTACAAGATTTTGCATTCCAGCTCCCATATCGTTTGGATGCTCAGAGGGACAATCATTCCATTTCCCATCGCATTCCGCATTAACACGGTTCCTTCGGGTTCCAGCCATTGACTAAAACCAAGAAGAATAGTGTGAGAAACACTAATTATAATAGGAAAACCACATAATTCAAGAATAAAATTTTCACGCTTAAGGTCTTATCCTAGGTTATTCATGGCCATTTCTAAAACACTAAGATTGTGTTCTATGCTTAGACTTATCCTTAGGGTTCTTACTAAGGCTTTCACATCCTAGTTTCCAAAGGTTGACTATACCTTTCCTCTGATACCAACTATAACGACCCATACCTTACATATATTGTTAATACTTCAAAATTGAAGCACACTTATTACAACATATGACAAAACCACAAAGGACCGTATAGGTATAGTGTCTTTAGAAACTGGGAAACATAAACAACTGGTTCATAAATCTTCTACAGTGTCTCCCATTTATTTCATCATATCTAGGGTCCCTTTTAGCATATTCTACTTAATATCCATCTTCCTGACCTGGGGAAAAGAAAACATACAAAAAGGGTGAGCTCAAATGCTCAGCAAGGGCAAATAAAGGAAATAAAAATCATATCATATCTTTTTGAAAATCATAACCTGCAAAAGAGATCATAATATCTTAACATGGAATAAATCATAGAAGTGAAAATGAGATCCCCATAATCATAACATAAAACTTGAAACTTTGTGGCATGCACACATAATCATGGAAAATCATTTCTTGTTAGTCATGACTCATTGCCAAGACTATCTTAGCGGACAAAGTCCATTTCTGAACAGAGTTCACTCCTCGTTTCAGTCCTGTATCACTGAACCAAAATAACCTTCCGTTCCAGCCATGTCTATCTCATGAGATATAAATCTTTACCCAATGCATTGGAGGGAGATATAGGTCCCACCCATCTTATAATGAATCCTTTCTTATGTGTGCCACATAATCATAAATCATACATCATCGCATAACACATGTAACAAAAATGGGATTCTTGAAACATCATGACATAATAAAACAAATCATATAAGGTAAATGACTTCATAAAAATAATTCCCTCACAACATAATCAAATCAATGTAATAATAGGGATAAAAACAGAACCCTATATTATCTTAGATGGAAAATAATTTTGATAAAACATTTGAACTCCATTCTTGAAGAAAATATCCTTTCTACTTCAAAAACACTTTTCTTTTCTTAACATGTCATACAATTATAAACTAAAAGAATTTGATTAAAAATAAACTTGAAAACTTATAAAGGAAGATTCTTGGAAATAATGTTTTAAAAATCCATTCTTTCTGTATAAGTTAAAAAAACACATTCTTCGTACTTTTGTCGGAAAAGTCAAAAAGTACCTCGTACGAAAAACGAAAAAAGATTCCTTTCATATCTTTTACTAAAAACTCACCGAAGGGTAAAATTGGATATAAACTATTTTAGAAGGATGGAAATAATATTACATATTGAGGGAACATGGATGTGGATGATAAAATACACCCTAGTAATTACCAAAGTAAAAACAATCTCGGATAAAAGTGAGATTGTGATATTTCCCTTACCTTAGGTCCGATTTGCTTTGTACGTGTCCGAAGCTCCTGTATAATGGTTTAAATAATGTTACTTACTTATTCCAGAATCATACATATTGATATGATATCATATATGGTCATATTCTTAGCGTCTTATTAGTAACATTTCATTGTTACTTGTTACTCGGGTCTTTATTGCCTTTTGTTCTTATGCGTGTTTTGCCGAATAAATTCTTATTCTTCTTTTAAGGTTATAGATACCTTATATCCATAATGGTATTAGTTTAACATATATCATATTTATTCATTCAATTCATTTATATAATTACTATGTAATGATGATCATGTAGAACGAGTCACATCACATCGTGGAGACGGTATTCCGTACGTACGCACGAGCGATGATATTGTTCCCATGATCGTGGAATTGTATTTAAGTGTATTTATACTATTTAAGTATCAATATAAATTTATAATAATCATATATAGTTACTCATTACACCATTATACCCATCCTTGTAAGGTGATGATGGAAAGTAGATTACACCACGGTGTGGAGACGGTATTCCGTAGGTACGCACACGCGGTGATTTTATTTTTCCATAGGATGGATAGAAGGTGAACTAGGATTGTTTCATATTTATAATAACATATCAGTATGTAAGTAATACTGATGTTATTACTTTATCATGAAACAACTAAAGAAGAAGAAGTTGAAGAAGAAATAAATTGAAAAGATCGGTAATGGATATTACCTCTTCTTTGAAACGCCTCTTTGAATCCTCCACTTAGGGAACTAAGATTGGTCTTTGAAGAAGACCAGAACCTCTAGGATTATTATAGGGAAGTGTAGAAGGGATTTTGGCAGGGGTTGGCCGAGCTTGAGTGCTAAAATTGGTGTGAGGAGGAGGGGGAGGAGGTTCCCTTTTATAAGGGAGGAGAGGGGCACCTTAGGAATATCTCAAAATATTATTTTTTATTAAAGTCAAAATAGGTTTATAATGGTTAACAAGGGTCTTATTTCGAAGGTAAAGTGGGGATGGGTCTAAATCCTATAAACCAATAGGATTTAGACAAGTTTAGGTTATTATTTTATCCTTATCAATTAGATTTAACTCTAAGTCAAATAATTTAACTTTTACCATGACTTTTTGTTTTCTTACACTATATGGTTAATAAACTTACTATAACATGCCAAACGAACCCCAAGTTGTTTATTATTAATATATATATCCTTATCTAAGTCATTTGGACGAACCTTAGATTTTTAGGAATAAAATAACAATTAATAATATAATATTTTATTTAAAAACTATTTTGTGTCAATTTTGACACTATTTGATATATGATTTTTGTGAAAGTCATAACAGAATTATATGTTCGAACCAAGTTGATTAAATCAACAATAATATATCATATTAACCTATAAAATTAGTGTAATTCATAAAAAGTCTCAAATTACATTTATTTGGGCATTTATAACATCAATTATGTTAACATTTCCTTAAAAGGGTAATTACTGCATCATCGTTGTGTCATAAATAAATTAATTTATATAAAGTCTAAAAATTATAAATAAAATACCATTATGTAGTAAATATTTTTATCTTTCTAATTAATATTTATAGTCGAATTTATCTTATGTATAACCCTATATTAAAAATTATTTAGTTATTAAACTTTGATTTTAACTATTTTAACCCTTCTTTAAATAAATTAATAATAAATGTCCTAATCTAATCCAAGTGGACCTAAATGGTCATATTTTATTCCAAAGTTTTTTTTGGTCGAATTACACTTGTCAAATAGAATTAGGACATGTGTTAGGGTAATAATAATATCATTTTTACCCTTAATTACCCTATTTACTTTTAACCGTGGTAAAAAAAGTAAAAAGTTACTATTCACAAAAAAAATTATTTTTATCTCATTGAACCACATTTTAGTCCTTGATATTAACCATGTCTCTTGGATTTTCGAAATTCCATTCACAGAAGCGGTAAAATTAAGTTTTATGCAAAATTCAGTTTTAACCTACCACTTAGTGGTTTCACTATTCATCAAAAATTGAAAGTTTTCAGAAAAATACCAAAATTTCACCCTAGGCTAATTTCAGTATTCCGAATCCAAAAATGAAGTCCATTTTGAAAAATAAAATTTATAAAATTTCAAAAAGTGGTTATTACTATTCATAACGGCTAGTTTTATTTTAATAGCATATCGTTGTTTAGTGAAACTCGGTATTGCGTACGACGCAAGATATCGAGGAAGGTCACGATTTCGTGTAAAGTAAGACAAGCAAGTGTTGTATAGGAAAAGATTCCTTTGATGATTTATATAACATAAAAGTCTCGGGTGTTACAATGCCAATCGTTGATTGCTTCCCCCCAATCTGGATAAGATCGATTACCTTTGTGTTGATGAGGATGATGATGAAAATTCCACCATCCTTATGGGGTGGGGGCCATCTGAGGTTGTCTTTGGCATTTATTGGTAATGTTATTGAGGATATAATAGCTCCAGTAGAGGATTTGATGATTCCTGGGATGGAAATGAAGATATTAAATCCCCCAGGATAGTGGGATGGGGTCGATCTAAAATCACTGTTGATCTCCCCAGGGTCATCTCATGGGATTATGAACCTGAAGTTGGTGATTGAGATATAAATTCCCCTAGCCCAGTAGGCTGGGTTTCGCTCGCATCTGCTAAGGATATGTCCTGAATCCCCTCAAGAATTGACGATCCAAGTGGTGGAGTTAGTGGTTAAGATTCCCCTAGACCAGGAGGCCGGGTATACTCCTGGAAGACTACTATGAAATCTTCCATGGTGGCCTATTTGATGTATTGTAGTTGTGCTCGTGTGGGAGTCAGGTGTGATGGTAACCCATGATGATAACTATTCTTTACAGAAAGCTGTCCGGATGATCGCAACTTCAGTCTCCATGTTTGAAATGAATTATTACTAGTTTTATGGGCCTAGTTTGGAATCATTTTGGCTATCATCTATATCTATTCATGATGTTTGGGAACTATTGAAGTGGGAAAATTCCATTTTAGTGACCAACTGGCCTGACAATTACCCAGTCCCCTAATTTCTCCAGAGGCTATAACCTTACAAGACACTATATCTGGGGGGTTCTTCTATTCCATGGGTGTGAAAAAGTAAAATACTCTATACTTTCCCCATAATCAAATAAAAATTCATTATGTTGATTCAGATATTATCTTCCAAATTTTTACAATAAAATGGAGGCAAGCGTGTTACATATTTGAAATATTCTTTTCCAGTTCAAATCCTGGACCATGGAGATAGTAGAAAGATCCAGCTGACAATAGAGTATCTTGATTTTCTGATGTTGAAACTTGTATCCTAGATAAAATAGATGTTGAGCCTTTATATGCTGATGAGTATCCCACATATTCTGGTGTAGATAAATAATGCACTCCTTTTATAGTTCATCTGGGGTCTCATAGTCAGAAGTAGTTATGGGCCAGAACAGGATGGAGAGGTTGTTTCCAACTAACTCTCTCCATATCTCAATGTCGACATCCTCCTCATTAGAATTATGTACCTCTATATGGTTAGACTATAGAAGATGGATCTCATGGTTTTCTATTGATGAGAGTGGAGTGTTTTTAGAAGTTTATGGGGAACTATATACCTTTGACCCTGGTGTTTCGAGAAACTCTCTATATAAAGGTGTCAGAGTTTAGGACACCCTCTATACAGAGGTTTCTGGGAAAGGGTAGGATTTACTTGTCCTTGGGAGATATCACTGTGGGGATGTTGACCACGGTGTATGTCAGGAGTAGAGTCCCTATGATCCATCTACACACTACCATAAGGAGGACTATCATTATAATGAATATATTCTACTTCCTCTTTGATAGAAGAGTCGATGGACCCTTGCAGTGTTGAAAATGTGTCTCACCTCAAGGACATTGGAATTGAGAAGATTATGAATATGGGACTTGTTCTACATCATAGTCGAAATATTTTGACCCGCCTTTTGGAATTTTGTAAGGATATGAGCTTGATGTATGATAGTTTCTAGAGCTTTCTTATAACCATATAATGCTATGGGAGTATGATCCCACTACTGCGATGATATTGGAATATTCCATTGAACTATCCCATTATTGAAAAATATATGAGATTTTCCTAAGGTGTATTCCATTCTCACTTAGTGATCCTTATTCAAGATGGGGGTATGAGACCGATCTTGATCCTTTGTGATATGTCGCTGGTCTTTCTTTGAAGGAATATGAGCCTACCCCGAGGCATGTGCTACTCTTGCCTGGTGATTCTCAATTGGATTAGGAATATGGGTCTGGTCAAAATATGTATTCCCTATTAGAATATGCTTATAGACCTTCGAAATGGGAGAATGTATATGAGCCTCCTCCTGTATTTCTTTTTAATGATACTGGCAGAGTCATTCATTAGAAGAAGTAAGAATATGTGCATGGCATCTGTGATTTTCCAGAGTATGACAAACAGATTCACTGATAGGAATATGAGCCTATCCTGAGGCTTGTTCCATTCTCACTTTGTCAGCCCTGGCCAGAATGGGGATATATGCCTGATCCTGGGCCTTTGGAATATGCCACTGGACTTATTCAATAGGAATATGAGCTTTTCTTGAGGCTTTCTCCCCTCTCACATGGTGAGACCTGGCCAGAATAGGGATATAAACTCAATCCTAGGACTTTGGAATATGTTTTAAGACTTCTTCTATAGGAATATTACCCTGTCTTGAGGCATGTTCTGCACTCACCTGGTGATCCCCGGTTAGAGAGGGAGTATAATACTAGTCCAATGTCTCACCCTTTATCGGAATATGCTGATAATAATCATAGAAAGGAGCAAGAATGTTCACTCTCTTTGGTTTAACCACTTGTTCACAATGATCAGAGTTTTGAGTTTCCCTATCTGCAGGTGTAAGAGTATGCACCTTTCCCTTTATATGCACTAGTGACAAAATATTCTGGTGGAGTTATTTAGCTATTTCTAAAATATATTGGCATTTTAGCAAAGTATATACAAGGATATATTCCCACAGATTTTCCTTCTCTATTATACACTGTAAGATGTCTTCGATTGAAGTAGGGATATGAACACAATTTTTTTATCCTTGTTCCATATGAATAGGCCAATTTACTTCATGCACATGGGTAGGGATATGTGCCTCTGCCATGCCTATTGCAGGAATATGCCTGCAGACTTGTTCCAAGTGAGTAGGGATATGAGCCTTCTTTCTAGTTCCTACTAGATTATGCCGACATGAATCATCATTAGGAGTGGGGATATGATCTCTCTCCTAGATATCCAGTGCCTTCCTCCTCTGATAATCCTTCCTTGTTGCCTATGCATGGGCTCTAGAGGTGGTAGCATGTCGAGTGGTACCCTCATCAGGAGATTGGTGGGTACTAGCAAGATGGTGCTGGAAATAGTGGTTGGAAGGTGCCCTCCTCAATAGAACATGAACTAAAAGGGAAAATTATTTGGATTCCTGATTTTCATTCCTTAGATATAGAAGGTGATAGTTTTCTCTCTTCGGTGATATGCTTCTGAAGCGGTTTTATGTATCAACAAGGGCTACTCAATTAGAAGCAGCCTTCCCCGATTGATGCAGACTTGATGTTTACAATGCTTGGAGGACCTCATGGGTATCTTCCATGGTTAGGATCACTCTATGTCAGTGGTAATCTCTAACCATCATGTTTTCCACCCGTCATTAGAGTCATCGAGTAGATGAGAACATCTTGCAACCCATAGGGGTTGCGGCCAAAGATGATTTAGAGGACTAAACTCTAGATTATGAAGAAATTATCTTGAATCAGGATGTTTTCAATATCCATAGTCATTTAGAAAACAAGGAACAAGGTTACCAATTAGTGAAATATCGTAGGCATAATGTGCTCAATCATATATACATGGTTATCACAATTTTCCTAATATTCCTGATTTGGCCATTCTACCCACTTGGACTTGTCAAAGAGAGGATAAACTTATTGCATGAGAATCCTCATTACAATGGATCATTTTTAAGATCATATTGGTCATACATTTTTTTAGTATAGGGTATGAAAAACAAAGTGGCCTAACGCATGATTATTCAATCATTTGAGAGATTCACATCAGGATTTCTATTCTTGTTTACATATGGGGGAAACAAATGGCCTGATGGATAATAACCAATCGTTTGTTATTTCATAGATTCACGTCAGTTTCAACATAATTTTTTTTGGAAAAGATATGATGTGGAATAGGGTCCACCCATCGGTTTGACTGTGAGGTGGTTTACCATTTGTCGAATCTTCCTTAAAACCCCATAATGGTTCCCCCATCTATAGAAGGGTACATACCTACTTTCCAAAGATAGTTTGACATATAGATTTTTAGGCCCAATGAATATTGGGTACTTGCATTAGTTGAGAGGATGGAAAGTTGGGCTCATCGCACCCTTTTGGGGGGATTTTTTCCTACTCCAAGACTCTCTTATTGATTTAAGATATGTTCTTAAATCCAAACCTAATCCCAATATTGGGCCAGTTACGCTAGAAAAATGACTATGGGTTAATTATCTCTTATGTTTAAATGATTGAGTCATCTCTAGTGAATCCATCGGTATATATTTCAGGTTCTTCATCATTCACCAATAACAGGCGGTTTCTTATGTGCTGAAGCCTTATAACCAAGAGATTTGGAATAAGATACCGTGTGAGGAGGCAATTAATATTCTAAAGAGGGGATCGATCCATTTTTAGGAATTCTACATATCTTAGTTATGACAGGAATCAAAACCCACGTAGTTTGTTAAACCTAGGAAATTCAATGTCATGTGACAAGGACATATAAGGGTTCTCTAGGACATAGGGTGTTCAAGCTTGAGTCATGGAAGGATATCCTACATATCCTGACTATATAAATAATTAGAGTTTTCATATTTCATTTGTTTGGGGATTACACATTGAGGTTTCCCTTGCATTTGTCGAGAGTCATGGTGCAGATGAAATGACTATTACAGTTCCCTAAGAACAGGTGATCTATGGTCATTGTGAGAAACAAGGGATGAAAAATGATCATTTTCATTACTCATGATGTAGGAATTGTGTACCGGGACTACCCTAAGAATATTTATCATAGATCTCGGGCCTTAAGATGTTTTTTCTAAGTATCCTGGTTGTTGTAGGAATACGAGTTATCATAGTTTAGTTGTATTTCTCAGTCTGTTGATGGATGGGGTAGAGTGATCATCCCATGTGAATTATTAGGTCCTAATGGTTGAAATTTCATTGACATAAGGCTTATGTTGAAGTGGGTGTTTATTTGATATCGGGCATACGTATCATGGTTATTGCAGGAATCTGAGTTCTCATAGTTCTTTCACTGTCTTAGGATTGAATCCATGGTAGATGACTTTTTTAGAGGAAAATATATCATGCTACTCATCATAGATTACATATTATCATTGCCCTAGTAGGTGGATATACATGATGAAAATGATATGATTATTGAAACTCCCTAAACCCATGTGAGATATTCTCAATGTGTTAAACAAGGGATAATAAGTAATTAGTCTCATTGAATATGTATATGAGGATCATGCTTTGGGGAACCCCTTGGGATATTTAATATGAAGCTCATGCCTTATGGAGGTGTCCTACGTATCCTGATTATAGGAGGACTCAGAGTTCTTTTAGTTATCTTGAGCAGGGCTTACACATTGAGGTTTCCCTATTGATTGGGGATTACACACCAAGGATATAAAACATTATCAAATCTTGGGATGCCCTTATGACTTGGCCTTAATGCCCAGTGGATGTCTCGTGACCCTATTGACTTATCCAATAGACAATACATGACCAAGATGGCTTGTCGAGAGGGTGTCACATGATCCAACCGACTTACCATGGTGTCATTATGAGAGATGAATGACACACATGGAGGGTGTAATTACATTCAGTACAACATGTCTCAGAGGGTTTCACACATCTTAGCTGACATCCCTGGAGGGCATAGTGAGTCCTAGCCAGCAAATCTAGAGAGTTTCATGAATCTTGGATGACTCGCCCAGAGGATGTTGCAGAAGATAATCTGACATGCCCGGACGTGACTACAATACCTGGATAACATGGCCAGGTGCCGTTATATGAGTTAGCTGATATATCTGAAGGATATTTCAAGTCTTGGGATAAAATCCTAGAGGGTTTCTCTATACTTTAGTGGAACGAAAAGGAAGGACTGTGTAACTTATCCTGACATGTCAAAAGGACTTTACAAAAACCAAATGGCATGAGGAAGGAGTGTCTTGAGATCTATGCGACATGTCCTAGTGTTGTCATGTGTCATGGATGGTTTACACGAAGCACATGAGGGTCAATGAAAATGTTTTGGTTTAAGTCTTCCACCTTTAGTATTTTTCTCCAGCTCTTATATTACAAATAACTTAGATTTATTTAGTGCCAGTTTATTTTGATTCTAACGTGATCTAGAAGGCATACAAGATGTTCTTTACATGCTCAACTAGAGTTCCTTCATGTGATCTATGAATGGTCACCTGAAGTTATTTATTCATGGCACATGATGACTCCTTCTATTCTCCGTTATATTACAATATAGAAGGCTTTCCAGTTATGAGATCAATTGCTCTAAGAAATCCACTCTGGTGATTGGGTAGTTGTCCTATGCATTAGTAGATGTGAATTTTTTCATGGTGGGGTGGGGGATTTATAGGCATCACCACCCTAATTATTCGCTAATTTTTGCAGAGTATCTTTCATGAATCCATGATGGAGTTGGTGAAGGGATATGGAACCATGCGTCTTTACGAGTCTCTACCATGGATTTCTCCCATGGATGTCGCCTGATTTTCAACGGTCATGAGTCCCTCTCATCAAAACTTACTTTATTAGATTACCTATAATTAATGGGAACTTATTTGATTATTCAAGCATGTATAAGGACCTATATATTATCATATTTACATGTCTAAGGGTTTTTGAAAGATCAAAGTACCTGTTGAAAGGTGTCTGCGAGATGCTCGATGCCTTTCCTGATATATTTCTTGAGGCAAGGATGGATTGTACAATGGTCTAGAGAGACAGTGTCAAAAATATCCTTAGAGCATTGTTTGATTTTTATGATCATGAGTGCTTTTTCCAACTCCCTCTCCATTTACTTTGTTTTATTCCACAAAGGGTCAGGGTTATGTGAGATTGTGTGAGTAAGGCCTAGGACAATTAATCCATTTTTTGGTGATGTATCGCATGACCCAAAGGGTCCTATGGGGGTGCATGGGAATTTCATGGAAAAACCCATATGTTTTTATATAGGTATCCAAAGGGGAAGTGTGAGGTTTCTTGGACACACCTAAGGTCTTTCGTGCAATGATCATGACAACCCAATGGGCTTTCGTGAGATAAGGAAAAAATGTCACTAGGGACTCGCAATGTCATGAAGATCACCAGAGGTGCGCCATATGTATTTTAGTGATCACAAGAGGATATGCATCCTCTATTTTATTTAATTTTTATATTCCACAAAGTGTCATGGTCTCACTGATTCACTTAGATGTTGTTAAGGATAATTATCCTTCCCATCAGTGATACATCATATGATCTTTATGACCGCTAGAGGCCTCCACCTTCGGACATATTTCCTTCCATTTTTGAAGGATTCTTGGTTAATTTGTTAGGTGATACATGCTGAAAAAGAACACGTCCTGGGGGATCTTATTCAGTTTCTACTATGTGGCCACTGGTTTTCCATATTAACTTTTCAAAAGTAAGAGGACTTGTCGAAAGGGGCTCTGTAGGATCCACTGTAGGCTACTCACTGTGCTTGGAGTCTTCCAGTGAACTTATAAAAGTCACTTGATTTCGAGTCCCTTGAAGGATCATGCGATCCATAGTTCTCAACCTTATTCTTATTATTTTTATTCTGCAGAGAAGATGATACACATATTTGAGTATTTCTTTCCTTGTGAATTTACAGATGCTCATTTGGAGGGTTTAAAAAAGGTTCTTTCTTTTTTATTTCTTCTTAGAAATCCATAAAATGTATCCTTGTCATGATGATATAATAAAATAAATTTATTCTATATAATAAGATGTTATTACAATAATGTTACTACCCTTTTTCATCTCCTTTTCCATCTTATGATAAATGAAAACATCACTCTAGCGTACATGTGGATTACCACCTCTATGAAGCGATGTGTTTCATTTTTCATCACCACCCCACAAGGATGGTAATTATGATGAATTTAATTAAAATATAAGATATTAATGACATAATTATAATTTTATAAAGATAATATATCATCTATTTTCTTACCTTTCTATCATTTTTAAAATGATAACGCCATTTGTGCATACGTGTGGATTACCACCTCCACAGAGCGATGAGATTTGTTTTTCATGTAAATATTTCATGGATGGTTATAATATCATATTTAAGGTATATAAATTATAAAAATTTTATGATTAAAATGTCGTAGATGATTCAAAAATGACCCTTTAACCACGATCAACCTATCAAATCCATTTAGCAATCATGTACTGGATTTCCTCAAAACACTTGGTGTGGAATTAATAGAATATGTAATTAAATATTTTTTTGAAATAAATGAAAGAAATAATTTAATTATAAGGAATTAAACCTTAAATTTATTCTTAATAAATTAAATAATTAATACAATTTTATTATATTAGAGTTAAAGAATATACTCAGAATGTCTAGACTCGAGGTATGGGGTTTCTTAACTCAATTTCTATTCATTGAGTCATACTTCTACTTCATTGACTGTGTTATGCCAATTTTATGTGTAAAATTATCTATGATTTTATTATATTTTATTTAAACTTATTTTTTATGGTTTTAAATTTTTTACACATAATCATCTTAGTGATTAATTCTCACTTCAGTGATATGGTCTTTGTAAATATTATTTGTCTCAATATTGTTTCTTTGAGACATGCTTTGTATTATGCACCTAATTCATTTTATTAAGAGTATATGATTCCTATATAGATATTAAATCATGAATTAAAATTTTATAATGATATTTAAAGTTCCTTTTAACTTCTTTTTCTCATAAAAAATTGATTAAAATTTTATAAATGTTGTAAGGGTTTTATGGTCTCAATTTCAATTATTTGATACATAATTCATATTATACACCATGTTTTATTTTATATTCTCTACTTACTTACCCATTAATGTGTTTTCACATATTATTTCATAGAATTTTTTATAGAACCATTTTATGTTCCTTTATTAAACAACTTTTTGATTCAAGCATTACCTGAGTTGCATGGGGTTCTCATCTAAAACTTCCATCTTTGAGACATGTTTTGATTGATGAACCTATATTAATTTATGTAGTGTATATAACAACTATTAAAATATAATATCATGAATACTTTTATTCTCATGGTATTTTATTTTCCTTATCATTTTCTTTATTTCAAAGGGTTTTTGGTTTTAAAAGACTGTAGATGGTTTTTCTTTAAAAAAATTTATTTAATGGTTTTAAAGACATTTAACCAAAATATTCATCCATGTTCTTTATTTTATTTAAATAATGTTATTTTATAAACATAAATTATTTAATAAAGTTATTTTCCATGATCTTTTACCTTGTTTTAAAAGGTTTTTAAAAGTAAATTTCTTAAATTTTTCCACACGGGCCACTTTTGACCCTCTTTACAAAATTTTGGAAAGAATGTTTATTTTTAACATTTACAACATGAATAGATTTTATCATTATAACAATAATTATTTTATTTGAATATTAAATTAAAATTATATATATATATATTTTCAAATAAAATCCCTTTCTCAATATTTTTTGAATTTTTAGTTATTAAAGATACCAGCAGAAAAAAGTATTTTCCCATGATTACCAATAAATATTTTAAATGTTATTTTAAAGTTATATTCATATATGTAAATATCATTTAATGATTACTATACTTAATCAAGGATATAATATTATGATTCCATTCACTTCCTTTCTTTGAATGGTTTATGATAATGTTTTCTAGATATTTTTAGGAAACCCATTTCTTTTTCATGGGTAAATCAAGTTATGATAGTTGTGATGAAATGAAAGCATCCATGTGTTTTGTTTCATGATATGGAACTTAAACATTATTTATGGAATATTTATTAGGGAGTGAATCAAAATACTTAGTGCAATTTGTTTTATATATCATGGGTGGGTTATTTGTATCTCTCTAATGTAATGGGTAATGAGATGAAGTTAATTGGATAGAAGTTACTCCTAAGAGTAGATAATGTTATGTTACTCCTAAGAGTTGATAAAGTTAACGGATTGTAAGTTACTCATATGAGATGATAGATTTTCCCTGTTGAAGTTTACTTCTAATATATATGATAATTTTTCAGTTAGGTGATTCCATGATGAATTTTTGATGTTCCAAGATACCTATATAGTTTCAATCATTTCTATGAGTTCTAATAGATCTTTTGATCAAGGATTGTTTTAACATGGATCATGATTGTTGAATTATATGACTCTTTTCTTATGTTAAATCTTTATTCCATGTATCATGATTTATGATCCATATTTTTATGGGTATGAATTATCTTATTTGATGCTCATGTACTTTGATTACATCATAATACCATTATTATCACCTTATAATCATTGATTAAATTAAATTATTAATGCTTATATATTCCCTTAAAAATCATTTGAGACCACCCATCATATATTTCTCTTACCCCAGTTACAAAGAAATATGTTATTTAAGATATTTATATAAGGGTTTCTTGTGGGTGATTGTGAAGAAATAATGTTGAATAAGAAAATATAGATATATTGGAAAAAGTATCACTTAAATACATGGGTATTGTTATGTAAGAGTTTTTCCCAATTATATAAAAAATATAAACATAAAAGGTCCTTAGGTATGTAATTGATCCAATATTTTCATTTCATGTTGTATGTTTTGGATGGACAAAATTGGGTCATGTTTATTAGTATAAAATAAAAAAAATGTAATTATTATGTTTTTAGCTCTGGATATAGGAGTATAGGTTTAGTTCTATTATATTAAGAGATCGAGGCTATGACATGGTAGTGAGGTTTAATGTCAAACAAATTTTACTCATGTGAATTTATCAAAGGATAAAATTCAAACATGAGTATTTTCACATGTGATAATTCATTGCTAATTCAAATAATTAAAATGAGGATAAAATGAGAAGATATAGTAGATTAAATGGAGAGATACAAGTGGAGATTCATTTTCTATAAATAAAGAGTCCCCACTAATGATAAAGATCATAAAAGATCAAAGTATACCAACATAAACCCTATATAAACATGGAATAAATATTACATTAGTATAATGATTTAAATGATACATATCACAAATAGGCACACAACCTAAGGGATTAAAGGTTTACTAACTTAGAGATTATATACATAAACATATTACTTCACAAAACATTCGAAAATTTCTCTATAAACATAATCATCTAGAACATTTTCTAGATACATCAAATGGTATAATAATATTCATAATTTGATGATTAAAAATATAAGAAAGGGGTGAGATAAAACACTCAATAAGGTAAAAAATATCATAAAGTAATAGTTTTTAACCATGAAGAAGAACTTGAGGAAGTGGATACATAAATTATCAAAATATCATAAAACCATATATGATAACAATAAAACATTTAATATCAACATAAGAACATAAAATTATCATTAACTAAGCATAAAATATAAAACAAGTAACATGTTAACATTACATAAATATGTAGAATACTTAAAAAAATAAGTCTTAATCATGACAACATGGAATTTAATGGAAATGAAATACATATTATAAATTTATCATAACTTGTTAAAAACATGGAAATTGTGGTACAACCATAATAATAGTAAAAAATTTGTGAGAAAACCCATTATTCCCATCCCTATTTAAACAAAATCATTATGTACATGCATAAAAATTTAATCAAACCCATCATGCCCATGTCTATGTGAGAAAACTCATTATGTACATGTCTGACTATCTCATGAGATATAAAATTAGGAAATGCATTGGAGGGTGATATAGTCTCCACCTATCATCATCCATACATATGTGTTCCACTTAAAATAAATCACAAACTTATCCTAAAAAACCCATTGAAAAATAATGATTTTCTTAAAATTTCTAAAAACATCCCACAACATCAACTTAAAATATCATAGTATTTAAAAAAATATCATTTTAAAAAATGAATCATATCATAATAAAATATAAAGTATTTTCAAAACATTACTTCATGAGAGATAAAACTTGAAGGAAAAATATAACTGGAAATAAAAAAGTTTTCACAAAATCTTTCAAACATTATCATAAAAGATTAGGTGAAAATTAATTTCAAAAAACATTTTAACGGAGATAACGATATGAATTTTTAAAACCTTATTATATATATTTCCAAATGAAATATCCTTGAGAAGAAATATAGGTTATCAAAAAATGATGATTGGAAGATAAAAAATTTTATTTTGAAAAGATTTAAAACCAATTTCTTTAATATTTTCAAATACCTTTACCCACATTTTAAATAGTAATAAACATTAATTTTGACGATGGGTAAATATAATTATAATAATAATAGAAAATAATTATTATTAAATTTCCTAAAAATATATGAGTACCTTGGAGGGTAGGAAAATATGGTCATCAATAAAAATATTCCTTGGTATGAATGGGAAATATTCTTACTAACAATACACTTTTATTTTGGAAAATATTTCATCAATGAATTGGTAATTAATAATGAGAAGTAATTTACCAAAATAAAAAAAGGAAACACCAAATAAAATAGGTTAATGGTAGGATAAAATAAATCTTGAAAATTATATTCATGTAATAAATTTTATAACTTAATGAATTAGAGATTGAGTCGATAAAACCCTTAGCTTGAATTATCTCTTAGCTGATCAAGCTCTAACCTCTTATATAAAAAAATAACTATCTTATTCACCTATTTCAGAACCTATAACCATAAAATTTAATAGAAATCATTTATATGGATAAATGTGAATGATATTAGAGTAGAGTATTTTTTGTGTGAAGATAAAAAATCAAGGAATTATTTTAGAAGAAAGAAAACTATAGAAAAGGGATTATAAAATAGATTAATGATAGATAAAGGTAGTATCTCATCAATAGGTAATCATTTTTACATTAAAGTATTTATTTTGAACAAGTTTAATAATTATCACAAGGAAATAAAAATTATTATAATAATGGAGATTATTGAATTGAAAATAAGAGGGAGAGAATAAAGGAGTGATTTTTATAGCATAGTGACTATATAAAAATTTTTATAGAATGAGTTTATTGAGAGGGAAGGGTAGAATATCATAATTATGTAATATTTTGTATATAAATGGTTTATTATTAATATATATAATCATAATAAATTGAAACATGAATGGATCATCACAAAAGAAGTACTTAAATCAAAAAGGGGAGGATGAGAACCCCTACATTGATAAGTAGATCCTTAAAGCTTGAAAGGAAATCATAGAACATTAAGAACTCCATGTAAGATATTTAGAGAGGTATATGTAAGGTAAATTAGTGATCAAGGCCTTTTGGGTGTATTGGAATGATATAATGGGTGGGAGTGAGCTCTTTTTATAGTTGAGAAAGAGGCGTTTTTCTTGGAAAACTAGCATTAAGTAAGGGGTATGAATGGAAACACATGGGTGTTAGGTGAGTTTGTTAAGTTAAGTGAATTTGGTGAAGAAATTAAAGGTTAGAAATTCTAGTATGAATTTAATACCTAATTATTATTTATAGAATGTGTAAGTGACCTTTTAATCATTAAAAATTTGAGATACTTTATTTACCCATTTTTACCCTTATTAATCTTAATTAAAAATTAATCATGGTAATTATTTTATTAATAAAAATATAAGATGACCCTTATTACCAAATTTTTATGTGATGAATATGAATTTGGGATCCATTTAACCCAATTAAATTTTTAAATAGGAGAAAATTAACTTTTAAATAAAAACATATAAAGTGTTGAAAAACCATTTTTTATAGAAAAATTTCATTTTAATCATTTAGTGTTCTTAATATTATTTAATATTGATTAAAAAGTAAATGTGTTTAATTATTTATTTTATTTTTTTAAACATCATATTATAGTCTTAATTTAAATATATTTAATTTTAAAAGATACACAAAATTTATAAAAGTATCATTCTTTTGAAAAATAATCATTCTATCGAGGTAACTAATATTTACCCAAGGTAACATAATCTTTATGACTAAAAAGAGATTAAAAAAATTACATAATTTTAATATGATAATAAAAAATATATAAATTATTTTATCAAATTAAATTTATAAAAGTGATAAAAATTATATTTAATATAAGTATGGATAAAAACTATTTTAAGAAATATATATTTTTTGAGAATAAAATGACCTTTTCTTTATTATACTTGTTTATATAGTTTTTATAGATTTTTTACTTCTAGTGATACCCAAAAATTTAATGGTTATAATATAATGGTAATATTTTATTAGAGTAACATTTTTTTCATTTTAGTTCAGTTTTGCGTGAAAAGCATGCTACTCCCATGGTATTTAATTTGGGAAAATTAAATATGAAAATCATGGGTCATTAAATTATACCCCCTTATAAATAATTTTATCATAAAAATTTTATTACACGGAGGAAAAAAATAAATGGTACTTCTTTATCATTATATCCACATGTTATCATGTTGACTCCTAAATTTTTTTATTCTTCTAATTTTTTTACTAGATTGGTAGTCTTATTCCTTAAAACCATGTCTCTTAAATCCAAGATTTACAAATGTTATTATTTATATGAAAGATCATGTTCGAGTTGTAAAACTTATAAGATTACTAAATGTGATGGATCTAGTTTGTAATTCCTAAAAATAGATACTTGGAACACATCATCCACTTCAGAAAGGTGTATAGGGAGTGCTAAGTGATATGATATAACCTTGACATGATAAAGGATCTTTAAGGGACCGATGTATCTAGGGAGGAACTTCCCTTTCTTCCTAAATCTCATAACTCGCTTCCATGGAGTTATTCAAAGGAAAAACCTATCACAAACTTTAAATTATAAATATCACCTATGAATATCTATGCAACTCTTCTATCAACTTTGTTCCATATAAATATTTCACTGAATGGTTTAAACCTCATCTATCATTTCTTAGACAAGGTCGGGACCTATCAACATCATCTCTCCAAATTCATCCTATCATGTTGGAGACCTATAACTCTTCCATTAAAAATCCTCATTTGGTGCCATCTGAATGCAAGAATGAAAAATATTTTTATATGATAACTCTAATATGGGGAGGTATTGATACCAACATCCTTGAAAATCCACCAAACATGATCTCAACATATCCTCTAGAGTTTAAATTGTTCATCTCATACTTACCATATTTCTATGGATGATAAGAAGTACTAAAACATATCTTTTTCTCTCATGATTTCAAAATAATTCTCCAAAACCTCAAGGTAAATATCAAATCTTGATCAGATACAATTTATAATGGTACTCCATTTAGACTTATCACTTCCCTTATGTATATATTAGTGGGTTGGTTAAGGGATAAATCTCATTTGAAGAAAAAAATGAATTGAATTTATAAGAAGATATACTATAACCCAAATATAATTATGGACTTCATACATTTTGGGGAGTCCTATGATAAAATACATGGTGATGTTTTCTCATTTACATACTGGTATGGGAAATGGTTACAGTATACCCTTGTATTTTTTTTATTCCGCCTTAACTTTATAGTATACCAAACATCAATATTTATACTCCATGATTTCTATCTTTAGGTTATCCCACTAGAAGTTTTTATTTATATCTCTATACAACATTGTTCCTCTAGGATGGATAGAGAAGGATGAGCTATGTGCATCATCCAAAAGTTATTTCTTCAACTCCATCTTTTATGGGACACATATCTAGGTTCCAAAACTTATAACTCCATCTTTATCAAAATTTAACTTTATAATATTCAAAACCTTTTTCTTTAAAACCACATCATCCTTTTAGGATTATTTTATATTTAATTGAATAGAATGTTGAGATGTTAGTTGGGAAATATAACATTTATCTCCTATCATTATGACTTCAAGATTCATCCTTTGAAAATTCATGAGTATTATCTCATTTTCAATACTCATCATAGATAGAGTAGCACAATATTTTATACTCAAATCCTCGATCACCTTATTTTCCTTTCCCATGAAGATATTTATTCTTGAGTCATAATATTTTATCAATTCCATCCATCACCTTTGGCACATATTCAATACCTCTTATGTGAATATATATTTCAAGATATTATGATCTGTGTATATATCAAAATTTTCCCCATAGAGATAATTCCACCAAATATTTAATGCAATGTTTATTTTTACCAGCTCTAATTCATGATTCTTGTAATTTTACCATGATTTTTTAATTAGAACAAAGCATAAGTAATCACCTTATAATTATATGCGAGAAAACATAAAAAACCATCTTTTCAAAGCATCACTATATATTGAAAACCCTTCCCCACTATAGGGTATTGTAAGTACATGAGTTGTGACCAACCTCTTCTTCAGTTCCTTGAAAATTTATTCAAATTCCTCTATCCAAAAGAACTTTAATCCCTTTCATGTAAACTTGGTTAGTTATTTTTATATTCATGAGAAATTTCTCATAAATAATTAGTAATATCGTGATAACCTAATAAAATTATGGATCTTAGTTATAATGGTAGGTCTAATCCATTTCTCGATAACTTACATCTTTGATGGAGCTACTAATATTCCTTTGATTATGATGACATGAACTAATAATGACACCTTTTATAGATGGAATTCACATTTACTAAATTTGGTATAAAAATTACCACTTCATAAGTCCATCAACATAATTTAAAAATGTTATGAATGTTATTCCTTGATCTTGGAATATATAAGAATATCATTTATAAATACAACCACAAATTGATCAGGTTAGTCTTTAAAGGAACTATTCATTAGATCTACGAAGATAACATGAGTATTTGTAAGACCAAAGGGAATCAATATAAATTCATAGTGACCATAAATCATACATAAAGATATCTTGAAAATATACTCCATTTTAACCCTTAATTGATGACATCCAGATTGAAGATCAATCTTTGAGAAGTATCAAGCTTCTTTGAGTTGGTGAAATAGATCCTTAAAATAGGGTAGAAGATACTTGTTCTTTATCATGATTTTATTAATCTCATAATAATCAATGAAAATATGCATTGATCCATCCTTATTTTTGACAAATAGCATTGTTATAAACCATGGTGAAGCACTAGGGTAGATAAAATTCTTTCCCAAAATGTATTGGAGTTTCTTATTTAGATCCTCCAATTAAATGGAATCTATATTATATGGAATCTATAAGATATTTAAGGATCTAAGTATGAGTTTGATTTAAAATTCAACATCATTATCTGGGGGAAGACTAGGTATTTCCTCTAGAAATACATCAGTATATTCTCATACAATAGACATTTCCTTAATTATTGACTTCCTCCTTGATCATTTGAGAAAAGTGTCCCTCATTATTGGGTTTTATCACCAATATTTTATAATTTTATTCCACATGGAGTTTATAATCATCCTTATGTTGATACTTGATATTAGGATTATTTAGGATATGAAATGAGAATTTAATGTACTGACAATTGATATGTGATTTATGTAGGGAAAGATGATACATACATAATATTATGTCAAATTCAAATAAAGTAAGAAGAACTAGATCTGTAAGAAGTATCCTCCCATAAATATAAATTAGATCATATCTATAAATCTTACACATGATCATTGTGACACTAAGGGTTTTCACTGATAGTTTAATATCCATTGTTTTTCGTAGTGATTCCACATTATTAGAAAATTTGTGAGATATAAAAAAATGCGACAAGATAGAATAAAATATGGTACTTATAGATCAAGAAGACATATTAAGTGTACCACACATCACTTCGTCATCAGGATCAACCTCAGTAGCAATGATCTCAAATACCCTTCCCTTTACCATTGGTTTGGGAGGTTATTGGGGACTATTTTCTTCATTATCCCGATGGTTAAAGAATTGATTCAAATAATTTCAAAACCCCATTAAATTGAATCATTATAGAATTTGTGGATCATTATATGGGACCTTATTATCTTTGATTGTGTTAATCAGACTCTTAGCATTATTTTGATAGTTGTGGGATTAATGTCTTACTTTACCACATTTAAAAAATTTCCCTGACCCCTTGGGGGAATTAACCAGGTGATGTCCCACACATTTATTTCATGTAGGGAATTATAATTTTTTCCCACCATGCGTCTTATGATACGTGCTTCCATGATACCCCACTTTCCTTTTGTTTTCCCCAGAATATTGAGGGGTTCCAGTTTCCATATCTACCTTAAGAGAACATTGAAAAATTTCTTTGTAGATACTGACATATCTTATGGATAACTCCCTTAAAATACTATGATTTAATAAAATAAAGAAGCAATCAATTTTTCTCCCGGTATTTGAGTTGAAACTGGAGGCATACCTCACGAGTCTTGTGAAAATTTCTTCATATGATCAAATAATTTCATCAACTTTTTACTTCAATTCTAAGAAATCCCCCCATTTTTTTGTGAAGATTCCATAAAAAATACATAGTAAAAAATGTCGTATTGAAATATTCCCATTACATATATTATACATTCTTATTTACTATGGAATTCTTAATGAGAATCCACCTTTTCTTAACATCACCTTCTAAATAATAGATTACGAAAATGAACTTCCCACGGCCCAAGTACTGGAAAATAGAAAATATATTTTATATTTCATTGAACCACTAATAAACAACCAATGTATTATAATACCCACTTAAATAGGGTGGATTTTCTGCAACACCCCAAGATTTTTATAAAATATTTCTCTTTAAATAATTTTATTTCTTCGGTAGCTTGTGTTGCTCGCAACATTGAGTTTAAAAGTGCTGGAATATAATATTAAAGTATAATTATATTAACATGAATTTTATAAACTAAACATTTAATTGTTGGGTAATAATATGAATAATCCTATTATTAAATATATATATTTATTAATTCTTAATAAATCAACACTTAAATTTTAGTTAAGTCATTTCATTCTTCAAAAAATATGTTTTCTTCAAAGAATGATTTTATTGATTTCTAAGATAACTTAAATATAAATAATTTTGAAACTTTTAGAAAATTTAATTGATAAAATAAACATTATTTTTGAATTAATAATGTCAAAATATTCATAATATGAATTTTGGATAATTTTCTAAAAAGTTTAAAATTTTAATGAATAGTAAAAAATACCGATTTACATTGAAAATTATATTTTCTATTAAAGAATTTACAGAGTCAAATTATATTTTAGGATTATATTTAAACTATAATTAGTTCCTTTTATTATAAATAATATAATTTTGGGCTTTTAAATGAATTTTCAATATAGTATACATATATTTTATACTTAAAATGACATTTTTTGGAATAATTGTTTTTCGTTGTGTCTTTCCAGTTTAATATTAAATTAAATTCTTCCACTTATGTGAATTGAATTTTAAAAAATAGATTAAATATTTTTAACTAGTGTTTTTAAATTTATTAAATATTTCCCTTTCATTTTGTTCATAATTAATAGTAACCATAGTAATTTCTATTACCACAGTAAATGGTAAATCGGGTAATTGAGGGTAAAAATAAAATAATAAGAACTATTTAAGAACCCCAAAACTTACCTAAAATTTTTTATGAGTTAATTTAATCTTTAATCATATATTTTTGGGTTATATTACTTTTTATGGCCACTTGGGTGAGATTGTGAATTTTATAGTATTTTATTTATTGAAAATACATACATGTCACACTATTATTTTTAATAAGTATAACATTTTTTAATATATGGTTATGAGTAAGATATTTTTGAATATAATTCTTATTTTTAAATATAAAACAATTATATTCATTATGTTAATTTATTTTTAATTTTTAGTGAATAAATAATTACCCTAAATGCTTACACAACAGTGACAAAATAATTATTCAAATAAAGGGAAATCAAATGAATGATATTAAAAATAATAATATAAATATAATTTGAGATATTTATGGTGAAATAAGAATTATATAAATAACCATTAAAATTTTAATATATAATAAAAAAATATTTTTTAAATTTACTTATTGAATTTATGTTATTAAAGTCACAGTAATGATTAGTATCAAAATTGACAATAATGAAATTTTCTAGGATTAATATTTTATTAAATTATTTAAAAATATTAAAAATATTAAATATGAAAAAATGGGAAAATATATGGTCTAAAATTTTACCCTATATTAATTTATACTCTATTTGGAAGCATTTTTCTCTAGAATAGTCTTATTATATTTTAATATGTTGAGAAAAATCCAAAAGTTCCCATCACCTAAATTATAAAAAGGCACCCCTTCCATCACTTATTTACAGAAATTTGATCCATATATCTCAAAAAATATACCTATTTATCTTATAAATATTTTAATTAATGTTCTTGTGGTTATGGAACTTCAAAAAGACCTGCCCTAGGTCCCTTAAAAGATGTTATAAAAGAGGTCCTTCATAGAAGAGGAAATAATCCTTACCGACTCTTTCAAATTTCATTATTATTATACCTCATCTAAATATGTCATAAAAATACTAAAATAATAAATTAAGTATCATATATATAATTATATTTTATTATTATTATGAGATATACATATTCCACCTTTTACCTGTCCTATTAAAAATAAAAGCACCACACTTGTTTACATACATCTTGCATTCTCCACATAGTTGTGCAATTTGTTTTTAATCACCACTTTACTTGGATGGTAATAATTATGAAAATAATGGATATATATAATAATTATGATATTATATTTATTCTTTAAAATCAATATATAATCCATTTCTCTACCCATTCACCATTAAGGTAATGATACCGTCTCTCGTGTGTACGTACGACCTACCGTCTCCACGAAGTGATGCAACTCATTTTACATATCAAAATTTAAATAATGGTTATAAAAATGTCTTAAATAATTAAATATAATATTTATATAATTAATGAAATTCTGTATATGATGATTCTATATCCCATTCACATGAAATAGAGCTTACGTGGCAAAACATGCATGGAAAAATGAAGCACTTGACACTAGAAAAATGGTAATAATGAAATATTATTAATGATCACATGGTAAAAGGTTATATAAGGGTTATTTATGATATAATAAATATTAATATTATTCTTTTATAAATTAATAACATTAGTTAAACCATTTTACATGAGGTTAAATCATGTTCAACTAAAAGAAAATGCAATATAAGGGGTCCCTTTGAAACCACATATTTCATTTGGGTTACACATTCTCTCTATTCATCTCAATTTATCTCTTAATTATTATTATATACTTATCCCATATTATTTTTATATGTACCACACATGTCAATGTATCTCAATTCATCTTTATTTCATGGGTAATTACATGTTTTAAAAGGTTCCCTTCTCAATTCCTCTCAATAAGAAAACTCTATTAAAGAGAAATTATTCATTTCTTCCCCATTTTCAAGTATAATACATAAAAAATATTTAAACCTAAAATATTTTTTAAAAATCACTAAATTTATCATGAAAAGATATTTTATTTCATTTTTGGTTTTATACAAACAATTGTGCCTTTATCCTATTGAAAGACTCTTTATTCCTTTCCTCAAAACCGCGCTTAAGTAGAACATTTCTAAATTTACCTAACCACTCTTTAATATTTTCACTTCAATTGTAATTCATTATTAATGATCTATTCTTATCATTACTTTATTAATTTTTAATAATTATTTAAATCCATTCTTTCATGGATACCATTTTGATAAACCCTTTGGTTATCCCTTATGAAATTATTACAAAACCCGTTTATTTTCATGGTTAACCCTTATGATTATTAATTATGTTTGATTTATTTATGTGGCACACATATGCATGTACATGTTATAATGGGTGCAACTAGATAGCACTACAATTCATTGGGTAATGTTTTAGTCTCATGAGTATCTATGTACGATATCTAGGAGTAAACCAAATCCATTACGGGTCTCCGTCCACTATGTGATATAGTCTTGGAAGTTAACATTTGATTATGTTTATGTCATGTTTTATGTTTCTACCACTTTCCTATGTTTTCATGACCATATTATTATATGTTATATATGTTAGTCTTCCATATCTTTATTCATGATCCATTACTTTTATGTTTTATCTTATTACTTTTAACTTATGTTCTATGCTTTAAACCCATGTATTTTCCTTTAATGGGATGTTTAGCTCATCCCTTTTGTATATATATTTTATAGGTTATCCTATGTAGTTTTAGGAGATCAAAGGGAGTTATGAGCTCATTATGGAGATTAATAATTTTTTTTTCTATTTTCATGTTTTCTAATTATTTAACTAGTCTTCCAAAGATACTAGACTTTTTGATCATGGGTTTGTATTTTATGGATAATTATTCTTAAAATCATGTAATAATACATGTAAAAGTCTTGGGTTACTATAGCTGGTATTAGATCCCGGTCTAGTTATTTTTTGGGATTAGGAATCAAAAACTTTAGTAAGAACCCTTGGGATAATTCTATCACCATGTAAAACCTGGATTAAATCTTAGGTAATCAAAAGTTAGGATATAATTTTCATTTATAAATTTATCCTTCTATATTCATAGTTTCATTTTTATTTTCTCTTTAAATTAGTATTCAAGCCCCCTATTTTTCTTTATATTTTTAATTAATTTTTGAAAATAGAATAACCCTTGATAATAACCAATGGGATAGTAAATGTGATGACTAACCTAATTAAATTATAAACTTGATGGGAATGGAAGCTCAGAACTTCATGAAAGTACTAGCTCAACTGTCTCAGGTTATGAATAATAACTCTAATCATTTGGAATTACCTCCTTCTCATAAGAAATATAAAGTTATGGTAAAATACTTTATGTGAAAAATTCCACCTACCTTTAGTGGATCATCTGATACTCTTTTCATGAAAAACTGGATTAACTCCATTGAGAAGATATTCTATGTCCTCTAATGCTCAGAAGAAGGGAAAGTTATGCTGGTGGTCTGTCATTTTTATGGGGAATCTAATTAGTGTTGGAAACTGATAAAAACACTATGTATAAAGAGAAAATTGATTCCATGGAATGGGAAGGATTCAAGAAAATATTTTTCAATAAATATTTTCTATAACTCTCTATATTAAGATGGAGAGGGAGTTCCTTGAGCTAAAGAAAAAGGAATATGAGTCTATCAGAGCGTATGAAGAAAACATTACAAGGCTTCAAAAAATATTCCTCTGACATTTTCATGAACACTAAAATTAAGGTGGATTGACTGTTTAGTTGATTAAATTAAGGTTTATGAAAATCCTTGGTGATTTGAGACTTTGATAGCTATGAAGAGATTATTCACTGTGACCTTAAGGTTGAGACGAAAATTAAAGACTCTCAGTGGTCTCATGGTCTCAGAGATAAAAATAGGAATATTGAGTTTAATATGGGAGGATAAAAAGATAAATCTTAGAGAGTAAAGAAAACCAAACATACCACATATCAAAATTGTGGGAAAAAACTTCCCAGGAATTGTATAAAGGGAACCATGAGATTCTTAAAATGTTGAAAAGAGGGGCATCAGGATAATATTTTCTAAAAGGATATGAACAACCCCACTAATGTAAAGAAATAAAGGAAGGTTCATATTAACACTCAGATAATACATTGTTTAAAGTGTAAGGAACTTGGGAATTATACAATACAATTCCCTAGTCTAAGGGTTTTCAGAGATAATCAACAATAACAACATCCAAGATAGTAAGAAAGGCCATATACTGTCACTACCACCGAGGTGGATCATGATAATGATGTGATGAAAAGTACGATGGTTATTCATTTAAGAATAGAAAACATACTTTTTGATTATGGCTCTACACATTATTTCATATCTTTAAAGTTTAGTTGAACTATTCAAACACCACAACAAAATATAGAGAATGAGTTATCTATGAGAACAATAAATCGGGAAATTATTACATTTATACCAAACTTCTCCCTGATCAATGTTAATGGACTGAACCTCTTATAAAATATTTTATTTTGTCCTTTTGTGGAGTTTAATATTATATTAGGAATGTATTGGATATATTAACACAAATACAACATAAAATTTTGTGATAGGGAGATCACCCTTCACGTCCCGAGGCATCCTCCAATTCTATACAAATGTAAGGAGGAGGATGTATATCCTTTGGAATATTCCTTTCAAGCATGGATACTATTGAATTATGAGAAATCATATATAGCTCAAATAACTTAGACAAAGAAGAGGATCATGGTTGAAGACATGCCCATTGTGAGGGACTAAACTGATGTGTTACCTGAAGAATTACCTAGTCTTCCTCCTGACCGAGAGGTTTAATTCTCAGTTTAACTTATACAAATAACTCTCCCTATATCAAATAATCCTTATAAGATAGACACCATTGAGTTAGAAGAGCTAAATAAGTAGTTACAAGAGAATTTTGAAAAGGGTTTCATATGCTCGAAAGATTCACCATGGGTTATGCTGACCCTCTTTGTCAAGAAGAAGGATAAACCAATTCACCTATTCATTGATTATAGTGAGCTTAAAAAAATCATTATAAAATAAAAAGTATCCCCTTCCATGTATTAATGACTTGTTAAATCAACAATGTGGGGAAAAGTATTTTATAAGGTAGAACTTTGGTTAAGATATCACCAATTAATGGTAAATAGGGAAGATATTCCCAATTCTGCCTTTTAAATGAGTTATGGATACTCTGAGTTCATAGTGATCCCTTCAGACTCACTAATTATCTAACAATTTTCATTGAATAAATGAATAGAGTCTTTATAGATGAACTCAATTTTTTTTTGGTAGTATTTATAGATGATATTATAATATACTCCATGATAAAGAAGGATCATGAAGAGCAATTGAAAACCATGATAAATACTTTACAAAAGGATAAACTATATGAAAAGCACAATGAGTTCAATATCAAGGAAGTATCATTATTGGGAATTTTATCACAAAAAAAGGATATCTATGGAACCTTCTAAGACAAAGGAAATTGAGGAGTGTCCTAGAATACTATCTAGAATAGAGATATGAAGTTTCCTTGGTCCATTTGGGTATTACCGATGATTTTTGAGAAACTTATCATGATTTTAAAACCGAAAGACCAAGATGAATCAAAAGGGAGTAAATTTTTTCTAGACTAGTGAATGTGAATACATATTCAAAGAGTTGAAAATATTCTTATCACTACTCCAGTACTTACACTACTCACATGTGGGGAACTCTTTGTGGTATACAATGATGCATAGAATAAGGGATTAGGATGTGTATTGATGAAAAATGATAAATTAATAGCCTAAACCTCAAGGTAGATGAATTTTCATGAGAAAAACTATCCCACACTTGATTTAGAGTTGGTGGTTTTGATATTCATGTTGAAAATATGGAAGTATTATCACTATGAGGTGATGTGTGAGATATATACTGATCAAAATAGCCTCAAATATATATTCACATAGAAGGAGATAAACATGCTCCATAAAATATGGTTAGATCTCATCAAGGATTACAACTGATCAATCCACTACCATCCTAGTAAAGCAAATAAAGTGGTAGATGATCTAAGTAAAAAGGATCCTGTAACTTTTTCAATGATGATAATTTAAAAGGATACAATATTCTTAGACTTAAAAAGGATGGACATGGGAATCATAAGGGAAGTAATATCATAATTCCTTTTAAAAATTATTTCTCAACCATCCATTATAGAGAAGATAAAGTATGATCAAAGAAAAGATACAGAAATTCAGAAGAAGGTGGAATCTATTGGAAATGGAAAATCCTTGGTGATCAAAATCGATGAGGAAGGATTCATAAAATTTGGGTCACGACAATTTCTACCATAAAATACTAAGATAAAGAGGGAGATTTTTAATGATGCACATAGCTCGACCTTTTCTATCCACAAAAGGAGCACAAAGATGTATCAAGATCTTCAATAGTACTATTGGTGGGACAATATAAAGAAAGAGATCACTGAATATACATCAAAGTGTCCGATATGTTAGAAAGTGAAAGATGAAATGAGAAATCATAAGGGGATGATTCAAACCTTACTTATACATATATGGAAATAGGAAAACATCACCATGAACTTTGTCACTATAATTCCAAAGACATCTAGATTAAATAATTCTATATGGGTTATGATGGATTTTATTACAAAGATAGCTCATTTTATTGTGATTTAGGAAGAATTATTACTCGATTAACGTGTATAGATATACATCACTGAAGTGGTGAGACTATATGGAGTACCATTATCAATTGAATCTGATTGAGATATAAGATTTAAATCTAAGTTTTGAAAAAGTATCCAACATGATCTAAACACTAAGATGAAGTTCATTATGGCTTATCTCCCTCAAACTGATGTCCAGTTCGGTTGGACAATTCATACACTAGAATTCATGTTGAGAGTATGCTCAATGAACTTAAAAGGAGGATGGGATCATCATATTCCACTAGTTGAGTTCTCTTACAATAGTAGTATTCACTCAAGATTCCAAATGGATCCATATGAATACCATTATGGGAGGAGATGTAGAAAAACTACATGATGGGATGAAGTTGCTGAATGTAAGCTATTAGAACCTAAAATGGTTGAAGAAATGGTATAGAAGTTAAATTCTATTTAACAGCACATCAGGGCTACCCAAAGTCGATATAAGATCTTTGCATACAATTGTGGATGAGACTTAGAGTTTGATGTTAGAGATAAAGTATTCTTCATCATATCTCAATGGAAGAGAGTATTGATATTTGGAAATAAGAGAAATATAATTCCTAGGTACATCATCTCCTTTAAGATATTTGATCACATCATAGCTATGGAATATCGACTAGCACTTCCACCGACCTTGTCTCAAGTAGATGATGTTTTCCATGTATCTTTTCTGAGGAAGTACACAATAGATCTATCACATGTACTAAATTTAGAGGTGGTATAATTATAAAATGATCTTGATTACGAGGATAAAACCTTAAAGGTCTTGGAACATAGAGATAAATTTCTATTCAACAAGACCACTCACCTGGTTAAAAAACTATGAAGGAACCACACATACGAAGAGGCGACATGGGAACTAGAGGAAGTGATGAAGAATAAGTACCCTCACCTATTTTGAAGTTAGTTTGTAAAACAAAATTTTGAGGGTCAAATTTCATAATAGATAATAATATAACACCCTGAGATTTTTATGAAATATTTCTCTTTAAATAATTTTATTTCTTTGATATCTTGTGTTCCAAACAACACCGAGTTTAATAGAATCGTGATATACTATTAAAATATTATTATTTTAACACGATCGTTATAACCTAGTTGTTGAATTGGTGAGTATGAACATGAATTATAATATTATGAAATATACTTATTTATTAATTCTTAAAAAATAAACACTTAATTTTTAGTAAATTTATTTTATTCTTTAAAAACATGTTTTCTTCAAAAAACGATTTTACTTCTTTCTATGAGAAAATAAATATTATTAATTTTGAAACTTTTAGAAAATTTATTTGAAAAAATAAAATTAATTTTTGAAATAATCAGATAAAAATTATCCTACGATGAATTTTTTTATAATTTTCTAAAAATTTTAAAATTTTAATAAATAATGAAAAATACTAATTTACATTGAAAACTATATTCCCTTTTAAAGAATTTACAAAGCCAAATTATATTTTAGGATTATTTTTAAAATTTAATTAGTTATTTTTTAATAATAAATAATATAATTTTTTACATTTAAATGAATTACATATATGTATTTATTAAAAAAATATTTTATACTTAAAAATAATTTTTTTCTGAAAAATTGTTCTTCATTGCATTTCTCCAGTTTAATATTAATTTTTTTTGCAAATTCTATGTTTTTAATTTTTAAAAATTGATTCCATTTTTTTAATCAATGTTTCCTAATTTATTAAATATATCTCTTTTATTTTGGTTATAATGAATAATAACCATAGTAATTTTTATTACCATGGTAAAGGGTAAATCAAGAAATTTAGGCTAAAAATAAAATATAAAGACTATTAAATGTACTCAATAATTGATTTTTTATTAGATTAGTTATTTTAGTCCCTGAGAATCAATGTTTTGGTTATATGACTTTTTATGGTCACTTGGGTGAGATTATGACCTTTATAGTATTTTATTTAATGAAAAGCCAAACATGCCACACTCCTATTTTTTATAAGCATAACATTTTTAATATGTTTTTATTCAAAGGATATGTTATAATATAAAAATTATTTTTAAATATAAAATATTTATAATCATCATGGTAATTTATTATTAAATTTTCATGCATAAAAAATTACCATAAATTCTTACACAACGATGACATAATAATTATCCAATTAATAGAAAAATTAAATAAAATATATTAAAAATATTAAAATAAATATTATTTTAGATTTTTAAGGTGATATAAGAATTATATTTATTAAAATTAAATTTTTAGGATATTATAATTTTTGTTAAATTTTACTTATTGTCTTGATGTTTTTAAAGTGATAGTAATTAATAATATCAAAATTAACAATAATGATATTCTATGGGCTTAATATTTTATATAATTAATTGAAAATCATAAAAATCTTAAATTAGGAAAAATTGGATAATATAAGGTCTAAAATATTACCCTATATTCATTTATAGGCTTTTTCTAAGCATTTTCCTCTAGAATAGTATTGTTATATTTTAATATTTTGTGAAATTTCAAAAGTTCCCCTCTCCTCAATTATAAAAGGGCACCCCTTCATTCACTTCTTTACATAAATTTGAGCCATATATCTCAACTAAAATATACATATTTATCTTCTAAACATATTTATTTAAGTTATTGTGGTTATGTACCTTCCAAAAGACCTACCCTAGGTCCCTTAAGAGAAGTTATAAAGGAGCTCCTTCGTAGAAGAGGTAATCATCTTTACTGACTCTTTCAAATTAATTTCTTCTTCTACCTACTATTAATATGTTATAAACATACTAAAATGATTAATCTAGTGTCATATATATAATTATATGTCATTATGATTATTATACAACAATATTATGCCTTTTATCCATCCTATGAAAAATTAAAGCACCGCACATGCATACATACGACTTACCGTCTCCACGTAGCGGTGTAATCCGTTTTTCATCACCAATTTACATGGATGGTTATAATTATGGAAAAATTGGATATATATGATTCTTATGAAATTATATTGATTTTTGAAAAATAATACATCATCCATTTCTCTACCCATTCACCATTAAGGTAATGATACTGTCGCTCTTGTGTACGTACAACCTACCATCTCTATGAAGCGATGAGACTCATTTTCCAAAAAAAATTTCAATAATGGTTATAAAAATGTATTAATTCATTAAATATGATATTTATATAATTAATAAATTTTTTTAGTTGATTAATATATATCCAATTCAGATGAACCAGGGCCTACGTGACGAAATTTGCATGAAAAAATGAAGCAATTAACACTCGAAACAATGATAATAATGAAATATTATTAACGATTGGGTGGTAAGAGATTATATAATGATTATATATGATATAATAAATATGAATATGTATTTTTTAAAATTAATAACTTTATTTAAACTATTATAAAGTAGTTTAAATCACATTCAACTAAAGGAAATCACAATGTAAGGGATCTCTTCGAACCTCTATATTTTCTTTTGGTTATGCTTTTTATCTCTTTGTCTCAATTTACCTCTTCATTATTATTAAATAATTATCATATATTATATTTATATGTATCATGCATATTTATTAGTCTCAATACATCTTTATTTGATTGTGAATTACATGTTTTAAAAAGTTCTATTCACAATTCCTTTCGATAAGAAAAACCAATTAAAGAGAACTTCTCTATTTATTACCCATTTTAAAGTAAAATCCATAAAATAATTTAAACCTAAAATATTATTCTAAAACAACTCAATTTATCCTGAGAAAATATTTTAGTTCATTTCTGATTTTATACAAACAATTATTCATTTATCCTCTTTAAAGAATCTTTATTCTTTTCCTTAATACAACACTTAAATGACACATTTATAAAGTTACCTAACCACTATTTTTAATGTTTTAAATTATTTTGAACTTAATTATTCCTGATGTATTCTTATATTTACCTTTTTAATGTCCAATAATTATTTAAATCCCTTCTTTTATGGATACCATTAGGAGCGTCCCTTTGGATATTCCTTATGACATGATTACAAAGCCCATTTCATTCCATGGGTAACCCCTAATGATTATTCCTTATGTTTGATTTCGTTATGTGGAACACATATGCATGTACATGTTATAATGGGTGTACCTAGATACCACTAAAATGAATTGGGTAATGTTTTAGTCTCATGATATGTTATGTATGAGATTAGAAAGTAAACTGAATCCATTACGAGTCTCTATACACCATGTGATATAATCTTGGACGTTAGCCTTGACTCATGTTTATATCATGTTATATTTTTATACCACTTCCCTATGTTTCAATGATCATATGATTCAATGTTTTATATGTTATTATTCTATATATTTATTCATGATACATGCATTTTATGTTATCATGTTATGCCTTCCAACTCATGTTCCATGCTTCCATCCCATGTCTTTTCCCTTAGTGTTTTAGATCATCCCATTTGTCTATATATTCCCCAGGTTATCCTATGCAGTTTTAGGAGATCAAATAGAGTCAAGATATCATTATGGAGATTAATAAAATATGTTTTATTCTAGTTTTATGTTTTCTAATTATGTACCAAGTCTTTCAAAGGCACTATAATTTTGAATCCTTGGTTTGTATTTTATGTATATTTATGCTTTCAATCATGTAAAAATATGTGTAAAAGGATTGGGTCACTATATGTTCCAACATAAATGAATTGATATAAATTTTCTCCCTCCTTGGTGAACTTGGGAAATCAAAAAGATTTGGGCCTTTCCAAAATCTTGAGATAGTTGGGTGATCATTTCCATGATTTTTTTTTTCATTCTAGCCACAATCTCATTAGGTTGTCTATTGGGACAATGTACACATTTTCCGTTACACCCATTGTTAAATCAATTATTCAAATATCCCACAACTACCTTGACTAATGAAAAAATGGTAATGAGTTTAATTAAATTAATGAATATACTAAAAAAGGAAACTATAAACATAGAAGGATTATTTCTTAAATGAAATGCATATGTTATCCTATGAATCTCTAGGTTTCAATCAAGGTTATTCATGGTTAGATTTATAAATAAATTATTTTTATATATTCAATTACTTTGTAATGGATTATAAATATAATGTGATTAAACAAATAATATCCCCTTGAGTGTAAAACTAGGTGTACTATTTGGACCCTTTATCATGCACTAGGTCACAGATGAGTTAATCATGAAAACATGGAATTTCCTGGAAATGAAATGCATCTTGAAAATTTATAATAATTTTATAAACAACTTGTAAATTGTGGAAAAATCATAACCATATTAAACACTATGTGATAAAACCCATTATTCCCATGCCTATGTAAACAAACTCATTATGTCCACAATTGGAAGTGCAAGCAGACCCATCATGCCCACACCTATGTGAACAAAATAATTATATCAATGCATAACTATATCACGAGATATAAAATTAAAACAATTAATTTGAGGGTGATATAGGTCTCCACCCTTTATCATCCATATATATGCGTTCCACTTAAAATCAATCATAAATATATCTTAAAGAACCCATGGAAAAAGAAAAGGTTTCTTAAACTTTCCATAAAAATAACATAACATCAACTTAAAAAATAATAGGATATAAAAACTATAATTTTAAAAATGTAATCACAAAAAAATAAAATATAATTTATTATAAAAACATTACTTCATGAGAGATAAACCTTATATGAAAAATAGAAGTGAAAATACAAAAGTTTTCACAAAAACATTAATTTTAAAAAAAAGATAAAGTGAAAATTACTCTCAAAACTTTTTTTAAGGAGGTAAAGTGAATAATTTTTAAAAACTTAGTATAAATATTTCAAAATGAACTCTAATTGTAAATACATAATGTTTTTTCAAAAAATGTGAAGTGGAAGATAAAACATTTGATTTTGAAAGGACACAAAACTCATTTCTTTAATTTTTTGAAATACCTTTACCCATATCTTAGAAATATTTTAAAAAATTATTTTTGAAAATGGGGTAAAGATAATTATTAGAATAATATAAATTAATAAATATTATTTTTCCTAAAAATAGAGGAGAAAAATAGAAGGAAGGAAAATATGGTCATGGGTGAAAAGATCACATGTTAAGGAAGGGATTTATTCTTACTAATGATACAATTTTATTTCAGAAGAAATTTTTTCAATGTTTTGGTTATTTATAATGAGAAGTTTTTTCCCTAGAGAAAAAATTAAACACAAAATAAAATAGGGGAATATTTGGATCAAATAAATCATAAAAGATATATTCAGGTATAAAAGACTATGACCCAATGAATCAGAAATTGAGTTAATTAAGCACTTACCTAGAATTATTGCTTATTTGATCACACTCTAAACTATTATATAAAAAAACTTAACTATATTATCCACATATTTTAGAACCTATACTAATAAAATTTTATAAACATCATTTATATGGATACTTTTGAATGATATTAGAGTTGATTATTCACAATGTGAAGATAGAAAATCGAGGAATTATTTTGGAAGCATACAGAAAAGGGATTATGAAATGGATTAATGAGAGATAAACATAGAATCTATTAAATATGGGATCATTAAGATAATAAAATATTGATTATGAACATGTGTAATTATAATCACATATAAATAAAAATGCTTATAACAAAGGAAGCTCTTGAATTTAAAGGAAAAGAGAGAGAATCAAAGGGCGATCTTAGCAGCATAATGACAATATAAAAAATTTTATAGAATGAGTTTAATGAGAAGTATGTGCATTATCTCATCAATAGGGAGTAATTTAAACATTAAATGGTTTATTATGAATATATTCAATAATATTCAATTAAAAAAATTATTTATCACAAAAGAAGTACTTGAATCAAACAAAGGAGAAAGGATAACCCTTACCTTGATAAGTATCCTCTTAAAGCTTCTGAGAACCCCTTATAACCTTATAAACTATTTGGGAGAGCTTTATAGATGGACCAGGAAGGTAAATTCAAGTTCAAGTCCATTGGGGTGGATAGGAATGAGAGAATTGGTGGGGGTGATCTCCTTTTATAGGTGAGAAAGAGGGTTTTTTTCATGTAAAGCTAGAGTTAGGTAAGGGGTAAGAATAGAAAAACATCAGTGTTAGGTGTGTATGTTGATTTAGTAAAGTTATTAGGATAAATGGTTGGATAAAAATTTGTGTATGAATTTCATACATAAAAATTATTTCTAAAATTTTTATGTGACCTTTCAATCATTAAAAAATTGAGATACTTTATTTACCCATTTTTACCCTTATTAATCTTGATTAAAAATTATTAATAGTAATTATTTTATTATGAAAAATATAATATAACCCTTATTAAAAAATTTAAATTTTATAAATATTATTATGGTATCCTTTTAACCTAATTCAATTTATAAATAGAAGAAAATTAACTTTTAAAGAAAAACATATATTTTGTTGAAAAACTATTTTTTGTAGTAAAATGTTGTTTTAATCATTTACTATTATTAATATTATTTAAAATTTTTTACCAATTAAATGTGTTTTAATTAATTTTTATATATTTTTAAACATCATATTAGATTATTAATTTTAAATAGGATTAATTTTAAAAAAATTACAATATTTAGAAAAGTATCATTATTTTGAAAAATAACCATTTTACCAGGGTAACTAAGATTTACCCAATTTAATTAAATATTTATTCCTAAAAATATTTTTACCACATTACAAAATTTTATCATTATGATTAAAAATATATAAATAATTTTACCTGATTGAATTTCTAAAAGTGATACAAATTAATTTTAATATATGCATGGATACAAACAATTTTAATAAACATATATTTTCTTAGCATAAAATGAACATTGTATTATTTTATCCTTTTATATATTTTTTATAACATATTTACTTATATTCATAGGAACCAATTTAATGGCTATAATTTAATAGTGATATTTTATAATTTTATAAATTTAACATGGTTTTGGAAAGACACACTACTCACATGGTATTTAATTAAGGAAAAGTAATTAATAAAATATTCAGTAGTTATAATAATTGGAACCTACACTATGATGAAGGAGTGAAATTATTGTTTACTCAATAATTCTACTACACTTTTGGTTTTATTTTATTTTTTATCCTTTCATAACTAGCATGGGGGTGTAAGTTATTCCTCACGTCAAAGCAATGTGAGGAAGGGGGAGTTTGTTAGTGAAGTATATTTATTTCTTTAGTCCATGTTTGGGTTTTGAATGTGTAATTTTATCTTTAGATATTTCTCTTTATTATTCCAAGATCAATTAACCTAAATAAGGAAGAACAATTCAATGTGTGATTGATTATCTTGAGTTATGCATGACCATTTTTTAATTAGAGATAATTATGTTTAAATATGGTATTAGACTACCTAAACCCATTAAGAACCCAAAGTAATTGATCATATTAATTGGGTATTTGTTGATTCATAGTGAGATTACAAAGAACAAGGATCCTTATAAGTTCAAATCTGACAAAAAATATGGCTAAATAACTTATCATCATACTTCACTAACTCACAAACCTAGAATTACAATGATTGACACACATTACCCACTTGATTTATCAAAACTTTTAATTACATTGTTCTCATTAGAACACTTTAAAAATTACTAAATTTCTTTAAACCATCTCACACATTCGACACTCAAACATATCCTTTACTATGATCATAAAGTTAGTAATAGTTTTGTTTGAGTCTTATAAATTTCTAGATTTAATTAAGACATAGGATGTAACAACAATCGTTATGCTATTTTATATAGGATATGGTATCCAAAAAATTATAGTAATATAAGGAGACAAGGGTATCACCAAACATGAAAAATTCAAAAGTGACGATATAGTTATATAACTATTTATGATATGAATAATTAGAGAAAACCTAAAAATAGCATAAGATGTGGCATGATAAAACAAATACCAGAAACCATGTTCTATTAATAAGATAAAAAAACATGTTTTGGATACCATATATCATGGAAAATAATATATACATATCACTTAATGTGATATAGAAGAAAAGTAAAGAATCCATACATTAAAGGAGATATCACTTACATTGATTACAGTATATTATTGTGCATGTACGAAAGCACTATTTCATGTGAATAGTATGAGATAAATTTTTATTGGTAGAGATATGGATATCATATTCCATAGTATCAATTCTAAGAGATATCACAATTAATGAAAATATATATTTCTATTTGCAATTCATATCAAAAAATACAATTAAACATAATATTAGTGATTCTATGAGTCACAAACAATGCAAAAGGAAGACATGAAGCATGGTATTAAAACCATGAGAAGAAATACATAGTGAAATTTACCATCATAATAAGGGGAAATGGTACAATTTAATAACTCCATTATTTAAATATCCATTTTTTTCTAAAATTCAGGGGAAGTTTGAATTTTTAGTCTTGGAGTAGGGTATATTTCATGAATTGAGACTCAAATAAGAGTTTTAAGTATTTTATAATCTATAATATATGTTTTTGGATGTGTATTGAGGCTTGAGAGGTGTTTCTTGTACTCATGTAAACTTCAAAGTGAGTATGGGTGGATTGGAAATTGGGTTTTTCTGTAGGCACATCACCACGATAAGGACCATGCCATGAAGCTCTCTACGGTAGAAAAAAATTCCTAGGTTTGTAATTTTGATGATCTTGTAACCATATGGATCTTATATATGGAGAACGGGTAGGGAGAAATTCCTAGGCGGGGTGTTTTGGTGAGCATTTTGTTTTAGGGGGTTCCCTTTTGAAAAATGGTCCTGGTGAAATGCCTGTTTTAGAGGCTATGGCATTATGGAAAAGGGAAAGGTGGGAGAACCTATGTTGTGGTGAATGGGAATATCAGGGGTCCTCAAGAGATTATAATAGGTGAACCATGGCTTGGTGTATGACATGGTGTGCCTCTGTTTTCTTAAATTAGAGTAATACCCATTTTCCCCCATCAGGACTAAAATGGTCACCCCTCCCCCTTTTCTCCCTTGTCTGCACAGACCATGAGGGTCACCTCCCCTTCTTCTCCTTCATCCCCCTCAATAGGGGTGTATTGTTTGATATTCCTCTAGTTATAGAGGTGATTTTAATACTCTTTCTTCCTATTTACATTCCTATTCTATTTCTTTCTAAATTTTGGTGCGAATAAGTTGGGATTTGAGAGGTGATTTCATCAGATCATGTTGGAATCATCCCGATTTGATTGGGATTATGTTTAGTGTTGATAAATTTCATCATATGAGGATCATTTCATTCCATCATACACCATTTTAATGAATATACATTTCTTAAGGTTTTTTCTTAGGGTTTTTCCTAAATTTTATGGAATTGGATATTCAATTGATACTGTATGTAGATGATTTCATACAGCTTTGGTCCAAGTGCATGTCAGGAGTGGACCGTACCCCATGGATTGAGGTTTTAAAGAATTTTTTAGTGTGTTTTTGGAATTATGCCTGTTTAATTTAAATTTATTATTATGTATAAATTATTATTATTATTTTATTTAAATACCATGGCTTATGTTAGGGCCTTATGTGGGTTAGCGACGACCTGTTGGTCCTAGATGAACTCCAGTGAGCATTTTTGGGTTATGATCAAAGGGAATAAATCCACGAAAGAGTTAGGTGGTCTCTTGAACTTTCCCCTTCTTAGTTTATGAATTTTATAAAACATTTAACATGTGGTCTTACTACTGAGGGAGATTAATCTTTTTAATTTAAATGATTTTTTATTTAAATTAAAATGCATATAAAAGAAATGAATAAAGTTTCAAGGTCCATAAAGGACCCTTGAGTAGTGGATTGATGCCTCAGATGATGTCTTGGTTAATATTGTATACCTTGAGACACATGGTTCTTATAGGTGTGTAAATAAATTATGTAAGTATAGTATCCCTTAGTGCAGGTTCCTTGGTGACATATAAGTAGAGGGATGTTATGGGTTTGGAGTGATTGGCCCCATTAGACCTTTATGGAACCTAAATATGTCAAATATCCTAAGGACTAGTTGAGGTGATTGTGGGGTGAGTATTCCACCCCCACTGTTATGTTCATACCAGGGTGGGTATTCCTTAGGAAGATTTATTGTGAGGTTGGATGCATGAGGAAAACCATGGGTGAATTAGAAGGTGATGGGATTGAGGCCATATCCTTTGTGTGAAATTGATACACAATTTATTATGAGGTCTGTGATTTTATAAGATAAATAGGATAATATTGAGTGAAATTATTCTATTCAAGTGATGGGTGATGACCTGAGAGATGAGATAATAATCGAGGAACCAATGTAGGGTGTCTGTGTTGTGAGATGACATATGGGACCTTGAAGGGGTCCCTAGTGATATGATGACCCTAGAGTGGGTGTGTAAAATAATGGATATATAATATTGTGGGTGCGACCTTAGAACCCAAATCAATAATGTGAGCCTAATATGAATATAGTGACAAATATAGGTTATGTTATTCAGAGGCCGACGCTGATTATGTGAGACAAGTTTAGGTGGCTGACCAATCCTTATTAGATGTGTTATATGAGATATTGTGGGATGTACACACTTCCATAAAATATTATAAATGAATTTAAAAATTCATTATTTTAGATTATATATTTCCCTTTAAAACCATTTATTTTATGTTCCCTCATTAGTATAGGATCACTAAGAGGGGGAGGGGGTGAATCTATAATCACTTTATTTTATGAATTCTTCTTATAAAATCAACCTCTAAAACTTATGATAGTTATGATTCACTAAAATATATCTCTGAACCTCACTTCATATACAATAATATAATGTGAGAGATTAAAACATGATATTTAAAAGGTTCATTACAAATACTTACTCCGTTATGTGTTAGTTATCCCCCCAACAAGTATTAATTTACTAAATTCTTTCAGAAATACAATAACACAATAGTCAACTTGTTCTACACTCTAGTAATCATTCCTATAGTTACCCTTGGTTCTATACCCAAAAAATACATTCTTCCATAGTTGGTTATACCCCGAACCATCCTTCTGGTATCCACTTCTTTCCTAACCTATTATACAACCAAACCAAAATCCTTTTCAGAAACTCATTCTATACCCAAGCTACATGATATTCCTTATTCATTTATGATTCACTATTAAAAGATCTTTTCATTTAGATGTTATTTATCCATAATTAAGTTGGATAACCTATGCATATGTACAATCTTAAAGATCTTAAATAACTATCATAATATTTTTTTGGTCTCAATACTTATTCCTGATCTTGGAAAGACCTAGATACCTCAATCTCACCTTATAGAACACCTTTTAGAAATATACCTTGGAAAACATCAATACGATCAAGATCCACATTGTATGACCTTCGTCCAATGGGTCACTGTTACTATACACTTTAGTTCAGTTAAACATGATCCAATAAACCTCAGTCGGATGCTACTTATTTATCTGGTGAAATTACTTAAACTAAGTAGAAACCCAATTTATAACTCATGCTTAGTTTCTTATTTTAATGATTATACTTAGTATGATACATCATTTTTTCCAAATGAAACTTGGTATTATTTTTTTCTAGTCTAAGATTTTCTATCCAATGCTTATTCTTTAATGAAGTATAACCTTTTATGGATTCTTATGAAAAAAAATCCTCCAGCACTTATGCTCCTCTGTATGTATGAACTATGTTTGTCCTGAATATTTTCACTCCTTTATATAGGTTCACTTATAATAGAAAATTCAGGAACAAAAAAGTATTTTCTCACTCAACTCAACTTGGAAATTTGAAATTCCTACCCAAATAATTTCACCGGATGCATCTTAAGCCTTTTAGGACATTCTTGAAGATTCTTGAAATATAGGGATATGAAACCTTATGTAAATTTACTTAAAGTCAATGTTAAGGAACCTATTAAAACTTCCTTAATCATGGAAAGATAACAACCATTTAATGAATAACATAAACTCTTCATTATTAAGGACTTTACAAAGTTTATATAATTCTATTTATAACTCCATTCAACAAATATCTATCTAATATACATTACAAGAACACCTCTATAATATGGTACATCTTCAGAATTCACCATCCTATAGACTCAAAATTCAAATATATGTTTTATATTTCTTTTCATGGTTCCACTATGTTAGGAAACTTCTATCCATTTGGCTCAACAAATCTCTGTCTGATACAAATCAACTTCATCTCAAACTTTATATTTCCTTCTCTACATGGAGTGCCTAGATCTGATGGTATCAAAATTATCCATCTAATTTAATCATAATAATCTATCTATTGCATCTTTATAGTCTCTATCCAATGTACCTTCAATCAATTCATCCTCATAGATTTGTCTATCTAGTGATCTGCACTGGTTATCTCTTACCGATAACCTTGAATTTCTATCCTCCACTTGATACATCTTTTAACTCTTCCATGTACATACTATATATTGATACTCATACATATAATATATATTAATTATTTCATGTTAACCTGATAATATTTATACATATCCCAAACTAATTCACTCGAAATTTTTTCTCCAACTGATCATTCTTCATCTGATCACAATAACTTCAACAATCAAACTTTGGAAAACTGCAACTTCATAGATCAATTACCCTACAATTTCATATTTAAACTTTGTAACTTAGAATACATAAGTCTCTATATATTGAAATATATTCTATCCTTATTATAAAATAGTTCAACTTCATATATCTTGAAACTCAATATTTCTATGGAAACCAACTTCTCACCCTTTGTACAAACTTATAAAAATCTAGCAACACCAACTTCTTACAACTATACGTCTGGTAACATTATGAAATATAATTTTTTTAAATTCTTTCCCTTTGTATGACGATATTAAAACTCATCTTGGATTATGAGTATGTTCATGATGTTAGGAACTTGAATATTGGTACAACATCATCTGAATTTATGAGAGCTTCCTAAAAAAGCTAAGTAATATTTCTTACACTTCATAAAGAAAATTTATAACATGAATACAACAATATATCTTGTCTAAAAATTCTCTAATATTCTTCAGAAAATTTATCTACAAACACATATTGATATATTGAAAAAAAATTCAACCAAACTCACTTTATAACAATAATCTCACCCTTTTTTTGTCAATAACCACATAAAACTTCAAACATTTTTGAATTCAATATGTGTGATTAATACATTTTCCCCATATGATGTTTTCTTTTTATTTCTCCCCTAAGTTATTTATACACCTTTTTGATAATAAAATTCAAAGGGTAACATAAGGATAATATTATCTCATCTTCCTTTATCTCCGAATCTTGAAAAATTTCCTTAAGAAAAAAATAGCATCACACGAGTTTCATAAAAAAGTGATTTTAACTAAACAAATAGAAGCCTATGTGGGTGAACCTAGTGTAAAAAATAAGAGTGTATAATCAAGGTGATTAATATTTTCCATTACACATATATCATGAAATATTTTTCTCAAAATCATTCCAAAATATTTATATTAGGTGAAATTTGGGCAAGTCTATTACTGTAAATCCTTAAATTTTGATTTTATCCCCCTTATGGGTATCCCTACATTCCTCACAATGGTTGGAAAATATTCCATTGTATGTGACTCTTCTTTCTGAAAAATATTTATAGCATATATAACACTTTTCTATAACTTATCCTTTAATTCCTTGCATGTTAGTACAAATAAGCAAGTATATTGGGAATAATGAGGAACCTCAAGGTTCTATAGAAGTAATGATCAAACTAATAGTATTATATTAGTCTAGAATTATTATTCTTATTAATATATTTATCATGGAATATAATTTATTCAATATGATCAGTCTTGACAGATTTTTTAATGGATTTATTTTCATCTATAGAATCTTTAGATGAATCTATCATATTCTCTTTATGTTTTTTAAATTATTTTCTACATTGATCTTGTAATATTCTCCTCATTATTTCCTATTAGGCTGGTAAGGTAGTTAGATAACTTTTAGTAACATGCCTATATTTCTCACATATCTTATAATTTTTCTGAATCTCTAAACCACTACCTATTGGAAATTTATTATCAATGTTGTTATCATCTTCTGAAGCTCATTTATTCACATTTTATTCAGCAGACATTTATGATTCAACATTTTTTCTAGAAATTTCCAATTTATCTAGAAAAATAAATAATCACTCTTTCATACCTTGATCAACTTTATTTATCTTCTCACTTATAATTTTAAAATACTTCTCATTTTGAAATTTTTTTTCTTCCTCATCATAATTTCTTACAAAAATTATTTTCCTCTGCTCATTATAGCACCCCTAGATTCACACCTTTTTTCTCATAGAGATATATTCTACTGTAATGAATATTTTTTATTACAGAATATTCCATAAAACTAGTAGTGACCTATGAATTTTGATCTTTCATACTCATAGTAGTACTTCTTTGAAGTTTATTGTTATTTTTTGTTCACAAAATATGGGAACATTTATTCAGGGAGATAAATTATTGATGAATTATACTCTTTCTTAGTAGAGGATTATTTCTCACAAATCTTAACTTTTAAACATGTATTATTAGTAAAATAATATGTACATTGAGATTATTTGGTAATATAAATAACCTGATTTAGAGAAACCATATTTCAACTATCTTAAGAAGATTCACATTTAACCTCAACTGCTTTGGTAAAGTATTCTTTGAACATTCAAAACTCATTTTTTGCTATAAAAACATTGATTGTGTTTATAATAAATAATATTATTTCTCAATAAAACCTTATTTAATAAAAGTCACCATATTTTGTAATTTATCTAATTTTATGCTATTTTTCATACATTTATCAACAAGTTCTTTTTCTACCATGTTGAGATTATCTTCTTCGACTGATGTCCCTTCACAAAATTTCAGTTTCATTTCATGCTAAACCACTTTCATTTTTTAATCTCTAATATCATTAAGGTTTATTACCAAATTTTTGATTCACTCACCATTTACAAAATTTATTTCTTTTAATTTTTTCTTCAACTTCTTTCTTTCTTCCTTGAGTGTGTAATTTTCATAACAACATCTTCCAAATTTTCTTTCAAAATCCACTCATGTTCTATTTTCTCCTCTTCATCATGATCACTATCTGATGAAGCACTTCCTTTTCTAACATGAGTTAAGAATTTGACATGACACTCTGATTTATTACTGTATGAAGAATTATACTTCTCTCTCATGCACAAAAAATTTCTTCTTTTTTCTAAGAAACTTTTTCTTATATTTCTTCTAATTATGTTTTTGTTCATTTTCTTACCCTTCTTTTAATTCAAAATATTCAATCTTATTTTTAGAAAAAATTCTATCAAAATAGCATCTATCATCGAAATTACAAGATTTACAAGACCACTTACCTTTGACTTACCAATTTCCCTTGTTTTTATATCTTAGAAGGAAGATAAATGATTATGTTGAATTCCTATTTATTTTACTTAACATCTAAATCAATTTATTCTTTTTCTATTTATTTATCTTTGTAATTACCTTTTAAAAGGCTTAAAAATCTATATCTTCCTTACCCTTATTCTTAAAGACTATATATTTTCTCATTTAATATTCTATAAGAATATTTTGTAGTTAATCTAGTCATAAATATTCTCAGCCTTCTAGGACTGACACTTTGGTATTAAATCTATCTAGAAATTTTCTCATTAGTTTCTTAATGATAGTAGAATCATTCAGATTATCACTGAAACATCTAATATTGCTGATAGTATCATTGAATATTATAAATTATATATTAATACCTTCATTATCATCTATCTTAATATTTTCAAAAAATTTCATCTATATTTATTTCTTAACTTCTTTAACTTGTTCATTTCCTTCATAGTTGTGTCTCAACTTATCCCACATTTGTTTATCCATTGGAAACCCCATAATATATGTATAAACATTCTCTAAGTGATCCATTAAAAGGATAATTATGATCTTTTATATCAACTTACAAATTTCTATTATCAATAGATGTTATAGAAAGGTCATTAATAGGAGTAAATCCCATGATTAAAACATATCTAGCTTCAAGACCAAGAGTTATAAGATAAGATAACATCATATTATTGCTACTGTAATAGTTTATAGCATAAAATATAGGGAAAACACTAATATTCACTAAATTTATATTCTCAATTACCGGTAAATATTTGGATATTTCTTAGGGAAACTTCTCTAATACCAATTAAAGTTACCTGGTCAATGTAGGATCATTGATAGGGGGAGGGTGTGAATCAATGATCACTTTCCTTTTTAAATTCTTTGTATAAACCGAACCTATGAATCTTATTAATGTTATGATCCAATCAAATATACCTATCATCCTTAATTCATATAAATTAATATAAAGTGAGAGAACAAAACACAATATTTATGAGTTTTAGTACAAATCCCTACTCCTTTATATATTGGTTACCCTCCCCATCATGGATTCTCTTACTAAAATTTTTAAGGAATACAAAGGCATAAAAAAATGGTTACGCACCCTAGTATTCATCCCTCTAGATAATCCTAGTTATACACCCCAACAATAAAATCTTCTACCACAATTGGTTACAAACCCAAAATTCCTCATTATATCCACTTAATTCCCAACTGGTTATACACCCCATCTATAAGTCTTTCCAAAAACTAGTTCTGAACCCTTGCTACAAGATCTCCCTTCTTATTTTCTGATCCACCATAGAAAATTCTTCTTCTTTAGAGGTTATTTTTCCAAGAACATGTAAGATCACCTTTTTCTGTGTACAATCTTCAATATCTTCGACAAATATCTTAAGAGTTTTTTTTGGTATGAAAAATTCTTCCTTATCTTGGAAATAACTAGATAACTAAATCTCACCTTACATAACATTTTATATAAATTCACCTTGGAAAACATCCATCTGATTTATCTCTATATGGTACTCCCTCTGTCTGATGGGTTACAATATCTATCGAGTATGTATCCATCCTTTAATCCTCAAATCAATGCACTTAAGTTTAGTTAAATTCAATCAAATAAGACATGGTATGATGTTGTTTCTTTATATAGTGTACTTACATCAACAAAGTTGAAACTTAGTTGACAACTCAAGCTATGATTATTTTTTTTACTAATGATACTAAATCCAATATTTCCTTCTTCACGTGATGAAACATGGTCTAATTTTCTTCTACTAGAAGATATTTGGTCTGGCACTTCTTAGTTAACCAAGTAGAATCATGGTTATATTCTCATTATAAAAATCCTTTATCACTTCTATTACTTCATATTTATGAATAATGCTTCTCCCATACTATTAAACCCCTTTATATAGGCACACAACCAAGAGAAAAAGTGGGAACACAAAAGTATTTTTCTGCTCAAATTGAATTGATAATTCAAACTTACCCCACTCAATAAACTTAACAAAATGAATCTTAAGCCTTATAATACATTCTTAATGGTTCTTTAAAGCTCAGTATATGCAACATTTTACAAACTTACCTAAAATAAGTGTTAGTGAAATTCTTCAAATTTCCTTAATCTTGGAAAGGTAATAACCATTGAATGAGTATATTAACATCTTCATTTTAAAGAAATTTATTTTTTTGTAAATATATTTAGAAATCCATTAAAAAAATTCTATCTATTATAATTTATAAGAAAACCTCTATAAAATACATCTTCTGTATTCTATGTCCCATAGAGTTAAATTCCAAATATCTATTTGATATATATTCATCAGGTTCCACTATGTTAGGTATCATTTGTCACTTGGGATCAATGTATATTTTTCTAATACAACTCAAATTCATCTCAAATATTGTACACCCTTATCTTCGTGGAGTACCTCCATCTAATGAAATCAAAATTTTTTGTTCGAAGTTATCATAATACTCTATCTTTTGGATCTTTCTAGTTTCTATCTGATGGAAATTCATTACATGAAACTTCATATTTTTCTCAATCCAGTGACCTTAATTATTTATCTTCATCTAGTATAATTTACTTACTACCCTCTATTTCATAGAATTGAAATCCTATCCTCTATTTGGTAGAATTGGCATGTTATCCACCGTCTGATATATCTTTCAAACATTCCTTTTATAGAATACATATTGACCTTCATAAAAATATTTGATATGAATTTGTTCATATTCATTCAGTAATATTCTTAAAAATAACCAACCAATTCACTTCACATGATTCATATATCTGATCATTCTTCATCTGATCATGATAACTTCAACAATTAAACTTTTTATAACCACAAATTTATAGAACAATCTCCATACAACCACATATTCAATTTTTTTAACTTAAACTACACACACACACACACACATATATATACATATATTCACATTTATTCTATTCATATAATAACATAATTTAACTTCATATAGCCTGTGAATCAAGCTTTCTTGGGAAATCAACTTCTCACACTTTTTACAAACTCATACAAACTCAGCAACACCAATTTCTTATGGCTCTAAATCATGTAACATTGTGAGAGATAAAATTTTGTACTTATTTCCCTTAATAAAATTTCATAAAAACCCAAATTATATTATGAATATGTTCATGATGATAGGAACTTGAATATTAGCACAACATCATCTAACTTTAGGAAAGCTTCCTAATATAGTTAAGTAAAAATTATCACACTTCATAAGGAAAATATTTAAATGACTCCAAAAATATATATTCTCTAAAACTTTTCAAATATTCTTCCAAAACTTTCTATAAAAAAATATTTATATATTGAAAACAAATACAACCAAAATCACTTTGGAACAAAAATATGTTCAATAACTTTCTTCACAAACAACACTGAACCAAAATGAATCACAAAATGTTATGTAACCATTAAAATGTAGTCGTTGAATTGGAGGGTAAATATAAATGTAACTTAATTATGAAATATACATATAAATAAAATTAAATTTCCTTTTTAATGCTAATTCATTATTAAAATTCAATTAGTAATTTCTAATAAAAAATAAATCATTTTATGTGTAAGAATAGATTTTACTAAAATTTCATTTTCATACTGTTGTGACCTGACCTTAGAAATCCCATATTCAATTTCAAATACCATTATATTATCATAATATACAAGTAAATCAAGTCCCAAAGAACCAAAAAATTTATTATCCTTAGTAAACTAGATACATACATGAGACTTGTATTACAAATAAATACAATAATTATAGCATTTTTTTCTTTCAAGGATAATAACTTTATTCCATATATTATATCCTTTTATATATTTCTTACTAAAATTTAGGGAATACTAGTGAAATGAAACATAATAATTGTGAAATCAAATTCTCAGTAATGGTAAATTATAATAGAAGAAATTAAGAATCAATGAGAATAGTCAATATGGAAAGGTAATAACTGAAAACATATGACATGTAATCAATTAACTGAGAAAAAAGTGCGAAAAAAATGTGGAAAGGTAAATAACTAAAAACACATTCTATTTAAATAACTAGATAAGAAAAAATCAATATGGAAATGTAAGAAACTAAAAACACATTCCATTAAATCAATAAACTAAGAAGGGAATGCATCCATAGATATATTGATGCAAGATCTCATGGATAAATAATAACTAAATCTAAATTAAAGAAATGATTAATTATTATATACCATGTTTCATAGGTACATGGAACCATTACTATCAAGACCTTTCATAAGTGGGTTTTGCATATCAGGTAAAAACCCATTTAAGGCTGGCCAATTAACTCATCCAATGAGACTACTGATGCATTTATGGGCTATCTATGTCCATGCCCCACCAACATCATACATTTCTAAAGAATTACTCATATATCGAATAATTGATTTAAAAATGTTCATTATCAAATACCCATATAGTGTAAAAGATAAATATTAATCAATATTTCCCCAGTTAATAAAATAACTTTCATTTACAAATCGTATGTAAAACTGCCATATGGTTTAGGCAATAATCATATCCTTGATAAATGAAATGGATATTTAAGGGAAAATTAATGTTCAATGATAACTACAAATTGAATATTTCAAGGGGACTAAAAAGAACCAAGGAAGTGAATTTCAATAATATCCTTGGTCAAAGAAATCATAAACCATCCAGAGAAATAATACGGATGGTATCAATAAAAAATATCTCAAGTGGAGTAAGGATACATTGTTCTTTTCATTTATGAAATAAAATAACTTTAAATGATTTTTTTGGAAAATATCCTTTCATTTTGAAAAACCTTTTATTTGAAAATAATTTTTTTAAAAAAATCATTAAAAAGTATCTTCTTAAAATTTCAAAAAATCATCAAAGAAATTAAGGTGGGTAAATCTGTACATGCTGTACAAGTTAAAAAGAAAATTCATTTTGCAAAGTAAAAGGTTATAAAAATAAATTTATTTGAATATGACAAGAATATTCCTTTGAAAAAATTCATAAAAGAAAAAAAATGGTAAAATGTATTTAATAAATAATTTTGGAAAGTATAAAATAGTTTTGAAAACCATTTGTGAAAAAAAGGTTTTTAGAAGAAAACATGTTCTCTAACTAAAGAGAGAAATGACGTTTGGTTTTCTTGAAAAACTTTTCTAAAATATTTTGAGTTCCAAAGAGTTGAAAAATGGTAGTATACTTAAAAGAGTTCAAAAATAATCCTAGAAGAATAAAATGAAAGTTTTTATTAGATAATAATAAAATAATTTTATTTAATGGAAATTAAAGTGTAAATAATCCCGAAAATAATAAGGCTGTAAATTAACCCCTTGAAAATATTATAACATTGAAGTAAGAATCAATAAATGAGTAGATTATCTGTATCGACTATAAATCCACATAAACATGTAGAAATAAATCAATAGATAGTAAAATTAATTATACACATAATTATATAATATTAAATATAACAAGAAAGTAGTATAACCAAATGAAAAGGAGTCGGGTTATGAAATTCTTTTCCACTTGAATAAATTTTAACTCAAATCACCTTAAGAAAATAATTCAAATTGAAACTCAAAATACCACAAAGAATGAATGAATCATGATATTATAAGTAATTTTTTTAATATTTACACTATATATAAAATATTAGGTGCACATAAATATAATGAATACTTCTAGAGAAAGTTAACAATAACAAATGTAAGTTATACTGAAAATATAATCATTAAGAACATTCTTAAGGAAAATAATCTTTAAACTTTCCAAAGTTTCCTATTCCCCTTTGAAACATTTGAAACATAACCCACAAGAAGTAATAAAATTAAATGAAACTTTGAATATCTTGAGAATAATTATATTCATTATTTAACATATAAAATAGAAGTATATACACCATATAAAATAAACTAGGTTCATAAAAATAAATAAGTCTCATTGAAATGTAAATTTTGATGAAATCTCTTACCATGCATTTGATTTTGGGGCGAACATCATTTAACCTCCTGTATAAGGGTTTATTCATGTTAATAAATTATACCAGAACCATAATCATATCTATAATATCATATATTAACTTCTTATAATATCTTATTACCCGTTTGTTATTAATCTTTTATTATTTTCACTATTTCAGGTGTTAATTTCTTTGTTTGTCGAGTCTATTTTAACTTGATAGTTGTTGTTATTATTAATTATATCATGGTTAAATCATATATATAATTTAAAACATGATGTAAATATAATTAATATTTAGTATATATGTATTTATAATAATCCATAAAGTTTGGAGATAGGAAATAAAATTCACTATTCATGGAGACGGTAGGCCATATGTACGCATGAATGATACTTTCATTTTCTTATCATGTTTTAAAACAATGAAAAATATATGATATATATGTACATGTATATTATACTTATAGTGTCATATATATGTCATATATGTTACATAGGTTTATTAAAACCATCTTTTATACGTTCCACGTAAAGCGTGAATGAATCACATCGCTTTGAGGAGGCGGTAGTCCACACTTCCACTGTTGTATTTACACAAGATGGAAATAATAAAGGAATATTTCATATATAAAAATTAAATAAGAATAAATATATTATAAATATTATATATATCATATATAAAAATATTTTCCATCATAATTCCCATCCATGAAAGGTGGTAAAAGAAAAACGAACAATCATCATTTCACGAGGGGGTATTTCACCGTACACGAATGGTAAGTTTATTACCCATTATATGGAAGTGTATAGAAGTTTAGAAAGATAAATTAGAATAAAAAATATAATTATATTTAGGATACTGGTGTTATTATATAATAATTTAATAAGAATATTTTAGGTGGTGGAGAATGAAAATAAAACTAAAGAGTTTATAGAAGGATTTTACCTCTTATTTGGGTAACTCCTTTTAGTTTGCACCAAAACTATTACTTGGATAGATTTATTTCTAACATTAGGCTTATAGGTTTAGGGTAGGTATGTTAGGGATATATTTGGTTAGATATCAGTTGATCCAAAGTGGCTTGAGAGGTGCGAGGAAGTGTGAGGGGGGAGTGCCTTTTTTCAGTGAAGGAGGAGTAATATTTTTGTAAATTTTGGAAAAGGGAATTCCACACATGTTTTTAACATTTAAAGTGAATCCAATAATGAAAAAAGTATATAAAATGGATTTTTGGGTCTAAATATGATCTTACAATGGCTTTTGGACAATTTTATAGGTCATTTTTCTCCTTAATTTTGTGGTTTAGTCCCTTATTAAGCTAATTTGCCTCTTAACCGTTCTAATTAATTTTAATTATATTCCATAATAGTTTTGGTCAAAAACTAAGTTGAACATAATATACATTATAAATTATACTGATTCCAAATATGAAATCCATTTTTCTAAATTCTAGTCACAGAAGTGGCAAAAATTATGTAAAATTTAATCTTACAGATGGGATGCTAATGCAGGTTTTTAAAGTAAAAACTTTCAAAAGCTTTCTCAGTTTTTATATCCAATTTAAAAATAAAATTTATTAAAATGAACTAAACTAGAATATTTCACATAAAATTTATATAATTAATCTTTAAAACCAATAATTAATATAATTTTACCATTTAAACAAATTATAAAAAAAACAGTTTTGAATTAAAATTCAATATTTTTCACTATTCATCAAAAAATGAAACCTCACAAAAAAACACCAAAAAAACCATAAGATAATTTTTATGTTCATATTTAAATAATGAAGTTTATATTGAAATATTAAATTTATAAAAGGTCCATAAATTATATTTTAAATAGGTTCACCATTAAAAGGTGGTAAAAGTTCCTTTATAAAAATATTAGTTTGTGTGTGTATAATTGGGTTTGTTCTTATCTAACTCCAATAAAATCTATTGGATGAATGTAAAAAATATTTTATTGAATATATAACACATATATATATATCATTAATATCATTCACTAATTGTAACTAATTTAATTTATTAGGATAAAATATCTTTGTTATCATAAAAATAGTTTTCAATTAAAATATTCCCTTTAAATTAAATTTTTTCTTATATGCATTTATAATTAATTTGTAACCAATTAATTAATTTTATATTTTTTTAAACCATATATTTTTATATGTTAGTTAATACTATTCATAACTTCTAATTTAACAACTAGTTTAATCCTTATTATATTAAATAATATTATTTTAATAATATATTGTTGCTCTATAAAACCCGGTCTTGCGTGTAAAAAAAGATATTGAAGAAAGTATTTGTTACATGTAATGAAAGTTAACTTAGTATTGTTTTAATTTCAAGAAATATCATAGTTTTAATTTATTTAAATTAGTAATTTTATGATAATATCTCGGTATATTATATTCCCTTACGCACTTGATGTTGTGTGTCATACATGCTATCAAATATAATGTTCTTATTTTAGAATTTTGGGGTGTTACATTCTCCCTAACTTTATTAAATTGCATCCTCAAAATTTAAAATTGATCTTTGTAATAATTTTTTTATATTTCTTATTTTTAAATCCCACATCGACAGAAGGGTTCATAAAACATTCTATAGAAAAGAGATAATGGTAAATACAAAGGTCACATGGACTAACATATAACTAAGTATATAATTAGGAGAACATTAGTGTAACGTAGAGATACGTACATGTAGGAAATGCGTAAATATTTACAGGAAGTTATTGAGATCATCAATCACGAACAAGTGAATGATAAATGGAAAGTTGAGGGCCTTAAATCTATAAATCTTTGATGAGTTATAAGACCATCGATTGAAAAAAATCAAGGTATTAGGATAACATTTTTTTGATTTTCGATCATTTTCCTAATGTTGAGTAATTATTTTACTACCTATGAATATAATGAAATATACTGACTTGATACATTTCAATTTCATATGAACAATTATATATTTTTGTTGTTCTTCTATGAAATTCCAATTCATCCCTTACTCAAGGAAATGAATATAAAAATATTAACTTTGATGCCTAAAGCATTAAAATATACTCTTAATGGATCTTAAGGCCCATAAAAGAGTGACAAGTTTAACTATTTGTCTCTAAATATTCTCCAAATTCAATTTGGTTAATACATTAATATCTAAACCTAAAAATTAACATATTGGTTCATCATTAATATTTATTTGTCAAATTTTTTAACTAAAAACAATGACATTTTAACTAGGATATTGTGTATGTTTGTGGTTGACATTAAAACCTTATCATCTTTTGGTAACGACTTCAAGCCCTGTATCCTTTACTAATTGATGGGTTTTCACCCGACATACATGTTACCCTTTTCTTAAACTACATTATTATAATTTCCAAAATAAATGTGATGGACATCCTTGAGATTTAATCATCAAATAGATTACAATTTTCAATACAACCCCAATATAATTTATATGATTTCTAAAGCATGAAACCTTCTCTTAAATCTAAAACACATTAGGTTTAATCTTGGTCATTCATTTTTAAAATCATTCATAATGGTTTGTAAAGAAAATGTGAATTATCCTAAGAATATCTGCTAGGAGTGACAAACAAGGTGTGTAGTAAGACCCATTGTTATATACCAGGTTAAACTCAAGTCAGGATTAACACACCTTGTTGGAGTTGTTACCATTAGGTACATTTGTGCTAAAACCACATCCACTTGTAGTATCCAAACATGGGTGTATTTGTAGGAAGACCCACATAATCTCCACCTTACCAAAATTATAGGATGTTATTATATTCTTATCCTCAAAGTCCATCTTAGGGTTTTGTTCCCTAATCTATGTTTTCTAATTATATTTCACAAGGTTTCTACAAAACTGGCTATGATACCAACTATAGTGACCTAAACACAGAAAGCTCGAAGATGGTGTCTACTACTATTACATTGGCATAAGATACAAGTAAATATAATCCCCAAGGACTGAACGATTTAGTAGTCTCAGTCAACTAGATACATACATGAGACTTGTATAATAAATGAATACATTAATTACAACATAATGTTTTTTTTCATTCAAGGATAGTAACTTTATTCCATCCAGTGTATCCTTGCATATATTTCTTAGTTCACTTTAGGGAATCTTGGGGAAAGGAAACATAATAAGGAAGAGATGAAATTCTTAGTAAGGGTAAAGTATAGTAGAAGAAACTATGAATAAATGAGAATAGTCAATAAGGAAAGGTAATAATATAAAATGAATCCATGTAATCAATAAACGGAAAGGGATGTGTGTAAAAGATATGGTATGATAAATAACTGAAAAAACATTCCATAACTGGATATGGAAAAATCAATATGGAAAGTTAATAAACTTAAAATGAATTCCATTTAGTCAATAAAATGAGAAATAAATGAATCCATAGATATATCAATGCAAAATATCATGGATAAATAATAATTGAATCTAAATTAAGGAAATGGTTAATTACCAGACACTTTGTTTCCTAGATACATGGAACCATTACTACCATGACCTTTCACAATATGATTTAACATATTAGGTAAAAACCTATCTAATTATATCCAACTAACTCATCCCATGAGACTAAAGATGAATCTAGGGGCTATCTATAACCGGTCCCCACCTATGTCATATATATCCAAATCATTCCTCATATATTGAATAATTGATTTCACAATGTGCCTTATCAAAAATATGTATGGAGTAGAAGATAGAAATTTATCAGCAATTTCCCAGTTAATCAAATAACTATCAAGTACACACCATATGTAAAAATGTTATACATTTTAGGAAATAATCATATCCATGATAACTTGTATAGATATTTAGGGGAAACATAATGTTTAATGATCACTATAAATTGAATATTTCATGGGGACTAAAAGAAATCAAGGAAGTGATAGTCAATACAATACTTGGTTAAAGAAATCATAAGACATTCATAGAAATAATAAGGATGGTATCGATAAAAAATTTCTTAAGTGTAATAATGATAAAGGGTTGCTGTCATTGGTGAAATAGAAGAATAAATTTAAAATAATTATTGAGAAAAATATCCATTTGTTTTGAAAATATTTTTTGAAAAACACTTTCTTTGAAAATAACTTTTCAAAAAAATTTATTTTAAAAGAAACCTTTTAAATTTGGAAAGGATGCTTCGAATAAATAACAGTGGGTAGATTTACATGTGCTGTATAAGGTAAAAAGAACATTACTTTTTCATGGTAAATTTTTTGAAAAATTTCTTGTTCTGAATATGTTAAGTAGATTCTTTTGAGAACATTCATAAAAGAAAAAAAATGGTAAAAATATCTTTAATAATCATTTTGAAAAGGCTATTTTTTTTTATTTTTTTAGAAAATGGGGTTTTTAGAAGAAAAATATTTCTCCGACTAAAGAGTTAAATGAAGTTAAGTTTTCTTGAAAATATTTTCTAAGACATTTTGAGCACCAAAGAGTGAAAAATGGTAATAATACTTAAAAAAGGTCATGAATAACCAGAGGAGAAGAAAAGGAAATTTTTATTAGAAAATAATCAAATAATTTCTTCTGTTATAAATTAATTTGTCAAAAATCCCAAACAAAATTATATTGTAAACTAAACCCTTGAAATTATTATAATATTGAAGTGAGAATCAATCAATGAGTAGATTATGTGTATCAACTATAAATCTACATAAAAAAGGAAAAAAATAAATAGATAATCAAAGTCATTATACACATAATCATAGAATATGAATGACAATGAGTAAGTAGTATAACTCAATGAAAAAGAGTTGGGTTATGAAATTATTTTCCACTTGGGTAACTTTAACACAAATCCACTTAGAAGAAATAATTCAAATTGAAACTCAAAATACCATGAAGAATGAGTGAATCATGATATTAAAAGTCAAAATTGTAGTATGTACACTATATATAAGAAATTAAGTGCACAAAAATAAAGTGATTCTTTCCAGAGAAATTTAACAATCATAAAAGGAAGTGAGAGTTCAAAGATAATTGTTAAGAAGATTCTTGGGGAAAATAATCTTTTAACATTTCAAAGTGTCCCATACCACATATGAATCTTAATACCCATGAAGTAATAAAATTAAATGAAACATATAATATCATTAGAAAAAGTATATTCATGATATAAAATTTTAAAGGGAAATATATACACCATATAAGGACACTAGGTGAACAATAACAAATAAGTCTCTATAGAATATAAATTGAGACAAAATACATCACCTTGTGCTTCCTTTTTGGGTAAACATCCTTTATCCTTATGTATAATGGTTTTAAACATATAAATAAATTATAATAAAACCATTATCATATTTAAAATATCATATATTAAATTCTTATAATATCTCATTACCCATTTTTTATTAATCTTTCATTATTTTCACTATTTTGGGTGTTAATTGCCTAGTATGTTGAGTATGTTTTAACTTGTTACTTGTTGTTTATATTAATTATATCACTATTTCATCATATCCATAATTTAAACCATCATGAAAATATAATATATATTTAGTATATATATATTTAGAAAAATACATAATGTTTGGAGATAGTAAATGAAATGCACCATTAATGAAGATGGTAGGTCGTACGTACGCAGGAACACTACTTTCGTTTCCTTATAGTATTCTAATATAATTAAATATATATGATATATATGTATATGTATAATATAATTCCCATATCATATCTATGCCATATATGTTACATTGGTTTATTAAAAACATCATGTATACATTCCATGTATAGCATGAATGAATCACATCGCTTTGAGGAGGCAGTAGTCCACACTTCCACAAACGATGTTATTGTATTTATAGAAGATGGAAATAATAAAGGTATGTTATATATATAAAAATTGTAGAACCATCAATATATTATAAATATCATAAATATAATATATTTATAGGGTGTCCATCATAATTCCCAACCATGAAAGGTGGTAAAGTAAAAACGAACAATCATCATTTCGTGAGACAATAGTTCGCCGTACAAGAATAGTAAGTTTGTTACCCATTAGATGGAAGTGTCTGTAAGTGTAGGTAAAACCATTAGATTAAAAAAATATCAATATATTCCGGACACTATTTTTATTATATAATAATTTAATTATAAGAGTTTAGGGGGTGGAGAATTAAAATAAAACTAAAGAGCTTGAGGAATGATGTTACCTCTTATTTGGGTAACTCCCTTTGGTTTGCATTAATGAGATTCCTTAGATAGAATTATTCCTATGGTAGGGCTTACATGTTTAGGGTATGGATTTATAGGATCTATTTGGATAGATATTTGTAAATTCAAAGTGTCTTGAGAGGTGTGATGAAGTGGGATGGGTGAGTTTTTTTAGTGGAGGAGTGACACTCTTATAAATTTTGTAAAATGGAACTCCACCCATGTTTTTCCCATTTAATGTGGATAAAATAATGTAAAAAATTACATAAAATAGAATATAGGGTCAAAATTTGACCATAAAATGGATTTTGGACAAGCGCCTAGGTCATCTTTCCATTAAGATTATGGTTAAGTCCCTTGTTAAGTTAATTTTCCTTTTAATCATTGTAATTAATTTTATTTACTTTCATTAGTATTTTTGTTCAAAAAATAAAATGAAATTATTATAAATTATAAGTTATACTAATTCCAAATATGGAATAGATTTTTCAAAATTACAATTACATAAGTGGCTAGAATTATTTTAAATTTAATCCTGCAGACGGGATGACAATTGAGGTTTTTAAAGTAAAACCGTTCAAAAATTTCCTATGTTTTTGTATCCAATTTCAAAGTGAAATTGATTTAAATGACCCAAATTGAATTAATTGATATAAAAATTATATAATTAAACTTTAAAACCAATCATAAATATAATTTAACCTTATAAATAAATTAGACAAAAAAGAGCTTTGAATTAAAATTAAGTATTTTTCATTATTCATCAAAAAATAAAACCTCATAGAAAATACAAAAATCTCACCCTAAGATAATTTTTAGGTTCAAATTTGAATAATGTATTTTATTTTGACATATTAAATTTCTAAAAGTTCAAAAAATTAGATTTAAAATAGGTTTTCCATTAAAAGTTGGTAAAAATTCCTTTATAAAAATATAGGTTTATGTGTGTCAAATTGGGTTTGTTCTTGTTTTATGACTATCAAATATACTGGATGAATGTCAAAAATATTTGATTTAACATATGAAATATATATTTCATTAATATAATTCACTAATTTTAATTAATTTAATTTATTATGATAAAATAGTTTTGCGAGCATAAAAATAGTTTTCTATAAAAACATTCTCTTTATATTCAATTGGTTATTATATTCATTTATGATTAATTTGTAACAAATGAATTCATTTTATATTTATGTAAACCATAAAAGTTTTATAATTTAGTTAATTCTATTCATAAATTCTAATTTAACCGCTATGTTAAGTCTTATTATATTAAATAATATTATTTTAATAATATATTGTTGCTTGGTAAAACTCGATCTTGCTTGTAACGTAATCTATCAAAGAAAGTATTTGTTGAATGTAAAAAAAGATAGATTTGTATTTCATTAAATTTAATCTATATCATAGTTTAAATTTATTTAAAATAGTAATTTTATTATAATGTTTCAGGATATTATATTCCCTTATGTTCTTCGTGTTTCATGTCATACACGCTATCAAATACAATGTTCTTATTTTAGAATTTCTGGGCATTACATATACACTATGAAACTTATTATATTATCATAAAATAATGGTTTAAATAAAAATTATTTATAATATATATAATAAAATAACTTAACATCATTCCAATATTTATTAATAAGAAATTAATAAATATATTATATGATTAGAAGATACATGTTTCTTAAAATTATTTTTATGTATTATTCATTATTATATTAAAATAGATTTTATTCACTTTTAGAAATTGAATTTTATAATTTTTTTGAATATTTTCAATAATAATATTCAAATTAGGTAGTGGGATTAATTTTTTAGGTATAAAATTATGTTACCAAGATAAATATTAGTTACCATGTTAAAACAATTAATTTTCAAGGAATGAAATTTTTCTACATATTTTTCTTTTAAATTAAATTTATCTATTTTAAAATAAAGTATCTAATATGATGTTTAAACATATATATAAAAAAATAAATAGTAATGTAATTGGTAATCATTGATAAATAAGAATAAGAACATATAATTATTAAAATGAAATTAAAAAAAAATGTTTTTCAACACATTATATGTTTTAATTTAGAAGTAGATTTTATTATATATAAAAATTGAATTAGATTAATTGGAGTCTCAATTCAGATTATACACATAAAAATTTTAAAATATGAAGGGTTCACCCTAATATTAATCTAATTCATTGGGTAAATAATTGATCTTTAGAGTTGACAAATTTATGATATCTTGGAAACATGCCTTAGTAATGTTTTGGGATACCTTAGTAAAAAACCTTGGTAATATAAAGGGTGTTCCATGAAAGCAATCTAATTCATTGGTTTAAGAATTAATATCTAGATATGAAATTTTCATGATACCTTAGAAGCGCTCCTTGGTAATGATTTATGATAACTCTATGAATAACCTCAGTAATAAGATTTTACAACACCTTATTGACGTAATTTGGTGACATGAATATTAATGTATTATGTTTATGTTATATACACATTTAAATTTTATTACTAATATACTTATGATCATATTATTCTTCATGTAATTATATTCATGTTCTTGTATTTATATTCTTATGTTACACCCCAAGGATTACCTATGATATATTCTGATTTCATTGATTATCTATTATTGTGCATCTAAGTTAACCCCTTTATTATTTTTACATTTCACCATGTTATGAAGAAAAGTAATATTTAATTTGTGTCAAGAATATTATCCCATGTGAAGAATTTGTGAGATATGTTGAAGAATCATTATGAATTAAGTAGTTATTTATATAGGGAAAATTCGTCCATTGATTGAAAAAGATATGGGTTTTGTTAGTTAATTTTTTTAATAACTATATAAAACTATAAATCTAAAATGTTTTTTTAATGTATTGTAATGAATTATTTTTATTAATATATGTAATTTAGATGGTAAGATCCTTGGGGTTCCATAGTTGTCATCAGAGAAGTGTATAGATAAAATTAAAGGTTAGGATTTTAGTATATGATAATTTGAGGGAAACTAAGTTAAGTTTGATCATAATTTATAAGGTATATATAACCATATATGTTTTTTTGTAATACCTTTAGATTTTATGAAATATTTTTTTGTAATAAATTTAATTTCTTAGATAGCTTGTGTTATACTCAACAATGGGTTTTAACAAACAATGATATATTATTAATATTATTATTTTAACACAACCATTATTATCCAGCTGTTAAACTAGTTTTAATGAATATTAATAACCATATTTTAAATATTAATTATAATTTTTTAATATTATGAAAACATATTGATAAAAAATTACTAAAAATTTGGTAAATTCATTATAGGTTTTGAAAATACTATTTTTCTCAAAAGAAGATGATGATTATTTACTATTGTGAACAATAATAAAATTAAATATTTACCAATAAAAAAAATTAATTTAATAAAATAAACTTGATTTTTAAATCATCATTTCAAAATTATATTAGGGTGATTTTTTGGGTTTTTTCTAAAACGTTAAATGTTTCGATGAATAGTGAAAAGTACTTGTTTTTATATTGAAAAATACCTTTTCATTTAAATAATTTATAAGGTTAACTTTTTATTTTAAAATGGGTTTAAATGTAAAATTAGTTCAATCATATATCTATTAATCCAATTTAGGTCATTGAAATAATTTTAATAATGATGTTTTATATAGAAACATTTTAAACATTTTAACATTTTCACTTTGGAAATTTGCTTTATCATCGTACCCATGGGTTTAATTTTAAATTAAAATTTTATAATCCTATGAGTTGAATTTTTAAAAATAGATTCATTATTTTTATCCATTATAATTTATACTATCTAATAAGTTAAACTTAAAATTTTACCATAATTAATAGAAAAAATAGTAAAACTTATTTACCACGGTTAAGGTAAAAATTGGTTTACTAGGGTGTTAAACTCTAAATATAAGGGTTAAATAGGACCCAAATATTGTCTAAAACATATTATATAGACATATTTTGACTTTATAATGTATAATTATCGATAATGGTTTATTTTTGATCCTTTTGGCATGTAAAAAATAAGGGTAAACCTTTTTTCTTTTCAAAATATTACAAGTGTGACACTCATCTCAATCATAAAAGGAAAACACTTCTCCTCACCTATTGAGACTTCCAAAACCATTTCCTTCAAACGATTCCTGGCCAAATAACATCATATAAGATTAATTTTATTCTTAAATATTACTTAGGAATCATTTTGTTGTAAATGAAAAGAAGTTATTCAAAGAAGAGGTAATGTCCCTGACCAATCATTTTTTTTAATTTCTTCATCCGCATCCTTAAATTATTATTAAACCATGAATATATAATAAAATAAATATATTAAATATAATAATATTTTATTATTAATTTTTAAAAAACTAAATCATTATACACCTCTATCAAATGGGATATAAAATCATCATTCGTGTGTAAGGTGGACTACCGCCTCCCAAACCGATATTATTAATTTTCCATAACCACCTCTCACAATGGGATATAATGATATATTTAACATTTATATATGATATTTAATATATTATTATACCTATTTAATTATAATATCACATTTAAATTCTTACCTATAAACCCATTGAGAAAACAATAATGTCGCTCGTGTGTACGATGCACTACCGCCTCATGAACCGATATGATGTGTTTTTCATTTATGATTTTCCTATATGGTAATAAGGATAAATTTAATGAATATATATATATATATTATATTTTTAACATAATTATACTTATGTAATTATTATCTCACACAATCCTTCTATCTTTCTATTCCATGGGGGATATGATAATGTCGTTCGTATGTATGACGGACTACCGCCTCACGAAGCGATGTGATTAATTTTTCACTAACACTTTTCATGGAAGGTAATTAGGGTAAATTTAATGAATATATGTGATATATATGAAAAAAAATTGTTTTTTAATATATAATTTATCTTTATTCATTTTATCCTCTGAGAAAATGGATACAACATTCACACATATGTACAACCTATTATTTCCTTGAACGATGTATTTCATTTTTTATATCTAAGATTTATGTATTACTATAAATACATATATAATGAATATATATGATATTTATATTATGTTTAAAATTATTTAGATTTAGAACCATGATCAAAGTAAGAGGACTAAAAATACCAAACCAAAATATATGTGAAAAGTGAAGCAATTATTACCCGAAACATAATTTTAACAAGGAATTGTTAATAAACCGGTACTAAAAGGTCATAAGTATATCATATATGGTATTATATATATTATTATGGTTCCATAGTATATTTATAATAAAATTATATTTATTATACAGTAGGATCGAATGTGTTTGAAGGAACCCAAGATTTAAGGTAAGGGATTTTTGTCTCAAATTTCCTTCTTTGGGATATAAGTTATGTTACACACCTATCTTCATCTATGTGGTGTATATAAAACACATTTGACATGTTATATCATGAATATAATTATTTTAATGATATTCAAAGTTTCATTTGATGTTATTCTTTAATGGGGCCTACTATTAAAAGGTTACCAAAGTGGTAATGGTTTTATATTATAATTTAATTGTTTATGATTATGATTTTGATGATGAAATATTATGATGTTATCTCAATAAAATCATTAATTTTATTATCCTATGGTTATTTCATGATAATAAATGTTTCCCTTTATTTTTATCTCTTTATTTACTCAATAGTTCAAAATAATTTTTTAAGAAGCATCATCTTTATTTCTCTCTTCGGTCAAAAAACCATTTTTCTTCAAAAACCATATTTTATAAAAATGATTTCAAATTTTTTAGTATCCTACAAATTATTTATTAAATATATTCTTAACCATTTTTAAATTTTTACAATTTTTTTTGAAAATAATATTCATGTCTTTTTTTAAAAATGTCTCGTTTGTCATTTACCAAAAAATTGAATGGAATATTTGTTTTAACATGTACGACATAAATGGAAATTCATGACACTACGTAAATTATTTGATTTAAAGATTAGTTTATAATTTTCCAAGATTATTTTAAAATAAAAGGATTTATACTATATTTTATGAATTTATAATTTTAAAAAATGTTATTTTCAAAGAAATGATATTTTCCTTAAAGAAATTTTCAAAGTGATTTTTCTTTCAAAATTAGTTTTTATCTAAGATTCCATCATATGATGTGACTTATGATTTAATAGGGATATGATATAAGGATACCATTATTTTTATTTATCTTAATGGTATATGTTTATGATGATAATATTCTTATGAAACCCATTTCTTTTTTCCATGGGTTATACTTTGATGAAATGATGAAATTATTATGAAACATATTTATTTTCAATAGATTATGTTATGATGTAATAATGATATTATTATGAAACCAGTTTATTTACCATAGTTTATGTTATGATAAAATGTTTATGAACCTCATTTATTTTCATTAGTTCTGATATGATGAATGTTTTATGATCTTATAGCACACATATGCATTATTTTTATTATGTGATAGATGGGACCTATATATCCGTCCAATACATTGGGTAAATATTGATATATCATGTGATACAAATGACTGGAATGGGGAGTGAACCTAGTTTAGTAAGGGACTTTCCCCACTATGATAGTCTTGGGACCGAACCTTGATTACTACAATTGTTTGGGGGGTGAACCCATTCTACTATGATAGCCTTGGAAATGATCCTTTAATACTAGGGAAATGATGTTTTATTCTCATGTGTATCACAAAAAACTTTGTATTATTATAATTTTATGTTCTCATGATTCACGTTTCTTTATTTCTTTTTTATTCGTCTCTTACGAACTACAAATATTTATTCCATGACTCAGGATTATTATCTTTGATATATAGTGTTTCTTTTTCAAATGTTATGCTCATGTTATCTTACCCTTATACTCATGGTATGCTTATGTATCTCACTTTTATACCCTTAATACGAATATGAGCTCACTCATTATTATGTTTCCTTTCCCCATGTTATGAAGAAAGGTTTTATGTAGGGTATTCCAATGAAGAGTACACTATGCGAATATCTTTGTGGGATATGTTGAAGATCATTCAAAAAATAAGAATATTTTTTTTCTACTCTCTAAAGTCACTATTCCTTTACAATCCTTAGGAATGTGTTTCTATAATACAATGAATATTCATCGAAAAAGATATTATATCTATCTATGAAAATCCTAGATTTCTATAGTTGGTATCTAATGACTTGTTTAGTTAAACTTTGTAAACTAGGATGATAAAATTTTAGTGAGATCCCTAGGGACATTTCTAAGAATATGTATAGGGATGTGTCTATGTATAAGGATAAGAATGATTCAAATTATAGGAAAATGTCCTAGAATTTTTTTAAAGGATATATGGAGTGGTTTTCAAGAAATTAAATCCATTTATGGATAATATAAGTGGATGTGACTCTGGAAAAGAGGTACTTAGGGGTAATAACTCTAAAATAGGAACATTGAGTGAGAATTTATCATAACCTAGTATATGATAATTATCCTTTTGTCACACTTAGTTTGACACTCATAGGAGATAAGATTTGTAAATTCAAAAACTCTTTACAAACCATCATGAAGGATTTTAATAATGTTTACAAATGATATAGGATAAATCTAAGGTGTTATATATTAAAAAGAAGGTTTCATGATTTATAATTCCTATAAGTGATTCTTCATGATTATGTGGTTTTACACTATGATTAGTGTTACTCAAACTATGTTTTTGGTTTTCTATTACTAAATGTAACGAGAAGGAATTATGATAACAATAAATGTGATGGACAATTTGGTTATTATGAGAAACCAAATTTGATGATGATTAGATAAAAAGATATTGTGATTATGCTTAATCAACTACCATGATATATGATTAATAACATGAAATTTGGTGATATTAATAACATTTAAAATAATAGGAATATGGAATTTTATAAAATTTCATGTGGTAATGAACATAAAAGAAGGAAGATTCAGCTTTCTATAAGTCAAGAAGGTGGGAAGAAGAACCTAGAAGAATATCTCAAATAGAGGGGGATATATTTTCTATGTGTAAATAAAGGTCATATATAAAAAAATTACTAAGAAATTCAATATATTATATGTGAGGAACTTGGAAATCATCTAATTCAATACCCTAAAATAAACTTTATCCCTTAGAACAAGGAATTACCTATGTTATACAAAATCATTGAGGTAAAAGGGTTAAAGAATTTATATATCTGGATTTAAGAATTATATTGCAAAATTATTTTACCAATGTTATTTTGGTTATAAGAATAATGAAACATCTAAGGATATTGTTATTTTTGGAATCATATGTGAATCCATATAATATTATCATAAGATTTATGGATTCCATAACGCGTTTATAAGATTAATGTTAATCACGAGTTTACAGTGTTGGACACCCCTTTTTAGGTTTTATGTGATAAGAGTTTATCAAGAGTAAGGATTTTTGGGAGAAATTTATAGAAATATAACCCTTTGGATTAGTATATGTTTTACTAAAAAAGTTAGTTGAGGAATAATACCTTCAAATTTTGGGGGAATAATATTAAATGTATTGGTAACCATTAAGGTTTATCTTATCTTTAATGTTAAGGTAATTATGAGCTATTGTAATTTCATAATGTTTTAGGAACAATATTAATATGAATTTGGAAAAAGGATAACCTGCAAGTTGGGTGATGACCTATTGCATCTGATAAGGACATGGGGTTTGAATCCACAACTTAAGGATGACAAGGTTATAGAACATACCAATAGCCTATATGAATGATTATTTCTTGTGGGATAAAATGAAGAGAGATACTGCTGAGTATGTATAAATGTACTTGGTATATCAATAATTTATAGATGAGAGACAAAAGTATAAGGAGATGATACAACCATTATCCATACAAGAATAGAAATGGGAAAACATCTCATTGGATTTTGTCATTGGACTCCCCAAAGCATATAAAGGGAACAATGCTATGTAGTTTTTAGTCAATCACAAAATGAATTCAGCACACTTAATCAATATAAAACAATATTTCTATTTGGATAAGTTTTATAGGATATTCATAAAGGAAGTGGTAAGGAAGTATGGAGTACTACATTCAATTTTATCTGATTGGGATCTAATGTTTACCTTGAATTTCAGGTGAATTATTCAAAAATATCTTGAAACAAATTTAATTTTTAGAACTATATGTCATTATTAGAAATATAGTTATCTTGAGAGAACAATTAAAACCATATAGGATATGATAAGATCTTGTTAAATGGATTTCAAATCTGTCTAGGATCAAAACCTTTTTATAGTTGATTCTTCATACAATAATAACTTTCACTTGAGCATTCATATGGATAATTATGAATACATTTATAAAAATAAATATATAACTCCAATGTACATGAATGAATTTATAGAAATAAATCTATTAGGACATGATCTAGATGATGAAATGGAAGTTAAGTTTAGAGTCATTCAACAACATGTAAGGGCAACCCAAATTTTATAGAAATGTTATAATTATAATCATAGACACATTATAGAATTTGAAGTTGGTGAGAATGTGTTTCTACGAATTTCTATATAGAATAAAAAAAGGTAAAATAAGCCCTAGGTATATCGGTGCCTTTGATATTATTGATCGTATTTGGACCATATCTTATCACTTGGTTCTTCCATTGAACCTCTCTTAGGTTTATGATGTGTTCCATATATCTCTCATGAGGATATACAAACTTGATCCATCACATGTAATAATATAAAAGGTCATACCAATGTATAAAAACCATTATAATGAGGGAAAACCAATGGATATTCTAGATCATACAGAGAAAGTTCTATGAAATATGACCACTCACCTAGTCAAACATTTTTAGTGAAACCACCAGTTTGAGGAAGCTATGTTGGAACTTGATGATATGATAAGGAAGAAGTATCCTCATCCATTTGTATCAGATTGAAAAACTTTAGAAGAAGAAATAAATTTTAAGGGGGGTATAATGTAACACCCTAAGATTTTATGAAATATATTTTTTAAAAAAATTTAATCATTTCGATAGCCTACATTGCACACAATACTGAGTTTTAAAAAACGGTGATATATTATTAATAGTATCATTTAAACAAGAAAACTATTATCTATAAATTAAGCTAGGTGTAATTAATAGTTAAAAGAAAATTTTAAATATTAATTATAATGGTTTTATATAAATCAAACATCTTGAAAAAAATTACTTAATTTTCGATAAATACTTTATATGTTTCGAAAAGACTATTTTCTCAAAAAAATGTTTTTTATTTCTTATTACGAATAATAATAAAATAATTTTTTACACCTTTATAAAATTAATTTAATAAGATAAACTTAATAACTTAAATTATGATGTTAAAATAATCTTAGGGTGAATTTTTTGTATTTTTCAGAAAAGATTAATTTTTTAATGAATTGTGAAAAGTACTCATTTTTATATTGAAAACTACCTCTTTGTTTAAATAATTTAAAATATTATTTTTCTTAAAAATGGGTTTAAAAGTAAAATTAGTTCAAATATATATCTATTAATCCAATTTATTTCATTTAAATCATTTTTATATTAAATTTAGATATAAAAACTTTTTAAACTTTTGAACATTTTCTCTTTGGAAAAATGCTTTCTCTTCACGCCAACATGTTTCATTTTAAATAAAAATTTACCAACTATGTGAGTTGAATATGTAAAAATGTATTATTTATTTTAAATAATCATAATTTATTTTATATAATAAGTTAAAAATAAATTTTGATGATAATTAATAGTAAAAATAGAAAAAATTATTTGTCGTAGTTAAGGTAAAAATGGGTTTACTAGGGGTTAAACTAAAACGATAAGGATTAAAAATTACATAAAACTTTTCAAAAACCATTTTTATTTACATAGTATGACCTTATAATTCTTAATTCTTACGAATGATCTATTTTGGAGCCTTATTTCACGTGCAAATCATGGGTAAACCTTTTTCTTTTAAAAAAATTACAAGTGGGTCCCTCACCTAACTTATAAAGGGCCACCCATTCTCCTATCCTATTAACTCTTCCAAAACACTTTAGTTTGGAAAATAACTACAAAAATAACTTAATTAATTCCATCCTATCATCATAGAATCCTTATTTTGGTCATAAATCCAACCTAAGAATCCTTTTGAGGAAAACTAAAAGAAGTTGTCCAAAGAAGAGTAAACATCCATAACAAATAATTTTATTTTATTTCTTCCCCCACCTCCTTAAATTATTATTAAAGAATGATAATATAATAATATCAGTATATTAAATTATTTTATATTTTATTATATTAATTTAATAAACTAAATTAGTCTTCTTTTCCATCTAATGGGACATGAAATCATCATTCATGTGTACAGAGGACTACCGCCTCGTGAACCGATGTTATTCATTTTCCGTAATCACCTCTCAAGGGTGGATATAATGATGGATTTACTCTTTATATATGATAGATATAATATTAATATACCTCTATAATTATAATACCACATTTACCTTCTTACCTCCAAACCTATTTGGAAAACAATAACGTCGCTCATTTATACGACAACCTACCGTCTCATGAACCGATGTGATGTGTTTTTTATTTATAATTTATGTAGATGGTAATAAGGATAAATTAAATGAATATATAATATATTTTTAACATAATTATAATTATTTAGTTATTATATCACATATAATTTCTTACTATCAATTTCATGGGGGATACGATAACATCATTCATGTGTACCATGGACTACCGCATCACGAAGTGATGTGATTTATTTTTTAATAATGATTTTCATGGAATGTAATTCGGGAAAATTTAAAGAATATATGTGATATATATGAAATAAAAAGGATTATTTAATATGAATATAATATTTCACTTTCTTATATTTGATCCTTCAAGAAAATGGAAACAACGCTAATGCGTACGTATGGTTTACAGTCCTGATGAACGATATATTTCATTTTCTATTTATTAATTTTATGGGTTACTATAAATAAATATATAATGAATATATATGATATTTATATAATTTTTAAAATTATGGATATTATTGAACCATCGTCAAATTAAGAGGACTTAAAATACCAAACAAAAACATACGTGAAAAATGAAGTAGTTATTACCAAAAATGAAATTTTAACATGGAATTGTTAATAAAAGGGTAATAGAATAAAATAGGTAAATAATTTATGGTATGATTTATATAATTATGGTTATACAGTAGATTTATAATAAAAATATATTTATTATACAAGATTTTCAAACACGTACAAAGGAAGTGAAGACATAAGGTAAGATATTTTTTCCTCAAATTTCATTCATTGGAATATAATGTTATGCACTTATATTATTATATGTGGTGTATATAATAAAAATTTTACATGTTATATCATGAATATAATTATTTTTAGGATATTTAATTTTTAATTTTATTCTATTCTTTAATGTTTCCTATGGTTCAAAGGATAGTAAATTGGTAAAGGTTTGATGTTAAGATCTCATTTTTTATCAAGGTTGTTTATGATTATGCTTTTGAAGATGAAATATTATGATCCATATATAAATAAACTAATGAATTTTAAAATTATATAGATATTTCATGATAATACATTTTTTAGTTTATTTTACACTCTTTATGTACTCAATAGTTTAAAATAATGTTTTTTAGAAAAACTGTCTATATTTCTCTATTCGGTCGAAAACCTATTTTTCTTACATAACTATGTTTTATAAAAATTATTTCAAAAATATTTTTAATTTTATAAAAATGATTTATTAAATAAACACTTACCTATTTTATAATTTTTAATTTTTTTGAAAGGAATATTCATATTTTTTTTCCAAATAAGGCATGTTTATATTTTATTGAAAATTTGAAAGGATTTTTTGTTTTAACGCGTATAACATTAACATAATTTTCCAATGTATTAACTGTAGATTTAGTTTAATATTATTTTATAATTTTTCTATTTTATTTTCAAAAAAATTATTTCCACAATATTTTTTGAATTTTTTATTTTTCAAAAGGTGATTTTTAAATAAAAGATATTTTCCTCAAGAAACATTTCAAGTGATTTTTCATTAAAAATAATTTTTCATATAAGATATAATGATATAATATTACTTATGAGTTACTAGAGATATTATCCAAGGATGAAATTATTATTATTTTTCTAAATGGTTTATGTTTTTGATGACAATATGCTTATTAAACCTAATTCTTTTTCAATGGGTTATTCTTTGATGAAATGATGAAATAATTATGAAACCTATCTATTTTACATAATTAATGTAATGATGAAATAAATATGGAACAAATTTCATTTCCATATGTTACGTTATAATGAATTTTTTTTAAAACCCTTTTCATTTCATGGGGTTTCATGGGTTCTAATATAATGAATGTTTTATGATTTTTGGCACACATATTTATAAATTTTATTATGTGATAAGTGGTATATATAGATCAATGAAATTTATAGGGTAATGATTGATATCTCATGAGATAAATACGAATGGAATGAGAAGTGAACCCAGTTCAGTAAGGGACTTTTTCCACTATGATCACCTTGGGAGTGAGCTTTGAGTCCTATGATGGTTTGGGGAGTGAACCCATTACTCTATAATAACCTTGGAAATGAGCCTTAACTATTAAAGAAATATTTTTTTATACTTAATTGTATGCCATAAATCTTTATCTTACACCAATATTACGTTATCATGGTTCATTTTATTTGATTTTCATATGATTCATGTCTCGTGAACTATTAATCTTTATGTCATGAATCAAGATTATGATCTTTGATATACAAGGTATGGTTTTAAAATGTTATGCTCACGTTATCATACCCCTATGCTCATGTTATGCTTATATATTTCCCTAATTTATCGTTACTGAGCATCTAAACTCTCTATTTCTTATGTTTCCTTTCCACGGGTAATGAATATTGGTTTTAATTAGGGTATTTCTAACAAGAGTACTATGCAGTAAGATATTTATGAAAGATGTTGAATATTTTTTAATAAATAAGAATATTTTTTATCTACTATCCAAAGGCAATATACCATTACAATCCTTATGTGTGTGTTTGTGTAATGAAATGAATATTCATCTAAAAAGATGTAATATCTATTTTTGAAAATCCTATGTCACTATATTTTTGAGGTAATATTTAATATTTTAGGGATTGGGATAAGTGAAATTTAGTGAAAACCCTAGGTATAAGTATAAGGGATAATTATACATATATTATGACATTCTAAAGTTTTAGTTTAGTGCACATTGTATAGTTCTCCCAGAAATTAAATCACTATATAAATACTGGAAGGTGGATTCATTTTTAGCACAGACGAACCTTGGGTAATCTCTAAAAAAGGGTTGGTTGATTACTAAATAAATCTTCACTACCGTGCATGATGAGTGGTAATATGATTGCACACCTAATAAGACACTATTGGTGGATATGATTTAGTTAATTTTTTTTTATTTATAATCCATTATGAAGGATATATCATGTTAAGTAATTAGGTTAAGGAATATGAGAGAACCCAACCTAAAGAAACCTAGATTTAACTGATAGTGGTTTAGGATGAACTGAATGTCAATGTAATAATTTCAAAGAGTAAGAAATTTTGAGGTTGAATTTTTCATGTAATTATCTCACAATAATTTTTATGTTGTTAGTCACTCATGTTAACTCCCTTTAGGTTTAGTAATTAGTGGATCCTAAAGAATTCAAGTTAACAATGGATTCCATGGACAATACTGAGACTATCCCAATGAGAAACCTAATAAAATATGGACTGAAGTTTGAAATATTATGATTATACCAAACCAAATATCAAGAATTATGATTTAAAATATAAAAATAGTAGAATTACCAAAAAAAAGAAGAAGATAAGGATAAAGTCTCATAGAAGTTTGGTCGAAAAAGAAAATTTAGTAAATAAGATTCAATTTCATATGTGTCAAGAATGTGTGAATAAACACTCAGGGGGGATGTATCAAGGGAACTTTAATATTATTTTTGTGGGGGAAAGTAGTAAATATATTAAAAAATTATTGAGGTAAAAATAATCAATCAGTTAATACAATAAATAGAAAAGTTATTTTTCGTAGTCATACCTAATATATTAATATAGACACCCCATTTTAACATATATCTTGAGATATTGTTATCTTTTGGATACCCTTAAATAATTTTTTAGTGGGTGATAATTAAACTCCTGCGGATACAATTTATTTAAGTGGGAATAATATAACACCATTTGATTTTAAATTATAAATTTTCCTTTAAAACTGAATACATTCAATAGATTTCATCACATAAAACACTGAACAAAAAAGAATAAAAAAACGATATATAGATGTTTAATTGGTGAGTAAATCTAAAGGTAACTGAATTATAAAATACATATAGAAATAAAAATAAATATTTTTTTAATGCTTATGATTTGATAAAATTTAATTTGTAAATCTAAACAAAAAAAAGAATCATTTTATGAATACAAATTTATATTCTTAAAAATTTCATTTTCATGCACTATGAAGTTTGTTATGTTATCGTTAAATAATGGTTTAAATGAAAAGTATTGATAATATATATAGTTAAATAAGTTTAAATGTCTCAAATAGTAATTACCAATAAATTAATAAACTTATTTTATGATTAAGAGATACATTTTTCTTAATATTGTTTTTATGCTTTATACATGCTTATATTAAAGTTGAGTTTAATTAATTTTAGAAGTTTAATCACATAAAATTCTTTAAATATTTTTAATTAACATTTTCAAATTAGGTGATGGGTTTAATTTCTTTTTTGAGAATAAAATTAAGCTACCAAGATAAATATTAGTTCTCATAGTAAAACATTTATTTTCAAGGAATGATAATTTTCTAAATATTGTGATTTTAAATTAAATTGAACTATTTTAAAATAAATAATAATATGATGTTTAAAAATATAAACAAATAAATTTACACTCATTTAATTGGTAATAAAATATAAATAACATTAATAAAACTTAATTATTAAAATTTCATTTTTCTTCAAAAATAGTTTTTTAACATATATTTAAATTAAATGATAATTATATCATATTTAGAAACTGAATTAGATTTAATGTATGTTTCTCCATCATATCACTCCAATGTGTTGGATAAATAATTAATATGTAGATATGAAATGTTTTTGATACCTTGGATAGATTCCTCGGTAATGTTTTATGATACCTTTTTTAACAACCTTGGTAATATAAAGGGTGCATCCTAATAGTGATCCAATAGACTGGGTAAAGAATTAATATATAATGATGAAATGTTCATGATAATTTGACAATATTCATTGGTAATGTTTTATGATACTTTGGTGAATAACCTTTCTAATATACTTTTACAACACCTTAGTGATGAATTTTGGTGATTTTCTTATGAATGTCTCATGTCTATGTTATTAACACATTTCCATGTTATGCCTCATGTACTTATGCTCATGTTATGTATAATGTATTTATATTTATGTTATTATGTTTATATATTTTGTTATTCCCCATGTATTTCCTATGATATGTTCTGATTTCATTGATTAACCCTTACCAAGAATCTTAGCTCACCCCTTTCTTATGTTTCCATTTCCCCAGGTTATAAAGAAAATTAATTTACAAAATTATTATAAAAGAGTATTTTATATGGATAATTTTTGTAATATTTTTAAGACATATTATATATTAATAAATTATTTATATAATGGGAAAAATGTCCATTATTTGAAAAATAAATGGGTTTTTAGTTAATGTTTTATATTAACTATTTAAAACTCTAAACCTAAAATGTCTTGGAAATGTATTATAATTAAATATTTATTTGAAGTCATTTAATTGAGAAGGTCACATCATTAGGGTTCTATTATGAATTCCCATTATACGTCTAGGTATTTAGTTATTTTATATAGGGAATTCCTAAGAGGATACATAGTATTTGGCCTTCATGTTTATATAAAATTACACTAACAATCTTATTAGATATAGATATTACTCATATATAGAATGCCTTGGTCAATTACCTTGGATTAGACTGTTATACCTATTTGGATTCCTTGGTGGCCACCTAGGTTTCAACCTTTTGGGGTATATGGATTGCTTGTGTGGTTACTTGGGAATCCACTTCTATACCTATTTATGAGGTGGGCATTATTCCCCTCAAGGATATTACTGGGTGGGTCGATATCCCATTGGATGGATGGTATGAGATTGTCTGGTGGGGAACAATTCCCCCTATATATACTTTTGAATTCCTGGGTGGGTTGATATCCCATTGGATAGATGGTATGAGATTGTCTCGTGGGGAACTATTCCCCCTATATGTACTTTGGAATTTCTCGGTGGTTATCTAGGATTTAACCATTGGGATTGTTACTTTTGGAATTCATAGGATTACCTCATAAGAATTGGTTCTTACATATAATATTATTTTGGATGTAGAGACCTATATGGTTGGAATTATTATATAATATTCTCAAAGACAATATAACACTGGGCAATTCATGTATAGTCAATCCTAGATTTCATTTTAGAACATGATGATTGATGATGGTTATTTTTATGCTTTCACACTATAGTTATTTATTTATCCCATGTATATCATATGTGCATAAACTTATTTAATGGTTATTTTTGGGACCATGTTTGTTATATCCTTGTGATTTTTACTCACACCCTACTCAGACATCCATGAAACTTGGGTACCTAAGTAGATTTTATTGATCACTGGTTCAAGCAGGGAAGAGGCCTAATATTGCATGATTGAATGAGATTGTTTGGATGAGATTATACATTGGAATGAATTGAGGATAATGGATGGATATTGTACATAAATTTATTTTTATTCTTTTATTTAATATTATATATGTGATCATCCTAGCAGGAGAACAATGTTGATATTTTTTGGTATGATCATGTGTCTGTATGACTGTATGCTTCAACACATTATTTGATATATCATGTCTATGTTTATTTCTTCAATGTACTCTGATAATTTTTATGGTTGATGTTTTCTAATTTTACTTTGTTATTACACTTTGATATAAATATACTATCTCCCCACTTGTGAATGATTGATATCACTGATGATGAGGGTTCATTTGTTTAATGTTCTAACAAAAACTTATATTATTTTTCCAATATAACTTTTTAGTGACATTATACTTAGTTGTACCATAATATATTTTATATAATGGAAGGTCATGTTGAAATTATAGAGATATTATATTTAATAATGAATATATAGTCCCTATTTTAAGGGTTGTACAGTAACAATTAGTAGGTTGGTACATTCATTGGATTCCATCATGATCAACCACTTGTGGGTAATAATGATATTGGTTTAGAAAAGGAAAATGGGTTCAATTATTTAAAGTTTCAACAAAAAAATATGTAGTGCTTTCATATATAGATTCTTGGTGGTGTTATACTCAACCAAACAATGATACTATATTATAATTGATATAGATTTTCTTGATATGATGCCATTATATATAGTTGGTTGCGATCATGGTCCTTAAGGGGTAGTCTCGTATGTAGATGCCTAGTGAGGATCGGTTCCCTATTATCCTGATGACTTGGAATGTGATACCTGATATGTGCATATGTTTATGAGAACCCTAGAATGAGGGTATTGGTATGTGAGTTACTGGGTGATGTTGAGATGGGAGGAGAGATATTTCACCATGTGCTTTTTCCTATGTGAGATATGAGGGTAACCCATTAGAGGTGTTATCCTAGGGTTGTGAGTTTCTTAGAAGCAGGAATCATGGGTAGATGCTTTTCATTTTATATTAATTCATAGGTGGTGCAGTCAGATATATGGTATAATTAAAGTTAAATATAAATCCTTCACGATGAAAAAAATTGAGGTTCATTTTGCATAAAAGTACATTTTTTGAGGGAAGGAAAGGTTTCATTCCTTCCCCCATTGATTTTGAATGCATTTTTGATGGTATAGTGATATGTGGTAGACGCTTATAGTTTTGAGAGGACGCTGGTTGGTGGGTGATTTGTTGATCAACCTTAGCATGGTCAAAATGCCTAAATTTTAAAGAGGATCATAACTATTTCTACTGGTTAGATAATATTTACATACTGTGATCATGTTAGGTGTTTAAATGAATTGTTTAATTAAATTAAAATTTATATAAAAAAATGAACAAAGTGTTAAGGGCCATTATAAAACCTTATGCACAGAATTATTTCCTCATCCTTCAATGGGTGATGATTTGGTTAATATTATATGCTTTGAGTCTCATAGACCATAAAGGAGTGTAAGTAAATTATGTAAGTGTAGTGTCCCTTAATTAAGGTGACTTGGTGAGCTATTATTAGAGGGATGCAATGATTTTTGAGTAATTATCCCTTGAGGGACTTTATGGAACCTTGAACTACACTATAGGTTGAGAGATAGTTGAGGTGACTATAGGGTGAGTATTCCTCAAAGACTAGTATGTGAGTACCTGAGTGGGTATTCCCTAGGTATATCAATGGATAGTTTGGGTGCATGAGTACCAACCTAAGATTACTTTGAAGGGGACAATATTGAGGCCATATCCCTTTGTGTGACATTTATATAGGATTTTCTATGAGGTCTGTGAGGTTGTAAGATGATTAGGATGATGTGGAGGGATATAATACCCTTTAAGTGATGAGAAATGACCTAAGAGATGAGATAGAGATTGAGTAACCCATGTAGGGTTTCCGTACTTCGAGGTGACCTAGGGGACCTCGGAGGGTGCCCCGATGATATGTTGACCCTAAATAAGGTATATTCAACAAAGGGTATAGATGATTGTGGGTTTTAACATAGAAACTGAATCAATAATTCAAGCCTAATATGGATATATTAACAATGATATGTCATGCACTTGAGCAAAGAATCATATTTATACGAGATGGGTTCTTGTGGATGGACAACCCTTATGAGATATATTATATGAGATATTTCCAGTAGGATGAATTTCCTATGAATCTTATTAATGAATTACTAGGAAACATCCTTGGATTTAGTGGTGTCCTATAGGAAAATTCCTAAGTATATATTTAATATTATTCATTCAGTTCTATATAGAATACCTTGGGAAATCCCCTTGGATTCGACTATTATTCCTATATGTAATTCCTTGGGAAATCCCCTTGGATTCAACTCTAATGCTAACCAGAATTCCTTGGTGGAAACTTCGGATTTGGACTTTGGGTCTATATAGATTTCTCATAGTTTACCTAAGAATCATATTCTATTCCTAATTTCAAGGATGGTGTAATTACCATTGATAAGATTACTAAGTGGGGTGCTATCCCCCTAGATTAATGGGATGAGATTACTAGGTATGGTGCTTTTTTTTCCTAGATAGACTTTGGAATGCTTGAGTAGTTTCCCAAGATTTGTTCATTGAGTTTGATACTATCAAATTTCCTAAGATTAACTCTAAGTAATTTGGGATTTCACCTATTACTATATGGATGTAGACACCAATATGACTGGAATGATTATACTGTATACTCAGATACACTATGAAACTATCCAAAGTAGTTAAATTAAATCCCAAGTGTCGTATTAGAAATGAATAATCAATGGTGGTTATTATTTATTCTTACACATTATATTTATTTATTTATTCAGATCATATTAAATACACATATACAACTTTATTGGTTACGTTTGGGACCCCATTGTTGGTACCCTATTGAGTTGTGCTCACACTATTCCTAGGCATCTATTTTACTTGGTTACTCCAGCATATTAAAGTGATAATATGTTTAGGTTGGGAAGATGCATAGTTTTTTATGATTGATTGAGATTTTATATTGGTATGAGATGAGGCTTAGGTATATAAGTATATCCTTAGATAATTTTTTTATTCTTTTTATTTATGCTTGTATATGTTATCGACCTCGTGGGTGATCCGTGTTGATTTATACTGGTGTGACCATGTGTCTGTATGATTGTTTTCTTCCATACATTATTTTATATAGTATTACTATGTTTATTTCTTCCACATAATATGGTTATTTTTTAAGGATGATTTTTTATTTTATATTTCAATATTATTGTACTATGATATGAGGATATAATCTCTCTATAGTAACACCTTAGACCCCTTACTTCTAGTTGGAAGTATCTGGAATATAAGAAGGTGTTCCTGCGGTCAAGTAGTGACCACTAGTTCAAAAATTAGGAAACTGGTCTAGGGTAGTGGGGAATTAAAATTGTTTGGCCTACATATCACATATAGCTATATACCATATTTCCAATAGAAGTAGGGACATATATTAATGATTTTATTTTCTCATTGTTATGTATGAATTGACTAAGTTCTTATAAAACCATTATGATTCATATATAAATATTTGACAAAGGGAATATACTTGTAAAGAAGATGCATCAATGTAAAATTTGGTTAAAAATTTGTTAAGTAATATTTAGGGTAACCCTCTCTAAAAGTGAAATAGAGATCATGGGTGTAAGGGACCACATACTATGTCCCATGCATGGAGAGAAATTATTAATAGGAAAATGAGGTGACATCCTTGGATAAAAGATTATAAACATAGGGTTTTCCTAGTATAATTATATATATATTCAATGATGAATAATAATAAGGTGTTGTCATTTACGGAAATGGTGTGAAAATAATTACATAGAAGAGTGGAAGATGGATGAGAAAAAAATTCAAGTGTAGAGAGACTTAAAGATGAAAGATCCCATTCTATTCATGGTGATATAACTCTCACTTTCATAATTTAATGAATACTGTGATGTTATTTAAGTGATATATTTTGATTTTAGATGTTAGTGAAATCATCTCATGTAAGTGTAAACAATGATCACCCATTGCGATTCAAGTATGCTATTATGAGTTGCATGATCCTTGGACTAGAATTATTTTTAAAGGTGAACCAAGTAAAAACTAATGTCAATATTTATTGTTTTTATATTTTGGAATTTTGTTTTTTAGAACATAACAATTGATTATATACTCACCAAGAGATGAGATATGTTAATAGTGGAACATGTTGAAATAATTATACAATCTTGAAAAATTATTTATATCCTAATTCACCCCCTCTCAAAACATACCATTATCAGAATAATAGATTTTTAACTAAAAAATGGTATCAATTTCAATGGTTACTATACCTTGTGATATGTATCTTTGTTACTATTTATTATGATGTTTTTATTCTTCAATTAATAATACAAGGATTCTTTATGTTTGATGGTTAAATTATTTAGTTATAGAATAAATATATTCTTCACCATCTATCACTTGGAACAAAAGTATACATTATGAATAAATGCATAATGACTATATCTAGTAAAGTTATTATAATAATTAGTGAAATGGATAAAAATATTTACAACCGTATTTGAAAGTAGTATATTCTCTTAGAAGTGGTTTCTTAGATACTGAGAACATGAAGTAATTGGATAAAAAACTTATAAAACTATATAAGATAATATTGTTAATATTAGTGAGAGTAAATCAAAAGTGGAAGAAAAAAATTTCTTGGTTCTAAATAATTAGTTTTAGGATCTCATAATGGAATGTAAAAAATATATTTATAAATATTTAAATAGCGTTACTGAGGTTATTGTAGCTATGATAATTTTTTAAGAATTCAATGAAGATAAAAATATTTTTAATTGAATTTTGAAAAGGTTTCTTACTCTCTTTAATGAAAATGTGTTAGTTATAGAGGAATGTTACTTGAGTATAATGTATAAGGATTATCTATAATTAAATCTCATTACCAGTGGAATGTGGATATAAGGTGACTCATTGGTGAATGATAATATTTCTAAAAAGATTAAATTTAAGGCTATGGAGTAGCTAACTGTAAATAATTAACTACAATAGATTGATGAATTAATAATATTTCAATAAAGTAATCTAAGTAAATGAAAATACAGATTCAAAGTAAAACTCCCACTAGCTTGATTTATATGTAGAAAGGTGTAGAACCATTATTCTTAGTGTCCTAAGGGGTATGGAGACCAATAAATCAATGAAGGATCACCAAATAAACTAATAAAGAAGTACTATAGTGGTAAGTTAAAAAATAACCCATGAATACTTCTAAATAGAAACTTTTCACCAAAATAAGATGAAAATAATGAGGGTGAGTTAGAGGCATAGGAAGTTGAGTACTGTCAAGAGAAAAAATTAGATAATTTTCTTTAAATTTTTAATCAATAAGATGTAACTAAATATTATATTTATAGTGAAAATAATGTGAAAGGTGTTTTAAAACTAGAATCTAAACTTGAATATGCTATGGAATAAATTTACAACAAAATAGTGAAATAAAAAAACTAATAATGTTACTAAAGAGTATAATAAAGTTATTTTTTTGAATGACTGTTACATATAGGATTTATAATAGGAGTTGGAGTTGTTATATACCAACAATGGAAGTGAAATTATGATTGAGATTAAGGTAGAATTTTAAGATAAATCTAAAATAATAAATAATTTAATTTAAGTTACTAAAGAAAGAAAAATAAGGATATAAATATTCGAGGTATAGTTAGTTTTTACCAAAATAAAGATAAAATCCAAGGCCAAGTATCTCACTAACAAAAGGTTTATAAATTTTGAAATATCTTAGAGTAATATTTCAAGGTATAACTTTGTGAATCATCAAATAAACTGAATGAATTTTTTAGTAATCAATGATAAAGTTTCATTAGAAAATAAGGTTTTATTTGTTAGCATTATAATTCTCAACCTTAAGGTAAATTTATTCTAGTGAGTGACGAGATCAAATTTTTTGGGGAGAAAAAGGTGAAATTAGATAGTAAACCACCTCAAAGAAAACAAAAAATTATCTATCCAAGGATATATTACTACCATGAAACTCTTTTTCACACTATTGGAAGTTATAGAGAAGTATGGTAGTTTTGTTACTAAGGTCCTTAAGGATAACTTATTATGATGATTATGTGAAATTTACTGCATATTTTTGTGTGTGTGTTTTATATAACAAAAAGGTAACCTAATATTCAAGGAGATATAAAATATATTTGAATATGTGCATGATATTTGAGTTATAAACTAAATAAAAACCATGGAATGTTGCTATAAAATACTTTATGGTTTCAGTTAGTGTAAACCATAATGTAGTGAATGTCATTATGCCTTGGTTTTATACAAGATAGTTTATGCGTTGTGTGATAACAGGTGACATGACCTTCTTATACTACTATAGGATATCATGTTTAGTTATATCATCATGTGAGGATTATTAGAAGAGTTTTAATGTCCAAATAAAATGTCTAAATTTTAAAAATTTGATCATAAATATAATAATAGATTTATAATGAACTATAAATTATTAAATGTTTATGAATTAGTTTGGGAAACATTAGAGATCCTTGTAGTCCTATATAAATAGGCTCATGGTTTGTGAATGGAATGTATGGTAGACATAATATTTTGATTCAATCATTGAAATTTCTTGAATATGAATCTCTCTCCCTCTTTAAATTTTTTTTGAGTATATCACTAGGAAAATAGGATCCTTCCAAATAATCGAGAGATTTATATAGGTTGTGTTTACCCTAATAGGAAGACGTCTATTGGTTACTTATCTATGATCCCCAACAAGATTATGTGGAAGAAAATTTGACATTTAAATTTTTTAGTGAATATATACACATTATTTATTTATTTTATTTAGTCCAATAAAAATAGATAGATCTTGGAAAAAAGTTTATTTGATTGATTGTTTCATTATTTTTATTAGTGTTTTCAACTATTAAACCCTTTAGTGGTATTTGATAAAATTTTAAAGGGCATTATTGGTAATTGTCATAAATGGACATGTGATTAATTGAGACCCTTCTCCATGAAGCTTCATTATTGATGCATATATTTTTATAACCCACAAATTTGGGGAAATGAAAGGTTATTATAGTTTTATATAAATTCCATGAGGATATGTGATCATATAAAGAAATTATTTCCCATCACCTTCAGTATAATTACAAACACATCAATTCAATTTGGATTGAAATTTCAGATAGATGAAGAAATTTAAAAAATGAGATTTTATATAACTACAATGCATTTAATGAATACAAATCATAGTTCATGATGTTTTTAAAACCATGATATAGTTTTAAAAAAAATTGGAAATAGTATGAGAAATTATATCATATTTTACTAAAAATGAGCATGGTTTATAAATGTCAATAATCCATTTAGTGGTTTAATAAAAAATTCATGTAAAAGGTTTTTGAAAAATAGATCATCATGGGATGGAAATTTTATGGGAATTTTTTGAATTAAATTTTTTATAGTTAGTATCAAAATAAGATTTCCACAAGAAAAAAATCACAGTAGAGAAAAAACACATCGTGGTTTTAGAATCATGAATTATAAAGGAACTATTAAAAAAAGGATTTACCCAAAGAAAATAATCATGGATTCATTATAAAATATTTCTATTTAGGAAATACCAAGTCATATTTTATTGAAAAAACACTCATGGTTTTAAATATTTAAAGAAACATTTTTTCTTAAAACATGGCTTAATAAAGTGTTTATAAATTAAAACATGGTTTATTATAAAAGTATTTATATTATATTATGAAAATTTCATAAACAATAATTTAAATAGTTTATATTATAAGGACTTATTTTTAAATTTATTTAAAACATACCAAAAATATTTTTGGTGGATTTTATAAAGGTTTAAATAAAATGAAATTTATTTTATGTAAAGTGTTTACATAAAATATAATATGTCTATATTTTGAATATAAAGAAGTTAATATTAAATTCCATATAAATTAAAAATATCGAAGTGTTAATGGTGGAATAATTTTTCAATGTTTATATTAATTTATTTAGAGAATTTCTATAAATCGGGTTTAATTACAATATATTTATAATTTATTTATTTATTAAATGATGATAAATGATTATACCATGTCAAAATTATTTTATTTTTCTTTTATTTAGATAATTAGAAGGTTAAATATTCATGATTATAAATTATTTATATTATGAATATATTTAGGTTTTAGTTTAATTTATTAAATATCTTCTTATAAATTTCATACCATGTATATAATGAGTTGAATGTTAAGTAGAACATAAAAATTTGTAACATTCTAAAGTTCCTCAAATCAGGTTACCCCACTGAGGGGGGGGGGGGATGAATAATTGGAGAGAAATTCATAAAATTTCTTCCAAATTAAAGCATACTCTGTGAACTATTAAATATTGATCCACTAAAATATGATCTCTAAGCCTCACTCATACATATAGAAAATTAAAAGTGTAATAAACATAAGTTTTTTACAAGGTTTGAACCCTTCATAGGAAAATTATTGATTTCTATGAATGGTTATACACCCTAATAATATATTCTTCACTATAAGTACAAGTGATTATAAAATTACATGTACGAGTATAAAATCACACTATAATGATCCAAAGTCACACTGGACTATTCATATTTTCTCTACAAAAAATGTTGAATAATGATGAGAAATATATCTTTAGATCTTTAGTTACTTTATCAATAATAGATATTTTATTCCTCAACAAGCCTCTAGAATATTAAAAATAAGCCTTCTTATAGTGTAAAAACATTATTTAGATTTGCATCTTGATTCTAAAACATAGATGTGATTTATTGAATGCCCTAGTCCAAATAGATATATAAGACCAGTCATGAAATTCGGTCCTCAGACTCTATTGATATCATTTTTATAACACACAACTTAAATATAATTTTTTTATCTAGGAATTATCCCCATATTCAAGAAAAATTAGTAATTTCGAATTAAAATTTATTCTAGAAATTCATTTAATAGATTAGACTTCTCAAGAGTTATCTTAGAAGAATCGTACAATATGACCCATCTCATTTACTCATTTGAAGCCTCAAGACCATGAAAAAAAATCTTAGAATATTTTAACATGAAATTAATTTCATGTATCCAACATAATTATGCTTCTAAAATTTCTTCCTAACTTCATAATTACAGGAAATAAAAATGCATCTTGAATAATTTAGTACCTTTATTATTAAGAAAATAATACACAAATAATTATTTTTTGAATTATAGGAATACATATCTTGACATTATAATTTAACCATATTGAAATAATCTTTTTCCCATCTAAAAAACACAACAGATCAATATAATAATAATCATAAAAACATAGAAACCTAAATATCTACAATTGAAAAGTAAATAAGAATAACTTCTTAGTCAATTTCAAGTGATTATTAGAACTTTAAACTAATAAAACATCATTACATCAATCAAACCAAATTATTTTCTCACATTAATTATTCAATAAATTCATATTTAAACTTTATTTTCATTTTTCAGAAAAATATAGCTCAAAACTTCAAACAGATATGAAAAGTGATCATCTTTTTGAATACAATCATGAATCGTTATAAATCATATTTGAAATGTAGTATTTTAATAATTGAAATCGAATTTAACATTTTTATATTTTATTATGAATTATCCAAATTTGGAAAACTCATAATTTGTATATTGTGTTGATAAAGTCTGATGTGACTCTAAAATGACATACATGGTATAGAAATTTCATATTCTATAGAAACTTATAGTCATATATGATGCCAAAGTTTTTTACAAAATCCATGAAAATTTGTATTCCACTTACAAAGTATACACACTATGAAATGTTTTACTAAAAAACAACTAAAAATATTTATAAAAATACTGAGGCATATTTTTTAATTCCATACCACAACAAATTTCCACAAAACAATTTAATTTAAACTTAGGGAATATTAAAACATCTCAAAAACATTCCATTCAATTCAAAAAACATCTCAAAAACCCCAAATTACTCACAACCTTGATTTTCAATAAAAACCGCCAACAACTCAAATGGAAAATTAAATCTCTCCATTGGGATTTTTTGGAATCTCCATTCAAATATTTCTAATTACAAAGTTTCAAACCTCTTTAGAATCATAAAATCATAAATCATATCTTATAAGATGTGTATTGCACCGAACTACTAGATAAGGTAATTTTTTGAGATAATTCCACCCCTCAATGATAAGAAATAATTTTTAAGTGATTATATGTGCTCCCCCTCACATCATAAATACACTTCCCACATTAAAAAATATCCCCATTTTACCTTAACCATAGCTTCAGATTAAAATAGGTGAGTGCACACTCCCCCTCTTAACAAGTATTCTCCCACCTAATAAAAATGATTTTTTCTATACTTATCCCCCTTTGAAAACCAAATGAAAATCCTCTAGGGGGCAGTTTTCCAAACTTATTCAAGTGAGAGGAGAGGGATGAATATAGAACTTCATCCTTAATTTATTGAACCTCTTTCTTGACATAGATTTTTTAAAGATATATGAAATATAATTATTAGTAGAAATTTATTTCAATTTTATATATCTATTGGACACCCTATAATTAATGAAATAATAATGGATATATATATGATTAAATATAGAATGTTGCATAGGTTTCTTAGACTAATCTACAACACTCTGATTGTCACATAATTATTCAATGGCCTCTTAGTCTCAATATTAGAATCATTTAACTACACATTCATCCATAAAAGCTATATAAATATATGATTATCAACCATGTAATATTATTAAGTTGTGCTAAGTGTCATTGATTTTTTGATTCCTATTATACAAGCTCACACAACTCTCACTAATGAAGAAGGGCCCACCAAAAGTGTATTATCTATCAGTGAAATCACCTTCCCAATATGCATACGTGAATCCAAGAAATTTTAAATCTATATTTCATCTATGTAACAACCTATAGTTAACTATAACCTTCACATATTTTAGAACTCTTTTTACTAAAATCACACGTGACACCCTTGGCCCACTTTGAAATCTTACAAAAAGTGTCACTGTATCAGCTATGTTAGTCCTTGAAGATGTCAAATACAACAAGATTTCAATGAATATGAAAAACACTTTTTGATAATTTTTTCTACCATTCTCATCCTTAGATATTTTTTTTCAAAAAAATGGATTTGGATATTATCTTGACTCAACCATATAAAACATTCACAATAATTCTCTAGAATATTTTTCTTTGGATAAAAGGATTTTATAATATGTAAGATCAACCTATAAACACAGAAAGTATGTAAATTATCCCAATACATCTCAAACATGTTTTTCATCCACTATTCAAAAAACTTATATAGATACACATTATCTGTAGAAAATATTATAACATAAACATACACTATGACAATCAATGTTCCTATAATCGTCTCCTTTATACATATATTTCTATAAAATTTACCTTTTGTAAACTCCATTTGTCTTAAACAACCATTATGTTTTGAATGCCAGGATTGATGATACTTTTTCAAGGAATAAAATTATTTTATTAATCTATACACCACATTGCCATTAGAATCTAGAATGAAACCCTCTGGTTTCTCAAAAAATACTTATTCTTTAAGTTCACTATTTATAAAGGTTTATTTACATACATTTCATAAACATTAAAATGATTTTTTATAAACACTACCAATAACATTATTTTTGTTTCAAACCTTTCTAATGGGGTAGAAGTTTATTCAAAATCTAAACCTTTAATGTGATAAAACCCCTTATAGTCAATTTTAGCCTTATTTCTTATAACATTTACCTTCTCATTCATTTTGTTTCTAAATACCCACTTAGTTCCAATTTAATTTTAATTATAGTTACATATTATTATCATAAATATATATTACATAATTTTGGTAAATATTCATTACATTACACAAACAAACACCTGAGGACCATAATAGTTTAGTGTATTTGGAAATTTGGAAACCAAAACAATTAGTACATAAGTAGACTAAATAATATACCACTATGATATTAATAACTATCTACCTTATTATATATATCATATGGAATTAATTTATTCATAACTTAGGGAAAGGAAACATCAGAAAGGCTGAGCTCAAATTCTCAATAAGGGTAAACAAGGGAGATACGTAAGCATAACATGAACATAATGGTATGAGAACATGAGAATAACAATTGAAAACCATACCCTGCATATCAATGTTCATAATATGGAGTCATAGAATAAATATTGGAAGTAAATAAGACTTGAATCATAAGGGAATAAAATAACATGAGCCATAATAGAATAAAATTTTCATAAGACATAGATTTATGGAATACACATAAGTATAGAAAATCATTTCCATATTAGTCAAGGATCATTTCCAAGGATATCATAATGGAATGAGATCAATTCCAAAACCATAATAGTACTCAAGGTTCACTCCCAAGACCATTATAGAATAAAAATTCCTTTATTAAACTAGTTTCACTCCCCATACTAGTATTGTTTATCTATTGAGATATTAATCTTTACCCAATGCATTGGAGAGAGATATAAGTCCCACCTGTATCATAATGAAAACCATATATACGTGTGCCAAAAGATCATAAAACATTCATCATATCATGAAATATGAAATAAAATAGGTTTCATAGTAATTTAAATATATCAAAACCATTAAAAATGATACATTTTTATTATTATTTCATCATTTCATCAAAGCATAACTCATGAAAAATAAACGGATTTCATAAGAAATTTATCATGGTATAACCTGTGGAAGGAAAATAGAGTTCATGAAAATCATTCCATCAGAAACATAAACCATTAAAATAAAAAATAATAATGTTATCATTGGATCATATCCCTAGTAAGGCATTGGTAACATCAATGGATTCCATCTTAGGTGGAAAATGATTTTGAATGACCATTTAAAACACTTCTTGTGGAAAATATCCTTTCCAATTTGAAAAAAAACTTTTTAAAAACATAAAAAATTTAAAATATATTTTTATTTTATAATAAAATTATAAAAATATAAAGTAATATTAAAATAAAATAATTTTTATGATGATGATAAGTTTCTTTCATGCTGTACACGTTAAAATGAAGACTCCTTTCACATTTTTGGTACAATCTAAACAAGAATTTTTTGGAAAATGGAATGAAGATTCATTTCATTTTTTGTTAAAGTAAAATATGGGTCAAAATTTATTTTAAAAATAACAGGATAATAATAAAAAAATTATTTTTTTGAAAAAAATGGTTTTGGAATAAAATGAATTTCCAACCGAAGAGTGAAATAAAGTCATATTTTCTTAAAAAACGTTTCTAAATTATTTTAAGTACCAAAGAGTAGAATTTTTTTAATATTACTTAAAAATATCATGAATAAACACAGAAGAATAAAATTAAATATTTTATTGAGATATGTTTTTTAATAATTTATCATCTAAAACATAATAATAAATTATTCTGATAAACGATGAGATTGTAACATAAAATCATTACCACTTTGGTAACTTTGAATTGTAATACCCATGAAGGAATAACATAAAATAGAAATTAAAATATAATGGGGATAAACACATTCATTATATTATATGTAAAGTTTTATTTTTATCCTACTCGTGAATTAATATAGGTGCATAACACGATGTATGTCTCAAAGAATAAAAATTGAGAAAAAAAACCTTACCGATTTGTTAAATTTTGAACCAAAAACCCAATAAAATATAGATTCTAAAATGGATTTGAAAATATAAAAAATTTAAGGAAAATAATTATAAAATAAATTAATGAGTATTATATACACCACCTGATATAATCACATGGTGAATATGGAATGTGTCTCACAGAAAAATAAAAGGGAGACAAAAATCCCTTACCTTAAGTATTGACTTCTATCATAAAAATTCAAATATCCTATATAAAAAATAAGTTTCTTATATATCTATGATAGAAATATATATATATATATATATCCTACAATATATTATTTTATTATAACATTTTATTACCTGTTTATTAACAATTCCATGTTAAAATTATGTTTCGGGTAATAAACGCTTTATTTTTTGTATATGTTTTGATTTTTTTGGTTCCAATTACTTAAATTATGGAATAATAATCTACAAAAACTTTAACCATGAAATAAATATCATATATATTCAATATATATATATATATGTATTTATTTAGAGTAATTCAAAAAAATTAGTTATAGAAAATGAAATACACTATTCATGTAGATAGTGGGCTGTACGTACGCATGAACGTTGTTTCCATTTAATTTTCAGATTTAAATAAAGAAAGAAAAATTATATATTATAATTAAATAATAATTTTTATGTCATATATATGGCATATTTTCATTAAAATCATCCTTAATACCTTCCATGTAATGTGTGAAAAAACTACTTCACTTCATGAGGCAGTAATCTTCAGTACTCACAATCGACATTATCGTATTCCCAAAAAATGGAAATAAAAAAGGTAAGTGTGATATAATAATTATATAAGAAAAATAATATCATAAATATCATATATAAACGAAAAATACATCATTTATTTCAATCCTTTATAAGTGTCATTGGAAAAACAAATGACATCGGTTCGTGAGGCGGTAGTCTACCCTACACACGAATGATGATTTCATAACCCATTTGATGGATGTGGATATGGATGTAGGTCATAAAACTAACATAAAAACATATAAGTATATGTAAAATATTAAATTTATTATATTATAATTGTATAATAATAATTTAATTAGGCAGAGGAAGAAGTAAAAACAAAAATTCTTGTTGATGAATGTTACCTCTTCTTCGGGTATCCTCCTTAAGTTTGCCCCAAAATCCTTCATAGGTTGGATTTATGTCCAAAATAAGGATTATAGGATGATTTGAAGGAATTTTTAATGTTATTTAGGTATTTATTAGGTAAAACAAAATGGTTTTATGTTGTGAATAAGAGAGGAGAGGTGGTGGCCTTTTATAAGTGAGGTGAGTCACACACTTGTAATTTTTTGAATAAAAGAATTGAAACCAAGTTTTGTTAAAGTATAAAGGATAAAATAATATAAAATTATTGATACTTGAAGCAATAAGGTCAATATATTTCCATAAAATTGGATATGGAAATTTTTTGGGTTATTTTTAACCCCTAACTTTTTAGTTAAACCCCTGCTAATACAATTTTTACCTCAACCACAATAAATAGTTTTTCCTGTTTTTACAATTCATTTTGGGAAAAAATTAAGTCGAAAATATTAGATAATATAAATTATTATGATTATAAATATGTAATACATTTCTAAAAATTCAATTAAAATAATTTTTAAATTTTAATTTAAAATTAATCTCATAAATGTGGTAAGAAAGCAGATTTTTAAAGAGAAAATGTTTAAAAGATTACAAAGTTTTTATATTAAAATTTAATATTAAATTTATTAAAATAACCCAAATTGGATTAATGGATGTAGAATTGAACTAATTTTACTTTAAAACTAATTTAAAATATAATTATATTATATAAATATATTAAAAGAAAAGTAAATTTTTAATTAAAATGTAATATTTTCACTATTCATTAAGAAATGAAACTTTTCGTAAAAACCAAACAATTAAACCTAAGATAATTATTGCATGATGATTTTAAATATTAATTTTATTTAAAAAAATTTTATTTATAAAAGGGTAAAAATTTAATTTTATTAATGTTTACAAAAATATTTTTTTTGAGAAAATAGTATTTTTGAAACATATATAGAATTTACTAAAAATTGAGTACTTCTTTTATCAATATATTTAATTTATATAAAAACATTATAATTATTATTTTCAAATTAGTTATTATTATTCATATAACTATTTTTAAAAACTATTTTATAACATTTTTTTAAAAACTATATTAATATTATATCGTGGTTTTATTAAAACTCCGTGTTTTGTGTAACATAAGATAACCTAATGTTGAATTTAGAGTAAGTTTAAATTGATGCTGTGTGAAATGAAATCTATCAATGAAATTTAATTTATTCTAAAAAAAATAATGAAAACTCAAGGATTTACATTCTACCCCCTTAAAATGAAATTTTTCCTTGAAATTCATCACCCTCATATAAACAAATGAGGATAATTATGCCTCATAATATCCTCAAGTCCCCACTTAGCTTCCTCAAACAGGCAGTTTCTCCACAAAAAAATCACCAGGTGAGTGGTATTATTTTATATAACCTTATTTTTATTATCCAAAATCTCTATTGATTTTTCCTCATATGAAATATATTACTCCAGTGATATGACCTCTAAGTTCAATATATATGATGGTTTAGGTATGTACCTCCTCAAGAGAGATACATGGAACTCATCGTGGAATTGAGATAGGTTTGGTGGAAGCAACAATTTATAGGATACCATCCTAATATGATCAAGAATTTCAATGGGACTAATATACCAAGGGATTCATTTCTATTTCTTCATGAATATCATAACCTTCTTCGATGAAGAAATTTTTAGAAACACCATTTAAAAAACATAAAATTCTAGATAATGTTAATGATTACCAACATAATATTTCTGCAGACTCTGAGTTGCCTTGATGTGTTATTGAATGAATCTAATATTATCTACCATTTCATTAGCTATCTCATGTCTTAATATATACTTTTATCCAACTTCATTTTTTCACATTGGAGGTCTACATCTATTTATATAGATAGATTTATAAAGAGATATCTGAATGTTTGAGTGAAATGTATTATTGTTAGAAAACTCAACTAGATGATGGTGTTGATCCTAGACACCTTTCAAATTCAAATAAAAAGATACGAATATATCTACTAGGGTTATAATTGTTCTATTAGACTGAAAATCTATATAAGGATGATATATAGTGATGAAACTCATATTCATATAAAGAAATTGCTAAAGAATTCACCAGAACATTGAGGAAAACCTCAGATCCCGACCAGGAATAATGGAATATGGTACTCTATGAAATCTTACCTCTTCCTTAATATATATACTAGAAATATGATCTATATATTAGTATTCTATGATAGTGATAAAGTGTTACGACTTGATTAGGAGATCAAATAAAACCCATATACCAGTATTCTATTTAGAAGTTTTGGGAGTCCAATGAAAAAATCCATAGTGATGTTTTCCCATTTTTATTCTGTTATGGGAAATGGATGTGACAACCCCTTATATTTTTTCTTTTAGCCTTAACAAACTGATATACCAAAAACTAATTTACAAACTCTATGATATCTATCTTCATTCCATCCCACCAGACATACTCTTTCAAATATCTATACGTCTTTGTACTTCTAAGATGAATGGAAAATGAAGAATAATGGGATTCCTCTAAGAAATACTTCTCCAAATATGGTATGGATATAAATGATTCATGGTTCTTGACTCTTATCATTTCTGAATGATGAAGGTTAAACTTATGAATATTTAAAATCTTCTTTTAGTCTCTACATCTTCCTTTTGTGCCTCTTTAATCTTCACTTAGATAGATAGTTGATCATTCAGTTGAGAAAGATAAAAGTTTCCCATTCCTTCAAGATTTCTAGATCATTACTTTTAAAATCCATAAATATTGGATCTTTTGTAATTCTCATCATGTATAATCTATCATGATCCTTTCAAATCAAAGCATCAACCACCTTGTTCTTTTTACCAGGGTAGTAATGTATTGAAAATTTGTAATCTTTAATCAGATCTAACCATATTTGTTAGTACATATTCAACTCTTTCTATGTGAATATATACTTTAAACTTTTATGATTATTATATATATCAAACTTTTATTCATAAATATAATGACTTCGTATCTTTAATTAAAAAATCACTACTGCTAACTCCAAATCATGAGTTGGTAATTTTGTTTCATAAAGGTTCAATAATCGTGTGGCATAAGCTATAACCATGTCATTTTTCATAAGAATACATCCTGATAACTTCTTGGATGCATCACTATAGATTACACACTCTTATACAATATAGGGTAATTTAATAATAGGTTTGCTAACTAATATTGTTTTTAGTTCCTTAAAATTTTCCTCACATTCATCTATCTAAAGGAACTTGACTCCCTTCTAAGTTAACTTGGTCCGAGGATTATATAGTTATGAGAAATTTTCCATAAAATATCGATAATATCTAGATATACTAAGAAAAATAATAATCTCATTCACCTTGGTTGTTTTGGGACAACATTTAATATTGTATTTCTTTATTGGATCAACAAATATACCCTATAATGAGATTATATGACCCAAAAAATGAAACCTTTTGCAGTCAAAAATCATAGTTTGTAAAATTTTCATATATTTTATCTTACCTTAGGTAATTTAGTATAATGTTCAAGTGATCTTCAGGCTCTTCCTTAATCATTGAATAGATAAGAATATTTTCTATAAATACTACCAAAAAATAATAAATGAAATCTCTAAAGACTCTATTTATTAAATCCATGAATATAGAAGGAGAATTAGTAAAATCGAATGGAATAACTATATATTCCTAGTGTCTATACCTTTTATTGAATGTTGTCTTCGGTATATCCTCCTTGACAAAAAATTGATGATATCCAGATCTAAGGTCAATCTTGGAAAAGTATTGAGCTATATAAATTTGATAAAACAATTCATCAATATGGGGAATATGATGCTTGTTCTTATTTGTGATCTTGTCCAACTCTTGATGATGAATATAGAGTCACATTAATATGTCATTATTTTTAACAGAAGAACAATTTCACCCTAAGGTGACACAATTGGCCAAATTAATCCCTTGTAGAGATTTTTCTGGAGTTTCTTCTTCAATCCATACAACTAATATCGTGAGCATTCTATAGGGAGTATTTAAAATTATTGTAGCACTAGGTATAAGTTCTATTAAGACCTCAACATCACATTTTCATACAAGGCTTGGAAACTCTTCCAAAAATAGATCAAAAAATTCCCCCATAATAGTAATATCATTTATTTCAAGTTTCTCCCCAACCATTTTAGATAAACACCCCTTTTGAGTGAGAGTTAATACCCATATAATTGATGTGATCTCCATCTAAAATTCATACTTATCATCACATTGATATACAAGAATAAGTTTGTTTGGAATATCAAATGTTACATCCCTTACTAGATAATTGACATGGTATTTATGTATAGAAAACCAATCCATTCCCAAGATAACATCAAATTAATACAAAGAAAGAATAAAGAGATTTGAAGGATTCACATTACCACCAATGTCAACCAGAGAGGAATAATCTACTTCAAATGAGATAATCATACCATTAATAGTTTTCACTTATAATTATACATCTAATCATCTAGGTGGAATCTTGATACCCTTTTTAAATTCATTATATATGAATGAATGAGTATATATATATAGTGAAATTAGATATTAACAGATCTATAGTAGATAGTAAGTGTACCTTTCTCCATGCCCTTACTATACACCTCATCAAAAATAGATATCACCTGATATTTAACATTATATATTGACTTAAGAGGTTGTTGATGTCGATAATTTTCATTAAAATTCATATTTGGGCATTGGTTAGCATAATTATCACACTCATTACATTTGAAATAATGGAGTATGGGTGGTTCATTCTCTATGGATTTCTCTCTATTTGAATCATTATAAAACTTCTTCCCCTCACTTTGGCAATCAAATTCTTGATGAAATTTCCTTACACACTTAATAAATTTACCAATCCCCTAAAAAAAATTAATCTATGCTTCTTCCCATAATTTTAGCAAAAAATATTGATCATCTTCTTTTCTCCATGGTTCTTAGATTTTCCTTTGAATTCTATTTTTCTCTTCTTATCAAAACCATGATATTGATATATAACTCCGACCCCCATTTCCACCTTGATAGAATATCAAAAAATATCTTCTTAGTAGCTGAAGTCTCTTATAGCTAACACCCTTTATAGACTTGTTCTTAATTTACTGAAGAATCAATGAACCTTACTTTTCGATTGGATGATATACCAGAAGCATACCTCCAAAGTATTGTAAAATTTTCCTTATAGGTATATAATTATTAATTATCATTTTTCTTTATCTCAAGTAAATACTTCACCATCATTTTATAATGAATATGAGGAAATAACTTATTAAAAAAATATGATATTGAACTAGTCCCAATCGATGGATTAAATTTGATCCTATTGCCTCATATTCTTGATAAGAGTCCACCATTGATATGCTTGACCTTACAAATGGTTGATAAGAAAAATGTTTTTTAATGTTCCAAACAATGGAGATATTTTTAGTGGTGTTGATACGTTGTTCAAAAACTAGTGGATTAGATGATCCATTGATAGAAGGTGGAAATTGCCTCATGAAAAGCTCAATAGAATGTTCCATCCTTTGTTCATTTGTAAGTCCAATATGATTCATAGATTGGAATAGCTGTATAAACATAGAAAAAAGATTTTTAATTAGAGATATCATAATTTTTGGACTTTTAGGAGGAAAATCATTTCATTTTTCATCACACTCAACATTATAATGAATCCTTTGTGTTCCCACCATGGAATAAAACAAAAAATCATAGTGTAAGAAACAATAATCATGATGGGGAACCACATAATCATGAAAAATAACTTATAGGCTGTCTAAATAATGAAACCTTATTTAATAAATGACACCTTTGGTTTATCCTAGATCATTCATATTCATTATCTATTTAAACACTTCATGGTGGTTTGTGAAGAGTTTGTGAATTTCCAAAGTCTATCCCCTAGGAGTGTCAATCTTGGTGTGTAGTAAGGCATATTTTCATGAACCATGTGATGATTGATTCTATATTAATGCTCCCTTTAATAGTTATTACTACTAAGTACCTCTATGCTAGTTACAAATCCATTTTAGTATCCAAAAATGGATTTAATTTCTGGGAAACCAATCACTCTATCCTTTAACTAAATTCTATGATATTTTCCTATAAATTGACTCATCCATATACTTATCCTTAGAAATTTCCATAGAGAACTCACTAAGGGTTTTTCATCCTAATTTAAAAATTTTAACTAATATTATCCTATGATACCAGATATCGCGAAACAGTATTATCATAACTAGATATTATATCTTTTTTGATGAATATTCATTATATTACAAAAACACATTTCTGAGAACCATAATAGTTTAGTGTCTTTAGAAAAATTGAAATAAAAAAATGGTCCATAGGTAAACTAAATCATCTCACAATATCACATTAATAATTATCACCCTTCTTATACATATCATATGTAATACATTTATTCATAACAAGGGGAAAGGAAACATAAGAAAGGGTGAACTCAGATGCTCAGTAAGGGTAAAAAAAGGATACATGTAAGAATAACATGAACATATGGGTACGATAACTTAATAATAACATTTGAAAATAATACCCTATATATAAAAGATCATAATATTAATTCATGGAATAAATATTAGAAGTTAATAATACATGAATCATATGGGAATAAATGAAAATGATCCAAGAGTGTATAACATTAGAATAAGACATAGATTTTTGTCATACACATAATCATAGAAAATAATTTCCATATTAGTCAAGGCTCATTTCCAAGGATATGATCGTGGAATAGGTTAACTCCCCAAACCATCATATTAGTCAAGGTTCAATCCTAAGACCATCATAGGGGACAAAGTCCATTACTGAATCAAGTTCACTCCCTATTCTAGTCATATCTATCTCATGAGATATAAATCTTTACCCAATGCATTGGATGGCAATATAGGTCCCACCCATCTCATAATAAAACCCATTTTTATGTGTGACACAAGATCAAAAAAAAAATTTAAAATATCATAAACCATGAAATGAAATGGGATTCATAAACATTTCATCATATCCTGACCTATAGAAATGAGACAAGTCTAAGAATCATTTCAACTTTTCATTAACCCAAGAAAAAAGAAGCAAGTTTCATAAGAATTTTATCATGATATAACCCATGAAAGATAAACAGGTTTCATAAACATCATAAAATAATAAATATAAAAAATTCAGAGATAGAATAAGAATGTAATCCTTAGATCGTATCCTCTAAAAGGCATAGGTAACATCAATATATTCGATCTTAGATGTAAAATGATTTTGATCGATCATTTAAAATATTTCCGGAGGAAAACATCCATTAAACTTTGAAAAAAATTTAAAACATAAAATATTTTGATTTTTTTTCTTTGAAAATAAAATTGAAATATTATAAAGGAATCTTCAAATAAAATAATGTTCATGACGACGGGAAGTTTTGTTGATGTCATGCATGTTAAAACAAATATTCCTTTCAATTTTTTGGAAAATCCATATGGTTATTGTTTGTAAAGAAACATGAAGATTCCTATCAAAACATTTTAAAAAAAAAGTAAAATAAGGGTGGCAATGTATTTTAAAAATCATAGGATAATAATAAAACATTTTGGAAAACATTTTTTAGAAAATATGGTTTTGGAAGAAAATTAATTTCCGACGGAAGAGAGAAATAAAGTCAGATTTTATTAAAAATAGTCTATAAATTATTTTAAATAAAAAAGAGTGAAAATGGTAATATTAATTGAAAATATCATTAATAAATAGATTATAATAAAATTAATGAGTTTATTGAGAGATTTATCATAAGAATTTATCATCATAAAGACAATCATAAACAATCCTGATAAAAGATGAGATTGTAACATAAAATCATTGCCACTTTGGTAACATTGAATTGTAATCCCCATGAAAGAATAACATAAAATGGAACATAAAATATAAATAGGATAAATAAATTCAGGGTATTATATGAAAATGTGGCTGTATATAATACTTGTGAAATAATATAGGTTCATAATGTAACATATGTCTCAAAGAATGGAAATTGAGAAAAAAAATCCATTACTAATTTGTTATCGTTTGAATGGTAAACTCCATGAAAGATAGATAATTTAATGGACATCTAAATAAAACAATTTAATGAAAATAATCATAATATACATTAATTTTTAGTATATACATAGTATAAAAGAAACACATTGTAGCACCCCAAGCTTCCACGATATGTTTCCCTTTGAATAATGCAATAGCTTGCATTGTATGCAACTTCGAGATTCTAACACACCGCGACCAATCAAACAACCATTATGAATAGTGATACCCACTTTTTGAAATTTTATAAATTTTATTTTTCAAAATTGACTTCATTTTTGAATTTGGAATATTAAAATTTTCTTAGGGTGGATTTTTGGTATTTTTCTGAAAACATTCAATTTTTGATGAATAGTGAAAAACACTGTGTTATTGGTTAAAACCAACTTTTTATTGAAATAATTATTTATTTAATTTAAAATTATTTTAGGTCAAAATAGATACATAATACCTATATAATTTCTATGTAATTCATTGGAGTCGTTTTATAATAAGTTTAGATATATAAAATTTTTATTGAACTTTTTACCGTCTTTTACCCATCTCCTAGAAGCATTTGAAAATTTGAAAAAAACTTAATTTTACCATTTTTGTGAGTTGAATTTAAAAATCTAAGATACATAGTTAATATTAGTGAGTAAAATGTGGATTCATAAGATGAAAATAATTTTTGGTGCGTAATAACTTTTGACTTTTATTTACCACGATTAAAAGTAAATAGGGTAATTAGGGGTAAAAATGATATCATAATTACCCTAACAAATGTCCTAATTCTATTGGATAAGTGTAATTCTACCAAAAACAACCTTAGGAATAATATATGATCCCATTTGGTCCACTTGGATTAGATTAGGACATTTATTATCATTTTATTTAAAGAAGAGTTAAAAGAGTTAAAATCAGAGTTTAATAACTAAAACATTTTAATATAGGGTTAAAAACAATATAAATTGGACTATAAATATTCATTATAAAGATAAAAATATTTCCTAAATAAGGGTATTTTATTTATAATTTTTAGACATTAAATAAAATAATTTATTTATGACACAATGATGATGCAACAATTACCTTATTAATAAACGATTAAAATAATTGATATTATAAATATCCAAATAAATCTAATTTGAGACTTTTTATGAATTTCACAAATTTTATTGGTTAATATGACTTTTTAGGGTTTATTAATAATTTTTTTGAAGTAATCATGCTGTTATTACTTTAACAAAAACAAAATACCAAATAGTATCAAAATTCACATAAAAGAGTTTTAAAAACAAATATTGTATTATTAATTGATATAATATTCCTAAAAATATAAGGTTTAGAAAAAGGACTTATATAAGGTTATATATATTAATAATGAACCACTAGGGGTTCTCTCAGAAGTTTACAGTAAGTTTATTAACCATATAATATAAAAATACAAAGAGACATGGTAAATGACAAACTATTTAACTAAGAGTGAAATCTAAAAGATAAGGTTAATATGGTGAACTAAACCTATCTAAAACCTATTTCTTGAGAGTTTTTGGACCCATACCGACCTTATACTTAAGATAAATTATTTTGGATCCATTAGAAACCGAAAATGATTTTATTATAAAATAATATTTCAAAGTTTTCATAAAGTGGACCTCACCTCTCTTATAAAAGGGCACTTCTGATTCTCTTAATTTCACACCTCCAAAGCCTTTTGGATCGGCCAAAACCTACCCAAATATACTCCAAAATTTCCTATCTTAATCCTAGAGGCCTTTCTTTGGTCAGAAAGCCAACCTAAGGAGCCCTTTTGATCAAATGAAAAGAAAGAACACGAAGAAGAGGTAAATATTTCATCACCTCTTTCAAGTTATTTTCTTCTTCCACTTCCTCTTTATTTGTTATTTAAATTCTAAAATAATAACTCCAGTATCTTCTATATATTGTGATGTTATTAAAATGGTACAACCATATTCATTATTCTATCCATCATATTAATGAGAAAGTCACCATACGTTCGTACGTACGGCTTACCGTCTACACGTTGTGGTGTAGTTTGTTATTCAAACACTTCATTATTTGGATGGGTATAATAATGAGTATAACTGATGTTAATAATAAATATAACATGTTAATGATTCTGTATATATTATATACCATCTAATTACATATGATTTCACCATCAATATAATGCTATTGTCGCTCGTGCGTACGTACTGATTACTATCTCCATGAACGCAATGAGATTCATTCCCCATCACAATCATTCAAGAATAATATTCATTTTATGATTAAAAATAATATCTAAGAACTTAATATCATTATGGATATGAATAAAATACATCCTATACATAAGAAACATAGCTTACGTAACTGAGCATATAAAGGAAAACAGATCAGTTAACACCCGAAATGATGATACTACTAAAATATTATTAACAAAGCAATATTAAAGGATGATATATGATATCATATTTATGCATATAGTTCATTTATAATTTAATAAAATTTATTTAACTATTTTATAGAAGGTTAACTTACCCTCAACCAAGGAAAATTACAAGGTAAGGGTTAATTTCACAATCTCTTTATTTATCAGAGGTTGTTTTTACGTAAGTATATACCGAGACCTCTTTATCATCCACATCCATGTTTCTTAAAAATGTATTTCAAAACATTTTTAATATTTACTAGACTATGGGTTAAATTCATTTGTTCCCCTATTTTAATTTTTATAAAATGGTTTGAAAGGAATCTTTTTGTCGTTTTCCAAACAAGGCACTTTATGACCTTTTCGACAAAATTAAGGTAAGAATGCATTTTTTAACTTATAGGGCAGGTGTGGCTATTTTCTATCGTTATATCATCATCGAAGCTTCCCATACAATCTTATTAGAATATGTTCAAAATAAATGTTTTCTTTTATAATTTTGCGACTTTTAAATGATTTTAAAATAGAAATTGGTATTTATTTCAAATAGTTTTAATTTCATATATGTCAACATCGTTGATGGATTTTAAACTTGTTTCAAGTTGATTTATTATGATACAAATCTTCTATATTGTATTCATGGTTTTGTGATATTTTTGACTGTGGATGTGTTATTTTTACACCATTCATGGTTTATGGATAAAGTATTTCCATTTCATATGCTAGTTTTAATATGAATGTTTATGTTATGTTTAAAAATTTTTATATGAGGAATGCATTGAACATAGTAAGTGATGTGTGGAGACCTCTATAGCTCCTCAATGCATCAGTAGGTCTCATGAGACAAACTAGTGTCTTGGCACAAGGCCTTGAAAAAATCTTATTTGTGGTCTTGGCACAAGGCCTTGACTATGTGGTTATGAAGTCTAGAATTATGCATTCCATCATTATGAAAGTGGCTATTGATATTGCGTGTGATTGTTTGACTAGTAGAATATCCATGTGAATAAGTAAATGGAATTATTTTATTTTATCTTTTCCATATTATGCTGAAGTTTAAGTTTAAAAGGCTTTTTCTTTAGTCTAATACACAGCCTTAAATGTTTATGCTTATTTATGAAAGTTTATGCTATATTGTTATCCTTATTCAGCATGTAAGCTCACCCTTTTCTATGTTTTATTTTTCCTAGGATGTGAAGAATAATTTTATGGTTGACCTGTAGGGATAGGATACGAATATAAGTGTGTTCAAAAGGGGAAAAAATTTTGTTGATGTTTTTATTTCATGATGTAATGCAAAACCTATGAATGTATCTAGTACTTCCAAAAGCTACTAAACTGATCAGTCTTTTGGGACATGATTCCATGTATTATGCCAATGTAATGTAATAATGCACCAACTCTGGGTAACTGGGGCAGGGCGTTACAATTGGTATTAGATAAAGTTTAGTACAAACCTTGGAAAGTAGATTTTGAAAAACTCTGATTAGAAAACACTACCCTAAGATAGACTTTGAGGATTAGTATAGAAGAACTTATAGAATTTTGGTACTGTAGAGATTTTGTGAGTTTTCCAATAAATATATCCCTGTCTAGATATGAGAAGGTAGATGCAGATCTAGCCCAGATGTACTTAGGGGTAAAACCCGAAAACACAACTTTGAGCTAGACTCAAATGGGAACTGGTGCACGACAATGAGCCTTGATGCACTCTTGGTTACGACACTCCTGGGGGATATTCTTAGGATAATTATCATTTTATTTACAAACCATTATGAAGAGTTTATGAGTATATGCCTCCTCAAAGAAAATATTTTTATGATTATAGATTATATCCACAAACATTTAAATTTATGTTAAGTTTTTTACAAGTTCGAAATTATGTATTGCGATTCATAAACTAATCTACTATATTCAATTGTTTAGAAATGGTGCCTAGGAAAAGGAATGGAAACTGTATCAATGAATGTAATCCATGTAGGGATTTCCCTCTTACTCAAGATAATTATAGTGGAGCTGGTGATTCAATTGGTATTGATCATCTTATCACCATACTGGGACAACTCACTCAGGTTATGAATAATAACATTACCTGTATGGAGCACCCTGATCCACAACACAGAGGATCAATGTTAGAACGCTTCAGGAGGAAACAAACACCAACATTAAATAGCAGTATAAATCCATTAGTATCTAAGAAATGGATAAGTTCCTTAGAGAAAATACTTCATGCCTTGTGGAGTAGCAAAAGGGAAAAATTTGTCATGGTAGTTTATCACCTCACGGGAGATACAGATCAATAGTGGCCATTGATTCAAAACACAAAAGAAGATGAAAAAGTGTCAAACATGGAATGGAGGTAGTTTAAAGAGATTTTCTCGAAAAAATACATTCCTCGTGACCATCGAGTGGATATGGAAAGACAATTTATGATTCTGAGGAAAAAGGAGGATGAGAATGTCGCAAAGTATGAGACTAACATTAAAAGGTTATCAAGGCATGCTGCTAATTATATAAGAAACCCAAGGAATAAGATTGATCGATTCTTGGATTAGTTAAATCCATTTATCCAGTGAGCATTAGTCTCACAATCCTTGTAATCATACGAAGATATTGTCTCATGTGCTATCAAGACAGAAAAAGAATTATCTAAGTCTTACGACTTTAAAGCAAAGCAGGAGAAGAAGAGATCTGCTGAACACTCTAGAAATAGAAATAAGGGGAAGAAAGGTAAAGTTTAATATCCATCCTACGGTAAATGTGTGAAGAAACACCCCAATACTTTCTTGAAGGGAATGTGGTTCTATTACAAGAGTAGTGAAAAAGTCAACTAAGATCATGATTGCAAGGGAAAGAAAGAGGATGTCAACGTTCAATGCTAAAATTGTAGAGGAAAGAGGTATTATGAAAATGAATGTCCTAAGAGCCAAGTTAACTTACCTTAGAAAAGGCCAAGGGAGCAAGGCCAACCTTATGCGATTACTACTACTGAGGTTGAAGCTCTGAAAGACATGGTGGTAGATAATTTAATGGTTTCCTCAAGTTTAGCCAATGATTTATTTGATTCTGAATCATCGCATTATTTCATATCTTCTGATTTTTCTAAGAAAATTAGATATTTCCAATTTGATTTAAAAAGGTAGTTGTCAGTAAAAACTCCTAAGGGAAGTGTCATTGAACAAAGTTTTGTGAATCAGTTCTCATTAGGGCTTATAAATGTTCTTTATCTGCTGATCTCATCGAATACCCATTATTGAATTTGATATAATCCTTGGTATGAATAGGCTTTCAGACCATGATGCGAAAATTTATTGTAAGAATAAAGAGGTTACAATTATCGATGAAGATAAGGAGTACTTTATCTTTAGTGCAGAAACATCACCACCTAATTCTTATCTAGATCCACCCCCAATAGCTCAGCTAAATTCAATTATTAGGGAGGAAGAGAATGAAATAACTATGAGTGGGGAAAGGAATGTTTAAATAGTGGATGTACCTATTGTGAAAGAATATGTTGATGTGTTTCTATAGGATTTACCTGGACATCCTCTTGAACAAGAAATTGAGTTTTCCATTGATTTAATTCCTAGTTCAAGGCCCATATCGAAGACCCCTTATAGAATGGCCACTGTGGGATTAGTGGAACTAAAGAAACAACTAGAGTAATTGAGTAATAAGGGATCTATTCTCCCTGGTGTTTCTCCATGGGGAGCCCCTATTCTTTTTGTTAAGAAGAAAGATGGATCTATGAGGTTGTGGATTGACTATAGGGAGGGAGATCAATGCGATAATAATAAAGAACAAGTATCCCCTACCTCGTATTGATGATTTATTCGACCAACTTCAAAAAGCTCAATATTTTTCAAAGATTGACCATCGATATGGATATCATCAATTGTGTGTGAAGAAGGAAGAAATTCCGAATACATCATTTTGAACCAGGTATGGACATTACGAGTTTACAGTAATGCCTTTTGGATTGACTAATGAACCCTCTATCTTCATGGATCTAATGAATAGATTTTTCAAGGAATATCTTGATAACTTTGTAGTGGTATTTATTGATGATATTTTGGTATACTCAAAAAGCTACAAAGATCATGAAAATCACTTGCGCATTATCCTAAAGACTCTTAGAAGAAATGAATTATATGGGAAATTTAGCAAGTGTGAATTATAGCTTCAAGAGATTTATTTTATTGTCCATATTGTCTCTAAGGATGGAATTTCTATTGATCCTTCAAGGACCAGGGCAATCCAAGAATATCCAGCACTGATGAGTATAAATGAGGTACATAGTTTTATTGGTTTAGTGGGTTATTATCAACGTTTTGTCCAGAATTTTTCCCGATTGGCTAACCCATTAACCAAGCTCACTTTTAAAGGGTTTAAATTTGTTTGTAAAAAAGAGTGTGAAGAATGTTTTGAAGAACCGAAGAGAAGATTATTCAATGATCCTATCTTGACTCTACCATCAGGGAATGATGTGTTTGTTATTTATAGTGATGCTTCAAAGAAAGAACTTGGTTGTGTCCTTATGTAGAATGATAGAGTTATTGCTATGCATCACGACATCTAAAAATTCATGAACAAAACTATCCCACTCATGATATTGAGTTATAAATTGTATTTTTTTTCTCTGAAGATATGGAGACTCTATCTCTATGGTGAAAAATGTGATATTTATACTGATCACAAGTGTTTGAAGTATATTTTCTCACAGAAATAACACAACATGAGGCAAGGATGATTACTTGAACTACTCAAGGATTATTATTGCACTATACACTACCCCCCAGGGAAGTCAAATAAGGTGGAAAATTCTTTGAGTATAAAGGATCATGAAGTTTTGAACAAGATGAGAGTTGAAAGGGATCCTATTTTCATGGATCTAGTAAATATGGATATGGGAATAACCATGGAAGGTGAAACATCAATACTTTTTCAAATGGTCGCCAAACCATATTTACTAGAAACAATAAAAAGTTCTTAGACTGATGATGAATAATTTCAAAAGAAAATTAAAGCTATGAACGATGGGAGATTGATCAAATTTGTATATAAAGATGGAATTTTGAAATTTGGGAGGAGGCTTTGTGTTCCCAATATACCTGATCTAAAAAGGGAATTGTTGGATGTTGCTCATAGCTCCAATTTTTCTATACACCCTGGTATAACTAAGATGTATAGATATTTGAAAGAATATTTTTGGTGGGACAACATGAAGAGGGAGATTTCCTATTTTGTGTCAAGATGTATGGTTTGTCAACAAGTGAAAGTTGGAAGGCAACAACCTGGAGGATTCATGCAACCTCTTCCCATACTTTATTGGAAATGAGATAATATTACGATGGACTTTGTCATGGGGATACCAAAGACTCCTAGAAGGAATGATGCAATATGGGTTATTGTTGATCGTCTTACCAAGTCAGCACATTTTCTTTCTATAAGAGAAGGTTTACCACTTGAACGTCTGGAAAGACTATATATTAATGAAGTTTTAAGAATTCATGGTGTACCCCTATCAATTGTTTTTGATCGTGATCCCCATTTTACATCAAGATTATGGAAAAGTCTTTAGAAAGACCGAGATACTGAACTTCATTGCCTACCACCCTCAAACTGATGGACAATCAGAACGGACTATTCAAACCTTAGAAGACATGTTGAGATCTTTCTTACTTTACTTTCAAGGTATGTGGGATCAATATTTGCCTCTGGTAGAATTTTCCTATAACAATAGCTTTCATTCAAGTATTCAGATGGCACAATATGAAGCGTTATATGGAAAGAGATGTCACACACCAACTTTTTGGGATGATGTTGGTGAAAGAAAACTCGTAGGCCTGGAACTTGTTGAGGAAATGATGGAAAAGGTGAAGGTTATCCAACCCACATCAAAGTAGCTCAAAGTAGGAAAATGAGCTATGTTGATAACCGAAGAAAGGATTTGGAATTTTAGGTAGGAGATCATGTTTTCTTGAAGGTATCTCCATGGAAGGGTGTTATACATTTTAGTAAGAAGGGTAAATTGAGTCCCAGGTACATCAGACCTTTCTAAATTCCAGAACTAATTGGAGTTATAGCTTATCGTTTGGCAATGCCTCCAAGTCTCTCCAAAGTTCATGATGTGTTCCGCATACCATTGTTGAGAAAATACATGCCTGACCCAACACATGTACTCACCTATGAGGAAATTGAACTGGAACTGATTTGTCTTATTGTGAAGAGCCTGTCAAAATTCTTGATACAAGAGAACAAGTGCTGAGAAACCAGATGACTCGTCTAGTAAAAGTTCTACAGAGAAACCCTAAAATGGAAGAGGCAACGTGGGAACTAGAGGAACTTATGATGAAGAACCACCCGAATCTTTTTGTGCGTTAGTATTATAGAAATTTTGTGGACGAAATTATTTTAAGGAAGGAATAATGAAAAATCCCAAGCATCCAAGGTATGTTTCCCTTTGAATAATGAAATAGCTTTCTTTGTACGCAACTTTGAGATTTTAACACACTACAACCAATCAAACTAGCCGTTATGAATAGTAATACCCACTTTTTGAAATTTTATAAATTTTATTTTTCAAAATGGACTACATTTTTGAATTTAGAATATCGAAATTATCTTAGGGTAAATTCTTGGTATTTTTCTGAAAACTTTCAATTTATAATGAATAGTGAAAAACACTACGTTATTGGTTAAAAACGACTTTTTTTTAAATAATTATTTATTTTATTTAAATTTATTTTAGGTAAAAATAGATAAATAATACCAATATAAGTTCAATTTAATTAATTGGAGTCATTTTATAATAAGTTTAGATATATAAAAATTTTATTGAACTTTTTACCATCTATTACCCACCTCCTAGCAGCATTTGAAAATTTGCATAAAACTTAATTTTACAACTTATGTGAGTTGAATTTAAAAAATCTGAGGGAAACAGTTAATATTAGTAAGTAAAATGTGGTTCAATGAGATGAAAATAATTTTTGGTGAATAGTAACTTTTGACTTTTATTTACTACAGTTAAAAGTAAATAGGGTAATTAATGGTAAAAATGATATCATAATTACCCTAACACATGTCCTAATTCTATTGGATAAGTGTAAATCGACCAAAAACAACCTTAGGATTAAAATATTCCCCCCTTTGGTCCACTTGGATTAGATTAAGACATTTATTATTATTTTATTTAAAGAAGAGTTAAAAGAGTTAAATTCAAAGTTTAATCACTAAACAAGTTTTAATATAGGGTTACACACAATATAAATTCGACTATAAATATTAATTATGAATATAAAAATATTTCTTACATAATGTTATTTTATTTATAATTTTAAGACATAAAATAATTTAATTTATTTATGACACAATGATGATTCTGTAATTACCTTATTAATGAAGATTAAAATAATCGATATTATAAATATCTAAATAAATATAATTTGAGACTTTTGATGAATTAAACTAATTTTATAAGTTAATATGACATGTTAAGGTTGATTAAATGAATTTTTTTTGAAATAATCATGCTGTAATGACTTTAACAAAAACAAAATACCAAATAGTGTCAAAATTGACATAAAAGAGTTTTAAAAACAAATTTTATATTATTAATTTATATAATTTTCCTAAAAATATATGGTTCGGAAAAAGGACTTAGATGAGGTTATATGTATTAATAATGAACCACTTGGGGTTCTCTTGGAAGTTTATAGTATGTTTATTAACTCTTTAATATAAAAATACAAAGAGACATTGTAAATGACAAACTCTTTAACTAAGAGCTAAATTTAAAAGATAAGGTTAACATGGTGACCTAAACCTATCTAAAACATATTGGTTGAGAAGTTTTCGACCCATACCCACCTTATCCTCTAAATAAATCATTTAATATCCATTATAAACCGAAAATTATTTTATTATAAAATAATATTTTAAAGTTTTCCAAAAGTGACCCTCACCTCTCTTATAAAAGGGCACTTCTATTTATCTTAATTTCACACCTCCAAATCCTTTTGGCTCGGATAAAACCTTCCCAAATATCCTCCCAAATTTTATCTCTTCATAGTATAGGCCTTCCTTTGATCATAAAGACAACCTAAGGATCCCTTTTGATAAAATGAAAAGGAAGAACCCGAAGAAGAGGTAAATATTTCATTACCTCTTTCAAGTTCTTTTATTCTTCCACTTACTCTTTCTTTTTTGTTTCTATTATAAAATAATAACTCCATTATCTTCTATATACTGTGATTTTATTAAAATGGTACAAACATATTCATTATTCTATCCATCATATGAATGAGAAAGTCACCATACATGTATACGTACAGCTTACCGTCTCCACGTCGTGGTGTAGTTCGTTATTCAAACACTTAATTATTTGGATGGGTATAATAATGAGTATAAATGATGTAAATAATAAATATAACATGTTAATGATTTTGGATATATGATATACCATCCAATTACATATGATTTCACCATCAATATAATGATATTGTCGCTCGTGTGTACGTACGGATTACTGTCTCCACGAACCCGATGAGATTCATTCCCCATCGTAATAATTCAAGAATAATATTCATTTTATGATTAAAAATAATGTCTAAGAAATTAATATCATTCTAGATATGATTAAAATACATCCTATACATAACAAACATGGCTTATTTAACCGGGCATATAAAGGAAAACGAATCAGTTAACACCCAAAATGATGATACTACTAAAATATTTTTAACAAAGAAATATTAGAGGATAATATATGATATAATATCTATGTATATAGATAATGTATAATTTAATAACAATAATTTAACAATTATATAAGAGGTTAACATACCCTTGACCAAGGAAAAGTACAAGGTAAGGGTTAATTTCACAATCTCTTTATTTATCCTTGGTTGTTTTTAAGTAAGTATCTACCGGGACATCTTTATCATCCACATCCATGTTTCTTAAAAATGTATTTCTAAATTTTTTTACTATTTACTAGACTATGGGTTAAAGTCATTTATACCCTTGTTTTACTTTTTATAAAATGGTTTGAAATGAATCTTTCCGTCGTTTTCTAAATAAGGTACTTTATGACCTTTTCGACAAAATTAAGGAAAGAATGTCCCTTTTTAACTTATAAGGAAGGTGTGGCTATTTTCTTCCATTATATCATCGTCTAAGCTTCACATTCAATATTATAAGAATATTTTCAAAATAAATGTTTTCTTTTATAATTATGTGACTTTAAAATTATTTCAAAATAGAAAGAGGTATTTATTTCAAATAGTTTTCATTTCATCTATGTCAACATCCTTTGATGGATTTTAAACTTTTTGGAAGTTAATTTATTATGATACAAATCTTCCATATTGTATTGAAGGTTTTTGGATATGTTTGACTATGGATTTTTTATTTTTACACCATTCATGGTTTATGGATAAAGTAATGACATTTCATATGCTAGTTCTAATACGAATGTTTATGTTAGGTTTAAACCTTTTTATACGAGGAATACATTGGACTTAGTAAGTGATGGGTGGAGCCCTATATATCTACTTTATGCATTAGTGGGTCTCATGAGACAAACTAGTGTCTTGGAACAAGGCATTGAAAAAATCTTATTTGTAGTCTTGGCATAAGGCCTTGACTATGTGGTTATGAAGTCTGGAATTATGCATTACATCATTATGAAAGTGGCTATTGATATTTCATGTGATTATTTTACTAGTAGAATATCCATGTGAATAAGTAAATGGAATTATTTGATTTTATATTTTCCATATTGTGCTAAAGTTTAAGTTTAAAAGGATTTTGTTTTAGTCTAATACAATGCCTTAATTGTTTATGCTTATTTATGAAGGTTTCCGCTAAATTGTTATCCTTAATGAGCATCTGAGCTCACCCCTTTCTATGTTTTATTTTTCACAGGATGTGAAGAAGTATTTATGGTTGACCTTTAGGGATAGTCTAAAGATATAAATGTGTTCAAAAGGGGAAAAAATGTTGTTGATGTTTTTATTTCATGATGTAATGTAAAACTTATGAATGTATATATTACTTCCAAGGATACTAAACTGACCGGTCTTTCAGGACATGATTCCTTGTATCATTCCAATGTTATGTAATAATGCACCGAATCTAGGTAACTGGGGTCTGGGTGTTACACACTTGGTGAATATGGAATGTGTCTCACAAAAAATGAAAGGGAGACAGAAATCCCTTACCTTAAGTATTGACTTCCACCGTACACATTCAAACCTCATGTATAATAAATAAAAGTCTAATATACATCTATAACAGAAAAATATTTTTATATATCATACCATATATGATTTTATTATGAAATTTTATTTCCCATTTATTAATAATTCCATGTTAAAGTTAAGTTTTAGGTAATAACCGCTTTGTTTTTCGTATAAGTTTTGATTTGATACTTGTTTTCCTCTTACTTAAATGATGGTATCATAATATATATAATTTTAACTATTTAATAAAAATCATATATATTTATTATAGATTTAATTATATTAATCCAAAAAATTTAGTTATAGAAAATGAAATACACTATTCATGGAGACGGCAGGTCGTACGTACGCATGAACACTATTTCCATTTTCTTTTTGGATTAGAATAAATAAAGGTAAATGAAATATTAACATTAAATAATAATTTTATGCAATGTATGTCATATATTTTAATTAAAAAAGCATTAATACCTTCCATGTAAATTGTGAACAAATCAAATCTCTTCATGAGGGTGTAGTCTGCCATACACACAAGCGACATTATCAATTTACCACAAAAATGGAAATCATGAAGTTATGTGTGATATAATAATTCCATAAAAATAATAATATCATAAATATTATATATAAACCATAAATAAATCATTATTTCAAAACTTGAGAGGTGGAAATGGAAAAATTAATGACATCGGTTTGCGAGCCAGTAGTCCACCATACACACGAATGATGACTTCATAACCCATTTGATGAGAGTGGAGATGGTTGTAGGTAATAACCATAACATATTAACATATAAATATACAGAATATACTGATGTTATTATATCAACTTCATATAATAAGAATTTAATGATGCGGAGGAATAAATTAAAAAAAATGCTCGTTGATGAATATTGCCTCTTCTCCGAGTATCCTCTATAAGTTTCCACCAAAATACTTCCTAGGATGGGTTTATTTCAAAACCTACGATTATAGAATGATAGGAGGGAATTTGGGAAGTTATTTGTGTGGGTATTGGCCAAAAAAAATGTTATAGGTGTAAATAAGATAAGAGGGGGGGGGGGTGACCTTTAATAAGTGAGGTGAGGGGAACACCAGTAAATTTTTGATAGAAAGAATTCACCACATGTTTTTTTCTGGCCACAAGGCTCAAATAATAAACAATTATAGATACTAAAATAGATAAGATCCAAATATGGTTAGAAAATGGTTATTTTAAAAGTTTTGGTTTATTTTTAACCCTTATCAATTTATTTTAACCCTCCCCTATAATTTTTTTACCTTAACCATGGTAAATAATTTTTACTATTTTTACTATTAATTTTGGTCAAAAAATAAGTTGAAATTATTCAATAATATAATTTTTTCTGATTAAAAATATGGAATCAAGTTTTCAAAATTCTATTACTAAAAGTGGGAAATTTTAATTTAAAATTAATCCCATAGAGGCGATAACAAAGTAGGCTTTTAAAGAGAAAATGCTAAAAAGTTTACAATGTTTTCATAGGAAAATTTAATTTGAAATTAATTATAATGAACTAGATTTGATGAATTGATGCATTACTGAACTAATATTAGTTTAATACCAATTTAAATATAATTTAAATTTAAATATAAATTAAACAAAAAGGTAATTTTCAATTAAAATTCAGTATTTTTCCCTATTTATCCAAAATTGAAACTCTTAGAAAAATCCAGAAAATTCAACCTAAGATAATTTTGGCATGATGATTTAAAAAATTAATTTTATTTTATCGATTTAATTTTCTATAGGCGTAAAAAATATTTTTATTAATGTTCATAAAATTAAATAAAAAGCATTTTTTTGGGAAAATATTATTTTCAAAATATATAAAGACTTTACCAAAAATTATGCACTTTTTTAATCATTATTTTTCCTCTATATGAAACCAATATAATTAATATTTGAGAAGTAATTATTACTATTCATATAACTACTTTTAACAGCTAAGTTATAACATTCACATTTAAATAACTATGTTAATAATATATCTTGATTTTTTAAAAACCCATTATTATGTGTAATATAATATAGCCTAGTGTTTTATATAATACACAATTAACTTGATGTTTAATGCAATGAAATATATGGAGTAAATTTATTTATTTGAAAATAAATCACAAAAACTAAGTGTGTTACATTTATCTTTTTTCCTTAGGATAAAATACTAATTATATATTTTTTTAAATTTGATTTAGTTGATCATTCATCTCTTGTACCAAATATTTTTTCTAAAATGATTCAACCAGATTTTTTAGTAATACCTATGATAAAAAAGGTAGTTTGATTTTATATTCTTTGTATTCTTCTTATTTTCAGAGGTTCTTACTAATTTCCATTGACATTTTCTATTTTAATATGTTTCTTAAACATCTAAAAATATTTTATATCACTTACAGTAGCCTCATATTCCCAACTAGTATGTTATTAATCAATATAAATAATATTTGGTACAATTTTAGCTTAATTTTCAAACTTTTAGTCTAAAACCTTATTGATATTTTCTATAGAAAATTCAAATTCTATTGTAATTGATTAACCCGATGTGAAAATTTTTTCAATAATATTTACATTGTAATAGTCCGCTAACATATGAAACCTCTTGTTACAGTACCTAAACCCACTACTACTAGATAAGTTGCCCATGAAGTCTCCTCCATCTTCTTTCTCTTAAAACTATCCCAACTTATTGTTTTGGTTTTCTATAAATCATAAACAACCAAATAATTTGAAATAATTTATAATTTTGTTTTTATTATAACATATCTCATAAGGATTAAAATGTGTCTTAGGTATCAAAATTCATCTATTCTAAATGTGCACAGTAGTATAAAAAAATTCTCCTAAAATATTTTGAGACATTTTTTAGGTATAACTATCATGCCCATTTAAATAATACTTCTATTTATAATCATAGAAACAATATTCTATTATGAAGTATATGGTGTGATTAATTGATGTGTAATTCTTTGTTTAAAAATATACCATTATAATGAATCACTAGTATATTCATTTTAATTATCGGATCTCAATTTCTTGATGTAGAGTCCCAAATATTTTTTAACCTATCATCTAAAATGTTTGAGCATCTTAACAGCTTTTGAATTTTTTTTGATGAACATCACATTGGGCAATTGAGTGAAATAATAATTGAATTTAATCAAATATATATCAAATATTGTATAATGTTTCATCATGGAACCACATAAATAAATGGGAATGAGTTATAGTTATTTGGTAGAAAGAATTTCTACTCTCCTATGAGATTTCTGAGTCATCTTTACCTTCTAATAGATTCAAAAACCATTTTGAATCTCCCATTTTAAATAGGTAAGATCTCTTATAACCTCATAATTTTTCATTTTTATCATTCTTCATTGGAAAAAATGACTAAGTCTTATATGCCATATCATCCTATTATATTGTTTGACCAAATAACTAGTATTGATTTTATGTCCAATTAAAAAAAATTCCATTTTTTCTTTTTTTTACTTGTGACATGGTCCTTATATCCTTTATAATTTTAATGATTCATGTGTTCTTCAAGAAAATGAGTTCACAAACATAATTATAGAGATTAATTACAGTCAAAATATTATTCTAATCCCCTTCAATATATAATACATCATTTGATTTTCTATTTTTAGGTTCAATTTCATCTGATCCAATACCATTGATTTTTATAAAACACTCATTTCCAAAGGTGACTACTCCCTATTCATGATTCTCAATTTTCTTAAGAATATTTGTATCACCTATCATGTGGGAAGATCACCCACTATCAAGAATCCATGAACTTAATCTTCTTTTATCCTTTAATGCAACCTCATCCTGACATGACAATTCTTCCTTAGGTTGGTGAATTACATTACCTTTCATAGAATAGGGTATCATTCATAGAAATATTTTCATACACTCTACTATAATATGTCCATGCTACTCAGACCTTCCATAAACTTCCTCAAGACACTCGAATCTATTCTGAGTTGGAAAATTGGAAATATTTTTCTTTAAAGTATTTCTTCTTTTAGAATATTCTTCCACATCTTCTGAATAACTACCCTAACTTCATGAATCATTATAGGTAGTGATATATTATTCCACCATGTGTAGGATTTATTCCCAAATACTCAAAAACACTATAAATATCCTTGAAATCCAAATATTGTAGAATAATCAAAATTCTTTCTAAAAAGATGTTTCCTAGATTTTTGTTCTTCCTATACTGAATAAGTATGACTGTTATTATGTTTGGTAATATATGAGATTATTGGCCTCCATATTTTTATTAATATGGGATAATTTTCTCTCCATTTATCTTGGTCTAGAATTGACCATATTAAAAGTTGTAACTTATAAGTTTAGTAATATTGTAATTAAAATTAGTTTTACCACATAAATATTTAACCAAATAATTTATCCAAGTTCCCTCATTCGATTTATAGGATTTATCATTGATTTAAGTATAGTTTTAAATTACTATTTGAAATTATTATGTTCATTTCTAGATGAGAAACACAAATATTGAATCATTGATTATTATTCTTATTTTAAATAAAATATTTATTTAAGATAATTTACTGTTTTCTTATGTTCAATAGTTCTCCACTTGGACATCCTTATTGAATCAGTGTAGGATAATTATTTCTTGGAAAACTATATATTATTTTCAATCAACTTATTATTTTCTTTAATAGGTATTTTAATTTCTTGAATCTAGAATTTTGTTCAAGATAATACTGAATCTCATTTCTAACATGTGTTTAATTTCAGTTGGTTTTGAACTATCTTCTTCTTTACTTAAAGCATCAAATCATTTTTCAACATGAGAAATAAAATTGGTAAATTTCTCACAAGATTTACCTTTATATTCACTAATATATGAATGATCAACTTTTTCTAATTTTCTAATCTGATTTATTATATTACTTAAAAACATCTTTTTTTCTTCTTCTATATTTGTAAACATATTTTCATATTTAATCCCACTTATTTATTTGTAGTTTATCTTTATTTTTGGAGTCAATATATACTCCCATATTATTTGGATAGTTTATGGAAAAATTTCTAGTCCCATTTAATTTGTTGTATCTAGGTGGAGATTTTTATATACACTTGAGATTTCCATTATTGAAACTCTTGTAAATAAGATAAATGATTATTTGATATTCTATATTATATTATATTTTTTTATTCACATGAATCTATATTTTCAAGATTTTTTTATTTTAATTTTCTCATGGGCTCAAAATACACTTTATATTTAATATTATTCTTGAAGGACGGGAGTTTTATTATCTCATAGGATTTGAAAATATTATATAATTAAACTAGTGATATGTCTTCACTATCTTAAAGAACATAAGTCTTAGTGTCAAATCGATCTAGAAATTTTCTCCTACATTTTTTAATAATGATAGGATCTCAAACTTTTCATCATAACCTTAGATATTTATTATAATTTCATTGAACCGTGTAAAATAATCAACCCTATTATATTATTTAGTCATATTGATGTCTTCAAATTGGATTCTATAAAATTTTAATTTGGCCTTCTTTATTTTCACATTTCATTCATATATATTTTCCAATAGGTCCCAAACTTATTAAGTATATTGAAGCCCTATTACTTTTTTGTAGACTTTTTTTGAAAAGGAAATTAGAATAGCATTTTGTGCCTTACCAAAAGCCTTAATATTTATTTTATTTTAAATGGTAATTGGATAATTCCTGTAAATCAATGGAAAATAACAAGTGTATCATCTCTAAAATTCAATACAAGGGATGGAAGATATGGAAACATATTATTCTTTTAACTATTATAGTTCTTTCTATAAAATTTAGGCACACACATATTATTAACAAAATTTATATTATCCATCATAAGAATCTGAATGTATTAAATAAAGGACACCACACTCTAATACTATTTGAAGTGCCTAGGATTTTATTTCTATATGAGAGGGGGGGGGGGTGAATCAATAGATACCAATTTTTAAAATTTCCTCCAACTTAAATTTACCTCTGTGACTAGTTAAAGTTCAATCCACTCAAATATAAATTCTTAGCTTCACTCATACTTGCATAAAATTAAAGAGTAAAGAGCACATGAATTTTTTATAAATTTCAGACCTCGCATGAGAAACCTACTCCTTTAAAGTATTGGTTATTCACCCCAATCATAAATTCTTCACTATAAGTAAAAATGATTACAGTATTACATGTATGAGTATAGTATTTCACTATAATGATTCATAGTCACACAAAACTATGTAGCTTCACACTACAACACAAATATATAGAATCTGGATGAGAAATATAACTTTAGATATTTTATTACTTCAATAATAATAGATATGATCTCCATTCATGAGACTACAGAATATTCAAATGAAGCCTTGTCACCATGTACAAAATATAATGTTGATCTATATATCAATTTTAAATATGATATGTTATTTATTTAATGATTGATATGAAACAGATATGTATGATCACTCTTGAACATCATATCTCAAAATCATTTGATCTCATTACCTGAATACACATATCAAATATATATTTTTTATCTCAGATTTCTCCCCACATTCATGAATACTAATAAATATAGAATTACAAATAATTCCATAAATGTGTTTTCTAAATTATCATTCTCAATAGTTCTCTCAGTAGAATCATAAAACAAAACCCTTCTCCTTTACTCATTTTGTTTTACACAAAACTATTCACTACAATCTCATAATATTTTTACACTTAATTAATTTCATATACCTAGCAAAATTATACCTCTAACCTTTATTCCCCCTTCATAATTTATAAAATAAAAATTCATTATGACTACTTTAATATCTTGATACTTACCAAAATAATTCAAAAATAATTAATTTTTTAATTCTATAAATACATATCTTGACATTATCACAGAAACATATCTAACTCATCATCTTCATCTAGTTTAGAATAAACAACATCAAAACACATTAGAAATTATAAAAACTCATTAGCTTGACTATACACACCTGAAAACTCATCAAGGATTATTTCTTAATTAATTTTAAGTGATTATTAAAAATAAGAACCAAAAAAACATCATATATTTAAAATACTAGAATTATTTTTTATAATTCCTTCTTTAGAAGATTTATAATTGAACCACACAACCATTTTTTTTAAAAAAATCACCTTGAAACATCAAATAGATATGAATAATGATCTACTTTTTTTAATACTCAAATTTATAATCATAGATTAAATTTAAAATGTGATATTTTAAGAATTGAGAATCAGTTTTAGTATTTTTAGAATTTATTTGGATAATTTTAGAATAAATATTCTGAATATCTTAGATTTTCTTACAGTTAATAAGAATTAGGAAATTTTATAATGTCTCCTAATTTGGAAAACTCCAAAGTAATACATGGATATAAAGAAGTCTTCCATGGTTCAACAATTTCATACAAAGTACATAAAATTAATACACTATAGAAATTTAGAGTCACTCCTGATTCCTAATATTATTCACACTCTATGAAAAGACATATTCCACTACCAATGTCAAAAAAATCGAAAAATGTTTTATAAAGAAACAACTAGAATCATATGAAAAAAGTATTATATATATTTTAGAGTTACAAACTTCAATAAATGTTCACCATACCTTTTTATATAACCTTATGATCTATTAACACATCTAAAATCCAATCCAATCAACTCCAACAACACCTCAAAAACATACAATGATTCTCAACCATGATTTTTATCAAACACAGTCCATTAAAAAATCTATGGGGAACTTCACATTCACCCATGAATATAAATTTTCAAAGGATTATATGTTTTAAATTAACTATTGGTTATGATTTATGTATATTACGTGTTAGGATTATATTGGAATTGCAGCCTCTCTTGATTAGTGATATAAGGATAATGGTAATTTGGGGCATATTTCTCACTAGCCCATGGGCTTAGTATCAGTCTAGAAATGTGGGGGTTAGATACTTGTGACACCATTATTTACCTATAATTTTTTTTGTATGATTCTAATAATTTATATTAAAGTGGTTTTTATTCCTTATAAATGAGATGTAATTGAATATCTGTAAATATAATTGGATTTTATTTTTGGGAAACAAAAATAATGTGTTGTATAATGTGTTATATATTTATTTGTTTTGAGTAAATTAATTTGGTTAAAGGTATATGATACTAAATTTGACTCTTTGAAAGAATGAATACATAAATAAAATATATGATATAATATGGATAGATTTTAAAACCCCTTAAAATAATAAGTGTTGGATTCATTCCAAAGTTAATACATGTCAAGAAGTCATTCATCTAACTAAATAGAAACATCCAAAGTATTGTTACCATGGATTATATTGTGCATGGTATGGTGGGAATATAAACCCTAAGAGTTAGGTAGCAAAATCATGTAGTGATATTTGGATTTTACTTAGTTAAGAAATCCTAAGTGTTAGGATACTACAGGAATGGAGAAATAATCATCTATATTTGGGATTTGGGTATGGAGTTTTTTAATCAATGATTAATGAATCATATATGATATGGTTGACATTATTTTATACCTAAATATATATTAAATTAGAGTATTTCTAAAGCAGAATCAAATATATAGTGAAATAAGGATCTTGTCCCACTAATGGATATGATCAAAAATTAAATTTCTATCATTTTAGTATGGTAAAATTCCATAAAAGTACTTATTAAATGAATTTAAATTAGGATAACTATCTAATATAGTAATAAATTATATATAAATTGACATAATAATTATCAAACTTCACATTGGGATAAATTATAGAGAATGAAAATACTAACCAAAGAAACTTCCTATATTGGTATATAAACATAAGAATTGTTCTTTAAACTAGAAGAGAAAATCTATGTATTAGTGAAAACACTTCCTCGGTGTTTGACATGTAAATATGTTTAAAAATAGAATCTATATGTTGTAGAGAAATATAAAAAATATTCAATTAATGTCTTCAAAATAATTATTTAGATGAAAGATGACTAATGTTTTTAATCTATGCTCATGTACTCAAAATGAATATGAATGATAATGGACAAGAGAGGATGTGGTTTCCTTTGATTATTAATTTTAATATTAAATTTATTTTATATTAATTTTTAAATGGTTTCAAAAATTTATTATATAGATGTGTTTAATAAAATTTTCCATTATTTCTTAAATATGATAAGGATAACTAAACAGAAGATGGAATTTATAGGAATGATGCAAATTTAATAGTACAAAATGGTAAATGTTTTCACCGAATGAAGAAAATTTGTGTATTGAATAGCCAGTCTGGGTTAATTGAAACTCAAGAGAGGTTTTCAGAAGTTGGGAAAATGTTTCCATTTTTTCAATTTTAGACATTGGAGACAAAATTTTCTAGAATATTTAAAGGTGTGTGAAAAAATACATGGGTAATCTATTTTAGGTATCAGTGTTATATAATTCAACTCTTCTATTTTGAAGTAAATATGATACCTAATGTACATTATAAGAAATCTATAAATGTGTACAATAGTTAATTTTTTTAAAAACATTGAGTGATGTAGATTGAAGGTTGCATTATAGTGATGGATCAAAGGGTTGCTACATATAGTATGGAGATACAATGGAATCTCGAATGATAAAAGATGTGTATTATATCCCATTTTATTTCTCTTATATAATATGTGATTTCTTATAATTATGAAGTTCTTTTTAATGAAATGATATGTTTTTAATACACATGGTTTATTATTAATACAATTATATAACATGTTTTAAAATATTATAATGATACTTTTTATCTAGTACAAAATATTTTTTCCTAGATATTTATTAAAACATAAGGAAAAATGTTCCCACCACCCTAAAGTGGAATATTTTATTGAATAAAATATTCTTTTAAAAATATATCTCTAAATATATAGAATACCTTATAAAATATTGTTGTTAATAGTTTATTTAGTAAATATTCCCATCAAATAGAATGAGTGTCATTTAATTACACAAAGGAGTTTGTGCGTTAAAAATATATTTTAGAGAAAATATAATTTCTAAGAGGTTGGTGACACTTTTTTTAGACTTAAAGAAGTTCAAAATATAGAAAATAAATTATTATACTAATCTAGTTTAAAGTAAAAGACATTTTGTATCCTAAAAATGATTAAGGTATACTAGTAAAGAATGATCTTAATGTAAAAAAGTTACAACTAATATTTTTCATCAAAATGATTTTATGGAAAGTTAAAATGTAAAAGTTCTAAGATTATGATAAAGAAATTAGTAAGGGTTATATGTATTTAAGACAATATAATTTAATAACATTACACCATTATATGTTTTGAAGTAAATAATTTTGAATATCATGTCTAACACGTTGAACATATAGATAATTAATCATAATATCATAATTATTCAAAATGATATTTCTTCAAAAATGTTTCCCATTAATGGAGTTTAATTAGATTATTTATTAGATAGGCACATAGATATGTGGTAGTAATTATACAGTGATGAGATGAATTTATGAAAACTATAAATATGTATCAAATGTAAGGCCTCTCTTACAGTCCATCATATGGGATGTGATTACATTGACACTTTTATATGTTTTTTAACATTCTTATGGGAGTTTAAGAACATAAAATGTATCATTTTATACAATATGTAGTCACTAATTTCTCATTATTTCATGATGATATCATATATTACATGAAGTGTAATGATAATTACCCCCCAAAGTGTAATATTCATGCCGAACCCACTAAATTTGATCAGGTCAGATGTTTTAATAACCTAAGGTGACATTCCACAGACACAAATGGTTGGAGATTAATGTTAAGGGTTTAAATACAAAGTTACAAGGGAGAATAATTTACCCTATTTAACAAATTCACAACTATCACAGGATAAAACCTGAAATCAACCAAACCAAAGACATATCTATTAATGATGCATGAAACCAACCCAATAGTAATAAGATTAAAAAATACAATAATAACCAGTAAATCATGGAACAACATTAGAGTATAAATATAATAGAATAAAATAGAAACTAAACACATACATAGTAAGAGAATCTGGCACTATGGTGGCACCACTCCAGTCTCAGACACGAACAAATCCAAGCTTTATGTAAACCAAATATAACTAAATCTATCAAGGTGCATTAATAATGAAGTATTAAACCTTTCCCTTTCATATATCATTGAAAAAATGCCTATATATACACATGGGAGAATATAAAAGGGTGATTATAACAAAAAGTAGGTAACTCGTAGATACTTTTGTCACATTCCACTAAGACTAGAATTAGTTTATCTCATAGGAATATAAAACATGAAGGAAAAATATAAACATAGTAAACAATTTACACAATATAAAATATTATAGATGATCTTATTTTCTAAAATTAGTTTAAACAAAGATAAATTCTATTTCAAGAAGAATAAGTAATTCATAAATTAAAATTTATAATAATTATCCATGTTTTCACTCACACACCAACTCATGCATACCAAAGGAAATCCTTGTGATCATGAACAGTGATACATACAAAAAATTCCATCACTTGGTGGAAATTTGTGTTTGTGACATTCCAGTCGGCACCAAGCACGAAGTCTATTCCAATAAGGCCTTGTAAAATGAAAATTATGAACACACACCAACCATGTGCCTTTCCATTCATCACCCAAAACCTAGTTATTCCAAGAACAAGTGTCAAAACCATATTTCATTTAATAAAAACCTTTTTTTAAATTTATCAAACATGTTTTGTGGAATACCCATTTTTTTTGAAAAATCCAAACACTAAGAGATAATTTCTACAAAGTTTTAGGATAGGTAAAACCATTTAAAATAGAAAAAAAGTGTTTTAAGAAACTTAAGATAATTATCATTCCAATAAAATTGAAAAGAGGAAAAATCCACCCACCTAAAATATTTGATGTATGCTTCCCTTTTTAATCCTTTGCAAAACCTTTGATTCCCATAGAAAAAAGCTGCAAGAACTGATAGATATATCTTATGAACTGAAGAGTTATTAAAAAATCACATAATTATGGGCTAGAGTTTAAGATAAAAGGGAGAGATACCTATCATAATCATAGAGAATGGTATTTAAATAGACATACTAGACATGACCTGATTCATGACATAAATTCAAGATTCATATCATAAATCTTTGAGATGTTATATACATAAAAAATCATACCACCTTAGCTTAAAATTACAAAAAAAATGTCATTAACTAATCTAACATCATAAACCAATTATACCTAGAAACCCCTTAATACCTAAAATTAAATCATGGTATCTTACTAGAAAACATTCATATCATGAATAAAAATTCACGACATAATTTTTTCATATAACTAGATAATCAATTACCTTCTCTTTAACCCTATGAAATTCTCAATTAATTTATCCAAATGAATCCAAACATAGAAGAAGAAGCTTAAAATGATGGAATACCTTAAACTAAGGGTTCAACATTCTCTACACCATTGGGATATCCTTCCTTAAAATAGTATAAGTCCTTGGTGAATTTGAGTAGCTCAAATAATTGGTTTAAGCTAAACTTATATATTTCCCAAGATTCATCTTGAACTTAGTCATGCTTCCATAAAACTAATACCATGGAAATTGATCTCCTCAGAAGGGAATTTTTCTATTTATCTGAAATTAAAACTAGTATTTGAATAAATATTTCATTATTAATAAGTGTAACATGATTGAAACTGATCACATGATCAGGATCTGGGTGATAATTTTTCAGTTGTGATATATGGAAGACATTATGGAAAACATTGAATCTCAGTGGTAAAACTAGCCGATATTGTGACGTCCTGGATTCAGATGCTACTTAACGAGTTCCCTAAGCCCAGTAGGTCACATGGCTTTAAAAACATCTTCCCAAATGCTAGAGGCTGTCGACTAGCAGTGAGGTCCTAGGGTGTGTCCATGGGAATACAATGCCCTCATTAGCAGAGTGTAGCACACCAAAAGGAATATAAATGAATAATAAATAGTGGAAGCAATATAAATAAATAGTAGACCAAAACTAATATAATAGATAAACAAGAATAACAGTAATTATATAATCTGGAACAATGATGATGTAATGTCATTTCACTAGAAAAATGGATATTATGGATACAATAAAATAGGAATAACATGTTACACAAATTAAAAGAAAAGAATGTCTACTCCAAGCATCCCGATATCCTACTCAGTCGTCTATTATCAAGCTCCATCCTATCAGCACACAATCAAGTAAGGGAAGATGTATGCTTCTCTTTGTCAATACATGCAACCATGTAATCTACTCCGGGTACCAAACGACGCCAAGAGAGCGTGTGAGATAAATCTCAGTGGGCCACCACCAATGGTGTCTATAACATCAGGCCTGTGTAATGGAATATAAAAGTGTGAAGGCATGAATATATAAAGTAAAGAAAGTGGTACAATATAACTAAATAACCAAGTACCTGATTCATCCCCTGGCTGATGTCTGAACATGTAACCAGTTCATTAATTAAGAAATTACCATTTAATGTTAATAGGTCACCTGAGGCATAGCCATCACTGACATCAGCTTGTGAATGTATAAGTAGTGAAGGTCCCAAGACATGACAAGGCAACCTAAAAATGTTATCTAGTGAGGGATTTCTAGGGTAATAACCAAGGTAACATAAATCTCACAGACTGCTAACTCAGTAGTATCTGAGTATATATAAAGGGGTATGAGTGTAATCCAAGGAACATAATCCAAGGAATTCCACAATAAAGCACCTACTGAGTCCAAGGAGTGCATCCAAGGTAAAGTAGGGCTAAGTAAGGAATGGGTCCAAGTAGTGTATCCAAGGCACCTACTTGTCAATGCAGGATCCAAGGAGTGTATCCGAGGTATTCTAGAATAATGAAAGGGATCCAATGGTAGTATATCGAGCATCCCAAGAGTAGACAAGAACCAGAATCTTGGTGGATATCAAGCTAAGAAAACCACTTCCTTGAATCATAATGGGGTTCCCAAGACCCAAGGTATTCTCCTCTCAGAATTCAAGGTGAGCTCGAGTCAGTCCATTTCTATTTGATATTTTTATCAAGTAGTAATTCATTTGGTTCAAGTATTTCCTTCCATTAGTGTGGATAGGTCAAGAAGATTTGGAACCATTTATTTATTGGTCCAAGCCCTGTCTTCCATTAGCGTGGATAGGCCAAGTAGCATTGCCACCATTTTATAAAGTCTTAGTAACCATTAAGGCACATTCAATTATTGAGGTTCACTCTACTACCTTCCATCAACATGGAAGGGGTGCTAGAAACATGTAACCTTTATTCAATCTATTTTAATAAGGCCAAGTTATATACTTAGTATACTTTCCATTCCAAATTTCACATTTTATAATCATTTGAAGCATTCACCTTAGGTGTGTAAAGTGGTGAGCATACATAGTACACGCCATTATTCCATCCTCATTAAAAAAACTATTTATTATAGGAAGAATCGTCTTTAGGAAGGTAAAAAAAAGGTGCAACCGAATGGTGGCTCAAACGTGTCAACAATACTAAAAACCCAATTATGGAATAACCTTCTACATGAGATGGATTGAGTTTTGATTATATACAAAAACAAATAATCACATATTTGGAAAGAGCATAACCATATGATTCTAATAAGTATAATAATGGCTTGTAAATTTAAGGAACAGTCTCCAACAAAACCAGTGGGCCCCAAACGAACATTCCAAAAACAAAAAACCTTTGGTATGAGTTATAGACCACCCACCTTAGGGTTGTATAATCCTTCTCCTCCGGTATCAACCCTTTATTTTCCTCGGATTAGAGTAGATCTAAGAAAAGGTGAAAAAACCCATAAGGAGGTAACTACGTCGAGAGAGAATGAGAGGAAGAATGGATAAAGAGGAATCTATTACTTATCGTTGTGCATCCAATGTGATGAAAAGAAGCTTGATCAGAAGCTGGAAAAAGAATATATCTTGGTTCAAAGATTTGATCTTCAAAAACCCCTAAATTGAGAGAGAAATAGGTCAATATGGTATAAAATAAGATTAGAGAGGAAGGGGTTAGTTTAATAGATCATTAAGGGTGTTTTCGACATTTTAAATAGTCTTTTAGCCTGGGTACGGTTTGTCCACACAGTTTTTCAAACTGTGCACAAACCGTGTGAGACGGTTTTTCCTGAAACATCTTCCTCCGCATGGTTTGATCAAACCATGTGCCATCCATGCATGGTTACCTGGAAAAAATGAATGTTTTCACAGTTAGGTAGCACTGCCATAAACCAACCGTGATAGGTTCCATTTTCTGAAAAAACACCATCCGCATGGTTTGGAAAACTACGCGGAAATCCTACATGGTTTACTCTAAACTATGCACAGGGTCTATTTCATCCAAAAAGGTGGGTTACGGGCTCCGAAAAATCCCCAAACACCCTCATAACCTTTACTAACTCATTATGCATCCTTATTAGGTCCAAAGTAAGGATTTAGTACTGAAAATTAAAGGATCCATACCATAGTGAAAAACCAGGTTCTTACAGTCTCCCCCCTTAAAATAACTCGCCTCCCAGAGTTGTCTTCCAAGGGTAAAGAAACACTCTCTGAGAAAAAATCTGGCCACTGAGCATGCACATCAAATTCCCTATCCCAATTCTCGTCTTGTACTCGTCCGTGCTACCATTTCACCCATACGATAGGAAAAAACTTTCCTTAGAGAACCTTCATGCTTCAATCAACGATGTGTACTGAATTCTCATCATAGGTAGAATCGGTGTCTAACTCAACATCTTTAGGATAAAAGATATGATACAGGTCAGCATGATATTTCCGAAGCTGTGATATGTGAAAGGCATCATGCATGGAACAATAATTCTGAGGTAGAAGCAACCGATAGGCTACTGGCCCAAATCTCTCTAGAAATTCAAATAGCTCGACGTAATGAGGTGACAGATTTTCATAATTTATTAACCATATATACCCTAAACTGGGATATACCTGATGACAAAACTGATCACCAACCTCAAATTCAAGAGGTAATCAATGGTTATAAACATGAGATTTCTATCTAGACCGAGCAGTAGTCATACACTTCCTGATCTGATGAACCTACTCTGAAGTCTCCTAAACAAGATGAGGACCTCATCAGGCTACCTCACCTACCTCTAGATAGCACAAGGGTGAATGGCATGGATGACCATATAAGGACTCAAAAGGATCCATTTGAATCGTCTCCTGATAACTATTATTATAAGTGAACTTGATAAGAGGGATATGCTTCTCCCAAGAACCGCCGAAATCAAGGATGCATGATCAGAGCATATCCTCGAGAACTTTTATTGTCTATTTTGATTGTCCATCGGTCTGAGGGTGAAAATCTGTGCTTAGAATCACATGAGTTCCCATAGATTTCTGTAAACCCTACCAAAACCATGGAGTGAAATGAGTATCCCTATCTGAAATGATAGTACAAGTAACCCCATGTAGTCATATGATCTCACATACATACAATCTTCCTAAATCATCAACTGAGAAAGTCTCCCGTATAGAAATGAAGTGGGATGATTTCATTAGTCATTCAATGACTACCTAGATAGCATCACTACCCCTTGATAACCTAGGTAAGCTAACTACAAAATTCATATCAATATCTTACTATTTCCATTCTAGGTTAGAAGTGGCTGTAACAAGCCTGCAAGTATCTGGTGCTTTGCCTTCACCTACTGACAGGTGGAACACCTAGTGATGAAGCCTAAAATCTGATGTTTCATTCTAGGAAACCAATACTAGCATCACATATCTCGATACATCACCGAGATGCCTAGATGAACTACCCACTGAGAAGTGTGGGACTCTTTCATCAACTACTCTCTCATAAATGAAGGAACCTAGATACATCCACATAGGTGCATAATGTCGTCTTTTTCCATAGACCAATCCAAAGGTGGGTTATCTTCTGATATACCCTCATAGAGAACGAAAAAATTAGGATCTAAAAAATGCATACTCTTCACCTTCTCAAGGAGGGAAGAGGTAATGGTTACGGCTGAGAGGTAAGATGTAAAGACCCGGAAATTTCAAGGAAATTTTTTTGTTAATTTTCTTTGGAATTTTACAAGAGCGCAGTTTCAGACGGCACCTGATTCCGAGGTCCGGTGGGCCCGGAATCATCAACCGAAGTTCAGCTCGGGTACGTTCAGTAAACGAACGAGCGGGAATTTCTAACTTATGAACCGGTGCCCGGAATCAAAATTCCGAGGGCACCGTTGGAACCGTAGCGCCGGTTTTTGCTTAGGAACACCTGTTCCAGAGGTGCGTTCTGACGAGGGGTGATGATAAAAATTGTGGAAGATTAATTATTAATTTATCTACGATTTTTATTTTACACTAAGTGTTTTATCCATTGGGTGGAAGTTGGGTAACTCCCAACTTCCCTTTAGAGGTTATGAGGGTGGTGGGCCCACACGAACCCCACCCCCTCATATTCTCTAAACCCCCTTGTCTTCCCCCCTTTAAAAACTCACTTAATTAATGTTATAACTCATGGTTTTTAATTGAGGAGTTATCTAACATTATTGAAATTCAATCTATTGAATTTCAAAAGTCTTAGGTAGTGTTATTAAATAAGTGGAACCTTTTCTTTTATTTGGGTTTTTGGGTTTTTGCTGTGCGGAAGAGAAGGGAGAGCTTTCTTTTCCCTTTGAAGTTCTTCTTCCTCACGATGAACTTCTCCGACGAAGAACGCGACGACCTTCTTCCACGACGTCGGACTGCAACGCGTTGGATTTCCTCCACGACGCCGCAACGCATCCTCTCCGCGACGTGCTTTCCGCGGCGAACCTACGTCCGACGCCGCAACGTACTTTCCGCGACGTGCTTCTCGCGGTGAACCTACGTCCGTCTACCGCGACGCCATAACCGCGATGCCGACGACGTCTACTTCCGTGACGACCGACCTCCGTGACGTCCGACCTCCGCGACGCTCGTCCTTCGCGGATCGTTGACGAGCTTCGCGAGCTTCCTTCGAGGTAGGGGTTGTACCTTTATTCTTAATTTAATTTACGCCTTCGTAAATAAATTATTGGACCGCTTGTTATCATTAACATGGGAGGGGATCAGACCGCACAAACACGGTCGATCCTCCTCCCAAACCTTGTTGTTGGATTTTTACTCGTGGTTCGAAGAATAGGCGGAGCGGTGCCGTGACACCGCGCTTGGACGCAAGGGGTTCATGGGAGTGCACAAGATTGACGTGCCACTACGGACGACGAAGGCCGCGGCTAGTTCCGGGCCGCGGAGGATTTGAGAAGACCGGCGGCAAACCGGGCCGCCGGTGTCGGAAGACGAAAGGGAACCGGCCGGCCAGGTCGGGCCGGCCGGAAGGAAGTCAAACCGGGGGAATTAATTTTCCCCGGTTAGCCTTTAATGGCCCCCAATTAAATTGGGGGCCGGTTAACTTTAGAAGGGGGGCAGCGCCCCCCCCCCCCGTGTCGTCCAGTAGGCCCCCTCATGTGAGGGGGCGGTTTTATTTTGAAACCGGCGCGGCCCGTGCCGCGCCGCCAAGGGGAAAAACGGGGGGGGGGGGGGGGGGGCGGGGGTCTCGCCCCACGCGCCGCCTACGCAGCGCACCGCCGCGCGCCGCCGGGGTCTCGCCCGCGCGCCGCCTGCACGCCCAGCGTGCCGCCACGCCGCCTCAGCGCACAGCCACGCGCCGCCGCGCGCCCCGCGCGCCGCCAGCCGAACCGGCCGGGCCGGTTCGGGCCGGGTCGGCCCGGACCCCTTCCTTCTCGAACCAGAACGGTTATTTGCCCGTAACTTGATCTACGGGCCTCCGAATGACAAACCGTCTGCGGAAACGCGATCCTTGGATCGAGACGGTCGTTTCGGTATATCGTACTCAAGGTTTCGGATTACTTTGAGTTCGGCCGGGTTGGTTCGTTCACGAAACCAACCGGGCCCTCGGAGCGGAAACGCTCATATCTTGAGCTACGGACGTCCGAATGGCGTGCCGTAAGTTCTGATAAGTTCCTCTTAGTGAGACGATCTTTTGGCATACTCCGCCCGAGGTTTGGATGCAGGTGGAGTACGGCCGGGTTGGTTCGTTCACGAAACCAACCGGGCCCTCGGAGCGGAAACGCTCATATCTTGAGCTCCGGACGTCCGATTGACGTGCCGTCGACTTTGATGGAATCCTCTAAGTGGGACGGACCTTTTGGCTTACTCCGCTCGAGGTTTGGGTGCCGACGGAGTACGGTCGGGATGGTTCGTACACGAAACCAACCGGACCCCTGGAACGAAAAAGCCAATAACTCACAGACCGGGCGTCCGATTGACGCGCCGTCTGTTGCGATAACTTCCTCTTGATGAGACTGAACTTTTGACATACTCCGCCCGAGTTTTGGATATAGTTGGAGTATGGCCGGGTTGGATCGTATCTGAAATCCCACCGGCCCCTGGAACGGAAAAGCTGATATCTTTCGGACAGGACGTCCGTTTGACGAACCGTCAGCGACGTTGATGATCACGATGAGAAAAGGTCCCTATGAGCATACCCTATGAGAGTTCAGGGTACAGTTGAGATATGGCCGGGTTTGGTTCGCTCACGAAACCAACCGGGCCCTCGGGACGAAAAGGCTAATAACTCACAGACCGGGCGTCCGATTGACGCGCCGTCTGTTGCGTTGAGACTCCTTTGACGAAGCGGACGTTTGTGGCACTTCTTCGTTGGACTTTGAGATACTTGGAGTATCGACCAGTAGCTCGTGGAGTGGACCCTCCCGGAGACGAGCGGGCGGGGGAACGCTTGGTTGTAGCGGCGGACCCGCGATACTCTACGGAGTGTGTACGCTTGGTTGTAGCGACAGACCCGCGACGGTGTAGACGTGCGTGCGGAGTACGGAGACCGTGTAGCCGACTGAGACCTGACGACTGCTTGACCGAATCGACTTGGAGTGAGTCGACTAGCCCAGTGGACGGAGCGCCTAGTAGTTGGCAGCAGACCCACGGTGGACGGAGCGCCCAGTAGTTGGCTGCAGACCCGCGGTACTCGACAGGAGGAGTACCTCTGTAGGCTATTTGGGTGAGCGCCCAGTAGTTGGCAGCAGACCCTCAGCGGACGGAGCGCCCAGTAGTTGGAAGCAGACCCGCAGTACTCGACAGGAGGAGTACCTCAGCAGTCATAGGTTAGTGAGCAGTACCTCGGAGTCGTGACAGGACTACTGCACACTTCAGAGACGGGGCTCTTCAGCAGCTACGGTTTCGATAATGAAAATCCTGGTTTGAGCTGAGTCAATGATCTTTGTATTTCCTCATGATTGAGATGGGTCGCTTGATAACATAGGTATATGTATGGGCATATACCTGGGTAATGGTTATCCGTTGATTTCATAAACTTGTTATAAACTGTGTGGACTTGTACTGTTTACTCTTCTTTGTGGATTGGGTTGTTCTTGGGCTCGGTGTTGGAGCCGAACGGAAATTGGTGACATAGGTATATGTATGGGCATATACCTAATCAATACTGGATGTTACTTCGTGATTGTATCCTTCATGTGGTTTATCCTTTGTGGATTTCGGGAGACCTTCGAGGGTCTCGGGGTCCCTACTGAGTATCTTATACTCACCCCTGCACGGGCTATGCCCGCACTTCGTTGTGTTGGTTGCAGACGACGGACAACGCTGACTGCGGTTGAGGCTTTCGGAGTAGGTCGGTACCCGGAGGAGGACCACTGAGCGGGACGTGCTCGGAGCGGACAGTTGGACCCGAGGAGTTGTGGAGCTATCTGTACCTACCCTTCAGGTAGGATCCGTGGTGGACGATCCAGGAGCTGAGCCATCTGTACCTACCCTTCAGGTAGGAATCGAGGAGGACGTCCCAGGAGCCGCTTGTACTTTCAGTTGCTGTTTTCCCTTTCGAGTTGTACTTTACTTTACAGTTGGGCTTGTATTTCCGACCCCTTTACTTCAGCACAGTTGTTCTAGTTATGTGTACTGCTTTACTTCCGCTTGTTACTCTGAGGTGCTTGTTTACTTTATTAAGGAAATGCCTTCCCTTTTTACTGGGATTTTACGCCTTGGTGCTAGTCGCCAGCCCCTGGCCTATGGAAGGCGGGCTTGGGGTAGTCACGGCACGGTCCCCGAGGGCGGGTCGTGACAAATTGGTATCAGAGGCGGTCGGTTCTACCGCAGACTCTGACCTTTTTTTCTATGTGAAGCAATAGTGTTTAGTGTATTGAGTGTGGTTATCAGTCCAGGGAGTCCAGTGTTGGTGCGGCGGCCGACGTATCCGTACATCAGGACCCTGACTTCTGATTTCCGACTTAATGCACGAAAACACTGATTGCGTGTGTGTTTCCCAAAAGGTTTAAAGTCAGCTCAAACCAGGTCAGCTCACCAGGTAGAAATCGTTGACCGTGACACAACTGTTCAGGATGTCACCATGCAGATAGTTAGCTGGAGTTCCGAGAGAGTTCTCGATGATGGCCCACCGAGCAGCGAGACTCCGGTGCAGGGCCCTTTTTCAGTGTTGGCACCTTCGGGTGGTGTACCAGCAGCACCACCACCCGTTAGGCAGCAGATGCCACTAGCTGACGGTGCACGCTAGCAGAGCGCGATGCACGAGTTCCAGCAATAGAGGCCTCTGAGGATACGAGGCGAGACAGATTTCCCAGGCAGCAGTGGACTGGATGGAGGCGGTTGCTAGAGTTCTACGCCTAGCTTGGATACTAGTAGAGCGGATGATGATCTTAGCTCCTGGTGTTTCCAGTGAGTGACCATGAGGTTGTTCCTTATAGTAATAAGGCTTCGGTACGCGAATCGATACCTGGGATAGTACCTACGGGTAGTGCGCCAGCTATGTCACTACCTGTTGGTCAGCAGACACTACCGGCGGTACCGGTAGCAGAGACTCACAGGCTTAGTGCCTTACATATGTTTTAGCACCAGATATCCCTCAAGTTTCGAGGTGAGCCTGACTCGTAGGCGGCTGAGGACTGGCTTGAGGAGGTGGTTGTGAGTTTTCTGGAGCTAATACAGCTTCGACAGTATGACATGTCGGAAGCAGAGCACTCAACGTGGCTTACCAATCAATGTTGGTACTCGTTGGTTACGTTGTGATCAGTTCTTTAGACTCGAACTTCTGATCGAAGTGTGTCTAAAGGACATCGGAACCATTACTTTTCCTCTATGCATTCCTACCTATGCTAGGATGCTAGAGAGAACCTTTGTGGTTGTGAACGTTAGCAGTGAAAGGCAGGAAACTAGCGCCAGTCTCAGAGACTCGGGCGTGTAAAATGCTTCAGGAGGAGGAAGTGCTAAGGACAGATGAATCTGCAGGGTAGCAGACGTGGAATCGGAGCTTGGAGAGCAGCATATGGTGGTGTACATTTCGACATGTTACGACCACCCGACTTAGTAGTCCCCGCCAGGCTCAGGGAGCAGGAGGGCTGGGGAGGAGAGTAGCTGCATTGCGGTCAAGGAGTGTGACCCAGGAGCTCTAAGAATGATTCGGGGTACGAATTATGTCTACTACGAGCTGCCATATATATAGACATAGGAACCAATCATTCTACCCTTCCACAAATCATGTCCCAGCCCTAGAGGTTCCGGGTAAGCCGTAGACTTGACCCTCACGTCTGGAGATACCTTTGGGAGGAGACTCGATAATCACACTTACGCCGACGGTGTGATTTTACCTCGAGGCGAGAGTTTCGGTTGGAATATCTTGGTGGCAGCGTAGAGGCCTTACGACGTTGATCTGGGTATGGTTTTGATTCACAAATCATACCCCGGTTGACTGTTTTAGGCAAACGTCGGAATGGGTTTTCCTTGGTCGGCGAAAAGGAAACCCTGGGCAGCACATGTTAAACTCAGGCATAAGAGGGTGTGACCGATCACTCTTGAGTTGGTCAACCCTACCCTTGTGGCAGCAGGAGTTTTGAGTTTCAGTTCTAACCTAAAAAGGGAAACCTCTTGAGTTCGAGGGTGACGAACACGTTCTTATACGGTCTCAACCCGATGAGGTTTCGGAGATGTGGCCGAGGCGGCATGTTATCTCCGAAGTTCGATGGACCCTTTTGATCTTCAGCAGGGTAGGCGAGGAGGTTTACCGCTTGACCCTACCACCTCAGTCGCACCGGGTGCATAATGTCCACCACGTGTCTCAGCTGTGGAGATACGTGTATGTTTCTTCACACGTCATCGACCTCGGGGAGTTGGACGTCGATGACAGGGCGACAAGCACAGAGGTTCTAGTAGAGAACGAGGATCGACAGGATCAGGTTCTACGTGAATGGTTTCTTCCTCTGGGGTGCTTCACGGGTAGCACGAGATCTTCAGGTGAGCATATGGGAGCGTAAAGCTCAGTTGCGTGCTCAGTACTACTTTGTTTCCCTTAAGTGTGAGTTGATGCTTTACGGGGACGTAAAGCCCTGAGGTGGGAGTAATGTAAAGACCCGGAAATTTCAAGGAAATTTTTTTGCTAATTTTCTTTGGAATTTTATAAGAGCGCAGTTTCAGACGGCACCTGATTCCGAGGTCCGGTGGGCCCGGAATCATCAACCGAAGTTCAGCTCGGGTACGTTCAGTAAACGAACGAGCGGGAATTTCTAACTTATGAACCGGTGCCCGGAATCAAAATTCCGAGGGCACCGTTGGAACCGTAGCACCGGTTTTTGCTTAGGAACACCTGTTCCAGAGGTGCGTTCTGACGAGGGGTGATGATAAAAATTGTGGAAGATTAATTAATAATTTATCTACGATTTTTATTTTACACTAAGTGTTTTATCCATTGGGTGGAAGTTGGGTAACTCCCAACTTCCCTTTAGAGGTTATGAGGGTGGTGGGCCCACACGAACCCCACCCCCTCATATTCTCTAAACCCCCTTGTCTTCCCCCCTTTAAAAACTCACTTAATTAATGTTATAACTCATGGTTTTTAATTGAGGAGTTATCTAACGTTATTGAAATTCAATCTATTGAATTTCAAAAGTCTTAGGTAGTGTTATTAAATAAGTGGAACCTTTTCTTTTATTTGGGTTTTTGGGTTTTTGCTGTGCGGAAGAGAAGGGAGAGCTTTCTTTTCCCTTTGAAGTTCTTCTTCCTCACGATGAACTTCTCCGACGAAGAACGCGGCGACCTTCTTCCACGACGTCGGACTGCAACGCGTTGGATTTCCTCCACGACGCCGCAACGCATCCTCTCCGCGACGTGCTTTCCGCGGCGAACCTACGTCCGACGCCGCAACGCACTTTCCGCGACGTGCTTCTCGCGGTGAACCTACGTCCGTCTACCGCGACGCCATAATCGCGATGCCGACGACGTCTACTTCCGTGACGACCGACCTCCGTGACGTCCGACCTCCGCGACGCTCGTCCTTCGCGGATCGTTGACGAGCTTCGCGAGCTTCCTTCGAGGTAGGGGTTGTACCTTTATTCTTAATTTAATTTACGCCTTCGTAAATAAATTATTGGACCGCTTGTTATCATTAACATGGGAGGGGATCAGACCGCACAAACACGGTCGATCCTCCTCCCAAACCTTGTTGTTGGATTTTTACTCGTGGTTCGAAGAAGAGGCGGAGCGGTGCCGTGACACCGCGCTTGGACGCAAGGGGTTCATGGGAGTGCGCAAGATTGATGGGCCACTACGGACGACGAAGGCCGCGGACGGTTCCGGGCCGCGGCGGATTTGAGAAGACCGGCGGCAAACCGGGCCGCCGGTGTCGGAAGACGAAAGGGAACCGGCCGGCCAGGTCGGGCCGGCCGGAAGGAAGTCAAACCGGGGGAATTAATTTTCCCCGGTTAGCCTTTAATGGCCCCCAATTAAATTGGGGGCCGGTTAACTTTAGAAGGGGGGCAGCGCCCCCCCCCCCCCCCCGTGTCGTCCAGCAGGCCCCCTCATGTGAGGGGGCGGTTTTATTTTGAAACCGGCGCGGCACGTGCCGCGCCGCCAAGGGGAAAAACGGGGGGGGGGGGGGGGGTCTCGCCCCGCGCGCTGCCTGCGCGCCCAGCGCGCCGCCGCGCCGCCTCAGTGCACCGCCGGGGTCTCGCCCGTGCGCCGCCTGCGCGCCCAGCGTGCCGCCGCGCCGCCTCAGTGCACCGCCGTGCGCCGCCGCGCCCCCCGCGCGCCGCCGGCCGGGCCGGTTCGGGCCGGGTCGGCCCGGACCCCTTCCTTCTAGAACCAGAACGGTTATTTGCCCGTAACATGAGCTACGGGCCTCCTAATGACGAACCGTCTACGGCAACGCGATCCTTGGATCGAGACGGTCGTTTCGGTATATCGCACTCAAGGTTTCGGATTACTTTGAGTTCGGCCGGGTTGGTTCGTTCACGAAACCAACCGGGCCCTCGGAGCGGAAACGCTCATATCTTGAGCTACGGACGTCCGAATGGCGTGCCGTCAGTTCTGATAAGTTTCTCTTAGTGAGACGATCTTTTGGTATACTCCGCCCGAGGTTTGGATGCAGTTGGAGTACGGCCGGGTTGGTTCGTTCACGAAACCAACCGGGCCCTCGGAGCGGAAACGCTCATATCTTGAGCTCCGGACGTCCGATTGACGTGCCGTCGACTTTGATGGAATCCTCTAAGTGGGACGGACCTTTTGGCTTACTCCGCTCGAGGTTTGGGTGCCGACGGAGTACGGTCGGGTTGGTTCGTACACGAAACCAACCGGACCCCTGGAACGAAAAAGCCAATAACTCACAGACCGGGCGTCCGATTGACGCGCCGTCTGTTGCGATAACTTCCTCTTGATGAGACTGAACTTTTGACATACTCCGACCGAGTTTTGGATACAGTTGGAGTATGGCCGGGTTGGATCGTATCTGAAATCCCACAGGCCCCTGGAACGGAAAAGCTGATATCTTTCAGACAGGACGTCCGTTTGACGAACCGTCAGCAGCGTTGATGATCACGATGAGAAACGGTCCCTATGAGCATACCCTATGAGAGTTCAGGGTACAGTTGAGATATGGCCGGGTTTGGTTCGCTCACGAAACCAACCAGGCCCTCGGGACGAAAAGGCTAATAACTCACAGACCGGGCGTCCGATTGACGCGCCGTCTGTTGCGTTGAGACTCCTTTGACGAAGCGGACATTTGTGGCACTTCTTCGTTGGACTTTGAGATACTTGGAGTATCGACCAGTAGCTCGTGGAGTGGACCCTCCCGGAGACGAGCGGGCGGGGGAATGCTTGGTTGTAGCGGCGGACCCGCGATACTCTACGGAGTGTGTGCGCTTGGTTGTAGCGACAGACCCGCGACGGTGTAGACGTGCGTGCGGAGTACGGAGACCGTGTAGCCGACTGAGACCTGACGACTGCTTTACCGACTCGACTTGGAGTGAGTCGACTAGCCCAGTGGACGGAGCGCCTAGTAGTTGGCAGCAGACCCACGGCGGACGGAGCGCCCAGTAGTTGGCTGCAGACCCGCGGTACTCGACAGGAGGAGTACCTCTGTAGGCTATTTGGGTGAGCGCCCAGTAGTTGGCAGCAGACCCTCAGCGGACGGAGCGCCCAGTAGTTGGCAGCAGACCCGCAGTACTCGACAGGAGGAGTACCTCAGCAGTCATAGGTTAGTGAGCAGTACCTCAGAGTCGTGACAGGACTACTGCACACTTCAGAGACGGGGCTCTTCAGCAGCTACGGTTTCGATAATGAAAATCCTGGTTTGAGCTGAGTCAATGATCTTTGTATTTCCTCATGATTGAGATGGGTCACTTGATAACTTAGGTATATGTATGGGCATATACCTGGGTAATGGTTATCCGTTGATTTCATAAACTTGTTATAAACTGTGTGGACTTGTACTGTTTACTCTTCTTTGTGGATTGGGTTGTTCTTGGGCTCGGTGTTGGAGCCGAACGGAAATTGGTGACATAGGTATATGTATGGGCATATACCTAATCAATACTGGATGTTACTTCGTGATTGTATCCTTCATGTGGTTTATCCTTTGTGGATTTCGGGAGACCTTCGAGGGTCTCGGGGTCCCTACTGAGTATCTTATACTCACCCCTGCACGGGCTATGCCCGCACTTCGTTGTGTTGGTTGCAGACGATGGACAGCGCTGACTGCGGTTGAGGCTTTCGGAGTAGGTCGGTACCCGGAGGAGGACCACTGAGCGGGACGTGCTCGGAGCGGACAGTTGGACCCGAGGAGTTGTGGAGCTATCTGTACCTACCCTTTAGGTAGGATCCATGGTGGACGATCCAGGAGCTGAGCCATCTGTACCTACCCTTCAGGTAGGAATCGAGGAGGACGTCCCAGGAGCCGCTTGTACTTTTAGTTGCTGTTTTCCCTTTCGAGTTGTACTTTACTTTACAGTTGGGCTTGTATTTCCGACCCCTTTACTTCAGCACAGTTGTTCTAGTTTTGTGTACTTCTTTACTTCCGCTTGTTACTCTGAGGTGCTTGTTTACTTTATTAAGGCAATGCCTTCCCTTTTTACTGGGATTTTACGCCTTGGTGCTAGTCGCCAGCCCCTGGCCTATGGAAGGCGGGCTTGGGGTAGTCACGGCATGGGCCCCGAGGGCGGGTCGTGACATAAGACTACTCATGGATATCATGAAACTCCTGATGAAGTTTAGAAAATATGGCCATTAACTTCCATTCATCACTAGCTTATTGTACAACCTGTATTTGAGTTTTCCGAATCAGTGCATCAATGACCACATTTCCCTTTCCAGGTGTATAGGCAAGATCAAAATCAAATAATTATAGATATTCAACCCATCTCCACTTGATGAGGTTCAAGTCATGTTGAGAAAATATATAATTGAAGATTTTTTGATCTTTATACACCACAAAGAGCCCACCCAATAGATAATGTCTCTCGAAACATAAGGCATGTACAACTATTGTTAGCTCGAGGCCGTGCTTCAGGTAATTTCTCTCATGAGGCCTCAACTTCCAAGATACGTACGAAACGACTTTGTCTTCATGTATCAACACTACTCCTAGGTCAATGCCTGATGCATAGTAGAAGATGATATAACCTTTACCAGGTTCCGGAAGAATCAGAATTGGTGCCGAGACAAGCCTCCCTTTTAGGTCCTGAAAGGCTTCCACACATGCTTCTGACCATAGGAACTTAACACCCTTCTTTGTAAGTCCAGTAATAGGTGAAGCAAGATGTGATAAGTCCCATATAAAATGCCTGTAATATCCAGCCATACCTAGAAAAATCCTAATATCAAACACATTCTTGGGATGCTCCTAGGAAACTACAACACTAACCTTATCAAGGTCAACAAATACTATTTATTTTGAAATAATATGACCCAATAAGTGGACCTTGTCGATCTAGAATCACATTTAGAAATATTACCATAAATATTATGATCTCTTAGTGTACTTAGAATGATCTCAAGATGTTTGAAATGGTCATTATATGTGTGAGAATATACCAAGATGTCGTTGAAAAGGACCACGACAAAAGAGTCCAAATACGGGTGGGAAACCCTATTCATAAAATCCATGAAAACAACAGGAACATTCGTAAGACCAAATGTAATAACAAGATACTTATACAAACCATACATGATATTAAAAGCTATACGAGGTATATATGAGGGTATGACTCGCACCTGATGATAACTCGATCTCAGGTCAATCTTAGAGAAAACCTTTTGTCCTTGGAGCTGGTCAAAGAGATCATCTGTTAGAGGAAGTGGATACCGGTTCTTCAATGTAAGTTGGTTCAACCTTCTATAATTCATGCATAGACGTAAGGTTCCATCCTCCTTCTTGGAGAAAATCATGGGTGAACCCCCAGAAGATGTACTAGGCCATATAAAGCCTTTTTCTTCTAGGTCCTCTATCCGCCTCTTGAGCTCCTGAAGCTCAGTAGGTTCCATCCTGTATGGAGGAATGGAAACTGGAGATACTTTTGGAACAATATCAATTGTAAACTCTACCTCTATCTTAGGAGGTAAGCTAGAAAAGGCATCAAGAAAGACATCCCTAAAAATATCAACTACTGAAGTGAATTCAGCTGGAAGAAGACCCTGATCCTCCATGAAAAGATTTTCAATATGGGCGGTCACTCCACCTAGCCCATGATGCTTCGGACCATCCCTCCCAGCTTGGACATCCCACTCAGCTTTGAAAAGATAACTAATGCCTTCTGGTGATGTAAAAGAGACCTTGCAGTGATAATAGTATACAAAGGTGTGAAAGTGGACTATCCATTCCATCCCGAGGATGACATCAAATCCCATCATATTGAGAACAAAGATATTCCACAAGAAAGGGTAACTACCTAACTCAAGGGGACAGTCCCAGAACTGGCGTATGCCCTCTGTCCATATTCCCAATGGTGTGTCGAGGGTCATTAAACCATAGTGATATTGTATCTCCAGTCCGAGACTTTCCATGATAGATACAAAAATAAAAGAGTTTGAAGAACCTGTATTAAACAAAGAATAGAAAATATTAGATGCTACTAGATTAGTACCTCGTATTGTAGATGGCCCCACAGGCTGCTCCTTGGGTATTAGCTGTAAATCATGTAACTGACCTAATCCAAAACCTTGTGCAACATATGGACTACCACGATCATGAATGTTCTGGTGGAGCTGCAAGTGACCAGGGATTAGACTACCACAACCATGACCTTTTCCTCAGCCATACCTTCTAGTGCTATTCCAAATCCCCACCTGAGGCAGCATAAAAGAACTCACTCTTGAAGGTGGAGCTATCACAAACCCTTTTCCACTCAAAGCTAGTGGAAAGGTCCTAAAGAAACACTGAAGATGACCCATAGACCTGCAAGCTCGACACTCTATAGGGTCTCTATCACATTATGGATTCTTATTCCATAGTTTTCTAAACTGATGATACACCATATAGCTATCATACCGGATACCCTGGATACCACTTCCCTAACAAAAAACCTCAAGGGAACATTTCCTACCACCAGAAGAACTACTGGCCTAACGCGACTCTGATCCTTTAAACCCAATACTCCCACCACCCCTCAGGTTATGCTTAGTGATAATGTACAGATCAACTATTTAAGAGAAGGTAGGAAGGAAAAAGACATTCACCTGAGTTCTAATGGTGTACTGGAGCCCATCCCCAAAATTTCTAGCACGTGAAAGCTCATCACTGGCTAGAAGCGGTGAAAAGTGTTGTAAATTAGTGAAATGTGCCAAATACTCCATAACTAACATAGAACCCTTCTCTATATGCATAAAATATATGTATCTGTCAGCTCTCAGTGACTGATTAAAGAACTAATCATAGAAGGAAGTATGGAAGTCAACCCATAACATGCCATGATGATGACCGTCCTGGGTAACTACATCCCACCAACGCTTGGCCGTATCCCAAATCATGTATGTAGCAAGATTGACTCTCCTTTATAGAGGCATTTACAAATTCTCAAAGATAGATAGCATGGTCACTAGCCAAGACTCAATAGCCTAAGAACCACTATCCCCTGGAAAAGTAGAAGGATGATGCTGCTGGAACTCGCGGGTCAGATCATCCATCGTAGGTGCCACCCATGGAGCACTAATAAGGTACTACATAATACATAAGAAACTATCATGGACTTGGTAATCAGTGCACAAATTAGGTACAGCAGGCGGTGCCTTAAGTGGCACTCCTATAAGTAAGACGGGCGGCTTAGGGCCCACCCTGTCTGAAGCATGGTAATCACCACCATTCTGGTGAATGACACAGGGACGTCGTGGCGTGATTGGTCTACAAATTCCAAGAACACTCCTAAGAACAAGCATAGAAGAAAAATATAGTAACACTAGAATAAACTGATCATAAGAAAACTCACTACCGAAGACATACTACCTAAACTACCCACTTAGACAACTAGGTATCTGTAAGTATTTAAGTATAAGTATTATATAATTTGGAAGTTAACATCAAGGTCCAATCGTTTACATTTCATAAACATGACAAGGTGAGAAAAAGATGTGAAACAATTCATTTTAGATTTCAATATTCAATTTATAATGGATATCCATTTTCAATGAATCATCACCCATACACATATCACCAGAAACAACACCTATTTATTTATAGTGTATTGGATCAACTCAGTAAATTACTCATCCCAACCCATGAGGGCCCATACACCTCATGAATTGAGAGAGGGAATCACTCAATCAAATCCAAAGTAATACAAGTACTAGAAACTATCACAACGTCTATTCTAAATTATAGGCATATCAAGTAATGCAAATCAGTGAAATTCACCTATATGGCATGGCAATATGCATGACATGTGAATTCTAGGTTCTGATAATGATGCATGTTACAATGATCCTTCCCATATATCATTAGGCCAGGGATGAAATAATATACTCAAATAGGGGAATAATCAACAACACCACACATCATGTGCGTCACCCAATAGTGAAATAATATCAACAGTAATAGGAAAAAGAAGAATAAAAATTACATTTTGGGTAACATGGATTTACCCCAAACATGGGTTCACGACGCCGAAGCACAAATTATGACCAAGTCACAAGCGCTCCTATTCTCTAATATATTGTCTCCAAATAGTAAATCCAAAAAAGAAACCACCTTTGATACCACATTGTGACGTCCACGACTCAGATGCCACTTAATTGGTTCCTCAAGCCTGGTGGGCCACATGGCCTCAAGTGCATCTTCCCGAACGCTAGAGGTTGTTGACTAGTAGCGAGGGCCTAGGGCGTGTCATTGAGAATAATATGCCCTCATTAGCAGAGTGGAGCACAATGAAATGAATATAAATTAATAATAAATAGAAGAAGAAATATAAATAAATAGTGGAATCAAACTGATATAATAGATAAACAAGATTAACAATAACTGTATCAACTGGAACAATGATGATGTAATGTCTTGTGACCAGAAAACTGGAAAGCATGGATACAATACAATAGGAAAAACATGTTCCACAAGCTAAAAGAAAACTAAGTCTACTCCAAGAATCCTGAAATCCTACTCGGTCATCTACTATCAAGATCTATCCTATCATCACAAAATCAAGTATTGGAAGACGTATGCTTCCCTTTTCTAATACCAGTAACCATGTAATCTAATATGGGTACCAAATGGTGCCTGGAGAGGGTGTGATATAAATCTCAGCGTGCCACCCCCAACGTTTTCTATAACATCCAGCTCGTGTAATGGAATATAACATTGTGAAGGCATGCATACATAATGTAAAAAAAGATGTACAATATAACTAAATAAACAAGTACCTGCTTCATCCCTCAGCTGGATTCTGAACATGTAACCAGTTCATTAATTAAGAAATTACCATTTAATGTTAATAGGTCATGTGAGGCATAGCCAACACTGAAATCAGCTTGTGATAGTATAAGTAGTGAAGGACCCAAGAAATGACAAGGCAACCTGAAAATGATATCTAGTGAGGGAGTTCTAGGGTAATAACCAAGGTAACGTAAATCTCACAGATTGCTAACTCAGAAGTATCTGAGTCTAGATAAAGGGGTAAGAGTGTAATCCATAGAGTGTAATCCAAGTCATTCCACAATAAGGTGCCTAATGAGTCTAAGGAGTGCATCCAAGTTAAAATAAGTCTAAGTAAGGACTAGGTCCAAGGAGTGTATCCAAGGCACCTACTAGTCAATGTTGGATCCAAGGAGTGTGTCTAAGGTATACTAGAATAATGAAAGGGATTCAAAAATATTAATACGGGCATCCAATGGGTAGATAAGAACTTGAATCTTGGTGGGTATCAACCTAAGAAAATTGAATCCTTGAATTAGAATGAGGTTCCCGAGACCCAAGGTATTCTCCTTTCAGAATCCAAGGTGAGATCGAGTCAGTCCATTATTATTTGATATTGTAATTAGGTAGTAATTCATTTCATTCAATTGTTTCCTTCCATTAGTGTGGATACGTCAATTAGAGTTGAAACCATTTATTTATTAGTCCAAGCCTTGTCTTCCATTAGTGTGGATAGGCCAAGTAGCATGGAAACCATTTTAGTAAGTCTTAGTTAACCATTAAGGCATATTCAATTATTGAGTTTCACTCCTCTACCTCCCATCAACATGAAATGGGTGATATGGACATGTAACCTTTATTCAATATCTTTTAAGAATGTTATGTTATATACTTAGTATACTTTCCATTCCACATTTAACATTTAATAATCATTTAAAGAACTTACCTTATATGGGTCAAGTGGTGAGCATACATGGTACATGACATTATGAAATCCTCATTAAAAAAACCATTTTTTATAGAAAGACTCACCTTTAGGAAGGTCAAGAAAAGGCACACCCGAACAGTGGCTAAATTAAGTGAACAACACTAAGAAACCAATTATGTAATAACCTTCAACATGAGGTGGATTGAGTTATGGGTGTAACCACTAACAAAAAATCCCATATTTGGAAATATAATAACAATATGATTATAAAAAATATATTCATGGCATGTAAATTTAAGTAATGGTGTCCAATGAAATCAGTGGACCCCACGAAAACATTCAAAAAAACAACAACCTTTAGGGATGAGTTATAGGACACCCACCTTAGGGTTGTATGATCCTTCTCCTTTGGTTTTAGCCCATGATTTTACTCATATTGGAGTAGATCTACAAAAAGGTGAAAAAAGATCACAAGTAGATAACTAGGTTGAGAGAGAAAGAGAAGAATAATGTTAAAAGAGGACTTGAGTACTTATCGTTGTGCATCCATTGTGATAAACGAAAGCTTCATCGGAATCTAGACGAAGAAGATCTATTGATTCTAAGCTTTAATCTTCCAAAAACCCCAAATTGAGAGAGAAATAGGTCAATACCAGATAAACTCATATTAGGTAGGAAGGGGTTGGCTTAATAGATCACTAAGGTCATTTTGAACATTTCACACATGCTTTTAGCATGTGCACGGTTTTTCCACACAATTTTTCAAACCGTATGCAAACCATGTGAGACGGTTCTGCCAGAAAAGTTTTCCTCTGCATGGTTTGATCAAACTGTGAACCATGCATGCACGGTTACCTGGAAAAAATGGGCATTCACACGGTTAGGCTACCCTTTTGTGCACCAATTGTGTGAGGTTCCACTGTATGAAAAAACACCATCCAAACGGTTTGGAAAACCGTGCGAAAATCCCACACAGTTTACTCTAAACCACACATAGGGTCAGTTTCCTCCAAAAAGATAGGTTTCAAGCTCTGAACAATCCCCAAACACCCTCAGAACCTTTACTAACTCATTATCAATCCTTATTAGGTCCAAAGTAATGATTTATACTAAAAATTGAAGGATCCATACCTGAGTGAAAAACCGAGTTCTTAGAGATGTGAAAAATTTATATTACATTCAAAAATTTCAAATAGATTAACATAATATATGGATAACTTCCCTAAAATTACCATGAATAGATGACCAAGTCTCTGAGGTACTTTCAAGAATATGTGGTCACTCACATTGAAAGATAATTGTCAATGAAAATGATATGTGAATGATTTTTATCTGCTCAGATCCATATCCATCCAATTCCAAATCAAATAGATCTTCTTCATAGTGTTGTGAACAATAATAGGCATAATTAGTGAGGTACCTCCTACTTCCAACCATCAAAATGGAGAATAACAATGATAACTATCTATATCCTCAAATAGGTTCATATGTATTGTCTCCTTGAAGAATTCATTATAGGATAATTTCAACAAAGGAATTTGATCTTCCTGGAGCCACCAATATCTATGACATAATCTCTAATCATATATTACAATGTTTTAATTTTTCATCATGACTACCCATATGTTTGGGGATAATATACCATGGTCAAAGTCAATTTTATTTTGAGAGCTTATTGCAATGATCATCAGAATTCAGAAGTGAATTTTAAAGTTATGGGTTTTATCCAAAGGTGAAGACCATAAAATATTTGGTTGAATTCCAAAATGTTTACCTTAATTTGAAACATATAAGGTTAAAGGAGGTCCTTGGGGCATTCTGGGATCGTTTCAATCCCCAACTATAGCATCCCGCCTTTTTATAACATAAACTTTCATTACATTACACAAAACTGAGGATCTTTAAGGTCTAGTGTCTTGGAAACCAGGAACAAAATACATGAAAACAACATAAAACATTCTTCTTAGACACTTGAAAGGATTCTCCTTAAGTTCATCCTAGGTTCATTACTGCATCTCATAACCTGGTAACATACATCAAAAGAAAGGGTGAGCAGAAGGCCTAGTAAGGGAAACAAGAGGAACATTTTACATGTGAACTTGAGATACTTCAATAAGGACATGAAAAGAACTTTAAGGCATGAGAAAGAAATCATGAGGCATTTCATAATAAAAATAACATTTTCCATAACTTGAAGATGTGGATACATCATTTAACATAGACAATCATGAACATATCACCAAGGTCCATCCCCAAGGTGTCATTTGAAAATTACCAAGGTTATTCACCAAGGTATCGTGAAAACTGTAATTTCTAGTGGTTACATCATTACCCAATGAATTGGAGCGCTATCAGGGCGCACCCTTAAATTTACCTTTATTATAATGTGATCCACATATATCATCATCAAAAATTTCATAAATAACCCATATAGAATAAAATAAATTGGTTTCATTTCATAATCATAACGTTTCAAAAACTGCTTTAAAGACATGATCTTTACGTCACTTTAAACCCACGGAAAGGGAAAGCGGGTCTCATGTATGTAAATCCCAGAATTTAAAATGGAAAATTTTGATATATATGTGAATACCCTTTTATAAATAAGAGCTTTGAGTATTCACTTTATAACATAAAATAATTTTTGAGAAAAGAGAGAGGCATTTTGAGACGAAAATTCTGCAGCATAACGGCTATGTTTCGGGGTTTTAGAAAACATTGAAATGAGAGGGGACATGGGCCACCCACTCATAAATGATCCATAAAACAGTAGGGCGACTGAATAAGAAGGATATATGGACATGGTAATGAAATTTTAGTGACATACCATTTGAAATTAAAAACAAGGAAGGAAAAAATTTAGATTTCTCTTATGAAAATTTGGCAGCCTAACGACGTCACTTAAACTTCAATAAAAATGAATTGACAAGATCAAATAGGGTCTCTCATCATATGATCATAAGAGATCAGTATGATAGATATATAGAACATACCCCAACATAATAAAAAGGAACTTGAAAGACTTGACATGAAAATTGAACTTGAAAAATGAGAATGTTGAAAGAATCCCTTAAAAATTCGGCAGCCTAACGGCGTCACTTAAACTTTCATAAAACGAAATGATGAGAGTAAGAGGGGATCTCTCATCATATAAACATGAAAGGGAAGTAAGAGGAATATAAAAGAACATACTCTCACATAAAAAAATTGAGTATAAAAGGAATGACATAAAAGAGATTACATGAAAAGAAAGAGAGGGGTCGGATCCCTTACCTTAAAACGTAACTCTTGAAACTCAATGTTTTGGACCTTGAGGGCTTGGGGGCACCTTGGGAGGACTCCTTGGAAGGTAAGAAGACCAGAACTTCGTTGGGGGAGAGTTGGGAGTGAAAACTAAAGGAGGAAAGGGTGGGTATTTATAGGGAAAGTGAGGGGACAAGGCATTAATGGCCAAGGGACACCTCACATGTGCTTTTCTCAAACCCATGTGCTCTCCCTTGGCATTTATCATGGAGTTAGGCCACATGGGGCCCCCAAAACAATAATTTACCACCCTTGTCCGGCCAACCCTTAAAAGATCTCATGACATCATCATGACACAGTTATGATGTCATTAAACATACCGAAACCCTAAAACTGTATTTTTACTATTCACTGAAAATTCAACTTTCTCAGAAAAATCCCAAAATTTCACCTTAACCAAATATCAATGCTCTGATTTCAAAAATGAAATCCATTTTATAAAAATAATTTTCTAAATATTTTTAATTTAATTTTTAAATAAAAACACTATTCATCGAAAATTCATTTTTTTTCAGAAAAAACCCCAAAAATTACCATAACATAATATCGATGCTCTGAGTTCAAAAATAAAGTCATTTTTATAAAAATAATTTTCTAATTATTTTTAATTAAATTTTTAATTAAAAAACACTATTCATCCGAAAAAACTAATACTTGAATAATAATTTATGAAACCGTTATTTACCCATTTTATTGAATCACGTTACTTATCTAGGTGTCTAAATTATATTAAAACTTTCTTTGAGTGAAATTACTAATCCATTTGGTCACATTACTAATCCTAAGCGTAAAATCACTATTCATAATTTACTATTCATCAAAAATTAAGTTGATCTTATTAGACTCCAAATTCCTTACTGAACACTTTTGTAGAAGACCATTTTTTGAAAATCATTACACATCATTAGTTATTTAGGGTTTACATAAATATTTTAAAATATCCTTTTTTCGAAATTCATCAATAAAATACATTCTAAAATTATCCGGACATTTGAAATTTCACAAACATCACTAAAGGAAGAAATCTCAATTTATTCACTCGAAAGGATTACACAAGGAAGCTAGGGTCTCGTCACATAGCCCCTTATAACACCGGCATAAGACCTAAGTGTAAGGTGTGCTATGGTGAGAGAATCTGAGGGAGGCTCAGATAACATTGCCCTAGTAGTAATCTCTACTAACTTGAACTTCTCCCGTAGGAGTTTCCGTTCAAGCTTGACACATTGGAGTTCGGCTTGGGCTTGGTCCAAAGCGAAGCCCACAGATGCTACCTCCTTCCCAAGCTCTGATAAGTGGGCTTCATAAGGGTCGAGTCTACTGGATGAAGCCATCAACTCCTATTTCTGCATTAACCATTAACATCTTATTAAGTCATTAAGAGTAAGTTAATATACTACTCAAAAATATTGGGTCGTTACATTCTTCCCCCCTTAAGAAATTTCATCCCCGAAATTTACACTTGAGGCCTAGTCGAAAAGGTGAGGGTACTTTTGCTTCATTGTTTCCTCCGGCTCCCAAGTCACTTCTTCATATTTTTGATTCCTCCACAACACTTTCACAAGGTGGGTAGTCTTGTTTCGTAGAACCTTGTCTCTACGGTCGAAGATCTCTACTGGTTGATCCTCATAAGAGAGGTCATGTTCAAGTTGTACCACCTCTGGGTTCAGTACATGCGAAGGGTCGGGTATGTACTTCCTCAAGAGATATACATGGAAGACATCATGAACTTGAGCTAGGTTCGGTGGAAGTGCTAGACGATAGGCCACTGCTCCTATGCGATCAAGGATTTCATAGGGGCCAATGTACCTAGGGCTGAGCTTCCCTTTCTTCCCAAACCGCATGACTCTCTTCCATGGAGAAATTCGAAGGAAGACTTTGTCACCAACACCAAACTCCAAGTCCCTTCGACGATTGTCAGCATAGATCTTCTACCGACTCTGAGCAGCCTTTATGTGTTGTTGGATGGCATGAACCTGTTCCGTCATCTCTTGCACGAGATCAGGCCCAAGAAGCTTCCTCTCACCAGTTTCATCCCAACAAGTAGGAGTTCTACACCGCTTTCCATACAGAGCTTCATAGGGTGCCATCTGAATACTCGCATGGAAGCTGTTGTAATAGGAGAACTCCACTAATGGGAGGTGTTGATCCCATCCACCCTTAAATTCCATTGAGCATAATCTCAACATGTCTTCAAGTGTCTGAATAGTCCTTTCAGATTGGCCATCAGTTTGAGGATGATAGGCCGTACTAAAATTCAATTCAGTATTCAAAGATTGTTAAATACTTCTCCAGAATTTTGATGTGAATCTTGGGTCACGATCAGATATGATGGATAGTGGTACCCCATGCAGCCTTACCACTTCCTTCACATATATCTTGGCAAGCTGATCCAGAGAGAAATCTTCCCGAATAGAGATAAAATGGGATGTCTTGGTGAGACGGTCCACAATAACCCATATCGCATTGTTTCCTTTGGATGTTTTTGGGAGACCAGTTACAAAGTCCATGGTGATATTATCCCACTTCCATACTGGTATGGGTAGCAGTTGTAATACCCCCTTAGGAAGTTGTCTTTCTGCCTTTACTTGCTGACACACCAGGCACCTTGTAGTGTAATTGGAAATCTCCCTCTTCATGTTATCCCACCAATAATGATCACGAAGGTCTCTATACATCTTAGTGCTTCCCGGATATATAGAGAAAGTAGAGCTATGAGCTTCATCCATCATTTCTTTCTTTATATCCGGAATAGATGGGACACATAGTCTTGTATGAAATTTCAATACACCTTCTTGATCAATATTGAAATCAGGGAACTTACCATCCTTTACAGCCTCAAACTTCTCCTGAAGCAAAGGATCTTCTTTTTGAGCCTTCTTGATCTTCTCTAGTAATGAAGGTTGAGAAATCATTTGGGATAGGGTTGATGATGTCTCTTTACTTATAATTCCATTGTCCAGTTTTACTAGATCTTTAATCAAGGGATCTCCCAGGATCCTCATTGTTTCCAGAACAACAGGATCTTTCCTACTTAATGCATCAGCGAATTTGTTTGCTCTTCCAGGGTGATAATGAATTGAACAATCATAGTCTTTAATAAGCTACAACCATATCCTTTGTCTCATGTTCAATTCTTTCTGAGTGAAAATATACTTTAGACTTTGGTGGTCAGTGTATATATCACATTTCTCCCCATAAAGATAGTGCCTCCATATCTTTAGAGAAAAAACAACTGCCGCCATCTCTAGATCATGCGTAGGATAGTTCTGCTCATGAATCTTCAACTGTCGAGATGCATAAGCAATTACCTTGTCATTTTGCATGAGGACACACCCAAGCCCTTTCAGAGATGCATCGCTAAAAATAACGAATCCTTCTCCGATAGAGGGTAGCGTTAACACAGGTGCAGTAACCAATCTCTTCTTCAGATCTTGGAAACTTTCCTCGCATTCCTTTGTCCAGATGAACTTAAACCCTTTTCGAGTCAACTTGGTTAGTGGGTTAGAAAGTCGTGAAAAGTTTTTCACAAACCTCCTATAATATCCCGCTAAACCAAGGAAACTACGAATCTCAGTTACTGTTGTGGGTTGAGGCCACTCCTCCACAACCATTATCTTTGCAGGGTCAACCGAGATTCCTTCATTGGTTACGATGTGCCCCAAGAAAGTCACTTATTGTAACCAAAACTCACACTTGCTGAACTTCCCAAAGAGCCTCTCCTTCCGTAGAGTTTTCAAAATAACCATCATATGATCTTCATGCTCCTCACGACTTTTTGAATATATAAAAATATCATCAATAAAAACTACCACAAAGTTATCAAGGTAGTCCTTAAAGACTCTATTCATCAAATCCATGAAAATAGCAGGAGCATTAGTCAAGCCGAAAGGCATAACAGTAAACTCATAATGCCCATATCTTGATCGGAAGGCAGTCTTTGGAATATCTTCCTTCTTCACCCTTAGTTGATGATAACCAAATCAAAGGTCAATCTTAGAGAAGAATTGAGCCCCATGAAGTTGGTCAAATAAATCATCAATTCTTGGAAGAGGATATCTGTTCTTCACTGTGATCCCGTTCAGTTCTCTATAATCAATGCATAGCCGCATTGATCCATCCTTCTTCTTCACAAAGAGAACTGGTGCTCCCCAAGGAGACACACTCGGTCGGATAAACCCCTTCTCCAACAAGTCTTGGAGTTGTTTCTTTAGCTCCTCTAGCTCCACATTTTCCATTCTATATGGAGTCTTTGATATCGGTTGAGACCCAGGTACGAGTTCAATGGAGAACTCTACCTCTCTTTCTGGGGGAGGTCTAGGTAACTCCTCAGGAAATACATCCATGTATTCCTGAAAAATCGGAACATCTTCAATTTGTATGCTCCCTTTCCCTTCTTCCTCATCACCGATTAACTCCATAAAGAAAGCTATAGGAGGTGATTCTAGATAGGGATCATTTCGGGATATCTCTCCTTGGAAGATAACTGTAGGTCGTTTATTCAAGACTACTGAGATTTTCTTACTTCTGCATTTGATCTTAGCATTATACTTTGAGAGCTAGTCCATCCCTAGTATAACGTCGAATTCCAACATGGGAATGACTACTAGATTTGTGATAAGATTGTGCTCACTAAAGTAAACACTAGAGTCTCTAAACACTGTTGATGCATGGATAATCCCACTTGGAGTCTTGACTGACAACTCTACCTCTAGAAGTTCGGGGATTGATTCTATATTCCTTGCAAAATTGGAGGAAATAAAGGAATGCGTAGAACCAGAATCAAATAAATTACTTGCTAGTTTTGACAGGACAACAAGAGTACCTGCAACCACATCGTTTGGAACTTCAACTTCAGTTGTTGTGATAGCGAAAGCACGACCTTGCTCCCTTGGCCTCTGCTGAGGTTGATGGTGATTCCCCTCCACTGCCCTCGGATTTGGACATTGATTAGCAAAGTGCCCAAGCTATCCACACTTGAAGCATGTGACTTCGGGTAGGGCCAGAACCATCTTTCCTCTGTCGTTAGTATTGGGAAGTTGAGGCTTCACATCACTACGACAATTCCGAGAAATATGGCCTTCTTTTCCACACCTATAGCATTTACCACTTCCGATCAAGCAGTTCCCCGAATGATTCTTCCCACATTTATTTCATGTGGCATGTTGCATATGCTTTCCACCTCTTTCCTGATCAAAACTTCTTCCCAGGCTTGGTTCTAGAGTTCTCTTCTTCTCATTAGATTTGTGAGACCACTGTGTCTCCCCAAACTCTAGTTCAACTTTCATAGCACTTCGAACAATTTCATCATAGCTATCATAGTCCCTGTTGGCTAGATTCTTCCGCAGATGAGGTCGTAGTCCACCAAAGAATCTATCAACCTTCCCATTAGGGTCCATGACAAAGCTTGAGGTATAACGGGAAAGCTTTGTGAAGTTCATCTCATAGGTTCCAACAGATTCGTTCTCCTTCTGCTTCAGCTCGAGAAACTCTTTCTCCATTTTCGTTCTCATGGAACGAGGGAAATACTTGTTAATGAAAATTCCCCGAAATTCTTCCCACTCCATAGCTTCCATCTCTCCTCGTGTCTTCGTGTTTTTGATCAGTGACCACCACTGATCATCTTCTCCCTCTAGGCAGTAAACAGCAAGGGTGACTTTTTCTTGTTCCGAACAATGAAGTACAGAAAAGATCTTTTCAATGGAGCTTATCCATTGTTCTGCAACCAATGGGTTAGTAGATCCACTGAATGTTGGTGGTCGTTGACGCATGAAGGACTCAACAGAAAGTTGTTACCTTCGTGGTGAGGTCGGCCTCTTAGCTTGATTCAAGTTATTACTCATAGCTTGAGTCAGTTGGTTCATCATTCGCATGAATGTTTCCATTCCGGCTTCCATCGGAGGGCCGTCAGCACAAGGTGCATTGCGGTCACCATCGGCACGGTTCCTACTATTGCCCGCCATTTTCTAAAAGAATAAAACCTTAGTAAGAAACTTATTTCATTTATGGATCTTTTAACTAAGACTTCATGCTTAGACAATTACACTTTTCTATAATTCCTTCATAATGATTCATAAAAAGCTTGTGATTAACCAAACATATCCCCCGGGAGTGTCGTAACCAAGAGTGCAGCAAGGCCCGTTATCATGCACCAGTTCCTGTTCGAGTCTATCTCAAAGTGGTGTTTTCGGGTTTTAACCCTATGTACATCTGTGCCGATCCGCCTCTACCTGCTCGTATCCAGACAGGGATGTATTTGTTTGATAAACCACTTACTCAATACTTACCAAAATACCAGGAAGTTTTCCTATGTTTAAACTTTTCTATGGGGTTCTTCCTAAAGTTTTTATATCCTAATTTCCACAAATAACTAAACCATCCTTTGATACCAACTATAGCATCCCGCCTTTTTATAACATAAACTTTCATTACATTACACAAAACTGAGGATCTTTAAGGTCTAGTGTCTTGGAAACCAGGAACAAAATACATGAAAACAACATAAAACACTCTTCTTAAACACTTGAAAGGATTCTCCTTAAGTTCATCCTAGGTTCATTACTACATCTCATAACCTGGGAACATACATCAAAAGAAAGGGTGAGCAGAAGGCCCAGTAAGGGAAACAAGAGGAACATTTTACATGTGAACTTGAGATACTTCAATAAGGACATGAAAAGAACTTTAAGGCATGAGAAAGAAATCATGAGGCATTTCATAATAAAAATAACATTTTCCATAACTTGAAGATGTGGCTACATCATTTATCATAGACAATCATGAACATATCACCAAGGTCCATCCCCAAGGTGTCATTTGAAAATTACCAAGGTTATTCACCAAGGTATCGTGAAAACTGTAATCTCTAGTGGTTACATCATTACCCAATGAATTGGAGCTCTATCAGGGCGCACCCTTAAATTTTCCTTTATTATCATGTGAGCCACATATATCATCATCAAAAATTTCATAAATAACCCATATAGAATAAAATAAATGGGTTTCATTTCATAATCATAACGTTTCAAAAACTGCTTTAAAGACATGATCTTTACATCACTTTAAACCCACGGAAAGGGAAAGCGGGTCTCATGTATGTAAATCCCAGAATTTAAAATGGAACATTTTGATATATATGTGAATACCCTTGTAGAAATAATAGCTTTGATTATTCACTTTATAACATAAAATAATTTTTGAGAAAAGAGAGAGGCATTTTGAGACGAAAATTCTGCTGCATAACGGCTATGTTTCGGGGTTTTAGAAAACATTGAAATGAGAGGGGACATGGGTCACCCACTCATAAATGATCCATAAAACAGTAGGGTGACTAAATAAGAAGGATATATGGACATGGTAATGAAATTTTAGGGACATACCATTTGAAATTAAAAACATGGAAGGAAAAAATTTAGATTTCTCTTATGAAAATTTGGCAGCCTAACGGCGTCACTTAAACTTCAATAAAAATGAATTGACAAGATAAAATAGGGTCTCTCATCATATGATAATAAGATATCAGTATGATAGATATAGAGATCATACCCTAACATAATAAAAAGGAACTTGAAAGACTTGACATGAAAATCGAACTTGAAAAATGAGAATGTTGAAAGAATCCCTTAAAAATTCGGCAGCCTAACGGCGTCACTTAAACTTTCATAAAACGAAATGATGAGAGTCAGAGGGGACCTCTCATCATATAAACATGAAAGGGCAGTAAGAGGAATATAAAAGAACATACTCTCACATAAAAACATGGAGCATAAAAGGAATGACATAAAAGAGATTACATGATAAGAAAGAGAGGGGTCAGATCCCTTACCTTAAAACGTGACTCTTGAAACTCAATGTTTTGGACCTTGAGGGCTTGGGGGCACCTTGGGAGGACTCCTTGGAAGGTAATAAGACCAGAACTTCGTTGGGGGAGAGTTGGTAGTGAAAACTAAAGGAGGAAAGGGTGGGTATTTATAGGGAAAGTGAGGGGACAAGGCATTAATGGCCAAGGGACACCTCACACGTGCTTTTCTCAAACCCATGTGCTCTCCCTTGGAATTTATCATGGAGTTAGGCCACATGGGGCCCCCAAAACAATAATTCATCACCCTTGGCCGGCCTACCCTTAAAAGATCTCATGACATCATCATGACATAGTTATGATGTCATTAAACATACCGAAACCCTAAAACTGTATTTTTACTATTCACTGAAAATTCAACTTTCTCAGAAAAATCCCAAAATTTCACCTTAACCAAATATGAATGCTCTGATTTCAAAAATGAAATCCATTTTATAAAAATAATTTTCTAAATATTTTTAATTTAATTTTTAAATAAAAAAACTATTCATCGAAAATTCATTTTTTTTCAGAAAAAACCCCAAAAATTACCATAACATAATATCGATGCTCTGAGTTCAAAAATAAAGTCATTTTTATAAAAATAATTTTCTAATTATTTTTAATTAAATTTTTAATTAAAAAACACTATTCATCCAAAAAAACTAATACTTGAATAATAATTTATGAAACCGTTATTTACCCATTTTATTGAATTAAATTACTTAATCTAGGTGTCTAAATTATATTAAAACTTTCTTTGAGTGAAATTACTAATCCATTTGGTCACATTACTAATCCTAAGCATAAAATCACTATTCATAATTTACTATTCATCAAAAATTAAGTTGATCTTATTAGACTCCAAATTCCTTACTGAACACTTTTGTAGAAGACCATTTTTTGAAAATCATTACACATCATTAGTTATTTAGGGTTTACATAAATATTTTAAAATATCCTTTTTTCGAAATTCATCAATAAAATACATTCTAAAATTATCCGGACATTTGAAATTTTACAAACATCACTAAAGGAAGAAATCTCAATTTATTCACTCGAAAGGATTACACAAGGAAGCTAGGGTCTCGTCACATAGCCCCTTATAACACCGGCATAAGACCTAAGTGTAAGGTGTGCTATGGTGAGAGAATCTGAGGGAGGCTCAGATAACATTGCCCTAGTAGTAATATCTACTAACTTGAACTTCTCCCGTAGGCGTTTCCGTTCAAGCTTTCATGCTGGAGTTCGGCTTGGGCTTGGTCCAAAGAGAATCCCACAGATGCTACCTCCTTCCCAAGCTCTGATAAGTGGGCTTCATAAGGGTCGAGTCTTCTGGATGAAGCCATCAACTCCTCTTTCTGCATTAACCATTAACATCTTATTAAGTCATTAAGAGTAAGTTAATATACTACTCAAAAAGATTGGGTCGTTACACCAACCATTGAAAAAGTGGAAAATAGGTCGGGCAACACAGTTTGTCTGAAATCATGTGACCCAGTCCACATGCCTATATGAGCTACTACAAAACCTACACTATGAGTTATTACATGGTCTATTCATGATTAGTCAAATCATGTGGTAGACTATGAAATATTCCCTAGTGAAGTAGAACCTTCCATGTGATTGGTGGACAGTTTGGCCAACCGTGCGACTAAACCGTGCAACACCTGCTGTGTGGGTAAAAATTCATTTTTCATTTTAAGGGTTTATTTTTAACCCATGTATCTTACTCCCCTATCTATCCCACTCTATTTTCACCCCTATTCTAGGCACATAAATCCCCTATTCCTCCATTTTAGGGGTTTTGATATTTCTCCCTCAAATATCCTCTATTCTCTTCACTATCAGAAGTGATGGAACCACATTAGTAAGCTCTCTCATCCTCAACCTCTAATTTCAAGGATCCCACCCTATTAATCATGATATTTCCATAAAACAAACCTTTTCCATACTTTTGGATTTATCCTAAAACTCTTTACTTCTCCCATTCTAGGTTGAATCAATCCGTGTTTCTGGACATGTGAAGTAACGCGACCATGAGGTAGAGAGTCTAATCCATTTTCATTTTTTTTACTTTATGGAATTTAGTCATTGTGAAACTAGGTAGATCCTTTTTATGAGGTGTTAATCTTGTATATTATTTTTACTAAGATGGATTTCCATGCCCGTAGTGATCCATGCTTACAGAAAAACACAACCACTGGTGTTTGTTTTACTTTGGACACTCCTTTGGGTGTGCCAACTTAAATGGCCTTAAAATGTCTCATTCCTTGGAATGATTTTCCCCTATATTTAATGACTTGTATTGATAAATGGATTTTATATGCATAAATAACCATGATTCCAACTCTTTTATTTCCAGTATCAAGCTTAATTATAATGGTTGTACCATGTGTAATGACATAAGACTTGACATGCTTAGCTTTCATTTGAGTATTACTTGCTTTGTGTCTGATTGGTTATGCAAGTTGATTAAATATTAAACCTCTTATTATGTTCCTTTTATTTAATTTTATGGATTATTCAATTTTTTTGGCCTAAATGGTATACCTTGCTTTACAAGATTTCCATCTTGGGACATTGGAAGGTCATGGATTAATTATAAATTGAGGCATGATGATTCCCTATGAATTACTTATATTTCATGGATTATACATGTTTTTTATGCTTATTACATTTTTATATGTCTTGAAATATATAAATTCCTTGATAATATTATTATCTTGTGCTCATTAATTTCATGTGATGACATTTTTGTGTGTGTAAATACTAAGCATTGGGGATCTTTCACCATGCCATGTGAATTATATCATATTGATGGTTTGTATTGAATTACTTTGTCTAGATTGGTATCTGGGGATTATGACATGCCCTTATCTCGAATGAGGTGTTTAATTAATGGCATGAAACATTATAAATTCTTTGTCTTGATGATTTTCCTGTATTGATATAGATTACTCGATACATGCTGGGAGAGAACATAGGTTAAATATTAAGGACTCATGGATAGACTGTAATTCCCTGACCCCAGTTTCCCAAATTCAGTGCATTATTACATAACATTGGCATGATCACAAGGGATCAAATCCCGAAAGACCGATCAATTTAGTAGCCTTGGAAGTACTAGATACATTCATAAGTTTTACATTACATCATGAAATAAAAACATCCACAAAATTTTGTACCCTTTTTAAACAAACTTATATCCTTAGATTATCCCTGCATGTTAACCATAAAATACTTCTTCACATCCTGTGAAAAATAAAACATAGAAAGGGGTGTGCTCAGATGTTTAGTAATGATAACAATATAGCGGAAACTTTCATAAATAAGCATAAAATTTAAGGCAATATATAAGACTAAAACAAAAGCCTTATAAACTTAAACTTCATCATACTATGGCAAAGATAAAATCAAATAATTCCATTTACATATTCACATGGATATTCTACTAGTCAAATAGTCACATGAAATATCAATAGCCACTTTCATAATGATGGAATGCATAATGCTAGACTTCATAACCACATAGTCCAGGCCTTGTGCCAATATTAAAAATAAGATTTTGTCAAGGCCTTGTTCCAAGACACTAGTTTGTCTCATGAGACCTACCGATGCATCAAGTAGCTATAGTAGGCTCCACCCATCACTTACTAAGTCCAATTCATTCTTCATATGAAAGGGTGAAACATAATCTAAACATTCGTATTAAAACTAGCATACAAAATGTCAATACTTTAACCATAAACCATGAATGATATAATAATAGAACATCCACAGTGAAACAAATCATAAAACCTTCATTACAATATGGAATATTGAATTATAATAAATCAACTTCAAACAAGCTTAAAATTCATCAAAGGATGTTGACATAGATGAAATCAAATTTTTTTAGAGAAATATCTCTTTCTATTTTGAAATAATTTAAAATACATATAATTATAAAAGAAAACATTTATTTTGAAAATATTCTTATAAGCTTGTATGGGAAGATTCAACGATGATATAAGAGCAGAAAATAGCCACACCTGCTGTATAAGTTAAAAAAAGACATTCCTAACTTAATTTTTTCGAAAAGGTCATAAAGTACCTTGTTTGGAAATCGACGGAAAGATTCCTTTCAAAAAATATATGGTCAAATAAAGGTATAAATGACTTTAACACATAGTATAGTAAATAGTTAATTTTTTTTGAATTACATTTTTAAGAAAACACGGATGTGGATGATAAAGAGGTCCTAGTAGATACTTACGTAAAAACAACCTCAGATAATAAAGAGATTGTGCAATTAACACTTACCTTGTACTTTTACTTGGTTGAAGGTAAGTTAACCTATTTTATAATAGTTAAGTAATTGTTATTAAATTATAAAAAAACTATATAAATAAATATGATATCATATATGATTCTTTAATATTTCTTTGTTAATAATATTTTAGTAATATCATCGTTTTGGGTGTTAACTGATCTGTTTTCCTTCATATGCTTGGTTACGTAAGCCATGTTTGTTATGGATTGGATATATTTTATTAATATCTAGAATTATATTAAGTTCTTAAACATTATTTTTAATCATAAAATGAAAATTATTCTTGAATGATTACGATGGGGAATGAATCTCATCGCGTTCGTGGAGACAGTAATCCGTACGTACGCACGAGCGACAATATCATTATATTGATGGTGAAATAGTATGTAATTGGATGGTATATAATATATAAAGAATAAATAACATGTTATATTTATTATTTAACTCATTTATACTCATTATTATACCCATCCAAATGATTAAGTGTTTGAATAACAAACTACACCACGACCTGGAGACGGTAAGCCGTACATACGCACGTATGATGACTTTTCATTCATATGATGGATAGAATAATGAATATGGTTGTACCATTTTTATAATATCATAAAAGTATATATAATATACAAGATTTATTATTTAATAATGGAAACAACAATGAAATAGGAAGTGGAAGAAGAAATTAACTTGAAAGATGTGATTAAATATTTACCTCTTCTTTGAGTTCTTCCTTTTGATTTGATCAAAAGGGATCCTTCAGTTGGCTTTCTGACCAAAATAAGGCCTCTAGAATTAAGGGAGTAAAGTTGGGAGAATATTAGGTCAGGTTTTTACTGATCCAAATGGCTTTTGAGGTGTGAAATTAAGAGAAGGGGAAGTACCCTTTTATAAGAGAGGTGAGGGTCACTTTAGGAAAAGCTTGAAATGTTATTTTATAATAAAATAATTTTCGGTTTCTAATGTCTCCAAAATTATTTATTTAAAGGATAAGGTGGGTATGGGTCGAAAAAATCTCAACCAATAGGTTTTATATAGTTTTAGGTCACCGTATTCACCTTATCTTTTAGATTTAACTCATAGTTAAATAGTTTGACATTTACCACGTCTCTTTGTATTTTTATAATATGTGGTAAATAAACTTTCTATAACAAGACAAGAGAACCCCAATTGGTTAATTATTATTTTATATAACCTTATATAATTCCTTTGGATGAACTTATGTTTTTTAGGAATATTATATCAATTAATAATATAGTATTTGTTTTAAAAACTCAATTATGACAATTTTGACACTATTTAGTATTTAGTTTTTGTGAAAATCATAAATGCATGATTACTTCAAAAAAAATTATTTAATCAACCATAACATGTCATATTAACCTATAAAATTAGTTTAATTCATCAAAAGTCTCAAATTAAATTTATTTGGATATTTATAATATCAATTATTTTTATCTTTCATTAATAAGGTAATTACTACATCATCATTGTGTGATAAATAAATTAAATTATTTAATGTCTAAAAATTGTAAATAAGATACCATTATGTAGGAAATATTTTTATATTTCTAATGAATATTTATAGTCTAATTTATCTTATGTATAACCCTATATTAAATATGGTTTAGTTGTTAAACTTTGAATTTAACTCTTTTAACTGTTCTTTAAATTAAATAATAATAAATGTCCCCATTTTATCCAAGTGAACCAAAGGGGATCATATTTTATTCCTAAGGTTTTTTTTTGTCGAATTATACCTATCCAATAGAATTTGGACATGTGGTAGGGTAATTATGATATCATTTTTACCCTTAATTACCATATTTACTTTTAACCATTGTAAATAAAAGTAAAAAGTTACTATTCACCAAAAAATTATTTTCATCTTATTGAACCACATTTTACTTACTGATTTCAACCGTGTCTCTATAATTTTTTAAATTCAACTCACATAAGTGGTAAAATTAAGTTTTATGCAAATTTGTAAATGTTCTAAGGAGGTGGGTAAAAGGTGGTAAAAAGTTCATTAAAATTTTTATATATCTAAGTTTATTATAAAATGAATCCAATGAATTACATTGAAATTATACTGGTATTATGTGCCTATTTTAAACTAAAATAAATTTAAATAAAATATATAATTATTTAAATAAAAAGTCGGTTTTAACCAATAACGTAGTGTTTTTCACTATTCATAAAAAATTGAAAGTTTTCAAAAAAATACCCAAAATTTACCCTAAGCTAATTTCAATATTCTGAATTCAAAAAGGAAGTCCATTTTGAAAAATAAAATTTATAAAATTTTAAAAATAGGGTATTACTATTCATAACGGCTAGTTTGATTGGTCGTAGTGTGTTAGAATCTCGAAGTTGCGTACAATGCAAGCTATTTCATTATTCAAAGGGAAACATACCGTGGAAGCTTGAAGTTTTACATAGACTCACTGTGCTTGGTGGGTTATGACATGACACATCAGGAGTGATTCTTTGGTATCCAAATGAGGGCTACATAGGGAGTTTTATTAGTTGTGAGTGATACTGGTTCCCCAGGGTAGAAGCTGATGATGGGACCATTTGGCGAGAGGGTTATACCAGGCCTCAGGTGATATTTGGTCCCCTATGTGAGAGACTTTGAATAGACTCAGAGTCACCGTCCTCTAGTGATACAAGGGATTCCATATGGGTCACCTTAGACATACTCAATGGTATTGGGTTCTTGGATGTTCTCATTGCGACCCTTGGGATTTAGATGTGATTGCCAAGGACAGGCTTAGGAATCCACCATAGATTTAGTGGATTGAATGTTTGTAGGCTCATGTGAGATACATATTTTTTTAATTATTATTTTGATATTTATTATTCACATGTGTTGCATCTTATTTTCTTATGATCACACTTGAGTGACAACATGTGCATGGGACCCCAAGCCGAAGCACAAACTTGGGGGTATACATTCTTGGTTCGTTATGATTAATTTTCGGCATAGTATAAATTACATGATTGGAAAAGGTACTAGATCAGACTTCTAGAATAGACCAAAAGAGGTGGTATGAGACCAGTGTCCATTAATAACCTAAACCAAGTTATTATTATTTTTATTTGCTACCCTGATTTTGTGATATATAGCACACTATTATTAATTTACAACATAAAATGGGAAGGTATAGACACCATGTGTTCCAGCATACTGAAATTTATATCTCACACCTTGATCATACACTGTTTTGTACCTGAGTAGACTTTAGGGTCACAAGTATGGATAAAGGGAAGCATGAAACTTCTGATTCTTTATTTCATAAATTCTTATGACAGAGTTTGGGGGAATAATACTGAGACTATGCTTGAGATACTGTGTAGCCTTTTTTTGTTTTTTTGTAGCTTTTGATAGCATGTTTTATATTCTTGTAGTCCTATTCTCTGTACTCTCTTTTTGTATAGGTTCATGACATGTCATCTTTGTTATTGTATCTATTATTTATATGCTACTTCTACTAGCTGTTTATTCATATTGCATGGTTTAATACTTTACTTATATTGTTGTCTTCTTATGGTTATGTTTCTACTATTTATTTATATATATTTTTTACTACTGTGCATACTGGATATATTTTGGAATAGTCTCCCCATAAACATACCTCAATCCCTCACTACTAATCGACAACCTCTTGTATTTGGGGAGATGTGCATGAGGTTATGTGCATGACCGGGTTTGTGGAAATGTTTAGTGGAACCCGGGTTCGGGATGTTACAAATTGATATCATAGGCAATTTTACTTTTGTATAACTATTTGGGATTATACATGAGAATATGATATAGGGATTTGTACTTGACCCCATGCTTGGATGTAGATAACCCATAGATATGGGAAACCCAAATTTCCTAGGTTGGGAATTGTGTTATTGGTTATTCTTTCAATGTTGATTCAACTTCACTGTTGGGTGAAAAACTTATTTTGTGCTGCTATTGATATTGTTATTATTGAGATGATGGTTTATATTACTTTAGGCCTAATGAAATAAGGGAATTTCATTACATAAATATTACTAGGCATTATAGGAAAATAATTTCCATGCAAATTACCATGAAAAATTTACTTTAATAATGCTTCTTTCTGTTTACAAATTATTACCACTGTGCTTGGTTGTAATATCTTACAATGTTGATCGTTAAAAATATAGAACCGCACTAATTTACTTTGTAGCTGAATTCTATAAAATTGGATTAATTAGACATCCAATTTCAATTTATAAGGTGTATGTGCCCTTATAAATTGGAATGACGATCCACTTAATTCAATCTGATTAAGAAGGATTCAAATTCTTAAATGAATCAAAATTAATACGCTTTTAAAATAAATGTGTAGATATAACTTACAAGAAAATGTTGGGGTTTGGGTGAAGTGGAACCAAATTTTAATTCATATGGTGTATGGGACCTTATGAATTAGAATCACAATTCAAATAATTTAGTGAAGTTGAAAATGGAAATTAAATTCATAAATGGATCAATGTGCGATTCCCTTTGACATAGGAAAGTGATACCATGATCTTGATCTTTACTTGGGAAATGGGATTTAGGAAAGTATCTGGTGATCCTTCTGGGGTCCTTTCTTTTTAGACCTAGATCTTAGATCAGGCTATCAGTTGTGTATGCTTAAAGGCAGGCCATGTCCTATCCTCCTTATCGTCTTTCCTTGATCATTTCACCATGTATCAAGGAGGCTTATACCTTCCCTTTTTTACTTCATTATCATATTATTTTCTTACCTATTATAGGAAACTTATCTGAGTTTAATTATTGGAAATTGAATAGCTATTCCACTACAAAGTCCAAAAACTAAACAACAAGAGAGTAGAGATTAGCACACTCCTGAGGTAGTGGGACATGAGCCACCCGATATAGCTCCTGTAGTGCCACTTGAGGCACCGCCTACTGATCATACGCAGGGTACTGATGCTCAGTTCTGGGATATTTTTTCTTAGGTTTATCCATTCTATTCATGGTTTTCCCAAGTCTACCTTGACTATGGAAGAGCTTATGTAGGAATTTCAGTAGCAACAACTTCCCACATTTTCAAGGGATTGTAGTCCTCAACCTCTAGAGACATGGATAGAATCTATGGCTTTCATCTTCGACCATCTGAATAAGCCTCTAGAGAAGAGGTCAATCTTGATACCTACATGTTGTGTGACTCCTCCAAGCATTGGTGGGATGTTTTTTCTTAGTTAGAGAGTTACTAAGACATGGTTTGGTTTTACTTCCGAAAAAATTTATAGGATCATTTCTTTCCACTGAATCTGAGAGAGGATAAAGTTAGAAAGTTATTTCATCTTTATTAGGGATCCATGACCTTTCTTGAGTATTCTTATAATTTCACTGAGCTTCATCATTTTTATCCATATTTTAACAGTGAAAACTTGATGACTATAAGGAATTTTGAGGATCGTCTTGAGCCTGCTATCCACTTGCTGGTGAATGTATTTTGGTTGACGACCATTACAAAGATAATGAACTTGGCCTTAATTATGGAACATAATCTTAGAAAAGATGACATTGTGAGATAGACCAGTTCTGTTCTGTGTCCGGCTGATAGTCCTTCTTGTGGTAAGAAGCACCTTCTTGTGGGTGAATGTGGGGGCAGTTCTATCCCGGTGACACATAATGATCCTATAGTGTGTCACCAATGCGACATGCCGATCCATAAGAAACCCCAATTCATGAAGAACCTGATCGAATGATGATCCTATAAAAGGATGAGCCATATTCAACAATTCTACCATTCTTGTCCTCTAGCATCAAGTAGTAGGGGATTCATAGAATCACCTATGACATGTAAAGAATCTGAGACCCCAGGATAGGCTGGGAGTTGGTCTTCTACTGGTTAGTTAGGACAAGGTGGAAACAATCATGGCCAGGTAAGTCATCCCCTTAAAATCCAACATTCGTAGATTTTAACTGCTCAGGATATTCAGGAACCACCTCAGGGCTGTGGTTCAATCCATATATATGAAATGTATCCAACACCAGATGAGCAGACACCAGATCTATCTATGGTTGGAGGTACTTCCCAGGAACCTATAATTCATTTTCTACTCTTCTTAAGTGGTGTTTTTTTTCTGAACTTTTTGTGTGGGTAGTTTAAATAATTTTTTTGTTTTCGTAAGTTTTTCCTTGAAATAGAATGTGAGTGTTTTTGTAGGAATTTTTCTTTTTTTGTATGAATATGCAGGTTAAGACTTAAATAATAATGGACCTTAGTGGGTGTGAAATCATTTTTTGGTAAATTATTGGTTTAGCTACTTAAACTATTGGGTTGATGAACCTATAGATAGTATCATGGACATGTATTTTACTCATTCAACCTTAGGGTAGTATGCATTGATATATGTGGTACCCGTTGTCTGGTTGAATGGTGCCTTGGACTGCTTGAGTTTAGTATTGACCATTGATATGAAGATAATGACACTCATAAGGTGGAGAGTGTCACATCTGACCTAGTTAAGGGTGTTCTCCTAGTAAAAGGCACACAAACAAGAAAGATCTTTTGAAATGGTTATCTATGTTTGAATTTTCCCTATGACCGGTACCATTGGTTTTAGTCAGTGCCTACTTGTAAAGGTTTAGATCTTTACCAAAAATATCATCTTTAACGTGGTATGTGTCTCAAATCCTTTTTGGTGCTTGTTAAATACTTTTACTCTTAGTGAAATCTCAGTTATGTTGACCATGTACCCTTTCTTGGTATCATATGGGTACATTGGGTGAGCATTTTCCTTATGTCACGCTAATGTTTTAAATGTCATTGGGATTGTTCTGATGGTTTTAATCAGATTCGTGCTCTAAAATCATGGATTTTTTATAGGTATGGTTAATCCTGAGTGATACCCAAGTTTCTAAGTAGGAACTTGGTGCACAGACTCATGGACACCAACTACTTCCTCTTGACTTGAATTGATCGCCAGACTGATGCTGTTTGGGTTTCTTTCAGTGTTATTGAAGCAGGACCTTCAACTTATAATGATGTCTCATTTGTAATCTCTAAATTTGGTTTTCCTTGTATGATATCCATGAATCCTAGTTATTGAATCCAATGTCACACTTGACTTATATTAGGCTCAGAAGGAGTGTTTAAACCTTGTCGATCCAAATGTGTCAAATCAAGGTTTATTCTAGGTTTGTGCTGCAACATGATTGATTAAATGGGTATTTTTGATTTATATTCCACTTGAAGTGGGTTATGGGACTTTTTGGGCATGCTTAGAGAAGTATTACAGTGTCTTCATATAAATGGAATACACTCTAGCTGTTGAAATGAACCAGCCTTTTGAGGTAGGTTCCTCGAGGATAGTTGACCAGGGATAGTGAAACTTGAAACCCTATGTCTCTTATTGTGTGCAGTATGTGGAGATACGATAGTTGTATAGTTGTTTAGTATGAAGTTGTGTTGGAAGTTTTGAAATTTAATTCAACCATTTGGGTGAGGCTTCTCGACCTAAGTAAGTTAGGTGATGCTCTCTTTGTTTTCTTGAGGCTTCTCAGGGTTGAGAAGTTCGAAGATGGGGAGTTTGTAACGTTCTGAGTTTTATTCAATAGTATAGACCATAAAATTTTTGGTTTAATTACTTAATTTGGAACTTAATTAGAATAATATGTGTTTAATAGAGGTTTTAGGGGAGTCTTGGGATTTTTTGAAGCCAGGAACACTGAAAATGAGGAGAACGAGATGAGCTGCATGGTTTGTCTAAAACCATGCAACCCAAGCCACATGTCAGTGTGGGCCGCTACAGAACCTAGGAAGTGATATACATCATGGTATATGCATAGTTAGTCAAACCATGTGGTAGACCATGAAATATTCCCTAGTGTAGAAGAACCTATCACATGATTGGTGCACAGTTTGGCCAACTGTGTGGTCAAACCGTGCGACATTTTCTATGTGGGTAAAAATTCTATTTTTATTTTAAGGGTTTATTTTTAACCCACCTATATTACTCCCCTATCTCACACATAGGTTTCATTACTCCTAAAGGAACAAAATCCCCTCTCCCTCCAATCTTGGGGTTTTGATATTTCTCCCTCAAATGTTCTCTAATCTTTTAACCATTGGAAGATACATAACCACCTCGGTAAGTTCTCTCATCTTTAACCTTTGATTACAAGGTCCCTACCCTTTTCGTCATGATATTTATATGTTACATACATTTTCCCTACATTGTGGTTTCAACTAAATATTTTTGATTTCTTCCATTCTAGGTTGAATCAAGCCATGTTTCTAGATGTGTGCAGAACCACGACCACAAGGTAGGGAGTCTACTCCTTTTTCCTTCTTTTTCATCACTTTATGGAATTTTACTGTTGCACCGCTAGCTGGAGACTTCTGACGATGCCTTAATATTTCATATTAATTTGTCTAGAATGGTTTTCCATGTATGTACTGATCCATGTTTACAGTGAAACCCAAATTCAAGAGTTTGTTTTCCTTTAAACACCCTTTGGGTGTGCCAACTTAAATGGCATTAAAATGTCTCATGCCTTGTAATGAGTTTCACATTGGTTTAATACCCTGTATTGATTAATGGATTTAATATGGATAATGAACCATGAGACCAACTATTTTATGTCCATTATCATGATTAATTATAATGGTTGGTCCATGTGAAATAAAATAAGCCTTTATATGCTTATGTTCCATTGGATTATTACTTTATTTGTGTTTAATTTATTATGAATGTTGATTCAATATTATAACTCATGTTATATTCCTTTTCTTTCCTTGGTGATATTACATGAGTCTTATACTTATGAATTTCTAATGCTTGTGGTTTATGCGAATTGGTTTGTCCTAAATGGTAGACCTTTCTTGCCAAGATTGCTATATTGGGACATTGAAAGGTCATGGATGACTTGTAAATGGAGTAATGTTGATGCCATATGCCTTGCATATATTTCTTTGATTATTATAGTTGTTTTATGTTTATGGAATTGTTATATGTATTGAACTATATGAATTCCTTGATAATATTATTTAATTATTATCATTAATAGCATGTGATGACATGTTTTGGTGTAAATACTAATCTTTATGGATATTTCTCTATGGTATTTGAATTATACAATTCAGATGGTTTGTATTGAATTCCTCTGGCTAGCTTGGTAGCTGGCGATTATTCCATGTTATTTTATGGAATGAGGTGTTTAATTAATGGCATGAAATATTATAAATGATTTGAATTGATGATATTCCTTATTTGATAGGGCTTACCTGATGTAGGTCGGGAGAGAACATGGGTTATGTATTAAGGACTCATGGGAGGACTCATCATGCTCAGTGGGTCACAACTTGAAGCACTGGGAGTTATGCTTTGGTTTCTAGGAAAGGGATAACAGAGAAGTTTTTATTACTTATGAGTGATACCTGTTCCCCAGGGGAGCAACTAAGGAAGGTCCCATCTGGAGAGAGGGTTATACCAGGCCTCGGGTGATATCTGACCCCCTATGTGAGAGACTTGGTACAAAATCAGAGTCACCATCCTCGAGAGATACAAGGGATGATGTATGGGTTTCATTGGATGAAATTGATGGTATTGGGTTATTGGATGTTCTCGTTGTGACCCTTGGGATTTAGATGTGATTTCCAAGGGCAGGCTCTGGAATTCAACTTGGATTTAATGGATTGAATGTTTTTATTCTCATGTGAAATGCATCTTTTATTACTATTTTTTAGGCTTGATGATGTACACCTGTTGCGTCTTACATGATTATGAGCACACTTGAGTGACGAAGTGTGTATGGGACCCCAAGAAAGAGCATCAAATTAGGGGGGGTATACTTCCTTAGTTTGTTCCATTTACTTTTGGGCCTAGTATACATTACATGCTTTGCATAGGTGCTTGATCAGACTTTTGGCATAGGCTAAAGCAGGTGGTATGGGATGGGTGTTCATTAGGAACCCTAAACAAGTTATTATTGTTTATTTATTTTCTTCCATAATTTTTTGATATGTGGAACTCTATTATCTTTTTACAGCACAAAATGTAAATGTCAAGACACCATGGGTGCCGACCTAATGATATTTGTATCTCTCACCCTTCCAAGGCACCATTTGGTACGCAAGTAGACTTTATGATCATAGGTATGGATAAAGGGAAGTGTCCCTCTTTCGATTCTCGATTGCATTGATGCTTAAGATGGAGTTTGGGGGAATATGACCAAGCCTATTATTGAGTTACTATGTAGCCGTTTTTGGTCTTTCTATAGTTTTTTGATTTCATGTTTTATATTATTGTACCCCTATTCCTCATACTCTCTTTTTTTATAGGTTCATGACATGTCATCTTTATTATAATATCTATTATTGATATACTGGTTCCACCAGTTGTTTATTTACATTGAATGATTTAATATTATATTTTAATTTTTATCTTCTTATGGTTACGCTTTCACTATTTAATTATATATATTGTTCACCACTGTGCACACTGGATCTATGAGGGAATAGTATCCCCACAGACATACCTCAAGGCCTCACTGCTAGTCGGAATCCTCTATCGTTTAGGGAGATGCGCTTGAGGTCCTATGACCAACTAGGCTTGGGGCACTTTTTAGTGGAACCTAGGTCCAAAAAGTTACATGCATTTTGGATCTCAATGAGAGATGGATGATATAAGAACTCCATATAACTTTAATAATTCTTAAATGTATAACTTTTCAAAATCCTCTAGCACATTAGACTCACTGATTAGGAGGAAGTGTGATGAATTGGTGAGTAGTTCCACTAACACCCAAATAGAATCATACTTTTTAAGAATCCTCATTCAGACTTTGATAAATTCTATAGAGATATTCACCCACTTATATATAGTTATAGACATATATTGTAGCATACTATCTAGCCATTTATGTTAAACATTTACTTACTAACAAGTTAGTAATCTCATAAAATAATCTAAAATATAACATAACATACCTGACCATCAGAAATTATATTTCATAAACTTGTATATCTTATGAATACCCTGATGAATAACTCATTTCAAGTGGTGATATGCTGAAATAATTTATTCACAATAAGACCGAGGGACAACAATTTAGTTCTAAAAGTGAAACAAAGAGTTTGGATCATATGTCTAGCTACCATAAGTATCCTTGAAATTTTTGTTTGACCTAATGGTGATGTAATAAGGATATGATATTTTAAACTAGTTTAAAAAATCCATCAAATTATGAAAAAGATTAACTAGGAATAAAATTAAATTTTCATTTTCTTCATCATAATTCAGATGCAGGTTTGGAATCACACTTATCAACTGGCATTTGTCATGATCTTCTCTAACTACTTCGCTATATGGTTTCATACTCAACTCATCTACCACAAAATTTCCTTTAATAGGTGTATATAATAATTCAAAATCAAACATCAATAAGTACTCCATACATATTAATTGCCTCTACTTTATGTCTCTATGATAGAGGATGTATTTAAAAATATTATTTCCATTGAAATCAATGAACCTTTCTCCCACAAGGTAATGACACCAGATATTGAAGGTATATATAACTATTGATAATTTTATGTCATGAATTGGTTAGATCTTCTCATGTTTTAAATACATCCACAAAATATAGGCCACAACATGATCTCCCTACATGATAACACAATTAAGACTAGATCCAGACGTATCATAATATACCAAATACCTATTACCTAGTTCTTACAAGATTAGTATGGGTTACAAGGTGAGATGTTGTTTAATCTCTAGAAATATTTTCCAACAGTCATAATTTCATGTGAATGGAAAACCCTGTCTAATAATAGAAGTCCTAGGAGAATAAATCCAACAGAAATATTGAATAAAGCAATGGTAATAACCTAATAAACCCAGAAAGCTATGTATCCTGAAGAAATTATTTGGTGGATTCCAAGAGATAACTGCGTAAATATTTTCTTGATCAATGGATATTTCCTCTTCAAAAATTACATTCCCATGTAAACTTACTTCTCATATCCATAATTCACACTTAGATAATTTATCATATAAATACTGATCATCAAATGTACTCAGTATAATTTCATGATATTATCCATGATAATTATTTCTTTAAGAATAAACCAAAATATCATCAAAAAATAATACAATTAAAGAATTTAGGTACCTACAGAAGATAAAATTCATCAAGACCGTAAAGACTACATTTTCATTCAGCAGGAAAAAGGGTGTGAAAACATATTCATAATATCCATAATGAATATGAAATACAATATTTATAATTTTATTTTTCCTAAGTCTGTGGTAATGGTAACCTGATCATAGATCAATCTTAGAGAAACCATTAGATCCATTTAATCGATAAAACACATCATTGATTTGAGGAATATGATACTATTTTTTTGATCATAACTTGATTTTGTTTATAATGATCAACATATAACCAAATAAAGCTCTATACATTCTTTATGAACAAAACCAGTGTTTCCCAATGAGTTATACTTGATCTAATGAAACATTTAATATCAAAGTATCCTAGAGATACCTTTAATTCTAGAAAATATATCAGTGCCATTCTATATTATGGGGGTGAAATAGGGTTTGTTCTTAGGAGTATATCGATAGAAATTTCGATTTACCTCTTAAGTGGTAACCTAGAGAAATCATTTAAAAAGAAATCTGGGTATCAATCTACTATTGTAAGAAGAACCATATTTTTAGTTTCATCCACAACACCCATGGTCATTACTATTAACTAACTAGAGATAGTTCTATACACTGATAATAAAATTCCTTCTCTACTAGTATTTATTTCCCAACCCCCTTGAATACTTGATGATCTATATCCATAGATTTAAACATCACTTATTAAGTTTAACAGTGGATATGGGATTTAAATTCCACCAACTAGTCCATTACAAATATTAGATAGAAGCATTAATATATTGGATCATAAACTTCCAAATAAACTTCATTACATTAATGGTAATGGAAGATGTTGGTAACTTGAATTATTTATACTCCCTATTTCTGAGGGGTGGCTTGATACTCATGGTGTGAGGCATCATTTCCACATTTAAATCCAATTATTTAACCACATAAGAAGTGAGAAAGTAATGAAATGCACCAGTATCAAACAATACATGTATAAGAGTTGAGTTTAGAGGGATGGTACCTCACACTATAGAGGGACCTAGTTTCTCAGTCGAGATAGCTTTCCATGCTCTATATAGTTGTCAATCAACACTCAAAATATAATTCTTTCTTCCATGATATAGTATCAACTGGACAATCAAAGTGTTCCTAGAAGAATCCTAATTTACCTTGGTTAGTGGACAATAAATATTCTAATGATATTATTCCTTATAAGTATATAAATACCAAGGATGATTCAGGATTTCTCCCCAACTAATTTCATAAGATCAATAAAATAATTCTTGAGATGCCATTTCTTACCATAGTGGTGGAAGTTTCTTAGTGGTACATTGAATTCCTTTTTCCAATATATAAGATAACCACAATGGAAAAAACCTAGTTCATTGTTATGAAGAGGTGGATTAAATACTAATTTTGTGGATTAATTTTCTACTACAATTCTACATATGGAGTAACTCTTTTTCATATACTTATTCCCCAAGAAGAAATTCCCGCCTGTACTCATATTGAAAAAGGTTTAACCTCTACTCTAATTTCCTAATGGGAATCTCTCCCTCTATCCAAAACATTATTATCCATTTATGTATAATAAACAATACATAACAATACCACCTTAGAGATAACCTCAGGTCAAAGACCCGCTTCAAAGATAAATGTTTTCATTCTCTTACTAGCATCTACATCCTATGAAAAGTGAACAAGGCGAATGAATTTTTTAGAATATTCAGTCACTAAAATTCCTCCTTATTCTAGTTTAAATAATTCTTCCATGTTTTGTATTTATAAGGTTTGTAGAAAATTATTTTTGAAAAGTTCCAGCAATCATTTCCATGAGAGGTCTCAATATAACTTAGATTTAACAACTTAGTATCACCATGATATAACATGGTCCTAAAGTATATAAGTTTCTATCTTGAAATTTATTTAATCTAAATCCCCATGAATTTTAAGATTCTAGTCATCCTTCTCATCCATACCACTTTTTTCTTAGGTCCAAAATCACTATGAATTGATTGTGGGTTCTACAATAGAAATACCGATGATTGATTCACCAGATGAGGTTCCCCAATACTTGGCCATTTTTCAGCAGCTTGAAAGGATTTTACTATACTCTGAATAAAATACTAGTTCACCTATGGTTCAGGTGAAACCACATTCTTATATTCTCCCTCTAATTGGTTTCTTGTTCTCTTTAATGGTGGAATTTTTTTCCATAAAAAATTGAGGAAATAAATAATTTACCACTTTTAATATTAATATTTTTATGTTTATATTTTATATATCACACAATTATAAAAATATACCAATATCAAAATTATATAACCGTATGAAAATAAAATTCTAATTGGAAGTCTCTTTACTAATGCATGATTCCTAAAACTCATTGGCTAAACCCACAATAATGATTTTTCATCACACTTAAAAGTTATTAACAACACTTTTTGTACCCAAACTTCCATTGTGACTTTATGTTCATCATAAAAGGTTACCTATGACTTTTTATACTATATATTTCAAGTTATGACATGTTTTATCTTTTTAATACTATCCTACAAGGATAGATGGATTGACCAAAACTAATTCCATTTGTAACATCCCTTCCCAACCTATAGTATTGGACGTGTTTGGCTGTGCTACTAATATTAGATGACATTTCTAAATCACCAAAGGATATAAATTAATTCCAAGGGTGTAAACACAAAGTTACAAGGGGGAATGATTTACCCTATTTAACACACATGTACCTATTAAAATATAAAACAAGAAGTAAAAAAAATCAAAAAAATCTATGTTAATGATGCACAAGACCAAACCAATAGTAATAAAAATGAAAAAACAAACAATAACCAATAAATCAATGAAAAATTTCAGTTTAATAGTAGAACAAAGTAAAATAGAAACTAAACTACATGGTAGTAAATGACTCTGGCACCGAGGTGGAACCACTCTAGACAAAAAAAAAAATATCTCTAAGTTACACCTCAAACAACTACAGCTGTGTCTATCAAGGAGCTCTACTAGTGAAATATGAAACCTGTACTTTTCTTGTATCATGGAAAACAATGTGTACATATACACTAGTGTGTAGATAAATGGGTGAGTATAACAACCAAGTAGGTAACTCCCAAAATCTTTCCCTACATTCCACCAAGACTAGAATTAGATCATATCATATTAATATAATATAGGAGAGAATAATATCAAGGTAGTAAATAGACTCCACAATATAAAATACAATAGATGAATAGGTTTTTCAAAAGAAATTTAACCAATGGTAAATTTTCCTTTAAAGAAGAATAATTAGTTCATAAATTCCAATTCTAAATAGTCATTAATGTTCTCACCCACACACACACCAATGCATTCCAAATTACATTCATATGATCATGATAAGTGATAGGTCTTCCATAAATCCATCCCTTGGTGTAAATTCCTCCTTGGTCATTTCTAGTCAACATTGAGTACTAGGTCCATTCTATAAAATACTTATAAAATAAAAATCTTGAACCCACACCATGCCCATGTCTTTACATTCAACCCCCACAACCCAATTTTTATAAGAACAATAGTTAAACCCATATTTCATTTAAGAAAACCCTTTTTTTCAATTTAGAAAACACATTGTGGGAACACCCAAAAATCCAATTTCAAAAAAGCAACCATTAAGAGATAATTTCAGCATAGCTTTAGAAGTGTAAAACCATTAAAATAAAAAGATAAATATTTTAATAAACCCAAGAGCCTTCAAATTCAAATAAAAGTGAAAAGAGAAAAAAGTATCCTACCTCAAATAGTTGATCCTTAATTTTATTTACTATCCTTTATGAACCCCTTGATTCTCCCAAATAAAAAATTGAAGATCTAATTGATTCTTTTTCCAGATAGAAGGGATCCACCAAAATTGCCTATGAAAGGGATAGAGTTCAAGAGAAAAAGGAGAGATACCTATGATAATTGTAGGGAATGGTATTTAAATAGATATGTTTGACATGACCCGATTCATGGTGTGAATTTAGAATTCATGTCATGAATATTTGATATGTCGCATACACTAAAATTCATTTCACCTTAGCATAAAATTCTGAAAACCTTTACACATATTGAATGAATCTCTCAAAATTAATCGATTTTACCCATAAACCCACTCAATCCTTGAACATGACTCACAATATTTTTCTAGAAAACATTCACATCATGAATAACAATTTATAGTGTGAATTATTCTTATAGATTGATTCCAGATTACCATATCTTTAATCCTTGAAAATACTAAAACAATTTATCCTAATGAGTCTAAATATAAAAGGAAAATAATAAAATTATGGTGTAACTTAAAATGGTGGGATAATTATTACTTTGAGTTATCCCTAATTTGTGATCATATTGTTATATTATAGGTTAGGATTTCATTTGAGGATTATCATGGGTTTAGTTTTATATATAGATATTAAATTTTATAATGAGGAAAAAATAAAGTTTTGGGTACTAGATGACCTACTATATATATATATATACTATAATGATCTTAGTTATTGAGGAAAATCTTTAGTTTGATTATAATGGAATAGAAATGTTTTTTTTTTGTGTTTTTTGGGATGGTTTTTGTGATTGTGGATAAATGGAGATAAAGGTAGATGAGAAGAGAGGTAGACCATACTGAAAATTTATTGTAGGTTCCACCGAGTACTCAATGTAGGGAAACAAGTACCTAGTAAGGGAGGTAAAATCTTGAGTTGTTACAGAAACATTGGGAGCACAAAAAATTGTTGATTCCAGATGAATAGTAAAAGGGAGAAAAACAATTAAGATTAATAAGAATAATTAAACAATAATTATATGGTATTGAAAAATACCAATTACTAAAGAGAAAAAAAAATTCACTATGTTTAGGAGAAACTTATAGAGCAGAAACTCATAGAATAAAAAAACCTAGCTCAAAATGAGATAAAAAATAAATGTACTATTACCAAAACCCATGTTTCTATAGTTAAAAATCTATACAATAGGTAAACTATGCTATAATAATGGTGGACGTAATTTTTTGGATCTATAATACTAATTCTAGTAAATGCTATCCTAGTACAGTACTATGTTGACAAGGTCTAAATAACTATAATTAAAACTCTTAGTGTCATTGGCTAGTTCTACTGGAGTTTTCCATATTTTTTTACAATACCACCAAAATTTGAGATGGTTATATTCATCCTCAAATCTCAAACTTGGGGAAATACCCTTATAATCCCTAAATACCTCACCATAGAGGTCAAAACCTGAGAGTTTTGGACTATTGAACAATACATGCTGCTAGTATTTGGACCAACTTCATCTAATAGATTAGGCTCCACCATTCCAACATGGGATACTTGGGCTACCATTGGGTACATGGTGGTGGGTGACTGAGTACAAGGTAGAACCCTGTGTTACTTTAATGCATTCATTTCCATCTTTATTCTATCATGGGACTTTGGGTTTAATTTAATATTCTTCATGATAAGAATCATTTTTTATAAAATTTATAGGCCCTAATCACTCTCCATCACCCCTAAATTCTAGGAATTATTCATTCTTCATTTTAGGTTAGATTTGAAATCCATTACTGAAATTAGATTTATATTGATAAGTGATTTAATAATATTATTCATTAATTTTATAGTGGTAATGTGTATATAATTTCACATTTTAATATATTCTCCTTTCTTCTAGTTTTATGATTATATTTTTTCCTTGAGTTCTTGGATTATCTAGGGGTTTGTTCCTTGTGATGACTCTGTAATAAGTGTGAGGCATGTGATCTTTTATTTTCTTTTAGCGTTAAACTTGTGACCATATATGATTCAGGAATGGATATATTATTTAATGATTTCCCATTATTTTTTTAACTTGTAAAGTTATTTCTATTACTGAATAATTTTTTTATTAATTGTTAAATTAATCCTATGTTTGAAAATTGTGTTATTGTTATGGAATTATTGAAATTCAGAATTTAAGTATAGAATTAATGAGAAAAATGAAAAACTAAATGTGTAATTGATATATATATTGATGGGAATAATTAATGATTGGAAATGTGGGATGAAAACAATATTTATGTGGGTTTTTGTAGTTTAAACATGGTTTTCTGCTACACTAATTATTGTTGATATTATTTTGAGAATATATAAATTTTAAAGAGATCACAGTTCCAATGTTTTTAGTTTTTTTTTCTTAAAATTGATCGATGGTTTGAATTGTAGTCTAATTTATTTTTTATTATTTCACATTTTGGGGGTTCCATTTCAACCCAAAAAAGTGTCTATTATTAGAAATAAAAGTAATTAAATTCAGTGTTTAGTGGAAATAATGTTTTTTGTTGGGGATATACTTACTTATCATGGTATATTACATATTAAACATGATGTAAATAGGTGTAAATGCTTGTATAAATTGGGATAAACACACTAAAGGCATTAGAATATTTATTTGTGTGTTTATGTAGACATGAATATGAAAAATGTGTATTGTAAAGGGATATGTACATTTATAAAATTACATGAAAATAGATGAAAAACAACATGAAAATGGTTAAATGGTTACTTAATATCATTGTGATTAATTAAATGTCTAAAGTGATTAAAAACAAGGTTTCTAGTTTATTAATTGAGAAGAATATATTCAATAAAATAGAATAAACCATGAAATATTGTTATCCTTGGTTTATATAAGGGTGTACCATAACATATTTTATATCGTGGTCTATATAAGGATGCAAAAAAATATAGTTAAATTCACTATATAATTTTTATTTACATGGACATTATCATGTTATGTGATAACATGTGATTTGTCTATGGTCTCTTACATCAAATATCATGAATTGTTAGAGTCATCATGTGATGATGATTAAAAAGAGTTTGAAAAACCTAAATAAATTTTTAGATGTCAAAATTTAAATAGATGGAGGTTAAGAATTTGTAACTGGTGAAACAATTATGAAACACTTAATTAATTTTTCCAAATTGTTGAGTTATAAAGTAATACATTGAAAGGATATATTAAAAGGATTATGATGTGTGGATGGGTGGGGGGTGTTAAAAATTCATCTAAATTATATCAAATCTCTTTTTTAAATAACATTATAGAACTTGATTATCTAAATCCATTAAACTCAAGGTTCTAACAAACTATGAATTAAGGAAGATACTTATAGAGTGTCATGAGATTCATAAAATCCATGGATACCCTAGGAGGGATGAGTCATTTGTGAAATACTTTTGTGATCTCAATCAATAAAATTTCAATGTTGGATATGTAAGATCATCAAGGTGTAATGTATGAAATTATTCTTCATTTTATTATTCATTCCAAAACATATTGATAAATCATGGTTATTTTGGGTTTTGGTGTGTTCTTACACCATGTTTAGGTTAAGTGTTATCCCATTTAGAACCCTTTAGTAGTATTATAGTTGATGTATAAATTGTTTATTTGGAATTTTAATGAATGAAGAAACTCAAAAAATGAGTTTTCTATTCACCAAAACATAACTGAATCTGAAACACCAGTTTTTGTTCTTAATATTTCAGACCATGAAATAAATTTTACTCCAAATGAGAATTACGGTTCTTGTTTTATGCTAACCATGTCATAATAATTTATATAACTACTTCATTCATATTAATAGAAAAAAGATCATCATAATTGTTATCACAACATCGTGGTCAATAGATTTCTTTACTACTATCACAAGACCTAGGGTGATAAACCTCATAATAGTGAATGGTTACTACTCCATTTTAGGACTAATGTTTTACAACTAAAAATATATTGTTAAGTTGAAATGAATTCACCTAAAAAACCATTTCCATCTAAAATTACATTAAAAATTTTCATTTCCCAAAACAACATGGCTTAGAAAAATAGACTGTTGAAATGGATAGCCCAAACTGGATTTACCTAAAACAGATTCTAAAATAGTCTCTGATTATAGTGTGATCATAAGGGAAAAAACATCATGCACCCATTCTATGGTGAAAACTATAGTGATTTAAATTTTAAATAAAAATAGTTTTTGTTAAAATTCTTAAAATCATCATTAAGGCCAGTCTAGAGGCCCCACACTATATCCAAAGTGGATATTTAAACCATTACAAAAAATTGGTTGATGTGATCATGGTTTAATGTACACTTTTTAGGTTAAAATTAGGTAAAAAATAAATGTTTTTATATAAAAATTTATTATTATACTATAAATTTAAATATAAAAATTTTATATCTATAAACTATTTGGAATAATGTACCATTTATGTAAATGGTTAAATATTTTTTGAAATGTTTATTAGTTGATAATAAAAGTATTCATAAATGTCACACATTTCTAAAATATAAAGGAGTTCGTACTAAAACCATGTAAATGATAATATGAAAATTTCATATTAGATAAAAGTGAATTGTTCGTGTTCATATATACTTAAATTATAATGTGTTTATAATTTATCTTTCAATAATTCATTAATGTTTATACTATGTATGAATATATAAATTATTCATTTATTTATTTTATTCCCTTATTTATTATTCATATATATAAATTATATATATTATGAATAAATGTATGATTTAGTTTAACATGTTAAACTAATTCCATAAATTAGCAGACATAGATTTATGGAGTTACATGCTAGTTATCATAATTGTCTTAGTTTACTTTAACTGTGAATTTAAATTATTTATAATTTGGGAAATGTGTTACACATCAATATGGTTTGAACATATTAATTTGGTGAAAAATGGATTCAAAACTAAATATTTATAATAATGTATACATGTGGAGAGAATAAATGAGATAAGATGGATAGATTTAAATCCCCTTTAAAATACTAAGTGTGGGATTCTTTCCAAAGAAAACACATATCAATATATTGATCATGTAACTACGTTGGTTTTGTCAAATCAAGTCTACCCTAGATTATCTTGTGTAATGAAATTAATTAGGTGACCATAAGAGTTAGGATCCTCGTTTTTCTCATTTTCTTTGGTTTACATTTTTTCAGGAAACCCTTAAGAGGGATAAAAAAGGAATGCAATTGATTTTATCCATATAATGGATTCGGAGAATATATTTCCACTCAACCATCCAAGATGCATACATGATATGACTGGCGTCACGACTTACCTAAATAACTATGTAGTGAAAAGAATGAAAAAGTGGGCTCATTACTTATAGAAATATAGATAATGTCCCACTAATAAATATGGTGTAATTTTAAAGTTGACATCATTATAGTGGGATCACATTTAATAAAAGTTTTTAATAAATTAATATAAGACATGATACTCTATTGTTATTTTTTTTGTAGATTAGTGACATTATTATCATTGAACTTGGTCTTGAGATCAATTTTGGAGAAATAAAATCTCAAAGGAAGTCACTTTTTAGACTGGTACATGGACATGGAAAATTTTCTCAAACAAGAAGTAAAATTCTATATATTGGGAATACCACTCACTATGGTAACTCTTTCTAATGAATATATTCAAAAAATAAAAAATGTTTATTATAAACAAAAAATTGACTTTCTTTATGTATTTAAATTAATGATTTTCTTTATAGATCCTAAAATGAAGAAACAACATGAAACCATAGATGATTATGGAAGAATAGATAATAAAAAAGGTTATATCAAGAGTAAGAAAGACATGAAAGTTATGAATTCATTAAATATTTTTTTCTGTGCAAAATAGAAAATGTTATTTCCATCTATACTAATGTATTCAATATTATCGGGTATGTAAATGACTTAGAGTGACTGGTTTCACCTATCAATCATGATCTTTCCATATATTTCATTCAATATTTATTACCAAAAAGGTTCTAATATTTAACTCTAAACTATAATATGAATGAGTTCAAATAAAGTTTACCTGATCACCTCAATATGTTGATGATGGTTGATAAGTACATGGAAGGTTCTAACTTATGTTCCATAGTGATGGTATAAAAAGGAAAGGGTGAACGTTTTGATAATAAGAATAAGAATTGAGGTCTAAGAGAGTTTTAACAAACTTTCAAACTTAAGTGTGGGGTTTTTAAGGTAGGTAAGTGTTTCCATTCTAGTGAACTTGGTCACTAGATATGGAATTTCCCAAAATACCTAAATGGTTGAAAAAAAATCCATGGAGGTTTCATATCAATTATTAATGTCATAGATTTCAATTATTCTATTGTTAGGGGTATATAATTCTAAAATATACTTTATACATGTTTTTTAAATATGTAAAATGGTTCAAAGTTGAAGGAGTAATAAAGGTTTGAGTTTAAAGTGTGAATTCAATTGATCGTGTAAGGGGTTGCTACATCAAGGAGTTATATGTGGAAGATCACCTGAAAGATTTGTTAAATAAAAATAGAGATTATGTGTTTCTATTATATTATTTTACCTTTATGTGATAAGAGTTTTTATTTTTTAAAAATAGTTTTTATCATAAAATGTGATGATTTTTTATACACATGGTTATGAATGATTAAAATCTATAACATATTTGAAAATTAGTCTGGGATAAGATGATTTTTTATCATGGATAAAAGCATGTAACTGAGAAATTTATTTAAAATATTTTATAAAGAGTTCCCAAAACTTTATAATAACATATTTTAAGGAATAATACCATTTCTAGGAAATTTTTACAAATACATAGAACTCCATATAATATATGGTAATTATTAGTTTATTTTTTAAATATTCCAACTATAGGAAATTAGTGTTATTTCCCTAGCATGAAAGAGTTTTTGTATCCTAGTATGATCATTTGGATATAATATTTTTTCTAAGAGGATAATGGGAGTATGTTTGGAGTTTAAAATTTTCAAATTGTATCAAATAAAATATTATACTGGTCAATGTGAATGTCAATTAATATCATAAATGAGTCTAGGATATTTTAGTAAATAAAATGTAATGATTTATATTATGTTACCATAACAAGGTGAATTTCACCATATATCATAAATGAGTTTATGATGTCTTGGTAAAGATAAAATAATGTAAATTATTATATTTAATTACCAAAAGTTACTCAAAAAGTATTTTTAATATAAATGTTCCAAGATGAATATAATTCACTTACAAGAAGTTTTAAGAAGAAAAAAAAAGTTATTAACATCACAACATTGGATGTTGTGAAGTTAAGAATTTCTAATACTTTATTCGAGGAGTTAAAAATTAATAATATGATTCATAAGTCTCAACATTATTTAAACAAACTCTCTTAATATATGTTACTCGAAAAATGATTTTATTGGTAGGATTTAACATATGGTCATAGTGATGTGACAAGAATAACATAGGTATATATGAGTTTTTAAAAACCTTAAATGTTCTGCAAACATAAGGCCTCTCTAGTGGTCTATCATATGAGATATGATTAGATGGGTACTTAAATATTTTTTTTGTATTCTTAAAAGTGTTTAAGAATATAAAATGTATCATGTTATTCAAAATCGAATATCTAAATTATAACTATTTCATATTGGATGCATATATTATGTTAAGTATAATGAGAATGGCTTCTCAAAGTATGAATTTCAGTTATCACTAACTGATTTTCAACATGGATTATTATAGGATATGATGAAATGTTAAGATTACTATGTGTGTGATTTAATATATGGATATAAAAAATGATCATGAGACACAAAACAAGTTTTATGAACTTGATAACCCACCGAGTATACCACATGGAGTGTCATACACTATGTGTTTGGTTTGTTTTGGGTTCATGTTTATTATTGAATATACATACATAAGGTTAGAAAGATACTTTGAATGAATAACTTCATACTTCGATAATTTTTTTATAAAATCCTTGAGTCTTAGTTAATTAGGGGTAATTGGGTATGTTGGTGATCATATAGTCAGTTGAACCTTAAATAAGATGAGATTTTCCTCTCATATGATGAGTATAACATATGTTACATTGATTGAGATAGTTTGTGATTGTGTGTAGACAAACCTAGATAATGTATATATGATGTAATTATATAATTTTATGAGGGGAATGTGATGTGATAATCCTTTTATATGAGTAACATGTGATGTGATTGTCGACTTAGTCAATCTATACTCAGAGAATCAGAAACATATGAGTATATTATACGAAATTGACATACTCTATACCCTGTGGTCACTTAATTATTTAAAAAAAGGGATTATCTGACTATTCATTCTAGTATATGATAAAACTAATGGACATAGGTATGGAGATACATTTATTTTATAGAGATCATGTTGGATACCTTTGTAACTTGAGTATCATTGATTTCTTTTTTGGGGCCACTCTATACTTACAGTTATGGATTCTAGAATTCATAATTATTTTCAATGCTACAAAGGCCCATGTTGTCACACTTTTGGTTGCGTTAATGAGGATCAAGATTATTAAACATTGATAGATACCCTAAAAGAGTATTGAAGGATATCTAGAAGAAGTTATGGATATTTTTTTTTGCATATAATGTAACATGTAGTGAAAATGGATGATAGATTTTCCAAAAGTAGTTTTGGAATTAATTTTAAAAGATGTTGCATATGATGTGACCTAAGGTAAAAGTGCACAAAGTATATGTGGTTTTAGTGTAAGTGGGAGATTGGTGCCTATATGAAATAAAATGACTTAGACCTTGTCATAGTAGAAGTTTTGGTCTGTGTAAGGGTGGTACATGAAATAATGTATACAATGGTCTATATAGAGATTCACCACAACATAGAGAATATTGACGGAGATGTGCCCAAAATCCATATGAAGTGTCTATTATATATCATATGATATAATGTAGGTAAATCATATAGTGAATCATTCATGTTATAAATAGCATGTCTCATGCCTTCGAGTTTATCGTTTCTTATGATATAGTGATATATTAATACTATGGCATTGGCCATTCATATTATATGACATGAACATATAATAAGATAGTGTTATGAGTTAAATTGTATATTAAAATTCACATAACACCCTAAAATTGATTATTAAATTTGAACATTAAGTGTTAATGTCCAGGAATCTTCCACTACAATTATTGACTATAATTCTTCATATGATGAAATATATTTGGAGGATTAATTTGGATGAGGGGTTACAAGTATTGTAGTTGTTGCTATTTAATCACATGTTTTTTAGTGAATGAGTAAATACTTAGAAGTTTCAAGGAGAATTATTGAGGCTTATATAAAATAGGAAGTATCCATTACATTGTGTATAAAATCCCTACCCAATCATGTGTCGATTCTCCATGAAGCTCTCCCCTCTTCCATTATTTTCCTCCCGAGGAACTAGTATACCATGGTTTTGAGAAGGGTATTTCTCAATCATTTAGTTATTTAGATAATCCTGCAGATACACTATAGAGGAAGGAAATCAGAGGATTATTTTAAGTAATCTTCATTAATAATAAGATTTATGGTTTAGATGAGGCTATCATCAATGAAAAGTATATGTTATTAATTTAGTTTATGCATGGTTTTAGTTTTTACTAGAATGGTCATCTTGAGTTTGAGGTTTATAAAGTCTTCTATTTCATTGAATAAGTTCTATTCAATCCATAAAAACTCATAAGTGGTATGAGAGACTTACCATGATCCTTGATTATCACAATTGTGTTGAAAAATGATGAAATTATAATATCACATTGATTTCATATCCAATATCATAGAAAATTATATAGAAAATTAATTATTGATGTATTTATGGAATATGATTTTATAACATGAGATAGAATCATTCATTAGGATATGTGACGTTAGAGTGAAAAAATAGTGAAATTAATTATTTTTTGATATGTCATAATGTATTAAAAGGGGCATCATATGGGTGATAATGTTGATTAATGTTATTAAAAATATATCAACACAACGTCATTACGATATTCTATATATCTTAAAATATGTCTACCGAAGCATCAAAGGATATATCACAGTCAATGATTATCTATCATCAAATATGATAGAAAATTGACCAGGCTGCATCTTATGAAAGGAAGTATATTGTAAAATATGATATATAAGAAAATTTTGTTTTTATATACTTCAATCATAAATTGAATTATATAATTTATAATTTTTTATAAATTATAAGAAAATATATTTTTATATATTTATTTAATTTATAATGTTTTTATTAATTAATTAATTATAAAATTTTTATAATTAATTATTAATTGTTTTTAAAGCAATTAATAAATATATATCCAACTGTTAAACTTTTAAAAAAACCTTCCCCGATGTGGTCTTGAAGATGAAATTTAAACCAAATAAAAATGTTTTGGTAGATGCAATATAGGTTTAAAGTGAATTTACTTGGTGAATAATTTATATTTTGTTTATAAATTATAAAATAAAGTAAAATATAAAAGTTTTTACATTTATTTATAAATTATTAATAAATTTAAATATAAAATTTTAACAATAAGGAATATTTGGATATTTATTCAAACCATTGTGAAAGGATATTTAAGATTATTTGATTAATTGTAACATCCCAACCCAACCCATTGGATTGGGAAGGATTGTAACACCACTAACCTTTAGTTATGTTCCTAGGGAACAAAATGTTGAAATTAAATTTAGAGGGCTTTACTAAATCATGGGGGTGATTTTACCTTAAAAAACAACCTGCAAGAACACCATAATAAAGAGACATAATATGATGCATGTTACAAAAACAAAATAAACTCCAAAGGTACAACCAATGATCATATGAGTAAAAAAAGAAAAAAAATATGGAAGCAATATTAAGACAAATAAATGTCATGGAAAATAATATATAAATAAAAAAGTCATATAGCGTCAAGGTGGAACCGCTCTAGACTCCAAGAATCGACTATCATCCCATGCTCCAACTCAAGACATCCTTGAACACAATATCCTGAAGATCCTATAGAAACATAAGATTCCTTACCCCTACCTGTATCATTATAAATTATGTATATATACACAGAAAAGTTCATATATAGGTGATGAGCATAAAAACCAATATAAAAAACCAATACTTCACCCAAATTCCACTAAAATATAAAACAAGTTTGCTCACATTTTATTTAAAATAAAATATGGAAAAAATCATGATATCAATGACCAATATATATATATATATATCTATGTCATAAGGGAATGAAATAAATAACACAAAAAACACACCCATGACATGAAACGAGACACCCATGCATAATAACAATCAATAAACCACTACCTAAAGAACCCCATGAACATCTAACTCATGAGCGGTATTCATCCCACTAATCCCAAGTTATAACTTAATGAAATAATCTAATGTTCTAATTTTTTTTTATCATGACCATTATAACCCACTTGGACCCTTATATATATACATATTAAAATACAACCACAAATTTCATGTGAATTTCTCACAATAAGAACATTAATTTTTTTGAAAAAAAACTATTCAATCATTTAATTGCACACATTTTGGGTACCACCTACAATTATATATTTTAAGAGAAAAAATAAAATATTTTCCCCTAACTATACGCAAGCCATGAACCACATAAAACCTTCCCAAAACATCCCAAAACCCCCAAGAATAATCCATAACCTAACCCAAAAATTATGTAATTCGAAAGAGCATACTAAAATAGGGAAATACCTCAAACATGGGGTGTTACACACTCTCCTCCAATGGAATTACCTTCCTTGAGAAGCTGGATGTTTTCATTGTCCTAGATAATATTATTCCATTGATCTAGTAATAACTTCTCTCACTCCATAGTTTCCTCTTGAACTAGATCATGTGGCTATAATATCCATACCAAATATATTCATCTACCTCCAAAAATATTTTCTTGTCTATGGAGGATGTAAACCAGGACATGGATAATTGTAGCATCCAGGTCAAGTGTAACATGGTTCCAACGTATCACATTGTTAGGGAAAGGTTGGTAATTCTTTAATTGGGATACATAGAAAATGTTATAGACAACACTAAATCTCGATAGTAAGGATATTTTATATGGAATGTTTCTAATATGTTCCAAATTATCAAATAGATAAATGTAGTGAGGAGATAATTTTCCTTTCGTTCCCAAATAACGGTGACCCAGTCTTAGGGATACTTTTAAGAATATATGGTCACTGATGTTAAAAGATAAGGGTCATCATTGATGATATGTATATGATTTGTTATGAATTTGGTATATTACCATCCATTTAATGATCATATGCATTTTTATAGTATTCTCATGAACAATAATTTGTCTAATCAAAGTAGTTTCCCCAGTCTCTACCCAACAAAGAATATATCAACATGGATAGGCATAAAACACCTCCCAAAAAGAAATTTTTATTACAGATTGATAAAAATTGTTATATGGAAACTCCACCATAGGAAAATGTTCTTCCCATGAACCACCAAAATTCATAACACTTTATCACAACATATATCCAATGTATAGATCATACAATCTGTTTAGATATCTATTTTTGGATAATATGTGGTGTTCATAGTCAATTGAGTTCTTCGGACTATTACAAGGATCACCCAAATTGTGATGTGAATCTATGGTCTTGGATAGAGACAATCAATATTGGTACTCTATGCAATTTCAAAAATTTATTGATATATTTTTTTCGAAGTATTACAAAGTATTAGACTCTTGAATAGGAATAAAATGTGCTAAATTGGTAATTAAGTCCAAAATCACCCAAATAACATCATGATTTTGAAGTTACATTGAATGAAAGATAACAAAGTACATAGAAATATATTCCCATTTATATACAGGTATAGATTGTAGCATGCTTGATGGTTGTTGGTGTTCAGCCTTTACCTTTTGGTTGGTGAGATATATCATAATGTAATCAACTAATTTCTATTTCATACCAGATCACAAAAAATGAGAGTTCATTTCATTATACATTTTCTAAATACATAGGAAATCCACCCATTTTCAATGGAGATAATACATAAGAAAACTTGATTGGCATGGTGAAGGTACTATGATTCAATTATGAAAGTGAAACATTGAGTTTGAATCCACTATCCACACCTCAATAGTCTCTACACCATTGAGTTTTGACATTATGTACATGTATCCTGGGTCTGATTACTAAGCATTCCTGACCAGAATCACTAAATCAGGAAAAAGATTAATGGAAAATAAAACTATATCTGGATGTTGTTTACTGTAATCCAAATGAAAGTAAGAAATTACTCCCATAATATAGAACTAGTAATAAGCTTTTATGACCACCTCATTATATGAATTCCAACTCAAATCATCATCAATGGAATTTCTATTCTCTGGTGTATAAACTAAGTCAAATTAAAAAATATATGGTTATTTCATAGATTCTTGTTACCTTAGGTTCAAATAGATTTTTTAATAGATTTTTTATGCTTTCATGATCCATAAACATAGATAAATTTTAACCAAAGTGGTAGTGTCACAATCTTTTAATGCATGGACCACCAAAACTAATTCCATGTCATGTTTGAGATAATTATTTTCAAGTGGTTTCAATAATCTCAGGATATATTCCATGACATGGTCTCCCTATATGATAACACATCCTATTATATATCCAAACAAATCACAATATACCACATTTTCTGTTCCTAATTCTAAAAATATGAGGATAGGTTACAAAGTGATCCCAGACTTAAGTTCTATAAATGATTTCTTGAAATCCCCATTTTATTTGAATATAATACCATTTATTATCAATGAATTCATAAGAGAAGTGAGACTCGAGAATCCCCAGAAAAAGTGATGATAATAGCTTACTAATCTTAGAACTCTTAATATCTTAAATACATTTTTAGATGTTGACAAGAAATCAATTATTTGATGTTTTGAATATTGATAGATTTGAATCTTTCAAAAATTACATAACAAAGGAAATAAAGCTCTTGTATTCATAAGTCACATTTAGAAAATTTAGTTTAAAGTCGGTGCTCACACTATGTACCCAATAAAATCTCTGTGTGATTTTCATGGTTATTTATAGTTGAAGAGTATACTAAAATATCATCAAATAACAATATGAAAAACGATTTGAGGTACTTATGGATTATACAATTCATTAAGGCCGTCAAAAATGTTGTTTCACCTGTAAGTCCAAAGGGAAGGACTATGTATTCATAGTTACCATAATAGATTCAAAAGTCTATTTTTATAATATAATCATTACAAACATGAAGATGGTGATACCTAGATCATATATCAATTTTGAAGAACCATTCAGATCCCTTTAACTGATTAAAAAGATCATCAATTTGAGGAAAATCGTATCAATTTTTGGTCATATCTTGATTCAATTTAATATAGTCAACATATAATCAATGTAAAAAAAAATTCTATTCTTTACAAAGAGAAACAGTGTAGCCCAAGGCGATGTTCTTGGTCAAATAAATCCCTTTAATTCTAGTTCTTCCAAATAGACCTTTAATTATCATAATTCTATTAGTTTATTTTTATATGATGGAAGTGAAATATGGCTTGTTTCTGGAAGTAGATCGATAGTAAATCTGATTCATAATGTATTTGGTGGCCTAGAGAAATCCAACAGGAAGACATCAGGGTATCATTCTACTATAACAGGAGGAATGCTAGTTCAATTTTCTTTGATATCACCCTAGGCCATCAGTACCAACTGTGAATATTTGGTTCTATCTTATATCACCAAAGGCCCTTGTCTTATATATTTCATATTCAATTCCCCTTTAAATAAATCAACAAAACCATCTGAGGATGTTAAAGTTACTTGTTGAGAATTATAGTTGATAGAATCTTTGAATCCCCTAACCTAGAAATTCCAAATATCAAGTCAAAGTTGTCCATTTCCATGAATTTAAACTCTCACAAAAATTATACTTCATAGATGGTGATGAGATATGTTGAACACTTAAATCCTCTAAATTCCCTCTTCCTAAGAGGCATTTTTATTCTCTAGTAATGAGGAATAATTTACATGTGAAACCCTAATTAATCTACCACATGATATGTAAGAAATGAATGATATGTTATATTATCAAACAAAACCCATATTTGAGTGGATTTAAGAGTAATGGTATCTCACACCATCTAGGGACCCAATTTCATTGTTATAATTTATTTCTCAAATCCATATAGTTTTCTTTTTCAACTCCCATAGAGTATTCCTTTATTACCTACTGAGGTGGTGTATGCTAGGTGATTGAGGTGTTCCTAGAATCATCTTGAGTTTACAACATTGATGTAAATAACTATTTTTACGAGATATCCCTAGTTTATTATGATATACCTAAGACTGATTTGATATATCTACACCCATTGACTTCATGTGTCATGTACAACGATGCTTGAGGTTTCATTTGATACCATAATTGTGATAGTCTCAAGGCAGTGTAGTGAATTCAATTTTCATAGGCATAAATGATCCACACCACAAAAAAACTAGTTCCATACTATGATGTGGAGGAAAAGAGAATTGTCCGTCATTATGATTCTTTAGTACTCTACTTTCATAGGATTAAACTTCCCTCCTCTCTTGTTTCCAGCATTGGATTTTCCACCCATGTATATTAAGACAAAATAATTTAATATACTACTATTTCTAACTATTTACCTTTAAACCACTTTCTCTCTATTTACCATGACTATATAATCATCGATCAAGAACATGACCACCTTAGAATGAATATCTAGTATCATCCCTACCTCAAATATATATGTTTTTAGGTGTGTTATAGCTTCCACCTATAGAGAAAAATAAACTAATTCCATAAGCATAGCTATACATTCTATCATGAATAGATTACCTTGCTTGAGACTAATTAAATCTATCTTTTTTGTTACTTTTAAGGTATGTGGTTAAAATTATTTTTTGAACATTTCTTAGAATCCCTCCCTAGTAATTCCTTGTCCTAGTTTAGATTTAACATCTAATTCCCACCATTTTCATGTGATACCCTCCATCATATATACTATTATATTCACCATTATATCAATTTATGTTACACAGAAATTGAAAATTAGATTGATCCTATTAAAGCACATTTCTTCGTGTTCATCTCCATAATCCCCTTGAAAGATCCGTGGATTCTATTTCTAAAACTTCAAAGTATGATCAATATTGATTACATCCCCAGATTTATTTTTCTTCTTAATAATATATAATACATAAAAAATTATCTGAACAAGTTTATGGTTCACCTATGTTTTAGGTGAAACCACAAGCCCTATTCCCCCTCTTGCAGGTTTCTATGTATTCTAAATACTTCCATTATTATCGAACCATATTAATAAGATCTAGATAATTATTATAAATTTCTATAATACTTAATTATAAAATATATTACAAAAAAATAAATATTACAGTAACATAATTTTATAATCAATAATTTTAAATAACAAAAGAGTGATGAAATTCTAACGTGAAATCTCTTTATTAATGCATGATACCAAAATCTCATTGGCTAAACACATGATGATGAGTTGATGACATGTCTAGAAGTGTTTATTAGAAATTTTTATAGAAAAAAAACTATGGTAACATTAATTTAAATATAAATTTGTAATATATATTTTTATTCATTACATTTCATGTACCAACACATCCTGTCTCATTGATACCGTCCCAATAGGTAGACCAAACAAAGTTATAACATTTATAACATCCCAACCCGACCCATTGGCTTGTCAAGGAATGAGATTCCACTAAACTGAGGTGTCATCCCTAGGGATCTTTAAATTGATTTACCAAATCATGAGTGATTATTTTTCCTTAAAAAATTATCTAAAATGAGATCATAATAATGTGATACAATATGATGCATGTCACAAAATAGGAATAAACTCCAAAGGCATAACCAATGATCATCAAAGTAAAATTAGAAGATAAAACAAATAAAATACTATAATATCAAGTCAATTAAAAATCAAGGTAGATAATACTCAAGGAAAAAATACTTAAGGAATCAAGGTGGCACCACTGCAGGCTCTAAGTATTGACTGTTGTCCTAAACTTCAACTCCAGACATCCATGACCACAACATCATGATGCTCCCTGAGGAAACTAAGAAAAATTACCCTTACCTATATCATGATAAATAACATCTTTACATAAACCAAAGTTTTTATGAACAAGGTGAATATAAATACCATTATGAAAACCCCAATACTTCCCAAAATTCCACTAAAACAAGAAAAAATTTTGTTCCATTTTTAAAAAATCAAATATGGGAAGAATAAAGAAAATTAGTAACCAATATATATATATATATATCATAAGGTATTGAAATAACACACACTAAAGAAAAAACCGTGACATGTTCCAAACACCAATTCATAACACCAATCAATATAACCACTATCCAAATACCATTGTAAAGTCCAATTTAGAAGTGGAATTCATTCCTCAAATTCCAAGTCATAACATAGTGAAATAATCCAAAGTTTCACAACATTTATGATTAATGTCTAACCCACATGGCCCCATATATATATATATATAAAGAAACCCATAAAGTTCATGCCAATTTCTCACACCCAAAACCTTATTAAAAAAATCCATTTAACCATTTAATTGAACTCATTGTGATTGTCTCCAAAAAATTATAGATTTTAGGACCAAACATGTAATGGAAATTTACAGTAGGTATTTCAAAATATTTTTACAAAAAAAATAATAAGAAATTTATTTTTGAAAAATTATCCTTTAAATTACAGGATAATGTGGAAAATTAGGAAAAGACACCTCCTTATGATACATTTGACATGTAGAATAACACCATGATCTCATAGTTATGAGATATCCTTTTCATTCTGTCAATGGATTCTAAACAAGATTAACCAAAACATTCCCTAAAGAATATATTTGTGAATGTAAACCATGATCTAGAGTTCTTATTATACAAAAACAAGATAATCAAGGAGAGAGAGTAAAATAATGAGACTTCTACCTTTGATATTTAAGAACTGACATTCTCTAATCCAGTGAAGTCGAGCAGTGGATGGAATAGAATCTTCAAAAAATGCATATCGAAGGGCCAAGGTTTTAGAGCCAAGGAGAAGAGTGGTGAAAGGATGGTTTCAAGGGAATCAATGAGTAAAAATCTACTTTTTTGAATTAATTATTCTTATAACTTTTTTTTGATAAACCATGAACAAAACAAATGGATTGTATTTTTATTGAAAATTACCAAGTCACATTATTTTTACATGGTTTTCCAAAACATGCACCAACAATGAAACTTCACAGAATACCCCTCTATCCCTCACACAATTACTATATCACCCATGGTTTTAGGTACTTTACTAATATTTTATGTACTTTGATGTAATATAATACTTGGGTTAAGTGTGGAATGTTTCTAGGAGGTTTTGTAGTGTTTTGGGAGAATTTTTGTAGGCTTATGGTTTAAAATGGTTAGTAGAAACCATGAAACATATTAAAAAAACCATGCAACCTTTTATGGGAGTCACTGGGTAGGAACATGGTTGATGAATAGTTTTTCAAAAATGTGTGGGTGCCTAGGGGAAACCATGAGAAGTGAAATGTAGGGAGAAGAATGGATGACACATGGTTTTTGAATCATGCGATCTAACTATGATAGGTTTTGGATTGAGGCAGTAGCACCACATGGTTGACATACAATTTTCCAAACCTTTTAGCATAAACATATACCAGTTATTAATTAACAAAAAATAATTTTTAATATATTTTAAGGCCCTAAAATCCTCATTCCTACCATATTATCCTAGGGTGTCAAACTTTCCTCCCTCTTAAGGCTCCTTTGGTATTTTCCTTCAATACTAAGTGGTATTTTCTCAAATCAAAGTGTGTTGAAGATCTAGATTCACTAATAAGTCGTGGTTTCAATTTCTCATAAGATACTATTATATTCCCTCTTCCTAATTATGATATCTATTCCACCATTGATAGATCAATATTCATCCTTGAAGATAGTGATGAGATCTTGTGGGATCTATTAAAGGGAAGAAGATCCACTGTCGTATCTATATGTTTTGAGTTACATTATTTGTTTTCACCATTTTTTGAGAGGATGGTGGATTCTATCCCATCTCCACTATTCTAGAACTTAAAGGCTTAGTTTTGATCAAACAATTTTCTTGGAATTTTCATTAAATCATGGTTTGATTATTTATGGAAACCAATTTTGTTATGGATTTGGATTTTTTTGGAAAATAGACTTATTTCAGGAAACCGGCTTTGTTTATAATTTTGAAATAATGTTTTTAAAATTGTGGATTTTTTTTTTGGATTTATGTTGTTTGATAAATTGTTTTCAAGAAGGATTGGGTTTTATTTTAAATGTTTTGGCATGGAATTTGGCACACATGGTTACAGTGAGTTCATTGATTTTGACATGATCATATAGAAGGGGTGTGTACCATTGGGGTACCAAGACATGACCCAAAGTATGGGGTGTATTCCATTAGAGAACTTTGAAAATTTTCACCTAGTGACTAATTGGTGGATTAACCCAAGACCACTCACTATGGGAAAAGTGTTTTTTTTGCGACGGGGCAATTGAGACAGGAATATATACCGTCGCAAAAGGTCCGACGAACTACATCTTTGCGATGAGAAAAGACTCCCGTCGCAAATAGTAGGCTAATTACGATGAGAATAGGCGACCCGTTGCAATAGGTTTGGCGCGGTTTGTGCACCAAAACACAGGAAGGGTATTTGCGACTGGGACGCATCTCTATCGTAAAAGCCCGGGGGCGGTAAATACCATTTGCGACAGGCAAAGCCACCCGTCGCAAATAGTATTTACCGCCATCAGGCTTTTGCGACGGGTCCCGTCGCAAATACCCTTTTAACCATCGACTGTAATTAATGCGGAGAGAGTATTAGTGACGAGACCCATCACAAAAGCCCAACGGCGGTAAATACTATTTTTGATGGGAAAAGCCGCCTGTTGCAAATAGTATGTTGGCATGTGGTATTTGCGATGAGACCTATCGCAAATAACCTTTTAACCGCCGACTGTAATTAATGCGGGCGAGGTTATTTGAGACGGGGCCAGTCACAAATACCACCATTTTCTACTGGTATCCCGTCGAAACTAACCCCGTCGCCACTAATCTAACCTATATATACCCCATTTTGTTTTCCAAATCACTCAGATCTTCATCTCCCTTTCTCATGATTCTCCAGTTTTAAGGAAAAAATTTCTGTTAGTCAAAATTTTTTATACGAGAGCAATTAGAAGGCGCCAAAAGCTTCAGAATTTCAAAGTTTAAGGTATTTATATTTTATTTTATTTTATATATTTTTTATTTTTTTATTAATTTTAATTGTTTTTTATTAGTTGTAATTAAATTAGATTTAAATTTAAATTTATTTATATTTATTTTTAGTAATAAATTGATATTGTTAGTGAAAATTATAAATAATTAGTGTTAATTTGCAATAATTAGAGATTATTATCGATAATTAGCGGAATTTAGTCATAATTAGGGGTAATTTGTAATAATTATAATTAGTAATAATTATAATTAGTAATAATTAGATATAATTAGTCATAATTAGCATTAATTAGGTATAATTAGCAATAATTAGGTATAATTAGCAATAATTAGGTATAATTAGCAATAATTAGGTATAATTAGCAATAATTAGGTATAATTAGCAATAATTAGGTATAATTAGCAATAATTAGGTATAATTTGCAATAATTAGGTATAATTAGCAATAATTAAGTATAATTAGCAATAATTAGGTATAATTAGCAATAATAGGTATAATTAGCAATAATTAGGTATAATTAGGAAAAATTAGGAATAATTAGAAATAATTAGGAATAATTAGCAATAATTAGCAATAATTAGCAATAATTAGGAATAATTAGCAATAATTAGGAATAATTAGCAATAATTAGTAACAATTAGCAATAATTAGGAACAATTAGCAATAATTAGCAATAATTAGGAATAATTAGAAATAATTAGGAATAATTAGCAATAATTAGGAATAATTAGCAATAATTAGCAACAATTAGCAATAATTAGCAATAATTAGCAATAATTAGGAATAATTAGCAATAATTAGGAATAATTAGCGATAATTAGGAATAAATATTAATAATTAGAAATAAATAGAAATAATTAGCAATAATTATCAATAATTAGCAATAAATAGCAATAATTAGCAATAAATAGAAATAACTAGCAATAAATAGAAATAATTAGAAATAAATAGCAGTATTTAGAAATAAATAGAAATAATTAGCAATAATTACCAATAATTAGAAATAATTACCAATAATTAGGAACAATTAGGAATAATTATGAATAATTAGGAAAATTTTGAATAATTTCGAATTAATACGAATAATTAGGAATTAATACGAATAATTAGGAATAATTACCAATAATTAAGAATAATTACCAATAATTACTAATAATTATCAATAATTTGTAATAATTACTAATAAATACTAATAATTAAGAATAATTAGAATAATTATCAATAATTAGTATTAATTATCAATAATTAGTAATAATTAACAATAATTAGTAATAATTACTAATAAATACTAATAATTAGGAATAATTAGCAATAATTATCAATAAGTAGAAATAATTATAAATAATTAGAAATAAATAGGAATAAATAGGAATAATTAGGAATAATTAGGTATAATTAAGAATAATTAGGAATAAATTATAATAATTAGTAATAAATTGTAATAATTAGTAATAAATTGTAGTAATTAGTAATAAATTGTAATAATTAGTAATAAATTGTAGTAATTAGTAATAAATTGTAATAATTAGCAATAAATTGTAATAATTAGTAATAATTATTAATAATTAGTAATAATTAGTAATAAATTGTAATAATTAGTAATGATTAGTAATAAATAGTAATAAATAGTAAATATAATTATATCTAATTATTAATTATAATAAAATTATATTATCAATATTTATAAAAAAAGATTAATATTATTAAAATAATAAAAAATTTATAAAATATTAATATTATCAATATTCGCAATAGAATTTGATCTATTCTTAACATGTTCAAATCTCAAAGGGTTGCCAATTGTAAGGTCATGCGCAATAAAAAGTTTGTTTCAGCCATGTCCAATGTAAACTCTATAATTGTCCTTACTTGGTTGATCACCTTGAATGTAGCATTACAATAGGACGACCCAAGTCATGCCCTTCTCATCTATAAGAATTATCTCACATGACCCTTTACATAGACCAATCTTCCTTGAAAATTTAAGGGAAAGATACTGATGTCCCATCAAATTTTTAAGGAAGAACGATCTATGTAAAGGGAGAAATAGGTTTCTTAGAGATGAGAACGACATTACTTTGGTCGTCCTATTGCAACACTACTTGCGAGGTGATCAACCAAGCAAGGACAATTATAGAGTTTACATTGGACATGGGTGACACAAAATTTTTATTGCGCATGACCTGACAATTGGAGACCCTTTGTGATTTAAACATGTTAAGAATAGAGCAAATCCTCTTGCGAATATTGATAATTTTAATATTTTAGAAGGGAAGAGTAGTTGGTATCAGCTCTCATTTGACTCTTGGTACTTATTATGGTACTGCTGCGATGTCGGCGTCCAGGTCGAGAGAAGCTCATGGAGAGGAATCATCTTCTGGCTCATAGTATCAGGAGAAGTTGTGAACTCAGGCTGAGCTTATAGAGACTTTGCAGAAGCAGCATGAAGAGATGTGTCGGTGGCAGCAGCAGTAGAAGAAACATCACGAGGAGAAGCTGCGTCAATTGGAGCAGCGGCGACAACAGGAGTATCACGAGCAGATGGAGTACATGTGTCGTCTGACTCGTAGTTTAGGGATGAAGTTTCCTTTACCTCATCCACATGACCCCCTGGTGATTTTTTTTATGTTTAAAACATTTGAATTCAAGTTTTGTAATAATATGAACTATCTATAGTTCTTATATTTTATATTGGTGGAAATATTGCATATTTTTTTTAATATTTTAATATTTATTATTAGTATTATATTTTTTAATATTTGTTTATTTTACTAATAATAATAATAATAATATTTTATGATATTTTTATATTTTTTTGAAAATATTGAAACTTTTAATAATTTTTTATTATTTTATTATTTTAATAATATTAATATTAATTTTTTATTAATCATAATTTTATTAAATATATTTTTTCAGTATTATATTTTTTTTAATGTGTTTTATTTTATTAATAATAATAATATTTTGTATTTTTTTATTATTTTTATAATAATAATATAAATTTTTCATTAATCATAATAATAATATTATTTTTTAATTAATTATTATTTTTGCAATGAGGTCTTTTGTGACGGGGCCCCATCGCAAATAAGTGAAATATATTTTTTTAAGATTATTATTTGTGACAGGACAATGGTCCCATCATAATTAGTATTTGTGACGGGCCCATCAGAAAAGGTTTATGGGTATATAATGTATATAATCGGAATGCTATTTGCGACGGGTAAGTTCTCCATCGCAAAAAATAATTGCGACGGGCCCATCATAAATAGGTTTTTTGGGTATATAATATATATAATCAGGAGGTTTTCGTGATGGGAAAAAGTCCCGTCGCAACAGATATATTTTGCGACGGGCCCATCGCAAAAAATATCTGTTCCGACGCCGTTTTTTGCAATAGGCTATTTGCGACGGGATCCCGTCGCAAATAGCCCATTGCAAAAAATTGGAATTCCAGAAGTGACACATGAGTATGTAAATTTCACTTAGAATGAATGTGTTTGTGTGTAGGTGTGTGAAAACAAAAATGGGTATGCCAAATAAATGATAAATGGTTCAATGGTTCTACTTATTTATTTCTATGGTTCTTTTTATTTACTAATGATTAAATGGTTATATGGAACTTACTTATGATTTTTATATAAAATGTATTAAATGATTTTGAATCGTTTTATATAAAACTTGATATCAGATTATTGTACTTGTGGCATGACTTAGAGTGTATTTAAGGAAATACTAATTAGTTTATACTCTCCCACTTCTTGGGATCTTCATTGTGTTTGCATATTTTATCTATCAGGATACAGGAAAAGGAAAGGTCTCATAATTTTCTAGTGATGTATCGTGATCCATTGGGAATGACCAGTGGTGTTGGAACTTGGAGTTGGATGAATGTGGTATTTTATTGGTTTTTTTATTTTTGTCCCTTGGTCTTTTTAGATGTTTTTCTTGTTTTTGTTTTAACTTTAATATTGTTTGCTTCTTGGTTTTTATTTGAGAAACATGGTTTTTATTCATTCATTATATATATTTTCTTTGATGTATATGCTTTAGCGTTAATTTTTTGTTTTATCTTAAAGGTTAAATGACCCAAAAATATATTTCCAATACCTTGAATTTTATTTCCAACCTTTTATGTCTTGGGGATGTCACAAAATTCCACTAACACGACAACCTCTTCCCAACTCAATGGGTTTATTTTAATGAGAACTTACCTGTGGAAAACACTAGTTATTTCTTTAAAGAAGTCAGATGGAACTCTTAGGATTCATTTAAATTATCATAATCTTAACCAATTTATGGTAACGAATTTGTATCATCTTCCAAAAAATGAAAACCTTTTATCAACTTAGGGGATCCCACTAGTTCTCTAAAATTGACTTATGATCAATGTATCACCAACAATGAGTTTAGAAAGAGGATATTTAAAAAAACAACCTTTAAGAGTCATTATGTACACTATGAGTTTGTGTTTTTACCTTTTATTCTCTTGAATACACCAAAAGTGTTTATTGAATTGATGAATTAGATATTTCAACGGTGTCTTGATTCCTTTATAGTGGCATTTTTTGATGATATAATAGTGTATTCTAGGGAAAAGGATGATCATGAAAAACACATTGATATAGTGTTTGGTATATTATGGGGGAATAGACTTTATTCTAAGATATAAAAATACATTTTTTATAAATAAGAAATAAATTTACTTGGTCATTTTATTTCCAATAAAGTAGTTTAAGTGTATCCTGAAATGATAGTAGTTGTTATATCTTGGTAGCCACTGAATAATATCTTTGAGATACACAATTTACTTGGTTTATGAGGATACTACTATTTCTTTGTGCATGATTTTTCAAATCTTTCTTCTCATATGAATGCATTGTTGAGGAAGTCTATTCATTTCCAATGGAATGACGGGTGTTTGAATTTCTTCCAATAATTTAAGATTTATCTTAAATCAACACATATTCTAATTTTATTGGAATTAAGATATGGGTATATGGTCTTTTGGGATGCATCATGATTTGGGATGGGTTTATTTTTCATGTTAGGAGATCATGTGGTTGATTATGGATCATGATAGTAATGGGTGCATGAGAAAAAAATACCCAAAACACAATTTGAATTTTGATTATATAGTTTATGCATTGAATATTTGGAATCATTATCTTTTTGGTGATAAATTTACAATGTTTATAGATCATAAAAGTTTGAAACACATTTTATCACAATGGGATTTGAATTTATGGCAACAAATATGGATTTAATATATTCAAATATTAAACATCGACCTAATGTATACACCAGGTAAAGTGAACTCTATGGATAAATCATTAAGTAAGAAGTTATATAATCAACTGGCGAAAGAAGCTTTTGATCAGTGGAAACATTTCTCAGTTATAGATGATATGCATTTAGAGTGTGCTAAATAATGAAAAGTTGTAGCTTTTTTTTAGTTTCCATTATTCCAGATTTGGTTGAGCTTGTGAAAGAGGCTTAGATGTTTGATCATGAATGTGTTACCATATGATAAAAACTCAATAGTGGGGAGACTATTAAGGGATGGAATATATATGGATTTTTTTTTTGTGATTTAGGGATCAGATAATAGTTCCTCCAACTTATTAGGAATATATTCTTAATGCCTATCACAATTTGATATGGGATGTTCATATGAGAATAAAGAAGATTTATAAATCATTGAGACCCCAATTTTGGTGGGTTGGAATAAATGGAGAGGTGAAAATGTTTTATTTGAGATGCCTCACTATTCATCATGTCAATGTAGAACATCAATGAAGAGATTTTATATTTCAATATTTACCTATACCAATGTGGAAATGGGAGAAAATAACTATGTATTTTTTGATAGGTATACCAAAAATGGTTTGGAATCATGATTTCATATGGGTGATTATGGATATACTCATGAAGTCAGCCAACTTAATTCCTATTTTTTAATCCAATATGGTGGAAGATTTTTCCAAACTCTAAATTCATAAAGTAGTGAAGATAAATGGGGTTTTTCTTTATATTGTTTCTAAGAGGGACCCGAGATTCATGTCTCATTTTTGGAAGTCCTAACAAAAATCCCTAGTAAAATTGCTAACTTTGAGTATAGATTATCATCCTAAAATAAAAGGAAATTATGAAAGGATGATCCAAATTTTGGAGGGAATTATTAGAGATTGTGTAATAGATTTCATTAGATAATTGTAAGAGAATATATGGTTACTAGTGTTCTCATATAATAAAATTTACTAGGGATTCTTATATATGTATCATTTTGATGTATTTTATGGTCATCCTTTTCATTATCCACTTTATTGAGTGGAAATAGGAGAGACATCATTTATCAAGCCTAGAATTTTGATTGAAATAATAGAGAAAATTTAGAAAATTAGAAAGATATTGATGATGTATTAAAGTCATAATGTTTTTTGTCAATTAACATCATAGACCATTTTTACTTGAGGTGGGTGATCATGTGTTCTTGAGAATCTATTCAAGGATAGGGTATCAACATCTTAGTAAAAAAGGAATGTTGTATCCATGGTACATTATCCCTTTTTATATTATTAAAAGTATGGGTAATGTGGCTTATAATATTTCTTTACCACCCAGGTTTAGTTCAATAAATAATGGGTTTCATGTATCTCAATTGAAAAAGTACCAACTTGATCCTTACTATGTGATTCGATGTGACCATATTGACATTGAACCGAATGCTATACTGATTTATGTCTTGATACAGACAGTGGATAGGAAGGAGGAGATCTTTCATGGTAAAAGAATCAATTTAGTGTAGATTTTGTGGAAACATGGTCGGATTTTGGAAGAAACATGGTAGTCATAAAATTATATGTTAGAGTAGTGGCTCAAATATTTTCTAGAAACTCTAGTTTTCTACATTCTAGGGATTGAAATTATAATGGTGGGTAGATTGTACCATCCATGGTTTCAAGTAGTTAACCCTTATTTTATTTTATTTGAGATTATATAATACTTGTTTTATATTTGGAATGTTTCCAAGAGGAAACAATGAAACATCTATATGAAACCATGCAACCTTTTCAAAGAGTCACTGGGCAATCAGATGGTTGGTGTATGATATTTAAAAAATATTCGAGTGTCAAGGGGGAACCATAAAAAATTAAAATAGAGGGGAAATTATGGTTGTACATGATTTTTATTACAGTGTTCGACTACCGTGTGGGGTTGTGTATTGAGGAAGTAACACCAAATGTTTGGCGCATAGTTTTCCAAACCATGCAGCCTAACTAGGCAAAGAGTAATAATTAATAAAAAAATTAGTATTTAACCATGTTTAAGGCCACAAAACCCTCATTTCCCCTATTATTTTATGGTCCTGATCTTCCCTTGCTCTGAAGGATCCTTTGGAATTTCCCTTTGACTCAGAGCGATATTTTTTTAAATAAAAATGCATTGGAGATATAGATTCACCGATACGTCATGGTCTCTCTCTATCTCTCTATCTTTCCCCTTATATCCTGTCATTTTCTATCAACTAAATTATGAGATTTATTGTAAAGACCCATAAATTTCAAGGAAATTTTTTTCTTAATTTTCTTTGGAATTTTACTAGAACGTAGTTTCTAACGGCGCCTGATTCCGAGGCCCGGAGTGCCCGAAATCAATTTCCAAAGTTTGGCTCGTGTACGTTCAGTGAACGAACGAGCGGGAATTCCTATATTTTGAACCGGTTCTAGAAATTGAAATCCTATTACACCGATGAACTCACAACACCGGTAATCGCTTAAGGGAACCTTTACCATAGTTGCGTTTGTGCGGGAGAAGAATTTAATTAATGGGGTTTAATTAAAAAAGTAAATAAAATTGTTGGATCAATTTTATTTCATATCAAGGTGGTTAATTTCTCCCATGAGAAGTTGGTGGTGGGGCCCACATCCACCCAACTTCCCATGTGTGGATAATTGAAAGGGTGGGGCCCACACGAACCCCCCCACCTTTTCAAATCCCTTAAATCCTCTTAACCCCTCACTTTCCTAACCCCCCATTAACTCACTTTCATTAATTTTTGACAACTTGCTATAATTAATGAAGTGAGTTACTTAATTTCAAAATCTTGAAATTCAAATGGTTAGGTTGTGTTAATAAATTAAGACTTGGTCTTATTTTATTATTGTTAGAGTTTTTGCCACCTTGAGAGGTTTGGGAAGCGTGAAGTCTTCTTCTTCTTCAACCTCGACGAAGAACGCGAAGAACACCGTTCTTCAACGAAGAACATCTCCGACGAAGAACGCGACGTCTTCTTCCAATGATGTTTCCTCTTCGAACGCACCTCGACGTTAACGGAAACTAAGTTCGTTTTCCGTGAAGCCCGACTTCCACGACGCTCGTCTTCCACGGCTCGTTGACGTGCACCGTTCCTGAACCGAGGTAGGGAATTTAAATTGTGATTGTTGGTGAACCCTCGTTTACTCCCTTTTAAATCTAAGAATGCGGATTAACTAAATATTATGTTGATCCGCGAAGATTAATTTGTGGGTTGAGATTATTGTTATGATTCTTTTTATTTATGAGGTTGTAGGGGGTTTATGTGTTTCTTTACGTGATTTCTCTTCCATCTTTTATCCGCGTATTTTTCAGACCGCTTGATATCGATTAACAGGAGGAGGACGGACCGCACAAACACGGCCGCCCCCTCCCTTATTATTTATTTCTTGTTGTTGCGGATGGAATGGAAGTGACGTGGTGCCGACGCACCGTGAGGAATCCTGTGGCAAGAATGCGCGACGTCATCACGCCACGCAATCAATTAATTTTTGAATCAATTCCGCGGTGCCGTCGCGTCACGCCGAAAACCCGCAAAAGAACCGCCGTCTGAGTCGGGCTGCGACGAAGGGGCGCGACGCCATCGGGTTACGCTGGAAAACTACAAAGACGACGCTATTCATTTTGAAGTGCGGATTGACGGGTGACGATGAAGCAGGCCTCTTGGGAATTTTAATTCCTTCGCAGTGAAGGTCGGGTCCTGGGGGGACCATAGGCGAAGACGACAGGAGAAACGGACCACCGGAGCGCGTCCGGTGGTCCACGGAAGGCGGCGGCGGCGCGCCACTGGAGGGTTGGCGGCCGGCGGATCCGCCGCCGACCTCAATTAGTGGCGGTCGGGGGAGTCGCGCACCCCGATCTGTGATTCGGCTTGGCCACGCTGGCCAGGTCGCGGCCGGCCGGTCGGGCCGGGCCCAGCCGGGTCGGGCCGGGCCCAGACCCCCCGATTTCGGACTAATTCTGTCAAATGCTTATATCTTGGGCTACGGACCTCCGATCGATGCACCGTCAGTTGCGTAGAGATCCTCGGAATGAGACGGTCGTTTTGGTATATCGCAATCAATGTTTCAGAATAATTTGAGTTCGGCCGGGTTCGTTCGTACACGAAACCAACCGGGCCCTCGAAGCGGAAACGCTCATATCTTGAACTCCGGACGTCCGATTGAGGTACCGTCGACTTGGTTGAGTTCCTCTTAGTGAGACGGATCTTTTGGCATACTAAGTCCGAGGGTTGGATGCAGGTGATGTATGGTCGGGTTGGTTTTTCCTTAAAAACCAACCGGGCCCCTGAAACGAAAAAGCCAATAACTCTCAGACCGGGCGTCCGATTGACGCGCCGTCTGTTGCGTTGAGTTCCTGTTGACGATACGGAAGTTTTGGATACATCAACTTCAGACTATGTGAGAGTTGATGTATCAGCCTCTCGGCTCGTGGAGCGGACCCTCCCGAACGAGTTTGCTGTGTGCGGGAACCCTAGTGCTGGCTGCGACTGCGACTTCGACGACGACTGTGTAGAAATCCTTAGTGGATTTGACGGTGACGACTACAGCACTCACCGATCCTACGGGGGTCAGTGCTACAGATCCTGTGTGGGTCCGATCCTGTGTGGGCCTTTCCGGGGATTAGTACCTATCGATCCTTTGTGGATCTGACAGCTTAGATGATTCAGTACTGGTCTTGTATCCTATGTGGGTCCCAGTATAGATGAATCAGTGAAGACAGCTGGTCTTGTATCCTATGTGGGTCCTAGCTGTGCTGGTCTTGTATCCTATGTGGGTCCCAGCTTAGATGATTCAAGTACTGGTTTAGTATCCTATGTGGGTCCCAGTATAGATGAATCACTGAAGACAGCTGGTCTTGTATCCTATGTGGGTCCTAGCTGTGCTGGTCTTGTATCCTATGTGGGTCCCAGCTTAGATGATTCAATACTGGTCTTGTATCCTATGTGGGTCCCAGTATAGATGAATCAATGAAGACAGCTGGTCTTGTATCCTATGTGGGTCCTAGCTGTGCTGGTCTTGTATCCTATGTGGGTCCCAGCTTTGATGATTTAGTGCTGGTCTTGTATCCTATGTGGGTCATAGCATAGATGAAACAATGAAGACAGCTGGTCTCGTATCCTATATGGGTCCCAGCTTAGATGATTCAGTATCTTTGTCTAATCATCTCATTCACCTTTTCGATGATGTATACCTGTGTGAGCTGAATCATGTTTGCTTTCCTGTGTGGATTGTGTTGTGCTATCCTATGTGGATTACGTTTTGCTTTCCTGTGTGGAATACGTATACTTTCCTGTGTGGACTGAGTTGTACTTGGGCTCGGAGGTTGGAGCGTATTGGAATCATTGACTTAGGTATATGTATGGGCATATACCTAAGCATTGTCCGTTGTTACTTCGTGATTGTATCTTTCATTTGTGGTTTATCCTTTGTGGATTTTGGGAGACCTTCGGGGGTCTCAGGGTCCCTACTGAGTAGCTTATACTCAACCCTGCACGGGCTATGCCCGCACTACATTGTGTTGGTTGCAGATGACGAACATCGTTGATCGTGGTTGAGGCTTGCAGAGCAGGACGATACCTGGAGGAGGACCACTGGGCGGGACGTACTCGGAGCGGACGACGGGACCCGAGGAACAATGGAGCTATCTGTACCCACCCTTCTGGTGGGATTTCCAGTGGACACCTCGGCGTAGCAGCTTTTACTTTTCAGTTGCTGTTTTCCCTTTCGAGTTGTACTTTACTTTCAGTTTGGGTTTGTATTCTGGCCCACTTACCTTCCACACTTGCAGTTGTACTCTGATTTTACTTAGTGTTTACTTTTTCCACTTGCTTACTTTGAGGTGCTTGTTTACTTTAAAAAGGCAATGCCTACCCTTTTACCGGGATTTATGCCTTGGTGCTAGTCGCCAGCCCCTGGCCTATGGAAGGCAGGCTTGGGGTAGTCACGACACGGGCCCCGAGGATGGGTCGTGACAAATTGGTATCAGAGGAGTTCAGTTCTACCATAGACTCTGATCTTTCTTCTATGTGAAGCAATAGTGTTTAGCGTATTGGGTGTGGTTATCAGTCTAGGGAGTCCAGTGTTGGTGCGGCGACCGAGGTATCCGTACACCAGGACCCTGACTTCTGATTTCCGACTTAATGCACGAAAACATTGATTGCGTGTGTGTTTCAAGTTTTCTTTGTGATTACTTGTGTCAGCTCACTAGGTATACTGTTTGACCGTGGCGCACCTATTTCCTTTTCAGGATGGCCCCACGACGGCAGTCAGCTAGGGTTCCGAGAGTCGAGCGTGACGACAGCCCACCGAGCGATGAGGCCTTGGTGCAGGGCTCCTTGTCAGTAGAGGCACCGGCGATACCTTTACCCTCCGAGCCACCAATGCTACCAGCCCCAGCCGCTGACGATGCACGTCGCCTTAGCACGCTGCACGAGTTCTAGCGCCAGTGACCACCCAGGTTCCGTGGGGAGACGGACCCCCAGGCAGCCAAGGACTGGCTGGAGGCAGTCGTACGAGTTTTCAGTTTAGTGAGGACACCAGCAGACCTCATGGTGATCCTCACAGCGAGCCTCCTGCACGCGGCAGCAGGCAGATGGTGGAGCTTGATGCTCCAGGTGCACGGAGAGACATCTCTCCTCTGGACGGACTTTGATAGCATCTTCCGCTCCGAGTTCGTCCCAGCCACCCTCCGTGCGGTGCACATCCAAGAGCTGCTACAACTACGGCTGGGCAGTATGACAGTGGCCTAGTACTCAGCGAGATTTACTGATCTCTTGCGCTACTCCACAGATATGGTACGTGACTCGTTCTTCCGGGCCCGGACCTTCGAGCAAGGACTGAGGCACGAGATCAGGGCTTCGATGATCTCCCTCAACATTCCGACGCAGGCAGAGGTGTTGGAGAGAGCCCTTCTAGTGGAGAGTTTTCTCACCGAGCAGGCTCCAGTGACAGGGCCCTCCGCAGGACGACCCGTAGCAAGGTCTTTTGCAGTTGGCAGTAGATAGGTGACGCAGAGGTCCAAATGGGCCAGACCATCAGATGGGAAGTCACTGGATGAAGATTCGGTTGTGTGGGGCACACGAAGGAGAGCCAGCTACACGAGGGGAAGGCATTGCTACGCATGCAGGGGGCAAGGTCACATGACTCGAGACTGCCCGAATCGTCTTACAGATGAGCAGCAGGTGGTAGGGGGACCTCCCAGACAGAGGTTCGGCCATGGAGGTCCGCAGGGTGCAGGCGGGCGAGGCAGAGGAGCTGGCCGAGCAGCAGGTGATGGACAACGCTTCGAGGTGTTGCCACCACCACCACCAGGAGGTCCGCCCCGACCGCAGGGAGTTGGTGGACATGTGAGAGCTCAGCTTCAGGCAGCTGAGGCCTTCGATCATGGAGCTCTGGGAGCAAATGGACAGGAGTGGAACTAGTGGATACGACTTTTCTACTTCTAGTTCCTTGTTGCTATTGTGTAGCGTCTTTGTGTTATGAGCTGCAATAATAAAAGACGCATACCTTTGTGATGTTTTCATTCATGTCCTCTTTTGTTTTGTTACTAAGAGGTTCCAGTTTTGACTGTTGACTTGACCCTCACTTGTGAGACATCTACTGGAGGAGACCCAGTTACCACACACTGATGCCGACAGTGTGACTCAACCCTTGGAGGAGAGAGTAACGGTTGGATCTCTTGGTAGTAGCGTCGAGGCCTTATGATGTCATCCTTGGTATGGATTAGTATCATCCATGTTGGGATTGACGGTATTAGGGAAAGAACGTGGTTCATCCAAGGGATGAGACCAGATTTCTCTTATCAGGAAAGAAGAAATCATAGTAGCTCTTGTGGGACCAGAGGTGGTCCAGGCCACGATAGAGAAGGTCCATGTCATCTAGGAGCGGATGAAGATAGCTCAGAGCCGACAGAAGTCTTTCGCTGACAGGAGGCGGAGGCCACTAGAGTTTGAGGATGGCGACCACGTCTTCATGTGGGTCTCACCTCGATGTGGATTACGGAGATTTGGCCAAGGTGGCAAGTTGACTCCATGCTTCATCGGACCCTTCCAGGTCCTCGGCAGGATTAACGAGGTGGCTTACCGCCTAGCTCTACCGCCTTTGGATCCCTAGTTTGTGTTGAAGCTTTACGGGGACGTAAAGCCCTATGGTGGGAGTAATGTAAAGACCCGGAAATTTCAAGGAAATTTTTTTCTTAATTTTCTTTGTAATTTTACAAGAACGCAGTTTCTGACGGCGCCTAATTCCGAGGCCCAGAGTGCCTAGAATCAATTTCCGAAGTTTAGCTCGGGTACGTTAAGTGAACGAACGAGCGGGAATTCCTATCTTTTGAACCGATGCTCGGAATTGAAATCCTATGGCACCGATGAACTCGCAACGCCGGTAATCGCTTAAGGGAACCTTTACCGTAGTTGCGTTTGTGCGGGAGAAGAAGTTAATTAATGGGGTTTAATTAAAAAAGTAAATAAAATTGTTGGATCAATTTTATATCATATCAAGGTGGTTAATTTCTCCCATGGGAAGTTGGTGGTGGGGCCCACATCCACCCAACTTCCTAGGTGTGGATAATTGAAAGGGTGGGGCCCACACGAACCCCCCACCTTTTCAAATCCCTTAACTCCTCTTAACCCCTCACTTTCCTAACTCCCCATTAACTCACTTTCATTAATTTTTGACAACTTGCTATAATTAATAAAGTGAGTTACTTAATTTCAAACTCTTGAAATTCAAATGGTTAGGTTGTGTTAATAAATTAATACTTGGTCTTATTTTATTATTGTTAGAGTTTTTGCCACCTTGAGAGGTTTGGGAAGCGTGAAGTCTTCTTCTTCTTCAACCTCGATGAAGAACGCGAAGAACACCGTTCTTCAACGAAGAACATCTCCGACAAAGAACGCGACGTCTTCTTCCAACGATGTTTCCTCTTCGAACGCACCTTGACGTTAACGGAAACGACCTTCGTTTTCCGCAATGCCCGACTTCCACGACGCTCGTCTTCCGCGGCTCTTTGACATGCACCATTCTTGAACCGAGGTAGGGAATTTAAATTGTGATTGTTGGTGAACCCTCGTTTACTCACTTCTAAATCTAAGAACGCGGATTAACTAAATATTATGTTGATCTGCGAAGATTAATTTGCGGGTTGGGATTATTGTTATGATTCTTTTTATTTCTGAGGTTGTAGGGGGTTTATCTGTTTCTTTACGTGATTTCTCTTCCGTCTTTTATCCGCGTATTTTTCGGACCGCTTTATATTGATTAACGGGAGGAGGCCGGACCGCACAAACACGGCCGCCCCCTCCCTTATTATTTATTTCTTGTTGTTGCGGATGGAATGGAAGTGACGCAGTGCCGACGCACCACGCAGAATCGTGTGGAAAGAATGCGCGACGTCGTCACGCCACGCAGTCAATTAATTTTTGAATTAATTCCGTGGCACCGTCGTGTCGTGCCGAAAAACCGCAAAAGAACCTCTGTCGGAGTCGGGCCGCGGCGAAGGGGCGCGGTGCCATCGGGTCACGCTGGAAAACTACAAAGACGATGCTATTCGTTTTGACGTGCGGATTGACGGGCGACGATGAAGCAGGCCGCTTGGGCGTTTGAAATCCTTCGCCGTGAAGGTCGGGTCCCGGGGGGACCATAGGCAAAGACGGCCGGAGAAACGGACCACCGGAGCACGTCCGATGGTCCGTGGAAGGCGGCGGCGGTGGCGCGCCGCCGGAGGGTTGGCGGCCGGCGGATCCGCCGCCGGCCTCAATTAGCGGCGGGCGGGGGAGTCGCGCACCCCGCTTTACGATTTGGCTCGGCCACGCTGGCCGGGTCGCGGCTGGCTGGTCGGGCCGGACCCAACCGGACCGAGCCGGGTCGGACCCGGGTCGGGTCGACCCGGTTCGGGCCGACTCAGGGGGGGTCGGGCCGGGTCGGCCCGGGCCCAGACCCCCCGATTTCGGACCAATTCGGTCAAATGCCCATATCTTGGGCCACAGACCTCCGATCGATGCACCGTCAGTTGCGTAGCGATCCTCGGAACGAGATGGTCGTTTCAGTATATGACACTCAAGGTTTCGGAATACTTTGAGTTTGGCCGGGTTGGTTCGTACACGAAACCAACCGGGCCCTCGGAGCGGAAACACTCATATCTTGAACTCCGGACGTCCGATTGACGTACCGTCGACTTGGTTGAGTTCCTCTTAGTGAGAAGGATCTTTTGGAATACTCTGCCCGAGGTTTGGATGCCGGTGAAGTATGGTCGGGTTGGTTTTGCCTTAAAAACCAACCGGGCCCCTGGAACGAAAAAGCCAATAACTCTCCGACCGGGCGTCTGATTGACACGCCGTCTATTGTGTTGAGTTCCTGTTGAAGATACGGAAACTTTTGGATACATCAACTTCGAACTATGTGATAGTTGATGTATCAGCGTCTCGGCTCGTGGAGCGGACCCTCCCGAACGAGCTTGCTGTGTGCGGGAACCCTAGTGCTGGCTGCGACTGCGACTTCGACGACGACTGTGCAGAGATACTCAGTGGATTCGACGGCGACGACTATAGCACTCAGCGATCCTACGGGGATCAGTGCTACAGATCCTATGTGGATCCGATCCTGTGTGGGCCTTTGCAGGGATTAGTACCTATCGATCCTTTGTGGATCTGACAGCTTAGACGATTCAGTACTGGTCTTGTATCCTATGTGGGTCCCAGTATAGATGAATCAATGAAGACAGCTGGTCTTGTATCCTATGTGGGTCCTAGCTGTGCTGGTCTTGTATCCTATGTGGGTCCCAGCTTAGATGATTCAAGTACTAGTGTTGTATCCTATGTGGGTCCCAGTATAGATGAATCAATGAAGACAGCTGGTCTTGTATCCTATGTGGGTCCTAGCTGTGCTGGTCTTGTATCCTATGTGGGTCCCAGCTTAGATGATTCAATACTGGTCTTGTATCCTATGTGGGTCCCAGTATAGATGAATCAATGAAGACAGCTGGTCTTGTATCCTATGTGGGTCCTAGCTGTGCTGGTCTTGTATCCTATGTGGGTCCCAGCTTTGATGATTCAGTGTTGGTCTTGTATCCTATGTGGGTCCCAACATAGATGAAACATTGAAGACAGCTGGTCTTGTATCCTATGTGGGTCCCAGCTTAGATGATTCAGTATCTATGTCTGATCATCTCTTTCACCTTTTCGATGATGTATACCTGTGTGAGCTGAATCCTATTTTCTTTCTTGTGTGGATTGTGTTGTGCTATCCTGTGTGGATTACGTTTTGCTTTCCTGTGTGGAATACGTATACTTTTCTGTATGGACTGAGTTGTACTTGGGCTCGGAGGTTTGAGCGTATTGGAATTGTTGACTTAGGTATATGTATGGGCATATACCTAAGTAGTGTCGGTTGTTACTTCATGATTGTATCTTTCCTTTGTGGTTTATCCTTTGTGGATTTTGGGAGACCTTCGGGGGTCTCAGGGTCCCTACTGAGTAGCTTATACTCACCCCTTCATGGGCTATGCCCGCACTACGTTGTGTTGGTTGCAGACGACGGACAGCGTTAATTGTGGTTGAGGCTTGCAGTGCAGGACGGTACCTGGAGGAGGACCACTGGGCGGGACATACTCAGAGCGGATGGCGGGACCCAAGGAACAGTGGAGCTATCTGTACCCACCCTTCAGGTGGGATTTCCAGTGGACAGCTCGGCGTAGCGGCTTTTACTTTTCAGTTGTTGTTTTCCCTTTCGAGTTGTACTTTACTTTCAGTTTGGGTTTGTATTCTGGCCCACTTACTTTCCGCACTTGCAGTTGTACTCTGATTTTACTTAGTGTTTACTTTTTCCGCTTGCTTACTTTGAGGTGCTTGTTTACTTTACAAAGGCAATGCCTACCCTTTTACCAGGATTTTCGCCTTGGTGCTAGTCACCAGCCCCTGGCCTATGGAAGGCGGGCTTGGGGTAGTCACGACACGGGCCCCAAGGAAAAGTCGTGACATTTATTCCAATATGGATAGATCTATATTACTTATTGAAGATATTGATGAGATCTTATTGGTTCTATTGATGGGTAGAATATCCAAGGTTGGATCTATAATTTTTTAGTGTCATTATTCATTTTCACAATTTGTTTATAGGTAGGTGGCTTCTATATCGTCTCCACCATTCTAGAACATAAAGGGTGAGTTTTTATTAAATTATCTTCTTGTAATTACAAATGAATCCTAATGTGACTCTTGATTGAAACCGCATTTTTTTTTATGGATTTGAAATTTTTTCAGAAATGGATGGTTTTAAGGACACCCCCTTAGAATATAATTTTGAAATAATGGTTTTAAAATTATTTAATGGTTATTATTAATGCAATTTGTTTGATAAAATTTTTTTCAAGAAGGATTGGGTTTTATTTGAAATGGTTTGGAATGTAATTTGGAATTCATGGTTGGTGTGAGTTCATTGATTTCAATGTGACCCTATAGAAGGGTAGTGTACCATTATGGTACCAAGACATGGACCAATTTTTTTGCATGTTATATTGGGGAAGTTGGACATTGGAAACCTAGTGATGAATTGGTGGATCAAAATAAGACCACTCATGAGTATGAAACTGTCACTTGGTATGCATGTGTGTGTGAGCATGTGTGGGTGTGGGAATAAATAAATGGGTATGCCAAATAAAAGATAGGTTATTCAAAGGTTTTGTTTATTTATTTACATGGAACATGATAATGGGTTTGATATAAACTATTTTATATGATTTTTAAATTGTTTTATATAAAATGTTATCACCGTTTATTTTCCTAGTGTAATGAGTTAGGAAGTCTTTGGGGAAATCCTACTGTGTTTATAATCACCCCTTACATGGGAACATTAACGAATTTTTAGGTGTCATATATTATGATATAGATAATATAAATGTATTGTATTTCTATAGTTATGCATCATGATACCTTGGGAATAACAGGTGCAGTCAGATCTTGGAGTTAGATGGATGGGGTTTTTGTTGGTTCTGGAATTGTTATCCCTTAGTCTTGAGAGTTGTTTATCTTGTGTATATTTTCACTTTGATAATTTTTATTTCTTAGTCTGTATTTGGGATACATGGTTTTTTTTCAGGATCATATATATTGTCTCAGATTTTTATGGTTTAGTGTTAACATATTGTTTTATCTTTAAGGGAAATCCCCCCCAATGCTTTCCTAATCCCTTAGAAATTATTTCCAACCTTTGGTGTATTAGGTATTTTACCTATGACCAGTAACACCACCACTACTTTCCAATCCAATGGGTTAGGGGTGATAATTTAAAATTATCTAGAGATCGCCATATATTTTTCCCTAATAATGCACAAGCCATGTGCCCCATAAAACCTTCCCAAAACATCCCAAAACCACCATAAGCTTGAAAAATTCTACATGAACATTATGTAACTTGAAAATAAATAATAAAATAAGGAAATACCTAAAAATGAAGGTTTAATATTAATTGTTTAAATAAAAAAATGTGATATTTATTTTATATAAAATAATAAAATAAAATATGAAATATTTATTATTTAATAATAAAATCATTCATTAATCATCACATTATGAAAATGAAGGATTAAATATTAAATCCATGTAAATGAAAATATAAAATATTTTTATTGGATAAAATTGTATTGTTCAAGTTTTTATATCCAAAATTATAATATGTTTTTATTTCTTTATTTATGAATTATTCATAAATTTATTATATCATGTTAAATATTTTAATTATTTGTTTATTTATTTTATTACCTAATTAAATAATAAATATAATTTTTATACTAGGAATTTATGTATTCATTAGTTTAAAGTGTTAAAATAATTCTTCAAATTTCCATACATGAATTTAAGGAGTCACATTCAAGGCATTAATAATAAATTATTTTAAGCATGTATACATAAAGTTAATTACATGAGATAGTATGGTGATATTAAATCCATTTTAAAATAATAATTGTTTGATTCCTTTAGAAGTGACCAACTTTAAGGTTCCTAATTATCTAACTGAGTAGGTCATGATAAATCTTGATGACCCTTTAGAAGTGATCAGTTACCTAAGCCGTGTTTGTTATGGATAGGATGTATTTTATTCATATCCATAATTATATTAAGTTCTTAAACATTATTTTTAATCATAAAATGAAAATTATTCTTGAATGATTATGATGGGGAATGAATCTCATCGCATTCGTGGAGACGGTAATCCGTACGTACGTACGAGCGAAAATATCATTATTTTGATGGTGAAATTGTATGAAATTAGATGCTATATCATATATACATAATAAATAACATGTTATATTTATTATTTACATCAGTTATACTCATTATTATACCCATCCAAATTATGAAGTGTTTGAATAACAAACTACACAACGACAAGAAGACGACAAGCCGCAAATATGCACATATGGTGACTTTTTTATTCATATGATGGATAGACAAATGAATATGGTTGTAAAATTTTTATAATAACATCACAGTATATAGAAGATTATGGATTTATTATTTTATAATGGAAAAAACAAATAAAGTGGAAGTGGAAGAAGAAAATAACTTGAAAGAGGTGATTAAATATTTACATATTCTTTGGGTTCTTCATTTTGATTTGATTAAAAGGGCTCTGTAGGTTGGCTTTCTAACCAAAGGAAGGCCTTTATGATGAAGGGATTAAATTTGGGAGGATATTTGGGTATGGTTTGTCAGATCCAAATGGCTTTGGTGGTGTTAAATTAATATAAGGGGAAATACCCTTTTATAAGATAGGTGAGGGTCACTTTAGGAAAAGCTTGAAATATTATTTTATAATAAATTCATTTTCGGTTTTAATGGATCCAAAATGATTTATTTAAAGGTTAAGGTGTGGATGGGTCTAAAACCTCTCATGTAATATGTTTTAGACAGGTTTATGTCACCATATTAACCTTATCTTTTAGATTTCACTCTTAGTTAAATAATTTTACATTTACCATATCTCTTTGTATTTTTATATTATATGGTTAATGAACATACTGTAACAAGACAAGAAAACCCCAAGTGGTTCATTATTAATATATATAACCTTATCTAATTCTTTTTTCCAAAACCCAATTTTTTAGTAATATTATATCAATTAATAAAATAGTCTTTGTTTCAAAAACACAATTATGTCAATTTTGACACTATTTAGTATTTGGTTTTTGTGAAAAACATAACTGCATTATTACTTCAAAAAAAAATATTTAATCAACCCAAAAATGTCATATTAACCTATAAAATTAGTGTAATTCATCAAAAGTCTCAAATTAAATTTATTTGAATATTTATAATATCAATTATTTTAATCTTTCAGTAATAAGGTAATTACTACATTATCACTGTGTAATAAATAAATTAAATTATTTAATTTCTAAAAAATATAAATAAAATAACATTATGTAAGAAATATTTTTAGCTTTATAATGAATATTTATAGTTGAATTTATATTATGTGTAAACCTATATTAAAGATGGTTTAGTTACTAAACTTTGAATTTAACTCTTTTAACACTTTTTTAAATAAAATAATAATAAAAGTCCTAATCTAATCCAAGTGGATAAAATATGATCATATTTTATTCCTAAGGTTGTGTTTTGGTTGAATTAAACTTATACAATAGAATTTGAACATGTTTTAGGGTAATTATCATATCATTTTTAACCTTAATTACCATATTTACTTTTAACCGTGGTAAATAAAAGTCAAAAGTTACTATTCACCAAAAATTATTTCCATCTTATTGAACCACATTTTACTTACTGATATTAACTGTGTCTCTTAGATTTTTGAAATTAATATCATAGAAGTGGTAAAATTATGTTTTATGCAAATTTGTGGTGTTACATTATTCTCTCCTTCAAATAATTTCATCCTCGAAATTTCTATAATACTACCACACAAAATGATTTGGGTGGTTCTTTATCATAAGTTCCTCTCATTCCCACATTGCCTATTCAATATTTTGGTTTCTTCATAGAACATTTTCCCGACAAGTTGTCTTATTTCTTAGAACTTGTTCTCTTGTATCAAGAATTTTGATAGGCTCTTCACAACAAGGTAGATCAGGTTCCAATTCAATTTCCTCATAGGTGAGTACATGCGTTGGGTCAGGCATGTATTTTCTCAACAGTGATACATGAAACACATCATGAAATTTGGAGATACTTGGAGGCATTTCCAAACGATAAGTTACAACTCCAATTCGTTATAGAATTTCGAAAGGTGTGATGTACCTGACACTCAAATTACCCTTCTTATTGAAACGTATAACACCCTTCCAAGAAGATACCTTCAAGAAAACATGATCTCTTACATGAAATTCAAAATCCTTCCTTCGGTTATAGTCATATATCTTTTTCATAATTTGATATTATTTGATGTGGGTTTGGATAAACTTCACATTTTCCATCATTTCCTCAACATGTTCTGGGCATACAAGTTTTCTTTCACCAACATCATCTCAATAAGTTGGTGTGAGACATCTCTTTCTATATAACGCTTCATATGGTGCCATCTGAATACTTGAATGGAAGATATTGTTATAGGAAAATTCTACTAGAGGTAAATATTGATCCCACATACCTTGAAAGTCAAGTGAGAAAGATCTCAACATGTCTTATAAGGTTTGAATGGTCCGTTCCGATTTTCCATCAGTTTGAGGGTGGTAGGCAGTGCTCAAATGAGGTTCAGTATCTAGGGCCTTCTGAAGACTTTTCCAGAATCTTGACGTAAAACGGGGATCACGATCAGAAACAATAGATAGGGGTACACCATGGGGTCTTACAACTTCAATAATATATAGTCTTTCCAGATGTTCATGTGGTAAATCTTCTCTTATAGAAAGAAAATGTGCTGACTTGGTAAGATGATCAACAATGACCTATATTGCATCATTCCTTTTAAGAGTATTTGGTAGCCCCATTACAAAGTCCATCGTAATATTATCCCATTTCCAATTAGGTATGGTAAGAGGTTGCATGAATCCTCCAGGCTGTTGCCTTCCAGCTTTCACTTTTTAAAAAACCATACATCTTGACACAAAATCGGCAATCTCCCTCTTAATGTTGTCCCACCAAAAATGTTCATTAAAATATCTATACATCTTAGTTCTACCAGGGTGTATAGAGAAATTGGATCTATGAGCATCATCCAAAAATTACCTTTTTAGATCAGGTATATCGGGAACACAAAGTCTCTTCCCAAATATCAAAATTCCATCTTTATATACGAATTCGATCAATCTCCCATAGTTTACAACTTTAATTTTCTTTTGAAATTCCTCATAATTAGTCTGAGAAATTTTTATCCTTTCTAGTAATGATGGTTTGGAAACCATTTTAAAAAGTATTGATGTATAACCTTCCATGGTTATTCACATATCCATATTTACTAGATCCATGAAGATAGGTCCCCTTTCAACTCTCATCTTGTTCAAAACTCCAAGATCCTTTCTAATCAAAGCATCTGCTACCTTATTTGTCTTCCCTGAGTGATAGTGTATTGTGAAATTATAATCCTTGAGTAGTTTAATCCATATTCTTTGCCTCATGTTTAGTTCTTTTTGTGAGAAAATATACTTCAAACTCTTGTGATCAGTATAAATATCACATTTTCCCCCATAGAGATAGAATCTCCATATTTTCAGAGAAAATATTACTGCTGATAACTCAAGATCATGAATGTGATAGTTTTTCTCATGAATTTTTAGCTATCGTTATGCATAGGAAATAACTCTATCATTTTTCATAAGTACTCAACCAAGTCATTTCTTTGAAGCATCACTATATATAACAAACCAATCATTCCCCGATGGTAGAGTTAAGAAAAGAGCATTGAATAATCTTCTCTTCAGTTCTTCAAAACTTTCTTCACACTCTACTGTCCAAACAAATTTAACCCCTTTACGAGTGAGCATGGTTAATGGGTTATCCAATCGAGAAAAATTCTGGACAAAACTCCGATAATAACCTGCTAAACCAATAAAATTGCATACCTCAGTTATACTCATCTGTGCTGGCCATTCTTGGATTGTCTGGGTCTTTGAAGGATCAATAGAGATTCAATCCTTAGAGAAAATATGGCCAATAAAAGAAATCTCTTGAAGCCAGAATTCACACTTTCTAAACTTCCCATATAATTCATTTCTTCTAAGAGTCTTTAGAAAAATGTGCATGTGATTTTCATGATCTTTTTAGCTTTTAAAGTATACCAAGATATCATAAATAAATACCACTACAAAGTTATGAAGATATTCCTTGAAAACATTGTTCATTAGATCCATGAAGGCAGAGGGTGCATTAGTCAATCCAAAAGGCATTACTGTAAACTCGTAATGCCCATACCTAGTTCGAAATTCCGTTTTTCGAATGTCTTCCTTCTTCACACACAACTGATGATATTCAGATCGAAGGTCAATCTTTGAAAAATATTAAGCTCCATGAAGTTGGTCAAATAAATCATCAATGCAAGGTATGTGATACTTGTTATTTATTTTTATAGCATTGATCTCCCTGTAGTCAATGCACAACCTCATAGATCCGTCTTTCTTCTTAACAAAAAGGATAGGGGCTACCCATGGAGAAACACTTGGGAAAATAAATCCCTTATTACTCAATTCCTCTAGTTGTTTCGTTAGTTCCACTAATTCCACCGTAGAGATTCTATAAGGGGTCTTCGATATGGGCCTTGGACCAGGAATTAAATCAATAGAAAACTCAATTTCTAGTTCTGAAGGATGTCCATGTAAATCCTCTCGAAACACATCAACATATTCTTGCACAATATGTACATACTCTATTCGAACAATATTTTCCTCACCTATAGTTATTTCATTATCTTCTTCCCCAATAATTGAATTTAGTAGAGCTACTGGGGGTGGATCTAGATAAGAATTAGGTGGTGATGTTTCTGCTCTAAAGATAAGGTACTCTTTATCATCATAGAAAATTGTAACCTCCTTATTCTTACAAAAATTTTCACAGCATGGTCCGAATACCAATCCATTCTCAAGATTATATCAATTTCAATCATGGGTATGGTGATGAGATTAGCAGATAAAGAACATTTATTTGTCCTAAAGGGAACTAATTCACAAAACTTTGTTGTGATCATACTTCCCTTAGGTGTTTTCACTGACAACTCCCTTGTTAAGTTAAATTAAAAGTATCTAATTTTCTTAGAAAACCGTGAAGATATGAAACAATGCGATGATCCAAAATCAAATAAATCATTGGAAAAACATGAAGAAACCATTAAATTACCTGCCACCACGTCATTCGAAGCTTCAACCTTAGTAGTAGTGATCACATAATATTGTCCTTACTCCCTTGTCTTTTTTGAGGTAAGTTCCCTTGGCTATTAGGACATTCATTTTCATATTACCCATTTTCTCTACAATTGTAGCATTCAACATTGACGACCTATTTCTGTCCCTTTCAATCATGAGCTTGGTGGCCTTTTTAACTACACTTGTAACATACTCTTATTACCTTCAGGCAAGTACCAAGGTGTTTCTTCCCACATTTACTGCATGATGGATATTCAACATTGACGACCTCTTACTTTTCTTTAAAGTTGTAAGACTTAGAGAATTCATTTTCTGTCCTGATAGGGCATAAGACAATAATTTTGTATGATATTGTGAGACTAATGATGTATGAATAATTTTTTTTAACCCATCAAAAAATCGATCAATCTTACTCGGGTTAGGTATATAATCTGCTTCATGCCTTGCTAACCTTTTAATGTTTGCCTCATACTTTGCGACATTCTCATCCTCCTTTTTCCTCAGACTCAGAAATTGTCTTTCCATATCTTCTAGATGGTCACGAGGAAAGTATTTTTCTAACAAAATATCTCTAAACTCCCTCCATTCCATGTTTGATAATTCCTTATCTTCCTTTGTGTTTTGAATCAATGGCCACCATGGATCTGCATCTCTCGTGAGGTGATAAACTGCCATGACAACTTTTTCCCTTTCACTACTCCCCAAAGCATGAAATAATTTCTCTAAGGAATTTATCCATTTCTCAGCTACTAATGGTTTTGTTCCCCCATTTAATGTTGGTGGTTGTTGACTCATGAAGCAGTCTAACATTGATCCTCCGCGTTGTGGATCAGGGTGCTCCATACGGGTAAGGTTATTATTCATAACCTGTGGGTGTTGTCCTAGTATGATGATAAGCTGATCAACCCAATTTGTATCACTATCTCAACTATAATTATCTTGAGTATGAGGGAAATCCTTACATTGATTACATGCATTGATACAGTTTCCATTCCTTCCACTAGGTTCCATTTCTAAACAATGGCATAAAATAGATTAGTTTATGAATCACAATACATAATTTCTAACTTGTAAAACACATAACATAAATTGAACAGTTCATGGATATAATCCATAATCATAAAAATATTTTCTTTGAGGAGGTATATACTCATAAAACCTTCATAATGGTTTGTAATGAAAATGAGAATTATCCTAAACATATCCCCTGGGATTGTCGTAACCAAGAGTGCAGCATGGCCCGTTGTCGTGCACTAATTCCCATTCGAGTCTAGCTGAAAGCGGTGTTTTCGGGTTTTACCCCTAGGTACATCTGTGCTGGAGCTACCTCTACCTACTCATATCCAGACAGGGATGCACTTCTTGGAAAACTCACAAAATCTCTAGAGTACCAAAATTCTAGGAATTTCTTCTATACCATTCCTCAAAGTTTATCTTAGGGTAGTGTTCTCTAATCAGAGTTTTTCTAAATCTAGATTACAAGGTTTGTACTAAATATCCTCGGATACCAACTGTGATACCCTGACCCCAGTTACCCAAAGTCGGTTCATTATTACATAACATTGGCATGATACAAGGAATCATGTCCTGAAATACTGTTTAGTTTAGTGCCTTGGAAGTACTAGATACATTCATAAATTTTACATTACATCATGAAATAAAAATATCAAAGCCATTTTCTCCCATTTTTAAACACAATTATATCCTTATCCTATCCTGATAGGTCAACCATGAAATAATTTTTCACATCATGGGAAAAATAAAATATATAAATGGGTGAGATCATATGCTCAGTAAGGATAACAATATAGCGGAAACTTTCATAAATAAGCATAAACATTTAAGGAAATGTATTAGACTAAAACAAAAGCATTTTAAACTTAAACTTCAGCATAATATGGAAAAGATAAAATCAAATATTTCTATTTACTTATTCACATGGATATTCTACTAGTCGAATAATCACATGTAATATCAATAACCACTTTCATAATGATGAGATGAATAATGCCAGACTTCATAACCACATAGTCAAGGCCTTGTGCCAAGACAACAAATAATATTTTTTCAAGGCCTTGTGCCAAAACACTAGTTTGTCTCATGAGGCCTACCAATTCATCTAGGAGCTATAGAGGGCTCCACCCATCACTTACTCGGTCCAATTCATTCCTCAGATGAAAAGGTTTAAACATAACATACACATGCGTATTAAAATTATCATACAAAATGTCAATACTTTATCTATAAACCATGAATGGTATAAGAATAGCACATCCACAATAAAATATATCACAAAACCATCAATAAAATATGGAATATTAGTATCATAATAAATCAACTTCAAACAAGTTTAAAATCAATAAAAGGATATTGACATAGATGAAATCCAATCTTTTTGAAAGAAATATCTATTTCTATTTGAAAATAATTTAAAAGTCATATAGTTATAAAAGAAAACATTTATTTTGAAAATATTCTTATAATCTTGTATGGGAAGCTTCGACGATGTTATAATGGTAGAAAATAGCTACACCTTCCGTATAAGTTAAAAAAGACATTCTTACCTTAATTTTGTAGAAAAGTTCATAAAGTACCTTGTTTGGAAAATGAAGGAAAGATTCCTTTGAAAACAAATAAGGTAAAATAAGGGTATAAATTACTTTAACCCATTGTATAATAAATATTAAAAATGTTTTGAAATACATTTTTAAGAAAATATGGATGTGGATGATAAAGAGGTCCTAGTAGATACCTTCGTATTAACAACCTCAGATAAGTAAAGAGATTGTAGAATTAACCCTTACCTTGTAATTTTCCTTGGTAAAGGGTAAATTAAACTCCTGTATAATAGTTAAATCATTGTTATTAAATTATAAAAATCTATATACATAAATATGATATCATATATGACCCTCTGATATTTCTTTGTTAATAATATTTTAGTAATATCATCATTTTGGGTGTTAATTGAACTGTTTTCTTTTATATTCTCGGTTATGTAAGCCATAGTTGTTATGGATAGGACGTATTTTATTCATATCAAGAATGATATTAAGTTATTAAACATTATTTGTATCATAAAATGAAAATTATTCTTGAATTATTACGATGGGGAATGAATGTCATTGCGTTCACGGAGACGGTAATCCATACGTACGCATGAGCAATAATATCATTATATTGATGGTGAAATCATATGTAATTGGATGATATATAATATATACAGAATAAGTAAAATTTTATATTTATTATTTACATCAGTTATAATAATTTTTATACCCATCCAAATAATGACATTTTGAATAACAAACTACACCACGACGTGAAGATGGTAAGCCGTACGTACGCACGTATGGTGACTTTGTCATTCATATGATGGATATAATAATGAATATGGTTGTAACATTTTAATAAAATCAAAATATATAGAATATAATTAATTTATTATTTTATAATGGAAACTACAAAGAAAGTGGAAGTGGAAGAAGAAAAGAACATGAAAGAGGTGATGAAATATTTACCTCTTCTTCGGGTTTTTTCTTTTGATTTGATCAAAAGGGCTCCATAAGTTGGATTTCTGATCAAATTAAGGCCTCTAGGTTGAACAGAGGATAGTTGAGAGGATATTTGGGTAGGGGTTGGCTGATAAAAAATACTTTGGAGGTGTGAAATTAAGAGAAGGGGAAGTGGTCTTTTATAAGAGAGGTGAGGGTCACTTTAGGAAAAACATGAAATATTATTTTATAATAAAATAATTTTCGGTTTATAATAGCACATAAATGAATTATTTAAAGGATAAGGTGGGGATGGGTCTAAAAACTCTCAAAAAATAGGTTTTAGACAGGTTTAGGTCATCACATTAACCGTATCTTTAAGATTTAACTCTTAGTTAAATAGTTTTACATTTATCATGTCTCTTTGTATTTTTATATTATATGGTTAATAAACATAAAGTAACAAGCCAATAGAACCCCATGTGGTTAATTATTAATATATATAACCTTATCTAAGTCCTTTGGATGAACCTTATATATTTAGTAATATTATATCAATTAATAATATATTATTTGTTTTAAAAACTCAATTATGTAAATTTTGACACTATTTAGCATTTTTTTTGAAAGCCATAATAACTTTATCACTTAAAATAAAATTTATTTAAACAATCATAAAATGTAATATTAACCTAGAAAATTAGTGTAATTCATCAGAAGTCTCAATTTACATTTATTTGGATATTTATAATATCAATTATTTTAATATTTCATTAATAAGATAAATATGACATCCTCATTGTGTCATTAATAAATTAAATTATTTAATGTATGAAAATTATAAATAAAATATAATTATGTAGTAAATATTTTTAGATTTCAAATGAATATTTATAGTTGAATTTATATAGTGTTTAACCCTATATTAAAAATGGTTTAGTTATTAAAAGTTGAATTTAACTCTTTTAACTCTTCTTTAATTAAAATAATAATAAATGTACTAATCTAATTGAAGTGGACCAAATAGGTTCCTATTTTATTCCTAAAGTTGTTTTTGGTCTAATTATACTTATCCAATAGAATTAATACATGTGGTACGGTAATTATGTTATCATTTTTACCCTTAAATACCCTATTTACTTTTAACCGTAGTAAATAAAAGTGACAAGTTACTATTCACCAAAATTTATTTTCATCTTATTGAACCACATTTTACTTATTGATATTAACCATGTATCTTAAATTTTTGAAATTAAACTTAGAGAATATGTAAAATTATGTTTTATGAAAATTTGAAAATGCTCCTAGGAGGTGGGTAAAAGGCGGTAAAAAGTTAAATAATATTTTTATATATCTAAACTAATTATAAAATGAGTACAATGAATTAAATTGAAATTATATTGGTATTATGTGTCTATTTTTACCTAAAATAAATTTAAATAAAATAAATAATTATTTAAATAAAAAGTCAGTTTTAACCAATAACGCAGTGTTTTTCACTATTCATCAAAAAATGAAAGTTTTCAGAAAAATACCAAAAATTCACCCTAAGGTAATTTAGATATTCATAATTAAAAAATGAAGTACATTTTGAAAAATAAAATTTATAAAATTTCAAAAATTAGGTAATACTATTCATGACGGCCGGTTTGATTGGTCGTGGTGTGTTAGAATCTCGAAGTTGCGTACAATGGAAGCTATTTCATTATTCAATGGGAAACATACTGTGGAATCTTGGGGTGTTACAAAAGGAATGTTGTGGTAACCCATCAATGAAAAACACACATACTTAGTTAAGTTGAAACATTCATCGAAGATTTTTTTTAGGCCATCAATTTTTTTACCTCAACGACATAAATACTGATCCTAGATGAAAAAATTCAATGGGAATGTTGAACAAGATACAATAATCTCTCCAGTAATAGGCAATGAACTATAAAATAATGTAAAAGATGTTGACACTATATTCAGTAAACCATTTATGAAAAACATTAAAAAATCAGGTTGGAAGAAGATATCAATTTTATTTGAATTATCATATTGGAATTGTTTGTATGTTAGAAATTTTCATAATGTCATGAATGTAGAAAAATTGTATTTATAGTGTTATTGGAACATTACTAAATGTTCCTAAAAATGAAATATGAAATCATGGCTAGTTTTGATTTGATTCAAATGGGGATAAGGGAAGAGTTGGCACCAGTGAAGGGTAAAAGGATAACTTTTCTTCCACCAATAGCTTACACTCTTTCCATATAGGAAAAACTGAATTTTTTCCTTTTCCTTAATAGTGTTAAAAGTTACACAAGTGTATTAATCAAATACCAGATTGTCGTTTCAATGAATAATTTTTAGTTATATGTTCTAAAATCACATAACTATCATGTTTTGATAGAATATTTATTTTCTGTTACTTTGTGTTGCATTCTTCTTCAAAATGTACACCATACATTAACCATACTCTACTTCTTTTTCAATGACATATAAAGAACTAGCGAAGTTTTACATCATAAATAAAGAGGTTGTAGTTATATTATGTGAATTAGAGATGTTCCTCCTACAATTAGTTTTTGATATAATGGTCTACCTGATGGGTCATTTGGTTAGAGAGGTTCAACTATGTGGTCCTATTCATTATATATGGATGTACCCATTGAATTCTATATGAATATTTTCAAAGGGTATATAAAAAATAGATGTCATCCAGAAGGTTTTATTGTATAATGATATATTATTGAAGAATCTATCGAATTATTTACTGATTACCTATCAAATGTTGACAACATCAGTCTTCCAAAGCCTCATCACAACAAATGCCTTATAGAAAAAGGGATTTCCAGAAGAGATGTTGTTACAATTACCATTAGAGAGAGGGAGCAAGCACACCTTTAAATTTTACATAATAGTGAAGATGTTGATCCACACATTGAATCCTACATATAAATTATTAGATATTTGAATCTATCAAGGGTTGAAGGATGAAAAAAATACACATAATCCATAGTTTATAGCATGGTTCTGAGATCAAATTTAAAAGGAGTTATCTAAAAATATAAATTCAAATCCTGAATGAACTCAATAGCTATCCATAGGACCGAATGAAAATGTTACGTCTTACCCTAGTTTTTTAATAAATGGTTATACATTTTATACAAAAGAACACTATGACTATAGTATGATGAGAAATAGTGGTGTTACTCTTCTAGTTGAAGCGATGCACATATCTAGTTCCAAGGATAGAAATCTAATTTATGAAAATATTTCATATTTTTGAATTATTGAATAGATATATGAGTTTTATTATACAAAATTTCAAGTTATGATTTTCTATTGAAAATGGGTTGAAAATATTAATACAGTGAAAGTTGATGAAATGGGCTTCATGAAGGTGAATTTAAGCATGTAATGGGAAAAAGATAATCTATTCATAATGGTATCACATGTAGTGAAATTATTTTATACCTATAATCCAATAAACACTAATTGGTCTATTTTCTTACTTGTGACTAAAAAAAATGTCGGGTTAAATGAAAATTCAATCGAGGATGACCCTTTTATTGGGAGATCAAAATCACTTCATTCTGGTCCCAATGTTGATAATGTATTTTACACAATAGGGGACCAAAATAGTGGATTTGGATTCTTGATAGAGGAAACAAATATGTAAAACCTTTAAAAAATTAAAGAGAGTTCAATGAGAAGGTAATTTTTTTATTACACTATTTTTTTTTCTTCATAATATTATATGTTCTATACTACATAAAATAATCTAAATTAAATGTTTTACTACTATTTTAAAAAATTTATTCTATACATAATTATTTTACCAATCCCTCACAAGAACAAAATATAATGAAGGGAACCCTTTTTAAAGATGTCAAGGTAATGTTGTGATATACTTGCTCTATTTCACCTAAAAATTATATAACTGAACATTCATTTAATTTTCATTATTACATAAAGAGTTCATTTATTTTAGAAGATTATTTTCCATATTTCCAGCCTTTAGAGGAATATAAATGACATTGTCTCTACTCAACCACAAAGGTAATATTGATGTTTTCACAGTAAAATCATTTTACATAGAATTAATGTATTATTTCATATATATGTATAATTTATTTATGTTAAATTTATTTATGTTTATTATTACTCAAATTAAAATTGTTTTCTTATATAGGTGGATTATTTTGTTCGAGCTGGGGTGGTATATCCATTTTTAATTCCTTTCTTCATCAAAACATCTACATACTTCTTCTCCTTCAAAACCTATTAACCCTTGTAGTGTTGCATTTATCACGTTCCTTCAAGTTCTCTCAAATGACTTTGTAAGAAGAGAAATGATGCTTAATATTCTCAATCATAGAGGTAATATTGATGTTTTCATAGTAAAATCATTGAACATAGTATTAATATATTATTTTATATTTATGCTTGTTTTTTTAACTATCACTCACATAATAATTTTTTTCCTATACAGGTGGATTATTTTATTCGAGTTGGGGTGGTCTGTCTATCATTTATGTCTTTCTATACTAAAACTTCCATATAACTATTCTCCCTTAAAACCTTTTCATCCATACAATGCTTCATTTATCACTTTCTTTCATGTTCTCTCCACTACCTCTGCAGGAAGAGAAACAACACTATCTCTACTCAATCACAAAAGGTAATCTTGATGTTTACACAATAAAATCATTGTCCATAGAATTAATGCATTTTTTCATATTTATGTTCAATTTATTTCTTTTTAGTATCACTCACATAATAATTTTTTTCTTATATAGGTGGATTATTTTTTTCTAGTTAGGGTGGTCTGTCTATCTTTCATGCCTTTCTACACCAAAAACATTTCACCCCTACAATGTTGACAATTATCACTTTCCTTCAAGTTCAATACACTACTCAATCAAAGTGGTAATGTTGATGTTTTCAAAGTAAAATAATTTTCCATATAATTAATTTATTATTTCATATTTATCTTAAATATATTTCTTTTTAGTATTACTCATATAATAATTATTTTCTTATACAGGTTAATTCATTTTTTTCTAGCAGGGAAGTTTTGTTCAAAGATGCTCATACAATGTTGATATTTTGACAAATAATGTCAATGTATATCATGGTAACATTGAAAATTAGATTTTTTTTGAGACTATGGTATGTGCAGGAATCATTCAAACCTCAATCCGACACATGGTGTGCCCGGTATGACTCTAAGCACTTATTTCTAATTAAAAATGACATTAATTTTGGTGGAATAGATAACTAACATACTAAAAAAAAATAATACATAATCAGATTGTTTTGATACTTGAAGAAAACAATACATAAGTCAATTTTGATGTGTAGAAATCACCCATACCTCAATATGATACAGGATGTGTCCGGTATGACTCAATGTGTCTGTTATCAGTTTAAAATTGACATTTTAGTTCAAAAAGTGTCATTAATTAAAAAATAGTCAAAAAATATCATATTGTATTGATAATTTAGGAAAAAAATTAATAACTCATTTTCGATGTGTAGGAATGATTTTTCATGTCAAACCAATACACGATGCATTTAAAATGCGTAAAGAGTGTGTGTTTCCAGTTTAAAATGAATTTTTTGTAAAAAAGACAACTGACATACTCAAAATTAAGAAAACATATTTTTATTGATTTTATACTTTAGTTAAATGATCCATATGTCATTTTATATGTGTAGGAATTTTCCTCACCTTAGACTGACTCACTATATGACTGATATGACTAAAAGTGCATCTTTTTATTTAAAATTTTGATTAATTTTAGTAAAATGGACAAGGGACCAACTCATAATTAAAAAAAATTTGGGTTGTTTTGATAATTTATGAAAATAATACATAATGTTTTTGACATATAGGAATTATTCTAACCACAATCCAATACATTATATGCTCTATATGACTTAAAGTATTCATTATCAGTTTAAAATTGACATTTTAGTTCAAAAAGTGTCAATCAATGAAAACTAAAAAAAAGATCATATTTTCTGAATAATTTAGGACAATTATTAATAATTTATTTCTGATATTTAGGAATCAGTTTTATATAAAACTAATACATGACATGATTGATATGAGTCAAAAGTGTGTGTTTCCAGTTTAAAGTGGAATTTTAGTGAAACAGAGAACTAACATACTCCAAATTGATAAAACACATTTTGATTGTTTCTATGCAATAGGAAAATTATCCATATGTCATTTTAGACATATAGGAATCAAATAAACCTGAATAAGATGCATGGTGTGATAGGTATTACTCCAAGTTCATTGTTTTTATTTAAAATTGACATTAATTTTAGTAAAATAGACAAATGACCTACTCAAAAATGAGAAAACGCATTTGGATTGTTTTTATACTTTAATAAAATGATCTATAAAGAATTTATGATTTATATGAGTCATCCATATATTAATCTAGTACATTATGTTCTCGACATGACTTAAAGTGTCCACTATCCATTTAAAATCGACATTTTAGTTCAAAAAGTTTCACTCACTAAAAACCAATCAAACATGCTCAGATTTTCTTCATAATTTATCAAAAATAATTTATAAGTCATTTTTTATGTGTAAGAATTTTTTTTATGTCAAACTAATACATGATGTGATTAGAATGTGTCAGAAGTGTGTGTTTCCATTTTAAAATGACATTTTAGTACAAAAGACAACTGACAAACTCAAAACCGAGAAAACACATTCAAATTGTTTTTATACTTTATGAAAATGACCCAAAAGTCATTTTAGACATGTTAGAACCATCCGTACCTCAATCTAATTCATGGTGTGATGGGTATTACTGAAAATACATCTGTTTATTTAAAATTGTCATCAATTTTAGTAAAATTAACATCAATTTTAGTATAATTAACACTTTATGTTAATTTATTTATTTATATTATTACTAACAGAAGTATTTTTTTCTTATATAGGTGCATTATTTTTTTTGATCATGGGTTTTTTTGGAAATAGTATGAGTCGGGGCCATGATTAAAAGATTAATTAACATTATTGTTTTTAAATGCATGTAATAATTTGTATTTATGTAATTGTATAAAACAATTTTTTAAATGTCTATAATACAAAATTTTCTTCTTGTATTTGTGTTCTAAATATTATTTTATTTAAATTTTGTATTTAGACTTGTTTTTATGATATCTAGTGTGTTTATGGTGTTGTAGTGTGCTATTACAGCACATTGCAGTAGTGTTACAGTGTGCTACTGTAGCACACTATAGTATTTCTTGTTATCAATGATTTTAAAAGACTAATAAAGAAACAAAATTAATTTATTGTAAAATCTCTCATAAAGCTACACCTTAAGATAACTTATAGAAGCGTTTATAAAAGTCCCTTCATTATCTCTTTTTTAGTGTTGATAAAATACCAAGACTTTTAATCTTGTTCAGGTTGTCAGTGCTTCTATAGTGTTGATAAAGTATATTTTTAGCACTATTAAAGGCCTATTTTTTAGTAGTGATTTAAGATATGGATGTTATAAAAATCTATCATATATGAAAAATTTATGAATTTCATCATTAATATAGAAAAATATTTATTTTCTAATTTAGGAATTTGGTAGGCTATATCAACATGATTCTAGTTTTTTGTATGGGGTTAAACTTACATCTAAATTATATTAAAATTCTCTATAAATTTAGATTTTATATCTACCTTCTCTCAATACTTTAAACTCATGGTTATAGTAAATAATTTCATCTAGGTTATCTTTCTTAAGCATCGGGATATTCTCAAAATTTATGGACACCCTATTTGGTAGCTATCCTTAGGATACTACTTGTGTGATATCAATCAAGATTGTGTGAATCTTGTAAAAGTAGGATCTTTAAGGAGCAAGAAATTATATTATTATTCATTATAATCATATAGATAGATCATGGATATTTTTGGGTTTTAGTGTGTTCATTCTCTATGATTAGTATAATTTTTATCACTCCAAAACCTATTTCTTATTGAAAATTATGTATTTGAGCATGAAATTGGGTTCGATATTATTGAAATTTATAAGTGTTTTATGAATGATTATTTATTCGATTGGAATAACTATTGTATGAATGTTGATATTTCATGCATAAAATCAAGTGACATCAAAATTTTGTTCTCTAACACTTTTATGTTGTGAAATGTTCCCTGAAGTTAGCAACTTTCAGGGAGCCATGGGTTAGTTTGAGATATGAGATATTTATGTGAGGTCCACATGTATGGATTAGCTATAATTTAGGTTTGGGAAATTATATGATTAAATGTATTTGGTAATTATATGATGTAATTCCATGATCTTATCATATTATATTATGATGATCCATGTGTTTGGATACTATATTCCATAGTTTCATCCATGGATAGGGCATACATGAATTTATTTGGGTGACATGGATTGTACCTTTCACTTTATTTTCATTTAAAAATAACATTTTTAAATAATTTAAATCCTTAAATTGTTTATATATGATGATGATTAATTGAATTGGATTTCAAGGGTGGTAGTGGTATCTACTGAGGGTTATATTCTCACTCTCTATACATAAACACCTTATGTGAATACAAAACATATCCATGTTGTTTCAGGTAAAGAAAATATTCCAATTAAGATTAATTTAATGCATGAACAACATCGATAGGGGGTGGTGGGTGGGTGAACCAATGTTTAAATATTTTTCTTCTTAAAAAATTACTCTCTTTTTCATAAATCGATTATCTCTCAAACTCAATTTGTGTGTAATAAAAATAATTATAATAATATATTTCAAAAAGGTTCATCACTAATGATTGTAACTACATCCTTTGCGAATGGTAGTTTTTATACAAAAAAATTATAATATTTTATTATCAAAATAAATCAATGGTAAAAAAATTTAATTGAGCCACATGAACTATTAGAAATAAATAGTTTAATAATAATTAATTTATTACTAATAATGAACAAAACAATTGTATTCCTGAAGAGTGATCAACAAGATAATCTTTGGTCTCTTTTAATTTTTTTGGACATAATATTTTTTATTTGTTAAAAACAAACTTCTCTTAGATATTTAAATAATATTAAGACACACTCTCACATACAAAGAAATAACCAATAGTCTATCTCACAATTTTTTTTAAAAAGAACTCACTATCTTTTTCTAATAGATGAGATCAAATCTTGTTTCTCAAATATATATGATCTCTCAATGTGTACCATACATTTTTATGGGTCCAAATGAATCTATCTAAGTCACTACATCTTCATGAAATACGAACAACCTTAATAATGTTATAAAATAAAAAACAATTCCTCAATTTTCATGATATTAACTCACCATGAACTATATGGGATTTGAAACACCCATTTTAGGAACACCATGACTTAATTGATTTTGAAACTCCCATTTTACATCCATTTTAGCATCCTAATACAAGATACATAGAATAATCACTCCATGAATTTCTTGATGTGTGGTTATTTCAAACTTTAGGTATAACTACACCTCAACTGACTAAGACATAACAAATTCATAACCCTAATATAACTATTATCTAGTAAAAAATCCATACATAACACCTTAATCTTTGCTAATCTTCCTATTTATCTTCATCTTCAGAAATATAAATAGATAAAATGACTTGGTCTTCAGTATGGTCTCTTTAGAGTCCCCTATTTTGTTACTTGTCTTTGATAATAAGAAAAGATTCTATAATTCATATTTTGTCCATCCCATATCTCATAGGATAATTATCATCACGAAATTTCTTCATGTGGAACCTATAAAATGGATTCTCCCCATTTTAGTTAAACCTCTCAACATCATGATTTCCATAATTCCTTTTTTCCATGGAATAGTGAATTTTATCTCCCCATTTTTCTCCATTAGAACCATACATAAAAAAATTCATCATGATTCATTCCATAGTCGTTTTCACTTCACTACTAAAATATACACCTTGAAATTTCACATCTATAAAACTCCCCCTATTATAGATAAGTTATAAAATACATTTTAGATATAAAAATAATTATTTCACCAAGAACTCAAAAAACACCCTTAACTCCATCATAATCATAATGGTCATACCCTCTATGGAATGACGGAGCATGTAATGCCCATAGTAATGTTATTTTTCACCAAGAATAATCTAGCTAAATCCAAGTAACTATAAACTTTCATAATATCTTCCAAATACATAAATATTATAAAATTTACTTGTTATATATCATCAACCAACCTTCCAAATGATCTGAAATTAATCAAACATAATTCTAATAAATTAAACATTATCCTCATCCATGAAGTTGAAAATACCCCCTTTTGGTTTTTTGTTGTCAGTACTACATAGAATTTGAACTGAAACCTATTATTATTTGTTATCCGGCATCGATACGTCCCCTTCAATTGAAATTAAAAGCCTTTCTCCACCTTATTAATAGTAAAAACAAAGGTTATTCATATATGTGTCTTACCATTCATATTGAAGCAATGAATCATGAATCAATCAAATATAATTCTACAAGAGATAACTTGGTATATAAAATAAGAGAGATTAATATATCCATCAAATATGTCTAAAAAAATTCCTTATATAATATAAACATTAAAAAAATCAACAAGATTTATCAAGATGCTTCTTACACTCATATCTTCAAATGAATTAATAATGTTCATGAAAAAAGATTCTTTCTTCTCTTAAAGATTATATATTCCACTTAATTATAAAGAGATAACAATTAAAAGTTGGTTAAATTTTCATAAACATACCCCAATGATGTTAGGTAATGGATTGAACACCCATATACTACCTTAGTTTCTTATAAGTTTTAGTTGTGAAAGGTTTTGTGAGAGTATCGAAAAATTAATCTTTAAAAGAAACAAACTCCAGATTCAAATGTCCTTCAACCACCTTTTACATCAAGAAATGATATTTAATGATCAAATACTTTGATCTTTAATGCTATATTAGGTTATTGGTTATATTTATCATTATTTTATTGTCACATTTGATGAATAAAAATCTAAATATTTGAGTTGAGTTTTTATTCATATCATTTATGTATATGCTTATGATGTAACAAAATACTCAAACATGGTTGTTCTCAAATTTATAGAGGACTTATTCTTACTATTACATGCTACACATCTTCCACTAATAAAGAATTACCTTATGATGTGGACTTATAATCATCAATATGACCAACACAGTCTACATATATAAAGCCTTGTAATTGTATATCTCCTTTCTTATCATGTATCATCCCATAATTGGATGTATTGTTGGCATACATGAAAATAATTTTTTACTGCAATCAAGTGTGACTCCTTTGGATTAGATTGAAACCTAGCATATACTGTGACATCAAAGACAATATCCAAAAATGAGGTAGTTAAATATAAGATACTTCCAATAAATTTCCTATAATATTTTATATTAAAATCCTATTCTTTACTATATTTACACAATTTTATACAAACTAAAACTGGTAATATACTCTTATTGATTCATCCATGCCAAATCTTTCCAATAGCACCTTGTCATACTTTTCTTGAGATATAAAAACATAACCAATATGTTTAGTAATTTGTAATCTAAAAAAAATTCATCTCACCAAGTAAGGACATCACAAATATGATTTTCATTTTTATAGAAAAATATTCACACAATGTTTCATCATCACCAAAAAGATGATATAATCAATATTTATAAACATGTTGAGTTATATAGTGTTTGTATTCATAGTATACAAGCTTCTATTAATTTTCCATTTTCTAAATTTCATGATATTTAAATACCCATAAAGATTAATATACCAAGATCTTAAAGATTGTTTCAACCCACAAACAACTTTGTTAGTTTACATACCATGATTTCATCTTTATAGAGAATAAAACCCTTAGGTTAATCGATGTACACATCTTTACTTAACTCACCATTTTAGATTTATAATTTTACATCCATTTTATAGATCTTATAATTTATTTTTATTGAAATTTAATACAATATATTATTGGATTAAAGTATGTATATAGGTTAAAATGGTACATTAAATTCCATTACTTCAATTTGGGAATATCCCTTGAAAACTAATCTATATTTATTTCATACAACCACACTTATTATCCTTCAAATTGTTTCTAAAAATAAATTTTTCTTACAATTATATTTTTATCTTTTTGACTAGTTACAACCTCCCACGTCTCATTCTTTTCATGTCCATTTAGTTATTCAATCATCTTTTGAATCTATTCATTGTTCTATGAGGATTCATCAAAAGTTTTTGGGTTCAACCTTAGAAATAAGACTAGTATGAATAAATGTTTTTATTTTTCCATCTTATTTATCCTTCTTAATTTTGATCACCAATGATGTTTTCTTCATCAAAATTATTTATAATTCTAAAATATCATCCAGTGGTCCTTAAATCATCATCACTAAAATATATAGACTCTATATCATCATCATGAATTTCTCCACTCTCTTCATTTTTTACAACAAGTTCAAATCTAATTTCTTTAGCCTTATAATTATCCGTGATTAATTTTCTATGTTAATATCTATTTTAAATGATAATCACGTCATCATATTCAACCAAATTCTTGGTTTTATTACTGTAGCATCAATAATAACCTCTATTGGATATGTAACCAAGAAATACTCAATCATTAGCTTTCTAATAAAACATTACACTATTTTTTACTTTTCCTTTGAGAAATAATTGAATCCAAAATACACTATAGTGATTTATATTTGGATCCTTATAAAGCATATTTATTTCAAAGTTATATATAAATTTAGACAAAAAAATCTATTTTGAATGATTATGGTATTTTTAATAACTTGTATAAAAAATACCTTGTGTTATCATGCTCAACTATCATGGTTCTAGAAATATCAAAAATACCCTTATTATTTATTTTAGTCACTCCATTATATCAAAGAGTATATAAAACACTGAACTCGTGCCTTATGACATGATTTTTCAAAATATTGTGAGAATAAATTTATTCCATATTCAATACGATTTTTGAATATTAACCTTTTTAGTGAATAACCTATTTGTTTCTTATATAATCCACTAGAAATTTTTTAACAAGTTGAATGGTTGTAATTTATGAGACACACATTTAATGAAACAATTCTAGAAAAATTATCAATTAGTGTGATAAAAAACTTGTCTCTACTTATTGGATTTATGATCATAGTCCCAAAAAAATTAAAATGAACCAACTCAAGTGTATTTTCAGTTTGGATCTAAATCCGTTTATGGATTTTATTCACTATATTCTCTATTTAACATGTTTTTAAAATAGTGGAAACATATTTATATGATGAAGGAATATTTATCCCATATTTTTATTTGATAAACCTTGTCATTATCTTTTCTCTAAGATGATTGAGTATTTTATGACCAAAATTGTTTTCAATATGGATAACCATATAGGAATAAGTTTTAACGTCTCCTATCTAAATTAGGTTTACATCATTTCTCATCCCACTTGGGACAATTCATCTACCATTCATTATGTTCGCGATACAACCATTATTATTTAATATCACCTAATTTACATCATCATAATCCTATTGAACACTAAATAAGTTCATTTTAGCCCATAATGAAATAAGACAGTGTCATAATTTTATAACGTTTTTCACAATACATGATTCTCCAAAAAATATGATCTTTAATGAGATACCTTTACCAAATGAAACAACTCAACCATCATATATTTCAATATTTTTAGGTTATTCAAGTCACATATCATCTGTGATGAGAAATTTCTATCCATAATCCATAGATTCTCAATTTTTTATGATTTTAATGAAACATTAACAAAATATTCTTAATATTTAGATTCATTCTTATTTTGAACTTTATCTGACCACATGTTTAGATTTAAATGAGTTGTAAGTATAATATAACACACATATAAAATGCAACCTTCTTGATCACACCATCTACCAACTTCTTTCAGTTATTCAATTCAATTTTTTATATCACATTTCTTCTTAATTTTTAAGACCTATTGTTTATCATTTGAGGATATAGCCTCCCCCTAGCACATTCTCTCTCCTTTTTCTTGGTGAATACAAAATTCCCAAGATAATATAATCTTTGTGACAAAATACAACACAACACCATAATAAACCTAAAATATATTTCCTTAATTAAAATTCTACTCAAAAATTTATTACTATCTAATATCATTTTCCTGCATCTAATATGATGATTTTTTAAAACTCTTTCTCCAGGCATATTTTCATGAATTTGGGGAACTTCCCAAATTTAACTTCCAGAATATGTGAGAAAATTTTGATTTATAATCAACGTTTTCACCTTGGAAAAAAATCCATTTTTTAATATGTTCACCCAAAAATATGATATTCCTTTGAAAAGTTTCTTTAATTGGCTCCCATTATTCTTATACAAGCCCCTTTTCAGTAAGAGAATTTTTTTTGTTGGTTTAGACACACATTGAATTTTTTTATATGCTATATTTTCTTATCAGATAGATTTGAAGTTTCACTAATTTTTGGTTTTTTCTTAGCTGCAATTTAACTTAAATTTATTTATGTGTGTCTAAGACCTAATAATTTTCATCTTTATATTGTTATTCTATTTATATCTATTTCTGATATTAGAAGTCATATCATGAATAATATTCTTTCTCTCAGCATTTTCAAGATTTATCTTCACAAATTACTTGACCAGATAAGCTTTCTCAATTTTGATCTATTTTCATTCATCAATTCTGTTGGTCAGAGTAGAGTGTTCAAGAGGGGGGGGGGGGTGAGTTGAGTATCTATTAAAAAATTTTGTTTAAAAAGTTTCCTTAAAAATCTTCCCCAATAAATTTAAATACATCCTAGTCAATCAAGGTTATACAGTTATGAACGTTTGAATATTTTAATAACTTCTTAGAAGATGGATTAATTATCAGTAATCTTAATATTAGTTATTAACATTACTTTTTAAGCAACTCTAATATGGAAAAACAATTATAACTTCCTTCCAAGATTGACTACCAAAGTAAATTTAGTGATTTCTTAATTAAACAGTGAAATAGAGAATACTAAAATCAACAACAAAGAGGGTATTAAAAAAGTGGTTCTGTATCAAGTCAAGACCTAATCCACTCCACTTTGTGATCACCTGCCACCAAGCAGTTTATATAAATAAACTTGATCCACACCCCAGATCAGTGTAACAATAGTACAGAAGACTATCCAGGTCTCACAACCTCTTCCACAGTTCTTCATGGGTATGAACTAACAAGTCACACATGGACCTCTTCCACACTTATCCATGGGAATACACTTACGTAAAAAGATGTAAGAGAAAGGATATCTTGTATCCTTCAGTTTGATAAAGAATACAATGCGTGTTTAATACAGACACACACACTGCTCAAAAGATAAAAAACAATACACAACAGAGAAGAGATGATGAGATAAGGTTATAAGTGCTATGAGTGTTAGTCTATGAAGCTATGGACTTCTGAGATGAAGCAGATATAGAAATTGAGTCCTCTCACAGAAAATAGAGTATCACAGGTCAGCTAGATCTGGCTTGTGTTCTTTGTGGAGTTTCTGATGCAGAAATGTTCTAAACTTTGGGATTCGAGTATGATTCGTGTGTTCTTCAACAATTTCGGGTTTCATGAAAGCTTGTGATTCTTCATTATCGCACACACACATGTTTTCTATTACACTGTCATCACTATAGTCACCATGATCACTCGATTTTCTCTTGGCCACATCGTTCTTTTTGTTCTTGGTATGCATGTGTTGGAGCTGAAAAGATGCATGTATTTTGCACCTCATACCTCGTAATGTTTGGATACATCTCTACAAAGAAACATTAATTATTTAAGTGCATTTAAAAGCTTAAAATATGACTATTAGAAATTAAATTGTAAAACAAAAAAATAGATTAATAAACGGTGTCACATGCTGTCTGTAAATGGTGTCTCCATGAAACGGTGTCTCCTGGAAATGATGTATCCTTATTTTTATTTGAGAATTTTGACATCTATGATGATATAATTGTATGGAGTTCAAGAACCAGTAGCACAGATGTAGTGTTAAGATCATGGAGTCTGGTCACAAAGTTTGGATGGTCACGTTGTCTGTATGGTTATAGTGTCTGGCTTGTTATAGTGTCTAGATGGTCACGGTTTCGGGATGGCCACAGTGTCTGGATAGTTACGGTGTCTGGATGGTCATGGTGTCTGGAAGGTTATGGTGTCTGAATGGCTATGATAAGTGGATGGTCACAGGGTCTAGATGGTTACGATGTCTGGATGGTCACAGTGTCTGGATCCTTTTCTTAAAAAACACAACTTGTGTTAGACTCATGGTTTATCAGACTTAGTTAAATCTCTATACACAGACTAAAACAGTGATATTCATAGAATGAATTAAAATTAATCATTCATAAGATAATTTCATTAGAAACAAAATAGTTTTCAATAATTATTTAAGGAATAAAGAAACTAATCATCTGTACAAATAATTTTAGATAAATTAAATAGGATTAAAAAGCTTTATAGAATTTATATGATTTGTGATTATTAAAACATGATTAATACAAGAGGATTTAAACAATATCCCCCTTTTGATGATCACAAACCATGTGAGTTATAGATTTATTCTTAGGTAAAGTGTCTCTTTTTAAATGTGCATTTAGTGCATATAGAATACATATTTCTCCCCCTTTTGGGATTACCAAAAAGAGTAAATAAGAAGTAGACAATAAAGGGAATAATGCAGTAGATTGATAAAAAGTGTCAGTAAAAATAGTAAGTAATATGAATATATAAAACATCTACATCAAAATATAGTAGTCACTATTATTTAGCACTGGATTGTTCTTCTCTTTTCCCTTGGCATCAAGATCGAAAGAAGAAGCCAGAAGAGCCGAGGTTGATATGGAGGAAGGTAGTGAACCAGTGGACAGAGACGGTAAAGGGAGTCCTTCAAAAACAGAAGGGGACAAGGTATTTGCAGTAGAAGACCAAGGTAACTATCGACCAAGGATTACAGTCCTAATTTGACTCATATCAGGAGAGACAGACATAGATGTGAAGGCTAGGGTAGAGGATGAGAAGGTAGGAAAACTAGATCTCAGAGGAGCAGCTACAGGAGCGACAATGGTAGTACACTGAACAAGAAGATAAGGCTACAAAAGTTTGATGAAGTCAATAATGATTTCACCACCACACTACACAGATTTATCAAATTCATCCTTATTCTCAATAAACTTATCCATCATAGAAGTAAAATCTTTTAGCTTTTGGACCTGAGTTTTGAAGGCTTGAGTTATAGGATGAATCCTTAGATTCTCCACAATGTACTTGAAGTGGTTGGCCATGTCATTATTAGAGAAGATCCAATTGAAGTATAAGTCCACCTTCTTAGTAATTTCTTGTTGGGCATCATTGGAAATTTTGGAATGAATTCTCACCAAATCAAGAACTCTGTCACTGTTCTTGATAACCGTAGATAGCAATTCTTTATCAATGCCACCGAGAATAGCCTGAAGTTCTTCTTTAACAACTTTTCTGAGTAGATCACTGTCTAAAGTTGGTTGAGATGGTTGCCCAAAAGTACGAGAAGTAGCGATAGACTAGGTAAGGGATTTCAGTTGTTTTATAACTTTCTAAGGACAAACCTTATAATCATCAGTTATCTTGTTAAGACCAATAATAATCGCATGCATCTCTTGAACAATATTCTTGTTTCTTTCAGCTACATTGTTTGATAAAGAGGTTAGATGAGGTTGAATCAGTGAGGCTAATTCTTTTGGGGTCTGACTAACAATATCCTCAACAAGATGAGAATTGGGTTATGGTCTTGAGATCATTACTTTCTACATATCTTCAACCATACCTCTGAAAGTTTTTACTTAATCACTTAGTAGTTTATTATCAACTATGTCTTCTTGAATTTCATAAAGCATCTTGGGTTGAATATGACATATAACTTTTTCCAACAACAGTGAAGAATCTCTCTTACTTAAATTGGTTACATGAGCTGGTTGGGTAATCAAGAGTTTCTCAACTCCAGCCAATAGAGTCGCTCCAAAATCTATCAGATCATCCTTATTCACCAAGTTTAGAGATTCTTCTGAGGGTTCAGGAATAGAAGCTGAGACATGTTCATGTTCCTTGGTAGAGATACCTCTAGGTGTAGATTCCAGTTTCAAATGAAACATATTAGATAGATCAATTCCTTTAACTGAGACTTCCTGGGAATCAGTCACATCAAAATAACTGGGGAATTTATACCTTGTATCCACTGAGCTTGAATCAATTAGATTATATACTTCAACAGATTCCAGATTGGGGGCCTACTCCCCCTCAATATGTGCATCATTCTCAGGACTGAGAGATTTGGATCCCTGATCTACCTCCACAAATTCATCCCTAATTTCCTCATCCATTTCCTTTCTAGCCAACTGAAAGGCTTTCTGCATTCTCTATACAGCAGAAGGAATAAATTTAGGAACAACATGTTCCTCTGGGTGTTCCTCAAGGGATGCTTCTTGCACAACAATGATATCTTTTTCGATATGCTCTTATTCAACACTCTTTCCACTTGACTTAGTAAAAAATTCTTCTTTTGAAGTAAATTTTTCTTCTAGATCAAAAACTTTTTCGGGAATAGGTGCTTCCTTTTCAAATAAGACTTGAGGAGCAGGTGTACTATCTTCCTCATCTTCTACATCAAAATATTCAAAAAATTCATCTAGTTCAAAACCAGGATCAGATACATCCATAGGTCTTAAAGGGTGTTCCACTGGGTAAAACATGTCATAAAATCTATCATTATCTTCCACCCATGCTTTCCTACATGTATTACAATTGATTTTCATTCTCTTTACAATTAATTTTGAAATATTGAATTTATAATACTTTATGACTCCTTCATATGGTCCAACCAATCCCTTTTCTTGAATAATAGATGAGATAATCCTTGAATAAAACAGGGAGGTTGACTTGGAGGTTGTTTTGATCAACTCACACATATGGTTTATAATATACTTTCAAAGGTTGATCTTATTTCCATTTTTCATGAGATGTTTCAAAAATAAATCCTGGTACTTGAGTATAGAAAAATCACCTTTTCTGGGGATAACCAAATTTTGAACAAACTTAAACAAGAGTCTAGATTAACCATCTAGCTTAGAATCTATGGACCTCCTCATGGTTTCAATTCCAGTTAAACTCATAAAGATTCTTCCAAAACAAACGAATCGCTTGGAGGTGGAGGAACTCTATGGTAGTATTCACAAATACCCTCATGAGTTATCCTAAGGCATGCATCCCATAACCTTGAAGAGAAGTTACAAATCTGGATATTGATCCAACTTTTTACAACATACCCATCTTCGGAATCAAAATAAAATTGTACATACTGGTAAAACTGGGAAACTAGCTTCGGATAAATAGGCCTATCCTCCTTTGTTAACCAATCTAGCCTACCTTGATCTATTATCACTTTCAATAGCAAAGAATTACTTGATAAAATCCACTTAGGTAATATCTCCTTTTCAGGTACCACTACTCTCTTCACTATGTTTGAATTTAGAGGGCCCTCGGGTGCTAACTTCGGCATGATTTTCAACTTCTTCTTTAAACTGCTCTTCTCAGGAGTTGATGACGAAGGGAATTTCATCATGGGAATTTACTAAAGGTTTGATAGAGATATGGTTTGAAAGATGGGTTATAGTTTGATAAAAGCGATCTCAGGTGAAGAATGAGTGAAAATTCATTTATTTTATCATTTATGGATATCAAGCATCGCGTGATCAAAAGAGTGGGAAATTAAAAAGAATAAAACAATGAATTACCATGATATGGGTTATAATGTATAAGTAAAACAATAAAGTGTCTTTATGGTGAGATCGTAATCAACATTCACGGTAAGACCATAACAAACGTTCACAATGAGACTGTAACAAACATTCACTGTGAGATCATAAAAATGTTATTTCTAAGCTATGAGACTATATTGTTTGAGATAGTAAGTGCAAACTAGTATCCAAGAAATAGAAACCATGAGACCATAAACATGAAACAGTAACTCTTAAGACAGTTAAACTATAGCCGTTAGAGTTAAATAGTAATCTCAAGATAGTGACTTGTGAAATCTTAAACTGTGAAACAATATACTTACTACTTTAGATTTATCATTCCTAATTCATGTATGATGTAATCTATTATTTCTGAATTTAGTGTTTTGGTGATATATCAGCAATATGATATTCAGTTCCAATGAATTCCAAAGTGATATCACCTTTTGATAATGATCTCTCAAAAAGTGATGTCTTACATAAATGTGTTTTGTCCTAGAGTGTGAAACATGATTTTTTGAGATGTTAATAGCACTTGTATTGTCAAAATTTATAGGTACATGCCTAAAATGATATCCATAATCTAGTAAAGTGTGTTTAATCGAAAAAATATGTTCACAACAACTACCCGCATCTACGTATTTATCTTTTGCAGTAGATGATGCAACAAAGTTCTGTTTCTTACTTCACTATGATACTAGTGACTTTCCTAAAAAGTGACATGTTTCAGAGGTGCTTTTTCTATCTAACTTACATCCCTTGAAGTCAAAATTAAAATAACTCTCTAACTCAAATTATTTTCCTCTAGGATTGAACAATCCAAGATTGGGTGTATGCTTGAGGTATTTGAAAATTCTCTTAATAACATTTAAATGATATTCCTTAAGATTTTCGTGAAAATGATCACACATACACACACTAAACATAATGTCTAGTCGCCTAGTTGTCAAGTGGAGTAAACATCCAATCATTCCTCTGTAAGTGGTTTGATCAACAGATTTTCCATCTTCATCAAGATCAAACTTACAAGAAGTACTCATTGGAGTGTCACTACTTTCAGTGCTATCCAATCCAAAACATTTTAGAATATCTCAAGTATATTTACTTTGATTTAAAATAATACCATCATTATTTTAAAATATTTTAAATACAATAAAGAATTTGAGTTCACCCATTAAACTTATTTTGAATTCTTTTTGCATCATTTTAAAGAATTCAATACATAAAGAATTTTTCGAAGATCCAAAGATAATGTCATCTACATAGATTTGAACTACTAAACCATCATTGGAAATTATTTTATAAAAAGGGTAGGATTAGCTATTCCTTTTGTAAAACCTTTGGAAATAAGAAAAATACTTAATCTATCATACCAATCTCTTTGATATTGTTATAAACCATATAAAGATTTTGATAACATAAAAATATGATTTGGAAACTAAGGGTTTGTAAAACCAGGGGGTTTCTCAACAAAGACATCCTCAGCTATATACCCATTTATAAATGCACTTTTGACTTCCATTTGATATAATTCAAAATTTAGATGTGCAACATAAGCAAGAAGAATTCTGATGGCTTCAAGTATAGCTACTGGTGCAAAGGTCTCTTTATAGTCAATTCCTTCTTCTTGACTATAGCCTTGTGCAACCAATATATCCTTGTTTCTAACTATATTACCAACTTCATATACCTTATTTCTAAACACCCATTTAGTGCCTATGGTGAATGTGTATTTGGGTCTTTCAAGAAGTTTCCAAAATTTGTTCCTTTAAAACTGATTAAGTTCTTCTTGTATATCCATCACCCAAAATTCATCATTAATAGCATCTTTAATGTTTTTTAGGTTCATGTTCGGACAAGAAGACTTTATATTCAACCTGATTTCTAAGAGAAGATCTAGTTTGAGTTCCTTTGTCTAAGTATCCTACAACAGCATCTAAGGGATGATTCTTAAAAGTTCTAAAAACTCTAGAAAAAAAGGACTGGTGATTTTAGGTTCTTCAATAAGATCTGGTTCATTGTGACCAAAATCTAAAGAATTTATAGAACTGGAAGTTTTCATATATTCATTTACATGATGGTTAGAGTATTTTGAATTAATGTCTAGATTTGATACATTATCCTCCAGGTTCTCTAGAGTGGTCTTAGGCTCATTTGGATCTGTTTCATCAAATTTGACATGGATAGATTCTTCCACACATTTAGTTCTTTTATTAAACACTCTATAGGCTTTACTAGAAATTTAATATCATAAGATGTTTCCTTCATCACTCTTGGATGAAAATTTTTCAAGATTGTCCTTAGTATTAAGGATATAGACTTTCCTACCAAATAACTTGATGTGGATAACTTTGGGTTTTCTATTGTTCTACAACTCATATGTAGTTCTTTTAAGGGTAGGTATAATCAAAACTCTATTGATAATATAACATGTTGTATTTACAACTTCAACCCAAAAGTAAATAGGTAAGTCATATTCACTAAGCATGGTTCAAGAATCTATTGCAGGGTTCCTTTTCTTTTTTCCACAAATCCATTCTATTGAGGTGTTCTAGGGGAAAATAAATTATGACTATAGCCATTATACGAGCAAAAGGATTCAAACTCTTGATTTTCAAACTCACGACCATGATCACTTCTTAAGGATTTAATTCTAAGTCCACAAATATTTTCTATAGTTTTGGAATATTTGGTAAAATGAGAGTAGACATCACTTTTGTGAGCCAAAAAGAACATCCAAGTATATCTAGAAAAGTCAACCACAAGAACATAGACATAGTGCCTCCCATTTAAAATAAAATCTCTAGATGATCAAAACAAATCCATGGGAACCAATTTGAGAGGTTGAGAAGTTGACACTTCTTTCTTGGTTTTGAAGAAAATTTTGTGTTGCTTTACTTTTTGACAAGGATTACACACTTTATCATTTGGAAACTCAAGTTTGGGTAAGTCTTTGAATATGATTTTTCTAGTTAACTTTCTAAGGGAGTGAGTGTTACACTTTCCTAGTCTCCTATTCCAAAGCCAAAATTCTTTGTGAAAAACACTTAAACTTGAAGCATTTTGAGAAGTAAAAGAATGCAAGTTAACAGAATATACCTTTTCAATTAATAATGTAGAAAATACTAATTCATTTTTAGAATTAAAAAAATTTCAAGCATCATTCTCAAATTTGACATGAAATCAATCATCACATAGTTGTGAGATACTAAGAAAATTATATTTCAATCCATAATCAAAAAGTACTTTGGAAATCAAAATTGAGTTAGAGTTACTGATTTGGCCAAGGCCAATGATCTTTCATTTGGCATTGTCCTCCAAGATGCCATGTCCTCTATCAATTTTTAATAAATTATAGAAGAATGAATATTCTCTTATCATATGTCTTGAACACACACTGTCCAAGTACCATAAGCTTTTACAGGAACTCTTTAAGCATATTTTATACAAAATAGTCAGATAAAAATAGATTTTGGTACCCATACTTGTTTGGGTCCAGTAATATTAGTGATTAGTGTGTTAGGAACCCATATCTTCCTTACAGGTTTCCTATAAGCATTATGTAAATTATTTGAAAAATAAACTCTATTTGGTCTAGAAAATCATGAAATAGTAGAGAGTGTGTCATAGCTTGAACTAGTTGAATATTTTTCAGAACTGGGAGTAAAGCTATATGTCCTAGATTTAGAAACAAAATTAGTTCTTCTAAAATTTATTTTACCAGGTTGATAGTCAATTCGAATAGTATATTTTGGATCAATCTGTTTACCTAGAATTTGTACCAAGGTATCTTTACCATTAGTTCATTGTTCTCTTTGTGTAATTGAGCATTTTTCTCCCTTTATACACTGAGTTCAGTTTTAACAGTTGAGTCAAGAGCATGTTGTTTATTTAAATAAATGTATTTATCTTTTAGTTCATTGCATGTCTCTTCAATCATATTACAATACTCAAACATTTCATTATTAGTCATATTTTCAGAGTCACTCTGATATTTATAATAATAAGAATTGTTTACAGGAGATTCCTATGTTACCTCAGATGTCTTTGACATAAAACACATATTGAATTTGTTAGCTTGTTCATTATATTCAGATTCTGAGTCACTTGAACTGTCCTCAGAAGCACTCCATGTTGCTTTCATTGCCTTTTTATACTTTAAATCTTTGTATTCATATTTCTTTTTGTACTTTATCTTGGTGAAATCATCCTTGATATGTCCTTTTCATTTACATAATCTCATCAGACTTGTTACTTATTTTTCAATCTTTCTTACAACATCCTTTCTGATCATATCTTCCCTTGAAGTTAGGATTTATGAAAAAGTCATTCTTCTTGTAAAATCTATTAAACCTTATTGATAGTTGAGCCATCTATTCATCACTATTAGGTGATTATTTTTCACTACTGTAACTTTCTACAGAAACTTCCACTTCCACTTTTTCTTTGTGTTTAAGGGTGGTGGTCTTGAACGCAACTGATTTTATTTTGGATTCATTCTCCTCTTCCTTGTTGACTTCCATCTCTACTTCATACATCATTAGTTTTCCAATGAGTTCTTTTACAGGTATCTTGCTGATGTCACATGAATCTCTAATAGAGACAGAGGTTCCTCTCCAGGTGTCAGGTAGGCATCTGAGAATCCCCATAATCCGTTCTTTAGCAGTGACTTCTCTTCCAAGAGAAATCATTTTGTTTAAAATTTCATTGAACCTGATATACATGTCAGAAATAGGATCCCCAAGATTTGTTTTAACATTATCATATCTAATACTATATGTATTAAGTCTCATTTCTTTAACACTAGAAGTTCATTCATGTGAAACAGACAAGGTGTCCTAAATTTCATGGGAAGTTTTACATGCAGAGATTCTATTAAATTCTTCATCTCTTAAAGAGTAGTATGAAGCATTCATATCTTTTCAATTGTTAATGCATATAGTTTTGGTAGGTTCATCCCAAGTGATTCTATCAATAGGAGGAATATTATTTTCATCTATAATTGAATACCATATTTTAAAGCTCATACTTTCTAAATGCATTTTCATTTTAATTTTCCATTTAGCATAATTGGTTCCATTAAAGAATGGTGGTTTTTTTGTTGCAGCACCTTCCAATCTATTTTACATAATAAGTAAATACTATAAAAGAGATAGAAATTTATAATTAACAGAAATTTACTATCTTTAAAGTAAAACTACAATCATAGTTGAATAGGGTAAAAAATAGAGTCTTGAGAAACAATCCTTAGAGACCAAATATTGGTCGGAGTAGAGTACTCAAGAGGGGGGGGGGGTGAATTGAGTATCTATTAATTTTTTTTAAAAATTATTCTTAAAAAAGTTCCCCAATAAACATAAATACAACCCAGTCAATCAAGGTTATATGGATATAAAAGTTTGGATGTTTGAATAACTTCATAGAATATTGATTAATTCTCAATAATCTTAATATTTGTTGTTAAAATTAATTTTGAAGCTATTCTAATATGGAAAAAGAATTATAACTTCTTCCCAAGATTTATTATCAAAGTAAATTTAGTAATTTTTGTATTAAACAGTAAAATAGAGAACACTAAAATCAACAACACAATGGATATAAAACAAGTGGTTTAGTATCAAGATGAGACCTAATCCACTCCACTTGGTGATCACCTACCACCAAGCAGTTTATATACATAAACTTGATCTACACCTTGGATCAGGGTAACAACAGTAAACAAGCCTATCTAAGTCTCGTGACCTCTTCTATATTTCTTCGTGGGGTATGAACTAACAAGTCACACAAGGACCTCTTCTACACTTATCAGGGGGAATACATAAGTGTAAAAATATGTTAGAGAAAAGATATCTTGTATCCTTCAGTTAGATGCAGGCGACAGTGTGTGTTTAATACAGACACACACACTACTCGAAAGATAAAAAAATAACACACAACAGAGAAGAGATGATGAGATAAGGTTATAATTTCTCTAAGTGTTAGTATATGTAGCTCTGGACTTCTGGGATGAATTAGATGCAGAAATCAAGTCCTCTCGTAGAAAACAGAGTATCATAGGTCAGCTAGATCTGACTCGTGTTCTTCATGGAGTTGATGATGTGGAAATGTTCTCAACTTTGGGATTTGAGTATGCTTCACGTGTTCTTAAGCAGTGTGAAGTTTCATGAAATCTCATGCTTCTTCATTATCACGCACGCACTTGTTTTTTTGTTACACTATCCTCACTACAGTCACCACGATCACACACTATTCTCTTGGCCACATTGTTCTTTTTATTCTTGGATGTCATGTGTTTGAGCCTACATGTTTCATGTATTTTTCACCTCATACCTCGTATTGTCAGGTGACATGTCTATAAAGAATCATTAATTATGTTAGTGCATTTAAAAGCTTTAAATATAACCATTAGAAATTAAATTGAAAACAACAAAACAGATTAAGAGACAGTGTCATAGTCTATCTGTAAACAGTGTCTCCATGAAACAGTTTCTCCTTGAAACAATGTATCCTTCTTTATCTTTGAGTGGTTAGACAACTATTATGGCATAGTTTTATAGAGATCAAGAACTAGTAGCACAAATGCGGTGTTAGGATCACGTTGTCTCTTCAGAGTGTCTGGATGGTCATGATATCTGTATGGTTATGGTGTCTGGATGGTGACAGTGTCGGGATGGTCATGGTGTCTGGATGGTTACGGTGTTTGGATGATCACAATGTCCGGATGGTCACAGTGTGTATATGGTTACGATGTCTGGATTGTCATGGTGTCAGGATTGTTACAGTTTCTGCATGGCCACAGTGTCTGGATGGTCATGGTGTCTGGATGGGTATAGTGTCTAGATGGTCACGATGTCTGGATAATTTTCCAGAAAAACTCAACTGGTGGTAGACTCACGGTTTCATAGACTTATTCAAATCATTTTACACAAACTTAATCAGTGATATTAATGAATTAATTAAACTTAATCATTTATAAGATAATTTCATTATAAACAAAATAGTTTTCAATAATTATTTAAAACATAAAAAACTAATCATCTGTACACATGATTTTAGAAAGATTAAACATGATTAAAAAGATTTACATAATGTATATGATTTTTGATTATTAAAACACGATTAACACATGAGGAGTATAATGAATTCCTTCCATGATATATTAGTTTTCATATATTATCCTTAAAACCTTTTTCGTTAATATCTTGATCCCAATTCTCATGTAGAATATTTAGTAGATTCACTTTCTTTAGTGAAAACATGTTTACCAATTTGAGTGTCATCCTTATAATATGTTCTTTATTCATATTATTGAGGAAAAAATCCTACGTAGTTTCTTTATAACTCTAATCATTTCCTATAATCTCATCACTATCAAAATCATCTTATACATGACATAGTAAGTTGATTCTATAAAATTTAGATGACATATCCTTCTTCCCTTCCGAATGAGGTAAATATATTTTCAAAAAATAACCCTTTTTTATTAACCATTTTCTTCCTTAAAAATCCTAATCATCCTTACCAATTTTCATACCACTCTTAGTGAAAAAAAGACCAATAATACCATAGTAAAAACATTTTAATGTTATTTTACATAGATACTTTCCATTATCCTTTTGAAGTTTCTTAAAAGAAAAGATAGAATATCATGAAATCTTATTATGTTCTCTTCATTAATGTTTTCTTTATCATATTTAATATTCTTATTTTTAAGTCATTTAAATTAAATCTATTTTCCATTCTTGAAATTTATTTTTAGATAATTTCCTCATCCCATTTCATAGGAAACTACAGTGCTATGAATTTCATAAATTTTGAATTCATCAAGATATTTATCTTCAAGTTATTATATAATAGAATAAAAAATATATGGAAGAATTAACTATAGCTTCTTAACTGATATAGAGTATTTAAGTGTTACTTCATATCCTATGAAAGTGATAACTATCATAATTAATATGGTAAATAACTCACAAATGGATTTATATTATTACACTATAACAACTTCAAACTGACTTATCTAATGTTAAAACATTTCTTAGTTCTCATTTTTGTCCCCTTCATGGATTTTTTAAAGTTTCTTATAGCTCTCCTTAAAATATTCTTATCTCATAACCTTTGATAAATATTTATCAAATAATAAAGATTGTAGTGTATTCCTTTCCAAAATATAACTCTTAACTTTTATATTATCAGATAAAGATCATATAAAATTATTATTTGGAATGAAAAAACCTATATGTTATGGATAAATATCATCATGTCCAAGAGATAGAAGATATTACACTATTCAATCCTTTCATATATGATCCAATTTTCCATATAACTTTGGAATATATTTTATTTTGATTAATTTGTTTTGATCCTTAGAAACTCTTAAAGATAGATCTCCAATATAAAACCATTTATTTCAAATCGATTGTTAGAATCACATGAATAAATGAACATCACTGAAGTGTGTGTGTGTGTGAAGGGGGGGGGGGGTAATTAGTTATATGATTTTTTTCTAGGTTAAAAAATAATTAATTTTCGTATGGTAAGGAAATGATTTTTAAATTTCCTTGGTGTAGAAATAAAATGAGTAGCATAATAAATATTTATGAGGTTCATCACTAATGAGGGTGACTAAATCTATGGTGCAAGGTAGTTATTATCCCACAGACACATGCTTGATCTTTTATTATTAAAATTAACTAAGGTAAAGGGAATGAACTTTAACCCAATACATCACTATCACTATAATAACATGCGTTGTTATGGGATTCCAAATATTAATGAAATTTTATTTTTTGGTCTTGAAGTAAGGGAGGTTTTGAGAATCAAGATTCAAACTAGGATTCCAAGTAGTGATACTTATCAAGGATATGTTTTTGGATATGATTAGAGGCCTAGTTAGAGATTCAACTTCTTAGGAGAATGTTAGAGTAGGGTTGGGGAAAACCTTTGACTAATATTGGATACAAGTGGCCCGTCATGCCATGATAGGCAAGGGTGAAACTGCGTTAAGTGTTGAGAAAGAGTCAGTCACACAAAAACCAAAGGATTTACCCCATGGTGTGATTTTGTGTGGATTTTGAAAAAGGATAGGAACATTAAGAATAGGGTCATGGATCCTTACACATGGGGTTAAATAACCTTATTAATTTTTTCCTTTGATTTTAGTAGAGAAAAGATCAATTGTGTTGTGACCGTTAGGTCACACTGTGATGGCCTTCTATAATGGGTGCTATAGTTAGTAGTGTAAGGCACTACATCATAAGGAAGTGTGGCAACAGTTTGGAAGCGTGGACCTTTCCAAGAATGGGTGTGTCATACCAATAAATAGAGAGGATTCACTATAATGGAGGTTGGATGAGGGATGGGCCCTCTTCCCCAGGGATAGTCTCACCATGACCTAGAAGGGATAGACCATGTTTTGGTTAGGTGAGGGTGTTCCATATAGTAACCCTCATGGTCATGCTACGACCAAGAACCTAGGTTGTATTTTAATAGGTCCAAACTAGGTTTTTTACAGTCAATAACCCTTATAATTTAGGTTTAAAGGTGTGTGGGATAAATCTATTTCTTCCATATCCCCCTATCATTCCCTATTCAAACCCCCATGGATAAGGGATTTTTTTTTGTAGTTCAGTGATTAGTTTAAGGGGATATTCTCCCTCTATTTTCTCTGTTCTTTTTCTCCTTTGGTGTTTTTAATTTTGTGTGATTCAAGTTAGGGTTTTAGAACCAATATCAATATATCATGGTGGAATAAAATGGAAAAAATGAGTATTTTTCTCATAATGAGTATATGGGATCCTATAATGATGAACACATGAGGTTTTATGATTTTTTGGTGATATAACAATTCCTAGCTAGTTTTTTAGAAAATACACCTCTTTTAATTAATCTAAACAAGTAATTTTAATATGTTATAATTTATTATTTTTAATATATGATAGGATATTGTATCTTGAGTGTAATTATGATATTGAATGATGAATGAGTGATAATGGATGAAGAATATTGGAGTATCGTTAGGTTAGTAACCCCATTGTTGAGGTAGGGGGCCCCTTAAATACAAAATCATATATTTTTGTATTCATGAGTGTTCATTCCTACATATTTTCATAAGATCAGGTAAAGTGATAGGGACCATTTTCACCCTATAAAAAGAGACATGATAACATTGTGCCTCTTAAACAAAAATTGAGTTCTCCTTGTCTATTTGGGTAAATTAGTAGCAACTGATGACTATCTTATAAGGTAAGAATATACTATTTGAGTTAATGATAGTCCTCATGTAGGACTTAGGATGTGATGAGAGATGTAAAATGGGTATCCTAGTTTAGTATCCTAGAGAAATTTGGTCATTCATGATAATATTTGGCTTAGTAGTGAATGGTGATATGGTTGTACATCTCACTTATATTGATGAACACCCTCTTGTGGGTGGAAAATACTATTGGTGTGTGATACAAGTAGGATATTAGATTTGGTTTCCTAGGGTCAATTTTCTTTACTTTAATTACATATATATTTTCTCAAATTAAAATTAATGAAACATCTTATTACATATTACTCATTGTTCTTCTGGAATTTATTATAATAATTCCATAGGGTATCTGTCACATTGATAAGGTAATAGTAGTTCACTACTATAATGAGAACATTGAAGTTCTATGATGATATTATTAAATATAGTATAGTGGTTGGATAAGTATGATGGAAGGGAACATAGTATATAAACTGTTAGAGTACCTGTAAGAGGATGAGGCTTCTTCTCATGAAGTCTACAATTGAAAATATCTATAATGAGAGATTATGAGAACAAACCCATCAATAGAAATTTGGCATGTTTGGTGTCATCTTATATTCCTATCTATGAGTGTGTGAAATGGTCCTTAGAATTTAATATTATCATTGATATATTTCATGACTCACACACTTATATTTTCTAATGAAAACCATCAAGCCATATGTTGGTGGGAAGTAGGGTATGTTGGGTGAATCCCAAATGACATGTTATTAATTGAAAAGATGAGGAAGGATTTTTCCCTTACATATTAATAGAAGTTGATATCTCGACCCTTTGAATGAAATATAACAATCCCCTTAAATTCTGTGGACATGGTGTAACAATGAATTTATTTCAAATAATTAAATAAATACACAATGACCATATAAGTTGGAAAAACATACATGAAATCTCCTTGATGAGATAGTGTGCCAAAGAGGTTATATTGCACAATGAGTATTCATATTTGGTTGTTGAGATTGTGGCATTAAGTTATTTATTTTAGATTCCTTTACCCATTTCTTGATAATAATCTAGTAATTTAGGTAAGACAAATTAATTCCAATGAGACATAATCCTATAGGGCCAAACACTAAGTGTGTAATTTTATCTCAATTAAATTCTATTTGAATTTATTTAATGGAATAAATGTTATTCTGAATAATGAGGAATAATTTTATTCAAGTTTTATTGATAATATAAATAAAATAAATATTTATTCCCTAGATCATGAATAAAATATATTTATTTATTTGATCGAATATTAAATAAATATTTTCTCACTGGTATTGGAAAAATATTTTTCTAGGTATTCAATAAATGATGAGGAGTTTGAATGCATCAAGACCATGTCCATTGATGAATATTTATTTACAAGCTAGTAAATATTATAGATAATTTCATAGGTTATCACACACCAAATAAAAAAAATTTATTGTGTGTCGTGAGGTTTATTAAATATTATAATATTATTTATGGGTCGACATGCAATTAAAAAAATATTTTAACCTAAAACCTATCTCTATAAATAGACATATAGGTCTATTTTTTAGGGTAGTGTGAAAATAGAGAATCGTTGCACATAATGAAACTCTATCCTGACTCATCCTTCTCTCCCCCTCTCAATAATGGGGAACTCAAGAGAGATCCATTCAAGACTAAAGGATGAGCTATCAAAACTAAAACTATAAGAAAACTGATTCCCCATTCTAGCACATAAAAATCAATTGACATTTCCCATAGATAAAAGAAGAACGCGTGGATCACCACTAGAGAGATTCTACCCTTGGATTCCCACAACACAATAAAGGAAATCCAAAAAGGGTCTTTTAGAAGATCAACAACATAAATGAAGATTGGTCCCTAATACTAGGTATTTATTTTCTTGAAGACCTAAATAAATTAATTATAAATTAGACAAGAAATATCCTCACTTAGGGTTTCAACAAATGAAATATTAAATGAAATGTTAATATATATCCTACCACTACATGCTTCCACAGTACCAATAACCTAAATTTGGTATCAAATGGGTTACATTTTAAATTTAGAATGATTTCTTTGGTTGTTGTTCAATACGCAGTCATGTTTGAATGTTCCAATTCACATTATTTTTTCTTTAATCTATTTTAATTAATATTTTATCGATATATACATCATGTTTTTTAGTGTTTTATATTCCTAAAGGTATAAGAAAAACTTAAGAATGGCCATAGATGCTATTAGGAAATGCCAAATTATTTGGGTAGTAAAAATGGGTTACACGAAGTATATCTAGAGTACATACTATGTACCCATGTAAAATTAACCTAGATCTATTTTAGGATACATGATACACTGAATAGTTAATTACATGTAGTTTATTTATTGCATACTTCATGTATATTGGGACAACATGCACAAGGGTTGTTGGATTACCTGCCATGTAGCTAGAATACAGGTTGTGTAGTCTACACAGTCTAGTAGTGTAAATCACACAATCTGTGTGGTCATTATACATTGCCAAACCACGTGAAACTGAAATCTTAAAGAATTTATGATATACACAACACGTATGTGGTGTAAAATCCAAGTAGTTTATCATTTCCTACATATAAAATACAAATCGATCCATTAAGTAAGAATAGTGAACACACAACATAAGGGATACATGATGTGTAGATTTCTTGTACATGCCTTGTAGTCTAGTCAAGATACACACCTAATACTAGTTATTTATCTTGATCACATGATAAGCAGATACACAGTGTGTAGCTGGCCTGCACACATCATGTAGTTCGGCTGAGTTAACATGTTGAATCCCTAGGTGTGTAACCCTGATACACAAAAAACTACGGTACATAACATGTAGAAAGATAGTAAACATATGGTAGTCTCCCAGTTAATGGCATAATTAAATTACATTAAATTGAAAATTGAAACATTAAAACATTATTTTATTGTTTTAAACATTTTTTTTGAAAATTTAATAGTGTTTTAAAATAATTTGAAATGATTAATTAATTTATTTTAATAAATCTGAAATTATTCGTTCTATTGTTTATTTTAATAAATTATTAAATGTTAGTTATCTCCAAGTCATTAAGTAGAATGGGAATTAAGTAATTAATTAATTAATTAATGCAAGCATGTTTATCTTAATAATAATTAACAAATAATAAATGAATGTTAAATAGTTTACTTTTTCATATACATTTCATGTATGACCATTTATGTTTTAGCACCCCAATCATTTTATGGCATGTTTCTCTTAAATACATTATATTTATCACCGTGTTCCTTTGAAATAACACTAGGTTATTTATGAGATAGTCAAAACCTATGCATTAAATATAAATTTTCCACTTCTATGTTTTGAATTTCAAAAAATGGTCATCTAGAGTTGTGATCTGTAAGTCATTTGGAGTCTGATAGAACAAACTAGATTTTTTGTGAATAGTAACAAACCATTATGAATATTAATATGAATAGTAATATGACCCTTATGAATAGTAAATAATAATAATATTTTCTTTTTTTAAGTCAATAAGATAATGAGATCTTAATTAGTTTTTCAATGTGAAATAAAACTAATTGCACCTTTAAGATTGTTATTTTTCGAATCAACTATGACTTTATTTAAAAATTAAATTAATAATATTTAGAAAATTAATTTTGAAACATTTAGTTCATTTTTAAATTCTACATGTTGAAAAATTGTTAGGGTAAATTTTTGGGATTTTTCTGAAATTCTAGAATTTTTGATGAATAGTGAAATACGATAAAATACCGTATATAAACATTATCAGTTAAATACACTATTTATGACATCATAAGTGATGTAAGTCCACTTGATTAAAACTCACATTCACTTATTACTATTATGAATCACATGAAACAACAATATTGGTTGTCGTGAGGGAAATAATAAAATAATGAATTAAATATTCAAAATTTACCCCTCTCCTCCACTATAAAACCCCCTCACCACTCTCTCTTCTCTTCCCTCCTCTAAGCCTTGAATATTCTAAATGTTCTACAAAAATACCCTTCCCTAGTAACTTACCACTACCCAGAAGATCTTGGTCTTGCCAAAAGACCAAAATCCCTTCCCTTAAGGAGGTTCTCAAGGAAGTTATTTCAAGAGGTAAACCACATTTCTTTTTCTTTTAGTTTCATTTTAATTTATCTTCATTTGTTATCCTCTATTTACATCCTCTATCCAAATGATCATGATAACTCCAGTATCATCTATATACTAGGTTTATATCATGTGAATGGAAGAACTATCATCAATATTCTTACTCCCTCTCTTTTATTTTTATAAACGAAATCAACGTCTATGAGGTTCCAATTTATAACCTTCGTGGATGACGAAGTTTCGTTCTTCAATAATTCATTCATTAATGGTCATGAAACCATATTTATAGTTTAACCAGGTCATAATATATGTATTTTATCTTGATTAATGTTATTGAATCTTTACACATACATAATATGGAATAGTAATACAAAACAAGTTTATTGAGCACAAAACTGCCAAGCCAAATTCAAGAATTTTTTTAACTCATCGAATGAGTCATCCTCATGGTATATAACCAGAATCATTATAAGTTAATTTATATCTCTTTAATATCACTAATAATATACATTAACAATTATGGATGTTTAAACCTATTTCAAACCATCTTCCATTCATGAATACAAGTAAACAAATCATGAAACCAAGTAAGAAAATGCTTCCAAAACAATAAAATTGAATCTCTTAAACCCATTAAAAAAGCCATTAATGAACTTAATAAGGTTATAACATATAAATTAAATGTTTATTAGTTTCTGGAATTATTAATTAATGAATCTAAATTTGACTATTCAGGTCGTTAAGAACAATCAAGAACACCTTTGATAATAAGATATGGGATCCTCTCTCTCACTTTTGTTCAAGAATCTCCCCTAAGTTGTGCTCTTTTATTTTTAATACCTAATGATGTGGTATGTTTTCACACATTACACATACTTCACTTGTGACATATATATAATGGAATAACCTTTTACCTCTCATTAATCCCCCGTAGTAACACACGTTACTATGACGGAATGTTTGTAAGGGGTTTCTCATCTCACTTTTATTTCTGTGATATTTTCATTGTTCGCCACTTATCTCTTGTATGTTTTATATGTGTAATTCCATTTGATATAAAATAACATGATTCTATTTATATTAATTTTATTCAATGATTCATTTGAGGTTTATTAAGTTTTGGTCATATGATGCGACCATTTACATTGTGGTAAGAGTCTTTGTCTCAACTACCATTTTGTTGTGACTAACTTTGTATTGTGCACCTAATAATCCTTATGTGGTGTACCTACAGCCCATTTGAGATCACCATTAATTTTAAAATTATATTTATATTAAATATCCATAATCTCATATCATGGATATGTTTTTTGTCTAAACCGTATACGATTTTACATATGATGTTTATTTGGAAAGTTATTTTAATATTGATGAATCCGTATAATCTACTCTATACGGATATTGAAAAGGCATATTGATATTCTATTGGATAAATGTATAAATAATGATTTGGACATTCAGTTTTGGGTGGGTCCTACTATATCCCCTCGATTCATCGATAGGTTTCATGAGACAAATCAGTTGGCGACAAACCCTTCGAGTTTGTTTCCAAAAAATCAGACGGGTTTCTACCCATAAAACTAAACCGTTTTAATGGTATTATGGTTTCGTGTTCCATATACATGATTTAAAATTAATAAGCATTCTCATTATTCATTATCAGTTATTATTATTATGCATGATGTTTTCACTATGATAAAATCTATGGATTCCATTTCATTCTCAGTTTATTAATGACATTAGTTATTCATTTATTCACTATTCCATATTGATTATGTTGGACTGATTGTGATTTTATTATTATTGTACTCATGATTCTGCTATTTTTAGCCCTTACTGATCATTTGAGCTCACCACTTTTATTGTTTACTTTTAACAGGAGACAAAGAAGAGATCATTTATTGAGTTCTTGTGGATGCAGTTTTTTAGTTTCATTATGTATTGTATTTTGTAAACTTTTCCAATGTAATTTGAGTAACATATATATATCTAGTTTCTTAAAGACTACTAAAATGATCATTCCTTCGGGATTTTAATTCCTTCTAACCATGACAATATCACATGTAATGCACTGACTCTAGCTGAGAGGGGTCGGGGTGTTACAGTTGGTATTAGAGGAAGTTTAGTAGAAAACTTGGAAACTAGAGTAGGAAATGTATAGTCAGGAACAAGGCCCTAAGGTAGTATTTGGGGATAAAAATACAAGAATGTACTTGTATTTTGGTAAGGAATAGATTATATGGATCTTTCAAGAAATAAATCCCTGCCTAGGATACGAGCAGGTAGAGGCGGCTCTAGCACAAATGTATCTAGGGTTAAAACCCGAAAACACCACTTTGAGTTAGACTCGAATGGGAATTGGTATATGAAAACGGGCCTTGCTTCACTCTAGGTTATGACACTCCAGGGGATATTCTTAGGATAATTCGTATTTTCTTTACAATCCATTATTAAGGATTGAAATGTAAATTATTCCTCAAAGAAACCATTTTTTTCCAATTATGGGATTTTCCATGCATAGTTTCTTGAACTCTGCTAAGTATTTTGTTAAGTTAAGATTATACATTATGATTCATACACTAATCTAGTGTGTGCCATTATTTAGAAATGTAGTCTAATGGAAGAAGGGTAATCAATACTCGTGGGAAAGGTAGGGATCTCCCTACTGAGCAAGTCAACATAGTCAATGCTGGAGAAGATCAGATCAAGACCATATTGGGACAACATACTCAGGTTGTAAAAAATAACCATTCCACACCTGTGTTGGATTGTTTCATGCGGCAGAATCCCCCATCTTTCAGAAGGACTACTAATACTATCGTTGCTGAGAAATGGATAAAGTCCCTTGAAAAGATATTCATGGCATTAAGATGCAATGAAAATGAAAAGGTAGTACTGGAAGTATATTGTCTCATGGGCGATGATGATCAATGGTGGTCCATGATTTAGAATACCACAGAGGAATAAGAAATATAAGATATAGAATAGAGGACTTTTAAGGAAATATTCTTCGAAAAATATTTCCCTCATGAGAAACAAACTTAAATGAAGAGGAAATCCTTAGATTAAAACAAAGGGAAGAATATAGTGTTGCAGAGTATGAGGATACTTTCACAAGGCTAGCCAGGTATGCTGAAGATTATATACATGACTCAGCAGACAAGATTCATCATTTCTTTGATGGTCTTAAGCCATGTCTTCGAAGGGAACTGGATTCTTAATCATTTTCATCATATGATAAAATTGTATCATGTGCCATAAAAATAGAGAGGGGATTTTCTAGATCAAATATTTTCAAAGGAAACCAAGATAAGAAGTGTTAATCTAATAACAAAGGAAAAGTAGAAGCACCAAAGAAGAGCAAGGGAACAAATCTATTCCCATTATGTGAGAACTGTGGAAAGAATCATCTCAAGAAATGATTGAAAGGCATGAGAGTCTGCTATAACTGCAGAGAAAATGGTCATCAATATGATGAATGAAAGGGGAAGAAACAATTCTATGATATTCAATAATACAATTGCAGAGATATGGGACACTATGCAAATGATTGTCCTAAGTGTCAAAGAAACTTGACTCAGAAAATTCCAAGAGAGTAAGGGAGAGACTTTGCGATTACAACCACGGAGGTTGAAGTTCCTAATGATGTGGTGGTAAGTACTTTAATTGTTTCCTCAAACTTAGCCAACACTTTATTTGATTCTGGATCCTTGCATTCATTTATATCTTCCCAGTTTTCCTGGAAAATTAGATATGTCCTATTTGATTTAATAAAGGAGTTGTCAGTCAAAACTCTCAGGGGATGTACCATTTCAACAAAGGCACGTCGATTAGTCCCCCTCCAGACACCAAATTGTGATTTAGTTTCTAAACATATCATCATTTAAATGACTGAATTTGATATAATTATCAGTATGGATTGGTTGTCAAATTATGATGCAAATATTTATTTTAAGAATAAGGAAGTTACAATTTTTGAAAATGGTGTAGAATCCCTTGTCTTTAGGGCAAAAACTTTTCCACTAGATTCTTATCTAGAACCACCCATAGTTTCTCTACTGAATGCAATACATGGATAGGAAGATAAACCAATATCTATGGGTGAGGAATGAAATATTCAAATTGAAGATGTGCACATAGTGAAAGAATAAATTGATGCATTTTGAGAGGATTTACTTGGAAATCCTCCAAAGTGGGAAGTTGAGTTCTCTATTGATTTAATTCTTGATGCAAGACCTATATCAAAGACTCCCTAGAGAATGGATACTATGGAATTAGTAGAGCTAAAGAAACAAATATAGGATTTGAGTGAAAAAGGATTTATTTGACCTAGTGTTTCTCCAGGGGGAGCCCCTGTCATCTTTTTCAAGAAGAAAGATGGATCCACGAGGCTTTGCATTGATTACAGGAAAATCAAAGCTATTACAATAAATAATAAGTATCCTCTGCCCCAGATGGATGATTTATTTGATCAACTTAAAGGAGCTCAATACTTCTCAAAGATTGACCTTTGATCTGGACATCATCAGTTGCATGTAAGGAAGGAAGATTTTCCTAAGACAACATTTCGGACCAGGTATGAGCATTATGAGTTTACAGTAATGCCTTTTAGACTGAAAAATACCCCCTCTGTTTTCAGGGATTTAATGATAGAGTTTTCAAAGAATATCTTGATAACTTTGTTTTGGTATTCATCGATGATATCCTCATATACTCAAAAAGATATTAAGACTATGTGAATCACATACGGGTCATTCTGCAAACTCTTAGAAGCAATAAATTATATGGGAAGTTTAGCAAGTGTAAATTCTTACTTCAATCAGTTGCTTTTCTAGGCCATATTTCTTGTAACGATGGAATCCTAGTTGATCCTGCGAAGAAAAAGGCAATCCAATATTGGACCATTCCAACAAACATAACTGAGGTATGCAGTTTTATTGGTTTAGAAGGTTATTATCAGAGTTTTGTTCAGAATTTTTCCCGACTAGATAACCGGCTAAGCAAGTTCACACATAAAAGAGTTAAGTTTGTGTGGACAAAAGAATGTACAAAATTCTTCAATGAATTGAAAAAAAGATTGGTTAATGATCCAATTTTTACTCTTCCATATGGAAGTGATGGATTTTTAATATATATCGATGCATCAAAGAATGGAATAGGTTGCGTCCTTATGCAAAACGATAAAGTGATTGCTTATTCATCAAGACAGTTGAAGACTAATGAAAAAAATTATCAAACTCATGATCTTGAGTTATCAGCCTTAATCTTTTATCTGAAAATATGGAGGCATTATCTCTACGGAGAGAGATTCGAGAATTATACGGACCACAAGAGTTTGAAATATATTTTAACACCAAAAGAACACAAAATGAGGCAAATAAGATGGCTCAAGTTACTCAAAGATAACGATTGTTCAATACACTACCACTAAGGAAAGGCGAATAAGGTAAAAAGTTCATTAAGTAGGAAAGATCATGGACTTCTGACTCAAATGAGGATTGAAAGAGATCCTATATTCATGGATATACTCATGATGGATATGAGAATTTTTAAGGAAGGGGAAACATCACTCCTCTTTCAAATGATTGCTAAACCATATTTACTAGAGATGATAAAAAGTTCTCAATCTGATGATGAGAATCTGTATAAGAAAATTAATGTAGTCAAGGATGGGAGACTGGCTGACTTCATGTATGAAGAAGGAGTTAAAAAATTTGGGAAGAGGTTATGCATTCCATAAACACCTGAGATAAAAAGGGAACTATTAGATGATTCTCATAGCTCAAATTTCTCTATACACCTAGGTAGCACCAAGATGTATAGAGATCTGAAGGAATATTATTGGTGGGATAATATGAAGCAAGAAATTACTGACTACGTGTCAAGGTGTCTAGTTTGTCAACAAGTAAAGGCAGAGAGAAAACATCTCAAAGGAGTTATGCAACCTCTACCTATTCCTATGTGGAAGTGGGATAACATTACGATGGATTTTATCACCGGACTACTGAGGAAACCTAGAAGGAATGATGCAATATGGGTAATTGTTGATTGTCTCACTAAATCAGAGCATTTCCTTCCAATAGGATAGTATTTAACACTTTATCACCTCACAAGACTTTATATTAATGAAGTTGTGAGACTTCATGGTGAACCTCTATTGATTGTCTCCGATCGAGATCCTAGGTTTACATCAAAATTATGGAAAAGTATCCATAAGGCTTTGAATACCGAGCTTCTTATGAGTACTATATATCATCCTCAAACTGACGGATAGTCTGAAAGGACTATTAAAACTCTAGAAAACATGCTGAGGTCATGATCTCTTGATTTCCAAGGTATGTGGGATCAATACTTGCCTTTGGTGGAATTTTCCTACAACAATAGTTTCCATTATAGTATTCAAATGGATCCATATGAAGCATTATATGGAAAGAGATGTTGAACTCCAGCTTGTTGGGACGAAGTCTGTGAAAGGAAACTTATAGGCCCATAATATATTGAAGAGATCATGACAAAGGTGAAGAAAATAAAATCCCATATTAAAGTAGCCTAAAGTAGGCAGAAGAGTTATGCTGACAACCAGAGAAATGACGTGGAATTTCAAGTGGGAGATCATGTATTTCAGAAAGTATCTCCATGGAAGGGTGTCTTAAGGTTCAGTAAAAAAGGGAAACTAAGATCCAGGTACATCAGACCATTTGAAATTTTAGAAAGAATCGGAGCTATAGCTTACCGTTTAGCGATGTCGCCAAATCTCTCCATAGTTCATGATGTGTTCCATGTATCATTGTTAAAGAAGTATATTCCAGACTCAACGCATGTACTCACATATGAACAAATAGATCTGGAACCCGATTTTTCATACTGTGAAAAGCCTATCAGTATTCTTGACGCAAGGGAGATGGTATTGAGAAATCAGACAACTCGGCTAGTAAAGGTTATTTGAAGAAATCAGAATATAGAATAAGCAACATGGGAACCTGAGGATGTTATGAAAAAGAATCACCAACATATTTTTTGTTGGATTTATACATAAAATTTTGAGGACGAAATTTCTGAAGGAGGGAATAATGTAGCACCCCAAAAATTTTATGGTATATTTCTCTTAAATACATTCTATTCATCACTTTGTTACTTTGAAATAACAATAGGTTATTTAGGAGATAATCAAAACCTAGGCATTAAATATAAATTTTCCACTTCTATGTTTTGAATTTCGAAAAATGGTCATCTAGAGTTGTGATCAGTAAGTCATTTGGAGTCCGATAGGTGATACTTGATTTTTAGTGAATAGTAACATACCCTTATGAATAGTAATATGAATAGTAATATGACACTTATGAATAGTAAATAATAATAATATTTTATTTTCTTAAGGAAAAAATATACTGAGATCTTAATTAGATTTTCCATGAGAAATAAAACTAATTGCACCTTTAAGATTGTTATTTTTTGAAATAACTATGACTTTATTTAAAAAATAAATGAAAAATATTTAGAAAATTAATTTTGAAAAACGGAGTTCATTTTTAAATTCTACACGTTGAAAAATGGTTAGGGTAGATTTTTGGGATTTTTATGAAAATCTAGAATTTTTGACGAATAGTGAAATACGATAAAATACCATATGTACAAATTATCAGTTCAATACACTATTTATGACATCATAAGTGATGTAAGGACACTTGGTTTGAACTCACATGCACTTATTACTATTAGGGGTCACATGAAACAACACTATTGGTTGTCTTGAGGGAAATAATAAAATAATGAATTGAATATTCAAAATTTACCCCTCTCCTCCACTATAAAAACCCCTCAACACTCCCTCTTCTCTTCACTCCTATAAGCCTGAAATCTCCCCAAATTTCTTCCCAAATACACTTCCCTAGTCTCTGACCACTACCAGGAAGCTCTTGGTCTTTCCAAAAGACCAAAAGCCCTTCTCTTAAGGAGGTTCTCGAGGAAGTTATTTCAAGAGGTAAAACACCTTTCTTTTTCTTTTAGTTTCATTTGAATTTATCTTCATTTGTTATCCTATCCTCACTTCCTCTATCCAAATGATCATGATAACTCTAGTGTCATCTATATAATGGATTTATATCATGTTAATGGAAGAACCATCATCAATATTCTTACTCCCTCCATTTTATTTTTATAAACGAAATCAACATCTAGGAGGTTCTAATTTATAACGTTCATGGATGATGAAGTTTTGTTCTTCAATCGTTCCTTAATTACTAGTCATGAAACCATATTTATGGTTGAACCATGTCATAATATATTTATTTTATCTTGATTAATGTTCTATAATATTTACACGTATATAATATGGAATAATAATACAAAACAAGTTTATTGAGCACAAAACTGCCAAGCCAAATTCAAGCATTTCTTTTTAACTCATCGAATGAGTCATCCTCATGGTATATAACCAGAATCATTATAAAATAATTTATATCTCTTTAATGTCAATAATAATTTATATTAACAATTATGGATTTTTAACTATATTTCAAACCAACTTCCATTCATGAATACAAGTAAACAAATCATGAAACCACGTAAGAAAATGCTTCCAAAACATTAAAATTTAATCTCTTAAACCCATCAAAAATTCCATTAATGAACTTAATAAGTTTATACCATATCAATTAAATGTTTAATAGGTTCTGTAATTATTAATTAATGAATCTAAATTTGATTATTCAGGTCATTAAGAACAATCAAGAACACCTTCGAGAATAAGATAAGGGATCCTCTCTCTCACTTTAGTTCAAGAATCTCCCCTATGTTGTGCTCTTTTATTTTTAATACCTAATGATGGGGTATAATTTCTCACATTCCCCATACTACCCTTGTGACATATAGATAATGGAATACCCCTTTACCTCTCATTAATCCCTCACAGTAACACACATCACCTTGCCGAAATGTTTGTAAGGGGTTTCTCATCTCACTTTCATTTATGTGATATTTTCATTGTTCGCCACTTATCTCTTGTATGTTGTATATTTGTACTGACATTTGATATATAATAACATGATTATATTTATATTAATTTTATTCAATTAATCATTTTAGGATTATTATGTTATGGTCATATGATGCGACCATTTACCTTGTGGTAAGAGTCTTTGTCTCTACTACTATTTTGTTGTGACTAACTTTGTATTGTGCACCTAATAATCCTTATGTGGTGTAACCACTGCCCATTTGAGATCACCATTCATTTTAAAATTATTTTTATATTAAATATCTATAATCTAATATCATGGATATTTTTTTTGTCTAAACCGTATACCATTTTACATACGGTGTTTATTTGGAAAGTTATTTTAATATTGATGAATCTGTATACTCTACTATATACAGATATTGAAAAGGCATATTGCTATTGTATTGAATAAATTTATAAATAATACTTTGGACATGAAGTGGCGGGTGAGGACCACTATATCCCCTCGATGCATCAGTAGGTCAAATGAGACAATCAGTTGACGACAAACACTTAGAGTTTGTTTCCAAAAAATATAACGGGTTTCTACCCATAGAACTAAACCGTTTTAATGGTATTATGGTTTCATGTTCCAAATATATGACGTCCAGTTAATAAGAATTCTATTTATTCATTATCAATTATTATTATTACCCATGAGGTTTTCAGTATAATAAAATCTATGGATGTCATTTCATTCTCAGTTTATTATTGGATTTAGTTATTCATTTATTCACTATGCCATATTGATTATATTAGATTGATTGTGATTAACTTATTATTGTACTCATGCTTCTGCTATTTGTAACCCTTACTGAGAATTTGAGCTCACCCCTTTCATTGTTTACTTTCAGAAGGTGACAAAGAATAGATCGTTTATTGAGTTCTTATAGATGTAGTTTTTTAGTTTCGCTATGTATTGTATTTTGTAAACTTATCCAATGTAATATGAGTAACATCCATGTATCTAGTTTATTCAAGACTACTACACTGATTGTTTCTTCAAGATTTTCATTCCTTCTAACCATGACAATATCACAAGTAATGCACCGGCTCCAGCCTAGAGGGGTCGGGGTGTTACATATGTTATTGAACTAGAATAGTGTATGTGTTGGATTAATTTAATTTAATTTATTTCATGGGTTTAAAATTATTTAATATTTAATTAATTGATGTCTTGTGTGTCATCCCTCAATCAATTATTATGTAGGACCTTCGTTTGAAAGGTTATTTTTTTTTCAATCTTCATTTAATGATTCTTTTTGTTCCCCTCACCTATATGTGTGTTATAATTGATGTAATTAATATAGTTTCCCAAGACATGTGGATGATGTTCATGATAGAACCATAATGATTCCAACCTACTGGATACATAAGTGGATAGGTAAAATTCTATAAATTAGGCCAAGATAAGAAATATGAGTTATTTCACCTATATCAAAGGTTCATTTAATGTCCTCTCGATAAATCAACCATTAGATAAGCTCATGAACTGTTACATAAATTAATTAATTATTTTTTCTATGAATTTTTTATTTTATAGATTTAATATCATGATCACATGAATAAATAAATTAATAAGAAGATATGGAATTTAAATAAATGTATTATTATTAAATTTTTTATCCAACATGGTTAATTAATTAAGTAAAATGTACTTAATATTTACATAAAATATAAAAGATAAAACAAGTAAAAAATTATGTATAAAAATTTAAAATATCTCAACTTAATATTAAGTCAAACTATGTCTTCCATTACTTGATTCAATATGAATTACTTATAATTAAGTGTTTAACCAACCCTCCTTGGGACACATACTTCTATAATGGAGTTATTATGAAGGTTTTTGGTTGACTTAACCATATTAAATTAAGAGAAGTATCCCTATATAGAAATGATATAATGTAGAGGAAAGAGTTGAGGATATCCAAGTCAGGATTCTGTGATTGTGGAGTCTAATAAACAAATAAAGGAGAAGTTAACCTATAGTTATAAAAGATGTTCCTACCAAAATATCTTCAAGTAGCTAGTCCAACCATTATTGGGGTTATGAAAAAGTTCATATGGATCCTTTCCTCTACAATTTCCTTGCAACTAGACATCACGATTTCAATGGTGAGGGCTATTGGGGCTTAATAAAATAGTGGGAGATTTAATAAAAATAATAATTTATTATTTCTCACATAATGTTTAATCACAAAAAATTAATAATAACCTGAAATTTTATAATTTTAGAGAATGGAAAGTTCATCATCCACACTTTCCCAATGATATATATTTTAAAAAAAACCTCCTCAATGGAAGTAACTTCTAGTAATAGTTCATATGCCTTTGGGTTGTGTTGCAACATAAACAGAAATCCTAAATTATAGAATTATGAATTATTGATCATCATAATAAGGAGGAAAGTGATGAAGAGTTCCTTTTCTATGAAAAACATTTAACCAATAGAGTTAAAATTTAATGTTTGATGCTTTCATCTATTTCTATTTATCTCATGAAGTCTCGAAAAAAAATTGATCCAAATAAATTTCTTGAGCACCTATGAGGATTATAATAGGAGAGATCTAGATAAGAATAGTTTTATATTTCCAAACACTAATTTAGAGTGTGTTTATAGAAGGGGCGCCAGCTGTGCCTCACATGGTCATGCTCATTGGCTATATTTTGTGCCTACAAGTTCTGGGGTTTAAAATCCCTAATGAACTACACACTGATATCTTTCTAGAATAAATACCTCATATTTTATTTATTTTTTTTGTTAATTTTAATATGATAAACATTGAAAAGTATCTTTTAGATGTTCACACTCTTCTTCACCATTTGGATAAGGAAACAAAACACAAAAATCCTTTTTTCCTTATACTGAATAAATTGATGGGGAAAGATAAGTTATTCAAAATCAAATATTATTCATACCCTTCCAAGAAAAGGAATATCAAGGGTAATGAGAGGTAATATGATGCTTTTTTTTCTTGTGGAAAGAAGGTACACTAGAAGAAAAACTGCACCAAACCAAAGTAATAAGGGGATTCTTAAGGTGAGTTTTTTATCGAGTGAAATTTATCTATTTCTACAAATTGAGTATTATATATAGATTATTGTAATCAAACACACACACAGATATATATATACACATATATATATATATATATAAGAACCAAGCATATTTAGAAGAATTGAAAGAGGGGATATAGATAATCATGTAGCCAGTGGAGCTAAACTTAATGATGTAGCTATCAAGAACTATCACCACACGTTTCTAACCATAATGATCTTGTTTTTTAAAGATTGTTATTTTGTGCCATCTATTACCAAAAACATTATTTATATATCTAGACTTAATACAAATGGTTTTATTTTCAAGTTCAAAAATAAATGTTTCAACTTTTATAAAGAATAATTTTTATAGAAAGGCACATTTAAATACTTTTATATATGTGTTAAATTACAAAAACCAAGTAATGAAAATCAATAATAAAACTACTTCTCATAACTAATACCACGCCCAACTTTAGAATCACTAACTAGTTCTTGTAAATGAAAAACACATGAATAAATTATTCAATGGTGTATATTTAGATTCATTTGAACTAAAACCACTTGGTATATGTCACACATGTTTACAAGATAAAATAAGAAAATCCCCATTTATTAGAAAAGGTGAAAATGCCAAAGAGATTGTTGAATTAGTTCATACAGATGTGTGTTGTCCATTTACTATTAATGAAAGAGGTGGGTAATCATATTTCATAGTGTTTACTAATAACTTTAGAACATATGGATATGTCTACTTGATGAGGTATACGTCAGATTCTTTTAAAAAATTAAATGAATACATGAAAAAAGTTGTGAACCAGCATGATAAGAAGATTAAGAAACTCCCCTCAGAACGTGGGGAAGAGTATATTAATCAAGTATACATTGATTAACTATAGTAATTTGGGACCCTATTCCAACTCAATCATCCATATACACCTCAATGAAATGGTGTAAGTGAATGGAGGAAAAAAACTATGATATAAATGATAATATTAACAATTATCCGTGTGAGTTTTTTATTGTCATATTAGGGATACATGTTTCTAAAAACAACACAAATACTAAACCAAGTGCCAAATAAAGTGGAATATTTTATACCATTCCATTTATGGAGTGGAATTAAATCCGTGTTGTCATACTTGTGTGGGGTTGTGAAGCGCTTATTAAGGACTCTTCTTGTTACAAAATTTCACCCCAAGAAATAAAGTGTACCATTATAGTATATTTCAAGGAATCTAGGGGATATAACCTATATGAAACCTAATACAAAAATGAAATAGTGGGAATAAATTTATTATTCCTTAAGAGGGTGAACATATCTAAAATTTATAGTAGGAGAGAGATAGATGTTGTTGAAGTTGAGCCTCAAGGTATATAAGAGTTAGTACCGGAACATATTGCAAAACTAACTATGGAATAAAAAGTTATTCCAAAGGAATAAGTACTAAATTAAAGCACAAGAGAGGTTAGAGAACTAGAATGGTTTATTTTTCCTATCACTGAGTATGGTGATTCATTATTATTTGATAATAATGATCCTTTAATCTACAAGTAACCAGTAAGTGGAACAAATATTTTCAAATGGAAATAATCCATGAATTATGAAATGAATTCCACATACCAAAACCAAGTATATATTTCAAAAAACCCTCTAGTAGTTGTAAAGCCCATTTTTATAAGTGGGTATTCAAGAAGAAATTTGAAATATAATAACAAGACAATACCTATAAGAAAAAACTGGTTGCAAAAGGTTTTAACTAGTGTCAAGGTAATAACTATGATGAAACATTTTCATTGGTTTCCATTACAGGATTCAATGATTATGATATTTGGAAATGGATGTCAAAACTACCTTCCTTAATGATAACCTTTGGGAAGATATCTACATGAAATAACGTGAATATTTTGTGAGCCTAAAAAATTCTAACAGGGTTTTCAAAATGAAAAAAATAATTTATGGATTGATCCGAGCATAAAGGTCATAAAACATTTGGTTTGATATGGTGATAAAGGAATTTGGTTTCATAAAAAATGAATGTGAGCCTTGTATCTACATATGGTTTATTGGGAGTGCGTTTGTTTTTATAATAGTATATATGGATTACATAGTACTTATTGGAAATGAGATACTAGTCTTATAGTATGTTAAGGCCTAGTTGAATAAAGGATTCTTCATGAAGAACATAGGTGAGAAAATATATATTATTGGGTTCAATATCCATCAAGATAGATCTATTTGGATTCTCATCCAAATTCAAAGTACATATATTGACATGATACTCAATACATTCAGTATCGAACAATCCAGGAGGGGGTTGTTTCTATTTTCACACGACATTCCTCTTTCTAGGAAATGTCTCCTTAGTCATATGAGGAAAGAAATAAATTATAAAATATTCCATACATGACAGTGATTCGGTCAGTCATTTATGAAATGATACATACTAGGCATAGATGTAACCTAATAAATAAGAATAGTAGGAAGATATCAAGCTGACCCAAGTGACCTCCATTGGATGGAAGATAAGAAAATAATTAAGTATTTGTGGCATACTAAGGATATGTTTTTTATGGAGGATATGAGTAACTATTCATAAAAGGATATGAAAATTATAGTTTCATAACATATCAACATGACATTTAGCATCAAATGGGATACATATTCACATTGAAAGGAGGTACTATGGGTTGGAAGGGATCAAATAAGGTCGTGGTCACAAATTCTATGGCAGAGACCAAGTTTATTTTGACTTCTGAGTTTTCTAATGAAGTAGTATAGATTTAGAAACTCATAAAAGATCATTATGTGGTAAATAATAGTGAAGATCCTATCACATATTTTTGTGATAATACTGAAGTGATGGATCTCACAAAAGAGCTAAGGTAACATCAGTCGAGGATGAAAGTACTTAAGACATATCATATATTTATGGACTTCACATAGATAGTTGATGTTTTTGTGAAAAATATTTCAATGGAATATAATGTGGAAGACCCCTTGACTAAAATATTGACTCAGAAAGAACATAATTATTAGGTGAGGTATTTTGTACTAAAATTCATAGGTAGTTGTCTCTTGTCTAAGTGGGTGTTTTTTGGAGTGGGTTTCCTAGGACCAACTATTTATACACTGATTACATATATATTTGATCATTTGAATATTAATAAAATATATTATTACATATTTCTCATTATTCTACATGACTTTAATGTAACAATTTCTTAGTGTATCTCTCGCATTGTTAAGGTCATAACAATTCCCCGATATTATGAGAACCTCAATGTTCTATGAGGATATTATTTAATATAGTTTTTTGGGTTGGTAACATACCATGAAAGGGAACATAGTATGTATACTATCAGGTGCGAGTAATAATAATAAGGTAAGACTTATTATCATGAAGTTCACACTTTGTAATATCTAAGACGATAGATTATGAGAATAGATGTGGTAGTAGAAATTCCATATGTTTTAGTGTCATTGGATATTAATATCTGTGATCATGTGTAATGTCTCTTAGAATTTAAGATTATCAGTAATGAATTTCATGACTCATACACTTAGGTTTTCAAAAGAAAACATTAATGCCATATGTTGGGAGGAAGTAGGGAACATTGGGCATATCACAAATGACATGATATTAAAGGATACAATGAGGAAGAAGTTTTTCCTTCAATCTTAATGGATGTTGATATATTGTCCCTTCTATTAGAATAAAACTATATCCTTAAATTCCATGGACATGGTGTAACAACATGTTTATTTTAGATAGTCAAAAAAATAATTATCAATCATATAGGGTGCTGACATAGATGTGGATCCTTCTTGATGAGATATTATGATAATTGGATTACATTACACAATGATTGTTCGTATATGGTTTTCAGTGTTAAGATATTAAGTTATTTCTCCCGGGTTCTTTGACCTACTATTAGATAGTAATCTTGGTCTTTAGGCAATCCCACATAATACCAATGATAAAGAATCCTACAGGGTCACACACTATGTGTATTGATTAATCTCCATTAAATTCTTTTTGAATTTAATTAATTTAATAACTATCATTCTCAAGACAAAGTAATAATTTTTTTATGTATTACATGAAATAAAAAAATATTTATTCACCAAATCATGAATTAAATATATTTATTTATTTCATTGAATATTAAATAAATATTTGTTCACCAGTATGTGGAAAAAATAATTATTTATGAATAAAATATTTATTTGTGTATTTTAAAAATGTTGAGGAGTTCAAATGGATCGAGACCATGTATGATGATGAATATTTATTTACAAGTTGGTAAATATTATTTATTTTTGTGGAGGTTAGTGTGCTCCAAATAATAATAATAATAATAGTATTATTATTATGTGGCATGGAGTTTATTAAATATTATAATATCATTTAAGGGTCGACATGAAATTAAATAATATTTTATCCTAAACACTAACTCTATAAATATACGGTTATGTCTATTGTGTATGGTGACACAAAAATAGAGAATCTTTGTGCATAATGAAATTCTCTCATGACTTCTCCTTCTATCTCCCTCTTAAAAATGAGAAATGAAAAAGAGATTCCTTCAATATGAAAAAAAGATAGATCAATATGAAAAACAAAATACACCTTATTTTCTATGCTAGAAATTGGAAACCAATTAGTTTTTCTTAGAGATCAAAGGAGCATGGGAGGAAAACTACCAGAGAGATTTTACCATTATATCCTCAGATCGCAATGTAGGAAATCTGAAAAGGGACTTTCAAAAGATTAGTATCACCAATGAAGAGATAATCTTATGTCAAGGTATTTATTTTCATCATGATCTAAATAAATTAATCTTAATTTTAACATGAAATATATTTTCTCAGGGTTTTGATAAAAAAATATTAAAATTAATTTTCATCTATCTCCCACATTCACACACTTTAACAGTACCCAAAATCTACATGGGTTTTGTTTTCTGGGAGTAGATGAGGTATTTTAGAGAGTGTTTTCCTCCATGTTATGGGTAGATATACTTTCTAAGGAATATGAAATATTGGATCAATTTTTGGGTTTATGGGATGGGTTGAGGACTTGGAAAGAGGTTTCCAAAGGGATTAGAGTGAGTTAGCTTGTAAAAGTCCCTTGGTAGCTAGATCGGGTTAAAATACGGTATCATAAGAGAATGAGGATTAGTCCATATGGATAGGTTTATTAATATTAAATAGGATTTTATAACACCATTTGGTATTGGATACAACTTGGTGATAATGAGAATAGAGAGAGAAGGGTCTAAAGGACCCTATTAGACACCCTAGAGGGTGGGGTGAGAATGTCAGGAGGACCATCATGTTGTGATTGTGTGACCAAGTTGGTCTAGGGATGATTATCCTATTATTATTGATGGATGAGAAGAAATATTTGAAGGTGAAGGTATAGGTCTTGAGTTACTAACTCCTTGATTTTAGATGATGAGCTTATGCGGCGGTCAATATACCCAATTTATTATTTCATGTGTCTACTGACCATGTACATGTGATTATTGAAGGATCTCAGTGTAGCAAATGATGGGTCCTGAGGAATGGACTCAAAATGAGTGATATGGAATTTGAATAATCCTACCTTGATAGAGAAGGTAGTGGTTAGGATGTGATATTAGGCCCCACATAGAGTGATAAGGTATTGGTCAGGATAATAACATTACAATAAGAGAGAAGTTATTGAGATGGACCACATGGAGTGAGGATGTTAGTCTAGGTTATCACATGATATCATACCCTACCTTGATTTATAGGGTAGTGGTCAGTATAATGACCTCATCCTAAGTGAGAAGATATTGGAATGGGCCTCCTTGAGTGAGAAGGTTGAACCATGGGTTGATTAAAAACCTTACCTTGAGTGATAAGGTAATAGTCAAGATGTGATATAATGTGTTACCTCAAGTGATATTGTAGTGTTCAAGACATTGTTGGAAACCTCCCTTGAGTGATATGGGATGGTCTAATACTTGGAAACATGACCAACTTGAGTGAGATTGCTGGTATATGTATTGAATACAGGTCCCTACCATGCATCTTTGGGTAGTGATTAGAACTTGGTGACACCATACCCATATTCTTTGGGTATAGGTTACATTATATTGAATGAGGTGATTAGATTATGGAAGATGATGAATTAGTTATGGTTAGTTGTCAAGGTTTTATTGTTATCACACGATGACCCAATATGAATGCTTCTTATGTTATTTATTTTTCTTTTGAATACACACACATATGGTGTTGTATATTATGTGAATGTTGTGAGACCATACTACGTTTTACTTCTTAAAACCCACATGAGAACTCAGTTTCATGTGCATACCTTATGTATGATTTAAGGTTGAGAACATGTTGTGAAATGGATCAAGCTGGAGTAGCTTGACGGGGATTTAGAGACTATGTTGTGGTGAGGCTTAGGTATATCAGTAGAGAATCTTATATATATCTTCTATTATGATTATTTGTATATGAGACCGACCTAGTAGATGATCAGTGGGATTATATGATTGTATGATTTCACATGGTAAATTTTTTATAGAATTTATATGTCTTATATATTATATGTATGCTTATGTTTATATACACCACCATATGTACTCGTATGTTTACCTTATGCATTGTTTATCTTATGTATTATTTATTATATGTACTCTTATGATTTTATTTTGGATGATATTTGGTTATTTATACTAATTTTTTACTTTGAATTGTGTATATAGTCCCACTAATGTGTGATTTAAGCCCTATCCACTAGTCTATAACCTTTGGAATATAGGAAGGAATGCTTCAAGCCATGTTACATAATTAGTTGAGACACTAATGAGTGATATTTGGCTGGAGCATGAAAACATAGTATCAGAGTATCTTTTCTTTTCTATTACTATTTTAGATATATAAGATTGCTAATATTAACTTTTCAAAGCTCTCAATGGACTTTATAATAGTTATTTGTGAATACCTTTCTAGTAGTAAGTATAGGTTTCTATGGTTAGAGGAATTCTATTTTGGGATTTTATTGTTGCAGTTGAGATATTTATTCAAATATTATGTTCTTATTCAACGTTTTTGTATGTAGTTTTAACTCTTGGACCACGATGGAAAGAGGTATCGTCATGCATAATTATTAACACATAATATTAACATTATGCATATATTATTGTGTGTTATTTATTTCATTGATAAAGGTGGGTTCATTTTTTTAATGTTTCTAGAATAACATATATGGTGTTTTATTATATAAATTGCTTGGGAAATTCTGATCAGTTGAAGCAAAATATCTCAATCTGATGACATTCCATGTGAATATTATGATGAGACCATCTCTAATGTTGGTTATACAATATCGTTATGAAATGGATGTATAGATTCCCATGTTAGGATAGGGAAGGAATTATATACCATTATTATAGAGGCTTTGTGGGTTCATTATAGGCATGAGATTATAGATATGTGATCTAAGGATGGGTATAGGTTTCCTAGAGAATGTGGGTACCCCTGAGCTAGTGGAGTGAAAACACATGGAAATGATTTAGGTTCATGAGATGTGGAGCACTTGGTGTTCTTTGAGATTTAAGAGTTGGTTCTAGATAGAATGATTGATTTTATGCCTATCCTTATTGAATTTTGGATTCACTTTAATGTGGTGTAGTTGGAACATGGGTATAATCTCATGGTTTTAGAATTATTCCTAGGTGGTGGAAAATTGTGTGGTTTTCAATGTAATGAATGAGATGCCTCATGTTTTTGGGAATAAAAAGAGAAGGTGATTTTATTTAGATGTGATTGACATGCATGAGAATCATAATTAGTGGGTTAGGTTAATAATCCTAGGTTTGATGGGAAGAGACTCTTGGGAGCATGAGATAAGCCATGTTATTGAGTTTTATGGGATAATACATTTATTTGATTTGTATGAGGTTGAAATAGATAGTAGAAAGGAACCTGTTGGAGGGTTATTAGGGTTATACTCTCCATATAAATAAGAGGGTATGGGTTGTCATGTATTTGTAGTAAAATCCTTTATTCACAAGGGATGGTACACTCTGGGTTTTAATGGTTCCCATTTAGTTGTGGTTTTGTGAGATAATGTGTGTGGGTCAATGGCCAATGTATTTAATGAGACAATTGTGGGAACTGTGCCCCATGGTTAAGGTGATAATTAGAGCTGCCTATTTGTATGGTTAATCTAATCTAGGATATTAATAGGAGTTTCTAGGATGAGTGAGAATGGATCTCAAAGAGGAACATGTTTGTAATGTTGGGACACATCTAGGTTGGTGCTCGAGGATCAGTGTAAGGGAATACATATAGTGTGGATTTATCCTTTAAATATTGTAGGGTGAGACCCTCATTATTAATATAATTTTAGGTGATGTTGAGACTAATGTTCCTAGTGTCATGCTAATGGGAAATGATTTATGTTTTTCATTGGAACTCAAGTATGAGTTGGACAAAACCATCTTGTCATTATATTAGGTAATGTATGGAGCATAGACTATGGATACCATGTGTTTTTTTCAAGAGGGGGAATGATAATGAAATACCTATTGGATTAAAAGTGATGGAAGTAATGACTAGAGGTAGGGGTGAATACTCATTTAAAAATTCTAAAGACAAAACTATCATAGTATTATTAATTATAGAAATTTTAGATAGTGTTGTGTTTGAGAAGTTTAGTGCACTGGAAATAAAAATAAATAACACAATAAATTTATACTATTTAAGATCATTAAGATCTTAGTCCACTTTTAAACCTTTTTTACTTTGTGAGAATATTGGTACAAACTTAGAAATTCACATTTAGAGGTGTGAGAACCGATTACATCCTCTTCATTTAATAAATACATAGTGGAAGAACATAGAATTTTTATTATATTCTTTAACATAGTATGTGTCCTACCATTTATTTAGGATTCACAACCCAAAAAATCATTTTGGGTGGTAGAATAACCAAATATAAATGAACTTATTTTGATTAGGAAAAGTATAAAACGACATGAAAAAATTAAAAATAGATAAAGAAAATATAATAAAAATAAAAAAATAAAATGAAACCCAATAGAAAGATATCATAATTAATATGTTGGATATTAAATGATCATGAGAACTTCAGTAGTAGAGTATGGTATAGTATAATTCACTTCATAATCATAATAAATAAACAGAACTCTTGAAAGAACTTCATTAAATATCAAGAATATTTTTCTAGTTGTAAGGATTCCAAAATTGATTAAGTGTCAAAGTAGAAGCATCTACACTATATGCCTTTATAACATTTTATCAAAGAATCAACAATTTTAATCTTTTATCTCTTGACACAGAAGCTTCCCAACCTTAAAACCACCTAATAATGGATTTAAATATTAAAAATAATGAAACACATCATTAACTTTTAATACGTCACACGTGATAAATTATAATATTGAATATATTTAATTTCAACATTAAAATGCTTAATCAAATTTCTAATATTTTTTTAGATAAATGATCTTTTTTCAATTATTTAAAACAATTAAAATATCTCTCATAAATATTCAATAAATGAATAATTAAAAAAATAATATAAAAGGGAGTATAAAATTAATAACATGAAAATTATTATTTTCATAAGAATTTCAATGATGATTTTAATTCAATGGTTTATGGAAAATTTGTTATAATATAAAATTTATTTACAAAAGAATAAAATTTTTAGTTTTTTTAATAAACATGTAGTTTATATTTTTTAAAATAACTCTAAAATAGAGTATGAAATAATAATATGTAACTCATTAATTTCTAAAAATATTTATAATATATTTTTTGTACTAAACAGTTTTCACATAGTTGATATGTTATATATTTATTTTTCAATGTAATACAATGATAAAAATCAAATGAATTAACTTTGAGTTAATAAATTTATCAATTTAATGAATAAACTATTCACTCTATATTTTTTTTATAGATTAAACAATGTAAAAAAATGACTGTGAAATCACATGCATCCGATATGAATACCATGCACTAATGGTCAATATAATTACCATACCATCACACACAGTCACTTAAAGAATAATTTACAATCAGTATAAAATATATTCACAACCAATAATAAATATAATTTATAAATGTAGTAGAGAAAACATCAAGGTAACTTGAAAAGCATATGCACGGTATGTTGTACACTCTCACAGTAGGTACTTTAGTGTTTTTGACGGTAAAAAATATTAATTCCTCACATTAAGTATAGATCTCCTTTAATAGTAGCTCCCACTCATGAAAACAACAAAATAATCAGATGGTAGGCACACCTTCACTATGGTTACTCCCAAGAAAATTTTTTATGGACCAGATGGTATCACTAGAGCTTGTGCATGCTACGGATAGTTGAGCTCTCAGATTGGAAGGATTTGAATGATCAGAAATGATCTTGCATATTCTATTTCATGACATGTGATTAAAGTGTTGCTGTTATGAGGAGATGAATTTTAGAGAAAGAGTGGTTGAACTTGACCTTAGGTGCTTGTGTCACGCGTTGCTGAAAAGGCTAGGTGAATTTATATAGGCTTGGAGGATAAAGCTATATTTGTTGAATCAGGTGGTGTCACAATACTATATATGTGAAATACCGAATCTTGAAGAAAATTTAGTTGAGTTTCTACCATGAATTAAGCCTAGTATAGGAGGAGATGAATTTTTTTGGTGCACCTGGATGGAGGAGGATGAACTGTCGTGTTGTTGTAGAGAAGGATAGGAAAAAAATAATATATATACTTTATATTTTATATACAATCTAATATATATTATTGAGTCAAACATTATACTTATTATTTTTCCCTTCCTCTAGTTTTGGAAATCACAAAATTCTTCTTAAATACATTATCACTAACTTTTGATGTCCACAATGTTTATGAATGTTATTGTAGAAAACATAATCTTTTACCAAAATTAGAATATTTCATAATGAATTAAAAAAATTGGTATTCCCTCATTAAGATTATCAAAATGAGTATGGATCTGATAAAAATCATATTTTCTTTTACCAGACTAGATTTAAGAGTTTCTATCTTGTCTTTTGTATCGACAAAGTCTTAATAATCGTATTGATACCCATGCCAATGAAAATAAGATTGATACTCAGAAATATTAGAGCATTAACATAGTAAAAGAATTCTATCATAATGACTTAAGTTTATTACCGTATATGGAAAACATTATTTCTAATGTATGAAAAGCTTTTTTACACCGTAATGGTGTAAAACCAATATAATTTCAAACATTCATTTAGGCCAGAGAGGTATGATATATCTAGTGCCAGGTGTCAAAGTCTTTGCAACACACTGAGAGAAAATATGACCTTAGGGAGAAAATATGGCCACTGTGAGGGTTTCTTATAAATACCCAGTTATTCAAATAGTTTGGTGTTGATCAATTTATTTTCAATTTCTCATTATCTAGGAGATTTGAAAATTACACTATGTGAAAGTCTTGTTCTTGGCCGTTTTAATTGTTTAGAGTTTTTTTACTTCTAAGTAAAACTTCTCCAGGTTGAATCCTTACAAAATTTTACATTTTAATCATTCATCTGATTGTTTTGATTATGATTGTGGGATTCCAATTATATAAAGATGGATAATCTGATCATCTTGGTTGAGGGCCCATAGGGATACTAAGATAGAGAATATGATCCACTGGCTCAAGGTCTTCCATTGCTAGGAAAACAGTGCAGATCTTCATATCGAGGGATTTACTTGTTGAGGAAATACATACTTTATTATAAGTATAAATCAAGGGATACCATTAGTCAAGGTTATTGACTTTATTACCCTTAAGATTAAAAGAGATATCTTTTCAATAATGTCTACAAGTCATTCTTACATAAATTTCCTATTGTGTTAATTTTTTCTTACAATTTTCATTTTCCGCTACGTATATTAATAGTAAAGTTGATCTTTATATTAAACTTACTGTATTCTATTTTTTAAATCAAAATTATTCTGATTACGAAAATCGTACTCTGATTAATTGAATCTACTATAAATCCAATCTGTTTACTTTGATATAATCAAATCATATATGATTAAAATTGTTTTACTCTAATTTACTGAAATAAATCTCGATTATGATACTTTGATATAATCAGACTGAGGGAAATGTATGAATTTGATAAGTTTAATTTAATAGGTTTTTGAATTTTTATAGTTTAAACCCTTTTAAAATAATGTTTTCTAAAATGAATATTTTCCCCCTCTTGTAATAGAGTAATCTAGACCATATTATTTCAATCCTAATATAAATATAACTAATATTTATATCCAACAATTGGTGTCATAAAAGAATTCCACTGCTCTAATACTTTATGGGGTTTTACTATTTTCACTATTTCAATTTTATTATGTTTTGTTATAAACTTTTTGTTTATTAAACTTCACTACATTTACATGTTTGTGGAAATGAATGTTTTTCCCTTAATATGTAATGTATTAATGTCAAATCCATAGAAATTATCAAACCAAATAGACCTCCAATTTTTTATAGAGATGACAATGAATACATAAAAGATAGAATTAATACACTCATTATCAAAACTGGTGTTGATTACTTTGTAATACTGATTGGAGATCACAAAATTCTCTATAACAAAGTTACAACCTTCACTCATGATGAAAATAAAGAATATCAACTAAACTATAGAGTTAGAAATAAATTGTTATGATCCATGAACAGAAGAATATATAGCCAAATGGCATTTTATGAATCCTCTAACAGTATTTGGAAAGTATTATAGGGAACACATTTATGTACATCACATTTTCATGAAACTCGAATAGAAATTCTTAGAGTTTATTTTCAATATATCAATTTCTTATTCGGTGAATCAGTTTCTAAAATTAATTAGATATTCATTATGATTATTAATTTATTACAAGATATTGGTGATAAAGGATTCGTTGATAACATTATTGTTGAGAGAAATCATTGATTTTATTCCCAATTAATGGGAGTCTAAAAGATCTATTATTGTTGAAATAATAAATGTTATAAATAACACCCTAGATGATATTATTGGAACCTTGATGAAATATGAGTGTAGATTAGAATGAGATGTAGATAAATAATAAAAATAATAATGATGGAGTTTTCTTTGGTAAGTCAACATTTCTTACTAGAAATCTAACTCTTGAAAAGGATGTTAGATATTCAAGAAAAAAATAATTTGTTATTCAATATGATTTTTTCTATTTCTGAACACTCTAAAAGTGAATTAGCTAACTTGGTCTAAAATATGAGTAAGATAATTTTCATGAAATATTTTCAGTATTGGTACAAAAAAGGTTTTAAATAAATAATTGACAAAAATGATGAAGTTAGCTTGTATGAATGTAAGAAAGATAGACATATCAGATCATATTTTCCAAAGATAAATAAAAAGGATAGTAAAGATATAAATTCAGAAATGAATGACAAAAATCATTACAAATATAAGGGAAAGAATGTTCTAAAGGCCACTGACACTTGGATTGAAAGTAGAGTCAAATCTTCAGAAAATTCATCTAATAATTTATGTTATGGATAAAGGAACATATGACTTTATTCTCATGTACAGATTTTAAATCAATGTATTATATAAATGGTACACACTACTGAAAAACGTAACAAAATTTCCTTAAGTGATAATTATTCTAATAAGGAGGATTGAATTTACTCAGATGAGGAATATTCCTTAGTAGAAGATAATACGTTACCTTATTATGATGAAGTATATCATTATTCTAAAAATTTATAAAATGAAAATTGTAAAATTTATAAATATCATGATAAGGCAAATTCAATAATAATTTTTTTAAAAATAAAAAATAATATCTTTCTAAATATCTTGATAAGGCCAATTCCAAAAAGGATTATTTTTCAAATGATTTTAAAAAAGTAATTTTGGAAAGATATAGTTTATAAACTAGTTTGGATGAACTTATTTTCAAATCTATTACAAAAGTATAAAATTTATTATTTGAAGAAAATTATTCAAACTTTAGTACTGGTAAAGAAAAATTCGAAAAAATTTATAAATTCATTTTTTCTCATGGAACTAGTTTTGGAATGGGGTTTACTTATAATAAAACTATTTTTAGTAAAAATTTATTCATTACAAATAATTACCCTTTTTGTACTAAATGTCAAAGTGGTTGTGATTGGAAGAAAAATTGTTCTCTTAATAAAGTTAAGTCCATAGGTTTCCACAAAGCCTATTTTTCAAAATAAACGTGGATTCCTAATATTTTGTTTTTCGACATTACCAGACCAAAGAAGGTTTGGGTGCCAAAATTCTAATTTTTTGTTTTTAAAAAATCAAAGAAAGTATAAAAAACAAGAATACATGGTACATGGATAGTAGATTTTATAGGCATACTACTGGTAACAAACTGTTTAAAAAAAACTCAATATGAAAGGTGGAATAGTTAACTTTGGAGATAATGCTTAAGGAGAGATTATTAGTGTAGGTAACATTATTATTCTTAGTAAAGCTTTGATATATAAGTTTTGGTTTTTTAAAATACTTAAGAATATCCTTATAAGCATAATTAAATTATCTGATGAATGTTACCTTATGAAATTTAGAAATGATAAATGTGTTGTACAAAATTCCAAGGATGAATTCATTATTTCTACCCATCGACATTAGAATGTCTATGCACTTAACATAGAATACCTTAAGATCCAAGATAGGTCTTTCCATAGTGTAATGGAAGATCAATTATTTTTATTTTATATAAGGATAAGAATATTTAATATAAGAAAATTATCCATGATGACTAAGAAAATATTTGTTAAGGATTTTCCAGAACATAGGTTTGATTATTCAAAAGTCTGCAACCCTTGTCAATATGGTATGAAACATAATTCAAGTTTTAAATTTATTAGTGAAGTTTCAAGTACTAATGCTTTACACTTAGTGCACATGTAATTATTTGTTCCTATACAAAATAAGAGTATTAGAGGAAAATATTATGTATTTGTTTTAGTGGATGACTATAATAGATACAAAAGGGTTTATTTTCTCTCAAAGAAATATGATAATTTTTGTTATTTCAAATATTTTTTTATCTAAAGTTAAAAATTAGAAAAACATTCCTTTAATAACTATACATGGAGATCACGGTGGAGAATTTAGAAATCATGAATTTGAAAATTTTTATAGTAAGAAAGGTATATAAAATAACATTTCAGATCATAGAACTCCTTAGAAAAATGGTGTTGTTGAAAGAATAGGTAGAATTCGTCAAGAAATAACAAGAACCATGTTGTATGAATACTCAATTTCTAAATATTTTTGGGATGAAGTGGTTAGTACTGATTTCTATACTATAAATAGATTTTTTATTTTAAATTTTCTCAATAAAACTACTTATGAGTGGTGAACATGCCAAAAACCAAAATTTTCTTACACTAGTGTATTTGGATGTTATGTATTCATATTTAATATAAAATATAACTTACATAAATATTTACAGAAATATGATGAATGAATATTTTTAGGTCATTCCTCCAACGGTAAGGCATATAGAGTTTTTAATAAAAATTCTTGTACTATTGAGAAAATAGTACATGTTATGTTTGATGAAACCGACCCTTTTGTTTTCAAACAACCCCAACTAATATCCTTAGATTTTATTTCTAAAACTAAATGTAAAACTTTGTTAGAAAGGTTTTATAATAAGTAAAAAAATCTGGAATTAGTTTTTTTTGGTTATTCCTCAAAAAAATTTCTACCTTATATTGAAGAATAGACTTTACAAAACCCAAGAAGTCAGTTGTTTCTTAGGAATAATCCTAGTGATAATATCATTGGTGATGTTGATCAACCTATTATTAATAGAAGTTACTTATGAAATGAAATTTAAAATCTTTAGTCATTATCTAAATTTGAACCTCAGAATCATAATGATGCTTTAGGTGATGGGGATTGGATTAAGTCAATGAAAAATGAGATTAATGAATTTGAAAGGAATAGTGTTTGGATTTTTGTTAAACAGCCTAAATAAATCTCTATAATTGGGGGAAAATGTGTTTTTAGAAACCAATCTGATGAAAATGGAATAATCATTAAAAATAAAGGCAGAATTTTTGCAAAAGTTTATAATAAACAAGAACGAATAGACTAAGAAGAAACCTATGAACTGGAAACTAAACTAGAATCTATTTTCATTCTACTAGACTTTTCAACATTCTTTAATTTAAAACTTTTTATAATATATGTGATGTTTTCTCTTTTTTATTGGATATGTTTAGGAGGAAGTTTATGTTGAACAACCCCATGAGTTTGAAAACAAAAAACATCATTAATACATTTTTAAACTTACCAAAGATTTATATGGACTTAAACAATCCCCTATATCCAGGTATGATTGATTAATATGATTTTTGTTACACAAAAAAATTTACTAAGGGAGTTCCCAGTCCAGATATTTTTATATAATAATCTAAAAAAATATTATAATTATACAAATTTATGTTGATGACATTATATTTGGATAAAAAAAACTCATTAACAGAATCTTTTTTGGATCTTAGGATATCTGAGTTTGAGCTGAGTATGATGGGTGAGTTACCATTTTCCTTGGATTTCAAATATCACAAAAACCAGAAGGAATATATATATATATATATATCAACATAATTATATAATGGATCTTTATAAAAAGATTGGGTAAAAAATAATAAAATTTTAAATACACAAATCAGTACCTCAAATACCATTGATCTTGATGAGGATGAGTGATTGGTTGATCAAAAAAAATTAGAGGTATGATAGGAAGATTGATTTTCTTAATGGATATTCACCCAAACATAATTTGTTCTATATTATTATGTGCAATATATCATGAAAATCCAAATTATTAACACTTAAAAGATGTCAAAATAAGTTTTCATTATCTTAAGGGTATTATAGATTTAGGACTTTTCTATTAATCAAGAAATGTTTTTGAGTTAATTTTTTTTCAAACGCTAACTTTGTGGTTATATAATGGATATGAAAAGAATATTTACAACTTTTCATTTATTAGGAGATTATTTATTTTATTGTTCATGTAAGAAACAACAGTCAGTATCACATTCCACCACTGAAACTGAATATGTGGAAACTAGAAGATATTGTGATCATGTGTTGTAGATGCAATACACACTCAGTGACTATGAATTTACTTTTACTAAAACTCAAATACTACATGAAAATACTAGTTCCATTACATTTAGTAAAAATACAACACATCACTCATGTACTAAACACATAGATATAAGACACCATTTCCTCTTGGATCATACACAAGATTGAGATATCATATTACAATTCATCAGAATGCAAGATCAAATTGTAAATTTTTTTACAAAACCATTTCTATCCATTTGATTTCAATACATTAAATAAAATATACGAAAGATAAATGTAAAATGATCTGGAATATATACTTCTTATTTACCCATATGATACTTATCTTCATAGGGCGAGTACATATGTTTATTCTATTTAAAAAACTTTTAGTTTTATAAATTTTTTTTTATATATTTTTTCATAAATAGATTCTGGACCCATATTTCTTATGTCAGAATTATCTAAAGGATAACCGAACTCAAAAAATGTCATAAATTTTCCAAACTCAGAATCCAAAATTTTTGTTCTTCTGATTTTAGAACATTTCAACATGTTTTTATCATAATGATAATCTATTTTAAATACTATCATATTCAAAATATTATTTAACTTTTAAATTTTAAAATATTTTAATTAGTATTTTAGAACTATTTTAATTTATTAGTATACAAAGAATAACATCATTATCATACTAATAAATCCTTCCAACTATGAAAGTAATTCTTCTTATCTTTTAAATTATTTCACTACTTTATTACAATTGTTTATATTTTTTGCTGTAATACCTTTAGTTTTTATAAAAACCTTGCTTTGTTTTATTTCTCATATTTTTTCTTAAATTTTTATCCAAAATTAAATTCAGTTTCAAAATGATAGATCTTTAAAGGCATCAAGGGTTCTAAATTCATTAAATATTTCATCAGATCACTCTCAAATTTCAGATAATATTGGATTTGATATCACCCATTAGTTTTGATTTGGAAGATGAAACAAATATCCCATCACCTATATAAAAGGGACCCCCCATGTCCCATATTTTTTGCTCAAATTTTTTGTGCTGAGTTGCTCATTCCTTACAAATCCCACAGTTCAAAACATTCCTTATATCTAAATCACTGGTTTCTTGTATGAATATGATGGCGTCTGCTAAAGATTTAATCATATTGTTTATATTCATAGAAATGTTAGTCGAAAAATATTATTATGGAAAGTATTATTATGCCCTAAAGAAAACTATAAAATTATAAGGTTAAGAATATTTAGGTGTAGAAAACACTAATAAGGATTATGATTTTCTTTATCTTGATGTTGTTAAAGAATTGTATATTTCAGTAATGTTTTTTAAACAAGAAGGAAAAAAAATTCATTCATGATATATGGGAATTAGTACAGATGTCACATAATTCAACAGAAAATTTTATTGGAGTACCATCAGATGGAGAATCATTTTTTAAATCTCAAAAATTACAAGATGAGCTTGGTTATTTTGATAAGAAAAAGGAAGAGGATTCAGTATTCGATCATTATGAAAATATTTGGGAAGTATTTAAGCTATCCCTAGATAATAGGGTTATATCTCTTTGGATGCAAGGATTCTTAATTGCAAGGAAAGGATATCGATACAACTTGAAAGTCTTAGATGTTTTTATATTAGATTTCTCAGTCAATATGAGAAAAGTTATCTTATGAGATTCATTTTTTACCACTGACAATGTCAAGACTTGATCCATTAAATCAAATATTATTATGTTCCTTGTTGTGATAATTATGAAAATGGTTTAATTCTTGATATTTTTCAATATTTCAAACAAATAAAAGACAAATAAGATGAAGATTATTTTCATAAGTACTGATACAATGATGAGGATGAGGTTTAGTTTTTATTTTGAATCAATTTTTTTGGAATAAGTTTCAGAAGAAGAACCCTCAAAGACAGACGAGTAAGAAGATATTCAGAAGAAAAATAAGGCTAAGGAAGGTGAGAAGGAAAATAAAAGGAAAGAAGATACATCCTCATGGATAAAAGAAAAGAAACCGAATGGAGTTCCTGGAAAAATATATAATGAGTGGATGAAAAATAAATAATAAAAGAATTTAGGAGGCCTAGTTATCAGAATCAAACAAGCTGAGACAAAGACCTTAAAGTTACATACTATCAATAGCTTAGATAAAAGAGAGAAGAAAATGAAATAGAAGAAGAAATTAAAACGTGTAAGAATTGTAAAATATTTGATTAAAGATGTTGAGGAAGCCTCTAAAAACATTGATTCCCCCTTCTTAGTCGAGTCAGCAAAATCCAGATATTGAACTGACTTTCCAATTATCCAATGTAGTAAATACTTAAGTTCTCTCTTTCAATGAAAAGGGAAACAAATAATTATTTGATTAAGAATCATTACCAAAATTCAAGAAAATCCAATAGAATCAACACAACCTAGAAATCACGACCTAAGAATAGAGAGACACCTTGAGGAGGAGTTTCTTAAGGAAATGGAAGTAGGAACTACATGGATTGATAAATTAGAAAAATATGGATAATGAATTGAATAAGAAAGTTAATATGATGAATATAAAGAATTTTTTTAAGAATAAGAAGAAGAGAATGAAAATATAGATAATGTAAATGAAGAGGATTGATATTAATAATAAAATGAAAATTTTGATAATGGAAGAATTTAATCTTAAAATAATTCATCAGCACAATCTTCCCAATTGGCCTTACCATCCAAGATTGATAATGGTTGTGAAGGTGAAAGTTCATAGAAGAAAAAATATTCAGTGGGTCAAGCACAATATTCATCTAAGAAAGATGAGAGAGATCGTAATTCAAATATAAAGGGTAATAAAGGTGACAGTGATGATTATAAGATCATTGAATTATCTAATATAAAATAAGTTGAAGATAAAATTGAGAAATCAGTCTGAAAAAAAGTTGATAAAGGGAATGAAAAACAAATTTAAATTGGAACTAGTCATCCTCAACACCATGAAGTTGTGAGATAATAATTATATTTAGTGAATACAATAATTTCTCAAGGATTTGATTACATTATTAAATATCTAAAAAGACTTGAAGAAATAATTATTTATTTTCTAAGACCTAAAGTGAGAGGTGAAATGATTCATGAATTTATTGATAAAAAAATAATATTTAAATATGATAGCAGAAAGATTGATTCAGTATGAGGTAGATTTTAAGACATTACAAGAAATTCGTTTAACACATAGAAAGGAAAGAAATCTGGTGGTAATTTTGTCTCATAAAATTAATTCTAATTTAAAGCAATAAGATGATATTTTTTAAGATATGAAAAAGATCAGGAATGAATCCTCAAAAGCCTCCAGTTAGATATCCAAAGAAATTATATCCAAGGTCAAATTAGTGGAACAATTCAGAGATACAACTAACAAATGGACTAAAGAAGTGAAATTTTTAAAACATAAGATGAAATATTTGTAGTTTGAGTTTTCAAGACTAAAATATTATAAAAGATAAATCATTAGTATGAAAAATCAAAATGAATAATTTTCTTAACAAATTTGGATTCCATAGGAGAAGCTTCATATTCAAGAAGAGTTGGTTTGAATTAATAAAGAAAAGATTTATAAGATTAATCAGGAAAAACATGAGTTTCATAAGATCAAATCCTTTATCAAAACCCTTATGAAGAAAGGATGATTTTTTGAACTCTTTTTGTGTTGTAATTTTATTTAATGATTATCAACGAATTGTTCTTTTCATCCAAATATTATTGTTTGAGTTTTTTCCCAATTATGATTGGTTTAATATTATTTCATATTTTTTTTATAATTAGTTGGTTTATTTTATTATTTTTTATAGTTTCTTTTCTAACCCTTTTCAAGAAACTCTATACCCTTTCCATTCCTTTTTTAAAATCACAAAAATGGATAATTTTATAAAAAATGGGAGAAGATTTACTAAATGGGGAGTTTTTATATTAAGGAGAAGAATATCACTTTAATAAAGAGAATAAGATCCTCAGGGAGAGTATTTATCATAAAGGGGAGTTAATCGTATTCATCACCATATTAAGATGTGTTTTAAACTCAAGGGGAGTTATGTATTAAAGAAGAATTTTGAATATGAAGTACCTAAAAGAAAAAGGATTTCATGTTTTTCAAAGTTATATTTTAATTTATGTTTTGGGATTGTGCTTTCCAAAAAGGGGGAGATTATTAATAAAAAAGTTATACTTTTGAATTTATCAATCCCTTTAGATTGGGAAATCAAAACCTTCTTCTTAAATACCTGATTAATAACTTTTCATGTCCAAAGTGTTTGAGAATATTTTTTTAGAAAACACAATCTTTTACTATTATTAGAATAAGTTATAATGAATTATGAAAATAAACTTATATTCCTTCATTACGATTACCATATTGAGTATAGATCCAATCAAAATAGGATTCAACCTTATCATACTATATTTACGACTTTCTATCTCGTCTTTCTTACTGAAAAAGCCTTAATAATCAAATTTATACTGGTACTAACAAAAAATCATATAGATACTCAAAAATATTATCGTATTGACATAGTTATGGAATTCTATTAGATTGACTTAAGATTGTTATTGTATTCAGAAAAACTGATTTCTAATATATGTAAATATTTTTACACTATAATGGTGTAAAAAAATATGAAGTCAAACATTCAGTTATTCGAGATAGGTATAAGCTTTCATGTGCTATGTGTCCAAGTTTTTGTAAGAAACTTGAAGAAAATATGATTGAGAGATTCTCTGGATACGAAGACAGAGCCGATCATCATAACGAGGGATTTCCTTGCTGATGAAAGACAGACATTCTTGTAAGTATAAAACAAGGGATACCTTTAGTCAAGGTTATTTCCTACCTCACTCTTTAGGTTAAAAGAGATGGATTTTTAATAATATTTGTATTTCATTCTTATATACATTATCTTCTATATCACTTGTATCTTAGATGTTTTATTTTTTGGGGTTCATATTAATAGTAAATTTGATCATTATTTTCAACTTACTATATTCTGTTTGTTTGATCGAAATTATTCTGATTATGATTATTGTACTATGATTAATCAGACCTACTATGAATCTGATATATTTACTTCAATGTAATTAAAATATATGTGATTTTTAATATTTTAATTTGATTTATCAAAAAAAATCTCTATTATGATACTTTGATATAATCAAACTATGGCCCAAGTTTGAATCTAATAATATTACTTAAAGGGGTTTGTGTAATTTTTTAGTTTAAACTCTTTTAATCTAAAGTTTTTAAAAAATACAATTCACCCCCCTCTTGTAATAGAGCCATATAGAACATATTATTTCAATTATAATATAAATATAACTAATATTGATATCCAACACACAAATATATATATATATATATATATATGTATACGTATATGTATAAGTATTACTATAATGATATATATATATATGTATATATATGAAGGATTATATGAAATAAATAAAAATAAAAACAAGGTATTTTAAAATCATACCATATAAAATATGAATTTAAAATTTATAATATTTTCATCTAATTATAGTTAATTAAAATGATTATGAATTTTTTTTCACATATAGTAAAAAAATAAACAATTAATATGATAATCATTAATATATGAAAAATAATTAAAAAAATTCAAACATTAACACATGAAAAATTAAAAAAAGTATTGATTTTTTAATATATTGGAAATTTAATTAAAGTTCAATTATTGTATTTTATCAAAACAAAAATATGAATTAAAAAAATTTAAGTTTAAATGTAACTAAAAAATAATTCCAAAGAAATTAATCATTATTTAAAATTAATATATTCTTTCAAAAAAAGATTAAAAGAATAGATTTTACAAATTATAAATGAAGTATTAAAATAGGATTGTTTTTACAATTTATGAATGAAAGTGTTATCAATGAAGGGGTTTTCAATGAATATTTTTAAATAAATGAATTTTAAATTTAACAAAATAGAACAAAAATTAAATTGCAACAATAACAATCTCCCTATTTTTGTAAATTGTAAAACTATTTTTTTATTTAAAAACCCAAATCTTCTCCCCCATTTAGAAACTTCAAAAAAAGATAAATAATATATCTCTCCAATAATAACTCTTCAAATTTCATTAATATAACCATATAAAATAATTTACTATTGAAAAAAACAAAATTTTGATAGACATTTATCAAAATAATTTTTAAAAAAAGATTAATAACATGAAAAAAATTCGAAGAACCTATAAAAAATAAAACATTGATCTTTTTATATTCTATTTCAAAAAACAAATGATAAAGAATTTTTCTTTATTGGAATACAAAAAACTCATTCTTGAGTTTAATAATCTAAACAATTATCAATATAAGGAAAATTATAAAATTTTATTTTCAATAGAGTTTAAAAAAATAATAAGATCAAATAAATTTAACAAAATATTAACAATTTAATTCAATTAATAATTCAATGAAATTTTTATTAAAAATTATGGTAAAAAAAATTATAAACCACAAAGTATGTTTATAAGTATATTGAAAACTTCTTGGGATCAACGGTGTTAAAAAATTGTGTTTTAAAGAACCCCTGAAAATATAAATTGTTAATGTAGAATTTGACCAACTAATTTAAAATAGAGAAACTTCCAATCACTAAAATGAAAAATCATTTTCTAGATGGTAATAAATGGAACATGATTTATTTCATTAAATTTAAATTAGTTGATAAAAACAATATTTCAAGTAGATTAATCAACTATCAAGTATTGTATATACTAAATATTTAAGAGCTAAATTTAAACTCATATACCCGTTAATTAATTAATTTAATAGTCAAGTTGTTTAAATCCCACTAAATTCATGCATCTATAAAGATATATATATACATATAAATAGCACTATAATAATTTTTTTAAAAACTAAATACATATTCAAAAAATATGAAACTAATTTTTTTAAAAAACATGTTAGATCATGATTACTTTCTAGAATAGAATATAAGTTTATGTTCACACCTAATGTAAAAAAATTTAAAATAACATCAGAAAATGATATTTGATAAATTTCATACCAGAAAACCATTTTATATAACAGAATATAGTATGCATGCTGGTAGAAAGAAAATAATTACCTAGACACAGTGACCAATATCGGTTCAATAGTATTGGTGTAACATTCTTTTGATACCCATGCTATCTTAGGTTAAATTGAATTGAAATTAGAACTTCTTGGAACCCAAATAAAAATAAAAAATATATTTTTGTGTAAGTATGAAAATTAATTATTATATATAATAGTTTTAGTATGATCAAATTATTGAGTAAATATCAAATAATGTTCAATGTCGTAATGGCCATGTATTCAACATTTAAAACAAGTTACAGTAAAAGTAATTCCTATTGAGATTCTAAAAAATATATTCTTATTAAGTCATGGTAAAAAGATATTATAACCAAAACCATTCTCGTTACTATTTTATTTTACCATAGACATAGTTTTATCATTTTGTTATTTACCTTGAAAAAATGTAGGTAAATTCAATTTAATATGGAAAAATTCATTTCTCACATCCATATTCACTATTTGAATAGATACAAAATTAGTATAAGATTTAAAATTGGATAAGGAAGATGCATTTATTAGTTTCTTATTTTTCTTGTTTATGTTTCTTAAATTTATTCTTAACATTAGTAAAATTTTCAACATTAAAATTCATTCTTTTTTATAAGTATTTATCATTCTATACCTGATATTCATTATCTCAATTATTTTCTTCTTTTTTCTTAACAATTTCATAATCAAAATTATCTTTTGATTTTTATTTATAGGAAATAAAGATATTCAAATATAATGTTCCCTTTTAATTTTTTTATTTTATTGCATCAAAACCTTATTTATAATTTTTATATCAGTAAATTTCTCAATAATTCTGATATTATCATTCCTTAATTCCTTATTTTATTTATACAACTATTTGATTTTATAATTAATAGAAACATGATAAGAACATGAATTAGAATTGATTTATTTTTCATTTTTAGATATAAAATTATGATCAAAATTATTAGTAGTAATTAACTGAGTAAACAAAGTATTTATTATCTCACATTGTACACTCATCAATAAAATGTTACCCAATTTCCTTTTCACTATATGAATCCATACATTAATCAAAACTGTCTAAGCAATCCAATCCCCCAAAAAAATTATTTTTTATTTCTTCGATTATAATTTTAATTATTTTTACGTTTGAGTTTGGAGAAATTTGGCCTGATGTGACCTTTATTCCCACACTCATAATAAGTTAATTATAAAACATCATTATTATTTATGGTATTACCTTTGTTGTAATTTTTTTGTTCTTACTTATGACCTATCTCCTGCTACCATTATTTTTAATAAATTAGAAAAGATCCTTTCTAAAGTGATACAAATATTTATAACTTTATTAGAACTTATAATTAGAATAATTAGATAATTTATTAACATTAGACTAAAAATAAATACATTTTATCTTTTTAGAATCATTATAAACAATTTTTTACAACTCTAACTCATACTACAACAAATAGATTATTAGTTTATTTAAATAATATGAAAAATTTGAAATTTTAAATATTTTTTACATGTATATAAATTATTTAATCCATATAACATTTTCAATCAATGTAAAATTTCATCAATTTTTTTTAATTTTGTTGAATTTTGAATTTTTTTTGAAAATTCTCAAATTCTAGAGTTTGTATAGTTTGTTAATCATTTCTATATTTTGGGAATAACTTTTATAATAATGATATATTTTTAAAAATTAATTTCTTATTAATTTTTGTAAGTTGGGTTCAATATTTTTAACTAGTATAAGTGTTGAATAAATAATTTGGAGGCCCAAATAAATCACTCATTTTGGAAAATCATTTTTGAGATAGAATTGATACTCCTTCGATAAATGATGAATAACTTGGCCCACATGTGTCCAATTGATGTGATTCCACCTGAAAAAATCTATTTTAAGAAGAAACTCCAAATTAAATAATAATATTAAATTAGGTCATGAATATGGATAATGGTCATGTCAAAGTAGAGTCATCTGAAAAATCACTTGGGCAATTTTTGTTTCCAATATTTCTGGTATAACATTGTCTCCACTAGTCAAAAAGTGATAAAATTTTGTATCAGGAAAGATAAAAAATGTTTAAAAAATATTCATGAATAAACCTTATCATAATTTGGCCTATAAGAGTTCAAAAATTGAGAAACATTTTAGGATACCAAAAATAGAAAATAGATATGCTTCCCACCTCTTTTTTTGAATTTTTATCTTCAATTCATTTAATTCTATGGTTAAATTTAAGTAGTGGGATGTGATGGAGAATATATGATGTATGAAAAGAGTTCCATTTATTATAATGAATATATTAATGGATAAACTCCAAGTAAGAGTGGGTCGTGGAAATCCGATGGCATTCCTCATTTTGAGTTTGTGCTTTTAAGTATAAACATTTATCTTTTGAATTATCATAGAATTTTTTTTCTTTATAGAAAGTGGTATGTTTATTTATTTTTGTAATTTTATTATTTTTTCCCCTAGAATATTTATAATATTTTAAAAATAAAAAAAAAATTCTTTTTTTTAAAATTCTTTGGGTGATGTCTCCCCATTGAGCATAACAAGTTCAATTAGATTCACTTATTTGGAGGTCTTTTGGAGATCAAATTTCATTCATATGTGGATAAAAAATAATATTTGTGGTTTAAATTTGGTTTCTTTACATTTTTTGTGTATTATTTAAGGTTTCTAGTTATAAATTATGTAATTCAATTGGATTAAATTGGTAGAAAATGATAAAGGGAGTGTCTAAGGATCAAAGCTTATTTACTACTACTATCTTTAGATTTTCCTTTTCAATAATTTTTTCTTGTAATTTCTAATAAATAATATATATTTCTTGTACTAAAATTATTTTGTGTTATTTAAATTTTAAAACTAATTTAAAACCTCTATTTTTTAGTTTTAACTTTAACAAAAAAATTAACAAAGTGGTAGTTTGATTACTTAGCCTAAAACGTTCTCGTGAGAAAACTATTTGGACATCACACTACTGCATTTTTAAAAGGGAATTTTTTATTTGGGTAAAAATAGTAGAATCCCTACAATAAATTTAAAACTGTTTCTAGGGAGTTTTCATAATTTTTTTAATTTTTTTTTTGAATTTATGTAATTTTAATCAATAATTTATTTATCAAAAAGAAAAAAAATATATATTCAGAGACATTAATCATATTCTTGGACTAATTATTAACAATATGATTATACTAGCCATGAATAATTTTTCATTTTCTTATTATAATAATTTTTTTTATTAATCTAACAAAATAATTTATTAATCTAAAAACATAATTTATTGACTCAACAAAATATTCAAGATGTAAGAATACAAATATAAATTCTAAGAAATAATTTTAAAAAATTAAAATAATTGAAAGATAAAAATCTTATGAATAAATGGGAAATCATGTCTCAGAAACTTTTTATATTGAGGAAAAGTTTTTAGGTGAGTTGAAAAACTAATTAGAATATCCTTTACTAAATTAAAAGAATGAAATTATCATTGATTCACCAATTGATGTGTCTTTTGAAAATAAAGAGTGTTTGGAAAATAATTGGGTTGAATTTCTTGAATGTGATTTTTTTTTGTGAAGGCCCGTTTCTTGAAATTTAAAATTCATAACCTTTAAATCAATATTTCTATAAAGAGGAAGATAAACCTAAGGTATTCACTTTTTGAGATCATATGGAAGAACCTGCGGAACTACATACTATCAACAAAACTTTTATCCACACCTAGAAAGGGGTGAAATCTGAGAAGCTAGAAGGAGAAGTATTAAATTTCGATCCACTTTTTCCAAATTATTTTTATAATAAATTGTTAATTATTTATCCATTTGTAGATTTTGATTCCATTTCTTTAGTTTGGATTTATTTTTCAAATGAAGATGATTTCAATACTAAAATTTAATAAAGAATGGTTTTCTCATTTGAGTACATTGTTTTACATGAGGATAGTGATACCGAGGTATTTTTCAAAGAAGAAATAATTTTTTGAAGAGAAACTTTAATATGAAACACATTATAGAATTTAATTTCAAAAAAAATTAGAGTTTTTTTTTTCAAAAGATAGGGTCTTGTAAAGTTTCCTTTACAATTTCCACTCTTACAATACATCATTTGAATATCAAATTATTATATGGGAATGTAAATAAATTTTATTTTGTGAGATTATAAATTTTGTGAGATAAATAAGACTATATAAAAATCATGTTTATCATTCATGAGGAATAAACCACAAACACCTTCAGATTGGGGGTGATTAGCTAGAACTGCATGACTAGGGGAAGTGAAATTCTAGTGCCCACTTGGGGGTTCATACCAAGGCTCTTTTCCATACTCTATATTTTTTATTTCTTTGTATTTCAATAAAATTTATATTCTTTGTTTTTGTTTTTTTCTTATAGGTTTCTAATTTAAATATTTTAAGAGGCTATCCCAAGGATATTTATTCCCAATAAAAATTTGGTTTTCTCTTTCCTCACCAATTTTTTTTTCATGCATTATATTCTTTGTTTTAACTCATCAATATAAACTATTAAAAATTAATAATTTGCATAAACTATTTGGTGTTGGGAGAGTAACAACCTTGATTATAGTTTTATTTTTATGAATTTTATTTTTAAATTTCATTTTTTATTTTTTATTTTAAATTTTAAATGTTTCTTTTCAAATTTTTTGTGTTTTATTATAAATTTATTAAAAAATTACGAGATTAAATGGAATTTATTTTTTGAATTGATTTTTTTTCAATGGAAAATGAGCCATATTGATTCATGGAACTAAACATAAATTATTTTTGAAATGTTGTTTATTTTGGATTCAAATTGTGGAATTTTAGGAAAAGACCATTGAATTCTTAATTTCATGCCATGAATGCTATCCAAAGTTGAAAATTAATTTCCTATGGGGCTTTAATCCATTTTTTTAATATTATTTAAAATAACCTCACTTATTGAGTGAACCAAATAATGCTTGTTTTAACAAGAACATTCCATTTTTATTTGAAAACCTTTGAGCTTTAAGGAAGTTATGTTCAAAATAAATTAGAATATTCATTAGTAATTGAAATACACCTTTTTCATGAGAATAATTTATGTTACGGTCTTCATTATAAATTTATCATTTTTGATCTATTAGTATCCTTGAACTACCTATTAGGTTATCCACATTACAATCCAATTTTCCCTATCAAACCTTCTCTAGAATTGAAAATTCATGATCTAGATAAACTTAAGTGTATGTTGGGGGCACTGAAATGTAGTGTGATACATCATGTGGTGTTACTTTGGGTGGAAATTAAAATTATTAATATTTTTATTTTCTACTGGAAATTTTATTCTATGGAAGGTTTTTTCTTTCTAGAGCTTACGAGGAAAAGAAATGTGTGCCTTTATGGAGCTTTGAAAGATAAAAATTATGAAATTTGAGAAGAAATTGGTAAACCATTGATTCCGACTTAGATAAATTGTAGGATTTACATGAATAAACATTAGTAGTTAATTAATAGATGATTTTATTCCAAAAATAAATAGGATAAGACCATACTTGAGTGGAAACTAGAATCATACAAATTTGCATTACTAAAGAGCCAAGCCATCTCTTCTCACCTCAGAAATTTTGACTTTTTAAACCCAATGAACCTAAAACTTTAGAATAAAACATCATAAGTCATCATGATGAATAAAATTATTTAACTCAAATTTTAGGGATTTATAAATTTTCTAATTCTATGGCGACGCTTACATTTATTTGATTATGGAAATATTTGTTTGAAATCAAAATCATGTGATGAGAGAAAAAGGTGAGGTAGGCATCCTTATGCATGGGATAATGAATGTAATGGGAATGGAATGAATTAACATAATGGAGAATTTGTAAATTAATCTCTTAGGATTCAAGGTCATCTTGGTGCCTTGATTTTGATCTTTTGTATTTCATTAACATATGTTTTAATTTTTTATTGGAAATTTATATTGAGTGCTAACCTATCTAGGAGTCCATGTTCTAAGTGTCGGTAAATTGAGATATATAAAATTTTCCATAAATTATAAAAGTATTTCAATGATTCAATCCCCATAAATTTCCATTATATGTTAAATTTCTTCAATTTTGGGATATTTATGAGTTGTGAACTAAATTTTAAAAATTCCATAATTCTTGATTTTTATATTTTTTTATCAAAGTTTATTTTGGCCATAAATTTTATAATAATTGTATAATTTTTTAAATTGAATTTTTAGTAATATGTGGAATATTGGATTCAACTTTCTTAATTGGGATAAGTGTTGAATCAGTCATTTGGAAGCCCAAAAAAATAACTCAATTTAGAAAATAATTTTTCAGATATAGTTGATACTCCTTCAGTAAAAGAAGCATAAATCGGACTAGAGATGTATAATTAAGGTGATTGTAACTGTAAAAAAGATTATTCTATGTAATATCTCAAAATTATATATTAATATTAAATTTCGTTATTAAGATGGTCTATAGGCATATCAAAGTTGAGGAATCCAAATTGTCACTTTAAACAGAAAATGTTTTTCCCATTATTTTGGGTATAAAATTATCACAATGTCTGAAAAGGAGATCATATTTTGAATTAGAAAATATAAATCACATGTTATCAAAATTTATGAAGACAACTTAGTGAAATTCTACATGTAAGAGGTTAAAATTATAAAAACTCTTGGGATAGAGAAACTGGAAAATATATTTCCAACCCTCATCTTCTTTATATTTTTATCTTCACTTTAGTTCAAGGTATGTTTATATTTAAGAATTGGGATATGATAGAGAATATTTTATGTATAATAGGAAATATATTGAATATAATCAATCCATAAAGTTATAAAATCCATGTGAAGGTTGGTAGTAAAGATCCAATGTCATTTACCCTATTGAGTTTTTGATTTTAACTATAAACATTTTTTTTGAATTATCCTGGAAATTATTTTCTTAGCTGAAGGGGGTCTCTTTCTTTATTGTTTACATTTTCTTCTACTTTTTTCTATATTTTTCATTATAATATGGATTTAAAATTATTTTATTATGGTTTAAACTTATCTGGGTGAGGTCTTCCCATTGAGCACAACAAGTTCAATTAATTTCACTAGCTTAGAGGTCTTTGAAAAATCAAACCACTATACTAAGCAGGTAAACACATAAATTTGAAGGTTTAATATGATTTCTATCCAATTTAGGTGCATTATTTTAGGTATGAAAGTATAAATTGGTTAATTTAATTGGATGAAATTAGTATGAAATTATAAAGGTAGTTTCTGAATATTGAAGCTTTTCCACTGTTGATATCTTTTTCATGTCATTTTCAATACTATTTTCTTATAATTTCTAATTACTAACATAGATTTATCATATTAATTTAATTTTTTTGCACTTTAATTTTTTTAATCATTTCAAATCTTATGTTTAGTTTTAACTTTAACAAAAAAATTAATAAAGTTATAGTTTGATAACATAGCCATCGACTACCTCAAAATAAAACCCCAAACTTATTATTGTACTAAATTTTTTAAAGGTGAAATTATTTATTAGGGTAAGCTGACTAATGACCAAGAAATTATTCCACCATTTAAATTTTTTTACTCTCATCTATGTCAACCATATTTTTATTCCATATTTTTTTAAAGCTCTCAGAACTCTTTCAATTTGTTCTATGTTGTCCAGTACTTCACCAAGAGCACTCATACCATTTTTCATACTTATAAATTACAGGAAAATCTAATTTACAGACTCTTAGTATCCCACATTTTGGTGTTGGTATTATTATTATAATATTTCTAGCTTGAGTATTTTGTGATTTTAAGTCCCATATTGAGTCACTTGAAGTATTCTCTACATATCATCGGTTGTCTTACAAGCCGAAACAAGGATATAAACACTTATAATTATATCATAATACAAAATATTTTTAGCTTTATAATTAAAAACATAATTTATAGTTTTATTTCCTAAAAGTGTCTTCAGATCAACCTTGTGTATCTCATATGGATTATCCTTGATAGTCTAGTGATCCACACTTAAATGTTTTAGGTAAACTTTCATTCTATCTTTCCATTACACATAACCACTTCCATTGAAGAATGTGGTTTTTTGGAATCTTACCATCATTATCATTTACACCTGATACCATATAGAACTAACTTTTATCCCCTATAATATTAGATATAGGATGTTTTTTTAGCATAAAGTTAAAAATGAAAAACTAATGAAATAACTAATTAGTGACCACCCTCTGATAACAATTATCTGATTGAAAGTAATAGAAAGAATGAATATATGGGGGTGGGGGTGGTGGTGGGGGGGGGGGGGGTGGGGTGGATTGTCATTTAAAATTTATAAAGAAAAAATAATCAGAGTTTTATTAATTAAATAATCTTAAATGAGTGTTATGTTCATGAATTGTATTGTAGTATAAATTAAAAGAAATATTTCAAATATTATATAATGGTTCAGATCACCAAGATACTTGTATACCCCTCAACCATCTTTAATCTATGAGAATATTGGTACCCACTAAGAAACTCACTTTTAGGGGTGTGAGAACATGTTATAGACTCTTCCTTTTAAATGTACCTGGTTGTACAATCCATAATTTTTACAGGAGTCATTAACCTAGTATGTGACATGAATTTGATTTTGGATTCACAACCCAAAACTCCCTTTTGGGTGGTAGAATAACCAAACAGACTGTACCTTAATTTGATTGGGAAAATCCTAAACAAAAAGAATAGATTACAAAGTGATAAATAAAAGATCATATTAATAAAAAATATAATGAAACCCATAAAAAATATCTCATGAGGATGATGTTTGAATTTGAATGATCTTGATCACTTCAACAGTAAAGGATGGTACAATATAAGTCCCTTTTTGATCGCAACAAAGAAACCAAATTCACTGAAGAACATCATCACATATACAAAAATTGTTCCTGTTATAATAATTCAAAAATTGATTAAGTTTCAAAGAATAATCATTTTCATAATATGATATGATCACTTTTTATCAACAAATAACAAATAGTTATCTTTGATCTTTTCAGGTGAGAGTTTCCAAAACATAAAACCATCTTACAATAGTAATAAATATTTAAAATAACAAAAAATTTCACTACCTTTTAATACATCATGGATGATCAATTATAATATTAAATTTCATTAATTATTATACTAAAATGGTTAAAAAAAAATTCTAATATATATTGTTGGAATAAATGAGAGTTATTCAAAATTTTAAACCAATTAGAATTGCTCTTATAATCTTGCAGTAAGTGAATAATTCAGAGAACCATAGAAAATAGTGCATAAAATTTTTGATATGGAAATTGTTATTTTTATATGAATTTATATGATGATTTTAATTTATCCTTTTATGGAAAATTCATTATAATATAAAATTTATTTACAAAATAATAAATCAATAAAATCAATTTTAATTATAATATACATAAAAAATTTATTAAAATAGTACTTAAACAAAGTGTGATATAATAATATGTAACTCATTAATTTCGAAAATATTTACAAGATATTTTTTCTACTCTTCATTTTACACATAGTTAACATATTATATATTAATTTTTTCAAATAAATAGGATGATAAAAATTAATTTAACAAACATGACACTAAGAAAATTTTCAGAATAATGATCAAGAAATTTATTCTATAGAAATATAAAATTTTCTAAAAATAAAAAATATAAATAATAGACAATGTGATCATGTGCGGTCATTATTTTTAAAATGTGTGCAACTTTAGTATACTAACTGTAACATCAAACATGGTCACATAAAAAATAATTTGTGATCAGTATAATATATACTCATAGTCAATAAAAAAATAAACTCACAGTAGATAATAAAAACCACTTCACGATATCATGAAAAGCATATTCATGGTATGTTGTAAACACTCATGATATGTAATTTGGTTTTTTCCCTGGTAACTACACTTACTGCCTCATTATAAGAATACCTCTCCATTCACAGTAGGTTCCCAATCCTAACAACTAAAAACTACTAACATGGTAGACACCCCTTCACTGTGGCCACTCCCAAGAAAATGCTCAACAAACCAGATGATATCCCCAGAGCTTGTACATGACATGGAGAGTCAAGCTGTTGGAATGGTAGGAGATGAATGAACATAAATGATCTTACAATGGCTATCTATTATGATTTCATAAAGTGATTCTATCATGATAAGTTGTATGTGGATGACACAATGGTTGAAACCAACCTCAGGTGCTTGTGTTGCGTGATGGAAAAAAGGATGGGGGAAGTATTTTAATATTGGATGATGAATACACTACGGGAAAAAAGGGCATTTGCGACGGGTTATTTGCGATGGGAATAAATCCCGTCGCAAATAGTCATGTTAAAAACTTATTTGCGACAGGGTTATTTTCCTGTCGCAAATAAGTAGCCTTTTGCGACGGGACAGCTTTCTCCGTCGCAAAAGGACTGGCGCGGTTTGCGCGCTAAATCGCGGGAAACTTATTTGCGACGGAGGAATATTCCCGTCGCAAATAACCGGCGGCGGTAAAAGGTATTTGCGACGGGAATATTCCCCCGTCGCAAATAGTATGTCGGCAGGTGGTTATTTGTGACGGGTCCCGTCGCAAATAACTATTTACCCGTTGACCGTAATAAATGTTGGCTAAGGTATTTGCGACGGGTACTGTCGCAAATAATCTAACCTATAAATACCCCCATCCGTTTTTTTCATTTCATTCTCATTCTCTATCTTCTCCTTCTCTCAAAATTATATTTCTAGAGTTCAGTTTTTTTCCAGTTTAATTTTTTTCTCCGGAGCTGATATTAAAGTTTTGAAGAACGATCAGAGCAGATCAATTTTCAAGGTATTTATGTTCATTTTAATTTAATATTTATTTTTAATTTTTTATTAGTTTCAATTATTCTTAATTAGTTGTAATTTAATTATGTTTACATTGTTTTATTACTTAATAAATTTAAATTATTATTATTGTTCATAGTTAATGGTAATTAGGAATAATTAGTAATAATTTTTAATAATTAAGAATAAATATTAATAATTAGTAATAAATACCAATAATTAGAAATAATAACATTATTACATTTTTAGTCTATTTTATTATAAATATTAAAATAATATAATTTTTTATATATATATAATTCTCTTTTCATCTGTGTGTTTGCTGTCTTCACATGTATTATTTGTATGTGGAGATAGAAAACGCACAGATGAAAGGAGAATTGTATATAAATTAGAAAATTATATTATTTTAATATTAATAATAAAATATATTAATAATGTTATTATTTGTAATTATTGGTAATTATTCCTAATTATTGATAATTATTCATTTAAGTACTAATAATTAGGAACAATTATCAATAATTATCTATAATTAAGAATAATTAGTAATAATTAGTAATAATTACCAATAATTAGTAATAATTAGTAATAATTATCAATAATTAGTAATAATTACCAATAATTAGTAATAATTACCAATAAGTAGTAATAATTACCAATAATTAGTAATACTTACCAATAATTTGGAATAATTACCAATAATTAACAATAATTAGTAATAATTAGTAATAATTACCAATAATTACCAATAATTAGTAATAATTAGTAATAATTAGGAATAATTAGTGATAATTAGTAATAATTAGTAATAATTAGTAATAATTAGTATTAATTAGTAATAATTAGTAATAATTAGTAATAATTAGTAATAATTAGGAATAAATAGTAATAATTAGTAATAATTAGTAATAATTAGTAATAATTACCAATAATTACCCATAATTACCAATAATTACCCATAATTACCAATAATTACCAATAATTACCAATAATTACCAATAATTACCAATAATTACCAATAATTAGTAATAATTAGCAATAATTACCAAAAATTAGGAAAAATTAGGAAAAATTAGGAAAAATTAGGAAAAATTAGGAATAATTACCAATAATTAGTAATAATTAGTAATAATTAGTATTAATTACCAATAATTAGTGTTAATTACCAATAATTAGTATTAATTACCAATAATTAGTATTAATTACCAATAATTAGTAATAATTACCAATAATTAGTATTAATTATTATTAATTACCAATAATTAGTAATAATTACCAATAATTAGTATTAATTTCCAATAATTACCAATAATTAGTAATAATTAACAATACTTACCAATAATTAACAATAATTGCCAATAATTACCAATAATTGCCAATAATTGCCAATAATTAGTAATAATTAACAATAATTGCCAATAATTACCAATAATTACCAATAATTAGTAATAATTGCCAATAATTAGTAATAATTGCCAATAATTAACAATAATTAGTAATAATTAGTATTAATTACCAATAATTAGTATTAATTACCAATAATTAGTATTAATTACCAATAATTCGTAATAATTACCAATAATTAGTAAGAATTAAGAATAATTACCAATAATTAGTAATAATTACCAATAATTAGTAATAATTAGTAATAATTATCAATAATTAGTAATAATTACCAATAATTACCAATAATTAGTAATAATTAACAATACTTACCAATAATTAACAATAATTGCCAATAATTACCAATAATTGCAATAATTACCAATAATTAGTAATAATTAACAATAATTTCCAATAATTACCAATAATTGCCAATAATTAATAATAATTGCTAATAATTAGTAATAATTGCCAATAATTACCAATAATTGGTAATAATTACTAATAATTCCCTATAATTAGTAATAATTAATAATAAATATTAATAATTACCAATAATTAGTAATAATTATTCATAATTAGTAATAATTACTAATAATTATTAATAATTACTAATAATTAGTAATAATTACTAATAATTAGTAATAATTACTAATAATTAGTAATAATTACTAATAATTTGTAATAATTAGTAATAATTAACAATAATTAACAATAATTACTAATAATTAGTAATAATTAGTAATAATTAGGAATAATTAGTATTAATTACCAATAATTCGTATTAATTAACAATAATTAGTAATAATTACCAATAATTAGTAATAATTACCAATAATTAGTAATAATTATTATTAATTACCAATAATTAGTATTAATTACCAATAATTAGTATTAATTACCAATAATTAGTATTAATTACCAATAATTTGTAATAATTACCAATAATTAGTAATAATTACCAATAATTACCAATAATTACCAATAATTACCAATAATTACCAATAATTAGTAATAATTACCAATAATTACCAATAATTGGTATTAATTACCAATAATTTGTATTAATTACCAATAATTGGTATTAATTACCAATAATTGGTAATAATTACCAATAATTAGTAATAATTAGTAATAATTACCAATAATTAGTAATAATTAGTAATAATTAGTAATAATTACCAATAATTAGTAATAATTACCAATAATTAGTAATAATTACCAATAATTAGTAATAATTACCAATAATTAGTAATAATTACCAATAATTAGTAATAATTACCAATAATTAGTAATAATTAACAATAATTAGTAATAATTAACAATAATTAGTAATAATTACCAATAATTTGTATTAATTACCAATAATTAGTATTAATTACCAATAATTAGTATTAATTACCAATAATTCGTATTAATTACCAATAATTAGTAATAATTACCAATAATTAGTAATAATTACCAATAATTAGTAATAATTAGTAATAATTACCAATAATTAGTAATAATTACCAATAATTACCAATAATTACCAATAATTAACAATACTTACCAATAATTACCAATAATTACCAATAATTAGTAATAATTACCAATAATTAGTAATAATTACCAATAATTAGTAATAATTACCAACAATTAGTAATAATTACCAATAATTAGTAATAATTACCAATAATTAGTAATATTTACATTGTTTTATTACTTAATAAATTTAAATTATTAGTATTGTTCATAGTTATTGGTAATTAGGAATAATTAGTAATAATTTTTAATAATTAAGAATAAATATTAATAATTAGTAATAAATACCAATAATTAGGAATAATAACATTATTACATTTTTAGTCTATTTTATTATTAATATTAAAATAATATAATTTTTTATATATATACAATTCTCTTTTCATCTGTGTGTTTGCTGTCTTCACATGTATTATTTGTATGTAGAGATAGAAAACGCACAGATGAAAGGAGAATTGTATATAAATTAGAAAATTATATTATTTTAATATTAATAATAAAATATATTAATAATGTTATTATTTGTAATTATTGGTAATTATTCCTAATTATTGATAATTATTCATTTAATTACTAATAATTAGAAACAATTATCAATAATTATCTATAATTAAGAATAATTAGTAATAATTAGTAATAATTACCAATAATTAGTAATAATTAGTAATAATTATCGATAATTAGTAATAATTACCAATAATTAGTAATAATTACAAATAATTAGTAATAATTACCAATAATTAGTAATAATTACCAATAATTAGTAATAATTACCAATAATTAGTAATAATTACCAATAATTAGTAATAATTACCAATAATTAGTAATAATTACCAATAATTAGTAATAATTACCAATAATTACCAATAATTACCAATAATTATCAATAATTAGAAATAATTACCAATAATTAGAAATAATTACCAATAATTTGGAATAATTACCAATATTTACGAATAATAACATTAGTACATTATTTGTATATTTTATTAATAATATTAAAATAATATAATTTTCTATATTATATAAAATTCTCTTTTCATCTGTGTGTTTTCTGTCTCCACATGTAATATTCGCATTCTTTTTCAAAATTATCAACCTACTCGCCAATGGAGAGGTGAAAGTGAATACAAATATTACATGTGGAGAGAGAATGTTAAACACACAGATGAAAGGAGAATTGTATATAATATAAAAAATTATGTTATTTTAATATTAATAATAAAATATACTAATAATGTAATAATGTTATTATTATATAATTAATGTTTATGAAAAAATTATATTAGTATTATTAAAATAATAAAAAATCAATATAATATTAAAATTATCAATATTTGTAACATGTTTTGCTTTATTCTCAATATATTCAATCTTTACTTGAGTGTTTTTTCTAACAAATTATTCAAAACCAGTAATGCTTTTATATTTTATAGAGAAATATGGAACATCGAGGTCATCAACAATCATTATTAGGTGACCGCATATGGATAAATCAACGTAGAAATCCAAACGATTCTGGTTTAAATCCAGTATATGTTGAGGGTGTGGAGATTTTTTTATCATTTGCGGCATCAAATTCAGAATTTGTTTCAGAAGGAAAAATAAAATTCCCTTGTAGAAAATGTGCATTGAGAACGTTTGACACGTTTGACAAAGTGGGAGAACATCTCTTGCGTTTTGGTTTTCAACCAGATTATGTTTTTTGGTATCAACACGGTGAACGCAGTTCCAGAGCAGGTGATACCAACTTGATTCCGGATCCATCCCGGTTTCAATATTTAGTACATGATGTTGCAGGTTCATCTGTTGAACATACAGAAACTCCGGATGATATAGCTTCAAATCCTGAGTTGGCACCGTCTGAATTTTATGAGTTGTTGAAATCTGCTGAGGATGCATTATATCCTGGCTGCAAGATGAGCAAATTAGAAGCAGTTGCAAAATTTATGGCTATCAAATCAGATAACGGAATGTAAAACACCTGTTTTGACCAGATATTTTCTTTGCTAAAAACACTGTTACCCGAAAGAAATGTTTTACCTGCAAATTACTATGAGAGTAAGAGGCTGGTTCGAAATTTGGGACTTACTTGTCAGAAGATTCATGCATGTTCAAATGACTGCATTTTATATTCTGGGGAAAATGAGTCGTTGGATAGTTGTCCTACATGTGGGAAATTGAGATATAAAGAAGGACAACACGGGAAGTCTGGTTTGATTCCTGTAAAACAGTTGAGATATTTTCCGCTTACATCCAGACTTCAGCGTTTATTCATGTCTAAGAATACAGCGACAATGATGTCATGGCATAAAGAGAATATTTCAACCGATAAAAGCTTGAATCATCCAGCTGATGGTGATTCATGGAAACATTTTGATAGAGTGCATCCATCCTTTGCTTTAGAAGCTAGAAATGTTCGACTGGGCCTTTCCACTGATGGTTTCTGTCCGTTTGGATCTTATGGTAGTCAATATTCATGTTGGCCTGTTTTTTTAACTCCGTATAATTTACCTCCATGGATGTTGATGAAGGATCCATATATCTTTTTGACTTTACTAATTCCAGGACATCCGAAGAAAAATATTGATGTTTATTTGAAGCCATTGATTGATGAATTAAATTTATTGTGGAGTACTGGTGTCAGTACATATGATGTTGCAACGAAACAGAATTTCATACTGAGAGAAGCATTGATGTGGACAATAAGTGACTTCCCGGCTTATGGGATGTTATCTGGCTGGAGTACACATGGTCAGAAATCATGTCCTTACTGTATGGGAGAGAACAAAGCATTTATGCTCATTCATGGAAAGAAACCTTGTTATTTTGACTGTCATCACAGATTTCTTCCAGCTGATCATCCTTTTCGCAGAAACAGATCTCATTTCAGAAAAGGAACAGTTGAAAGGGATGGACCTCCAAAAATGCAATCAGGTTCGGAGTTAAAATCAGTTGTATTTTCATTACCTCCCATCACTTTTGGTCCCACAATAAATCAACAGAAAATTTCTGGTTTTGGGAAAGAACACAATTGGATTAAACGTAGCATATTTTGGGATTTTCCATATTGGTCTGATCTGTTGGTCCGACACATGTTAGATGTCATGCATATTGAGAAGAACTGTTTTGATAATTTGTTTCATACAGTTTTGGATACGCCAGGAAAGAGCAAAGACAATGTAAATGCACGTTTAGATCTTGCCCAAATTTGCAGGCGTCCAGAATTGGAACTATTTGAGAATGTCAGAACAGAAAGGTTACTGAAACCAAAAGCAGCTTATACACTGTCTAAAGAAAACCGTTTATTATTTTGTCAGTGGATTGTAGATTTGAGACTTCCAGATGGTTGTGCTTTTAATTTGGGTAGATGTGTAAAGAATGGTCATATTACTGGATTAAAAAGTCATGATTGTCATGTTATAATGGAGAGACTTCTACCCATTGGATTAAGAGGTCTGTTGAATTCTGTGATTTGGGATTCCATAACAGACATGTCTCATTTTTTTTGGGAAATTTGTGCGGCTACGGAAGATTATGATGCTCTAGGCAAACTTGAAAAAGATGTTTTTGTAATTATATGTAAACTGGAAAAAATATTTCCGCTGTCTTTCTTCGACTCAATGGAACATTTGATGTTACATTTTCCATATGATGCCAAATGTGGAGGTCCGGTACATTTTCGATGGATGTACCCATTTGAAAGATGCATGCAAAAATTGAAAAGAAAAGTACGTAACAAAGCATCTGTTGAAGGATCTATTGCTGAAGCTTATTTGCAAGAGGAAATATCTTTTTTCTGCTCCCATTATTTTGAATCTGAGTATCCTTCAAAACACAACCGAATGGGACGGAACGAGAGGAATATTGATGAAAGTACAATCAATTATCTATTTTTCAACCAGTCAGAGCTTGGTTTTGGTGGAGTTTATGAACGCTGGCTTTCAGATGATGAACATCAGAGAGCTCATACGTGTGTTCTGCTCAACTGTGAAGAGATGACATCAGTTGTACTGTAAGTGTTTATATCACTTATTCTATCATTTATGTTACAGTAAATAACTTTGGTTTTTATAGGTTGTATGATAATCATATCAAGAAACAAATTCCACAAATTACAGCAGCTGCTCTTGAAGAACGTCGACTGAAAAATTTCTCTCAGTGGTTTCAAAAACTGGTAACATAAATTCTTTATCTTTTAGAAACTCATTCAATGTATAGTTTACTATATTGATAATTATTTCACAAATTTTCAGGTGTCTCGACATGCTGATAAAATTGACAAACGGCTGTGTGTATTGAGTAACCCACCTTCCAAACTTGTTAAAACTTATAATGCATATGTGGTGAATGGATTTCGATTCCACACACATACATATGGGGAATCGAAAAAAAACAATGAACAGTGGAGTTAGCTTGAGAGGATCTCATCATCGAGAAAATGAAGTTGAATTTTATGGCATACTTAATGAAATCCTTGAACTCTGTTATCTTGGACAACATTACATAACCATGTTCAAATGTCGGTGGTTGGATACAGAGAGAGGCGTGCGTGTTCATCCGACTCATGGAATCATCAATATTAAATGTAAAAGTGTTCTCGCAGTAAATGAACCATTCTTATTAGCTCAACAGGCATATCAAGTTTATTATGCAAAGTACTATGCAACATCAAGAGACTTGACTGATTGGTGGAGTATAATAAAAATCAAAATTCGAGACAATCAGTTTAGTCAAAGTGAATGTGCTTTCACTGATGTGCAAAGAATTGAAGTTTTTCAAGAGAGTACTCAAAATGAATCTTTTTTACAAAGAGACATGAGTATCAATGACGACACCCCACATTTAAGAGTCGGTGATGACAATGATGTTAATGACGTCACATATGAATTTGAAATGGTAAGAGATGAAGCAACTGTAACTCGAATGGATATCGATGATGTTGAGGAGGAATATGAAGATGACATTGACATATATGAAGATGATGATGAAGATGAACACTGATAGCATTCCATGGTATTTATATACAATCATAATATGTATATATGTATATATGTATATATAATAGTAATTATCAATTATTTGCTAACATTAACATTTTCTGTTTCAGATGGACGAGACCACATTTCGGGAGTTGGCGGATGCTGACCTGACTTTCGATGCGGATGCGTTGCTGACAGATGACCCTCAGCCTGCAGGCGCTCCAGGGAGTACGCAGAGGGGGCGCAGTCTGGCACGATTTATGATTCCTGACCCCGTCCCCGAGAGACGTCCACGTCTTGGGTTTGATCCACGCACACGGAGGTGTGATAACCTGTGTGATAACCTGTGGATTTGACTAAGATTTCATTAATCTATTCACATAATAAATGTTTATTATTTTTTCAGTTTTCCGCATATAGCAGTCGGACAGGGCAGCACTATTTTGCGCAACTATTTCTCTCAGCCGTGGACCACATGGGAGCAGATTCCCATTGATGTGCAGCAGGCCATGTTCAGCCATTGGTTGGTACGTGCATAAATAAATAATTTTTATTTTGAAAATTATTTCATTTCTAACTTGATATTTTGATTTATTTTTAGGGTTTATGGTATCCGATCGAGGATACCATGCGTGATGCCATCCACGAGGCATGGGAGGTGGCCATGCGTGATCGCCTTCGTCAGTTTTTTCACAATTTAAGAAAAGCTGTGATGAAGAAAGAAGGAGTGTCAGATTTTGAGGAGTCATGTAGAGAACACCGACCAGAGTATATTTCATCCCATGTATGGGATGGATTATGTGCGCACTGGTTGAGTGGTGCCTTTCAGAGGAGATCATCGGTGGGGCGGCAGAATCAGGGGAGACAGGAGGTGACTCATCGAGCTGGGAGTCGTTCTTTCAGTACTCATAGACAGCATCTGGTACGTACATTATTTATAAATATTTTATATAACTATAAATATTAACAGTTTATTTTTTATTCTTATAGGATGTCGAGCACCCCGATATTACAGAGTACGACGTATATCGGAGGATGTATAGTGATCCTGCTACTGGGGAGCTCAGAGGTGATCGTCAGCATCACATCGTGGTCAGTATTATTTGTTTTCAAGTTCAAAAATTAACTGCATATAATATATTCACAATTTTAATTTTAAATTGCAACTATATGAGTCATATGAGGCCGCAGCGTCACAGGCCCGGCCTGAGAGTCAGGCCGAGTCATCAGATCAGACCACTGCCCGTCAGTTTGATGAGGCGACATGGATGCATGCCACCCAGTATGCCTTCGAGAAGGGCCGGGTAGTTGGTATCGGCTCTCGACTGACTCCCGGAGATTATTATGGCAGTGTTGCGATGTCGGCGTCCAGCTCGAGAGGAGCTCGTGCTTCTTCTTCTACTGCACAGTATGAGGATCAGTTGCGATCTCAGACTTCACAGATAGAGAGTCTCCGACAGGAGCAGGAGGAGATGCGTCAGCAGCATGAGGAGGAGCGTCGACGCCAGCAGCAGTTGTATGAGGAGCAGACGAGTCGGTGGCAGCAGCAGCATCAGGAGCAGATGGAGTGCATGCGCCGACTCACTCATGCTTTAGGGATGGAGTTTCCTCCACCACCATCTGCAGATCCCCCACCTCCCCCCTCCCCCCCTCCTTCAGATTAGAGTTTGTATTTATGTTATAAAATTTGGGAAATCAAAATATTTTTTTTCTATTCTTAGTTTTTGTCTCATTATAAAATATTAATAATATTATATTTTTAAATAACAATATTAATATGAATAATAATATTATTTATATTTTATAATATTAAAATATATATATATATATTAAAATTTTATAATATTATAATTTAATTATATTTTTTGTAATACTTGAATTATTTTAATATTTGAATGTAAAATAATTTATTATTTTTATATTAATTAAAATAACTTATTAATATTTTTTTTATTTATGAATTATAATTCTAATATTATTATATTAATTAAATCATTTATTAATATTCTATTATTTTTTATTTTTGAATTATAATTCTATTATTATTATATTAATTAAAATAATTATTTATTTTTATTTGTGAATTATAATTATATTATTATATTAATTAAAATAATTTATTAATAATTTATTTTTTTTATTTTTTTATAGTATTTGCGACGGGATACTATTCCCGTCGCAAATACTAGTATTATTAATAGTTGTTATTTTTTTTAAAAAAATAGTATTTGCGACGGGACCCGTCGCAAATACTATAAATCGTATTTGCGACGGGATACTATGCCCGTCGCAAATACTAGTATTATTAATAGTTTTTTATTTTTTTTTAAAAATCATTTTTGCGACGGTACCGTCGCAAAAGGTATTTGCGACGGGTCCCGTCGCAAAAACCATTTTAAAAGTTTTTTACAAAAAAACGGAATACTATTTGCGACGGGGAGAATGACCGTCGCAAAAAAAGGATTTAGCGACGGGCCCGTCGCAAATAAGTGTTGTTGCGACGGGATCCCGTCGCAAATGCCCTTTCGCAAATACCTGTTTTTCTAGTAGTGATATATCTTAGTAGTACTAGGTTGTTTCATGCTTATATGGATGTGAAACATCAAATCAGGAAGCAGAAAAATACAAGTTGCTTCCATGCGTGTAGCCTAGTAGAGGAGGAGATGAGGTTTTATGGTACATGCAGATGGAGAAATATGCACTATCGATCTATTTCTGAGGAGAGAAAAAAAAGAACAAAATATATATTTTTTATAATTTCTATATGATATATGTATGTATATATATATAACGAATTATATGAAACAGACCAAAATAATGAAAAAGTATTTCAAAATCATACCATATAAAATATATATTTTAAATTTATAATATTATCAACTAATTAAGGATAATTGAAAAAATTATAAAAAACTTCATCTGAAATAATAAAAAACTAAACCACTGACATGATAATCATTAATATATGAAATAACCAAAACAATTCAAACAATAACACATGAAAATTTAAAAATATTACATTTCTTAATTTTTTTTGAATTTAATTAAATGTGAATTATTGTAGTTTTTCAAGATGAAAATATGAGTTAAACCAATTTAAGTTTAAATGAAACCAAAAAATAATTCCAGATAAATATATCTTAATTTAAAATTAATGTCATTTTTAAAAAAAGAATAAAATAATAGACATTAAAAATTATAAAATAAGGATTAAAAAAGGAGTGTTTTTTACAGTTTAACAATGGATGGGTTTTCAATATTGGGATTTCAATACTGATTTTTAATTAGATTTATTTTCTACTTAAAAAATAGAACAAAAATTAAATTCCAACACTAACAACACCTATTGTGGGGAGTGTATTATTGGCCATGAAGGTATGACCCTCATGTTTATATGATTGTGGGTGAGGCTGGTTTTTGGAAAATTGGGATGGAGGCCGGATACCACTGTGAAAGTAGATCTAGTTTGACATGGTTCTTAGGTCAATACTATATTTGAGATTCTTCAGTGGTGTTGGATGGAGTCCATATGTTTAAATTATTCTTGATTTGGAATTTGGTGTGAACTAAGAGGGAGTAAGATCAAATATGTATCAACATTCTCAAGTAGAGTGTGATAAATATTTTGTCATGGTGGGGGATTCCAAGATATAATTAAAATGAGTGTAATGTTATTACTTCAGTGTGGTTGTTTGAATGATTTTTTGATTCATTTTGGAGTTATAAATATTGATTGGGTGATGTAAAAGTGAATCAGAAGGCATAACCGATCATTTTTAAGATACATATTCCAATGTAGAACCAATCTATTTTTTTATATTTAATTAGATGTGTTAAAGTGGAAACTAAACCAAGAATATTGATGAACTAATGATAATACATTCTCAGTAGGATCTTCTAATGGTGGGGAGAGCCATTACTCTGAATCATCCTTTTTTAGTGGAGTTTTATAGTATAGGGAACTATAAACCATGGGATAATCTTGTTTACAAATCCTTATTTTACTAGGACATATGAGTTTGGTTGAGTTTCATCTGAACATTAGAGATAGTGAAGAGTGGGTAGATGGATTTGATGAATAAAAAACCTTGTTATTTGGTGTTGTGAAATGGAAGACAATTTGATGTTTAGGGATATAATACAAATGGGATAGTATTGAATTGATGATCAGGGTTGGTCAAGAGTGATAGTTGGAAGAACAAAATTGATTATTAATGAAAATAAGCATTATGGTTTTGAGTTTTTAACAAACCACATCATTATAGTTTGCGAAATTCTGATGAAATTTAAATTTTTGGTTTGGGAGATGGGGTTATTTTTAGAATTCGGAGTTTTACTAAGATTCTGAGCATTGGGAAATCTCATGGAGATATTTTTGGATGTGGTTGGAGCACCAATAAGTGATTTTGGGGCTTGGGGGAATGTCAGAGTGGGCTCAAGGTAACCCCTTGATTGATTTGGGATGTAGGTTTCCCTTCTTTTCATAATGGATGAGGGTCACACCTTGATGGGAATTGAATGGGAATTAGTTGGGTCATGATGAAGGCTTCACACCACATTTTGATTTTGTGTATATTTTGGAAAAGTGGAGTGTAATGACCCAATGTTTTATCAATGGAATTAATTTATTATAATTATGTCATATAATCACATTAAATAAAAAAAAAAAGAACTACAATGTATTATGTGACCTTTAAACATAAGTTTTACACTTCTATGTTTTGAATTTTGAAAATCTTACATACACGGTTGTGTTCAGGGTGTTTTTTGGTGTTTTATGGATCAAACATAATTTTTTTTGTGAATAGTAACCCACCCTTATTAATAGTAACCCACACTTATGAAAATTAATAAAACCCTTATGAATTTTAAATTGTTATAAATAACTGTAACCTCATCCAAGAATGTATAAATAAAATTTAGGCATCTTATAAGTGATAATATGATCAGAGTAAAAGTATTGGTATTTTTGTAAGTCATAAATAATTAATTACAATTAATTAATTAATTTAAAATAAAATGTATTTTATAAAAAGGATTTCATAAATTATCAATTTTATGTCTTCTAGTTTTAACATAATTTTATAAGGCCTTATGTAATTTTTGAAAACATTATAAAATCAGTTATAGTTTTAAAAACTGTATTTTTATAGTAAATTGTGGTTTTAATTAAAAATTAAATTAATAATATTTAGAATATTATATTTAAAAAATGGAGTTCATTTTTGGATTCTATACATTGAGAAATGGTTTGCATGATTTTTTGGTATTTTTCTAAAATACGTGATTTTTTTTGAATAGTGAGAGACGATAATTTACCGTATATATACATTATAAGATAAATGGACTATTCCTAGAATCCTGGATGATATAAGAAACTTTAGTTAGAATTAAAATTAACTTATTACTATTTTTCCATAGAATCATCACTATTTCTTTTAATATAGATAAATAATAAACTAATGATTTAAATATTAAGAAAACCCTCCTCCCTTCTCCTATAAACACCACCCACACTCCCCTCTTCCATTTACTAATATCAAGCCTTGTTCCTTGCCTAAATACTACCCAAATATCTCACCAAGATCCTCTACCACGTTCTACATCCCTTTTTCTCTTCAAAAGACCAAATCCTCTCCCCTAAATAGGCTCTTAAGGATGATTGATTCAAGAGGTAAATTCCTCTTTTCAATTCTTTTACTTTCTTTTCAAGTTAATTTGTTTTCCTTTCTATCTATACCTCCCCTCAACCAAATGTTATGAAAACTATAGTATGTGAAATTTACTATAATTTTTTTTATGATAATGTAATAATTTATTATCATCTCTTCTTTAATTTTCTTTTATACTAGTAGTAAATACACCATCTGTGATGTGTTAATTTATCACATTCAAGGACGACGGGTTGTCAACTTCTATTTCCATTTTTAATTCTGGTCATGAAACCGTTTTTATGGTTGCACCAAACTTTTAAATATTTATTTTATCTTATGTTTTTTTATGTAATCCTTTTCACACATGATTTAAAACAATATTACGAAACAAGTTAATTGTGAGCTAAATCACCAAATTAATCCATACATTTATCATTAATGTTTTATATAATGATTCAACTTCACTCCAAGTAAAAAAATTAAATTTTCAACCATGTAACCTTCTGTATGTTCAATAATAAAATATATCTCCAATTCTGGACAACCATCCTCATTTTACATGATTATCCATTTATGTATATATGTAAACTGAACATGAAACAAACAGACCCAAAAAATTAAATTGAACCTCATAAACAATAAAAAAGGTTATGAATTAACTTAAAAAGGTTTTAATATATCAATTAAATGTAAAATAGATTTTATAATTATCAATTAATGAACTTAATTTGATTATTCAGGTCATTATTATCAAGTGGATAGATCCATCAAACTTAAGGTAAGGGATCCTCTCTATTTCTTTTTTATTCAATAATGTACTCTATGTTATGCCCTTTAGGTGTAATACCTAATGATGGGGTATGATTTATCACCTCACAAATACTTATATCATGATTTATAAGTAATGAGAAACCCCTTTTTATCTATCACGAATCTCTCTTATGTACACCTGATACCATGCTTATAATCTTTAAGGGATTCCACCCGAACGTCCTTTATTCCTTTGGGCTGCGTTATATTTCTTTTACCAAAATTTAGTTATATTATATTTTTATTTGAATCTTTTAAATTATGTTTACATGTACCAAATTCATTTATCAAGACTCTTTCATCATTCCCTTTCATGGATACACATGTTTTTAAGCGATTCCATCCTCAATACTTCTCGATAAGAAAACTTGTTTTGAGGGAACATCCCGAATTCTTACCCAATTTCATGTGCACTCTATATTTTGTTTTAAGACACCATTGTCTTTATAAAATCAGTTTTTTTATCATGAATAACTAATTTCTTCACTTATGATTTTATAAAAAGGATTTTTCCCTTTTCTATTTTAAAGGATCTATAGTGTTTTCCTTAAAAAACGCACAAAATTATTTTAATGCTAAAATTTCTTAAATAATTTTCTTACATGTTGTCACTTCTAACTAGAATAACTTACCATGATACATGCCTATTTTCCCTTAGAAATTTTCTATGTAAATTTTTGTTCCTTTCTTTCATGGACACTTTTATAATTCACCCATTTTTTATGCTTTATGACATGATTGTGGTACCCAATTCTATCCATGGGTAACCCTTATGTTTATATATGAATGATTATGTATGAATGTTTATGTGGAAAACGTATTTATGAAAAGTCAATATGGGTGCACCAATATAGAACTGTAATTCATTGGGTAAAGTTGAGTCTCATGAGATATTATGTGCGACGGTCTTGGCGGTTAGCCTTAGATTGTACTACCATGTGCAATGATCAAGGAAATTAGCCTTGGATTGTACTACCATGTAAAACAGTATTAGCAGTTAGACTTGACTAATGCTAAAGTCATGTTTTATGTTTCTTCAACATTACTATGAATTCATGTTTATATTATTCCATGTTTATATGTTATGATTCCATGTGATTTATGCCTTTTATTTTCATTATTCCATGCCTTTTAACCCATGTGTTAAAGATTTATTACTATGATTTTTTCCCTTATTGAGATTTTATCTCATCCATTCATTTATGTGATCCATAGGGTACCCTTTGCAGATGTAAGTGATCAAAGGAAGTTATGATCTCTTTATAAAGATTAAATAATTTTTTTGCCCCTTGTTTTATGTTTTAGGTAACCTGTCTTCAAAGACACTAGACTTCACGATCCTTGGTATGTACTCTGATTTTTAATTATGGTGAAAATCACGTAATGTTATGTGTAAAAGGATAGGGTCACCATAGTTGGTATCAGAGGATGGTCTAGTTATTTTTGTAGATTTAGAACTAATCACATTAGTAAGAACCTTAAGGATGAGACTAAGGATAAGAAAACACCCATAAATTTTGGTAACTATAGATTTAGTGGTTTATCAAGAAAATAAACCCATATATGGATACAAATAGGTAGAGGTAGATCTGGAATATATGTATCTAGGGGTAAAACTTAAAAACACTACATTGAGATAGACTCAAATGGAAACTATTACATGACAACAGGCCTTGCTGCACTCTTGGTTTGGCACTCCCGAAGGGTATTCTTTGGTAAATTCCTGATCTTGGTACAAACCACTATTAAGGGAATAAAAAAAATATCCCATATGAATATATGTTAAGAAATAGATCAAGGATGACCTAGATTGAAACATAGGGAATCACAAGTTTGGATATAATTCCCCTTTACAAGTTTATCCTATCATGTTCAATGTTTTCTTTTTATTCTCAATTCCTAAGTATTCATGCCCTCTAACTGTACATTCTTTTTCTTAGTTAATGGTGAGAAATAGAAGAAAACATTCCAATAATCAATGTGATAGGGAATGTGAATACTTTATTAATGATATGATTGATATGATGGGAATAGGTGCTCAATACTTAATGATAGTACTTGCTCTGTAGGCTCAAGTTACAAATAATTACTTGAATCATGTGGAACACCATCCGAATCCAAGGAAAGAGTAAGTTTCTATCGAATCCTTCATGTGGAAAAAATTACCATGTTAAGTGTATCTTCTGATCCCCTCCTCACAGAACACTGGATTAACTCCATTTAAAAGATATTCTCCATACTCCAGTGCTCAGAGGAAGAGAATGTTGTGCTAGTGGTCTATCATTTTGATAGGGAAGCTCATTAGTGGTGGAAACTGTTCAATAATATGAAGCCCTAGAAGGAAATGGATTCTATGGATTGTGAGGAATTTAAGAAAATGTTTTTCAATAAATATTTTCCCTGAACCCTCCATCTTAAGATGGAAAGAGAGTTCCTCAGACTCAATAAGAAGGAAGATGAGTCAATCAGGGAGAATGAATCAAACATTACAAGGATTTCAAGGTACGCATTTGGAATTTTCATGAACACTGAAAGTAAGGTGGATCGCTTATTTAGCAGACTAAAGATGAGTCTATGAAAATCATTGGCGATTCAATACATTTACATATATGAGGAGATTGTCTGTTGTACCCTTAAGGTTTAAATAAAGATCATAAAGTCTTAGTGATATCATGGGCCCAACGACAAAAATAGGAAAATGGAATCTAATGTGGGTGGTTCCAAAAAATAAATTCCATGATTGAAAGAAGCTTGATTACCACACATGTAAATATTGTGGGAAGAACCATCCTCAGAACTGTCTAAAGGGAACCATGAATTGCTTCAAATGTTGAAAGATGAGACATCTGGCTAACAACTACTTACAGGATATGAAGAATCCAGCTATTTTAGAAGAAGAAAGGAAGGTTCAGATCAACACTCAGCCTTTAGTGAAATGTTACAACTGAAAGGATCATGGGAATTATGAGAAAAATTTCCCTAAGTTGAGGGGTGTTAGAGGCAATAAACACAAACCTCTAAGGAAACAAGGAAGGGCTTATTCTCTCATTACTGCTGAGGTGGAGCCGGAAAATGATGTTGTGATAGGTACGCTAGTTATTCATTCAAGAATAGAGAATTTACTATTTGATTTTAGCTCTACAAATTCATTTATATCTTGTAAGTTTAGTAGAACTATTCAAACACCATCTCAAAATATGGAGGATAACTTATCGGTGAGAACAAGGAATGGGGAAATCATTGCATCCATGGTTTATAAATCCTCCTTAGTTAACGTTTGCGGGCCGAACCTCCCAAAAAATCTCATCATACTTACTTTAGTGGAGTTCGATGATATCTTGGGCATGGATTGGCTATCCTTATATAAATACAACATCAACTATCGGGAAAGGGAGATCACTCTTCACATCCTGAAGCATCCACCAATTCTTTAAAAGTGTAAGGAAGAAGATGAATCTTCTTTAGAATCATTTTCTTATGTGTGTATATTAATTAATTATAAGCAAGCATGTCTATCTCAAATGATTGGCACAAAGGAGAGAATCATTCTTGAAGACATTCCCATCATGATGGATTACACTGATTTATTCCCTGAAGAGTTTCCCGGTATCCTTCCTGTTAAATATGTTGAGTTCTCAATTGATCTTATTCCTGGATCTCTACCTATATAAAAGACACCTTATAGAATGGACACGGCAGATCTGGAAGAACTGAAGAAGCAGGTACATGAGAATCTGGATAAGGGATTTATATGCCTGTATGCTTCACTGTGGGGTGATCTTGTCCTCTTCATCAATAAAAAGAAAGGATCAATGAAACTCTACATTGATTATCATGAGACCAATTTAATCATGATAAAGAACATGTATCCCCTACCACAGATAGATGGATTATTAAATCAGCTTCATGGGCCCAATTATTTCTCTAATGTGGACCTTCGGTTGGGATATCACTAATTTAAGGTGAAGAAGAAAGATATTCCCAATATTTCCTTTCAAATAAGGTATAAACATCATGAGTTCATTTTGATTCCCTTATGACTCACTAATTTTGCAATTATTTTCATGAATTTAATGAATAGAGTCCTTAGAGATTACCTCCAAAATTTTTTGGTAGTTTTTATCGAAGATATTATGATATACTCGATGAGAAAGGAGGAACATGACGTGCATTTTTGTAATGTGTTAAAGGCTTTGAGAAGGGATAATATGTATGGAAAGTAAAGTAAATGTGAGTTCTGGATGGATGAAGTATCATTCTTGGGGCCTGTTGTCACAAGCAAATGGATATTTGTGGAACCTTCCAAGACAAAGGTGATTGAAGAGTGGTCCAGGACAACATTTGTAATGGAGATCCATATATTTATATGTCTAGCAAGGTATTATTGATGATTTTTAAGTACTTTTCACAACTTTCAAACCCAATGATCAAGATTATAGATAAGGAAGTAATGTTTTTATGGATTCAATAATGTGAGGAATTCATTAAGGAGCTCAAAAAGGGGCTTATCACTGTGCAAGTAATTACACTCCCATAAAGTGGATAAATCATTTTTGGTGAAAAACGATTCTTTAAAGAAAGGATTAGGCTTTTTACTAATGAAAAATGATTATGTGATAGCCTATTCCTCAAGGAAGTTTAAAATCCATGAGAAAAACTATCCTACGTATGATTTGGATTTGGCACCTATGATTTATGTGTTAAAATTAAGGTGGCATTATCTCTATAGGGATAAGTGTGAGAGATATACTGATAAAAAGAGTATCAAATATATATTTTCACAAAAATAGACAAATATACTCTTGTAAATATGTATATATCTCATCAAGGATTATGACTTCTCAATCCACTACCATCCCAGTAAGGCGAACAAGGTGGAAGATGCTCTAAGTAGAAAGTATCCTGCATCTTTATCAATGATGAGAATTGAAAAGGATCCAATCTTATTATATTTTCATAGGATGTACATGGGAATCATTAAGGGAGGAACATCATAAATCCTTTCTCAAATGATTTCTAAACCATCTCTCATGGAGAAAATAATGGATTCTCAAAGAAAATATATAGAAATTTAGAAAAGGGTGGAATCTATTAGAAATGTTAAATCCTCTTAGTTTATTATTGATGATGAAGGATTTGTAAGATTTGTGTCATGATTATGTGTACCATTTGATCAATAGATAAACAAGGAGATTTTGAATGAGGCACATAGATCAATCTTTTCTATTCACCCAAGGAGCACCAACATGTATCAAGATATTTGAGAGAACATTTTGTGGGACAATATGAAGAAGGATATTTCTGAGTATACATCAATGTGCTTGGTATGTCAACAAGTGAAGGATGAAAGACATGAGTCTAAGGGGATGATGCAACCACTACCCATACCCGTAGGAAAGTGGGAGAAAATCACCATGGACTTTGTCACTAGAATTTTATAAGCATCTAGAGAAAACAATGCTATTTGGGTCCTTGTGGATTGTCTTACAATGTCCGCTTACTTTATTACAATTTGATAGGACTTCTCATTATATAAATATTAACAAATATATATCAAAGAGGTGTTAAGACAACATGGAGTAAAAAATAATATTTTATCTGGTAGAGATATGACATTCACCTCTAAGTTTTGGAAAAGTCTCTAACATGCTCTTAGAACTGAACTAAACTTGTGTACAGCCTACCACCGTCAAACTAGTGCCCAATCTGAGCAAACTATTCAGACACTAGTAGATATTTTGATATCTTATTTTATGGACTTAAAATGAGGATGGGACCAAAATCTTCCACCAGTCAAATTCTCCTACAACAATAGTTTCTCTCAACCATCCAAATGAAACCATATATATCCCTTTATGGGAAAAGGTTCAGAACATTGGCGTGTTGGGATGAAGTCAGCAAGCATAAGCTTCTAGGACCAAAAATGGTTGAAGAAATAGTGGAGAAGGTGAAAATAATTCAGCAGCATATCAAGGCAGCCCAAAGTTGACAAACAAGTTATGTAGACAATCGTCGATGAGACCTTGAGATCAAAGTTAGAGACATGGTATTTCTACGCATATCTCCTTGGAAGAAGGTCGTGATATTTCATAAGAAAGGAAAGCTATGTCCCAAGTACATCGGCCCCTTCGATATCCTTGATCGATTCAGAGCTATGGACTATCAATTGGCACTTCCACCTACCAGGTAGAAAGTATACGATGTCTTCCATGTATCCCTCTTAAGGAAGTACATGTTAGATCCTTCACATGTACTCTATTCAGAGGTGGTACAGTTAGAGAATGGTCTTTATTATGTGGAGAAGCCAGTGAAGATCTTGGATTGTCGAGATAAAGTTATAAATAACAAGACTACTCACTTAGTCAAAGTACTATGGAAGAAACATAAATAGGAAGAGGAAATATTAGAACTGTAGAAGGTAATAGAGGAGAAGTACCCACACCTATTTATGTCTTAGAATGTAAAACGAAATTTCAACGGAAAAATTTCATAACGGGGGAATAATGTAACGACCCAATGTTTTATCAATGGAATTAATTTCTTATAATTATGTCATATAATCACATGAAATCACAACAAAAATAACTACTAAGTACTATGTGACTTTTAAACATAATTTTGACACTCTTATGCTTTGAGTTTTAAAAATCTGACATACACGATTACATTCAGGGTGTTTTTTTGGGTTTGATGGAAGAAACATAATTTATGGGGAATAGTAACCTAATCGTATGAATAGTAACCCACACTTATAAATAGTAATATTACCCTTATGAATAGGAAGTATTCCAAAAGAATAGTGACCTCACACAAGAATTTATAAATAAAATTTAGGTATCTTATAAGTGATAATTTGATCTAAGTAAAAGTATTGGTGTTTTTGTAAGTCATAAATAATTAATTAGAACTAATTAATTAATTTAAAAGAAAATTTATTTTCATAAAATTTGTTCATAAATTAAAAATTTTATTTATTCTGGTTTTAAGATAATTTTATAATACCTTATGTAATTTTTTAAAACATTATAAAATCATTTAGAGTTTTAAAATCTGTATTTTTCATGTAAATCATGATTTTAATTAAAAATTAAATTTATAATATTTCAAAAATTATTTTTTGAAAAAATATGTTCATTTTTGGATTCTACATTTTGAAAAATGGTTCAGGTTAATTTTTGAGATTTTTCTAAATTAATTTATTTTTTTATGAATAGTGAGATATAATAATTTACCATATATATACATTATAAGTTAAATGGACCATTCCTAGAATCATGGATGATGTCAGAATCCTTATTTCGAATTAAAATGAAATTATTACTCTTTTTGGTAATAGAATCATCATTATTTCTTGTCTTATGAAAAAAATAATAAACTAATGATTAAAATATTAAGAAAACCCTCCCCCCTCCACTATAGAGACCACCCTGACTCCCCTCTTATATTAACTCCTCTCAAGACTTGTTACATGACTAAATTCTTCCCAAATCACTCCCCCATGATCCTCCCTTACAACAAACAACCCTTAGTCTCTTCAAAAGTCCAAATCCTCTCCCTTTAAGAGGCTCTCAAGGAAGATAAATTCAAGAGGTAAATTCCTCTTTTCAATTCTTTAACTTTATTTTCAAGTTCATTTGTTTTATTTTCTATCCTAACCTCTCCTCATGAAAATGTTATGAAAGCTCAATTACCTTAAATTTAATATATTTTTTTCAATAATGGAATAATTTATTATCATATCTCCTTTTCTATTTTTTATACTAGTAGTAAAGAAACCATCTGAGATGTGTTAATTTATCACATTCAAGGACAACAGATTGCCAATTTATATTACGATCTTCAATTATAGCCATGAAACCATTTTATGGTTGAACCATACTATTATACATTTATTTTAACTTATTTTTTGTTCTGAAATCCTTTTTCACACATGATGTAAAATAATAATTTGAAATAGGTTAATAGTGAGCTAAATCGCCAAATTAATCCAAGCGTTTATAATTAATGTTTTATATAGTGATTTAAATTAACTCCAAATAACCAAATTAAATTTAAGAACATGTAACATTATAGATGTTTAAAAATAAAATAGAACTCCAATTCTTGACAACAATCCTCATATTGAATGATTATCTGCTCATGTATATAAGTAAACTGAACATGAAACAACAAGATCCAAACAATGAAATTGAACCTCATAACCAATAAAAAAGGTTTTGAATGAACTTATAAATGTTATAATAAATAAATTAAATGTAAAATAGGTGCTGAAATTATCAACTAACAAACCTAATTTTATTATTGAGGTCATTAATATCAAGTGGAGAACACCATCAGACTTAATGTAAGGGATCCTCTATATTTCACTTTTATTCAAGAATGTCCTCTATGTTATTACCTTTTATGTGTAATTCCTAATGATGTGTTATGATTTAGAACCTCCAGAATATTTTAGTCATGATTTATAAGTGATTATAAAACCCTTTCTCTCTCTTTAATCCTTTCTTAAGTAGACCTGATACCATTCTAATAATCTGTAAGGGATTCCACCCGAACCTCCTTTGTTCCTTCGGGTTTCCTTATCTTTATTTTAACAAAATGAAGTTATCTTATTGTTTTATGTTAATATTATAAATTATGTGTACATGTACCAAATTTATTTATCAATACCCTATCATCATTCTTTTTTAGGGATATACATGTATTTTTGTGATTCCTTCCTCAATACTTTCCGATAAGCAAACCTGTTTGGAGGGAACTTTACAAATTCTTACCCGATTTCTAGTGCACTATATATTCTATTTTAATCCCCCATTTTCTTTATAAAATATGTTTTTATCGTTAAAACTTTCTTGGTTAACTTATGGTTTTATATAAATAATTTTTTCCTTTTCTATTTTAAAGCCTCTCTAGTATTTTCCTTAAAACCACACAAAAGTGTTTTAATGCTAAAATTTATGAATTACTTTTCTTAAATGTTGACACTATTAATTGACATAACATACCATGATACATGCATATTTTACCTTATGAATGTCCATGTATATATTAGTTCCATTCTTTCATGGAAACTTTTATGATACACTTATTTTTTATGCTTTATGACATGATTATAGTACCCAATCCTTTGTATGGGTAACCCTTATGTTTATATATGATTGATTATATATGATTATGTATATGAAAAAATATTCATGAAATGTTAATATGGGTGTGACCATATATAACTCCAATGCATTGGGTAAAGTTGAGTCTCATGAGACTTTATGTGCGATGGTCTTGGCGATTAGTCTTGGCTAGTGCTACCATGTGCGATGATCTTGGCGGTTAGCCTTTGCTTGCGATTCCATGTGAAAAAATCTTGGAGGTTAGCCTTGAATGATGATAAAGTCATGTTTTATGTTGCTTCTACATTACCATAAATTCATGTTTATATGATCCCATGTTTATATTTTAAGATTCCATGTGATCCATGCCTTTTATTTTCATTATACCACGCCTTTTAACCCATTTGTTAAATAATTATTATTATGATTTTTTACATTACTAGTATGTTAGCTCATCCCATCGTTCATGTTTTCCCTAGGGTACCCTTTTCATATGTAAGGGATCAAACAAAGTTATGATATCTTTATGAAGATTAAATAAAGATTTTTTTGTCCCATGTTTTTTGTTTTATGTACCTAGTATTCAAAGAAACTAGTATTCATGATCCTTGGAATGTACTTTGATGTTTAATTATGCTTAAAATCATGTAATGTTATGTGTAAAGGGCTAGGGTCTCTATATGGAGTACCCTTACGTGTATGGTTGGGGACTATTATGCTTGAGGTCAGGGACCATTTTAAAATGTATGATATATTTTTATAAGGAAAAAATGGGGGCACCATGACCCTTATGTTGTCCCACAATGATCTGTAATGAGGGGTGTCATGGTAGAGAGCATAAGACTCTATGCTATGAGGAAGGGAGACAACACCTTGGATGCCTGAGCATCACCTTGATGGGATGTGTCACATTGCAATCCATAGGGGTTACACTATGTGATAGTTTGGTCTGGGTATAGTCCCTCTACTTAGGGATGGTAATGATGTATCATAGGTGGTCTAGGACATGACCTATATAGGTGAGATAACACTGCTCTATGAACCTTAGGGAAATTCTACAAATGATCTTATGTGCTATTTTTTACTAAGGGTAGACCAAAATTTTTATGGTTGGACCCATTATTATTTAAGTTTATAGGCATGAAGGAGAGTGAAATTTCATCTAAATCTTCCCCCTCCCTTCCCTATTCAATCCCCCTTGTATAGTGGTTATTTTAAGTGGTTATGTGATGAGTTTACGGTGAGTTCTTACCTCCATTAGGTTTTTTCTTATACCGATTTTTTATCCTCTAATTCTGTGCAATTTGGGATAGGGTATTGAGGCTGATTCCACTAGATCATGGAAGATTTATAAGGGAATGATGTGTATTTTTATAACTATGACTAGTGTGGATCCCATAAAAAATAATGAAAGAGGTTTCATGTATTTTTAAAAATATGGAGTTCCATGGTGATTTTTTTTTGAAAAATATGCATATTTGGATTAAATTGAATAATTAATTATAATTAATTATAGTTAATTATTTTGATGTTATGGTTGAGATAGAATATTTTTTGGGTGTATGATATTAGATGAGTAATGAGGTATTGGATGAGGAAGAGAAGAGTATAGTGAGGATGGAAACCCATTAATCGTGGTAGGTGGTCCATTAATACAAAATTATATGCTTTTTTATGAATGAACATGCATTCATGAATGTTTTCATGGGTCATGGTAAAGGGATAGATATCTGGATATCCCTTGAAGAATATATAGAATGAAATTTAGAATTCTATACATGAATTATGTGAACCTTATCACTTTGGGAAAATTGGTATCACTCGATGACTATGTATCAAAGGGGATACGTTCCCATTTAGTTGATGAGAGACCTCATGCATGTCTCAGGATATGATAATTGATGTGACATGGGTATCCTAGGTTGGTATTCTAAGGATATATGGGTAGGTATGATAGTTATAGGCATAGTTTAATATGTTATATGACCATACCTCTCATATATTAATAAAACCATGTTTAGGGTGGAATAGACTATTGTTGTGAACTGTGACTTGGTTGAGTTATCTAGGACTAAATGAGGTGTGTCGGAGAGGGGTCTCATTTGAGTACTATGTTAAAAACTCTCATAAGGGAGATTCATGTTGGGACATGATTATGGGTTTAAGGAATGGGTTGAGGACTTCACAAGTTGTTTATAAGGGGATTTGATAGAGTTGACATGGGATGATATCTCGGTATAAAAACTATGTTGTGATGAAAAATAAAAGAAGGACATGGACTAGGCCATGAGGTCATCGCCAGTAAGGGCTTACAATATGTAAGAATATAGTGGGGTGTTGAATATAGCATGTTCCAAGTGATCATATACTGGGATGAGTCGGAAGGACATTAGTGGAAACCCTAATGGTTTAGATGGGAATGGTGATATGACCGTCATGTTGTGCTTGTGTGACCAATATGGTCTTGTTTGGATTAGATCGATGGGTTAGATAAGCCATGTGATATATATTGATGTGTAATACTAGGTATTTAGTGATTATAGACCGGGTGACGAGCATGTGATATTGTGGGATAGACTATATGCCTTTTTGGTTACACACATGTGTTGACTATGTGAATATGATTAATGATAAATATCAATTTGGAAAATGATGGATCCTGAGTCCTAAACACACATTGAGTGATAAATTATTGGAAAATCCCAACCTTGAGTGAGAAAGTATTGTTTGGTACATTTTATCACACCCTATCTTGGGTGAAAAGGTAGTGGTCAAGGATAATTCCCTTAACTTGTGCAGGAAGGTATTGGAAAATACTACCTTGAGTGAGAAGGTTGGTACAGTTTGTGATGTGATATGAAACCCTATCTTGAGTGATAAGAAATTGGTCAAGATAATTACCTTATATTAAGTGAATATAAATTGGGATGTACTCTTTTAGTTAGAATACTGGTTTACGGTTAGATGATGGACCCTACCTTGAGTGATAAGGCAGTGGTCGGGTTGTGATGTAAGGCCCCACCTTGAGTTACAAGGCAGTGGTTGGGAGGGATGGGTGAACCCACATGAGTGATAAGGGATGATATGGGAATTGTTTATAGGACCACCTTGAGTGAGATGGATGGTCCAAGACATGTATGCAATACCCTACCCTACATCATTGGGAAGTGGTCGGAACATTGTAACACACTATCAAGAGTCTTCGGGTATGGGTTGGGTCATATGTCATAAGGTGACTATATTTCAGTAAAAATCGATGTTGGTATGGTCAGTTGTCATAGTGGCATACTTAGTACATGATGACCCAATGTACATGTTTATTATATTATATATTTTCCTCATGCATACACATGTATATGATGGCATATACTAAGGGAACATGGTGAGACCCTATTGGGATGCATTTCTTACGCCATGAATGGACACTATGTTTTGTGTGAAAACCTTATTTTTGGATAACATTTGATCATAATATGTGTACTTGATCAGGATAAATAATTTCAATGGGGATTTAGAGAATGGGTTATGGTGAGTCATAGGGATTGAATTAGAGCCTCCTATGTATTTTTTTCTTATTATTATACGTTTTTTTATTATCCCATTATAAAATCTGTGGGATTGTATGATTGTATTATTATTTAAGGTCGAGTTTTTATAAAATGGATATGTTTTTTTAATAATGTGTATCATGATGTTTATTATTTTGGATGATGATTGGATATTTACACTTATTGTTTACTTTTATTTAAGAGAATAACCTCCCTAAAGTATGATGTAGGCCCTCACCACTAGTCATCAAACTCTTCCATATGGGGAGGAACACTTGAGGACATGTTACATTACTAACCAAGACATTTATGAGTGCTATTAGTCTAGAAAGTGATGAGAACGGACGAACTTTATTGGCACAAACATATTAAAATAAAAGAATGAAAACAATTTTGTTCTTGACGGATAAATTTCTACATAAGTTCAAATAACTTTTGGACTTAATGAATACAATATTATACATTATTTTAATTGAAATTTTCTCTTTGTTTTCTCAATACCACTAAAAAATACTCAAACATATATAAAATAACCATCATGTTTCTATTAGAGAATTTAAACATGTCACAAACTTTACTATGGGGACTATAATATGAGCCTCACTTGGGTGATATTAGTTGAGTTAAATAAGAAGGATTTTCACACTCAATAATGAATACACCAATTGTATATACTTGCTAAAAATAAATTATCATTCTCTAAAGTTCTTATAATCTTTGAAAACATTTCCCATTTTGGTGTTGTGGTGATGAAAACCTCTCACTAAGAGCAGGACATGTACTTCATTAATTGTCTGATAAAATATTACTCCAATATTAAAATGTAATTTTTGATCTTCTATAAGCCTAATTTTTCCATATAAATAGTAAAATATAGATGAAATCAATATATTTAGGTTTATTTATTTGTAGGATTTAATTTCATTATTCATGGAGCCAAAATGGACACCTCCATCAAAAGTTGTGGGCATTTAATGTTGAACATTTATGATAACATTTGGCGCACCCAGGCATGCACTCAACTCTATGTGTACTCAAATATTCCATACCAAGCCTCATTCCTAGAAATTCATAAGCATTATTGTATCAAAATACTGATTTGCCTATATAGTTCCCATATCTATGTGCCCATATTACCTAAAATACTCTCCATGTGCTTCTTGAAATCCCATACCCAACCTTGTGTCCAGCTTCATGCATGACCTACTATGAACGCCCTAATTCTTGAACCATTTCATGGATTAGTAGCCTCATAACCTAAAATAGACACACAAGGCCATACTTAGGTTCTTGAAATGGTTAAAATATGTAACATGGATTTCTAGATTTTTTTTCCATAAAAAGGAACCTCTAGCCTCCCATTTTGACACCAAGTCTGAATCCCTAGAGAGGTCGTACCAATGGTGTGCTTGGAGCATAATATTATCTTCCAAAGTTTTATATGGACCCCCATAGGTAATTTATAAATTATATAAAAATGATATCATATAAGATAAGGGTGGAACACTATGTTTCCCAAGTTCCTTTCGAGTAGAGTCGCACCTATCCCTCTAAGACCCTCACTAGGTAAGAATATCCTTATTCCCATGTCTTCCCAAGTGGATTTGAATGTAGGTATTGATATAATGGAGCTTCACCAAGGTTATCCCATAAATCTACAACTATGTAATCCCATGAATCAATGAACAGTTCTCAAAGCCACACCCATGTTATCCCATGGATACATGTCCTACTCTCATGTATTATTTGGGTTCCCATTCACCAAGTACACCCACCTGGTGCCCATTCACGCAGGTCACCTAATTGGGTACCTGCTGTTTGAGGTCACCTACTTAGGAACCACTTCACTATGGTCAACCTCTTGGGTTCCCTTTCACCTAGGAAACCTACCCAGGCCCCCATTGTTTTAGGTTACCAACATAGGAATCCATTATATAAGGTCTCTTACCTAGCTTCCTATTAACTAAATCCCCCACCTGGGGGTAAATTTTCTAAAGTCACCTACATTAGAATCCAATGGTCTATACTACTGGGGATCTATCCCTACATCGGCATTTGGGGTTAATGATGGGATATAGTTTTAACCCTTTAAACCAATCCCTATACTTCCATCACTAACCCCATTGAAAAATCAAGAGTCAATCCTTGAACTTTTAAGGCTAGTTCAGACATGATTTGGTCACTATACCAATAATCCCACCTTGATTCTGGGCCCTCTTCTTGGATTACTTATCTGGAACAAGTTGATATTCTCCACTTGGTTTCCTCATATTCCTTGATTTTGATACATTCCTCTTGATTTACTCATGTTCCCTAGGTTGATATCCTCATACTAGTTTCCTCAAATACCTTAAGTTGGTATTCTCCTTTTGGTTTCCTCATATATCTTGAGTTGATATTCTAATCATTGTTTCTTAAAATGACCGGATTCATGAGTATGTCTTATTTTTTTTCAAATTCCTTGAGTAATAATTCTCATCCTGAGATCCTCCACTTGGTTCTCAAAAATTCCTTCAATCAAGATCCTTTTAATGGTTTCCTAGAATACCTTCACCTGGATCATTTCCTAGAATAACCAAAAGAGGGAAACTTTAGAATACATCCAACATTAAACCATGTCTAGCTATGTTTCATCTTATATTCCACATTTATGACTTTAAAATTCATGGAAGTGGTCTTGGATTCATGAACATAAAAGGGAAACCTTGGGTCATGGATACATGACCTTAAAAGGCACCACTTTGTTCCTTGTAACATGACCTTAAAATGTATGACATGTTCATAAAATGGTAATGAAATTTATAGGTTTTTACTCTCCTGATATGGGTATGTATGAAGCTCCTTTCATGGGCTCTATGTCAACTCCAAAACACCACTCATCTTATTTTACAAGATCCCAATGCTGCCCTGGATTGAGATAAATTCTAGAGTGACCTCCTATATGAACTTAAACTATAGAGTATCTAAATATTTACATCTAATAAGAGATAATAAAACTATATTTTGTAGTGTCCTCTAAAACTTATATTATCGTTTAATCGATTTCACTAAATGAAAACCTATATTGTTATTTATAAGGATTTAAAAAAATATATTAAATCTATAATAGAGTGTCCGACTAGAAAACAAGACCCATTGAGAGGCTAGATAACCCAACATCCTCTCATATCATAAAATGTTTCATCATGAAAACCCCAAATGATTGAGAGGCTGGACACCTTTAGAAATAGGGAAAGTCATAGAAAATCCTGAATTATCAAAATGGTCTCACTAGAAAGGAAAATGTTATATATAAAATGGTGAACCCAATGGGAATTTATTTACTTAAGAAACTAGTTTATTGATAATGAATTCATATTTATGATATTAAACTAGTGGATTTATTTCAATTGTTTTAATATCCAAATAGAATTTTGAATGAACATATTTCAAGATGTTAGGCTCTCCAGCCAGAATAGGGTTAGACACAAAACAACGATGGTTTTTATAAACTCTCATCTATAGAAAATTTGATAATTTCCACCATTATTGATACACCTACCTTATACACAAGAAGATAAAATACGTTATCACCCAACCAAAATTTACAATTTCATATGGTGAAAGGAATAGTGTAGGAGTACCTTTGTGATGGGATAATTTCAACTTTGGAGGTAGCTACTAGTCTTGAGGGGATGAAACCTAGGAAAAAAACATCAAACAGACTTTCCAACAAGGGGAAATCGGCCTCCATATCAACAAAGAACCACTTAAATATTCTCTCCCTAGAGTAAGGAAATCCATACCATCATTATCTTTTGGATGAGGAGGATGACATAAACCATTTTCAATTAACCATCCAAGAGATACCTATTAGGGATCTTATTCACCATGGTCATTATCACCAACTTGTTACCCCAATTCTACAATAATATTTAGAATAAACTATTCAATACCCAATCATTCATCCTATGGAACCCTTACGGATAAAACATTCAAGTCATTCAGCCACCATAACACAAAAATAGGTCTATTTCCCGATTGTTTCTTGTCGAAATATATCGACATTGGGCCTAGGTAAATTATACACCGCCATTAGCAATAAGTCTCATACTTTCTGAAAATTTTCCTTAGTGACTACATCAATTGACCTCTAACCAATTAGTAGGATCATTAATCAACATTAAGGTCCACCTTGGGGTATCACACTGTATTTGGAACCTAAATAAATATTGATTTGGGATGATAAGGGAGTTCTACATATAGTTGAAACATCTTAGAGGGAATCCAAGATTTCAAAACAAGTGTAATTTTTTACCCTACTACTATCTCTCATGTTATATATTTGGAATAAATATAACTATATTATGACTATACCTCATACACGGAAATTCATATTTCCCCAATAGGTTTCACATCAGTAAATGTTTTCATAGTTGACCTGATTGGTGCAACATAATTTGATACTATTGGAGAACATGAAAGCAAGGGGGAATTTAAAGAAAATTTCACTCATGAAGAGGTGTATAATGAAGAAGAATAAGAATAAGTATCTAGATAGAATCAAATAAAATTACCTGATTTGGGATACCAACTATATAATCCACATCCAACCACTTAGCAAGTTACATCCAATGAAAATGGAAAAAGGGTGGCCACTTTTACAGATCACCCACCACCCAAATATTATGATATTTTCTAAAAAATAGATTTTTTAATTCAAGATGAGAATATAGAAACATGAGCTAACAAATACAAAATTTTTTCGGGGAAACATACCAACTGATTATGATCTTTAAGATGAAGATTCCATGCTACCTTTAGTTGAAACCTCTTCAATGGGAGGATATTTATCAACCTAAAAAGGAAAAATTGAACCACCTTGTAAATTAAATATTACATTAACTAGATCATTTTACTATAATGTGAATTTATTATCAAGAATTCCCACCACTAGGGAAATATCAACCACTAGTTTAAGAAATTCACCTGAGGTTTACATAGGTGGTGGTATCCCATGAATTAATGAATTCTCATACAGATCATTTAGAGGCTATGAAAGGATAAAATACCCTCGTAAAACTGGAGAGAAATCCATATCCTATTTTGGTGGATTTGGGCCATCCTCATCTAAAATTTGGAAATACCAACTTATCAACATTTAATGGAATGGGAGATATAGAGAAACATCTCACCCATTTTTCTTCTAGGTGAGACCTAATGTTTGGAACCCTATAATAATAATATGAATCTAAAATTATATTATTCGTGAAAACCTTATAAATCCATTCATTTTTTTTGGTATAATTACCTTGAAAATGGGTCTATTGAATGAGGGAATGTTTTTCATTAACAATTTATCAAGAAATTCTGCTCAATGTAGATGTAAAAAACTATCCTAAATATTTCCAATTAAAGGTAGTGTGATAATATGATAGTCATAGATTTCATTGAAATATATAAGGCTCTGAAATACTCATTAGGAATAATTATTTTGAATAATTACAAGAGATATTTATTGAGAACCAATAAGACGAGTTTTCAACCATGTTGTTGCCCCTAAAGTACCCTAGTGGGTTCTAAGAGTTTGTGAATATAACAAAATGTCAGGAGGATGAAGTTCAAAGAACCATGGAAAGAGTTCAAAAAGAACAACCATCATGGATAAAAAGGTCTTGAAAATTTTAAACAACAATTGTTACTCTCAATTCAGTGACATCAAGGATAAAATGACGCGACATTGAAAAAATGAACAAAAAAGATTATTCCTTCCATAATGGTGAATTTATATGGTACTATATGTATTTATTAGATAAAAAAATCATCACATTTATAGAAATTAAGAATCAAAATTATGTATGGTATAATTTTCATCCTCATTACTTCTAATACCATTATATACTGGTCCACACAATCAAAGAATGGTTTATCTTCAATTATTTACAACAAAACATGGGACATGATGGTTACAATACCTTATAAAGTTACAATGTGCATGTGAAATGTGTGCATATAATTCTCCTTAAAGAATAAAAAGAGTGAGAAAATTCGTTTCATGATAATATTCAAGAGTTTTGTGAATGGATGATCCAAAATCCAGTAAATTATTCATATAACATAGGGTATGAATAAATCAATAATATGTGACCATTATTCACACTATAACTAATAATTCAGTATTTTTTTTCATATCCTACCAAGGTCTAGTTTCATTATCATATGTTATAGAAAGGTAAATAATGTTCCCTAAGGATTGAAAAACTAGTATAAAATCTCATGGACATTGTATACCCATCATTGGAAGAATGGTCATCATCCCATCAAATGAAACTATGAGTACTATACCACCAAATGAGACACCACACATCATCCCACTAAAAAATATCATAATACAATGAGGAGGACTAGTTAAACTATTTTAATAATATATGATTATAGAAAAATGCACTAAGAAAGAAGTGTTTCATGAACCAGGAGCCTTTATTTCCATAAAAATGGTATTAGATAGGCAGGAGCTCATAGACGTATCACCTACCAATAAAAATGTGTTTCCTCCCCTAACACAACTTCAAAATGTGATGTTGAAAATATATAATTTATTAATGAGTTATTTATAAAATCTTTACTCATACTGTAGTATGTGAAGAATAATTATGTTGTCAATGTTTAAGAAAGATCCAATCATTGGGTTCCCAAATTGTGCCTCCATAATCTACCACCCATCATTAAATTTGTAAAATAAATGATGTTCCATTTTTTGGTCTATAATCTATTAGAATATATCAATTATATATCTTCTAAATATCATAATCATCAATTAAATGAGTAAACAAATTTATATTAAAAATAACTATGCAGTTACTTTGGAAAAAACCCCTCATGATGATCTTTGTGATAAATTCCCACATTCACTTGCTGCACCAATATAACATTAATCCCTTCAATGGATCATGAACCTGGTGATTCATTATGGATGTTTCACCCATGATGAAATTATAAAATCCAATTACATTGGTCCACCTTGCAATGAAGTTCCCAAGCCCATAGGGATAATGAAATTTCTATATTTTTCAATCCCTTATTGGTTTCATTCTAGAAATCATTTAACCTCAATGATAACTACATAGTACAATATATATTTAGAGTTCTACAATATTAATTTGGAACCATTAATGTTATAGTAATCAATAGATTCAGCATCTACCCCCCAAATTTAAGGATATTAAGAAACTACCACAATAATATAAAATTCAACCACATGGACTTGCTGATCAGGGAATATATTTCATTCATGGGAAATAATATTTTCAACCAAGAAATGTTAGAAAAAAGTTATATTTCATCCATCGAGAGAGAGTTTCAAGTATATTACCTTTGACATGGAGAATAATTTTATTGGGATACCAAGGATTAAGAGACCCAAGGATGAGATTTGAGAGACCAATACAATTAGTACCCCTACCATCAATTATTATGGTATATAATTGAAAAGTGATTCACATTTAAGGATTAGATTTAGAAGTAGATAGATGGGGTGATAATAGAGTCAATGACAACCCAAATCTATACTTCAGTTACTTGAAAACCCTAAGTATAAAACACAAAGTGTATAAAATAATCAAGGCCATTTGTATATCAATGAAAAATGAAACAAGTTTGATTCCATTAGTCTTGAGCAATTGGAACCATACTTCATCTACTTGTTAGAGAATAATTTGATTAAGATTCCAGCGATCAAGAGACTCGAGGTTCTAGTTATGAAAGATCATACCCGTTATTATCACCGCTAATAAATTTTGGATAATAATATAGAATAATGATTTATATTCAAATGTTAAATCTATAATAAGATAAAAAAATTCACAACATAGTTAGATAATACTGAGATATATACAACAAGCATACATGTTTTTCTCACTCAAACAGAAAAACATAATGACTTAAAATCAACATCCTATAAAATTTATTATTTCACGAATCTAAACTACATAACAAAAAGTCATTGCTATATGAATCTAAAACTGAAAATACAAGGTCCTTCTCATAAGACGCCAAACTACATGAAATTAGGTCCACACCACATGACCTTAAGATAAACAATTCATGGTATATCCCATATGACCTTAAACAACATAGAGTGGTCAATCACAAATGACATCAAACTATGTTCTTGTAACACCTCATGTTATGTTTTTTTTAATACAACTTATTGTTAATTTAATTTTTTATGTTTTGGGGTTTATTTTTTGTAATTTTAGAATTGTGTGGGTGTCGCATGGTTAGCCCACATAGTTTTATAAACATGATGAAACAATGTATTTGGTTCTAGTATTTTTAAATTGAAATTAATAATGATTAGATAAATTATTTTGGGTCATATATGAAACCATACAACATGTTTTGGAGGTTTTAGTAGCCCCACATGGTTAGAACATATTATATTAAACTATGTGTCATAACCATTTGGATCACCTAGTTTTTAGTTTTTTAGAATTATAATTATACCCCCCCTTTAATTTTAACCCCTAAAACCCATTATTCCCCTTATCCCTAATTCCATGCATGAACCCCCAACTAGTGACGCCCTTTTCTCATGTATATCCGCCTCTATGTTCCACTATTCTGACACTGATTCATCATGTTTTCTTTACAATTCCAATTCAGAGCAATAAGTTATGTACTCCTCTTCAATCTCTTCTACCTATCCTCATGTTATATTCTTCCCACATTATTTCACATTAGGTTGTTGGTTTGACATTTTTATCATGTTTCCCATCTGTTTAGTGAGGATGATGAATTCCTTGAATTTTGATTGTCCCACATTCATTATTTTGAACCATTTACCATTGATTACATGTAGCTTTAATCATAATATAACATTTAATTTTATAATCATTTATTACTTTAGTGTTGAATTATTGTTTTAATTTTTTATGATAGTATTAAATTCAAGTAATAATAATTTGAAAGGAAAATAATGTTTAAAATTATTTCTATTTTAATGTAGAGACCTTCTTAATTTATATAATATTTTGATAATTTGTTTTAATAGACCATGCACACCATTTTAAGATCAATTTACCAAATGGATATTGAAAATATTATTTAAAATTTATGAATATGTTTTGGGTTATCAATGTGATTTATCAAATGATTTACTTGGAATTTTAGGTGATACATTAAATTTTATGTATTTTATTAAGGTTTAAATTATTATTTTAAATAAAATTAGTAGTTTTGAAGTGTTTATAACCCATTTGAGTAATGGGATAAATTAAATAATTAAAATTAAATATTATAGAGAATATTTATAAAAGTGTAATTTATTTATCAAATTTATTTCATGTTTATAGGCTTTAAATTTTTTTCATAATTTTTTTTGAATTATTATAAAAATACTCTAAATTCTGAGTTGTTTTTTGAATGACTTAAGGGAACATTCAAATAATTTCTAAATGCATGAGTGTGAGGAAAACTCTTCAATCCCCTTTTATTATTATCATTAAATTGGTATTGTTTTAGGGATCTAGATATGGGGTGATGTGAGTTGTGGTTGTTCAATGTTAGGGCCCCAAAGGTGAGTGAGATTTAGGATTGTAACTTGCTTATTGATCTTGTTTTGTTTCCTTTCTCAATCAATTTTTTATTGGTTATGGGAACCATGAGTGACTAATAGATGTACATATACATGTTGTTCTATTATAGTGTTTACAAACTAACTAGTACCCTAGGAGAGTTATACCCACCTTGGGGTTGATATTGGTAGGTGCATGATACTCCCTGAGCGAGATGCTGAATGGTTCATTTTTGAGGATATAAATAGTATCCTAGTGAATCTGGAAACCTAATACAGTGTCATTCTATTTAGAGACTAGGGTATATTTGATGAAATTTATCCCATGGTTTTTTTATTTTATCTAGAGACCATCCTCTAATGAACCATTGTATTTTCCTTCTATATGAATTATTTATGGCACCTTTATCTTATTTATTTTCATTATCTAATTCTTTAATTATGGTTCCTATTTTTTTTTACACCTTACCAATTGTTTTGGTTTACTTTATATAAAATGGAATTTTGAAATTATTTTAAGTTAAAGGCTCTCATTTGGATTTTCAAGTAAAAATATAAATAAGTGTTTTGTTTTCAATAATGGGTTAGGTTGATTGAAAAGTTTTCAATTAATTGTTTTTATTTAATAAAAATAAAAAGTAATGTTTAAAAAATTTAATTTCACATGATATTGTTTTTTCATTAATTTATTATTAAAAAATATACCTTATAATTTAAATTAAAACTTGATTAACATGAGTATTTTTTTAAAGGATGGATATGTGGTAGGGAAAGTGTTGACCCACTAAACTCATTTATGGCCATTCTTATATTTCATTTAGTTTTAGGCCTTTGGTTTATCTCTTAACCACTCATATAGAAATAATTGTGTTAGGATTGGACTGAAACCTATGGTCATGATAAGGCTAGTTAGTTTTTATTTTTTAATTTAGATTAATTTTTTTACATTGGCTAAGTTGGCATTTCCTGCATTTAGATATGATTATTTATGGTGCATTATATATATGAATATTAGGGTGTGAATAGGGGTGGATATTTATATGGTGGGATTTTGGTGTGAGTGGAGGGATTTCATTTAAATTAAATTGATTAAATTGTTTATATTCACTTTATTTCTTATGTTTATTTTATTTGGAATTGATGTCTGAATTATGGACCAGTCTTGTATTATTTTTTTTTTGCAGAAAGTACCATCTTTATTTAACTCTGATTTAATGGTGTAACGATTATCATTTCTTTTTTTATTCTCTAGAACATTTTTCTAGCCCATGGGGATAAAGATCACCCCTTCGGTTAGTGGTGAGTTAGGTCGGGATCTTATTTAATTAGGATACCTAGATAGTTTATTACAAATGGAATAAAATCCTAGGTTCATTGGAGTTAGCCTAGGTTTCTTTAAAATACATCTACTATTTGGGGTATCATCATAGGAAGGATAATATGATGGTCATCGAGACTCAAGAGGTCATTTATGAGTGGGTTTCTAATCACCACCATTCACAATGATGCTTGAGCCCCCATGGGTGCTTGGGATTTTCATTTTATGTTGCAATTTTAGGATTCACCGTTGATTTTTTGTAAATATCCATTAACATGGTGAACATTTTCATATGGGTTGGGTTAGATTTTGGGGAGGAAAATGAAATGGGATTAGTGGCATGAGGTTTTTTTTTCACAACCTGATAAAAATGTAGTGGGAAAATTATTGATCATGGAGATATCTTAAGAGTTTTTGTATGACAGGTTGTGGCCCAAAAAACACGTTCTTATGTCAATAACAATTATAAATCCTATTGTTTTTTATATATATATACTACCCATAAGCATCACCTAGTGATAAGGGTATGTAATGGGTGTCTTGTGATATATTGATGATGTGGTTTGTAGTTTTGACATGCCTTTGATTGTGTACATTTTGTAAGATTTTTTGGGATAGAAAAGGTTATTTTTTAGATTTTGGATTTTAAAATAGTTTAAAGATATTTTTTAAAGAATAATATTTTTTATTTTATTTTTAGGTTCATAAAAAAGTATACAATTTTTAAAAAGAGAGTTTAAGAAAATGTTAAGAAAATTGGGTTAAGATGGTGGATTTTGGGTTAGTTTTTAAAAGTAGAAATAAATTATCAATTTATTTCATTTTTTAAAAGATATGGGATGTTTCATTAAAGTTTTTCTTCATATTTTTGTTTGTTAAAACGAGTTTTAAATATATTAATGGGGATTTAATGATTTTAAAGAAAAACTGAGGTTTTGTGATGTGTGAATGGTGTGTCTTTATTTGATTGGTTTATTAATTAGGAATTATTCCTTACTATGGTAGGAATATTTTATTTTGTGGATGGAATAATAACCAGTTGAGTTCATGTTTCCTGAAATTAATGTTTTTCCTTCCATTAAGGTCATAAAAAGGAAGTATAGTTTTTTATATGGATAAACCTTTAAGCGATTCTCTTTTTTGATTTAGTGTAGTTCCTCAATTTGGTAGCCTAGATCCAAATAAAAATTAGGTGATAAAGTAATATTATTCTATTTGTTTAATCTAGTTTATAGATTCTTAAATCATTATCCTCCCTTATATATGGGGGTCTAGGTTCATCATTGTTGTGTGGGTAGAACCTATTATAGTTCCATGGGAATCTATGAATATTTAGTTCTCAGGGGGATTCCATGATTTGGTGATTCCCTTTTGTTTGTTTGGTAATTGGTGGGAGCCTTTAGGATGTCTTTGATCTATTTTATGCTTTGGGTGGCTCTAGGTTGGTTGTTTTGGGATGTTGGTAATGGTTATGGTATGTTTTCCTTGGTGATGAATACGTTTCTTGTGGGTTGTGTTTGGGATTTGTTAATTGAGATTTTAGTTTTAATGGGTTGATGATTGAAAAACTTCATTGGGTGATTGGGATTTCATAATGAGTATAGTTTTATTGTTACCTGGTTAGTGTCATCTTTTATTTTCTATGATGAACCTTGGATAACAATTCATTATTAAGGTTTTGGGTATTTATTGGATTTTTTTACATAAATCCAACATCAATTCCCAATGAAGGGAAGTAATGTTTGAAATTTCAAACCATCCTATGGTTTTCTATCAGTGTGATGAAAAAACAAACTTCAAATGGAAATTATATTCATTATATGGAACATGATTTATATTAAAAGGGGGATTTTATCTTATATGTTTATGAATAAACTCAAAATCAAGGATATTCCTATTATGTGGTAGTTTATTGATGTATTTTTTGAAGAGTTTTCTACTCATCCACTGAATCATGAATTTTATTTTTTCAGTAGAACTAATAACTTGTGATACACATATTATTAAGACTCTATATAGAATGGACCTGATTGAGTTGGAATAATTTAAGAAGAAACTCCATGAGAATCTTTACAAGGGATTCATTCAGCCAAGTGTGTTACCTTAGGGTGTAACTATTATGATTGTTAATGAGAAAGATGGATCAATGTGACTCTGCATTTATTATAGATAACTTAACAAGAATACTTTAAAAAAAATATATAATATATCCCATATTTATGTCCTATTTTATCAACTATGTGGAGCTCAATACTCTTCCATGATTGATCTTCATTCTATATATCATCAATTGAGGGTCAATAAGGAGGATATACAAAAAACAACAATCCATACATGGTATGGAAACTGTGGATTTATAGCGATTTCATTTGGTCTTAATAATTCCAATACTTTCATCATAGATATAATTAATAGATTCTTAGAGACTACCTTGATAATTTTGTTGTAGTATTTGTACAAATATTTTTATATACTCAAAGATAAAGGAAGAGCATTACGATCATTTGAGGATTTTGCCGAAGGCCCTATAGAAAGTGAATCTTTATGAAAAATTTACCAAGTGTGAATTTTTGTTTTAGAAAGTTTTCATTATTGGATCATATAATCTCAAGTGAGCGTATAACATTATTCCCCTCAAAGATATAATTTATTGAAATTTGTCACATACTAACCATTATGACTAAGATATGTAGTTTTCTTGGTCTTTCTAGATATTATTGGTGATTTGTGGATAAGTTTTCATGGATATTGAATCCACAAACTATGTTAACTCATAAGGTATCCATGTTTTTTTGGGTGTATGAATTTGGGGAGTGTTTTAAGTAATTGAAGATAATTCTAGTCATCACACCTATTCTTACACAACCGTGTAGTGGAGAAGAAATTGTAATCTATTCTGATAAATGAAAAAAGGATTGTGATGCATCATTATGTAGAATGATATGATTATATCTTATTCCTTGTGATAATTTAAGGTCCATGAGAAAAATTTCCAAACTCATGATTTGGAGTTATCTATGGTAATTTTTTTCATTAAAGATAAAGAGGCATTATGTCTAAGGAGAAAGATGTAAAATACATACTTATCACAAATATTTAAAGTATATTTTAAATAAAAAGTAGTTGAACATGTGAAAAATAATATTGTAGGAGTTTATTGAATATTATTATTGCTTAATGAATTACTTTACTATATAAGTGAACAAGGTGACAGATTCTAAAAGTTGAAAGGATCATGCTAGCTTATCGTTGATAAGGATAACAGAATATCCAAGAATTATGGATTTGTAATGGATGAGGATAGAAATATTAAAGGAAGGGGAGTAATATTATTTGGATAAAATTAGTGTTTAAAAATATATTCAAGTGAATATTAAATAGGTTTATAAGGGATATGTAGAGATAAAAAATAATGTGAGAAAATTTCATGAGTTAAAACATGATTTTTATAGAATAACAGGGTTCATGAACCATGTATATGTCCCTCAAGTACCATATTTTAAGGAGGTATTAGATGAAGCTCATAATTCTTCATTATATATTCATCTTTGAAGTAAATATATATATATATATAAATATATATTTAATATTATTATTTAGTGTAATGGAATGAATAGAGTATAGTTACATAGTAATTCTGATTATATTCTGAATAGATGTGAGAAAACATATCAATATTAATATAATATTTTAGATCATTTTCTCACACCTAAAACCCAAATCCCCTTAAATGAAAAAACGTATTTCATAATAATATAACTCTACCATACTATTATATTATAATATAATTACATTATTACATAAAACACATCAAATGGGAATGTCTTTTGGGATATATTAGATATTAATATCAAAAAAATCCTCAAGTCTCAACATATTGGTGATATTATTCTGAAAAAATGTATAAAAGAAATTAAATTGTCTTTTATAGATCAATTATAATCATTCAAAAAATGAAAATAGAAATTAACAATTAAAAATAACATACATATTTAATTCATTTTAATATATCCAAAAAAATATTTATCATTTAAAATCATGAATGGTAATATGATTCTTACAGCTTATAAATTTTACACAATTTAATCGATGAAAGCATCATTCAATAATTTTATGTGCACATTGAATGAAATTTTAAGAAACAAATTATGTTAAAATTTTACACAAAAAATATATTTTATATCCTTTTTTGAAAACAGATTCCATGTTAAATAAAATATAATCTAAAAAATGAAAAAAAATTATTTTAGAATCATTCTAACTATTAAATATAACATATATACTACACAATACATGAATCAAAACCAGAATGAAAAAATATTTTAATTTAAAAATGTTTATTGAATGATCCACCTACTTATAATACATTAAATTAGCGTAAAAAAGTTTTCTTTTTCACCACTAGAGAAATAGAATGATCCTTAGAAGATCATTAAAGCACATCAAATAATGAAACCTTAATTTAAATTCATAAAAAGGGAACCCCGAAGCATCTATATCCATATTAGGGAAATGAGATAAGAAAATAGAAATGAAGAATAATAGAGGAAGTGATTTAGAGTTACTCTCCTTGAAAAATATATCACATTAACATAGAAAAATCAAGGAGGAAACAAGGAAAGATAGAATGATTTTTATGAGGTATTTGAGAAGTATTTTGTATAATAAATTGAGAAAATTTTATTTGGATAAGAAAGAGGATTTATAAAATTTAATATATTTAAAAAATAAATAGGTAATTCAATTTTACAGTATGTTTATAAAATTGTGGTGCCTAACATTGCATAGATACTAGAATGAAAAAACTGACTTGTTTGTTTTACAAGAATTGTTAGGGTAGCCATGTACCCTAATTGTAAATTGTGGTATTTTCTTCAACCATTCCAATTTTTCACCATGAAACTCATTGAACCCCATAAAATATAATACATATATATATATATATATATATATAAAATTGTAACATTTTGGGTGTGACACCTCTCATTCACTTGGTGACAAGAGAAATAATTAAAATGTGATTCAAATATTTTCATCATTTTTGTTCAATGGTACCGACGTTTGTTATTATGGAACATTTTAGATTAATCAGGATAAATAGTATACATTAAGGAATAACATGATTTTTTCACCACTTTATTAAAAGATTATAAGATTCATTAAGAAATAATTAAAATGAATGTCATTATTAATTGAATGGGATCATTCATTGGCTGTCTCCCCAGTAGTTTTAACTTCTCTAAATATCTGACCCTTGGGATAAAATAACTACTCTAGATTAAATATAAGAACTCATGGTCACCTATTTTATTTGATAAACTACAAATCCACTCTTCCCAGTTTCCTCTAATTCCATCAATAAATTAATTCTATGTGTAAATTTATCCCCAGTTTCCTTTAATATCCTAGATAGAAGCTATATGGAATGAACTATAACAACATCATGTGTGAGGAAATATCTCAAATTATTCTACTTGAGATAGATTTATTTACTAAAAATAATATATCAAACTATTGGAATAGGTAAGGGACACATTACATTCATCAAAAAATAATTATTCCATAGTTTTATAACATGAAAAATCGTTGATAAAACAAGTTCAATAGTCGATATACTACTTATTTGGACTACATTTTTAAAAAATTATGAACTATTATAAGATATATTGGTATAATAATTCAAAATAAACCATAAAATTATATAATTTAATGATAAAAAATATTACATTTAAAAACTCAAAAAATTATTATAAGGTTTCATGTTGTGTTTTTTATGATGATAATATGAAAAAAACCATGTCATTTAGAGATAACACCTTTTTATACAACATTGAAACCACTTAAATATTTTTTTAGCCAGAATAATAAATTATTGAGGAAATAAATCTATTATTAGTATTTATATATAAATTTTACCTTTAATGAAAAAAATATGTTCTAAAATAGACATCAATTGTGATTGAAATATTGAATAAGATGGGAACCTTTATCACTAATAATATGGAGAACAACAAGAAATTAATAAGACTACCTGTAATGGTCAATAAACTAACTTCAGAATCAATTGGATTATGATGGACCACAATGAATTGTGTAGGATCAATCTAAGGTATTTGATCCTATGTTTACCCAACCCAATGCATGAGGATCACTCATGGGTGGTGGAAAGTTGAGTGTCTGACCAAAATACTACCCCTAACATGATACGAGGGGTGACTAGAATTGAGTAGGCATATAACACATGATGGGAATACTTATACTGATTCACCTATATATAATGAACAACTCTACATATGAGAAAAAAAAACAAAAGATGATTAAAAAAATATAATATATATAATTCATATGATAAATTTTATATCCACAAAGATAAACATGTATATAAAAAATTGTGAAAAAGTGATATGACACAAACCAAACAACCAAAAAGTAATCCAAAATAAGTAGTTGAGTTGAAGAGGTCCTCATAACAAGATATCACCAAACATGTACATCAACTAATAAAATAGTATCATGGAACAAATATGTTCTACCAACACCACATCCACCATGGTTCCCACTAGGATTTAGCTTTAAAAAAGTCACACCAGTTTCATTTACACTAGGACCATCTTCAATGTAACACATGCACAAACACAATATGTATAGTAATAAGTATTATGTAGGTGTTTATGTAAACACACTCAGTATGATACCACAAAAGCCCAAATGGAAATACAAAAGAACATCATTTTCTCAAAAACTCCAGTGAGAGAGAGTAACTTTGTGTAAAAGAAATTATCTAATCCAAAACATTCCAATGAATGGATAATATTCAAGTGGGTATTAAACCATATTATAGTTACCACCCAATAATTATTTAAATTATATAGATGTTGGTATATAGTAAAAGGTCATGCTCTTATCTGCTGGTCTATATGAGAATTATTAGATAAAATTATTAATTTAAACTAATCCAACTAGTAGTCGTGTCGCCTCTATAGAATCAAAATATATTTATCACACCTCATATAATGTCACACAACTCATAAGGATAGAACAAAATATTCTAGTAAAATCACTTTATATATTAGAGCACACAATAGATAATATAGAGGTATTGGACCACTAAACACTCTGATCATCACACATGAACCCCTTCATTATCACTATAGAGATAAGTAAAAAGTATTCATATCTCACTATTAAAGTAGTTTTAGATGTCAAAGTAGACTATATAGTTGTGATATATATTAAAAAATAATCTATATTGGTTATATATTTTTCAAAATTAGACACCAAGTGAAAAAGTTATTGAAAACACCCCATAAGGGGGAAATTAGACCACATAGTAGGCCCCAAGTGTATCATGTGATTTTTGGGGGTATGTTTTCATGATTCGGTTAGTGAATGACTTCACACACATGAGTTAGTAGATTATATGAATGTTTCACTCTAACTGCTCATGTGCCTCATCATACTTTCTTGACCTAGCCTGGAATAAAAATCCTAGTCCGATTGGCCACCTAACTAAATTACCTCACTAGCCTACAAAATTATAGGTGAAAATCATCTAATAATATATGGTGGTAGGTAAATATGTTTAGTGGTAAATCATCCCCTATATCCTAAATATCTCTATGTCGTGATCTTCCCAAGACATTGTTATTGATAATTTCCGTCATAGAATATGCTTCCCACACTTTGTGGTAGGTCATTGTTTTTGGGGAAGTTAGTCTTGTTTCATTTGTTCCTCCTTATGTATCCTACTATCACTCTCACGTGGGTTCACCATTATTACATCACCCTTATTAGGGCTCTCTATCACTGCTAAATACTTATCAAACCCCACCGTACATTGTCATTTCCATTGTTTTCAAACACCATACCCCTACCTCCTCACTAATCTCATCACATATTCTATTCGTCACTTATTTCTATTAAAAATATAGTTTTCATCCCATCACAGAACATATATGGGTTGAAATGAAATGATATAGAGAGGAAGAAGGGGATAATAAACATTAACCTCAATCATTCATTAACCCATGGATACGATTTAATCTCCATCAACTACTACTAGGATAAAGAGTGTGGTTGTGGTTTTATAATTTCACAAAAAACCGATAACTATATTTAAGAAAAAATTATAATAATAATCAAGTTTAAAAATCTCCATGAAAATAATTATTAATTGAGGTCTATATCATTTAAGAAAGGAAGTATTCCTGAAGGGAAGATAATGTAATTATAAATTCAAACATAAAATCCAATAATAATAAAATTAATATATTTATAAATAGTTTGAAAGGAAATTCCATGAATAACGAATCATAATAAATCAAAAATATGTAGCCTGGTATTGGATCACTCATTAAGGATGATCAAGCTCACCTCTATTTTTTAAATGATTCTAATGAGGAATCCATTCAATGTACCTTAGTTCCCTCCACCATCCCCTATAATACCTACCTTGATTAAGATACTATTAGAGTGACTAAACCTTGAGAGTGGGGTTAATGATGTATTCCAATAGGATGGTCAGGGTTTCTAGGGATTCACCGTTACATTAAAATAATTAATTAATTTAATTTGATTAATTTGTTTCACCTCAGACACCCAGATACTTGTGATCTATATGAATATAATGGTTACACCTCTATAAGGATAAATATACTATTTTGGAAGTAACTGTGATGTTTTTTTCCTATAATAGACTGCATTGAGAAAGAAAATAAAAATTTTAATCAATAGGTGTTCCCATGATAACAATAATATTTTACACATAAAATATTTTTATCAAGGTCCCATAGAACATGAAATTCAACGTCAGCCTAGCCTCATGGTAAAAATTACACACCATAATTAATATATCCATAATAAAATGTTTCTAAATTCATCTATACATGATATGGTAAATTTATAATTTCAATCATGGAGAAGTCTCAAGGATCAGAATCTGAAAAATGAACTACCTCTTGATCTTGAAAATTATGGGTCACTGCATCTTCCCAAAGTTAAATAGTTTTTATCCACAAAATTAACAAATATTTATCTCCTTAAATAGATATTTTACAAGACAACCCAATATAAAATACTATCACAATCTCATGAACATCCCTTCCATATGGATGTCTGACCTTTGAGAACAATTAGTACTCCAAAATCAATGAAAGAAATATCTCTTTCAGTATATGATGACACTAGATCCATCCATCTCAAAGTATGATATATGTGGAATCATTCCTCTACTCTAGGTGAGTCATGAAAATCCCCTTCACTAAAAATATTTTCACATCAATGGTCATCCTACCACATGGGGTGAAGATAATCCCCGGAAAATTTACTTTCACCAGGAAATGATTCTCTAGGAAGGTTACATATGGAAATAATAGTCCACTCACCACATTAAATGATAATTCTATATGGTTTTTATATGAGAAAAAGTCACTTATTACATAATTTAATATTGAGTTCTTATAATTTTTTTTCACTAGAACTAGAAGAATTTGATGGAAGTACGATCCTCTATTCCCATGTAAGAGATACAGTCATCTTCTACATACATGGTACATATACCAATGACACAAGATTATATAAAAGGGAGAGATATTCCTTCCTTATTTATGTCAACATCAATGGGAATAATATATTTCAATCCCAATCACAAATAGGTTTCTATAAACTATCAATGAAATATTGGTCTCATTATCATATCTCATTCACCAAAATTATAAAAGAGCACATTGACAATAACAAAAACATTCCAAAACTTTTCAATAACACTATTATTCCTTTTAGATTTACAAATCCACCAAAATATGATGTGTATGATCTATAACATTGAGATGAACCTAATATATGAACCCTAATCCCATATATAACACCTACCTATCTGACCAAAATCCAGAACCTCCCATGAGAAACTTATCATCCCTAGTATAAGAAAAATTTCTATTTTATGGTTATATAAAAAAATCTACAGTATATACAAAAATTAGGGTCACACTACACTTGGGATATCTACAATAATAATATGTAACCATATATTAAATAAAAAAACTATGAGAATAAAAATATAGTCTTGGGAAACTAGGATACGTGCTCCCTACCACAAGGAAATCTCATTTGGTCCATCAAATGAGAATTCAAAATCACATAGGTATACTAAATTTACACAACTATGATATCACTCTCACACATATGTGTTTGGGGACACCTTTATTGATTGATAGTGTGAAATAAATCTTACTCCATGATAGAATCATTACACTGAAGATAAGAACTTAGGAAATATGTCCATCATCTAGACATAGAGTTCCTTACTAAAAATTTTAACAACATCACTTCAATTGTGACCTTAAGATATCATTATCCAACATGTTTTCCACTTAATAATGGTTAGTTTTCCCCATGAATATAATCCTTACAATTTGAGAGTTCATTGAATTGTAGGTACTCTTGTGGTAATACCAGGGTAATCCACGAATTCCTGATACGCTCTAACATGAATGGTCTTAATGAGTGTTTTTTATATATGCTAAAATATTCCATAAATGTTTTCATTATGTCACAGAATAAATCTTAAACACTAACTGTGGAGTAAAATTAAAAAAAAAATAATGAACTATTGATAAAAACTATGGGTTTCTATTCATAAGCTTTTTTTCATTCCTCAATACCCATTGGGAGTGAATTTATCAGTTGTGGACATAGGGCACACAACTGTGATTTTCATAAAATGTTTAGATAATTTCTTCTTATATAGAGTTTTCTCTTCTCATCACATATGATGGGGTCATGTTAACCATAGAATGGGGGACCTAACTTTTCTTTTCAATCAACCACGCCTCACATTACCTTCCATGGGTAAACAATTATTATCAAGGATTATACCATAACATTTATTATCTCCCATGAATAATTTCTTCAAAAAAATATTTACAACCAAGGAAAATATAATTTCTCTATAAGGGGTGAGTAAATGGTGAGAAAATAAGTATAAGTTCTTTGATATACCATGGCCATTCTTAATGTAAGGACCTGACCCCAGTTGCCCAGAGCTGGTGCCATATTTGATTACATTAGAATATAAACAAGGAATCTGCATCCTAAAGGACCGACTAGTTTAGTAGATTTCGGAAACAAGATACATATATAAGTTTAACCTTACATCATGAAAGGAAATACAACATTAATTTATTCCATTAGAAACATCCATGCCTCTATGATTATGCCTGCAAATGACTCATAACTTACTTCTTTATATCCTGGGAAAATGAAACACAAGAAAGGGGTGATCTCAAATGCTTAGTAACTGTAAGAAATACAATAGAATATACCATAAAAGTAAACATTTGGCATGGTGAGTAATTGAAACACATGTCTTCACCAATAATAAACTTGAACAAATTATGGTACGAATATAAGTTGAGTAAATAATGACATAATAAAACATAATCATGTGTATTCTAATAATCAAATAACCACAAGAAAATACAATTAATATCATCATAATGGGGGAAGTGCATAATATGGAAATTCTAAATCATTTTTTCATGGCCTCGTCCAAGACCCCAAAAAATGATTAAGGCCTTAGCCAAAATCTTATATCGAATTGGGAAAGGCCTTGGCTAATTTCACATCTATTAGTCTCATGAGACCTACCGATGCATCGAGAGGCTATAATGGGATCCAACCACCGCATAATTAGTCCAAATGAATTCTTCACATGGTCGGGGATAAACATAATCAACATATACATTCTTATTGAAACTAACATATGAAATGTATCTAACTTTCCACAATAATTAAACATAAACACTAAGCATTCGAAGTAATATGGTGATTGGTTTCAAGTCATCACATAAAAAATAAAACTAGTCATAAACCAAAAAATGAAATATGGTAGATGAAATCATAAATTATTAATCCCAATAATACATAAGAATCAACAATAGTGTCGAAACAAACAAAAATACTCTTGTAAAATCGTTAAGTAATTCTTGAGAAAACAACTCTTTTATTTTGAAAAGAAGAGTTAATTTGGAAAATTATTTTTATAAAAAAAGAACTGAAGTAAGATATTATTTTCATAATAAAATTAGGGATTTTAGAAATATAATGGTTGCTAAAAATATATTAAATAGTTCCCTTAAAATTACAATATAATTTGAGAAATTCACTTGAATCGGGGTTGTATTTCAATTTTTTTTTGAAAGTTACTTTTAAAAAATGTAACTCCCCATAAAATATAGAAGGAATATGGTTTCTAAAAATATGAAGAACACTAAAAAAGAATTTATGAGTAGTAAATAATAATAAATAATAATTTAATTGAGGTAATTAGACAATAATAGTAACCCAAATGAAAATGGAAGTTCGGGTGAAAAGACCCTTACCTTAAGTCTGAATGCGTTCCGCTCTTGAACTTAAGGTCATGGAATATGAAATTATGCTTATTAATAAATAATTTAAGAAAATATTATACATGTATTTTATTTATCATAATTCTGTTTAGTTAATTTATTCCCTTATTGATAAGTTATTATATTGAATTTTTGTCGTTCTTGAGTGTTTGTTTTCTTTATTTTCATAATTGGTTCACTTATTCTTAAGTAATGGAGTTCATGTGAAATGAATTTAAATATTCATAATTGAAATTAAATATAATTTATGAACATATAGAAGTGTTAATGGTCATTTATATCATTTGGTTACATGGAAATAGGATGAATAATTAGACGAAAAATTTATGACATTCACTTAGTTTATTTAAACTGTATTTTGATTATTAAGAACCAGTTTTCTCATACAATTTAATAATATGTATGTATACTAGTAACTAAATATTAATAAGGTTCTAATACATATATTATATTATGGATAAAACATCAAAATGGTTTCATGACCAGTAATTAAGATGAAATTGAAGAACGAAACTTCGTTATCCAAAAAGGTTATAAATTGGAACTTTGTGGGAGTTGATTTCATTTATAAAATAAGAGAGAGAGAGAGAGATAGTAAGGATATTGATGATGGTTCTTACATTCACATTATATAATTAAAGTATGTATATGATGATGGATTTATCATGGTCATTTTGAAATAAGAGGTGAGGAGAGGACAATAAAAGAAGATAAATTGATATGAAACTAAATGAAAAAGAATGGTTCTTTACCTATTGAAATAACCTCCTTGAGAACCTCCTTAAGGGAAGGGATTTTAATATTTTGGAAAGACCAAGAGCTTCTTGGATGTGGTGAGGGACTAAGTAAGGGTATTTGGGCTGAACTTTGAGGAGCTTCAAGGCATAGAGGATTAAAAAGAAGAGGGAGTGAGGGGGTATTTATAGTGGAGGAGAGGAGGGTTTTCATAATTTTTTAATCATTAGTTTATTAATTTCACTAAAGACTAGAAATAGTGATTATTCTATGACCAAAAATTTTAATAAATTCATGTGAGTTTGAACCAAGTGGGCTTAAATCAATTATGATGTCATAAATAGTGTGTTTAACTAATACTTTTTATATACTGTATTTTATCATATTTCACTATTCATAAAAAATTTGTGTATTTCAGAAAAATAAAAAAAATCCACCCTAACCAATTTTTGACACGTATAATAAAAACATGAATTCCATTTTTAAAAAGTAATTTTATAAATATTATTTATTTAAATTTTATTTAAAATCATAATTTATTATAAAAACAACAGTTTTGAAACATTTATTTACTTATTCCAAAACATAGGTATATCATACGTCCACTTGAATATTATTTGTATACTATAATATTTAAGGTTACTATTCATTAGGTCATATCACTTTTCATAAGGGTATGTTACTATTCATAAGGGTAGGTTACTATTCACCAAAAATTAAGTTTTTCTTATCGGACTTCAAATAACTTACTAATCGTAACTCTGTATATCAAATGTTCGAAATTCACATAACAGAAGTGACAAAATTATGTTTAAAGGTCACATAGCACTTAGTAGTTCATTGTGTTTTGATTTCATGTTATTATGACATATTTATAAGAATGTAATTTCCATTGAAATAAATATCGGGTCATTAAATTCTCCCCTGATAAAAATTTCATCCTTGAAATTCACAAAATGTTACCTAAAAAGATTTGGGCATGTCTTCAACATAATATCATCAAGCTACCATGTTTCTTTATCCATCATATGGTTTCTACAAAGAAACATCACTAGTTGAGTCATCCAATTTCTCAATACTTGTTCTCTGGTATAAAGAATCTAGATATGCTCTTCACAATAAGATAGATTAGGATCAAGTTCTATTTATTCATAGGTGAGTACATGAATTGGGTCTGGCATGTATTTCATTAAAATTGATATGTGGAAAACATTTTGGACTTCATAGAGACTTAATGGAATTCCCAAATGGTAAGATACGGTTCCAATTCGATCTATAATTTCAAAAGGTCTAATGTACCCGGGACTTAATTTTCCATTCTTACCGAATCGTATAATACCCTTCCATGGAGATACCTTTAAGAAAACGTGATCTCCTTATTGAAACTCCAAATCCTTCCTTCAGTTATCAGCACTAGATCTTTTTCCTACATTGAGTTATGTTGATATGGGTTTGGATAATCTTTACCTTTTACATTTTTTCCTCAATAAGTTCTCATCCTTTGAGCTTTCTTTCACAGACATCATCCCAGCAAGTTGGTGTACGATATCTCTTTCCATATAACGCTTTATATGGTGCCATATAAATACTTTAAAGGAAGATATTATTATATGATTATTCTAAGAGATGTAAATACTGATCCTATATACCTTGAAAGTCATGTGAACAAGAACTCATCATGTCTTCCAACATTTAAATAGTCTGTTCGGATTGTCCATCAATTTGTGGGTGGTAGACAGTGCTCAAACTAAGATCAATATCTAGGGCCTTCTAAAGACTTTTCTCGAATTGTGATGTTAAACGAGGATCATGATTAGAAAAAATTGATAAGGTTATACCATGATGTCTTATATCTTCATTAATATATAGTATTGCTAAATGTTCAAGTGGAAAATCTTCTCTTATAGCAAGAAAATCTTCGGATTTTGTAAGACAATCAGCAATAACCCATATTGAATCATTATTTCTTGGAGTCTTTGGTATCCCCTTGAAAAATTCCATTGTAACATCATCCCATTTACTCATAGGTATAGGAAGGGGTTTCATTAATCATCTAAGATGTTGTCTTCCATACTTTACTTTTTGATAAACCCAATATCTCGACAAATAATCATTAATCTCCCTCTGCATGTTTTCCCAAAAAAATTCCTTTAGATGTCTATACATATTTGTCTAACCAGGGTGTATAGAGAAATTAGAACTATGAGAATCATCCAATAGTTCCCTATTTATCTCAGAAATAGCGAGAACAAAAATCCTCTTTCAGAATTTTAAAATTCCACCTTCATATACGAATTCAATCAACTTCCCATTATTTATAGCTTTAATTTTCTTTTGAAACTTCTCATCATTAGCCTGAGGAATTTTTATCATTTCCAATGAAGATGGTTTGGAAACCATTTGAAAAAGTTGTGATGTGTTACCTTCATTGATAATTCCCATATTCATCTTTACTAGATCCATGAACAAAGGATCTCTTTCAACTCTCATCTTGTTCAGAATTCTGGGGTCCTTTATAGTCAAAGAGTATGCCACCTTATTTGCCTTCCATGGGTGGTAGTGTATTATGCAATCATAATCTTTGAGTATCTCAATCCATCTCCTTTGTCTCATGTTGTGTTATTTCCCTGATAAGATATATTTAAAACTCTTATGATCTATATATATTTCACATTTTTCTCCATAGAGGTAATGTCTCCAAATCATCAGAGAAAATATTTCTATAAGGCCCCAGCCTTAAACATTACTTAATCTTGAGTTATTTCAAGAAATACACATTGATGATCTTTTCAGGTTTATAGTTTTAGAGAATTAGATCATATATCATGCATTATATCCCACTTGTAAACAAGGGGGTTACATCAAAGACAATATTCACTCTTCTCATTAAAGGAAACATATTTTAAATAAAATATGGATTCTTTCTTGACACTTCCTTGACCCTATCATCACATCATGTACCTTTCCCTTGACCTGTGAAAAACATTTCAAAAACTTTGGATGAGCATAAAAAGCTCAGTAAGGTATATAAAAATACGGAATGAAAACATTAGTCCATGTATACATAAGAATCAATAAAATCATACTTTACTCATAAAACATACGCACTTTAACATACCTCATCAAATCAGGAATAAATCATAGAAACTATAAGACATAAAGGTAACTTGAGGCATTCATAACATTCTTACGTAGGGAGTAACCCTCATGGTTACGTTTGGAATACCCATCATAGTATATTCCCTAAATCTCTTCAGAGAAAACTTAGAGTTTAACCCCTTCGTGTTACCCAATGCATTGGAGAGCTATATTGGGCTCACCCTCCCTTAGTTTATCACGAAACCACCTGTCTTCATAACAATGCCCAAGAACCATAACATAATCGTATCACATAAAACATGCATAAAGGAAACATAAAATTTCCACATTTCAATCAAAAGATATCAATACAACACATTGACATAATAAAAAAATTATGAAAACCATTTTCAATACCAAAATAAAAGAAAAGTAAAGCATGATATTTATTTTTCATAAAAAAAAGTTATGGCTTGTAGAGGAAGCCGAAACTCAAATAATGGTCACGGTGGCAGAGAAGTCATTGTTGTCTCATACCTAAGATAAAAACATTCATTTTGTCATTTAGTAAAATGATTCGTATAAAAATATTCCTTATTAATAAAATTAAAAGTCAAAAGGGGTTTATAAACCATATAAAATAATGTTGCGTATAAAACAAAATATGCCTCAATGAATGGAGATTGAGACGAAGTCCCTTACCTCGTGTCCGACTTGACTTGATAGTTCTTTAATCTCAGGAATAATAAACATGAGTTAATTTCTACTTGCTTAAGAACCTTTTTCAAGTTAATTATTCCTTTTATATCACTTATTAACATGTTATGAACACTTTGTAATTATTTTGGTTAATAACGGTCATTTTTTCGATCATTGGTACTTGAGTCGAAAATAAACTCCATAAAATTACAAGTTGTTCATGTGGTAAAATATATATTTTATCCAGAATTATGTTCATTATGTATAAATTATATATATCATATATATCCAGTATATACATGCATTTATAATATTACATAACATTTATAGGTAAGAAATGAAATGCACCGTTCATGGAGACGGTAAGTCGTACGTACGCATGAACGGTACTTTCATTTATATTTCATATCTAATGGAATGAAATAATAATGATATAAAGTTAAATTATAATTCTAGTATAATATAATATATAATATTATTAACTCAATCCTTTACACTTCCCACATATGGAATTAACGAATCAAATCACTTTGAGGGGGTGGTAGTCCGCACTTCCTAAAATGAAGATATCGCATTTAACCATAATGGAAACCAAAAAGGTATTCCATAAATGAAAAAATACAGAATCATAAGGAAACAATAAAAATAATACATATCATATATAAACATAGTGAAATCTTAATGGACACCTTTAAAGGTGTTAAAAGAATATTGAACAATCATCGTTTCGTGAGGTAGTAATTCTCCATGCACAGAAACAGTATGTTCTTTAACCATTAGATTAAGGTGAGTGTAAGTGTAGCTCGAATACTTTTCATAAAAAAATAATAGTATATAGAAGACACTGGTTTTGTTACAAAAGAAAGGAATAAAAATAGTTTAGGGGGTTGGAGAATCAAAATAAAACAAAAGAACACAAGAGAAGACTTTACCTTTAAATCGGGTAACTCCCCTTGGTTTGAACCAAAAGGGTTTCTTGAAGAGATTTATGCCTAAGGTGAGGCTTCTAGGATGAGTAGAGGGATATTGAGAGATTATTTTAGTAGAGTTTGTACGAGCCAAAGGGCTTGATAAGTGTGATAGATTGGTAGTAAGTGGGGTCTTTTTAGAGGGGAGAGGAGGGGCTCTTTTGGAAATCTTGAAACTATTATTTTATTTTAAAATGAAATTCGGGTTTTAAAGCTCCAAAAATCATTAATTTAAAAAGATAAGGTGGTCCATGTTCGAAATAAAATCATCCAATAAGAATTGGAAAAGTGTTGGATATTATTTTAAACATTATCTTCTTATTTATTTAAATCATTCATTAATGGCGTAAACACTACATCATCATTGTGTCATCAATAATTTTATTGATTTTGATGTCTAAAAATTATAAAAAATATACCATAATGTAGGAAATAGTTTTATATTTATAATTAATATTTATAGTAAAAAATATAACTTATATAACCCCATGTAATAATTGTTTTAGTAAAACAATACATGTTTGTGATATTTTTATTTTTACTTTAAATAAAAGGTATTAATGTCATTATCTCACTCAAGTGGCTCCATGGGGTCCCAAAAATTGACCCATGGATTTTCTTGGTCTTTAATGACATATCAAATAATTTTAGGACATGCGTAAAGATATTTTTATATTTTTATAATATTATTTTTATCTTAAATTACACTAATTACCTCTAATCGCGGTTAACAAAACTCAAAAGTTACTATTCACCAAAAAAATATTTTAATCCCATTGAACCAAATTTTACTAACTAATGAAAACCATGTATGTCAGATTTTTGAAATTCAATACACAGAAGCAGTAAACTTTCAGTTAAACGGAAAATCTGTTTGTTTAACTACCACTTAGTGGTTTCACTATTCATCAAAAATTGAAGTTCTTCAGAAAATTATCAAAAATTCACCCTAAGTTATAATTGATATTCTGAATTCCAAAATGATTTCTATTTTGAAAAATTCAAAACATATAAGTTGCATTAATTAATTTTATAATTAATTCCCATTGTCAAAACAAATAGCGTGTTTTTAAGAAACAATATCTATCAAAAGACTAACACTTGTTTATGTCCATTTTTAAAGTGAAATTAATTCCAATGACCACCATTGGATTAAATGATAAAAATATATTCTAATTTAACTTTAAAACCAATTAAAAAGATAATCTATCCTTATAACTAAATTAGATTAAAAAGAGGTTTTGAATTAAAATACAACATTTTTCACTATTCATTAAAAAATGAACATTATCAGAAAAAACCAAAAATTTACACAAAGTAAATTTTGATGTCCTAATTCTAAAGAAGAATTTTATTTGGTCCAATATAATGTATAAGAGTGACCAAAACTATATTTAAAAAGGGTTCTCCATCGAACATAGAAACCCCATTAAAGTAAAATTAATACTTAATTCAAAAAATATTAATAAATATGAAAATGTCTTATTCTTTATTTACCTGGGATGTTACATCCTTCCCCCCTTTTGGGGATTTCATCCTCAAAATTTATTCACTTAAATAAATGGGGGTATTTATCCCTCATATCATTTTCACATTCCCATGTTGCCTCTTCAATCATGTGGTTTTTCCACAAAACCTTTACTTGAAGAATCACCTTATTCCGCAATACTTGCTCCCTGTGGTCAAGAATCTGGATCGGTTGTTCATAATAAGATAGATTATCTTCTAGCTAGACTACCTTTGGACTCAAAACATGAGATGGATCTGGCATGTACTTCCTTAACATTGAAAAATGAAAAACATTGTGTACCTGAGATAAACTCATAGGTAAATCCACTCGGTATGAAACTGATCTAACTCTCTCTAGAATTTTGTATGGTCCAATGAACCTTGGACTCAACTTTCCTTTCTTACCAAATCGCATCACACTTTTCCATGGTAAAACTTTGAGGAAGACATGATCACCTACCTTAAAAGAGAGATCCTCCCTCCTGTTATCCGTATAACTTTTCTGGCTGCTTTGAGCGGTTCTCATGTGTTTCTATATCAGCTAAACTTTTTATGCCAACTCTTCTACCAATTCTAGTCCCATAAACTACCTTTCACCTACTTCATCCTAAAAAGTTGGAGTTCGACACAATTTACCATATAATGCTTCAAACGGAGCCATCTGTATATTTGAATGAAAACTGTTATTATAAGAAAACTCAACCAAATAAATATGTTGGTCCCAACTTCCCTGATAATCCATCGAACATGCACATAGCATATCCTCCAAAGTCTGAATCGTTCGTTCTGACTGCCCATCTGATTGAGGAGGAAAATCTGTACTGAAATTTAATTTAGTACCCAACGACTTCTAAAGGACTTTCCAAAAGTTAGAAGTAAACCTGGGATCACGATCAGATACAATGGAGAGGGGAACTCCATGTAACCTGGATATCTCTTTTTAAGATACAAACGGGAAAGTTGATCTAGGGAAAAATTATCTTGTATAGCAAGGAAATGAGCATATTTAATCAAGCGATCAACAATAACCCGGATTGCATTATTACCTCGAGGTGTCTTCGACAATCCCACAACGAAGTCCATAGATATATTCTCTCATTTCCACTCTGAAACTAGTAAAGGCTGAAGCATCCCTTTCGGTAAATTCCACTCTGCTTTAACCTGTTGACAAGTCAAACACTTCACAGTAAAATTAGAAATATCTATTTTCATTCCATCCCACCAGTAATACTTAAGAAGATCTCTATACATCTTAGTACTTCCTGGATGAACTGAAAACGGAGAACTATGAGCTTCACATAACAACTCTCTCTTCAACTGTGAATCACAAGGCACACACAATCTCTTCCGAAATCTCAAAACACAATCATTATCAATGTTGAATTCAGGAAACTTACCCTTCTGAACCAGCTCTACCTTTCTCTGCAACTCACTGTCTTTCTACTGTGCTTGCTTAATTCTGTCTGATAGAGAAGATTTCACTGATACCTGAAAAAAAACAGAAGAACATACTACACCAAAAACTTCTATGCCAAAGTTCATCAAATCCTTAACCAAAGGATCACGTTCCAAACGTAACATGGTTAAGGAAGCATTACTTTTTCAACTCAAAGAATCATCCACTTTATTTTCTTTTCCCAGATGGTAATGAATTATACAATCACAATCCTTGATTAATTTCAGCCATCTCCTCTGTCTCATGTTCAATTATTTATGATTGAACATATACTTTAAAATTTTGTGATTGGTATATATTTCACACTTTACTCCATAAAAATTATGCCTATAAATTTTTAAAGCGAAAACAACCGCAGCTAATTTCAAATCATGTGTTGGGTAATTTAGCTCATGAGTTTTCAACTGACGTGAAGCATAAGAAATTACCTGATCATTCTACATTAGGACACAACCAAGTCCTTTCAATGAAGCATTACTGTAGATAACAAACTCACCAATCCTGGAAGGCAGTACCAAAACTGGAGCATTCACCAATATTCTTTTCAATTCCTGAAAACAATCATCACATTCTTTTGTCCAGATAAATTTAACACCCTTTTGAGTTAGCTCAGTCATTGGACTAGATAACCATGAATTTTTTTAACAAACCTTTGGTAATATCCTGCCAAACCAATAAAACTACGAATCTCAGTTACCTTTGTGGGTCTTGGCAATTCTTCAACAACCTTTGTTTTTTCAGGATCAATAGTTATTCCATCTTTAGAAACAATGTGACCAAGGAAAGAAATTTCTTGCAACCAAAACTCACACTTCCTGAATTTCCCATACAATTTATTTTCTTTTAAGGTTTTCAAAATAACACTTAAATGACTTTCATGCTCCTATTTAGTTTTTGAAAACACCAAAATATCATCAATGACAAAAACCACAAACTTATCCAAGAACTCATTGAAAATTCTATTCATAAGGTCCATGAATACAGCAGGTGCATTGGTTAGCTCAAAAGGCATAACTAAAAATTCATAATGGACATATCTTGTACGAAATGCAGTCTTCGGAACATCTACTTCCTTTAACTTCAACTGATGGCACCTCGATCTCAAGTCAATATCTGAAAAATACTGAGCACCCTGGAGCTGATCAAACAAATCATCGATATGAGGAAAAGGATATTTGTTCTTAACAGTGATGTTATTCAAGGCTCTATAATCAATGAAAAATCTCATTGAACCATCTTTCTTCTTAACAAATAAGATAGGAGAACCCCATGGTGATGTGCTAGGTCGAATGAAACTTTTCTCTAATAAATCTTGCAATTGATCCTTCAACTCTAAAAGTTCAATTTGAGCCATTTGATAAGGGGGTTTTGAAATTGGCTTAGCACCAGGAACTATGTCAATAGTAAATTCAACTTCTCGATCTGGTATTATTCTAGGAAAATCATCAGGAAAAACATCAGGATACTCATTTACCACTGGGACATCATTAATCTGAATGGTTCCTTTGTTTTCAACAATATGTGCAAGGCAACATTCATTTCCATATTTTAAATGTTTCTCAGCCTATTGATATGTTATCAACAGTAAGGGTTCATTCTTTTATACAAATGGAAAGTCTTTCTGAAAATAAGCTTCTTTAGCTCTACAATAAATCTTATCATAGTAAACAGAGAGACAATCCATACCCAGGATAACATAAAACTCTACTAGAGGTAAAAAAATAAGGTTTGAAAGTAGATTCCTTCCACGGATAAGGATAAGAATATTCTTATAAAATCTTTTCGCCTCAACATTTCCACTGGGTGTTTTTACCACAAGTTCATGAGTCATTTCTTGAGATGGAATTCCCAATTTACTAGAAAATTTTTCAGAGATGAAAGAATGTGTAGACCCTGAATCAAACAACACACTTGCATAATCTGAAAAAATAAACAAAGTACCTGATACCACTTCATTTGACGGCCCAACATCTTCTGAAGTAGTCGCAAAGGATTTCACCACACCTTTCTGCTTGTAGTCTGACTGCTTCCCATCACTCGAGCATTTTGTCGGACACTCGTTTGCATAATGACCCATCTCATTGCACTTGAAACATTTCACTAACTGTAAATCAAATTTGGTCTTACCATCACCCAAATATTTTCCAGTGGAATCACAAGCCTTATTTCCTATCTTAGCACATCGGTAGAACTTTCCAGAATTCAAAATACATTCCCTAGCATGCTTTTTACCACATGTATCACAAACTGAAAACACAATTTTCTTACCATCAGACGTTTTTGAAGGATTCTTTCCTTTCTCCTACCACCTCGATCTCTTCTTCTGTTGGTTGTTATAGAACACTTGATTGTCAGAAAACTCCATTTCCACCTTCTCAGCACATCTAACAAGATTTTCATAACTTCTGAACTCACGAGAGGATCATGCCATTAGTTATTTTGGCTTTAATACCGAGTAAAAATTATTGATTTTACTATCATGGTCTCGGATAAAATTTGGATCACACCTTTCCAAACGAGTGAACCTTTCTTCATAAGAAGCCACTAAGTCTTCCTCTTTCCTCAGTTCCAAGAATTGTTTTTCCAGCCTAAGTCGAACAGCCTTAGGAAAATATTTCTCAAGAAACATACCTTTGAATTCATCCCAGTAAAGAGCATCAATCTCATCAGCGTCCCTGATATTTTTAGCCATTGACCACTACTGATCTGCTTCACCCTCCAAACGGTAAACAACAAGACTAACATTTTGATTGTCTGAACACCCCATGACATCGAAAATATTCTCCAATGCTTTAATCCAACCTTCAGCTAGCATAGGGTCAAATGATCCTCTGAATGGTGGGGGGATGTTGCATCATGAAATCTTCCACCACTGACATGTTCCTCTACAGTTAATCTAGCTGATCTTGTGCATGGATACCACCACCATTTATCGCTTGAGTCAAGTGCTCCATTACTCCAAAAAACTGTTCAGTTCCAATTCCGACCATCTCAGGATGCTGATTCGGAAGGTAATTTTCTTCTATATGCCTTCCTAGCACTACTTCCCTGTTTCCTCTACGGAAAACCGTTCTGAACAATCATTTCTTAGATGAAGCAACATGGTAATCTTCAAATTCTATATCATTTCAATCATACCATAAATTAATTTATAATTAATAAATTTTCTAACTCCTAAAGTCGTCTAAACCAACCTCTGATACCAACTATAAGGCCCCAGCCTTAAACATGACTTAATCTTGATTTATTTTAAGAAATACCCATTGAGGATCTTTTCAGGTTAAATTTTTAGAGAATTAGATCATATATCATGCATTACATTGCACTTGTAAACAAGATGGTTACATCAAGGACAATATTAACTCTTCTCATTAAAGGAAACATATTTTTAAATAAAAAATGGATTTTTTTCTTGACACTTCCTTGACCCTATCATCACATCATGTACCTTTACCTTAAGCTGTGAAAAACATTTCAAAAACTTGGGATGAGCATAAAAATCTCAGTAATGTATATAAAAATACGGAATGAAATCATTAGTCCATGTATACATACGAATAAATGAAATCATACTTTAGTCATAAAACATAAGCACATTAACATAACTCATCAAATCATGAATAAATCATATAAATCATAATACATAATGGTAACTTAGGGCATTCATAACATTTTTACGTAGGGAGTAACCCTCATGGTTACGTTTGGAATACCCATCACAGTATATTCCCTAAATCTCTTCAGAGAAACCTTAGCGTTTAACCCCTTTGTGTTACCCAATGCATTGGAGAGCTATATCAAGCTCACCTTCCCTTAGTTTATCACGGAACCACCCATCTTCATAACAATTTCCAAGAAACATAACATAATCGTATCACATAAAACAGGCATAAAGGAAACATAACATTTCCACATTTCAATCACAAGATTTCAATACAACACATTGACATAAAAAAACATTATGAAAACCATTTTCAATACCAAAATAAAAGAAAAGTAAAGCATTGTATTTATTTTTCATTTAAAAAAATGTTATGGCTTGTAGAGGAAGGCAAAACTCAAATAATGGCCACGGCGGTGGAGAAGTCGTTGTTGCCGCATACGTAAGACAAAAAAAATTAATTTTTTCATTTAGTAAAATGATTCATATAAAAATATCCCTTTTTAATAAAAGTAAAATTCTAAAGGGGTTTATACACCATATAAAAGAAAGTTATGTATAAAACAAAATATGCCTTAATTAATGGAGATTGAGACGAAGTCCCTTACCTCGTGTCTGACTTGACATGATCATTCTTTAATCTCCCGAATAATAAACTTGAGTTAATTTCTACTTGCTTAAGAACCTTTTTAAAGTTCATTATTCCTTTTACATCACTTATTACCATGTTATGAACACTTTTTAATTATTTTGGTTAATAACGGTCATTTTGTCGATCATTGGTACTTGAGTCAAAAATAAACTCCTTAAAATTACAAGTTGTTCATGTGGTAAAATATCCATTATATCTAGAATATTTTCATGATGTAGATATTATATATATAATATATATCCAGTATATACATTCATTTATAATATTACATAATATTTAGAGGTAATAAATGAAATGCACCGTTCATGGAGACAGTAAGTCATACGTACGCATGAACGCTACTTTCATTTCTATTTCATATCTAATGGAATGAAATAATAATGATATAAAGGTAAATTATAATTACAGTATAATATAATATATAATATTATTAACTGCATCCTTTACACGTCCCACATATGGCATTAACGAATCAAATCACTTTGAGGGGGCAGTAGTCCGCACTTCCTAAAATGAAGATATCACATTTACCCATAATGGAAACCATAATGGTATGCCATAAATGAAAAAATACAGAAGAATAAGTAAAAAATAAACATAATACATATCATATATAAACATAGTGACATATTAATGGCCACCTTTAAAGGTGTTAAAAGAATATTGAACAATCATTGTTTCGTGAGGCAGTAATTCTCCATCAACAGAAACAATATGTTTTTTAACCATTAGATTAAGGTGTGTGTAAGTTTTGCTTGAATAATTTTCATAACAACATACTATTATGTTGAATATACTGGTGTTTTTCGAAAATAAAGGAATAAAAATAGTTTAGGGGGTTGGAGAAGCAAAAAAACTAAAGAACACAAGAAAAGACTTTACCATTAAATTGGGTAACTCCCCTTGGTTTGAACCAAAATGGTTTCTTGAAGAGATTTATGCCTAAGGTGAGGCTTCTAGGATGAGGAGAGGGATATTGGGAGCTTATTTGAGTAGAGTTTGGACGAGCCAAAGGGCTTTAGAAGTGTGATAGATGGTTAGGAAGTGTGGTCTTTTTATAAGGGAGAGGAGGGGCTCTTTTGGAAATCTTGAAACTATTATTTTATTATAAAATGAAATTCGGTTTCTAAAGCTACAAAAATCATTAAAGTTGAAGATAAGGTGGTCCATGTTCGAAATAAAATCATCCAATAATAATTGGACAAGTTTTGGATATTATTTTAAACACTATATTCTTATTTATTTAAATCATTCATTAATAAGGTAAACACTACATCATCATTGTGTCATAAATATTTTTATTTTTTTTGATGTATAAATATTGTAAAAAATTTACCATGATGTGGGAAATATTTTTATCTTTCTAATTAATATTTATAGTAAATAATATAGCTTATATAACCCCATGTAATAATTGTTTTAGTAAAATAATACATGTTTATGATATTTTTATTTTTACTTTAAATAAAAGGTATTAATGTCATTATCTCACTCAAGTGGCTCCATGGGGTCCCAAAAATTGACCCATGGATTATCTTGGTCGGCCATGTTTTATCCAATAAGGTTAGGACATGTTTCAGGATATTTTTATATTTTTATAATATCATTTTTATCTTCAATTACACTAATTATCTCTAATCGCGGTTAACAAAACTCAAAAGTTACTATTCACCAAAAAATATTTTAATCCCATTGAACCACATTTTACTAACTAATGACAACCATTTATGTCGTATTTTTTAAATTCAATACACAGAAGCGGTAAACTTTCATTTAAATGAAAAATCAGTTTGTTTAATTACCACTTAGTGGTTTCACTATTCATCAAAAATTGAAGTTCTTCAGAAAATTACCAAATATTCACCCTAAGCTATAATTGATAGTCCAGATTAAAAAATGATGTCTATTTTGAAAAATTCAAAACATATAAGTTTCATTAATTAATTTTATAATTAATTCCCGTTGTCAAAACAAATAGAGTGTTTTTAAGAAACAATATCTATCAAAAGACTGATACTTGTTTTTGTACAATTTCAAAGTGAAATTAATTCCAATGACCACCATTGGATTAAATGGTAAAAATATATTATAATTTCACTTTAAATACAATTAAAAATATAATCTATCCTTATAAATAAATTATATTAAAAAGTGGTTTTGAATTAAAATACAACATTTTCCACTATTCATTAAAAATGAACATTATCAGAAGAAAACCAAAAATTTACACAAAGTAAATTTTGATGTACCAATTATAAAGAAGAATTTTATTTGGTACAATAGAATGTAGAAGAGTGACCAAAACTAAATTTAAAAAGGGTTCTCCATCGAACATAGAAACCCCATTAAAGTAAAATTAATACTTAATTCAAAAAATATTAATAAATATGAAAATTTCTTATTCTTTATTTACCTGGGATGTTATAATTTCTGTTGGTAACTCAATATCATGAGTTGGATAGTTTTTTCTGGAATTTTAGGTGCATAGATGCATAGGCAATCACTCTATCATTATGCATAAGGACATAGCCATGTCCTTTCTTTGATGCATCGTTAAATATCACAAATCTATCATTCCCTGATGGTAGAGTCAAGATTGGAACATTCAATAATATTATCTTTAATTGAATAAAACATTTTTCACATTACTTTGTCTATATGAACATAACCTCTTTTCCCGTAAGATTGGTCATTGGGTTGGCTAAACAAGCGAATTTCTGAAGAAAACACCGATAATAACCTGCAAAACCAATAAAAATATGGACCTCAGTTATTTTCGTTGGAGTTTGACATTCTTGCACAACCTTTTTATTTATAGGATACATAGATATTCCATCCATTGAGAAAATTTGGCCTAGAAAGGAAAATGATTAAAGGAAAAAATCGTAGTTGCTAAACTTCCCATATAATTCATTTCATCTAAGAGTATTCAGAATAGTGCGCAATTGATTTTCATGATCTTCATAGATTTTAGTGTATACCGGGATATCATCAATAAACACCACTAAAAAATCATCAAGATATTCCTTGAAAGCTATATTCATAAGATCCATGAAAAAATATGGTTCACTAGTCAGTGAAAAAGGCATTACTATAAACTTGTAATGCCCATACCTAGTTCAAAATGCTATTTTTGGAAAGTCTTCCTTCCTCACAAGGAATTGATGATATCCATATCAAAGATCAATGTTTGAAAAATATTTGTCTCCATGAATTTGATCAAATATATTGTCAATGATAGGTATGGGATACTTTTTCTTTATTGTTAGAGCATTTCTCTCCCTGTAGTCAATGCACAACCTCATAGACCCATATTTCTTCTTAACGAAAAGAACATGGGCTCCCCATGGATAAAAACTAGGGCGAATAAATAATTTATTACTCAATTACTCTTGTTGTTTCATTAGTTCCACTAACTCAAAAGTGGTCATTCTATAAGGGGTCTTTTATATGGGCCTTGAACTAGGAATTAAGTCAATAGAAAACTCAATTTCATGATTAGGAGGATGTCTAGGTAAATCCTCTGGAAAGACGTCAATATATTCTTGAACAATAGGTACATCTTCTATTTGAACATTATTTTCCTCACCCATAGTTATTTCTTTCCATTCCTCCCCAATAATTGAATTTAGTAGAGCTACTGTGGATGGATCTAGATGAGAATCAGATGGCAAGGTTTCTGCTCTAAAGATAAAGGATTCTGCACCATTCTAAAAAATGATGACTTCCTTTTTATTGAAATAGATCTTCTCATAATAATTTGATATCCAATTCATACCAAGAATTATGTCAATTTCAATCATTTTTATGTGGATAAGGTTAGCAACTAAAGCAGGTTTATGGGTCATGAGGGGGACTGATCAACACACCTTTTTTTCAATGATACATCCACTAGAAGATTTGACTAATAACTCCTTTATTAAATCTAATTGGACATGCCTAATTTTATTAGAAAAATGGGAAGATATAAATGAATGTGACGATCCAGAATCAAAAAATCATTGGATAAGTTTGATGAAATGATTAATGTACCTGCCACCACTTCGTTAGGAACTTCAACCTTCGCAGTTGTGACCGCAAAAGCTTGTCCCTGCTCCCTTGGTATTTTTTGTACCATGTTTCCTTGAATATTTGGACAATAATTAGCATAGTGTCCCATATACTGATAATTATATCATTTAACATTAATGGATTATTTCTTCCCCATACAATCATCAGCAATATGGACTTTTTTTCTACATTTGTAGCATACTCTTTTTCCTTTTAAGCAGGCACCAGGGTGGTTCCTTCCACAATTATCACATGGTGGAAAATCAATTCTTCCCATCTTCCCCAATTCCTTATTTCCTTTCCCAACATTTTTAGCAGCCATCTTCTTCTATTTCTTTCCCTTAAAGTCATTAGAGATAGACAATTCCTTTTCTATCATGATAGCATATGAAACTATATCCATATATGATGAAAAAATATGGGAGACCAGTTCTTGCTAGAAGAACGGCTTTAGGACATCAAATAATATATCAATATTGCTCCTCAGATTTCATATGTAGTCCACAGATTGCCTTTCTAACCTTTTGGTGTTATCTTCATACTTTTCAATATTACCGTCTTCCTTTTACTTCAAATTTAGAAACTTTTTTTCCATATCTATTCGTTGTTCACAAGGAAAGTATTTATCTAGTTATGTTTCCTTAAAATCCCTCCATTCTTTCTCTTATATCTCTTCCTCCTCATTTATGTTTTGAATTAATGACCACCACTGATATGAATCTCCCGATAGATATAAATTTCCATGATGACCTTCTCTATTTCATTACATGCCAAAGCAAGAAATATCTTCTCAAGGGAACCTATCCACTACTCAACTACAAATGGGTTTGTAGTCCCATTGAATGTGGGAGGATTTTTTCTAATAAAGAGATCTAAAAAATCTCCTCCACGTGGTGGATTTGGATGCTCCATATGGTTAAGGTTATTGTTCATAACCTGAGTAAGTTGTCTAAGTATAGTTATAAGCTGATCTTCACTAGTTGTATCACTAGATCCAACATCATTATCTTGGATTGGAGGGAAATCCCTACACGGGATAAGAGTGTTCATGCGGTTTCTATTTTTTTACTAGGAACCATTTATAGATAATGGAATACACTATATTAGGTTATGAATCAAAATTTATAATCTTAACTTAACAAAATACTTAGCATAAGTTGAAATCTTGCGCATGGCTAATCCCATACTCACAAAAATGGTTTCTTTGAAGAAAATGTTACCTTTAAATCCTTCGTAATGGATTGTCAAGAAAATATAAATTATCATAAGCATATCCCTTGGGAGTGTCAATACCAATAGTGAATTAAGGCCCGTTGTCGTGTACTAAGATACTCCGGGTCAAGCTATGAACTCTTTGTTGGAGCTTTCACTCCTAGGTACATCTGTGCCAAAGCCAACTCTACCTATTTGTATTAAGATAGGGATGTATTTTCTAGGAAGATCCACATAATCTGTAGAGACCCGAAGCTTAACGTACATAGAAATTACATTACTTTTGCGGAATACGTATTACATAACAAAAACACACACACAAGGACCGTAATAGTTTAGTGTCTTTGGAAACTCGGAACGTAATCTTCTAATCGTGGTGAAAGATCTTCAACATCTCCCATAAAGATCTTCCATTTTTTTCTTACCTAAAACCTTTCTTTATATCCTGGGGAAAAGAAAACATAAAAGGGTGAGCTCAAATGCTCAGTAAGGGTAAACAAAAGAAAAATCAATCACATCATATTCATAAGAACATAACATTTTGGAAATCTTAACCTGCAAAAGAGAGAATAATTTCATAACATGGGATAAATCATAGCAGTGAAATGGAATCCCAATAATCATAACTTAAAACATGAAACTTTGTGGCATACACACATAATCATAGAGAATCATTTCTTATTAGTCAAGACTCATTTCCAAGACTATCTTAGTGGACAAAGTCCATTTCTGAACCGAGTCACCCTCGTTTCAGTCCTGTTTCACTGAACCGGTATAACCTACCATTCCAGCCATGTCTATCTCATGAGATATAAAATCTTTACCCAATGCATTGGATGGAGATATAGGTCCCACCCATCTCATAATGATACCATTCTTATGTGTGACACAAAATTATAAATCATACATCATTGCATAACCCATGTAATAAAAATGGGAATCTTAAACATTGTGACATCATAAAACAATTCATGTAAGATAAAGGAATTCATAATAATAATTCCATCAAAACATAATAAAATCAATGTAATAATAGGGATATAAATATAACCCTTTATTATCTTTTATGGAAAATAATTTTAATAAAATACTTGAACTCCATTCTTGAGGAAAATATCCTTTCTACTTCAATTTTTTTTCCTTTCTTAACATGTCATACAATTCTAAACTAAAAGAATTTGATTAAAAATAAACTTGAAAACTTGTAAAGGAAGCTTCTTGGAAATAATGTTTTAAAAATCCATTCATGCCTTATAAGTTAAAAAAAACATTCTTCTCGTACTTTTTTCGGAAAAGTCAAAATGTACATCGTACGAAACACGACAAAAGATTCCTTTCATATATTTTAATAAAAACTCACCGAAGGGTGAAATTGTATTTAAACAATTTTAGGTGGATGGAAATAATGTTACATATTGAGGAAACATGGATGTGGATGATAAAATACACCCCAGTAAATTCCAAAGTATAAACAATCTCGGATAAAAATGAGATTGTGATATTCCCCTTACCTTAGGTCCGATTTGCTTTTACGTATCCGAACCTCCCATATAATGATTTAAATAATTTCATTAACTTATTACAGAATCATATTCATTGTTATGATATCATATATGGTTCACTTATGACTTTATATTACCCTTTCTTTTGTAAATTCCATGTTAAAGAAGCGTTTTGGGTAAAATCGTTTCATTTATCGTAGGTGTTTGGAATTGTTGTTCTTGACATTATTATTACTTAAATCATGATTTACTTACTTCCAGAATATAAAATATGATTTATATGTCATATATATTCAGTATATATATATATAATAGATAGATAAATGAAATGAAACACACCGTTCATGGAGACGGTAGGCCGTACGTACGCTTGAACGCTGTTTTCGTTTCCTTATTGAATTGAGTGGAATTAAGTAGATGACATAAATATATATATACATAAATCCAGTAGTATTATTATGTCATATATTTCATGACTACTTATTATATATACTTTATAATCATTCATGAATGGTTAACGTGGAGAATGAATCTCATCGCGTTGTGGAGACGGTAGTCCGTACGTACGCACGAGCGATGATATCGTTCTCATGATCGTGGGATTATATTGAAGTGTATGTATACTATTTCAGAATCAATATCACTTTCAAATAATAATATATAGTTATTATTTACACCATTATACCCATCCAAGTAAGGTGGTGGTGGAAAATAGATTACACCACGGCGTAGAGACGGTATTCCGTACGTACGCACGCGCGGTGATTTCTTTTTCTGTAGGATGGATAGATGGTGAAATAGGGTTGTTTCATACTTATAATTACATATCAGTATATGAGTGATACTGATGTTATTACTTCATGATGAAACAACTAAAGAAGAAGAAGTGGAAGAAGAAATAAAGATGAAAGAATCGGTAATGGACATTACCTCTTCTTTGAAGTGCTTCTTTGAGACCTCCTTTTAGGGCACTAAAATGGGTCTTTAAAGAACACCAGAACATCTAGGATGTTTCTAAGGAAGTGGAGAGAAGAAATTTGTAGGGTTTGGCCGAGCTTGAAGGCACAAAGTGGTGTGAGGAAGAGAGGGAGGAGGTTCCCTTTTATAAGGGAGGAGAGGGGCACCTTTGGAATAACTAAAAATATTTTTTTATTATAAAGTCAAGTTCTGTTTTAAATAGCTCCAAATTGATTTATTTAGAGGCTAATGTGGGTATGGGTTGAAATCCTCTCATCCTATATAATTTAGACAAGTTTAGGTTCCTATTTTAACCTTATCATGTAGATTTACCATTAAGTTAAATAATTTTACTTTTACCGTGTCTTCTTCTGTTCTTATACTATAAGGTTAATAAACTTACTATATCAAGCCAAACGAACCCCAAGTTATTTATTATTAATATATATAACCTTATATAAGTCATTTGGCCTATCCTTAGATTTTTTGGAATAAAATAACAATTAATAATATAATATTTGTTTTAAAAACTATTTTATATCAATTTTGACACTATTTAGTAATTTATTTTTGTGAAAATCATAACAGAATGATAATTTAGAAAAAAGTTAATTAAATCAATAATAACATGTCATATTAACGTATAAAATTAGTTTAATTCATAAAAAGTCTCAAATTATATTTATTTGGGTATTTATAACATCAATTATATCAATATTTCATAAATAAGATAATTACTGCATCATCGTTGTGTCATAAATAAATTAAATTATTTAATGTATAAAAATTACAAATAAAATACCATTATGTAGGAAATCTTTTTAGATTTTTAATGAATATTTATAGTTGAATTTATCTTATGTATAACCCCATATTAAAAATTATTTACTTATTAAACTTTGATTTTAACTATTTTAACCCTTCTTTAAATAAATTAATAATAAATGTCCTAATCTAATACAAGTTGGCCTAAATGGTCATATTTTATTCCTAAGGTTGTTTTTGGTCTAATTAAACTTGTCCAATAGAATTATGACATGTGTTAGGGTAATAATAATATCATTTTTACCCTTAATTACCCTATTTACTTTTAACCGTGGTAAAAAAAAGTAAAAAGTTACTATTCACCAAAAATTATTTTCATCTCATTGAACCACATTTTACTTAATGACATCAACCGTGTCTCTCGGATTTTCGAAATTCCACTCACAGAAGCGGTAAAATTAAGTTTTATGAAAAATTCAGTTTTTTAACTACAACTTAGTGGTTTCACTATTCATCAAAAAATGAAAGTTTCCAAAAAAATACCAAAAATTAGATCTAAGCTATATTTGATATTATGAATTCAAAAATGATGTCTATTTTATCAAATTCAAAACATATCAGTTGCATTAATTAATTTAAAAATTAATTCCCGTCGTCAAAACAAATGGCGTGTTTTTTAAGAGATAATAACTATCAAAAGATTGACACATGTTTATAACTGGTTTAAATGTGAAATTACATCCAATGACCAACATTGTATTAAATTGTAAAAATATATTCTAAATATACTTTAAAACCAATCAAATTAATAATTTATCACTATTAATTATTTCGAATAAAAAAGTTGTTTTTAATTAAAATTTAGTAATTTTCACTATTCATCAGAATATGAAAGTTATCCGAAAAGTACCAAAATTTCACCTTAGGCTAAATTCGATACTCCGAATCCAAAAATGAAGTCCATTTTGAGAGATAAAATTTCTCAAATTTTAAAAGGTGGCTATTACTATTCATAACGGCTAGTTTTAATAATATTTTAATAGCATATCGTTGTTTAGTGAAACTCGGTATTGCGTACTACACACGCTATCGAGGAAGGTCACGATTGCGTGTAATTCAAGGAAAGTCAATGATGCATGTTGAGCAAGCTCCTTTTGGTGTAGCGTACAACACAAGACATTAATGAAATTAAAAAGAATATTTTTCATAAAATCTCGGGGTGTTACATAATCTATTCCTAACCAAAATACTAGGATTTTCTTGTATTCTTATCCTCAAAGACTAGCTTAGGGATTTGTTCCCTAACCTACTTTTTCTAAATCTAGTTTCCAGGTTTTCTACTAAACTTCCTTTGATTACAACTATAAGAACCCCACCCTAGTTTCCCAGAGATGGTGCCTTATTTTATTACATTATTATATAAACAAGGAATCTACATCCTGAAGGACCCAATAGTTTAGTAGATTTTGGAAACTAGATACATATATAAGTTTAACATTACATCATGAAAGGAAATACAACCTTAATTTATTCTATTAGAAACATTCACACCTCCTAGTTTATGCCTCTAAATCACTCATAACCAACTTTTTCATATCCTGGGAAAATGATACACAAGAAAGGGGTGAGCTAAAATGATCAGTAAGAGTAATAAATATTGTGGATGATATAATAAACATAAACATTATTCATGGTGAGTAATTGAAACACATGTCTTCAAAAATAATAAACTTGAACACATTATGGCAGGAATATGAGTTGAGTAAATAATTCCGTTATAGAACATAATCAACGGTATTATACTAGTTGAATAACCACATGAACTATCAATTAAAAGCATCATAATGTGTGAAGTGCATATGCTAGAAATTATAAAACATTTTTTAAAGTCCTTGGGCAAGACGTCTGAAAATGATTAAGGCCTCGGCCAAAACCATATATCAAATTGGGAATGGCCTCGGCCAATTCCGCGTCTATTTGTCTCATGAGGCCTACCAATGCATCAAGGGGATATAGTAGGCCCCAACTGTTACATAATAAGTCCAATTAATTCCTCATATAAGCATGGATAAACATAATTAGCATATACATTCATATTGAAATGAACATATGAAATGAATATAGATTTCCCCAATCATTAAACGTAAACACTAACCATTTATAGTAATATGGTGAAAGGTTTCAAGAAATAACATACAAAATAAAACTATTAATAAAACATACAATTAAATATGGTATATGACATCATAAATTAATATTCCCAATAATACATAAGAATCAAAAAGAGTGTTGAAACAGACAAAAATACTCGTATAAATGAGTTAAGTAATTCTTGAGAAAAATACTCTTTTATTTTGAAAAGAAGAGTTTTTTGGAAACGTCTATGTATAAAACCAGAACTGAAGTAAGTTAGTATTTTCATAAAAAAATGAGTGATTTTATATATTTAATTCTTTCTAAAAATATATTACAGAGTACCCTTTAAATTACAGAAGAATTTGTGAAATTCCCTTGAATCGAGCTTGTATTTCGGAAATAATTTTGAAAGTTTCTTTTAAAATGTGTAACTCCCCATAAATATGGATGGAATATTTTTGGTAAAAATATTTTGAACACTCAAAAATAATTTATGGGAAGTATATAATTATATATAATAATTTCATTGAGGTAATTATACAATAATAGTAACCTAAATGAAAATGGAAGTTCGGGTGGAAAAACCCTTACCCTAAGTCTGAATGTGTTCCGCTCATAAACATAGGGTCCTAGAATATGAAATTAGAATTATTAATAAATTATTTCAGAGGAAATTATACATTTTTTTATTTTATCATAATTTTTTAGTTCATTTATGCTCTTATTGATAAGTTGTTATATTGAATTTCATCGTTCTGGAGTGTTCGTTTTCTTTATTTTCATAATCGGTTCACTTGTTCTTAAGTAATGGAGTTCATGTGGAATGGATTTAAATATCCAGAATTGAAATTAAATATAATTTATGAACATAAATAAATTTTAATGGTCATTTATATCATTTGGTAACATGTAAATAGGATGAATCATTAGATGAAATATTTATGACATTCACATAGATTATTTTTGCGGTATTTTGATTATTAGGAAATAGTTTGGTAATACAATTTAATAATATATAAGTATACTGGTTCCTGAATATTAATTAGGTTATAATAATTATATTATATTCTGGTTAAACCATAAAAATGGTTTTATGAACAGTAATGAAGGACAAATTGAAGAACGAAACTTCATCATCCAGGAAGGTTATAAATTGGAACCTCATGGACGTTGATTTCATTTATAAAATAAGAGAGAGAGTAAGGATATTGATGATGGTTCATACATTAAAATTATATAATTCATGTATATATATGATACTAGATCTATCATGGTCATTTAGATAGAGGAGGTGAGGTGAGGATAACAAAATAACATAAATTGAAATAAAACTAAATGAAAAAGAAAGGTGCTTTAACCCTTGAAATAACCTCCTCGAGAACCTCTTTAAGGGAAGAGATATTCGTATTTTGTAAATAACAAATGCTTCAAGGACGTGGGGAGTGAATAAGGAAGGGTATTTGGGCATAACTTTGTGGATCTTCATGGCTTAGAGGAGTGAAGAGAAGAGGGAGTGATGGGGTTTTATAGAAGAGGAGAGGTGGGTTTTCAGAATTTTTTAATCATTAGTTTATTAATTTCCCTCAAGATTAGAAACAGTGATGATTATATGACCAAGAATAGTAATAAAAAAATTTGAGTTCAAACCATGTTGGATTACATTACTTATGATGTCATAAATAGTTTATTTAACTGATAATTTTTATATACGGTATTTTATTGTATTTCACTATTCATAAAAAAATTAGATTATTTCAGAAAAATACCAAAAATTAACCCTAACCATTTTTTGATGTGTAGAATAAGAAATTAAGTCCATTTTTTAAAAATAATTTTGTAAAAATAATTTTATATTTAATTAAAATCAAAATTTATTCTAAAAAAGAGTTTTAAAATATTTATTTACTTATTCCAAAACATAGGTATATCGTACTTCCACTTGATTGTTATTTATATACTATAATATGTAAGGTTAATATTCATTAGGGTATATCACTATTCATAATGGTATGTTACTATTCATAAGGGTAGGTTACTATTCACAACAAATTATGTTTTAATTATCAGACTCCAAATAACTTACTGATCGCAACTGTGTATGTCTGATTTTCAAAATTCACATCACAGAAGTGACAAAATTATGTTTAAAGGTCACATAGCACTTACTAGTTCATTATTTTATGATTTCTTGTGATTATTAAATATTTATAAGAAAATAATTTCCATTGAAAAAAATATTGGTTTGTTACACTTAAGGTCTAATTAAAATCCCCAACTTATGTTTTCATAGTGAATGATGAATAACTTATGCCTATATAAGCTTGTATGTTGGTTCATACCAAGAAGATGTGAGTTATAATCTGAACCACACCCCTCTATGGCTCAACATAGGTATCCATTCATTGTTTAATCCTATAACATTGAGTATCATCATCCTGTGTGAGTATGACCATGGGTGTTGATTGTAAGTGTGATTAAATACATCTTACACCTCTGAAGTTTCTTAAAAAACTATCCCATATGAAAAAATTCTTTTTGGAAAGAAACATAACCTACTATTGGTAAGTCACCTATCTCAATTCTATATCCATTATGGAGGTCACCTACCATTAGGAAAAACTCTATCATACACCTAAATTAATGGTTTATCTTTTCCAAGAATCCTAAATAATTCAATGATATCTTAGGGGCCATCGACATAAGTTGGGATTTATGAAATATTAACCATATAACATTAAATATTCCTCTATACCCTTTTACCAAATCATTGAGCTCAATCAATTCCACTATAAAACATGTCCATGGAACACCTCACAAGGTCTATGGGCCTCAATGTGTACTCAGACAAAGTTTTTCTTCCCTATAATGGTCTAAATATCATCATATAAAACTCAATCCTAGGCATGATCAAAAACTCTAACCATGGTAGAGTAGTCTCATATTTTGTTTGATAAAAACATTACCCACTAATATCTAACTACTCTATATAGGGATCTCAATGAAATAATTTTCATCTAGATGGTGAATGTTTGAAAATGATTTAAATATGAGTATAAAACTATATCCAATCACCTTTTACTATAAGATCATTATCACCTAATAAACACTAGATATATTTATTTTATAAACTCACATGGAATATCTAGCCTATGGGTAGGGTTTTCCAAGAAATATAGAAAACCATTTCTCAATAAAAATGTTTCATAATGAGTATAAAAGGAAGTTGAATTTATATAGATCAGGGTGAAATAATATATCCCAACCAAGTCTTATAAAATAATGCCTCATTACTCACTAGTAGATGGAATGAGGCTCAACGACATGAATGGGGTCCCAATGAACATTACTTGACATATAAGACTTCTATTAGTAAGTATCACTCTATAGTTGATATTATGAACCAATACGAGTTAGATAATATTAATATGATCTTACATATAATGGAAATAAAATATCATAAGTGTCCACTATAGGATTAATTTACCAATTTAATTCTACCTCATAGTAAATTTCAATATGTATGGGTCCAATAATGGGTTATTAGAGTCCAAGAGAGAGGCTATGTCAGCCAATTCACCTTCACCAATTTCGATATATTTTTAACCAAACTCAATTATCCTATACTAACATTTCCCAAAATTTACAATCATCTTCTCACATGATTTAAATTTTAATAGTTGTCCATTGTACAAACTAGAACAGATAGAACTCTAACAATACAATACCAAATGGGTATCCTCTTGGGAAATAATAAGCTATGTGTACCACCCTAATCCTACCTCCAATAGGAAAGGGTATAATGACTAGAACTGAGTAGGTGTATCACACATGATGGAAGGCCTTATATGAATGTACGTGTAAACAATGAACACATCCACATATGAAATAATAAGATAATATATCTAAATAAAACTAATATCAATATATATAATGCACGTGACCAATGATAAGATTCATAGAAATAAATTAGATTATAACCCATAATGTAAAATGGATAAAAAAATTCAATATCCAAACATAAAAACCAATATATGTTTATAATATAATGAGGTCCTTGTGGATTGTCAGATCCAAACATGAACTTCACCTCCTATAATCACCTCTAAGTACCATTATGTTACTCTAACAACACATCCACTTAGTTTACCACTAGGAATCAACATTGAAGAATCTATACTAGTTGTGTGTCCACCAACACCATTATTGAACCTTGCATCACCTGATTAGTCATAACATATGTGAAAAAATTAGCCTATAAGAGTGATTATAAATAACTAAATTGGATTACCATAAAATATAAATGAAATAACCAAATAAAATAATAAACTAAAATATCATGGTATGAGAGAGTAACTAAGAGGAATATAATACACTATCTAATTAGTATCTAGAACTAGTAGTCTTAAAAAGAGAGATAATTCCCAATCATATCAGCTGCAATTACATTGAGGTTCAGAAATCCTGAGCTAATATGGATTCTTATAGAAATTAATGATACATGAATTTATAAGTTGATATACCAGTTGTTCTCCGCACCAAAAATGTCGCCCTAAAGTGTATGAGGGGAACATGTTTCAAACAATCTATTTTGGCTAGAATTTCTTTGATACCACTATAAGAATATAATGTGGTTAACCCACTCCTTTTTAGGTACACTCATAGGTATAGGGAGTTCCACACACACTTTTCAATGTACTACTCCACCATTCTATAAATAAATGGGATCATACACCTTGACCAATAATGGTACTTGAATAATGGGTTACTAACCCAAATTATCATAAAAACCAATGAATTTTTTAAATGAGAAATATTTAGTGATATAAGATAACTTCATTCTCTTATTTTAATTATTATATGATAATATAAACATAGCCCTAAGAATCTTTATAGACTAACTATCAGCCTTGTCCCCTTTATGGAATCACAATAGGAAAACCATACTTCTTTGAGTGACACAATACTGATTAGGGTGGAACACATCAATGAAGGTAAATCACACATAAAATGATAGATAACAAAAAATGGTGGATAGTTATTGATCCCAATAATAACTCCAGTAATAAATCTTGAACCCCTTCGTAATCCCTACAGATCTTATATAATTTCCTCCTATCTTACCTTGAATATGGTATGATGTCTAAATTAACCAAATCACTTCTATATATGTAGAAATATAGTATTGATAGGTAATTGTTTTCCATAAATAAGAATAATAATGAAAATTTTATGAAATATGCCCCATAATAAAGAAATTGGTTCATGTGGTAGGCCTTGGGCTCACCACATGGCACACAGTGCATTCAACGTGCATGTGATACCTCACCCATGTTACATAACTGGCAGCCCAACCTAGTTAGCTTTCCTACAAACCACATGGAATATAGGCCATTTTAGTATACCATGGGGATGGTATGGTAGTGAGAGAGTGTAAATCAACCCTTCTTTATAATGACAAGCCCCATTATTATTATTTTTAACTATTACCAACCCACCATTCAGAATTCCATTTGATACTGTGACCATTTATTGTATTGCACTGCACCAACTACATGAACTGACTAGAATAAGAACATACCCACCTATACCATGCCTAGGATCTAATCATAATACCATACTCTTCCATGATCACCATCATCACATCATCCCTTTTTTATCCCTTCAACACTATCCACATCCTCTTCGGTCAAGCATAATGTTATCACCTCCTCCCACATGATTTCATTCAAAGAAACCTTCACTTATTCATTCCACCACTAAGGTTAAAAACACATTAATTTATATGAATGGTATTGAATTAGAGGATAAATTTTGGTATATGTGGAAAGAAAACATCTAGTATTGATTGATCAATGCCCCCATGCCAATATCATTTCTCCATCAACTGCCACTATAATAAATAAAAGATCTATATTTTTACAGTTCAAAAAATAACATGGCAGGGTATTTGAGAAAACATAGATTAATAATATAAATGAATATTCTCTAAGAAAAACATTAAGAAAAAAGGTATATATCAAAAATGAAATGAAATATTCCTGATGAAAATAGATTCTAATTGTAACCTCAAACATAAAATCCATGAACGAGTAAAATCCAACTTTCATTAAAAAATTAAATAATAATTCCAAGAAGAACATATAATATGAAAACATAAGCCCCTTCCTTCTTTTGGACTTGTTATTGATCAGGATCATGATTTTGTTCATTTCCATTAAAATTCTAGTGATGAATATGTTTTTTGGCTCTTGATTCTCTCCATAGTCTCCACCCCCTCCTCAATCTTGGGTTCGTTTGGATAACCATAAAGATAGGGGTTAAAGATGTATTTAAAGGTGAATATTAAGTATTCAATGGTTCATAAATTACATAAAAAATAATTAATTTTTTTCACCCATGAAACACTAAACTCAAGGACCCTGATGGGAATAATGTTTACACCTCTCATAGGGTAAATCCCCATTCCATATATAAAAACATTATTTTGTTTCTCATATGGGACTCTATAGAGTAGGAGAAAATTCCCATTAATGATAATAAAAATGATAAAAATATTTTTTATACCTAAAATATATTAATTGATTCCCCACCATGATCATAATTCCATTCCAACTTAGCCATAGTGTAAACACCATAACCAATAGAACCATTAGAAAATATTTTCGAGGTAATTTTCTCCTACTAGATTAAATTTAACATTTTATCATTGGTGAGGTATTAAGGATTTAAAACTCCAAAATGAGTTAAATATTTAATGTGAAAATTTCAACTCATTACACATTCTGAATTAGATATAGAAATAATCATCTTTAGTTGCTTTTGTTTTTAAGAGTGAGTCTGATTTCACTTGGAGTAATCCATTAGATATTGAAATTTCATTAGATCATAAAATCAACATCACTATTATTTTGAGCACATTATCTAAATAATATATATAGATTTCATAACTGGACATAGCCTTTGTAATATACAATGAAATTTTTATATTATATTTTTTTATACACATAATTCAAGAAATTGTGACATATAAATTTTCTACTCTTAAGAGACACTAAATAATTGAATTGATATGGTTTTTGATGATACTACTCTCTATAAAACTATTTTAAACATGTTTCTTATTTTAATTTTTGATCCCACCTTCACTAATTGTAGTTATATAGGGAATAAAATAATATCTAGGCATCATTACACTAATATCCTCTATCCCGAGTACCCAAGTCAATACATCCATAAAAAAAGACTAAATAAATAGAGGCACCTTTGAATTGATATCATATGGAGCCTTATTAAAACATTTTACATTCAACAAATAATATTACATATATAAAGAATTATATCATTCTATCATAGTAAAATGATCGTTATACCTTATCATTGTCTTATAAATAGGATAAAAACATAAAAAATCCATCACCTTTTCAACCATTATGGTTTTAGGGATATATTATTAGAAAAAAAATTCTTGAAAACATCCCATTATTGGCACTGAAAAGTCTAAGACAAAAATATACTTCTACTAATTATAAAAAATTCTATTAAACTTGAAAGTTGTAAACATCATATTAAATATCCTAGGAATTACTATAAGAATGGATATTCTCTGAATATACATCATCCATAAATCAAAATCATTAGAATCTTACTTTATTTAGTTGAAATGATGATTATAGTCCTAGAATTCAATATTTTAGTCTTTATCTTGAGTCATACCAGGATATATACAACATTATGTGCCTTAAATTGATCAATAAATTCACTCAAACATTGATATATAAGATTATTCAATTATAAAAGATATTCTAAATATATCTCTTGTATATTACATATAAATCATCTAGGAATAATGAATATATTAAAATTTCAAAAGATATATTTCTCAAATAAATTGAAATCCAATTGGAAAAAATTGAAATAGTATAAATATGAATTTTTAACCTTTTACAAATTCCTTTAAAAATAAATTAATACCATTCGATAAAAAATGTAACAAAGAAAACATATTTTTTAAATAAAAAATATCTTATAAATAGAAAATAATATTATATAATGTCAATGGAGGATAAAATAAGACATAAATAATTTTTTTAAAAAGTTTAATTGTTTTACTATAAGGATTATAAATCCAAGTGGTAATTATGAAATTTTTACTAAACCATCTAGATTGTACCACATATATTGTTTTTATGGTTGATAACCCATAAACCATAATTGTGAAACCCTATAATGTCCATAAATTTACATTTCAAATATAAAAAATTTCTTTATAAATAATAAACAAAACCCAAAACTGTTAATATATATTTACAACATTCGATAGTGATTGAAGCCTTTTATAGAAAAACATTATCGAGAAACATTCTCTTAAACTATTACTTGACCTATTTTGATCATGTTTCATTTAAACCATTCTTCCCAAAAAATTTAAATAAAATCTGGCTCTAATAATATTTTGTAATGATGAAACTAAGGTATCCCTACGCTAGTATCAATATTGATCCACCATGATGACCAAATTGCATTTCTATCACTGTGGGTAAGAATTAACTTCTAGAGTAATAAATATTTTTATCATTATGAATACATTTGACCAATTATAAAAAATAAAATTCTAACCCCAATATCTTGAATGACTACTTAATAGATTGGATATTCATATATATATGAATAAAAATTATGATAAATAAATCAATCAAAATATTGAATAATTTTTTTGGGAAACTCAAATCACATTACATATAATAATAGACATAAAAAATGACTATCAAGACTTATACACTCACCAGATTCATATACAAGAACTAAGTAAACAAAATAATTAGGATTAAAGATTATATAGATCTAATTTCGATGAGTATATGATATTATAAAGAATACATTAAAAAAGAAATACTTAGAATACCCATATCCATGTGTAAATAGAGATTACTTAGCTTTCCACCACCTCCAAACTTGTAAAATAGGTAATATTAATATGTTATATGAAAGATTGAATTGAATTTACCTCCATTTAATGAGATCAAGTAAATATACCAACGAAACATGGGTTAGTATATGGATGAGAAAATATTCCCATTACGATAATTCCACATTCTATATGCATAAAATTTATAAAATAAACCATGGAATAATAGATTTAAATAGATGGATATAAAATAAAATTTTAATTTCTTAAAATATATCACACATAAAGGTTGGAAATTCATTTACATTTTATTAAAAAATATCATTAAATACAGTTTAAATAACTATGATACATCCCCATATATGGAAATATAAATTATATACATATATATTCAAGGAAGTGTGTATATATTATATAGTATAACAAACAATGAGGTCAAAACATTGAATTATAAAGAGAAACCATCATATAAAATAATGAATAGCTTTTTATCACCTTTAAAAAATAACATCTTAATACAAATAATTACTTGAAAATGTAACAATAAAGAGTAAAAATAAAACAAACATAAGTAATAATATTATATCAATCATCTTGGAAGAAACATATTGGTACCAAGGAGAGAAACAAAGACATACATATGGTGGAATCCATCGATATGGTGAGCCAATATGATAACACACACTCTAATTTGTTCTCACTCATCCCCCATTGGTGGAAAACCCTCATTCCAATGTATAATAATCTACTAAAGTAACATTATCCACTATATAATATCAAAAATATAAATAATAATAATCCCTTAAACATCAAATTGAAACCGAAGGATTCCAATATTATTATAAATGTATGTGACTAATCAATTAAATGATAGTATAAAATCTCAAATAATGATTTAAAACATATCTTCCAAACACAAATAAATGAAAGAAATTCTTTCATATTAATATTAGTAAATTTTCAATCTATATTACAATACAATTTTATATGGATGATTTTTTTTTCAGTCTCTTACTTTATTTTTTTAAGATACTTGTTGTGTTATAAAAATTATTGAGTATGTTGGGGGAAGAAATACATGTTTTTATCTACAACTTCGTCTACAAGAATGCGGTTTAGTAAATTTAGTCATTATGGTGATAGGGGATTTTTTTCACGAGTCTTGTTGTAAGATTAGTTTTTCCCTCTAGTAAATTATCATATTATTATTACTACATGAAGTGATTAGTTATGGAATAAATTCTTTCATTTAATCATGATGGTTAGTCCATTAGATATTCATACACCTCTATATGGTTAGGGTTATGTTATTGTATCCTGATATAAATGGTTATGTAATGGAGTGTATTGGGATACTTTATGGTTAATTTTATGGGGGATTTATTGTGTCAAGATGATAGGAGTTTCACCATGTAGTTTATATGGGGTTTATTGGATCCAACATGGGGGTGTGAGATTTTTTCAATGATTCCTAGATATTTTGGAATTACAATATCACAGTACCCATTCCACCATGAGCTTCCTTTTTTTATCATATTTATATTCTTTTAACCCCCCTTAGATTTATGGAGGTCATTACTTTATTATATCATCCGAACACCATTAGGGAATGAAAATTCTTATCCCACAATTATTATACATTTTATAGTTTTTAATGTAAACTCATCAATGAATTTTTATTCCATTCAATTCATTTGATATTAATCAAACTTGATGTGATTTATAGTCTATATTTGGTTCAATTTTTCTATCCATTGGTGGCCTTTGGTCCTTGAAATTAGTGATCAAGATCTATCAATTCATGGGTTGATTTTCTACCCATGTTTATATTATTCTTATGTTCCTCCCTCACGAGAAGAATGTGGAAGTGGTTTTGGTTTTTATTTATTGGTTATTATGTTTATTATGGGGGCTTCCATACATATGTTTTGTGTTAGATAATTACATGTTTGAAATTTTTTGATTGGAGTTCTCTCAAAATTAGTATATATAAGTCATCAAACCATCAATTTAGGTTAGGGATTTGGGATCACTTTTTGTTTTTTATATAAATTTTTAAGTATAATGATATTTTTTAAATGGTTTGATGGTTGAAAAAACATAACAAATATAATCAATCAGATTAGAGAAAAATTTGACTCACATGTGGTTTATGATGCTTCATGTTATTTTAGAATAATGGTTTCCCTGTTTATTAAATATGTGATTCCACGATAATATCTTTATGATGATTATTTATATACCACATGAACTTCATAATGGAAAAATCATATATGAAAGATAATAAAATTAGATATGTGCAATTTCTTAATTTAATAGTGATGTTTTTGTGAAAATAATTATGAATAAGTATGATAGAATGAATTAAAAAGATTATTTGATATTTATTAATGTATTATTTTATATAATATAATTTTTATGATGTGGTATTTATTGTTATTTTCATAATTGGAGTAGTTATTTATTATTTTTTAGTGGTGGTTTATAATGGATGATGTGGGTAAAAAATGTGTGATATTGTGGAGGTATTGGTTGTAATACGATGGTTGTTAGCTTGTGAGAGTGTAGTGGATGATGTGGTATTTGGATAGGTTGTTATATTATATGATGAATATTCATAGGGATATTAATGGTAATGATTTTAGGATTTTATAAACATAAATGTTAATTAAATGTTATATAGTGGATTGTAAATGAAATCGTAAAAGTTTAATCATGGAATAAAATAATAATAACTAAAATATAAATGTCTTATATGTATATAATATAACATTTATTTTTTAATGAAGAATTTAAAGATGATGTTATAAAATGATAATTTATAATTTTTGTACAACTATTATATGGTGTTGGGTAGGTTAATATCTGTTTTAGTTTTTTATAAGATTGGTAATTGGTGTGTAATGGGGGGTATATTGTTATTGTTATTGTTGAGATTATTAAATGAAAATTTACTCTGTATTTACCCATATAATTATATTTCGTGGTATCCTATATCCCTTGTATTTTCATGTTATTTCTTACAAACACCACCTGATTCAGGTAATGTTTTCAATTCCCATATTAATATTTTTTTCTTTTTGTAATTTTACCCATATTTTAAGTTATAGAGGATATGGATGGATGAATACTTTTCCTTCTCCACTCCCTTATCCAAACATAGTATAGGACGACTCAGTGTGACAATAAATATATTTAATAGATTTGATAGGTCAATATTTTGGTATATATATGGGATTTAATCACTTTAAATTAATGTGGTTGTGATTTTTATTTATAATAAGGGAATACATAGAAGGAGGAGATAAATAGTTTAATTTCATTATTGATTAGCTACCTTAACCTAATGTCTTTTTTATATGCTAACATGTTATAAATATATATATATATATATTAAATATAGTATGTGAAACATGTATCTTGTAATATTTATCTTGTATTAGAATTACATGTGATTTTGTGAATTTAAAATAAATCTAATTTAATGATAAAAATTTAATTCTATGTTTAAGATAATAGAAATTCCAAAATTATGAGTTGTATATGGGATGGAGGATGAAGTATATATATAGATCAAATAGTATAGGGGAAATAATAGTCTTTGATTGATTAAAATATGGCTGATCCTATAAAAGAGGCTGAATACTGGAGGAAGACACTTTGTGAACTCCAATATCAGGAGGCTTTATTTGACAAGAAATCAGATAACTTTTTCGATGAACTCAAGATTACTTTTAGTATGATACATTCATTTAAATATTTTTAGATTTCTTTATCCATCAGTCTATTGATGGGAGTTTATTTTTAGCGGTGGGTTTTATTTCATATTGATTGTGATGAGTTATAGTTATATTAGGATAATTTTTTCAGGTCGTTATATGATTAATTTCGAACATTAATTCTAATTGTGTCTATGTAGTATGATGTTATTTATATATGGAAAATAATCATAATAATATGGGAGCATTGAGTTTAATTAATAAATATCAATCATTTTGACTCTAATATTTTACTAGAAGAGGAGGTTATGAAATAATATTTTGTGGAGGAATAATATCATCTAATGTAGCAACACATAACAATTTTTAAAATTCAAAGATATCATAACATGTTGTTGAAAGAAATGTTGATCAAGGATATTCCTATTTAGAATATATTATTTCTTAAGAAGTGTTATTTGAATTTTTATAAGATTTTTATGTATATACAGGTTCTCGTTTTTTTGGTTTATCAAGGTTTCAACCATTATGGATTATATATATGTTTTCCTCATCTTACATATCAATATACATCACCTTATGCACCTTTAATGATTATTCATGTACGATGTTTTATTCTTATGTTGGTTATTACCATTTATTGATCTTGTGGTTAACCAACATTAGTGTTCAACATATATTATTATATGAGTTCCCTTTACAACCCAAATATTTGTTTTCCTTGGGGACCTATCTCCATCTATAAGGTCAACATTATTTTGAGTTTTCAAAGTAAAGATGGAGTTGAAAGAGGAAATTACCATGATGTTACCCATCTTATGGGACATTAGGCTAACAAAATTCATGTAGGTTTTCATCATTAGGGATAGTGTGGAAGAGGAATAAGTAATGGATCATTGAATGTTATAGAGTTCCCATCACTAGGAAGACCAGATATCATGCATGGTACTAATTTTTTATATTCATCCATGTCTTATAAATCATTTTATTCTAGATTTTATCACTACTTTAATGCACCTAAAATTTTATAATCTTTATATCATATATAAGAGAGTATTTAAGTTCCCTTCATATTTAAAACCCAAATTATAGGTTATTCTATATTAGCTGAGGAGTATCATGGTTGTGAGATGATTGCTGGGTAGCATAAATTAAAGGGGTATTATTTACTATTATAAATACAATTATACGACGTCATTCATTGCTGGGATTAGCTTTATTTAGTGAAGGTTATTATTTATTACTTCTGGAGGAGAGTTTATTTGTTCTATATATAATTGAAACATGTAGTGTTTATTCTTGGATGAAATCTTAAAATGGGTCAGTGGTGTTTAGATCCCCTTTCCTCTCAACTAGTGAGGTTGATATTGAGTTTGGTTGAAGTTTATGAATTAGTGTTTTCAAGGGGTGATTATGATTTCCTAGTTTTTTTCTATAAAATTTTTATGAAACAACCCCTATATGTAATATCTTGTTTGAGATAGAGATACAATATGACATGTCTGTAATTTTGATTTCTCTTTATTTGATGAAAAAAATTTAATTTTCAACAATTTTATCTTAATATCGATGATTTTAAATTAATGGATTTATTTTAAATAGTGTTTCACCTGATATATCTCTAATATAGTTCAAAAATATGATGTATAGTATCATGGGGTTATGTATAGACTTGAATATGTTTAAGTAAGTGAAAATAAGGAAACACTATCATCAATTTTCAATTGAAATATATATGATCAATTAAAGTGAACTCGTTGGTTCTTGAAGGATGACTTATGTTACTGTTATCAATTGATTTAGGTGAATTTGGATTATATCCTTGATTTTTCCTTTAGTTTTTTTCTATATAAAATTTATGTTTTTGGTTATATGCTTCGTTGTCATAAATATCCGAGTTGTTTTTATTGGATAGATTAACTCAATGTTTCATGAGTTCCATGGTCAATTTTTAGAAGTGTTCGTTGACAAAATCCATAAATATTTTATTTCATAGTATGTTCATGTGGAGTATTTGAGGAAAATTTTATAAATCCTTCGATGACATAAAATCTATAGATTGTTTCCAATGAGCTTGGATTTTAGTAGTACATGTAACAACCCAAACATTTATTAATGAAAATTACTCCTGATATAATTAAATGTATTATTATGTAAAATTGTTATATAAAAAATATGTAATTACTTGGTTTTATGGATTTTAATATACTTTATAGAATTTTTATAATTTCTAATATAGTTGTTGAATAGTGATCCCACGATTAGTATAAATATAGGGCTTCACCAAATCCAATTTACTCAGATAAAGGATGTGATGACCTCATCTAGCAGAATTTCTCCATATAAAGACCATTTTTAAGATCTCAGAAAGGATGTAGTGTCATTGGGCTTCTCTCTTGATCAAGCCCAAGCTGAGCTTCAACACATTAAGCTTGAATAGAACCGCCTATAAGAAAATTGGATGTTGACAGAGATTACCACCCGAGCGATGTTATCTGAGCCACCCCAAGAGTATGCCACCATCAGACACCTTACCCTTATGTCTTATTAAGGTGTTATGAGGGTTTCTGTAACAAGACCCTAGAACTATGATTATGTGCAATATTTTTTTTAAAAAATAATATACATTCGTTTTATTATTGTTACTTTTTAAATGGGGTTTTAAGCATAAATAGTATTTTTAGATAATATTCAATTAAGAAATATATTTTTAAGAATTAATGGATTTTTGAATTAAATAATATTTTAATAAAATATTATAAATAATTACTTTTTTTAAATATAAATTATTGAATAATTTTTAGGAATACAATTGTAATTTTTATTAAGGTTTGAAAACTGTTTTTGTCAAAACCCGTGAATTTTGAATAAATTTACGTTTTTATTTTAAAATTGAAAATTCACATATTTAGAAAATTATTTAGATAAAATTAATATCATTTTTTGATTCAGGACATTTAAATTATCTAACGGTGATTTTTTCATAAGTTTCTAAGATAGTCAAATTTTAAGGTAAAAATTAAATACCGTTTAAATATATAATGTGTTTTATGACATCATAATGAACCAATAGTAATGTAATAAAATATTATAAAATTTATATTCTGGTAATATATGTTTTTCCTTTAAAATAATGTGATTTTATATTTTCTATTAATTTTACAACGCCTTAGTGGACCCTTCAAGTCTTATAAACTATTTTAACATTTTAAGATAATTTCCTTGAGAGTGTGGCTCACCACCAAAAAATCAAACCTAATTTTTTATTATGTTCTATAAATTGTCCTTCTAAAATATTTTTTTCCAATACACTTTGGAAAAAAACATGGGATGGTTTGTGGTTTGGATTAGTTTAATGTGTAGTGTCCAAAACCTTAATAATAATTAATTCCCTCTCATTTCATATATAAACCCACTCAATATCCCACTCCTCTTCACTAAAAACCTTTGTAAGTCGACCAAAATATTCCCTACATTCATTATAATCCTCACAAGGTACCCCAATCTCCCAAGAAGCCTCTCTCAAGACTCTCCCAAGCCTTTGGGATCACACTTCCAAGTAAGGGATTTCTTACTTTCTCATTTTTGTCCAAAGTTCTATATATTGTTATACCATTTTATTTTCAATTAAAAATTTTGTAGTATGATTTATAACCTCTCACATAATTCCATACTTATGTTTTAATGTTTATAGATCTCTTTCAATCCCTTTAATTCCTCACACGTATACTTGTTACCATGCTGAAATTCCAAAAAAAAATTCTCTGTCCTCATTTACATTCAAGAAATGATTTTATATTATGAATCTAAATTCCTTTAAATATATTAGGATATTAAGTTCCATTACCCCATTATATTAATTTTTATTTATAAATGATGTGAGACCCCTTTTTATCTCATCAACCCATTTTGCAATTTCTATTTGATGTCCTTATGCTGTCGAAGTTACACCAAAATTTCCCATGCCAAAATCATCATGTAAGTGAATACCACACCCATTTCCCTATTAAGGGTATTAACCAGTATGCACATGAATTTTTTAGTGATGAATTAAATTTATGTATTCCAGATATATTATTCATGGAATAAATTATGATGTTTAATGAATCCATTTGGCACACTTATGCGTGAAATGAAATGATTAAGAAGGGAGTTCCCTGATAGCACTCTAATGCATTTGTAAAGAATAGTATCATGATACATCAAGCACAATGAATGTTTAATCTTGATAATTAAAGTGAAATGAGGTTTTATTCATTCTCCCTATTCAATGATCCTTGGATCTGGATAATATCATGTTAAATTTTGTTTCCTCATTTCCATGTTATGATAATCATGCTTAATCATGCCTTTATGTTCATGTTTCTTTTATGCTCCGTTGATATGACTGTTGTATAACATGTATTGTATTATTCTTGTTATTCCTTGTTTACTCCCTTATTAGGATTTATATTCACACTTTTCTCATACATGTCCTCAGGTTATCCCATGCAATGCTAAGTACAAAGGAATGTTGTGGTAAGGTAAAAGAAGTTTTCAATAAAGATGTTGTTTTTTATGTCTTAGGTTTTCATGTAATGTTTCTAATTTACCAAGACACTAGACCTCTTTATCCTCATAGTTGTATTAAGTTCAATTTTATTTAATGAATTATGTTTAAGTTTGTAACAAAGGGAAGGGTTATTATAGTTAGTATCAGAGGATATGTTTAGTTATTTTTGGGATTAGGATTATAAAACCATAGTGAAAGCCTTTGGGATAAGGCTTAGCATAATAAAAAAATCTCTAAATAATGGTTAGTTTAGAGTAAGTGGTTTATCAAAAAAATACATCCCTGTATGAATAAAAAAAGTAGAGATGGATCTGGCACAGATGTACCTAGGGGTAAAACCCAAAAACACTACTTTAAGGTAGACTTGAATGGGAACTAGTGCATGAAAACGAGCCTTTCTACACTCTTGGTTATGATACTATTGGGGGATATTATTTGGTACATTAAAATTCTTTGTATAAACCATTATTAATGGAATAAAAAATTCCTTTGAGAATATATGTTGGGAAGTAGACCACGAATAATAAATATTGAAGCCTATAAATTCATAAGTTAAGGAAATAAATGTAATTTATAAGTTATCCATTTTTATCATTTTATTACCCTTTATGCGTTAACCCTAACTTTCCTTTTATTCCAACCAATGGTCAGTAATAAGAGGACTCGAGCTAACATCCAATGTGAAGTTCAATGTGATGACTATTCTAATGAGATGCCATATCCTATGGGAGAAGGAATCACATAATTTGTGATGATACTATCTCAGTCAACTTAAGTTTTGAATATAAACATGGGTCAAGAAGAACTTCCACCCCCCCCACCCGAAGAGATAACAGGCCACAATAGAGAGCTTCATGAAACAAAGGCCCCCTACTTTTAATGGATCTGATCCCTTAATCACTGAACAATGGATAAACTCCATTGAGAAGATCTTCTCCATCCTTCAATGTTCTAAACAAGAGAAGTTTCTTCTGGTAGCTTATCGTGTGGAGGGTGAAGATAATAAATGGCAGACATTGATAAAAAATACAAAGCCTGAGGAAGATATCAAGGTGTAGGAATAAATGGATTTCTAGAAAATGTTTTTTGAAAAATATTTTTCATGCACCCTCAGACTTAAGATGGAAAGGGACTTACTTTCCCTCAAGAAAAAAAGACGACAAATCCATTAGATCATATAAGGAAAACTTCCCAAGGCTTGTATGATACACCTATGACTTTTTTGTTACCCTTGAATGGAAGTTTGGATGCTTCTTTGACGAGGCTAAAACCTAGCCTACAAAAAGCTCAAAAAATCCATGACTTCAATAGCTATAAGAAAGTTTTCCAATGTTCCCTCAAAGTGGAAATGATTATTGGAGAATCTAATGGTATCATGGGGATAAGTAGAAAAAAGTGGACTTTAATTATGGTAGTCCGATGGATAAATCCAACGTTGTTAAGAAATTCTAGCACCCCACTTGCCAAAGCTGTGGAAAGAATCACCCCAGAAATTGCTTGAAGGGGATGAGGAAATGCTTTATGTGTGGAAGATAAGGGAACCCTAGAAATTAACTGCCGACAAGAAAAACCCATTACTGCGATAAAGGAGAGAAACACTCCATTCAACCCTCAATGCATTTTTCATTGCTTCAAATGAAAAGAAACAAGGCACTTTTCAAACCAGTGCCCTATGACAATGGTTTCCAGAGACAACCAACAACCTCCAAGGTAGAAAGGGTGAGCTTTTTCCATCACTACTTCCAAAGTGAACCCTAAAATTGATATGATGACAGGTACACAAGTTATTCATTAAATAATAGAGAATAAACATTTTGACTCTGGTTCTATGAATTGTTTTATATCCCAAAATTTTAGTTGACCAATTCCAACACCACCACAAAATCATGGAAGTATAGATGTCGGTGAGAATGGAAAATGGGGAAATCAGTACATCCAATGAATATAACTCATCCGTTGTCACAATTTATGGTTTGAACTTCCCAGAGAACCTTGTCATACTCCGTATGGTGGAATTTGATTCAATTATTGGCATGGATTGGATTTCCTTATATAGAGACAACATAAATTTCCGTGATAGGGAAATCACTCTTCATATAGAGAATCGAACCCTGACTATATAAAAGTGAAAGGAGGAGGGTGAATTTCCTTAGAACCATCATCTCATGTGTGGATATTACTTCTCTATGATCACACAGATCTTTCTATGATGATTGAGTCTAAGGAAGCAACCATCCTTGAAGACATTCCTATTGTGATGGAATTCAATGAAGCGAGTCTTGAGGAATTTCCTGGTCTTCCACTTAGAAGAGATGTTTAATTCTCAATTGATATTATACCTGGGAAATTTCCAATATCAAAGAATTTGTATAGAATGGCTGTTGTGGAGCTTCCGGAACTAAATAAACAACTATAGGAGAATCTATAAAAGGGTTTATATGTCCAAGTGCTTCACCATGGGGTGAACCAATTCTCTTCATCAATAATAAGGATGGGTTAATGCGCCTTTTCATTGATTATCGTTAACTCAAAAAAATCAAGATAAAGAAAAATTATCCTGTTACATGAATTGATGACTTTTTTGATCATCTATATGGAGCACAATAATTCTCCAAGGTGGATCTGCAGTCGGGATATTACCAAGTACGGGTGTAGAAAGAGGATATCCACAAGACTGCCTTTCGTACAAGGCACAGGCACTATGAATTCATAGTAATGCATTTAGGACTCACTAATTGTCCATAAATCTTCCTGGTATTTATGAATATAGTCTTTAGAGATTACCTTGATAAATTTTTGGTAGTATTTATAGTTTATATTCTAATATACTCAAAAAACCAAGGAGGTGGAAGAGGATCATCCAAGCACTGTACTGGAGACCTTGAGAAAGAAGAAGCTATACAAAAAGCACCAAAAGTGTTAGTTTTTTTAAGGAGGTCTAATTCTTAGGTTATATCATCACAAGAAATGGGTTATCTATGGATACCTCCAAGAAAAATGAAATTGAGGGATAGATGTGGCTAGCATCAGTGATAGATATATATAGCTTTCTAGGGTTAGCTGGATATTATTGCTGATTTCTGAGAAATTTCTCATGGTTTTCAGATGCTATTACCAAGGTAACTCGGATGGGAGTCAAGTTCTCATGGAGTTATGAACGTGAAGAGAGATTCAAGAAGTTGAAAAAGAAGGCTTATCACAGTACTCGTGCTCACACTACCCACAAGTGGATACCTTTTTTGGTATTCAGTGATTCTTTAAAGAAAGGCATGGGCTATGTATTGATGAAAAATGAAAAAGTCATTGCCTATGATTCAAAGAAATTGAAATTTCATGAGAATATTTATCAAAAAAATGATCTGGAGTTGGATGTAGTAATCTTTTCTTTGGAAATTTTGCATCATTACCTCTTTGGGGAGAAGTGTGAAATATATATGGATCAAAAAAGCCTCAAGTATATATTCAAACAGAAAAAGTTGAACATGCAACAATGAAGATAGTTAGAGATGATCAAATACTATGACTACTCAATCCATTACCACCCTGGGAAAGAAAAAAAGGTGGCAAGTGATCTATGTATAAAGGAAAAAACAATTCTATCACTGATGAAAATTTAAAAGGATCCAATCCTCTTAGATTTGATGTAGATGGACATGTTAATCATAAAGAAAGGAAAATAATAAATCCTTTCACAAATTTTCTCTCAAACATATATTTTTGAAAGGTTAAAGGAGGATCAAAAAGATGATGTAGAAATGAATAATAAAGTGGAAACTACCAGAAAATGGAAATCCTTGAGGTACAATGTTAATGAAGAAGGAATTGTAAGATTTGGGTGGAGACTATCTTTTCCATAAAATTTGGAGTTAAAGAATGATCTTTTGGATGATTAACATAGTTCGAATTTATCCATTCACCCTGGATACACAAAAATTTATCGAGATCTCCGAGATCATTATTGGTGGGATAAAATGAAGAAGGATATCGATGAGTATACATCAAAGTTCCTAGAAAGTTAGAAAGTTATGGCTGAGAGGTAGGAGTCTAAGGGAATGATTCAACCATTACCCATACCAACAAGGAAATGAGAGAACATCACCATCGACTTTTTCACTGTACTTCCAAAGACATCCAAATGAATAAAATGATATCTGGGTTATTGTGGATCATCTTACAAGGACTTCACACTTCATTGTAATTAGAGATGAATTATCATTGGATCAAATGGAACATATATACAACATAGAAGTGGTAAGGCTTCATGGGGTACCACTATCTATTGTATCCGATCGAGATCCAAGATTCACCTCTTAGTTTTGGAAGAGTCTCCAACACACTCCGAATACTGAACTAAACTTTAGTATGGATTATCATCCACAAACTGATGGCCAATCTTAGTGAACTATTTAAACACTTGAGGACATGTTGAGAGCATACTCAATGGAATTCATAGGAGGATGGAATCAACATATTCCTCTGGTTGACTTCTCTTAGAATAACAGTTTCCACTAAATAATCCAAATGAATCCTTATGGAGACCATTAAGGGAATAAGTGAAGAACACTGACATGTTGGGATGAAGTTGGGGAGAGAAAACTCCTAGGTCCGGAAATGGTCGATGAAATGGTAGAGAAGGTTAAGACCATCAAGCAGCACATTAAAGATGCTCAGAGTTGACAAAAGAGAAATGATGATAATTATCGATGAGACCTAGAGTTTGATGTTAGAGACATGTAATTATACTGCATATCATTGTGGAAGAGTGTTATGAGATTTGGGAAGAAGGGAAAGATTAGTCCAAGGCACATTGTCCCTTTTGAGATCCTTGATCGTATTGGAGAAGTGGACTATCGACTAGAACTCCCACATAACATATCTTAAGTACATGACATATTCCATGTATCACTCTTGAGGAAGTACATACATGACCCATGACATTTACTCAATCTAGAGGTGGTACCATTGGATAATTACCTATCCTATAAAGAGAAGTCGGTGAAGATCGTAGAACGTAGGGAAAAAGTTATACGAAATAAGATAATGCCCCTCATCATGGTGTTGTGGAAAAACCAAAAACTTGAAGAAGCAATGTGGGAATCAAAGGATGTGATGAAGAAAAGTTACCCTCTTCTATTTTAATGTGAGAAAAGGAAATTTCGAGGGTGAAATTTCTTAAGGGGGGAAGATTGTAACGACCCAAACCTTTCTTAATGAAATTTCCTCTTGATATAATTAAATGTTTAATTATGTAAAATAGTTATATAAAACATATTTACTTCCTCGGTTTTATGGATTTTAAAATACCGTAATGAATTTTTACCATTGCTAATATATCTTTTGAACAATGATCACATGATTAGTATAAATATAGGGCTTTAACAAATTCAATTTACTTAGAAAAAGAATGTGATGGCCTCATCCAGTAGAATTTCTTCATATAAAGCCCATTTGTCAGAGCTCGGAAAGGAGGTAGTGTCACTGGGATTTTCTCTTGACCAATCCCAATCTGAGCTTCAATACTTTAATCTTGAATGAAACCGCCTACAGGAGAAGTGGAAGTTGATAGAGATTACCACCTGAGCAATGTTATCAGAGCCACCCCAACAGTCTTCCACCATAGCACACCTTACCCTTAGGTCTTGTGCAGGTGTTATAAGAGGATATATAACAATACCCTAGCAGTATGATTTTGTGAATTGTTTTTTATAAATAATATACCTTCATTATATTATTGTTACTTTGTAAATGGGTTTTAAAGCACAAATACTATTATTAGTTTCTATTCATTTTAGAAATCTATTTCGATGAATTAATGTATTTTTTAATTAAATAATAATTTAATAAAATATTATTATTAAATTACTTTTTATTAAATATAAATTATCATATAATTTTTTGGAATACAATTGTAATTTGTATTAAGGTTCGAAAACAATTTTTTTTTCAAAACCCATGAATTTTCAATAAATTTCAGTTTTTATATAAAAATGGAAAATTAAAATATTTATAAAATTATTTACATAAAATGAATATCATTTTTTCTTTTAGGTAGTTGAAATTACAAAATTGTGATTTTTTCATAAGTTTTTAAGACAGTCGAATTTTTAGGTAAAAATTAAATACCGTTTAAATATATAAAGTGTTTTATAACATCATAATGACCCAATAGTGATGTAATAAAATATTATAAAAGTTATATTCGGACAATATATGTTTTGACTTTAAAATAAAGTGATTTTATTTTTTTTGATTGATTTTACAATGCCTTAGTGGACCCTCCAAGTCTTATAAACTATTTTAACTTTTTAAAATGATTTCCTTGAAAGTGTGACTCACCTTCACATAAGAATGCCTAATTTTTTTTTATTTATGGACATTTGAATTATAAAGTATTTTTTCCCCTCCAATTTTTTAAGACAATGGTAAAAAAATGGGATGGTTTGTGTTTTTGATAATTTTAATGTGCAGTGTCCAAAACCTAAATAATAAATAATTCCTTATCCTTTCATATATAAAACCACTCAATATCTCATTCCTCTTCACTAAAAACATTTTATTCTATACAAAACTCTTCCCTCCTCTATGTATAATACTTCCAAGGCACTCTAATCTCCCAAAAAGCCTCTCTGAAGCCTCTCCCAAGCCTTTGGAATCACACATCCTAATAAGGGATTTCTTCCTTTCTAATTTTTGTCCAAATTTCTTTATGTAGTTAAAACATTTTATTTTCAATTGAAAATGTTGTAGTATGATTTTTCACCTCTCCTAAACTACCATATTTATTGTTTAATGAATAGAGACCTCTTTATCTCTCATTAATGCCTCCCATGTACACCTGTTACCATGCCGAAATTCCATAAGTAATTTCTCTCTACTCATTTACATTCAAAAAATTATTTTATATTATGCATCTAAATTACTTTAAATATGTTGGGATATTATGTTACATGAACCAAATACTTTCTATTTCTTGTATAAATGATGATATTTCCATTTATCTCTCATTAACCCATTTTACTATTTATATTTGACGTCCTTATGATGTCGAAGTTTCACCAAAATTTCCCATGCCAAAATCATCGTGTAAGTGAATACCATACCCATTTCTCTATCAAGGGTATTAAAATTAATGCACATGTACTTATTGATTCCAGACATAAATTTATGTGTTAAAAATATATTATTAATGTGATAAATTATGATTTTTAATGAATCCATGTGGCACACTTATGTATGAAATGAAATTATTAAGAAGGGTGTCCCCTGATAGCCCTCCAATACATTGGGTAAAGAATACTATCATGATACGTCAACTGAAATAAGGGTTTACAAATTATAATTAAAGATAAATTATGGTTTAATCTTGATAATTCATGTGCAATGATGGTTTAATCATGCTCCATGTGCAATGATCCTTGACACATGCTAATTTCATGTTAAATGTTGTTTCCAGATTTCCATGTTATGATAATCATGCTATATCATGCCTTTATGTTCATGGTTCTCTTATGATACATTGATTTTACTATTGTCTTACAAATATTTTATTCTTCATGTTATTCCTTTTTTACTCCCTTAGTTGGCTTTATAGCTCACCCTTTTCTTATATTTGTCCTCAGGTTATCCCATGCAATGCTAAGTACGAAGGAATGTTGAGGTCATATAAAAGAAGTTTTCAATAAAAATGTTGTTTTTATGTCTTAAGTTTTCATATAATGTTCCTAATTTCCCATGACACTAGACCTCTTGATCCTTAGATTTTTCTTAAGTACAATTTTATGTAATGAATTATGTTTAAGTGCATAATAAAGAGTAGAGTTTTTATAGTACATGCTCATGTTTGGAATTATAAAAGACTCAATTTAAAACAGAGTGGGGTGGATTTTCGAAGTTATTGTAGTAGTATTACAGTTGGTACTAAATATTTTATTGCAGTAGCAGAACAATTAACCCAAATTGGGCCTATGGGCCACTGATTTGTGCCTTTATGCTTCCTGCCTTCAAGTCACTAAAGTCCATCTGGCCATAGGGCCTCTAATACATAACATGCCATTGGGTCGAGGGATTTGGTTCCATTAATGGTCCTTTGGAACATAGGGCTTATGGGATCAGTTAGTCAAAACTACACATGGGAATGACCAAATTAAGGAATCATAGTAAGTAGTATAAACCAATGCGGTGATAATGGGATTGGGAAATAAGAGAGGGGCATCCAAAAAAAATTCCACTCCGTTCAGGCACCGTGAAACTCTTCATGGGGAAATTATCGATGATCAGCCACAAGAAGTGGGAAATAAGGAGCTCTAAATGAAATATATTCTATGGGGGTTTATTCTAGTGTAGTAGGGTATTTGGGCCTTCAGTTCATTCATTGGGACTTGTGCCTACGGGTCTCCCAGTCATGTGATTCTATGGGCCTCTATGTCTTGTTTGGGTTCCCTATCAACAATTGTTAAAAAGGAAAATTATCTTAATATATATATATATATATATATATAAATATCTATATAAATCTATTCATATGAATAGTCTATATAAGGGATGTGTATTTTATAGACCATGTTGTGTCTCAATAGTTCATGGATGTTGGTCCTCAAAATATTTGCGTGGTTGTTTTTAGTGTTTATCCTAATAATTTCATAGAGTTTGGTAATTTACTTTTCCTCACAATATATTATCTAATATTAGTGTCCAATTTATCATGAACTCATTATCCTTTTATAACCTTTACTTGGAAGGGACAATCATTTATACTGACCTATCAAATTCGGTTTGTGTTTGAGTACCTAAATGAGTAGTTAATCTATTCTCACATCCTCATTTTTAGAAGGATTCATGTTTGTGATCATCTATGATGTTTTTCGTATAAATTTTGTGTGAGTTTTAATTTATAAAACTGTAGTAATCACCAAATAATCAAAATGTTTTACATCCCTATGAGTATAACCATGCTTCCCATGATCTTATGTTAGAGAAAATAGTGTTTTCTCTTTAGTTATGTGGGTATTACCACATTGTTAACACCCGCCAAATGAGCATAAAAAATTACACAAGGGAAGAAATTCTTGAAACATATGTATTATTTTTTCCCCAAAGAAAAGGAAGAAAAGAAGGCCAAGACACTTGGATTATGTAAAACTTTGATGGAAACATGACCACATGACCTTTAGGAAGTCATGGAAATGGGTCATGTGTAGTGCATGAACTATAGGAGATCATGTAGATCCCCATTAACTAGGACTTCTTATTCTTATGAAGGCTTCCAAGACACTCATTGATCGTAAAAATACTTACCTATGAAATCCCTAAGTCACATGACTTGTCAGGAGAAAGGTGCATGAAAACCATCCAAAAAATTGTAAAATAAGGAGAAGAATATGAAAAAGGCGGAAGCATTTCACCATTGAAACTATTTATGAGACACACCCTTGTGTGTTTTAAGACACTATGTAATCCCTGGTGGAAAGTTCTAATTTTTATTCAAGATCCCACTGGAATGTTACCCTCATCACATGAAGGGAATTAGACATGTCTAGTTGGTCTTGTAATCCCCTTTGACTCCAAAGAAAAGTAAAAGGGTTGTCGATGATAATGATTTTGCATCACTGTAAATATCTTTATTATTCACATAATGTATCACCAATGGGGAGAGTGATTATCTTCTAAAATACTCATAAATACTCATGAGATCCTCATCCCTTGTATTATAAATGAGAAAATAAAAAGGAAAATGATGAGAGGTTTTTGTGAGGAAATCATATTCTAATTTTATGTGAAAAGAGTTATATTCAATGGGAAATCACTATTGATGTCGTAAAACCCCATTAAAAATCCATCACAGTCTCATAAGACCCCATTCCATGACATCTTGATCTCATGAAGGCCCCCTGGCAAGCCACATTTGTCCCGTGGAAGGCCTTGAACAAAGAATCTGAAATCCTTCAAAATCTATTCAACACACATCTTGATATCGCAATGGTCTCTATACATGTTGGCCTAACTTTGGCGAATCTCCATGGCATGTCCACATGATTGGGAACGACTCCTTTAACTAGAAAAAATCTAATAAAAAGTGCACTGATGGGATGGTCTTACTATTGCTAACGATCATGAGACGCCCCCTAGATGACATATGGCAGGATCATATGAAAATGTATGACACCAAATCCATCCACTGAGAGTATCCAAATATTAAATATATGAATCATACAAAGAAGTTTATATCCAGGGTTCCGAGGCCTATAAAACCCTTCCCCTCAGCCAAAAAATATGAATCCATCCGCAATACCTCTTGCACATGTTCTCATGAGAGGACTTCATAGAATGGACAATCACACGATTGCATGGTGTTCTATCAGGTAAAAAATATATGGAATTATCTAATGGATCACACTATATGCATATGTGATTCATGTGACCACTCATAGATCATGAGAATGACTTATGGTGTGTCAACCCATATTATGAAAAGGGTGTTCCACATATCATTTAGGTCATAAAAACCCAAAAACAATTTAACACTAAAAAAATCTAAGGCACATATGCATTAAAGGAATGAATAAAGACTAAAAGATGAGATACTTATTCGAAGAATATATAAAACGATCCTCATGCGCTTCATGAAACTCATCAAGATCATGCAACATCACTAGGGTTTATTTCCCAAGTCATGTGATGTCCCCTAAATGTAGCATCTGGATCATGAGATATCCTCCAAACATGTCAGGAAGGTCACACGATGCCATTATGGCATGCCACCCGACTCTTGCAAAGCCCTTTAGGATAGCCACCAATATCATGAAATGTATATAGACATGTCACCCTTATTATATAGAGACACCAGTGTATATCAACAAGGTCACACAAATCCCTTGGGTCTTACCTGCCTAATCTCATGGAACCCTCCAAGCATTTTAGCAAGGTTTCGTGATGACACCCGGACCTGTCATCCATTTATCATGACAACACCAGGACATGCCAACCCGGATCATGGGACATCCTTTGGAAAAGCCAATGCGGTCAATAAATACTCTCTATACATGTCATCACTGATCATGTGATTGTATTTAGACATCCTAGACTAGGTCTTGTGACGTCTTCTAGACTTATCAAGCTGGAACATGTGATTTTCATTAGACATGTCCATGAATCCTCATACATTCTTTGCATACTATAAGGACCAGTCAACCCTGATCACATGATGGATTCCAAACATTTTGTTCATATTATGTGATTTCATCTAGAAAAGTCAATTAGAACTAGATATTTCTTTAGGCATGTCATCTAGATATCTGGGACATATCCATAGATCACCAAAGGACATATCTACACATTCTAAAGCATATTAGGTAGAAAATCAGTCCATATAAAATAGAAAACCAAGGACCTGATAATCTTGTCCATCAGAAAAATTAAATAAACCTCAGTAAGTAATCCCCGACGCCACTGAGCTACAATGACTCTGATTACTATGATTACCAGGGTATGTTGGATGAATTTCTAGGCACTAAGTGTAAATAAACAACCAATTCGGTGCAAGTTTCACTCACGTATCTAACATTTCAACCATCTAGATCCAATCTCTCTGATGGTATGATCTTTCTCCCTTATCCACCAATGGAATGAGAAGAAAACTGAAATATGATGACTTTGATTCCTATAATATCCAGGATACGAAGGATGCCTTCCTAAGGCCCAACCTCAAATGTGCATCCACCATGGTGTAAGCCCCACCATGTCTCTGACTTCCCAACCATCACGACACAATAAATCCCATGGGATTATTATCCTACCTCATCCATCAGTGGATTAAAAAGGAAACTAAATTATGATGACTCTGATTACTTCCATAACTAGGATACATAGGCTGCCTTCTTAAGGCCTGAGATCTATATTAAAAATCCCAATGGATTTACCAATAGATAAGTCCCACATCCATATTTAGTGAACCAGATTACTTACTATGCCTCATTTATCACACCGAGCATTGATCATATTGGATTAGGGGGTATAAATGATCATATTATTCAAATCATGAATCTCCACTAGACAGTTAAGCCTCATTGTGTAATTCACATTTAGTGGCATGATACGACTACTCCCATATAAGTGAATCTACCTTAGGGTAAGTCCTAAGGGTGTGAATAAACAATGATAAATATGATCCCAGTTATAACCAATATATTTAGGATGCCTCCTTGAGGTTCTAGCTTGATTCGAAGTTCCTAAGTTCCCCAATATATTTTATTTCTTCATGAAGTTAAAATGGATGAGTTTAACTAACAAAATTGGTTTTTATTCCTATTACAAACAAGATATGATAGACACCTCATAGAGGTTTAATCCTATCCCTATGATATTAATTACGTTTTGGATGATAGTACATTATGAAGTGTTTGGTAATACTACTTCAAAATATAATAAAATACCCACTAATGGGAAATATATGAAGAACCTCAGATACATATAGATGGATTCACTAATAGATTCCCCTTTTCATATATTAGGATTTAACGTATGGTCATTTTTTTGGGTAATAGGCCCCATATTGGTATTAGGGAGAGATTTATTAACATATCTTAAATATATAATATATTCTCAAAGTAGGGAAAATTTCCCCCAATGGTTGTGATGATCTTGACCTCCCATCCAATCAACCAATGTGAGTTCCTAAGTTCCATTCTGTCTAAAAATTTAATTGACCACTTGACTTTGGAAATTAAGTTTTTACCTAGTTATGGAAGTGGGAATTATTTAAATTTTCTATAAAATGGAAACTTGAACAGTGAACCCAATGTGAATGATTGTATATACATTGAAACCCCACAATAAACCCATCAAGACAAGCCCCCCATATCTTTTTGAAGAAACAAAAAATTGTGAACCAACTTGAATTCCTCTAATCTGTGGATTCTACTTCATAGAATAAAAAATATTGACTACCCAGTTCTCATCAGAACGTTTTTTCCTCACCACATGGGTGATCACTATTAATATGAATCCTTTCATGATGAAATAAATATGGTGAACCTGACGTGAATCTATCAAATAAAAAAATTATCGATTTACCATGCACTAGAACATCTTGTTTTCATATCATACATAAAAAAACTGGCTATCTTGACATAAATATTTAAAATAAATGGATATCCTATATATATAGGTTTTTCATAAAATAAATCCATCCCCATTTTGAAAATTCTACATTCATATAATGTCCAAACTAGTGATAAGAAAGGAAAATTGTGTTACCTATGAATATTTTACTGAGAACATATCATGCCTATAGGGATGCAATGATCGATGACCTTAATCCTTGTTTTCATTGTGAATTACTATAATTATCTCACAAAGAACTCCCTAATCCAAGGACATCATCCAATGATTGTTCTAGGAAACTAGAAACAACAACAACCCCTGTGATTCTTAGAATGACCTCACTCATGCGACACATTAAACCTCTCGTGCCAAATGAAATGGTCTATGAATAACATTGACATGGATCAATCAAAACCCATCATGATTACCATGAGGGTCTCTGCACACTAAAATTGATGAGTCCTCATCATTTGATGAAATCTGTAGTAAAGTCAGTGGCACTCATTTCCACCACTAACTCTTTCAGAATCTTATCTCCAAATCACAACAACCACCACATTCTTTATTTGATGAATGTAAAACAAGGAGTAAACTATGAATCTCTATTGGTTCTAGGAATGATGAAGAGGGATCCCATCATCCTCCACCACCTTCACTATCTCTCCAATGACCTTGAGTCACTTAATACAGGCACCACCCGATGTAATACCACATACAATACCCCCTCACAGGTAACAAGGAAGACACATCTGATGCAGAAGGCTCTAGATAATATTGAGTGGGCTCATATCCCCACTCCGACTAACAGTGTTTCCCAAAATATTCATACAATAACTAGAAATAAGGGTCATATCCCTACCCACTAATAAGAAGTCTGCGGGCATATTCCTGTAACAGTCATGGGAGAGGTGCATATCCAAATCCCATTGCATGAATCCCATTAGAATATTCTAATAAAACAATGAATAAATAAGTGGGATCATATCCCCACGTGAATTAAATACAATTTCCAGTACATAGTAGAGACATAAAATGTGTAGGCTTACATTCATGTACTCACTTTTCTAAATTTTTATTACATCATTGCAACATCTAAAGAATTATGCTGGCATATTCTGGCACTAGTACTGATACAGGGATGGGAACATATTCTTATCCCTATATCCATAGTTGAACAACACTCTGATCAGTATGAATAAGTGGTCGACATGTAGAAAACAAACCTTCATTCTCTCATCTAGGAGGCTTATCGACATTTTCCTATAAATGATGATTCACTAGATCATGCTCATATTCCCATTCAATCTAGAGATCACCAAGTGAGAGTGGCACATGCCACAAGACATCAGAACATCTATGTAAAAAAATACCATAAAATATTCCAAAGTCTTATAATCAGGCTCATATCCCCATTTTTGACGGGGTTCACCAAGTGAGAGCGGAACATCTATCAGGATTGGCTTATATTACAGTAGTAAAATACCAGTGGCATACTCCCAAGGCTCAGGATCAGGATCATATCTATGTTATGACCAAGGATCACCAAGTGATAATGGAACATGCCTCAAGTTAGGCTCATATTCCAACAAGTGATGTTATGTAGAATATTCCAGTGTCTCATGGAATCCAGAATCATACTCCTACTTCGTCTAAAGAACGAATACACCAAAATCCTTTAGAAACTATATAGTTGGAGGCTCATATACCTTATTACATTCCAAAGGTCCATAAATATATTTTGTTAGGGAATTAATATTTTTACCGGATTCATATTCCCGTTTGAATTGGGGCTCACCAAGTGAGAGTGGCACATGCCATAGGATTTGATCATATTCAGGTGGAAAATGTCTGGTGGGATACTCCAAAAGCTTAGTATTGGGAACATATCCCCATTCTGACCAAGGATTACCAAGTTAGAGCCACACATTCCTTAGGGAAGGCTCATATTCCCACCATTAATAGAGAATATCAATGTTATATTCAAGTAGATTCCTAGTAGGGACCTCATATCCTCACAGAACTGAATAATTGTCATTATATTTTGGCAACCATCATACAAAATACTCATATCCCTACACAATCCCAAAAGGTAGGTTGAAATATTTTGGCCACCACAAAGGATAAATCTCATACCATTAATATAATCAATGCCAGTGTCCTTGAGGTCATTTCATATACATTCTCAATAGCCCAAAGGTTTGTTGACTATTTTACTGAAGAAGAAGGAGACCATTACAATGAAATTCCTCTATGATGCAGTGTTGAGATGGATCAAATGGACTCTACTCCTAAAATCAACCACGATCAACCTCCCCATGATGAAATATCCCAGGGATAGGTAAATTCTCCCCTTTCCTAGCCACCTTTTATAGAGAGGTGTTCTAAAATTAAATGCCTTTGTATAGAGAGTTCCTCGAAACTTCTGAGTAAATCATATATAGTTCTCCATAAACATAAAGATTCCCCCACTCTAGTTAGCAGGTGACCCTAAGAAGCACCTTCTGTTGTATGAACAGATGGAGGCATGATTTTCTAATGAAGAAGAGAATGAAATTTAGATATGGAGAGAGTTAGCTGAAAACAACCTCACAACCATGTTCTAGCCCCTTTCTACATCTGACTAAGAGACCCCAGATTACCTAGAGAAGGATTTAATGCCTTATCTATGACAAAATATGTGGTCAACTAATTATCTATTGAAGGGAAGAAATATCCCTTATCTAGGATATGAGTAATACATTAAGATCGTCAATAATATCTATTTTCAGCAAGAAATGGCTGCCTTTTCGATATCCTAGAACCCAGGAATGAAGGACCATGAAAAACAACTACATAATGTTTCTCTTTGTATCACTAACAATATTCAATTACTGATTTCCAAAGAATCATAAAAAATGTGTATCTGAGGATAGGTAAAATATGGAGCACTGTACTTTAATAAGTACCCATAATAGCAGAATCCTTGATATATGAAATCTTATAATGTCATAGGCTCTAAAGAAATCGTGGGACAAGGTAACATGAAATCCAGTTGGTCAGTTCAATGAAATTCCCCCACTTCAAAGATGCCAATACATCATGAATAGAGGGAGAGGACAACCAATATGTATTTGAACTAGTACCCTTGAAATAATAGGATCACATTTCAGACAAGGAATCCAAAGTTAAAATCTACCCAAAAACATCATGTAGAAACATACATTCTTCATGGGCTACCAATACACCCAGATCAAAAAAGAGCACAGTCACTCCACATCCAACATGTTTCAATTTCAGCATCTATATCAACCATCCATGATTGAACCTTTCCACCTCGGGTTGGGTGAATATCTAAGACTACCTCCAACATTAAGATTATCAATTCCCAAGAGTATTTAGGACATATCGATAATAGGTGAAAATAAACCCCACCAGATTCATCATCCCCCAAGAGGGTCCTGGGAAAATGAATGTTGATTCTATATCATCACAATCCTGCTGGTTTGGGGTCATTTATATCTAAATATCCATCCTAGGATTAATCATATCCACAATCGAAATCCTTGAATACTCAACAAAAGGACCAACCAATGCCAATGTTGGCCCTAGATAGGCCCCAACCCATAGGACCAGGGGAATTTTCATTATAACCATCACCAAAAAGGGAAACAATATTTTCTAGATTCAGAGGTAAATATCAATGCTCTACATCATATCTATGTCTCTCACCAAAATATGAATATTTTCTTTTCAGGTCCCATTCAGAAATCATGACTAAAAACACCCTCAAGGTCACTAATTATATGATGAGACCGGAGGTGTGTATGGTAAAGGACATCAATCCTCACCAAGGCTGCAAGTCAAAATGTCCCAATATGGTCAAAGGTTTGAGAAATGACCTTGATGAAATAAATTATGAATCATACTCTTGTGTTGAGAGTAATGGGATAAATAACATTTCTCGATACATCTCTATGAATGTCATCACCATCAAAACAACATATAATGTGCAATAAGATGCAAGTATGAAGGGCTGAAATAAAGAAAATATACCCTGATAGGAGGATCTAGAGGCACCCATTGAGGTTGCACGTACCTGGAATGATAAGAGACTCCAAAACCTAATACCTATGAATATTAAGATGCCACATAAATGACGGAACACTGCCATCTGTAATGGTAAAGGTGGAGCTATATCCCAATCACTTCCTAGAAGAGTTGAAATTCCTTCCCTAGAGAAACACGTGACATAATTTTAAAATGTGATACAAAATCTCAGATAAATCAATGAGGATCTATTCAAGTGAAACATTCCCACTAGGTATCATCTTCAGATAAAGATGAATATTATCCCTTAGTGCCAATCTACCTACAAGAGTAGCATCTAAGCATTAGACCAGCTCCATGTCTAAGAAACCGATCTACATAAATGAAGAATTTGAAAATCATAGTCACATACCTCTATTAGAATAACATCCTATCCATCACCATGGTGATCATTTAATATTAGGATGGATCTTTAATCAAAAGGTGATAAAACTGGGGAAACATAATCAATCTATACCCACTCCCTATACACAAGTGGCTACTTAAACAACATTACCTCCTGAATTTATCAATGCCATAGAGTGCTTGAATACTTGAATAGAATCCATGGGAAGGTGGTGTGAACTAGTGTAGCCTGAGAAGAATCCATATTCATAATGGGTGGATGTAACTTTCCCCCCACACAATTTCATAAATCTTACCTTTCCCACTTTATATAGTGTGGGAGACCCCGAATATTATCTCACACACTTCGTATCGTGATTCAGTTTGATGATAGGACCTCTAGATCAATAGGAGGTTACCAAGACAAGGTGTTTTGTATAGACACTAATAAAGAAAACCTTTTTTGGTATATTTTTATCCTAGTATGAGTTTTTGTAGGATCTTAAGACCTTCATCATCAATTCCTTTATCAGTTCAGTTCTACTCTAAGATGAACGATAGTTTTCAACATAACAAATTTCATGTAATGATAAATTGAGAGGGTGTTTGACTGCATCGCTAGATGGAATGGTTTAATATATTCACTCAAAACCCCACTCTCATATGAGAAGTTTCCAGAACTTAGTGATCTTAATCTATGGAATGAGATGAAGACACCTCCAATCCTGATGAAGTATCAAGGTGGGTTCTGTGATTTTTTAGAAACAAAACAATGATTAAAAGACACCATTCAGTGGACCCAAGATAAAACTAGGATCATACATTTAGAATAGGGGAAAATATTAAAAAAGTAAAATAATGTAGTTATCACTCTCACACCAATATAAGTTCCTATTTAAGAAACTAGGCAGGTCCCAAACTACCCAACACCTCCTATCGAGTGACAAAAACAACAAAATCACCCTCAGCTGAAGGAAGATGGAGACCAGGGTCACCCGGGATTTGAGGAATGGTTGAAAAAGAAATAATAATTCCAAAATTAAAAATTGATCATTTATTTATTTGTATCCATGGAAAATATCTCATCCAATCTCCCACATCTAAAGAATCCCAATGAGGCCTACCTCACCGATCTTCCGGACAACTTCCCTTTCTATTTAAGGTTGGGTCATAACATCCATGATTGCTTCAAGTTCAAATACGTCCTCCAAAAAATATTCAATTATGGAAAAGTGATGTTGGATAAAACTAGGAGTAGGTGGCCTACAGAACTATCACCTTGTCCGAATAAGAGGTTTATTTTAAAAAAGTTTTTTCCAGGCATGGATGAAAGTTCAATAAATAGATGAGTATAATGATAGTTTACTGATATCTTGCCACCCTGAGAGCTTATATTCTCAAACCAATGAAAGTATTTTTTTTCCTAGGATGGTGACATACAATATGCTTCTTGAAGTTGGGAACAACCATTATAAATAGGAAGATACAGAAGTGGGAGAGTAATTTTTAACTCCAACATAGGCTTTGAGTCTTACAGATTTCCTCCCTGAAACATCTAAAGTAAGGAAAACACCTTACCAAATGGAACCCTCATCGGATGAAGAGATCCGTTTTAGTTCCACAAATTTAAGAAACTTGGAATACCCCTTCTTTTATTATTACTATTCCTTATAATCTGATTTTCCAATACCTGACTTGGGAAGATGAGGCTGCATGCACATGAATAGATGATACATAGGGTATCCAATTCATGGTCAGACCCAATATTTCATTCATGTATCCACATAGGATACATATTAATATGATACCCATGGTAAAAAAACTCTAATGAGCCCAATAGATACATGGAGGTTCCCCAAAACCCTATAATGGTCTTTTGCACCCTATTATCTTACATTGCCACCTAGCGTGGGCGTGATTATCTGATCATCCCAAAAAAAATAGGTAAAGACAAAACAACCTATGATAATGGATATAGATACTCCCTAAACCTCTGAACAAGAACTAACATTGTCTACCTTAGATGTAATAGCTCATAAGCTACACAATTAGGAGAAACCCCACCTTGGGAAGTGCTGACCTCTAGCACAAAATTTGGACATTCGAAAACAGCTGGCTTTTTCACCAGCCAAGATCTCAATCCTAGATGTACTCAATATTTTAAAATAACTCAGGATTTCACTTATTGATTCCCATAAGATACCACATGAGGTCAAGATATATATTTTTATAGTCGAGGTTTATGAAGTGAAGACCACACCATCAAAATTCCATTTCACCAACTCGTTCACAGAGAAAGATTAGGAAGAGGTCATCTAGGGAAACATAAAAAACCCAATATGTTTCATAAAGGATTGATAATTTCAACATACAATGGGATATAAATAACAATGGTTTTGGGATAAACCTCATCCCAATTTGACCCTTCTATATTTAGTATATAGTGAGGTATATTTATCTCCAACAATATTGTCCATTCAAGGGTATGATATGCGCGAGAAAAGGCCTCTTGGTAAGATCAAGAGAAATACTTAGTTTGTGGATCTCACATCTAACACCAAGTTCATGGTTATCCAGAAAGACTCCATATATGATGTCCTTCTCATAAGGCCCTAGCTTTATAGCCATGTGGCAGTACCTATAACATTTCATCAATGTTGGAAATACCTAATTGATGGAAAGGTCAACATACTATATGGTGATAGTGCCCCCTTAGAGATTTGAAAAGACACATATGCTAAAGAAGGTATCTATAAAGTGGAAGGGAATCAACAAATAGTGGATGATGATATATATGTTGTAGCCCCGTATGGATTGGGGTCACCACTACGAGTTACTAGAGTATGATCGACAGTGATAATGTGCTATCCATAAATTTAGTTGAGGAAATAGACATGATCATAGATTCCCAAGCCTCTTCTATCTCTAGTGACAATGTAAAATAAAATTAGCTCTGAAATTTATTCGTAATGACTCTAGCTCCAGGGGATCACAATGTCTCTTTACATGGTCGCTCTCACTTCGACAATGACATAGATATCCTCATATTCCCAACCTCATATGAAAATGCCTCAATGGAGTTAGAGATGGAAGATGATGAGGATAACCTCAGGAAATCACCACCCATATTTTAGGAAGGCATCTACACCACCATTAATGAGATCAGGCAAGTAAATTTTGGAATTAAATAAGAACCATGACCTACATTGATTAGTTCTTCCATGCCTCTAGAAGATTGAGATATGTACATTGAATTTTTTAAAACAACACTGATACATGTTCACTTTAAATTATAAAAAAATTCCTAGATAGAATCCAGTTTTGGATATGATTAATCTCAGCTAACCTAATGAGATTTGAGGTTTTAAGAAGGCATCCAAGAGGATTCACCCATCCCATGATACCTATATAGGGGCATATGTTGAAAAATATTTCAAATCTATTTTTTTTCAGGGAAGTGAAATACTTAATATGGATCACCAACATCATCCCTGTAAAGAAAAATAATTGGTATATTTGGGTATTCAGTGGTTTCATAGACCTTAATTTACACTTCATAGAGGAATATTTACCATTAATGATCAAATAACTCTTGATTGATGCAACTGCTCACTTCCAATAACTTTCTTTCATGGATGGGTATTCAGGGTACAATCAAATAAAGATGGCCCCTAAAGATGAGGAAACAATAATTTAAGAGAAAATTAGGGGATATTTTCTATAATGTGATTCCATTTGGATTAATAAACACTACTGATACATACTAATGTGCCAGACATCACATCTTTAAGCCCTTCTTGGGAAGAACATCATAATGTTATGTCGAAGAGCTGGTGTTCAAATCTTGATAACAATGTAATCACTTCACGGATCTTCAAAGAGTATTTGATAAGCTCATGAAAGAATATTCTAAATATGAATCCATTTAAATATTATTTTGAGACTAACATTAGGGAAGTTCAATGTCATTGGGGTACATCACCATGGAATCAAGTTTGACCATGAAAAGACTAGTGCAATTCTAATATTTTCAACCTATATAAATGTCAATGAAAAAGGGGAATCTAAGGGAACCTTTCCTACATTCATCATTTTCTAGCCCACCTATAGAGAAAATCCCTCTCCTTCACCAAGACAATGAAGAAGGGAATCACCTATCAATGGGACAAGGATAGCCAACAATCCTTCAATTTTCTTAAGCATTACCTGAAACACCCACCGATCCTGATGCCGTTGGTAGAGGTAAATACACTCATCATATATGTGTACACCATGTAATGATATCTAATAACCATCCTTTCATAGAATACATATTTGGGGAATGATAATAGTCTTTACTAACTCAACTGGAAAATTCTAGGTACTGAGACACAATACTTAGATGTCAAGAATAACTACCTCACAATCCTCTTTATAGTAAAGAAGATAAGGAACTAATTGTAGCACCACAAATTCCACTTGGTCTCTCATATTTATCCACTCAAGTACATCCTTGTTAATCCCATGAATACTAGGCACCTAGCCTAATGGGTGTTCATTCTGTAATAGTATGACATCCAGTTTTTATCTCATAAGTCAGAGAAAAGGAAACCCTGGATAATTTTCTTGCAGCACATCCAACTACCAAAAGTACATCGGTGGACACCAAGATTCCAGATGAGGATGGTTTCTATTCCCATGACACTCCCCAAACATGGGATATGTATTTTTATGGAACATTCAAATGTCCTATTTAGAAAATTATGGAAAATCCAAATCTCAACTGAGTTGACATAGGGATTGTATTGTATCTCTATAAAAAGAAAATTTTCTCTACTCTTTCTCACTCTCTGAAGGCTGGATGAATAATGAGGCCAAATAAAAAACTCGTATATCTATTTTTGAACTATCTATATAGGCGTAAATAGCCTACCTAGATATAAAAGGGGATTCTGAGCTAGTGAAAAAGAAGATCAATGGAAAGTGTGCCATAAAAAAGGAATAACTATCCCCTCTTACTGGCTATGTTAGAGAACTAATGGCCAAGTTCCCTTTCGATCCCACATTGAATCATGTATACTGATCATAAAATGATCACACTGATGCATTTGATAATGCATCCATATTATTAGATGACCTTGACCAGGAGGTACAAATCCTCTGCATCACGTAGTGTAGGATGGTATCATCGATCATCAAATATGACATGGAAGAAATCAATTATGTGCACACCTCCCCAAATCATGATGAAAATATACTCACCCTTGGATGGTTTGATCCTATAATTTATTATATAAAAAATGTGAGTCTCCCAACAGACTAATATTGGATGGAATATTTTTAATGATGAGTGGTGAAATTTACACATTGATATGGTAAAAATGTACAAAAATCACTATAAAAGTATGGATTTGAAATAATACCCCTTATATGCATAACAGAAAGAGATATTCTCAAAACCATGGAATAATTCCACAAATGACCTCATGGAGCTAATCGATCTAGGACCAGGCTTTCCCACCAAATCAGGAGGCTGGGTTACTTCTTGAAAACCATGATACATAACTGTGCGGAAATCACCAGGAAACTTCATTCATTTCAAATTCAGGAAAATTTCATCCATAAACTTTCGTAAATTTAACATACAAAAAATATTTCTGTTTGTTTTCCATATAGGGAATGGATTTTGTCAGGGACATATCCCACAATCACATCTATGAAGTTCAGGTACATCCTTCTACCAATTTCATTTCCAAATGGGATGAGGGAATAACCATCATATAAGACAAGAAAATGAATATCATAAATTTTTTATATTCCTATATCATAACCAGTTTTAGAGTCCTTCACAAAATATTGATAGAAAACAACACCAAATTCTATTCTATATATTTGAAGAAATTATACCCAGAGTACAATGTCAATTCCAATCGTTCATCTCACTATCTTGTAGTGGAAAATAGACAAATAGAAGCCTTCCAAAATACTCTATCAGAAATACACTAGAAGATGGTAAAAAAGGATAATAATTCCTGTACATACAAGATCCTACATTATTTGTGGGCCTACCATAAAACCACATATACTTCTATAAAATAAACTATGTATTCATTGGTGTGCATCACCAACCCTGTATTTCCCCTAGAAGTCCAGTTACCCTCACTTTGAATGGCCATTTTTATAAAACTCTCTGATGATAAGAAATCAAAAAAGTGGATGGATGAAATAGAGAGGCTCAATGATAATACTTTCCATATATTTAACAACCCCAAAGACCATTAAAATCATATCATACACACCTTCAATATATATATCCACCTTTTGTTTCCTCCAAGGATAACCAGTATTGGTTATCAGAACACCAATGATTCTAGGTAAGAAATATCCAATGGTGGAACACAAATTTAAAGGGACTTATATAATTCATAAGGTATATCATAATGGAGACTACTCACTATCCATAATGGATGTGGAATGTTTCACACCCCCCACCAATGGGAGGTTTCTTAAGAAATACTTTTCATAGATTCCATCAAGCATCTCTCGTCCTGACCACATGATTTTAAACTGTATGGAGATCATCATGAAAATAGTATGATAATCTTCACAACATCCTTTGTCCTTACCAAATTACATTAAAATACAATGAATATTTCCTCACCGCATGAACTTAAACTTCATAGGTACCTGATATTCATTTTCTCCCATGTTAGCTGACCCCTGTCCTTAATGTAAGTTGTTAAACTACCTAAATGTTGTCCTTGACACATGAAACAAAATTACATGTGTTTATTTAACTATGTACATCTTGATTATCATTCCAAATGATATACGTAGGGATACCCAGATCTTATATCTTGGTCTAACCACCACATGAAACCAAATGCCCATATACATTCATTAAAATTATGTCCATGTCATGAAATGAACTTTTACAACTTATTGTTTCTCATAATTATCATAGATCACATAAGATTAGGAATTTTGGTAACGGTTCCCCAACATTAATGAGACATACCATTTCATGATAGGGTTATCATGGTCCTAGATGCAATACCGCAAAAGGCACAAAATGATTTCTCACTGGATGATTTTACACTGTAGGATTATGCCATAAAACTATATATTACTATGGACCTCACCCAAGAAGGCCACTATAATTGGTATTGTCCTCACACAATTCCTCTATTCAAGAAATATTCATGTATTGATTCATTTTATCATAGGATACATAGTGATGAATGAATATCCAATCCCAGGTCTATCCACAATAATCAACAAAAACAATGCCCCCATATACGTATGGTTCTAACCTGCATAGTGAGTTTCTCATTTATGAACTACATGTGAATTGATTCATAAATTTATTGGATTCATAGTAAAACCTAGGAATCCAATATTGGTCCCAGTCACACTATCCCCTTTTCACATTGGGTAGCCTATGTCCTTATTGCATGGCGTTAAACTACATGGAATCTCAAGAACTATGTGTGGCTTGATTCCTGTCATCATGGGGTATGTAGTGACACCTCTAATTCTTATTATGGGGTCATACACAATATATTATATGATAAACAATCAACCATAACTACATATTGGATAGTCCTATGTAGAAAATGTTCTTACCACATGACGTTAAACTACAAGTAAAATGTCTTGGTCGAAATGCCATTAAAACTGCCTGAAAAATATGCCCCCATTAAATGATGTTAAAATGTGAAAGCATCATCCATATTCATCCCTTATCAAATGATCATAAGATCATGACCCCGATAAACTAGTGTATGAGGCGTTTCTTCCTTCTTTTAATCCCCTAAAACCCTGAGTCACACTTCATGTCTTGAACACCTCACGTTTACTCAAACCATTCATGGCCCTTGGAAGGAAAAATATATCTCTCTACATGAATATTATATCAATGAATAAGGGATCAGACCTAAAAATTATAGATATCATAGCTATGTAAGGAGGCATTTTTAATCCTAGTGAGCTTGACGTCATCAGGGCTGAACTTAGCACCTGTGGGTGTTTTGGGTCATCCCTAGTATAATCATACCATATAACTACCATGTTAGAAAGACCTAAATCCATGTTCTAAAACATTTTAAACTTCTAATTAGAAGTATGTCAGTGTAATCATGACCCTAGGTATCCTAATCAGGTTCTTGTGTAACATTCTCCTCATATTGGTAAATGTCCATCATGACCACAAACTACTTTCACTTCGGTAAAAGATGTATGGAATTAAAATATATCCTTTTGTGGTCAAAATATCAAGACCATAATCATATAGTGAAAGATATAAAAAAAGTTTCAGGTTGAAGAAACCCAAAGTGTTTCTGGAGTAAATGTAAAGTATTTTCTCTCTAGACTATTAATCTCCAGAGTTTGGGGAATATTTCGGGCATAAATAAATGAGGCATAAAGCTCACAGGGCCTACTTTTTAGCCCTATAATAATTCAGGGTATGAATCTAGACCCCCTAGTCTAGAAAAAGGCTATAGTAAGGATTTTTTACACCTAATCACTATGATAACGTGTTCACTTGGTGACAAAACCACTTTTAGTGCATTCGAACCCTTCAAGAATGTTATGCTTTCCACAAATAATACTTTGTGATTTGAGCATATTAGATCACTATAAATCTTCCATGTCCCTTGGAAAATGAGACCCTACATCAAGGGGACCTTTTCTTGACTATGTATGTATGCCTATGGCTCCTACATATGTGCCTATAGTCATCAACCAAATGTTTGACTCTCGAAAAAGGGCTTCCCGATCCTTGTGAGCCCTAACATCATAATGGTAGAACTCAACACCATAGAGTTTTATATTTCATTCTTGGCATTATTTTTCCATAGCATTATCATGAGATGAAAACTTTGAACCATGATTTACAATCATTTTAGCCATATTATTCAAGCCAATTTGACATCCTCAACATTACATCACCATGTTTTGTACTCTTCCTCAAAGTAGGAATGTGACACTCTATTCCCCAAAATTTTGATGACCCACACAACATTACATGATACAACATGATGGAGGGAACAAGCCTCCCCATAAGAATATAACATTTCCTAGGGGTCCATAACCCTTCTTGGATAGATTTCAATCCATATCTAACTTTATCTTCCAAAATTTTGAGTCTTCACAAATCATTCATGTCAATTGTAAAAGAGTGGGTATCAATGCTACTTGACAATTCATGTAATCCTTATGGATCATGCATAAGGGATTTGAACTACATATTAGAGTCATATTATACTTATAGTAAAGGAACTAAAATCCTTGTGAGCCCTAATGTCACCATGCTAGAACTCATAAATGTAAGGTATTTTGGGTTGCCCCCAATATGTATGCCTAATTCAATGATTCAATGATTCATGCTCCTGGGTACATGATTTAAACAACCCATATTCCAACTATCCAGTTGAGATCTTGATTCCATATATTTTCTATATCAACCCATATTACCCCCCATAAATATTCCATGGCCATTGGAAAAGATTGGGTACACCGTTTCTGGACTATGATACAGACACATAAGGGCTTTGACCTACAAACCAGAGGCATCTCCTCCATATAAGAAATGAACTCCAATCCAGATGAGCTATGTAAACACCATTTCAGAAGTTAGAACCTTAGGGTGTCTTGGGTCATCCATAGGATGTCTACCCCATATTCTATATTCATCAATAGATGGTCCGAGATAAAATACCACAAACTACAAAAATAGAAGGTCCAAGCTAAAATACCCTAAAACTAAAATAATAGAAGAACCAAGATGAAAGACCCTAAAAATAAAATAATAGAAGGTATAATTTAAAAGAACCTAAAATATTAGATATTTATGGTTTTATCTAAAAGATCCTAAACTTAACAAATAGAAATTATGAGATAAAAGACCCTAAAACTACATAAGTAGAAGGTATGAGCTAAAAGACCCTAATCGACATCAATAGAAATCCTAATTTAAAATACCATTAACTACACCAATAGAAGGTCTGATCTAAAAGAATGTAAACTACAGAAATAGAAGGTATGAGATTAAAGGACTTAAACTATTGTAATAGAAGATCTGAGGTAAAAGACCTTGAACTACAACAGTAAAAGGTCTAAGCTAAAAGACCCCAATCTACAATAATATAAGGATCGAGCTCAAATACTCTAAACTAAAACAATATAAGGTTCAAGATAGAAGACTATAAAACAACAACACAAAAACTATTAAGTCTTCAAGAATTAAAAAAAGCACAATGCCTTCCACGACAAAAAAAACCTTGAGAGGGAATCCTGAGAAAAAATGAATCCTAGCCCACTAGGACTTTCCATATATGAAGCATATGAAATATTCTTAGGAAATATAATAAAATATATACAAAGCATGTGAGGCCCACCATATGGCCTTATCAAAAATAAATTTATTCCCTCCAATCCTGTTGTCTTCAAAAAAATAAAAGGAACTCTATCTTTGGGGCATATATTCTACAAAAATTTTTATTTTTGAATTAGCTATTCTCAAGTTAGTTGGAGAAGGTATATCAGTGAAGAATCTCATGTTGGCGGGAATTCATGAGAATTTCTCAAGGAGAATTGTTTCAAAATTAGACAATAGAATCTATAAATTTAGGCTTACTTTATATTATTCAATGGATGGGTATCATTGATGATTAATTAAATGTCAGATCAATGATATTTCATGCACATAATAAACGAAAGAAAGTTGGACAAAGAAATAGAAAAATAAAAAAATATATTTATTTTTAGCATAAAGAAATATGGATCTCCAAATTTAGGATCCTCTAACAGAATTCAATCAAAAAAAAATACAACAACAACCAAACTATAATAATATTTGATTTGTTAGGATGGAAAACATGAAAATAGTATGATGAGATGCATTGATTGTGTGCGGAAGTGCCACCCACCTCGCTTCTTCTAGTTTTTCCACATGACAAAGGGTCTCAATAAGAGTATAAAAATCATAAACTCTCTTATGAGTGGTTTATAATTAGAATGAGGATGATCAAAGTTCATACCTGGATTGAGATAGGATCTATTTATATCTCCATATTTTCACGGTCAATAAATAATTTTAGGAGTGCAGGTCAGATATGAATTGAAGGTTCTGTTCTAAAACCTTGGAATAATCCTTCATCTGTTCGGTTAGGGGAGTCCTATCTTCAGGATTGTAAAATCCCCTCTTGCTGGTAGCGAACTTTTTCAGTGCCAGGATTATTTTTTATGATTTCATATAATGGATGGGATTAAAATCCATCCACCCCCAAATAATGAAATAGATGATAAAGAATTTCATCTTGGTTACATAATGTTCGTAGAGGATATTTAATAATCAGAGCGTGAATCTAATTCTAGATCAGCCTACACCATGCATGATCTTATGTGGATTCTAGAGTGGGTACACCAAAAGGGGGGAAACCAGTTGGGCTGAAGAGGAAGTAGGAGAGGAGTCCATATATTTTATTCCCTCAACAGGTGTGTCATTTGTTTCTTGTTTCAAAGAGATAGGCTCCAAGACAGATTCTTCCCTACTGATGGGATGGTCCTCTATATAATGGGTGCACTTTCTCAAAGACTCACTTGAGACTTGAATAAAATCCATCATCACTAAAAATAGAGAGGGTCATTGAGTCGAATGGTTTTTCCTCATGATAGAAAATCATGTTTAGCATCCCACCCGGGTAGGCCTCCTCCCAAGCTTGGGTATAATCATGTGATAAAAATAAGGGGGTACATATAAGAGAAATAATAATATCCGCATTGAAATATTCAAGTACCAGTATCATCCAAAACTAGTAGATGATCCTGAGATTGAGTTCTCACCATATTCAAGCTGAGGGGAGAGGGGAGGCCCTTTGGATGCAGCTGAACTAGAGATAAAACTTTTAAGGGGTTTACAGGTCAAAAATTATTGGATAATATACCATGACACTAAGAAACATGTCCTAAATAGAGATATTTTACGCCCTTTCATCAAGATATCCTTTACCATTATCAATAATTTGTCCTGTCAGAGTAGGATAAGGCATGAAATCAAAGTGATCAAATCAGATCAATATATTAGAAACCTCATCAGAGTTTACCAATATGAACACTACCCCGGAGACATCCAATAACCTCGGGTTGAATAAAACACAAGGGATCCTAGTGGTGTTGTGGTATCCATAATAGTGGAAAATCTACCCTATCTAGCCAAACAAAAATAGTAAAGGACCAAAGATCCTACAAATAATTTTAACATTCGAAATGAGTATAAGAGCGGGTAAAGGCATACAAGATCCGTTATAGCAAGATTGAGAATCTATCCCTATGTTATCCTAGCTTCCATCACAAGCATACTTACCCAGATTCCAGATCTTGCTTCCACATCTAGGAAATACCAACCATTCAAAAACATTTTCATTAATCCCTCTAGACTAAGGCTTGGGGATACCTCAAGTATCACTGAGAAACCCCATGTGGTATCATCTCCAAATTCCAAGATGGACCAATAAAAAACGATTTCATCACGAACCTATTGGGAAGGATTCTAGTGATGGCATACAACGGCCGGCTAAGCTTTACTACAATAATGAAAAATTTTGATCCAATATTTAAAAGATATGAGAAATATCATAGTCATATCCTTTACTAACACCTCTTTCACTACTGGAATTTTACCCCTTAACAATGGTTTTGAACCATTGGTAAAGTCTTGGAAACCTTTGGTATATTATATACCAACGGTTTCCCAAACCGTGGCCAAGTAAGCCATTTTCATAGGCTTATACCAATGGTTCTATGTAAAAAATTGGTATATGTGTTAAAGGAAGAGATATACCAATGGTTTCACAAACCATTGGTATATGTTACCCTTATACCAACGGTTTAGAACCATTGGTATATAGTGTACAATATACCTGAAAAGGATATACCAATGGTTTTAAAAACAGTTGGTATAAGTTTATACCAACGGTTATAAAAAACCATCAGTATAATATATATCAAAAGTATATAACAACAGTTTTTAAAACTGTTGGTATACATATGCTGCAGCTCCACAGTAGCGGCCACCTCCAAAGTATCTCCATAGCAGCAGTAGCCAGTAACCACCTCCAACCTGCTCTCCATGACCTGTAAGAAAACAAACAACCAGAATACAAAAGGCTACATGGGATGTTTAAAATTCATCCAGAATTCAGAAATTTACAAATTTAAATTTCATTCCTCACTCAAACCACAAAACAGGAGAAAAATCCAGAATCCAATACATCCACATTCCAATACATCCAGAATTGAAATGCATTAACACCCACAACAACAATACAAAATTAAAATCCAATAAATCCATAATCTAATACACATAACAGTATTCAAAATTTAGAATTAATTACCAATACAGCCAGAATCCAATACCTCTAGAATTTAGAAATTTAGAATTGAAAATCCATAACACCCATAACAGTATTCAAAATTTAGAATTCACTTCTCACTCAAACCACAACACCAATACACACAAGAGAAAAAACCTACATGTTATAGGAAGCACATGGGATTTTTACTCGTGGTCTTGGGTTGATAATATTAAAACCAACAGAATAACATGGGTAGAGTAGACAAGGATCCTGATACCCATGAGATAGACAATGGTAGTGGTCATGTACTTAGACCTAGGATGAGTTATAGGTAGTGAATGGGATGTTTATATTTATCTAATGACTATGTATCCATGTATAAATGGTTCCTGATGTGTTAGTGGAAAACATTGGCCAATATCCACATATGAGATAGGTTAGCCAAATAGCCTACATGTTTTTCAAAGACCTTTCAATTGGAATAAAGGGGGTATGTAGCTAATTGTAATTTGGTCTCCTGGGTGTGATGTGAGATGAACCCCCATTTTGGGTAGTGGGTTTGAATATTCAATTATGTCTTTGGTATTGGGTTCCCAAAGGGACTTTGGTTTGGTCCTAGAACCCACTGTTTGAGGATGGGATTGGCATACTAAATGTCATGTTTTTTAGAATAAGGGTAGGAGTTCATCACATGAGAAGTGGATTGTGTGAGGCTGGACCATGTATCCTTGTGCTAAAGTATCAACACAGTCTAAATACATTTGGTAGGTTTTTCGTATGCAAGTTGTTGTTTTCACTTAAAATCCTGTCAATTTCAAGTTAAATTGAGAAAGTTTGAGTGGTACCGGCCACACCATGCCTCAGATTGAGGTAGGGTTGACTTGTACATGTCACAAATGACCGATGGATCATTGTCATAATGTATCAACAGAATCTGAATATTTTTGGTCGGTTTTCTGTATGTCAGTTGTTGTTTTCACTTAAAATGTTGTCCATTTCAAATAAAAGTGAGACACTTTGTGTGGTATCGGCCACACCATGCCTTTGATTGAGACGAGGTTTACTTGTACACGTCACAAATGACCCATGGATCCTTGAGAGAAAGTAACAACACCATCAGAATACATTTGGTTGGTTTTTTGAATGTCTGTTGTTTTTACTTGAAATAGTGTCCATTATAAACAAAAGAGAGACACTTTGAGTGATATCGGCCACACCGTTCCTTGGATTGAGGTGGGGTTGACTTGTACATGTCAGAAATGACCCATGTATCGTTTTCCTGATGTATCAATACAATCTGAAAGCATTTGGTTGTTTTTCCATATGAAACATATTGTTTTCACTTAAAATCTTGTCCATTTCAAATAAAAGTGGGACAATTTGAGTGGTACCAGCCACACCGTGCCTCGTATTGAGTCAAGGTTGATTCGTACACATAAAAAATGACCCATTGATTGTTTTACTAAAGTATCAATAGAATCCGAATGCGTTTGGTCTGTTTTCCGTATGCCAGTTGTTGGTTTCACTTAAAATGTAGTCCAATTACAATAAATGTGAGACACTTTGAGTGGTACCTGTCACACCATGCCTCGGATTGAGGTGGAGTTGACTTTTACACATCAAAAATGAACCATGGATCCTTATGCTAAAGTGTCAACACAATCCGAATACGATTGGTCATTTTTCTGTATGCCAGTTTTTTTAATATAAAAGGGTGTTCATTTTAAACAAAAGAAAGACACTTAGAGTGATATCAGCCACACCATGCCGCATATTGAGGTAGGGTTGACTCGTACATATCACATATGACCCATGGATCATTTTACTAAAGTATCAACACAATATGAATGCATTTGGTCAGTTATCGGAATGCCAGTTGTTGTTTTCACTTAAAATGTTGTTCATTTCAAATAAAGGTGAGACACTTTGAGTGGTACCGGCCACACCATGACTCAGATTGAGTCGGGGTTGACTCATACACGTAACAAATGACCCATTGATCCTTGTGAAAAATTATCAACACAATAAGAATACGTTTGGTTGGTTTTCCGTATGTCTGTTGTTTTTGCTTAAAATAGTGTCCATCTTTTAAAAAAGAGAGACCCTTTGAGTGATACTAGCCACATCGTACCTCGGATTGAAGCAGGGTTGTCTCGTACATGTCACAAATGACCCATGGATCGTTTTCCTGAAGTATCAACACAATAATAATGTGTTAGGTTGGTTTTCTATATGCAAGTTGTTCTTTTCACTTAAAATCCAATCCATTTCAAATTAAAGTTAGATAGTTTGAGTGGTACCAGCCACACCGTGCTTCAAATTGAGGCAGGGATGACTGGTTCACATCACAAATTACCCATTGATCATTTTCATAAAGTATCAATATAATCTGAATGCATTTGGTTGTTTTTCCATATGTCAGTTGTTGTTTTCACATAAACGTTTTTCCATTTTAAAAAAAGTGAGACACATTGAGTGGTAACGGCCATACCGTGCCTCGTATTGATATGGGGTTGACTCGTACACATCACAAATGACTCATGGATCCTTGTGATCTTGTTTCAACACAATAAGAATACTTTTGTTCATTTTTCCAAATGTGTGTTGTTTTTACATAAAATAGTATCCATTTAAAAAAAATAGAGACACTTTGAGTGATACTGGCCTCACCATGCCTCAGATCGAGGCAGGGTTTACTCGTACACGTTGCAAATGACCCATGGATCGTTGTCCTGAAGTATCAATACAATCAGAAAGAATTTGGATAGTTTTCTGTATTCAATTTGTTGTTTTCACATAAAATCCTGTCCATTTGAAATAATAGTGAGACAATTTGAGTGGTACCGGACACACCGTGCCTTGGATTGAGGCAGGTTTGATTCGTACACATCAAAAATGACCCATGGATATTTTTCCAAAATTATCAACAGAATCCGAATGCTTTTGGTCCATTTTCCATATGATAGTTTTTGTTTTCACTTAAAATGTTGTCTAATTCCAATAAAAGTGAGACACTTTGAGTTGTACCGACCACACCATGCCTAAGATTGAGGCAGAGATTACTTGTACATGTCAAAAATGAATCTTTAATCATTGTGCTAAAGTATCAACACAATCTGAATACGATTGGTCAGTTTTCTGTATGCCAGTTGTTTTCACTTAAATGGGTGTCCATTTTAAACAAAAGAGAAACACTTTTAGTGATACCGGCCACACCGTGCCTCAGATTGAGATAGGGTTGACTCGTACACGTCACATATGACCCATGGATCATTTTCCAAAAGTATTGACACAATCCAAATGCATTTGGTCAGTTTTCCAAATGCTAGTTGTTGTGTTAACTTAAAATGGTGTCCATTTCAAATAATGGTGAGACACTTTGAGTGGTACCAGCCACACCGTGCCTCAGATTGAGTCGAGTTTGACTCATAAACATCACAAATGACCCTTGGACCCTTGTACTAATGTATAAACACAATCAGAAAATGTTTGGTCAGTTTTCTATATGTCTGTTGTTTTTACTTAAAATAGTGTCCAATTTAACCAAAAGAGAGACAATTGGGGTGATACCTGCCACAATGTGCCTCGAATTGAAGCGGGGTTGAATCGTACACGTTAGAAATGACCCGTGGATAATTTTACTGATGTATCAATACAATCAAAAAACATTTGGTCAGTTTTCCATATGCAACTTGTTATTTTCACTTTAAATCTGTCCATTTCAAACAAAAGTGAGATAGTTTGAGTGGTATCGGCCACACCGTGCCTCGGATTGAGGCGGGGTTGACTTGTACATGTCAAAAATGACCCATGGATTATTTTCCTAATGTATAAACCGAATATGAATGCGTTTGGTTGGTTTTTTATAAGAAATTTGTTGTTTTCACATAAAATATTGTTCATTTCAAATAAAAGTGAGACAGTTTGAGTGGTACTGGCCACACCATTCCTCGGATTGAGGAAGGGTTGACTCATACACTTCCAAAATTACCCATGGATGGTTGTCCTATGGTATCAATAGAATATGAATGTGTTTGGTTGGTTTTTCGTATGGCAGTTGTTGTGTTCACTTAAAATGTTGTCCAATTAAAATAAAAGTGAGACACTTTGAGTGGTACCGGCCACACTATGCCTCTGATTGGGGAGGGCTTGACTCATACACGTAACAAATGACCCTGGGATCCTTGTGCTAAAATATCAACACAATCCAAATATGTTTGGTTGGTTTTTTGTATGCGAGATGTTTTTACTTAAAAGGGTGTGCATTTTAAAGAGGGCTTAGATTGGGATCCAAGACGCTGAATAAAGAGTGCGATTGTCTCCGGAATCATGGAAGGTGGTCCTTAACCTTTTGTGAATTGTTGTGATGTTTCATATATACTGAATCGCTGCTCACCCAATGTTGGGATGTCGGGTCGGGGGGTTGTCTGTGGTTGAATGAGGAGGGTGGGGGGATATCCAGGGTCCAGGAAGGAGGGTGGGGGGCTGTTCGAGGTCCAGGGAGAAGGGTGGGGGGATGTTAGGGGGTTTGTCTGAAGGCTATCAAGGGTATAGGGAGGAGGGGGGGGGGGAGTTTTTCGAGGTCCAGGGAGGAGGGTGGGGGTTGTCTGGGGTCGGGGGAGGAGGGTGGGGCTATCTTGGGTCCAGTGAGGGGGGGGGGTGTTTTGGGTCCAAGGAGGAGGGGTGCTATTCGGGGTCTATGGAGGAGGGTGAGGGGATGTCTGGGGGGCTGTCCGGGGTCCATAAAGAAGGGGGGTGCTGTCCGAGGGCTGTCCGGGGTCTAGAGAGGGGGGGGGGGGTGTCTAGGGTCCAGAGAGGAGGGGGGTTTTCCGAGGTCTAGGGAGGAGTGTGGGGGGTTGTTAGGGGGCTGTCTGGGGGTTGTCTGGTGTCCAGAGAGGAGAGTGGGGGGGGGGGGGGGCTGTCCAGGGCCCAGGGAGGAGGGGGACTGTCCAGGGTCCATGGGGAGGGTGGGGGGATCTCAGGGGGGCTATCTGTGGGGCTATTTGGGGGTTTTCCAGGGTCCAGGGAGGAGGGGGGGGGGGGGGGGCTGTCGAAGTTCTAGGGAGAAGGGGGCCTATCTTGGTTCCAAGGAGGAGGGTGGGGGATATCCGAGGTCCAGGGAGGAGGGTGGGGGGCTATCTGGGGGGTTGTCCGGTGTCCAGGGAGGAGGGTGGGGGGATGTTTGAGGGGCTGTCTGGGGGGCTATCCGGGGGTTGTCTGGGGTCCAGGGAGGAGGGTGGGGGGCTATTCGGGGGGCTGACTCGGACACATGGGATGGTATTTACATATTTTCTATGAAATTTTGTCAAGGTTAAAAAATAATTTCAATATATCAACTTCTAATCAGACCATCAATTTTATAAATTCTACTAAAAAATTACAATTACATTAAAATAGATAAAAAGTAAAGATAATGTGACCTATATAATCACACATATATTCAGGAACAATAGATCAATAAACATCATAGGTCAGTAATATCAGTCAAAAATGTAATGGACCAATCTGTCCCTCATCACCATCACTATCTTCACCATCATCTTCACCCTCACCGTCGTCCTCATCATCGTCCCCATAATCGTCCCCTACCTCCTCCTCCCCGTCATACTCAGCCTCAGCCTCCTCATCACCCTCCCCCTCTGCCTTGGCCTACTCCTCGGCCTCCTCCTCGCTCTCCTCGTCCTCTGCCTTGGCCTCCTCCTCTCCATCGTCTCAACCACCACTATAAATTACACCTAGTGTACCATATATAGAACGCATCAATGACATATATTCATCACAAGCAAGGATATCCTCTGGTGGAAGTGTTGGACATAAAACTTCCATCAGTTTCTTAAATGAAGTGCTTGCTTTACCTGACTGTTCCTCCATCTCTATGGACCTTTTTTTAGCCTATTCTGCATGTGCCTTAACCTGCTGCAACTTGGTGGCACTATAAACCATACCTGAAGAGGGCCAATATCTCGTCGGAACTAGAATCTTCCCTAGTTGGCAGCTTACTCTACCCGGGAGCTAATCTCCCAACAGCTGATGTAAGTGATCATTTGACCCAAAATTGTTAGGTTCCTGGGTGTTAAGGGCCTCTAAAGAAACCTGTTACAAATATAAATAGACTATTAATTTAAAAAATAGTGATTAAAATTTTAAATCTACAAAGTAAAACTTACAATTTGTTTCGGAGTCGGTTCATTAACCGTACTTCCATCTTTCTTCTTTATACTCGAGAAAAATAGTTTTACTCGAGGCACACGTCCTTATATATTTTATTTATGCCTCTACAATGACATTGAATTTAGAAAAACATAATTAAAATAAGGATACCAAATAAACATAGTAATTTAATAAATAAAATTATATAACAACTTTAGAAATTGAATAAATTATGGAAGAAGCAATAGAAAGTTCAAGTCATAAAGAATGATTATAAACTATCATACCTGCTATCTCTCATGATCTGGCATCATAGTATGTCCCAATGTGTGGATGTATTTCATAGCATCAATGTTTTTTTATTTCTTGAAGATTCATCCTAAATTAATTTCAATAATTAGTATTAATGAAAAACCATAAAATTTTCATTTAAATACTTCTAATCTGATTAATATCGTAAATTGGCTAGTCACCCAATGAGTAATCATTTGTCGGTACTATTCTAATGGACAATCATCCATGACAGGGACTGCCTCTAACTCTGTTCCCACTCTATCACACCATCAAATGTACAAATCATGCTTATAAGCTCTCCAAAGCCCACCTAAATCATTTAGACGTGCTGGTCATGCACCCTCACTATAGGGGAAATTGAATCACAGTTGAAACCAAAATACTAATTCATATAAATAAAAAAATTAATGTATTGCATTAAATAAAATATATTTTTTACCCATATCTCTACCCAGGATTTATCCTTGACATCATTTGGTAGATGTCTCTACGAGAGCGGGCTGACATGAATGATGTTGGAGTATTTGGCAAGCATCGCCAAAAAAACTCCAACATTCCTACCCTGATTTTTCAATCATTTGACTATGTTCATTGTATTCCACCATCAACTACATGCGACGGTTCCACACCAAATGCATGCGGGTACACCCCCACCCTCACCACCTATTAGTAGATGTATCTGTTATGAAATAAAAACAAATATTTTATCAATACATGTTATAATAAAAATAAATAATCGTGTAACAATTTGTTTGGGTTGTATTAGTATACCTGCGGTAGTCTAATCAATGGGTACTGCTGGATCTATAGAAACTGAAGGACCACCCTGTACAGATGGAGTGGTTCCCAATGTATGCTCCGCAGGGATAGACTCTAGCAGAGTAGTATTCAAAGAAGATGAAATATAAAAGCCCGTAGAGATCGAAGTAGTAGTAAAAGAATATGACAGGGATGGTTGACCAAATGCTGGATGGGGAGTGGGAATTATCATCATATATGACAAAGATGGTTGAGGAGGGTCAGATGTAAAGGGTGGTTAAAACATGGGAGGCCTAAATATCCCATGTATCCCTAACAGCACACCAGGATCAGAATGTGGGATGGATGGTATGTCAGTGGGAGGGGCAGGGTCTAATCGGGTACACCGACCAGATCGTCTAGCTCCCATACCACCCCCCTTGTACAAACACCCTGAGTACTGGGACCACTACTCGGATGCTCCTCAAATAACTGTCACCTAATAGATGGATCCTGAAAAAATGTTTAAAAAAATTAATCACATGAAATTATATATAATTTAAATAAATATATTTGAAATAAAATACTCACTGCAGGCACTAGTCATGGAATGCCCAACTTGTTCATGCAACGATTGTTTTCCATAATCTGTTTCCATCGCCTCTCTTTAATTGGTTTCATTTCCTGCATTTGAAAACAAATATGGAAGTAAATAGAAAATGACAACTAATTTCTAACCCAAAAAACAAAATAAATGAGAGGGAATAGGGGGATTCATGGATAATTTATCTAACCAATGTTTTAGGTGAGCTTGAACAAATTTATAATGAAGTCAATAAATCGTACAAGATGTAATAAAAAATTTAATTTTTAGAAGGATGATTATTTACTAAGTGTAATTACTCTATTAAAATCATGGAACATTGATTCTACCAGATTCATAAGTGGAAAAAAATTGTCAAAATTAAGGAAAAATTTAATTTCATTAACTCAAGTAGATGATGCAGGTTTCAATATTTAATCAATTTGAATAGAACCAACCTTGACAAACCAACTCGAGGTAAACCAAAAGAATTGAGAACATGAATTGATGATTTTATTTATTTCCCTCCATGTATTCAGGTTCACAGTCAACTCTGAAAATTTAGCTATTGGAGTCATCAAAAGGAATAAATGGATTGGTTCCAATGGCAGTAGGGATGGTGTCAATCCATCACCACCATCATCAAAAATATGTCTTGAAATTACTTCAACTATGAAACAAAATTCAGGTCGAAGTTGGTCTCTGTCATAAAAAAACATGTTTATCCATTGATTCCAATACATATAGTTCTTCGGTAGCAAGAGTGCGAGTCATATTAATTACTTGAAATCCGCAATCATCAATAAATGTGCCCTATTTTTTCATCGAATCAAACCAATGGCATTTCATCATCATTACTCGTAGATGAGAGTAATAATCCAACATTATTATTTTTTCAATGACTCCATAATAATACAAATTTTCAAATCATGGTCTACTATCTAAGCACTGGCAAAACAATCTATTGTGGCAGTAACCACAACACCATCATGTTGTGTTCTCATGTTCTTTTCTTGTTCAGTGACAATAAATTTGTACCCATTGATAACAATTGATTTATAGTCACGAACCATGGTATTAAGACTAAAAGCCAAATCTCTTATTTCCTAAAAGACAGAGTCAACACAAAAACTCAATACCTGCAACATAAATGTATATTAAACTTAATTAAATATTGATTTAATTATTTTAAACAGTAATATTTTTACCTTCAATTTTAACCAATCAGAAAACTCATTGCTATGCAAAGTCTCCCTCCTTCTCAAAGATAAAGAATGATGATTTTTATTTATCATTGTTTAATGTTCCCTGTAGATAAAAAATATGAATAGTTTAACAGATATATATAAGATATGAATATTCAATTTAGTTTCCTGATGTAGTCTTAAAACAAATCATAGTTGAACAAAACCGTGCGATGTTCCATATCCCGCTCTTCAAGGATTAATGTCTTCAATGTATATGATCCAAGAATTCCTCCTATTTGAGGAAGTGATAGAAAACTGGATTCAATTTACTCATAATGTTCTTCTTCATTTCTCATTGGCCGGTTCATTCTTATAGTAATATCAGACAAATACATTGAGCAGAAATCCATACATTCTTGGGCCGAGTAACCATTCACGATAGAAGCTTCGGGATGATTACTGTTTCGGACATAAGACTTTAATGTGTACATATTTCTTTCATTTGGAAACATCCAATGAAAAGAAACAGGTCCTTTGAAAAGTATTTTAGTGGAAATACAAATAGTCAGATGCAAAATGCATGTGAAAAATGACGGGGGAAATATTTTCTCTAACTCACACAAAATTAACAGGGCTTCTGTCAACATTTTTGGCAAGAAAGAATTGGAGGACATCTTATCACAGAGATCTCTAAACAAATGGAAGAACTGAATAATAGCCATCCTTACATTATTGGAAAAAATATGACAGATTTCTATTGGAATAAACTCATACAGAATACTGTGATAATCATGAGTCTTAAAAGATTTTAGCTTCAACTATATTCTCTTGAACCATTTAGATATGTTGATTGAATAGCCATCAAGAAATATAATAGAATCTAATAATTCTAGAAATTGTTTTTTTGCTGTAGGTGTCATCACATAAGAATCACATGGATCTTTCCAGTTGTTTTCACTGATACGCACAAGATGCAATTCTATTCTAATGCCCTAATCCACCAGGTCACGCTGAGACCATAAATCATATTTGGTATTACCCTTAACATTTATAAGTATCAAAAGAAATATTTCACATATATTCATTTCAATGTGAATTATGTCTATGAAATGATTTAAAAAATTGGTTTCCCAACAAGGAAAATCAAAAAAGATATCACTCTTCCTCCAATTGTTACAGGGTTCAATGGAAACATTCATTCTCTTTAAAGATTTCATTTGACCCTTCCAGAATAAAAAACTGAAATCTTTCAATTTATTAAGCACATCAGTTCTAGATATTGGCTGAGGGGGTCATCGGTCTCTATGGTAATATCAGATCTTCGATGATTATTTCTATATGGATGGTCCATTGTCAAGAATCGTCGATGTACCATAAAACTGAAACTAAAGCGATGTTTTAGTCTTATGGATCATGTATTATTTATACAAAGAGGAAATGATAGTTTTCCCTTTGTGCTCCATCCAGACATCATTACATAAATTGGAAAATAATTGAGCATCCACATAAGCACATCACGCATATGAAATATTTCTTTAGAATATGCATCGTATGTGCACACACCCGCATCCCAAAGCTGTTTCAACTATTTTATTAAAGGTTGCATGTATATGTCAATATCAATGTAGGGATCATAAGGGACAGATATGAGTATACTCTTTAAAGTGAAAAGTTTTTTCATTCACAACCATGGGGGAAGATTATAAATGTGTATAAAAACTGGCCATGTGCTGTGCGAAGTAAGAATATTCCCAAACAGATTAAAACCATCGCATGAAAGACCCAACTTTACATCACGCACATTAGCTGAAAAATCTGGATATCGAGTATCAAATATCTGCCATGAAAATCCATCTACAGGGTGAACCAAATCATCAGTAGTCTTATTTCTATCAGTATCATGCCATATCATTTTGATTGATATTTAATTAGACATAAAAAGATTATAGTGTCTGGAGATCAATGGAAAGTGCCACATTACTTTCTGTGTCACGTGGGATGGTGTTCCATCCGATTTTGACATCCAGTAGGATGTGCCACATTTTATACAATCATTTCGATCAGTGGTTTCCTCCCAGAATAAACAGCAATCTTTTGGGAAATCATGAATTTTGTTTCTTGAAAATCCAAGATCCTCAACTAACTTCCATGCCATATAGTGGTTTGAGGGAATATCCATATCATCTAGAAGTAAATCCTTTAAGAAGGTAATAATGTAATTGATTGCTATATTAGAAATACCATATATAGTTTTCCCATGAAACAATCAGATTAAAAAATCTAGCCTTTTCAATTTATCGCACTATCGATATACTGGAGTCGTGGCAACATCAATTAATTTTTTCACCCTGACAATATCATCATTTTCCTTAGATGCATCATCTGTCCTCATATCAAAGTCTTCTTGAGTCGAAATCCTTTCTTTTTCATGATGACGAATACATGGAAACTGGTCATATAATAAATTCTCCAGTCCAGTCCTTTCTTTTCGATCATCAGTAATTTGAGCTTTCATTTTCTCCCCATTGTGATACTACACATAGTAGTTTTCTTGAAAACCATATTTGGTTATGTGGTATATAACTTCTTTACAACTCAACCAAGGTCTCCCAAGATAATTAGAACATGGGCAGTGTATGTGACCACTATCTGAAGCATTATGAAATGAAATATCTAAAAAGATCTTCAAATTGTTTTGAAAATCACGTGATATCCGATCAGTTTCATACATCCAACTTCTATCCATTCTTTAAAAAGAATTGTTATAAGTCATTTCATCATAATCAATTAAATAATAATGAAGGTTAATCAAAAATATATTTAAGTAAATGATAAATGAAGGAGTTTCTAGTTGATGTAGTGAACTATTAAAACAATGTAAAGATATACCAATTAATTCAGTTATGTGTGCCTAAATTTGAGGTGAGATGTGTTTTGTAATTTTTTCATTTATCACATACCAATAGGACACCATAGACCTGATAAAACACTATTCAAAATATTATAAAGTGAAGGCTTTTCATGAAAGAAGTAGAATGTGTAAAGCATGTTTTTTAAATAAGTTATTGATGCAAAAAAATAGAAATATTGTGAAAAGTTAGTACATTTCACAACACCGAAACTAAAGTCCACAGAAAGTACCATATCACCACACTAAAACAAGTAAAACCACCTAAAAGGAGTGGCTATGAAGAATTAAAATTAAGTTGATTCATATAATCACAACACTTGAATTGTAAAACAAAAATAAAAACAAATCAAACGACACTTATTGGGAGGGTTGTACATGGGGTGGGGTGGTGTCTAGAGGGGATGTACAAAGGGTGGGAGGGTTGTCCAGGGGGTGGGGGTTATCCAAAAGGGTGGGGTGTTGTCTAGGGGGGGATGTCCAAGTGGGTGAGAGGGCTTTCCAGGGGGTGGGGTGGGGTCCAGGGGGGCTGTATAGGGGGTTGGGGGTGTCCAGGGGGTGGGGTGTCCAGGGGTAGGGTGGTGTCTGGGGGGGGTGTCTATGGGGGCTCTCCAGCGGGTGGGAGGGTTGTCTAGGGAGGTGGGGTGGTTCCCAGGGGGGGGGGTTCAGTGGGTGGGGGCTATCCAGGGGGTGGGGGTGGTGTGGTGTCTAGGGGGGCTATCTAGGGGGTGGGGGCTGTCCAAGGGGGTGGGGTGGTGTCCAAGGGGGTGGGGGTGTCTAGGGGGGTTGGGGTGGGGGGGGGGGGGTGGTGGTGCAAAACTCCCCTCCCTTCCGGGATAGCCCACAGCTCCCTCCTATGTGAAATTTTTATAAGAAAATCATCATCAATTTTATTATCCCATCCGACCATATAATATACCACCTAAGGAATACCGTATAACTCAGAAATATCCTAATGTTATACACAATCCCATATGAATTAATTTATATATGGCCAATCTCATCAACCACCCTCATCCACATCCCAGCCTAACACCCCTCTAGGTTGTAACCATACCCCATATGCCACAAGGAACTCACATAACAATTTCCAACTTACCCTACTCACTCAATAATATAACCCAAAAGAGTCACTCAGACTATTATGACTTTCAAACACATTCCATGTACTACATGAATAAAAAAACTAAGTATTTCACCATATATATTCTTATAAAGAGGTGTCACTACAAAACATCTAGCAAAACCAAACCACACTAAGACAACATCTTAGATTTATCAATAGAGACAACTAGATAAATAATACCAATCAACTAAACAAGTTATCACATTATAAAGAAATCGATGAATCATATTTCTAATACACTATACATGAAATCCCCCAAAAAACTATATTCATTATACAACCAATACCTCTCATAATTGAGATAAAATAACCCACAAAAAACAGACCCACAATTATTCAACACCTCAAATGGGTTTTCACTATCCACATGGAACACTAGAATGCCTCACTGTACAAATGGAAAGGATTCCACTGGAAGGAACTTCTTCCAAAGGCCCTGATCATATTAAATAAAATAAAAACTCACTCTCAAGATCAGCTCTTGTAGAAGGGTCTTGTGTCAAGGGAACATGATAGGAGAAATAGAAATAGAAGCAGACCATGCAGATCTTGTTTAGGTGAAATCAAGATATATAAAAAACAAAAATAGATGCACAACATTCCACTTACAGATTAGAAGTATAGAATTAAATAATTACCTAATTGTAGAGAGAGCGTTGAATAACTTGGGGGTGAAGAGAGAGCATCGACATCGATTAGGTTTATGGATGCAATTAGGATGCAATTGGGTAGAGGGATTCTAGAAGTGCTGCTATTTGGGGGAAAAATTTCCCAATGTTTTGTTAAAATCGTTGGGAAATATTGTATTTACCAACGTTTTTAAAAAACATTTGTATATATATATATATTTTCCAAGATTTTCCCAATGGTTTAAGTAAACTGTTGGGAAAATCTAATTCTCATCCCATTATCCCAATGGTTTGAAGAAACCATTGGGAAAAATTAGGTATACTAATGGTTTTAATAAACTGTTGGTATACAAGTGTTGGGAAAACACAGTTTTCCAGCAGTGTTTTATGATTTTGAGCAATCCCCTTACCAAGATTGGAGTTTTTTGGGTCATCCCCGATATCTAGGAAATGAAAAAAATTTTCATACATTTCTCCAAAGAGGGATATCCTGCATAATCAATAGATATCCCAGAGGATGATTCCAACATCACCATTAGAAATATATTAATAATTGGTACCAGGTAACTAATGGTTAACCTGTTCTGCATGAAGATTAGAATGATGGTAAATTAGGAATCGAGAAACCCATACTGCTTCATAAATTTGGAAATCATGAATCTATTTATGAAATTATAAGAAGCTCTTACTAACCCAAAATGGCCATACCCATTCATCATAAAAGTTGCCTATAGGGTTAAAATTCTATTTCGAGCTTCATCCACCACTTGAGTTGGTCGAATAAGACATAAATATGCTTTATTATCTTTGAGTGATGGGTTGGTGGGTGAAATCACATCCATATGGACCCATAGGGGAGTTTTCTAGCATATAAGACAACTTCTAAGACAATGCTATGAAATGTTGAACATCCTTAAAAACCCTCATATGAATGAAATAAATTGAAGTTTACACCCATAAAGATAGAATATTTTAGTTTGGAGAAGTGATGTCAATGTCATCCAACATGAAAAATCCACACAAGGTAAGATGGTGTGGTAAAGGATAGTTCTATAGTTCATATGAGAGAATCCTTTTTAGAACCTCACTTCTAGAGAACACAAGATATTGAGGTTCATCATTATGATTCCAAGAAATTAGAGGCCTCTAGTTGGCCACAGTGAAAGAAATGTGATGAGATATGGAATACATCTTCCTTAAAGTAAGAATTGTATTTCAGAAAAATGAAAATCCCAACAAAAGAAATGCATAATCCTAGAAACCCAATGCGCATCACATGAATCCTCAAAAAATTAATGATCTCATATATTAATCAAAAATTACATGTCCCATGAAGGTCTTATGGAGCACATAACCCCAAGAAAACTGTCAACTAAAAGACCCTTGATGGGACTCATGATCACATGAACTTTACATGGTCACACGATCTGAATAATATTTGAGTGATCTTGTGGCTGAACTATAAGATCTTGTAAAACCAAAAAATAAAACCATGAAGCCATATAAAAAAGGTTCTAAAATTTACTGAAATATGATTCATGATTCAGTTGATAAATAATTTGGTAAACCAGATCTCCTAAAATGGTTCTTGATAAGCATTTGTATGAAATTGAACCTAGGATCAGTTGTTATGAAATGGTCCTGAAAACATGTATCACGATAGGATATTGTGGGATGTATTCTAAAAGTATCATATGATATAGGTATACCAAAAGTTATTTGAGAGTTGGATAGCTGATGAATGTTCCACCCCATGTTCCCTTATTTATAGGGTCTTCCTTAGAATTCCAATGGTCGCTCGGGAGACAAAACCTTTCCCCAAGAAACTTATTTGTGATAACCCAATGACTCAGGTGGGTATTTAAATTCCGTATAACCAAGCTATTTTCCCCATGGAAATCACACATAAGTGTGGGAATTTGTTGATGCCTTCCAAATCAGCATTAGAAAATCTACAATGAAAGAAATACCTGAAACATATGGATTTTTTTCCTCATAATGAAAAGGAAGAAAAGGTGTCCATGAAATGTGAATATGGTAAAACTATAGGGGAAACATGATCACATGAACTTTAGGAGGCTATTCAAATAGGTCATTCACATCACATGACATACGAGATATCACACAAATCCCCTTTGAAATTAACTCCTTATTCATGTGAAGGCATATAAGACACACTCTAATTGTTCAAAGACTACCAAAAGAACTCCCCTATGTCATGTGACTTGTCAGGTAGTAGTCACCTAGAAACCATAAAAAATCCCTGTAAAAAATAATAATATGAAAAAGATGGATTCCTTTCATGATCATAAATATTCATGTGGTGCACCCATGCGGTTCAAAATACACCTTAAAATCCCTAGAGATGTTCCCTTCATGTCGCACAAGATCTTGATATCATGTAACTCTCATCACATGAAGGGCTTCATACATGTCCAAGAATTCCTACACTACCCTATGGATCCAAAGAAAAATAGAAGGTTGGTCGATGACAATGCTTTCATTCCACCATAAGACTGTTTATTATTCATGTGACACATCATCAATGGGGAGAGTGATTGTCTTCAGCACCACTTATTCAAATCATGAGATCCCCATACCTTGTAAAATAAATAAGAAAAAAGGAAAATTATGGGATATTACTATGAGGGGAAGATATCCTAATTTCATTCAAATAGAGTTATACACCCATGGAGATCACCATTAATCATGTGAACCCCCCCCCCCTCAATAAGATAGAGTATTCTAGAAAGAACCCTTGGCCTGGCATCTTGATCTCATAAAGGCCCCCAAAAAAGAGAGATTTTTCTCTCAAAAGGACATGGGAAAAGAATATTATATCACATGAAGGTCTTTCACCAATAATCCTAATTTCAAGAAGGTACCCAGGAATATTGGTCTAACCTTTTGAAAGCTCGTTGGAATGTCTACATGATTAGGAAAGACTCAATTGATTGGACAGAATCCAATAAACATGGAACTGATGGGATGGTCTTGTGACTGCTAAAAATCATGTGATGCTCCCAGGATGACCTATGGTAGGATCATGTAAAAAAATATTAAAAAAATCCCTCCAATGAATCCATATTTAATATGAATGATATTCTTTGAACAAGTAGACATATAATTGGGGTGGAGAGTCCTATAAAAACCTCCCTCTAAGGACAAAAAATGCATCCATCGATGACCCCACATTCATGGGATATCAGAAGAAGACTTCTTAGAGTGGATGATCATGGAATCATAAGGTCTTCTGCTAGGTAAAAAATCTAGGGAATTACCTAAGGGATCACAAAAAACGTATATGTACATCATGTGATCACTCATAGATTAAGCAAATTTCTTCTGACATGTCAATATATATAATGCGAATGAAATTGTTCATATTAGTTGGGTCACACAAAATAAGAAAAAATTAACACTTAACAAATATAAGGCACATAGTAAATAAATTCTAGTATAAAGACTTAATGATGAGAGAATTATGAAAAGAATATATATGTTGATCCTCATGAGCTTCACATGACTCATTCATATCATGATACAACACTATAACTTATCACCCGAGTCATGTGACGTCCCCTTGATGACCATTAGGAACATATCATCTCCTCCAGGCAAGGAAATAAAGTCACATGATTCCCTTTGGGAATTCCCCCCAAGTCTTGTGAAGCCCTATGGGATTTCCACCCATATCATAGAATTTCATCAGACATGTCGTTCAAATTATATAGTGACAGCAGTGTATGTCATATTGGTCTCACAAAGCCCTCTGGGATTACCATCCTCTTCTCGTGGCACCCTTCATGCAGCTAAGGTCGGTTTAAATATGACATAAGGACATGTCATCTATGTCTCATGACAACAATATGACATCCCAACCAAGATCTGGCGATGTCCCCCAGACAAGTCAGCCAGGTCATACAACACACTTCAGACTTTTCATCCCGGATCATGTGATTTTCTACAAATTTCCTTGGTCAGGCATTTCGTTATCCTCTATACATGTCTTCTAGGATCATATTATTCTCATCATACATATCTATAAATCCATATACATTTTAGAAAGATAACTAGGAAAAGTCATCCCTGATCATACAATGGATTCCATACATTCCATTCTGATTATTTGAGTTCCTCTATTAAAGTCAACTGTACAAGGCGATTGTCTTTGGGAATGTCTGATAGATCAATAATAAATATATATACATCACTAGGGACCTATATAGTAAGCTTCATGAATTTTATTAAGATAATAATTCCACATAAAATAGATTTCCTAGGACATGATAACCTTGTCTAGCACACATTAGAGAAAACTCAGTACGTAAGCCCTAACCCCATTGAACAATGTTGACTCAGATTCCAGTGATAATCAGGATACATAGGACACACTTATGGTGCCCAAGATCATATAAAAACACACTTTAGTGCATGTTTCCCCCATGTATTCGATATTTCAACAATCGGTCCCAGTCTCTCCCATGTGATGATCATTCTACCTCATCCACCATGGGACTGAGTAGCAAACTAAACTATGATGACTCTGATACCAACGATAACATGGATACATAGGATTCCTTCCTATGATCCTAGATAAAATGTGAATCCTTCATGGTGTAAGCCCTACCATGTCTCTGACATCCCAACCATCATGACCCAATCACTAACATGGGATGATTATCTTTCCTCATCTATCGGCAGATTGAAAAGAATGCTAAACCAAGATTACCCTAATTCCTTCCATAACCAGGATATGTAGGAATCCATCTTAAGGCCCAAGATACATATTAAAAATCCAAATGGATATCAAAATAGAAAATCCACACATCCATATACAGTGAAACAAACTACTTTTGATCCCTTATTTTTCACACTGATAATGGTGCATGTGGGATTTGGGAGTTGCAATGATCATATAATTAAAATCACAAATCTCCAATATCTAGGGTATCCTAAGAGTGTAACCCTTATTAGTGGCATGAAGTGACTTTCCTCATATAAGGGTATCTCCCTTGGGATAAGTCCTAAGGGTGAGACTAAACTATGAGTACTCTGATTCCTACTATAACCAAGATATGTTAGATTCCTTCTTGAGGTTTGAGATCAATACCCAATGCCTATGGGAACCCATATATATCCTTTCTGTGTGATATTAAACTATAAATGTTTAACAAACTATGTGGGTTTTTATACCTATAAAAATAGAATACGTAAGATACCTCATAGAGGTTTATTGGCCTCCTCTAGTTTGAATGATCACAAATCATGCTAAATCATGTTTCATTAAGTTAAATTATGTTTAAATATAAGCTTATTCTATTCTATTAGTGTTTCACATCATAATACATGTTGAAATATTTTACTAAGTACGAGTTACCATTATGGTGGACACACTTTCACCATTAGGTAGGATTCACTATTAGAAATCTTACTCATTGAAGAAAATTATAAGTATAATATATCATTGAAATGGACCATCCAATAATATGTCTCACCATTAGCTATCTCACCATCAGCACAAACACTGAATTATGACAAAGGATGAGACACCTTCACTCAAGATACCAATACAATGAGTCACAATTGTTCAACCTACCGATAGATCAACTCAAAATTTTCATAAAGGATGACACATAGTCAATTGAGATACTGATAGTTGAGTCATCGTTGCATCAACCTATTTAAAAAATGATTTATCATTGAAATAATAATTTTTTCTAAGTAGGATTTACAGTTATGACCTATTGATATCATGAGTCATATTCAGGTCGACCTACCATCTGAACAACCTACTGATCCTGAGTCACTGATAATTTTCTCACTATTCTAGATTGTAGAATGAATTATGTCTAATATAGTGTTCCTCATTTACCGTTGGTGAGACACCATCAGAATAAGTCACTGATCAGATACACTGTCATCCACTCCTTTTTCATTTAAATTAAAAATTTTTCTAACAGTCATATTTGTGAAACTTAGTGCTATTAATTATTTTAATAACACATTCTGTCTTTTGTAGACAACAGTTAATGGATACCATAGTGCAGTATGAGGTATGGGGTACCTTTACATGATTGAGATCATGATCCTTGTTTGATATAGTATATAAAGAGAATATCTGATCAAAATGTTATGTAGTGGAGTAAAGATGGTCATGCGCCTAAAAAAACTAGAGAACATCAAAATGTAGAAACAAGAAGAGACTCCTGAGAGCTTAAACAAAAGAACATATTACAACAACAAACAAAAGAGATGATAAAAACTACTTGACCAAACTACTAACATACTAGAAATAGAAGACAGAAGCACTCACGACACTCTGTTTTGCTGTCTCTTTCTAGAAATTGACTCAACCAACATTTCAAAAAAAACTTCTAAGAGTCACAAGCTACATCTCCAATCACAGAAATCCTTCTAAACTCTATTATCTATATTTTTATCTGCATGTGTGTTGTTTTTACATTACGATTAGTGGGTGTCTCTATGTTCTATAAACACACAATCACTCTTGTGAAAAACTGGAAGTTACACTAATATCTTCACAAACCATATTTTTACACTATTCATTCCCACATATAACAGTGGATGAGGTCCCTATGTGGAAGGTATATTTTAGCACTCCCATGAAAACTTTGGAAGATTTATTATTGACCTGGATAATTTTTATACTGGTTTGTATCTCGATCCAAGATGTGGATAAAAGTTTATCTATATAAACTTCTTAGTGGTAGGTGATTATGACATGGATAGGATTAATTATTAGCTTCAGACTAAAACTTTTTTTTGTTCCTTTCAAATTTATGTTTTCCCTACTTTATCTTTTCATAGATTAAAAAATTTCTTTTACTTTGATAGTTAATCATAGATAGTGTTTATATTAGAATTTTATTTTGTAAATATATTTCAAATGATAAAATAGTATTTCTAATTATATCAATAGAGAACTAATCACTTTTTGAAGAACCCTTAAAATGATCAAAACATTTATAAATCTGATACTTTGGTTAACAGGGCCATTTTCGTATTTCTAATTGGGGAAATTTTAAATAATTGTTTTATCCAGAAATATTTATAGGTACTCAATTCAGTCCCCTTTTGAAATTCCTCTTCAGAACAAAATTTGTTATCAGATGAAATTTTTATACTTTCTATGTTTCAAAGTTTTCAATGATTTTAAATATTTTCAACAAAGATTTTAGTTGTGTTTTCAAGATCTCAAAATTTCTATCAGTTTAGAATTTATGTTTCTTTAAAACTTATTTTGTCTCTTTAATATAGATAATAGATAGAAATATGCTAAAACTAATAAACCTCCTTATTTTAATTCCACAAATTATGACCATTTTAAAATTAAAATGGAAATGAATTTAGAAAGCATGAGTTTTGAAATTGGGTATGCTACTATAGATGAATATAAAATTCCTACTACTACTAGAAAAATATGGAATGATGCAAATAAGGAAGCCTATAATAATAATTGAAAATCTATTAATTCTTTATACAATGATTTAGGTGATTAAGAATTCAATAGGATTTCTGCATGTAAAAAAACCTTTGATATTTGGGACACTTTAGCTATTTCACATGAAGGCACCACTAATGTTAAATAAATGATGCTTAATACATATACTATTAAATATGATAACATTAAAATAACAAATGATGATCCTAAATATGACATATATCTCAGGATCAATGATATTTTAAATACAATGAGCTCTATAAGAATGTTATTTTATGTAAAGGAACAAATCATGTGGCTGTATAGATGCTTACTAGAAAGATAGAGTGGAACTTCAATATCAATATGAGAATAATGTGATATCAGTAATTTTCTAGTCAAGGAATTGATAAGAAAACTAATGATTTATAAAAAAATATGAAGTTTAACAGATAAGAAGTTGATGAACCTAAAATACTGTCAGTGGCCTTCAAAATCAGTACGTCCATAAAAAGGAGAAAGTTAAAGTTCCTATTGAAATTTCCAGCAATTAAGATTCATCGAATGATAGTGATGAGTAAATAGATCAACTAGCTAGGGGATTTAATATTTTTTACAGAAATAATTTGATTATAAATCCTAGCTATAAAGGGAAGTATGATGATAAAGGTAACTGGAAAAAATATTGGAAAAGAGGAGATAATACAAATGAGATAGTCTTTTATGAATGAAAAAATGCAGACATGTGAAGGATGAATATCCAAATTTGAAGTGTAATAAGAAGTGTAAGGGCAAGGATAAAAGGTTCAAGATAGAAATTAAGGATATCTGGAGTGCCTTTGAGGACAACCCCATTGAATCAGAATCATCTCATGATGAAAAGTCTGAAAAAGAAAATATGTTTTTTATGAAAAACATATATCAGTTATCACTGGTAACTTATATATAAAATAATTATTATTTTATAGATGAATCTAAAAATAATAATTCTGAAAATATGACTAATGTATAAATGTTTGAATATTAAAAAATAATTGAAGTTACTTACAATAAAATGAAGGATATATAGATATCTCTCAAGAAACAACATGTTTTTTCTACTACTATTAAATCTGAACTAACTATAGAAAAAGGGAATAATTCTCAACTGATCTATGAGAATACAGAACATAAACTTTCTAATGTGAAAATAAAGAAAGATTTAGAAAAATCTTCCAATGGTAAATATACCTAAGTTCAAATTATTGGAAAAAAAGTTTCTCTTAAATATACTTATGGCATTGATTATCAACTAGGGAAATGAAATTTAGTGAAAAAAAATTTTGTATCCAAAATGGAAAATTTGGTTTTAGGCCCTGTTCTAGAAATTTTTTTGCAAGTTCCAGTAGTGGAACATATTTTACCATTACTAGTTCTTTTGGAACAAACAATTTTTTTTTCTAAAACATTACAACCTGCACATACGAAACTTATAAACAAAATCTATGTTCTTAAATCTTTAATAACTAATTTTTCTGGACCTAAGAAAATATGGGTACCAAAGTCTTTTCTTTATTAAACTATTTTTTAGGAAAGCTTCTTGATGAGTTCTTGTAAAAGATTGTGGTACTTGGACAGTGGGTGTTCAAGAAACATGATAGGGGATTACTCTAGATTCAAGAATGTCACAAATATTGATGGTGTACACAACACCATTGGTGACAATGAAAAAGGAAAAAGTATTGGCATTTGCAAAATTGGTAACATTAATTTTGTTTTAATTTCTAATGTTCTTTTTTTGATGGTCTTAAGTGAAATATATTTAGTATTTCATAGTTATGTAATGATGGATTTCTTGTTAAATTTGAGAATTATGGTTTTAATGTTTTTAATTCTAATAATGAATTATTATTTACTACTTTTAGAAATGAAAATTTCTATACAGTAAATCTGGATTCTTTAGTTTCACAAAATATTTCTTACTTATGTGACTTTAAAAAAGAGTATTGGCTTTAGAATAGGATACCATGACACTATAACATTAAATATCATAGAAATATTACAAGAAAAATAATTTTCAAGGATCTAACAAAACTAGAGTTTCCAAATGATAATGTTTGTAATCCTTCTCAAAAAGGAAAACAACATAAAATACCTTTCAAACCAAAGAAATAAGTTTTAAATTCTCAACCTCTTTTGTTGGTCACATGGATTTGTTTGGACCGTCTAGAGTATCTAGTTTAAATGGGAATCACTAAGTATATGTTCTAGTATATGACCTTTATAGGTATAATTAGACATTATTTTTATCTCAAAAAAGTGAGGCCTCTCTTATTTAAACAAGTTGGATAGATCAGTAGAAAACTAAATTGGAATTAAAATTAAAACCTTAAGAAGTGACCGTGGTTGTGAGTTTTAAATTAAAGAGTTTGAAATTTTTTTCCAACAAAATGCCAATAGTCATAATTTATTTTCTCCTAGTAGACCTTAGTAGAATGGAGTTGTAGAAAGGAGAAATATAACCTTACATAAGATAGACTAAAATATTCTCAATAAATATGATCTACCTATTTAATTTTGGGTAGAAGCTGTGAATAAAACATACTATATAATAAATAGAGTTTTAATTTGACATATCCTAAAGAAACCCCTATGAGTTGTGGAATAATAGGAAACCCATGGTTAATTACTTAAATGTTTTTAGTTGAAAGTACTTATCTGTAATACAAAAGATAATCCTGAAAAATTTTCTTCCATGAGTGATAAAGGAATATTACTATGTTATTCAATATTTAGTAAATCCAACATAGTTATTAATAAGAGATCCAAATGTGTGATAAAATATTTGTATGTCATGTTTGATGAAACAGATCCACATGATTCAAAAACATCCTTATAAAATATTGAAGATAATATGTCCAGTCTAGACATAAATCCTAAATCTTCTAATTCTGTTATTAAACACGTAGAAAAATATTATTCTTCAAACTCTCTAGATTCTGACCAAAATGAACCCAAACCTATAGATGAACCTGAAGTGACTAGACCTCCTTGTTATAGAACTTTTAGAACTCTTAAGAACCATCCTTTAGATGCTGTTGTTAGATAATTAGACAAAGGAACACAGACTATAGATTATATAAGAAACCAGGTTGAACATCAAGTCTTTTTTCACAACTTGAACCTAAGAGAATCAATGATGTAATCAATGATTAATTCTGGATAATTTATATGCAAGAATAATTAAACCTATTTTCAAGAAAAAAAGTATGGAAAATAGTTGATAAACAGAAAGTCACTTAGATAATAGAAACTAAGTGGGTGTTTAGAATCATAATGGATGAAGCTAGTACAATAGTAAAAAATAAAGGCAGACTAGTTTTAAGAGTTTATAGTCAAGAAGAAGGAATAGATTATAAAGAATCCTTTTTACCTGTGGCTTGACTTGAAGCCATTAGAATAATTCTATCTTATGCATCACATATTAATTTCAAACTATATCAAATGGATGTTAAAATTGGATTCACGAATAGTCATATAGTTGAGGATTTTTTTGTTGAACAACCCCCTGATTTTAAAAATCCTCATTTTCTAAATCATGTTTTCAGATTAACAAAATATTTGTATGGTTTAAAACATACTCTAAGAGCTTAGTATGATTGGATCATCACTTTTCTTATTTCTAATGTTTTTTTAAAAAAGGTATAGCTGATCCTACTCTTTTCACAAAAAGAATTTATAAAGATGTTATAGTCTTTAAAATATATGTTGATGATATTATTTTTGGATTTTCAAAACATTTTTTAAGTACTGAATTTTCAAATATGTTGAAAAATTAGTTTGAAATGAGTTTAATTGGTGAACTAAAATTCATTCTCGGATTTAAAAATTTTAAAAATAAGAAAGGTATTATTTTAAATTAAATTCAATATACTAATTATATTTTAAAAACATTTTAATCTAGATGGAACTAAAAGTAGTGAAGATCTTATGAGTACCACCTATAAATTGGATCTTGATGAAGATGGGAAATCAGTGGATCTAACCAATTATAGAGGTATTATTGGAAGGCTTCTTTAATTTAATACTATCAAACCTAATATTATGTTCAGTGTATGTATTTGTGATTGTTTTCAAAAAAATACTAAAGAGTCACTTTAACTTGATGTTAAAAGAATTTTCAAATAGCTCAACTATACTACCAAATTAGGATTTATCCACCCTAGAGGACAAACATTTGACTTAGTTAGTTATTCTGATATGGAATTTGGTGGTTTCAAGTTATATAGAAAGGGGAACTCCGAAACATGTCACTTTTTGGAAAAGTTTCTAGTATTATGGTGTATTAGGAAACAATATTCTATTGCATTATCTACTACTGAAGCTGAATACATAGCTATTGGTAGTTTTGGTGCTCAAATTTAGTGGATGAAACAAACTTTAATAGACTATGCAAATCAATTTAAAAATTTCTCTATAAATTGTGGTGATAAAAATTATATTAAAATCTCTAAAAATTTAGTTTATCTTTCATGGAAAAATCATATTGAGGTAAAAAAATCAATTTTTGAGAGATCATTATAAAAAATGTGAAATCACGTTAGAATTAATCGATACTGAAAATCAGATTGATAATATCATTACTAAGACATTAAATTCATAGAGGATGAGTTACATCAAATTTGAGTTGGGGATGATCAATTTTGAGGAACTAATTGGTTGATGACTCACCATTTATGAGTCACTATTAACAACTCACCATTGAAAACTTATCCTTGATGAATCACTGTTGATTAATCAATGTTGATGACTCACCATTGATGAATCACCATTGATGGCTCACCGTTAACGACTCACCATTGATGAGTCTCCATTGATGACTCACCAATGATAACTCACCATTGGGACTCACTGATGATAGCTCACCATTAGAAATCATAGTCATCTCTTATCATTGGACTTTAATTTGTTAGTTTTCTGGATTGAACTTAAATTCAATATTTTATTTATTTAATTTTTATTTTATGTTTTATTTTCTATTTACGATTCTGAAATCCATAAATGATAAAATTATAATAAATCTGAATCACCTCTCACTTACCCCTATTGAAAAATCAATCCTTTGTCTCCTGAACTATCACTACCTTATCCCCTCAAACAAAACCTTTTGAAGCTTTCAAATGGATTGAGTGAAGCGTTTTTCTAAGATGTATACAGATGATTCTCATCCTATGAAGAAAGAGAAAGAGGAATTTAGTGCTCCAAATCCTGAACCTGTTAACCCAAATCTTACAAATATAATAGTTTCACTAGAGAAAGAAGTACATAGAGAATGGTTATTGTCAAGTAAGTCTCTCATTTTTAACATTCTAATAGAGCAAGGTTGGTTAGAGTGGTTCTCCAAAAACACATGGTCTCTCTGTCCAAAACTAGTGTATGATTTTTATATGTATGTCAAGTTTATTATTCAAGTAACTGAGGAGTTCAAGATCAAATCTAGAATAGATGAAAAAATAATTTCATTCTCTTCTATACAGTGGGATGAATGTTTAAAGGTACCTCATTAGGGTATTTTTGATGATTACCAAGGCATTCCACCTCATCTAAGTGATATTTTTAGTTATTAAATAGCTCTAATCATGTTTAATAGTGATGTTATTCCTAGAATACCTACAAAAAATGAGATAGATAGTGAATGCAGGCTGTTATTTAAGTTAACTTAGTATCAACTTTGTCCTATTGGAGGAAACTTTGTTCCCTAAAATATCCGGATGTTTATTCATTGTACTCAAGGGAGGAAGGACACATGATCAATTTGTGTCGGTAACTTATAATTTATATAATTGATATGATTAAGCCCTAATCCAAGTCATCTTCTATGTTTTATTCTAAGCTTATTTCTTCAATGCTGAAATCTAAAGGATGTGTAAATTAAGGAAAAGAAACTGTGAATAACTGTGATGGTTTTTGCATTACCAAATACATATTAAAATGAATTAAGATTAGTCGTAATACGTTAAATAAGTAGTGGGTTGAGGATAATGAGAAAATTTATGAATATTTTGATCCTGTTAAACATCCCACTTGGCTAAAAGATATGCATGACCCTATTCTAGGACAAGATGTGGCGGAAAAGTACTCAGATGAGGAAGAACAATTGTATAAGGCAGAGAAATAAAAATTATCTCCTATTGATGAAAGGAGTGATCCTGATATTACATAAATACCTAAAAGAATTACCTTTAGATCTCCCAGTCCTCCAAAATGGATTCCTACCAAAGAACGACTACTAGATGATGATTCTAAAGAGGTTACAAAAGAATCTAAAAATTTTGAGCATAAGAGTGCAAGTAGAGGTAAAGCTGATGATGAGTTTTGTGAAGATGAAGAAGACGAAAACGATCAAGCTGAAGTATAAGAGGAATAAAAATAAGATAATTAAGAGTATAAATAATATGGGTATGAAGAAGAAGGTGGAAATGATGAAAATGAAGAAGAAGTGGAAAAATAGGAAAAATCTAAAGCTGGTGGAGAACTTGGTTATCCTATAGGTGATAAATGTATTGGTGGGGAACCTGCAAATCTACCAAAAACCGATTTAGTGGAACAAGAACCAGTCTTGGAACTACATGTGGCTCTAGACTCAGTTGCTGTTGAGGAAAATTTTTTGGAACCACAAAGGGATACTGAGTTAATTTTAGCTGAAGAAGTAGTTCTAGTTGTTTAAATGAATGAACTAGTGTATGTTGGAAGAAAGAATCTATTGTGAGGGAAACACCTATTGAGGGGGAGAACCGGTATCAAAGAGTTAAAGTTTCTACCCTTAATCCTTTTGATGTAATAATAGTCGAATGGGAGTAGTACCCTATATATGTCACTTTAGGCTTGGATTATCCTGACTCAGATGATGATGAATTTGATCCTAAGGGATATTATCTGAATGAATAGTTAATGATCCGAGATTTCTCTTCAGAATTGATCCTCCTCCCACTCCTTTGATTGAACCTATGCCTGCAGATTATATAACCCATCATGACTTAAATTTTTTTAAGGAGGATTTGTGTTTAGATGATAGAAATATCATTCAACCTCTACCTATTCCAGTATCCAGTGATAGTGAAACAAATGATGCTATGATTATAGAAAGAGTTGTCTCTTAGATTCAGCCCAAGATAGTTTATAATCTTCAAGAAGAAAGGATGGAAATAAAATATTAAGTGATTATTTGGTTCACTCATTCTTCTGTGAAAGGAACGTCTTATGAGTATATTGAGGAATTGACAAGTGTCTTAAAAATACTTGGAGATACATCTTCTGGGGATGATACTCCTCCCTCTCCAAATCTTGATCTGGATATTTTGAGATCAATAGTTAAAGATGAAATAAATAAAGCATCACCCTACGCTGCTCCTACTCATCCTTTTAACAGTAATATGATCTGAACCATGGTATGAGAAGAAATACAGACATTGGTTGGTAGCTCAGATCAGGAGAGCCTGTGAAATATAAAATAGAACAGTGAACATATACATGATGTGGTAATGTTTTTTACTATAGGGTCAACTTATTCTCAAGAAGAGACTACAACGAAAGTATATTTCTACTTTAAAAGGATTTATAACAATCATTAGTCAGATATTCACTTTAAGTACATTGTAAAAAATTTGAGGATACCTTATGTTACTCAGGAATTCAAGGAACAAGTGAAAGAACTCAAGGAGATTACACTTCATCCAATGGCCCGAAGGCCTTCAATTTTTTTTATTATTATAAAGAAATCCCCCTTTTAAGGGATGAGGGGGGAAACCCTAACAGACATCATTGACATAAAACATTTCGTAACCCGAAGGTCATGTGAGATAAACCAGACTAACAACATAGAGCTACCCCTCCCCAGCAAATGATCCTGAAAAGCTCTCCACCGATGCAAGGCTGAACGACAAGAAAGTGTCTTGTGTCAAATCACATGCCAAATCTGATGGCTACCACCATGCCCTCTCAAATTTCTAAATCTAGAATGCTCTAAAACAATGAATAGATAGCTCTGGAACCTCCTATAGATCCTTCTCTACATGGTCGAGTCCAGGAGAAACACCGTACCAATAGGTCTCGCAAGCCCTTCCATCATTCCGAAAATACAAAACCAAAGAACCTCCAACCTCAACCATCCTGAACCAAACCCACCATCCTACTCAGGACACTCACACCACCATAGCCACAGATGTCCAGAAGGTAGTTTAAAAAACACGAGATCAAGGCATCGTCACCTAGGACTGGATAACCCAACCCTGCGTAGAGGGAACACCACCAATAAGGGAATATACATCTTCCTAAAATAGATACGCCGCTCTAGGAATAGATATGATCTGATCAGAACCAAGATTCACCATTATCAGGTTCCGGTACAAGCTTCATAGTAATAAGGAGTGTAGAGAAGAACCATTGATGTTGAACTAGGGAATCCACAGAGATCCTGCCAGAGAACAAGATCACAAAAACACCAAATACACAACCAGTCAAAAACTCATCGGATCTGAGGAGAAAAACTCCCCCCTCTATAGAGATGTTGATATATCCCTGAGTCACTTTCCAATAGACCACCGGAGCACTGCGTAGACACGATGATGTCGAACACTGAAACAAGGGACCTAACATGACCGTCAATACAATGCCGAAAAGTGAGGCACCGAAGACCGAAGCCCCACTGAGAATCATAGATGACTACCATGGCATAATGTCAGACCCACATTGAGTAGTCTGCCGAAGCCCCATTATGAACCATCAGCACCACACAAGCACTAAGCCCCACTGAGGTGGTGATGCCGACCATGGAACGACGTAGATCCCACATCGAGCCGCCAAACGAAGCACCACCGAGAGCTGACACCGCCACAAATGCTCGATGCCCACAACAAGTCGAACCAGAGCCACCACAAATAGATCCATACCTGAAGGTGGAGGAAAGAAAGCGCTGGGAAACCCTAGGTATACAGGAGAAAGGGGAAGAGGCTGATCTGAGGCTTATTTTTCTCTCCACTAAACTCCAGAAGTTATTTATGTTCATTCTTAGATTACACTTTAACATCATTTGTTTATGGAGAAGAAGGATTATTTTTCAAAGGCTATAGAGAAAGTTGGACACATAATCATGGATTTCATAAATATATTGAAGCCATACATTCATGATCAAAGTACACCAATTGTATCTCTAGAGACCATCCCATTTAGACCTAAAACTGAGAACCTTCCTTCAGGATCCATCTACTGATCTATGGATCATTAGTTCAAAGCTGTTGTGACTAGAAACCCATTTAGTCCTCTTCCTGCAACTCTTCAACCATTTCCCATGTCTCATGATCATGATTTCAGTTATCTATGATCTGTGATCAATAATAAACATACATATCCTACTTATTCTTCTAAGAGTCTTACCCCTAATGTGCCTACTGGGGTTCCCAATCATCCATTGTATACCTCATCTTCTTCTGAACCAGCTGTTCATCCATATGCTACTACTCATAAGGGAACACCATTCCTGGATCCTTCTCTGGAGAAGAATTTATTCTGGATTGATCTCTGATAGGGGTGTACTTTTCTATTTTCTCAAACACATCCATTGTACTCTCTTTTTATCATGAAATGTATTATCTATTTTCTTATATTTTATAATATTTATCTTTTCTTATTTATTATATTTTTTTGTAATCCTAAATGAGAGATAAATATATTTTATTTTATTTTTTGTCGCATAATATACTTTCTCATGATCTATATGACATGTTATGTAGAATAATTCTTTTTTAATTTGATCATTATGAATTAGTTATCAATTCCATGATTTGTGATCATAAAAAGGGGGATATTGTTGGCCTCCTCAAGTTTTAATGCTAAAAAATAATGCTAAATATTGTTTTATCAAGTTAAATTATGTTAATTATGTTTACATATAATCTTAATCTATTATCTTAGTGTTTGAATTTATAAGATAGGTTGAAATATTTGACTAGGTATGAGTTTCCATCAAAGTGGACTTACTATCACCATCAGGTAGGAGTTACTTTTGGACATCATGCTGATGGAAGAAAAATCAGCTAAGTAAAATATACCATTGAAATGGATCTACTGATAATATGTATCATTGTTAGATATCTCACTGTGAGCAGAAAACCTAAATTCTGACAAAGGATGTGACACTATCACTCAAGCTGTCGATGCACAGAGTCACCATTGTTCAACCTAGTGACATATCAACTCATAATATTCACAAAAGATGAGACACCGTTAATTGAGATATCAATAGTTGAGTCATTGTTGCATCAACCTACTGAAAGAATGACTTACTGATGGAATTAATTTTTTTTTCTATGTATGAGTTACCGGTATGAGCTATGATAGCATGAGAAACCATCAGGTCAAACTACTGTCAGAATGAACTACTGATACTGAGTCACTGATACATGTATCACCCTTCCAAATTTCCAAATACATCAAGTCCAAGACACTATTCCTAACATACCATTGGTGAGACAGTATTATACTATGTCAACAATTTGCGACAACGCCAACCCTTCCTTTTTCAATTAAATTAAAATTTATTCTAACATTAATTTTTGTGAAAATCATGGTTATTATTTATTTTAATAACTCTATATATTATTTGTAGACAACATTTAATGGATTTCATAGTGCAGTAAGTGATATGAGGTACCTCGACATGATCACTATCAAGCCGCTTTTCTACTACATTTTATAAAGTGAATATCTGATCAAAAAAGCTAAGTAGTGGAGTCGAGATGTACATGCGACTGAAAAAAATAGAGAACAAAAAAGTGTAGAAAAATATATTCCACTGAGATCTTAAATAGAAGAACATCTTAAAACAACAAAAAATAGAGGATAATCACTACTCGACCAAACTACTACCTTAATGTAAATAGAAAACAAAATCAGACATGGCACTCTATTTGGACATCTGTTTACAGAAATGAACTAAATTTTCATTTCAACACAACTTCCAGGAGTCACAAGCTACATTTTGAATCACATAGATACTTCTAAATTCTTTTCACTATATTTTACTCTTCTTTATTATTGTTTTTACATTATGAGAAGTGTTTCTCTCTCTATTATATGAATGCACATTGAATCCTCTATAAAATAAAAAGATACAATGATATCATCAGCAACCATCTTTTTACACTTTTCACTGCCACATATAATAGTGGTAGATGTCCCTATGTGGTACATCAGTTTTAATACTCAGTCAAAAATTGTGGAATTGGTATTGTTGGCTTGGAAAGTGTGTAAAATATTTCTTACCCTGATCCAAGTTGTGGATCAAAGTTTATTTATATAATTTTTTTGTGGAAGGTGAACACCAAGTGGAGAGGACTAAATCTCAGATTGAGACAGAATCTCTGGTATTATTTTTTCTAAGGATCTCAAGGTTTTGTTTTCACTACATTATATTTTCATAAAATAAAAAATTTCCTTTACTTTGATAGTTAATCTTAGATAGAGTTTATAATAGAATTTGATTTAGTAAATGGATTTTAGAAGATAAAATATTATTTTTGATTATTTCAACTAAGATCTAATCACTCTTTGAGAAATCATTTAAAAGATCAAAATAGTTATAAATATTCTACTTTGGTTAACTGATCCTTTTTTAATTCCAAATTTGGTATCCTTTAAACAAGCGTTTTAGACAAAAAAATTTATAGGTACTCAATTCACCCCCACTCTTGATTATCCTACTTTAACCAACAAGGTTGAATCCCATCATTAACATATTAATCACCTCTTTGGACGAAAGAACATTATAAAGTTCCTGGTAATATGGATTCACCATATAAGTAGTATCCCACTAATGGAAAATGGATGAATAACCTCATATACAGACAAATGGATTCAATAACAGATTCCACTTTTCATATAAAATTGTTTAACCTATGAACATTTTTAGGATAACTTGTCCCATATTGGTAGTATGAAGAGATTAATGAAAATATATTAAATCTATAAGAGTGTCCCAGAGTAGGTAAAAATTCCCCACAAAAGGGTCTGATGGGACCGACCTCCCATCATCTCGACCAATGCAAGTTTCTAAGAGTCATTGGGTCTGAAACCCTAATTGAATGTCTTCCTTTGGAAAGTAGTTATGTAACAAGTTATGGATGTGGGAACTGTTGAGAGTTTCTATGATAGGTAAACATTAATAGTGATCCCAATTTGAAATATTGTATAGAAATTTAAACCCCACAATCAAACCATTGGGTCAATCCACCCATATCTTTCTAAAGAAACAAAAATTGTAAACTTGACAAGAAATCAACTAATTATGGTATCTCCTTTACAAAATAAAAAAGATAGAGTGACCAGTTGTCATCAGACTATTTTTTTCTCTTCAAATGGGTGATCACCATCAACATGCATATTTTTTGGATGAAACATGCATCATATAGCTAACTGTGTTATTCAATAATCTCTAAATCCTTAAGTATATTTTCTTTATGAAATATCTTAACATTATTTTCTGTGACACCCCCAGGTATCTATTGTCTGATTATTTTTAGATTTTGTGAGATTTTTGGGTTTTTTAGAATTTAAATTTATTTTTTAGTCTTTCAAGTGTACAATTAATCTTATGGACTAAACATATGGTAGGATGCACTGTGGAAAGAGAGGTTACAAGTTGATCATGCCTTATTATTTTCAATATTTTTCTTTGATTTCTAGAATTCTGAGAAAACGGTGGAAACCTATTTTGATGGGTCATAGGTAGAAAACATGATTTTGGATATAGGTCATCACACTATAGGGGATAAGGGTCATTCAATGACCCATAATACTCAGTTGTGTATTGTTTTAGGGTGTTTTTTATTTCAAAAGTATAAGAATGTTTTCTCCACAACCTATCTTACAAAGTATTTAATTTTTGTGACTTTTTCCGTGTTGGGTTTTAGCAATTTTTATACCCTTTATCCCCAATCTATTGTATGGTCTTAAGGTGAGACCATTGAGCACATATTTATTCCTCTTTCTTCTCTATTTTTTTCAACCAACCTTATCCTTATGATTCAAGATAATTTTCATTTTATTTTATCAATTTATTATTATCCATAATTTCCCTTATCCAATCCTAATGTTTTCCCACTCTATTATAAACCTTATTCAATGTGTGGGTTGATTTTTGTGTTAGGATTACTTACAATATGGGGGTTTGGATATATAGGGGTCATGGAGAGTGTTTCCCTACTCGATTAGGTGTTCTCCAAAAAAGTTGGAAAGATTTGGCATGTTTATTCTTTAATCAAGGAATGTTTTTATGTCGTTCCCTCATATTATAAGCTATGAGATACTCAATTTTTTAAAATAAAATCATAAATCATAAAAATATTTTTTTACCCATGAGGGGGTTCAAATGGTTTTCAAAAATTTTCAATACATTTCATTGTGTTTTCACATTCCAAGTGTCTTTGAATATTCTCAAAGGCCTCTTATTAAAATAATTAAAATGTTATGAAGGGTTTTTCATGAATTTTTTTTCAAAGGAAATGGATTCTAGTTAAAGGGAATTGTTTTTAGAAAAAGATTGTATTATGGTCTTGACTGAGTTGTTGGGAGAATTTTTGGTCATCATGGAGATTTCATGTCATTTTTATTAATTTCTATGTGAAATTATAATTTTCAAATGGTATGAAATGGTTGTTTGAAGAAATTTTCATTAAATGGTGATGTTATGGCTTGACATTCCAAACAAGATTTTAAAGGCATGTTAGAAACATTGTTAAAATGATTAAATATTAAATTGTGGTCTACCTTTCTATTGAGCACGTTCGATTATTTTATATTCATTATAGATTGTGGCACAATGGGGGATGTTTATTATTTAAGATTTTTCATGGATGGGAAAGGGGTTTTTATTGAGAGGGTGTTGGACATGGGATGATGTTTATTTATTTTTATTTAAATATTTATTTATGCGATCATCATATAGAATGTATTTTTTCTATTCACAATTTATTAATATAAATGAAACCCATGGTAATAACATATATGGTATGGATATATCTTACGATAGCACTGCCGTTATAGGATATCTAGTTCCCTATGAAATTTACCCATTCCTAGGGGTTTATTTTGTAAATAGTTACCCAAAAAGTTATTGAGATGGATGTTTTGGTTTCACATAGTGGACCCCTAGAGAGATAGATTTGATTAACCAGGTCCATTATCATTTATGTTATATCCTATTGAGTTTACCAAGATTCTTATATCCGATTGATGATTAATTTTGGGATCCCGATTCATATACCCTATTTATATCACCCAGAACCTAATTACAACATGGATTGGTTTTTGGTAGTTTTATTTTACTCTATTAATATTTTGGATCCTGTAGTGATTATCTTTTTTTTTGTTATGTTTTTGTTTTACTTTCAGACTAATTTAATTATGGTTTTGGAAATAATAAATTCCTAAACAGGAAAGTTATTTTTATTTGAAAAAATAATTTAAAAAATGTTTTGGGAAAAGAGGAAGAATTAGAAGGGTTTATTTGAAAATTAAAAGAAATTTTAAATGGTGTAAAATATATTATAAATTTTTTTTTTGTGATTTTAAATTATTTTTTAGTACAGATAATCCTCATTTATTTTACAAAATTGATTTACATTGTGATTTTGGAACGAAATGGGATATGATTTGATATTTTATTTATTCAATAATTCTTATTTAAAAAACTAGTTTTATAAATTTTTCTCAAACTATAATTTATAAAACCTAATATTAATTTAATTTCATTTATTCATGGTGAAATCCGACTAGAAATGTTTTTCTAATACACTATATATATAGTACCTTGTGTGTATATACAACACTTATTTATTATCATGGGTTCTAGATTTTTTTGATCATATTTGTTGCGTCTATGGTTAGATTGTGCGGTTTATAGAGAGTGACTGTGGGTCACTTGGATATTTGGTGTGAGAATTTTGGGTTCAATTTTTTAAGGTGTTGTATTAACTAGTTCTATTTTGGTATTTTTTTAATCTTTTCTTATTGAATATACATCCACTTTATTTTATGAGATAATCTTGTTGTATGTTTTGGATGTATGTTTTATTTTATTATTTCTAATTTTGTATGATTATTTTTTTGTATATTATAATTAGTATTTCATGGATGTACAATCTATAGAAAGGTAATGTCAAATTCTTAGTAGTTTTTCTTATTACTTATATTCTAATACGAGGATTAAATAATTTTTAATTATGATTTTTATACCCCTGGAGCATGTCACTAGCCCATGGTGATCTAGAACACCCTTAAAGACTTGTGGAGAGATAGTTTGGGTAACTTTTTTTTTTGTGATTTCCCAATCTGATTTTTTACAAAATATAATCACATTCAAAAATAAAAGTGAGACGAGAAAACCCTTATCTTGTGTCTGAAAGTGTTATTAACTTGTAATTAAAATCATGGATAATTAGATTAAATAAATAAATTAATCAATTCATGACATTTTATCCATTTATTTTACTTATTTTAATTATATTAAGTTCATTTATGGATTTTTTATGAGTTATAAGATACAATTTTGTCATTTGGGAGCATTCGTTTCCTTGGTTTTCATTATCAATTTACTTGAATACATGTATGAAAAATTATGAAAATGAGAATAGTTGTACAGAATTGAAATTATATGATATTAATTATCTTAAAGAAAATTAAATGGTTATATATTTAATTCGGTTATATTTCTTGATAATGAATCATTAGATAAAACATTAGTGATAATTGTTTAGATTATTTTAGTGTTTTTTCGATCATTACGAAGTAGTTTTTTTTATGAGTTAATATTATGTATATAGACTAGTTGTAGAACATTAAATAAGATGTAATAAGTATATTATAATATTTTTAACCATAATTATGGTTAATATTATCATACTTTTTGAAGTAGTTTAAAAATGAAAACATGTCATTCATGAAGGCGGTTAATAAGAACATAATGGACTATGTTTTCATCTTTAGAATAAATAGAAATATGGAATAGAATTGATGTTGGATTATTAAATAAACATAATAAAATTATATCATATAAGATAAAATATTTTTATTATATAAATGTGGGATATGTAGTTGAGGAGAAGATAATAAAAGAAAATAACTTAAAAATAAAATAAAAGAAAACAGAAGAGGGTTTTTCCTATTGAACTTATTCTCCTTGAGATCCTCCATAGGGAAAATGGATTGGTATTTTGTTGAGACCAAGGGATCTTGGATGTGGGGGTATAGTTTTGGGAGATTATTTTTCATAAATTAGGCAATATTCAAGGCTTTTTAGGTGTGATTAGAAGATGTTGCGAGATGTGTTATTTATAGTGGATGAGTGGGGTGTTTCTTGAATATTTTATTCATTTGTTTATTATTTTGGATAAAGACTGTGAATAGATTGATAAAAATAACTTAATATATTAAATTAAATAATTATATTTAGTGATTATGGTCTGATATAATTCATACATTATTTTTTGAATCAATAATCAATGTATTTATCAAATACTGTAAATTACAAAATTTTACCATTCACAAAAAAATCAACAATTTTAGAAAAATCCTAAAAATTCACAATAACATTTTTAGAGATGTATAATTAAAAAATGGACTCAAATTTATAAAAAATATTTTCTAATAATGATAAATTTTATTTTTAATTAAAATCATCATTTATTCAGAAAATATTGATTTTAAAATTATAACTAATTTTATAACACATTGAAAAATTAATTAATGTATCATAAAAATATAGTTTAATCATAATGAAATAAAATAACAATTTATGAATCTATTTTATGAAAATAAATTTTATTTTATAAAATTATACTGATTATAATATTACAAATAAACATTCATGTTTCACAAAAAACAACAACAATTAATTTATCATTTTAAAATATTTATTTGTTTATTCCATGACATCAATATAGCATATTTTAATTTATAAAACACCTAAATATTATTTATAATTTAATAGGGGAGGTTATTTTTAAAATTATTAATATACTATTAATATAATGAAAATGATAATCTTATAAAAAAATTAGGATATTTCAATATTCACTAGAAAAAATATTTTTATAAAAATAAAAAATTAGCACCCTGAGATAATTTTGACATTTCAATTTTAAAAATGAATTTTATTTTTTTAATAAAATATTCAAATGTGTCAAAAGTAAGTTTTAAAACATGTTCACCATTATAATGTGGAAAAACTATCACTAGAAAATATAGTCTTTTATGCGTGAATTTGGATTTATAGTTGAATTTAAAAATGTTGATGAGAGTCATTATGATATTTAACTAATATTTATTAATTAAATTTATTAATTTAAAATATTACTATGGTCATAAAAATAGTTTTTTTATAAGAAAACATCTTTTATGTTCAATTGATTATTATTTTCAATTGTAATTAATTCATAACAAAAAAATCATTTTATAAATATGTGGATACTTTATTATCATAATTTTCATAATCTTTTCCAATATCACCAATTTAACATCTAGTTTATAATGGTCATTTTCAAATAATTATATTTAATTTTATATCTTTTTTCATTTAAGCTTGGCTATGTGTGTAACATATGTTGTCAATGAAATTAAATTTCAAAAGATACATACCATAAAATATCGGGGTGTTAAAAAGACGATGTTGCAATGTGTGGTCACAAAAATGAGATGGATGTAATTATTTATATTTATATGGATACATTTAATTCATTCCAAAATAGTGGAATGAAACCTATTATCCATCATACACAATAGCTCTTGATTATCAACAATACCTAGTATGATTGTCATCTAAGAGGTAAAATCAAGGATACAATCTATTCCATGTAGCTAAATATCCTAATTTAGATGAACTATTAATGAAACATTTCAATATATACATTGATGTTTTGGGTAGGAGGATTGATAATAAATATGTACAAGTGAGAGGACATGGAGAAATGACAATTCACCTTGCTCACACTCTTACAACATTAAATTTCTTTATAAATAGTACCCATTTTCTTTTTAATGTAGGATTAGAGAAAGGAAAAGGATAGTGGAATAATTAGAGGGAGAATTTGAAGAAGTTAAGGGTGTTTATAATGGAAAAAGGAAGAGGATAATATGTATAATGTTTTTTTGGAGAATGATGGAAACATATCCATTCATTATTGTAGATAAAGTACAACCCTCCATGTTCCAGTCATAAGAATTAGAAGAATCACATGAATTATTCTGGTTCATACAAAAAGAATTAGAGTGGATCATGATTCAATAGTTTATGGAAAAATAGTGGTTTAGTGAAAAATGGATCCATGGAATTAAAGAAGTGTAGAAAATTAAATATGTGGAGGTGGAATCCTTAGATTTCTATAGATTTTTTAAAAGGGAAGGACCAAATATACCTGATGAAAAGAAGAATATTTCGTGAATTCAAGACACATACAAATAATTATAGAGAAATATAGATGAAAAAATGATGTATATAATGTATAAATACTCCTTTAAATCAATGAAATTATAAAGTTGTAAAAAGAATATGAATCTATCATACACTTACAAGAATAAAAGAATAATACCATGATTGATTTCATCAATAGAATTATGGTAAATAGGAAGAGGGAGTCCAGTAGAAATGGGTAAACCGAAATTCGAAGGGACAAAAAAATACTTGGGGATAAATAAACTATTCAAAGAATAGGAAAAACCTCTTACATATAAAACAAGTGTTACTACAATAAAAAATCTAAGGTCAAACAGAGGAATAATGGATGAAATGGGTGATGAAATTACTATATCCATCATATAATTTTTATATAAACAAAATGATTAATAAGTGGATCAGATTCATTTGTGGGTAACTAATATTTTTTATGAGATACCATCAAGTGATTGTTGAATGGGATGATGAAACTTATATAATTCCTAGAAACATGATCCATGTCCTGAAAGAGGAGGATTAAGTGGTGGGGGAGGAATTATTATTTTGATTTATTGAACATTTTAATGAAATAAATGAACAACTTAGACTAGAAAGAAATTACGATGTTATTGTAATTCAAATATCTTCCACAATAGTGAATTTGGAAGAAGAATAAGATATTTTGGAAGAAAAATATTACAGGTTTTGGATAGATTTTTAATTTCATTACATTATTTTATGTTTTCAATAATTTTCATCCCACCACAATTTTGTGTCAAGATGAACCAATGGAGGAACAATAGTACATTTACACCAAATGGGTATAGTTTCAAATCATTTCTTACAATGGATTAGGTAATATTATTTAATTTTCTAATTATGAGACACAAAGGTAATTTCCTAGAAAAATGACATTAAAAAAGAAATTATAGGTGTATACCTAGTTTTTTAATTTATTTGTAGAATATAGTTTTTTTTAATTATTTTATGTTAGGAACTCACATCCTAGTCGATTTCTTTATCTTTTATAACAAAAATTGGATTGTAAATTTCCTAATGCGAATGTTTTGATTGTTTAGGTTACAAGTACAAAGAAAAATGTGAATAGAAATAAGTTGGAAAAGGATAAAATTTATGGAAGGGTAGTTGTATCCTGCCATGCTCATATTTTTACTCTCACATTTTTATTTAATAATTTTTTTGACAACATTTATGATTTTTTTCATAACTTTAATTGCATCGAATTAATCCAAAACCACATGGATTATTTATCATATACCCAATAACCTATGAGTCATCATACATTGGATTCCAATTTTTAATTTTTAGAAAATTTTATTTATCATGCCCATAAATATTAGATATATGGATTGATATTCTAAAAATTCACATTATTACTTCAATTAAGCATTAGATGATTATGATTGCTAAAATGATTTCAATTCTTTATATAGATTCCTAGATTCCTATATTTATTAATCTAAATTATTTATTCATTTCAAGACCTAATTTACAAAAATTATATATTTTCCATTCCTGATATATTTTGAAGACAATTTTGACATATTTTTTCTCACACCCTATTCCATGAGTGAACTACGGTTTTGCACAACTACTGAAACATTCATGTTAGTTTTATTTAAGTATGATGAATTTTAATCATATTAAAATGATTCAGGACATGTATTGTTTCAATTTTACCCAATTTTACCATGGTATCTACCCTATGTCTGATCATATTGAAACCTCTAGGAACCATGTAATGCTATACTAGAATCCATATTAAATGCCCATTTTTCTTCATAAATTTAATCACTTTGTTTAATTTCATTATTTTCATTTGATATTGATTATGAGTGTTTCAAGAAAATATTATGCTTGGGTTCAATAAATGAGTGTAGTTGAACTATTTTTGTTATCTGGGAAATATTATTAACATGGATAATTGTAATCTTCTTTAATCATATAATTTTGAAATGATTTGATTTTTTTTTTCAAAATTTATAAAAAAGGGATATGTATTTGGAGGGTTAAAAATAATTGTTTCATGACCAACGATCTTGATCATTTGGGGTTAGGTAGTGAATTTGAGACTTTTCCTAAGAATGTTTTTTTAAAATAATTTAAAAGAATATGGAATTATATAATCTATTCATTTTTTGTGAGCCTTATTTTACGTTAAGGGAGTGGGGTGATGTCACTTTTTAAGGAAGAATTTATTCCATTGATCATACTTGAATATCATGCTTTATGATTTAAGAATGCATCCCTTTTTTTAGCGTCATATTTTATTTCTTATACAAGATTACCCATCATTATATAGACTTAAATATATTTGAAACATTAATGAAAAATCCTCTTCATATTAGTCAATTTTATTCAAATAAGAGAGTTAAAATACTATAATGCTTATGGGTAGAGTTCATGTTACTTTTGGTTGAGAATGACTCTATATTTCATATATTCTTCAGTGATGAGTGAAATTAAATTGTTATGAGTTAAATCATAGATTGAATGAATGTTGATAATATGATTAATGAAGTGAGGTAAGTAGAGAAAATGTCTTACGCTTTGAATTATAGATGAAACATGATTTTGAAATTCATTATTGAGTTTGTTATATGCTTTTATAATAACCACTTATCAATTTTTATTTATGTGTAAAATCAATTGAATGTTTCCCATGATCATGTACGAATCTTATATTATTTTACACTGATATTTGTCTCAATGATGATAAAAGGAATAAATATGGGGGTGTACTATGGAAAAATCATGATGATGTTATATAATTGTAGATTTAATGTTTGAGTAAAACATCATTTGATGTGAAGTTGTTTTACCAAATATCATATCCAAGTTAAAAAGTTTTTTAAAATTCTATGATTGATGTGGTTTACGGCATGACTGATCTGATACATGGATTTTATGATAAAAAATTTTGAAATGGAAAGAAAAAATGGTTATGAAATACTAAAAAATTTGTGGAGAGTTTGATGTATATTATATTGAGATGGAGAAAAGGATAGTGTAAGTACACTAGAATACTGATTTTTTATTGCATTGGGACATTTTCAATGTGAAACATCTTTCTCATTATGATTGTGAGTGTAGTCACTACATCCATGAAGTTAAAAAGGAGATATAGGAAATTACTTTAACCATACGTTGAGTGATATTTATGTGATATGTAGTGATTTATTATGTTTTATCATGCTTTCTATGTAGAATATATCAATTCACTGAAATGGGCTATAGATATGTTCATTATAGTTTAGAGAGAATGAAAATATGAAACAACAGAAGTGTTAGAATAACATAATGGTGACAATTTCTACACATATATAAATATATCTATCCTAAATATCCGATGATCTTGAATAAAAATTATAATTATAGTTTAAATTGGAATGGGTGGTCATGTGAGATTACGAAGCACTTACGAAGTGGCTGATTCAAATAGGAGGAGATTTATTGATATAAGGTGAAGATATTTTTAGAATTTTAATTTTATTATTGTCCCTCTCTACACATGTATTTTAAAGATACATAATGATGATTATAAGGAATATGTTTTTGTGATCAAGAGAGAAATTTAATATATAATGAAACAAATTCATAGAAGTTTGACCATAGGGGAAGGACCACTATAGTTTCATTATAGGAGGAATTTCATAGATTTATTTTTCTTTATTATTATCTACATTTTTATGGTAGTTCATTACAAATAATTATAAATTTATTTTATGATTTTAACTAGATTAGTTCATCCTCATATGTTGTTTATTATCAATATTATAGATCATATAATATTTGTTTTCAACGAACACTAAAAAATGATTGTCTTGATCCATATGAGAGAATTTGATTAAGTGGAAATGTGTGAGTGAAAACATTCTTTAGTAAATTTTTATTTTGAGGAGTATACCTAATATTTATAATCATGATGAAATTTAATTATTTACAACATTTCAATTATATCACTAACCCTATCTTTCTAATGGAGAATGAACACTAATATGGTTAAGATATTTAATTTATGATTATTGAGTTTGATTATTTATCTATATTTGTGATTAGGTATTAATACGTTCAAGTATATTTATTTATCATGCCATGAGGACTTGGGATTTTTGGTAATTTTTTTATGGAACTAACTAGGTAACTATAAAATATATATTTGATTTCACAACAATCTGATTTGATTGTCTTTTGAGTAAAATTAAATTATCTTATTTTGAGAAACCACCCTTGGAAAAATTGTTACCTATCATATATTATTCGGTTTTAATTGAGTTTGTTTTATTTTATGTCTTTAGTTTAATAATTTATTTTGTTAAATATCATTTTTAATCCATGAATAATCTAGGTGAAGTAACATTTAGTCAAAAAAATTCATTTCACTTCCCTATTCTCTATGGGATCGACCCCATATTGTCACTAATCTACATATTAGTAGTTTATAAAGTCAAGTAATATAAATTTATAAATGTGTTTGACCCTATGTTTTTAATTTCTTCCTTCATGTCAAGAATATACCATGGTTCTCATTTACTTCATCCCATGTATTTGGTTGTGATTGTGGTTTAATTTCATACTAGTTTTATACAAATTAGGGAAAGTGTTGATTCGTAAGATGTAAAGTGAAGTTTGCTATAAAAAAATTTTTGAAAAATATTTTGAGAAAAGTGTAAGAAATTAATCGGTAAATTATAAATTTAAAATTCATATTTTCATGTCTTGAAATTGATTAAAATATAGAACATAGATATATCATTTTGGGTTTAAAATTATTATTTCATGAAGGATAATACTCATTTGTATTCATAAAAGTAATAAATTTGTGGGTATGGAAAGAAAAGGGATTAAATGCAATATTTGATTTATTATTTATTTATCATAAGAAAATACTATTTTTAAAATTAAATTCACACTAGAATCTATTTATGGTAATATGAAGGGAATTCCATATATTATTTAGTGAAATCCTTGTAAGCATGTTTGGGTCACACGTTGTATATTAATCTTTAGGTTTATGTGTGTGTATAGACCTGATTTTTTTTCTCTAGTTCCAGATATATGATAATAATAATTGAGTCTGTGGTTAGGCATAGTGGGTTATATTGAGAGGCCTTAAGTCTCTGAGAATTTTGGTTGGATATATCCAGGTTTACTTTTTTTAGGGTGTTCTATCAGATAGTTTGGTATGCTATATTACATATTATATTATCATTGTATCATCTTGTGCTATATTTTATTTTTTAATAATTTTTAATTTATTGGTAGTATTTTTATCTAATTTTTTTGGATTGTTAATTTTATTTTTATATGATCATTTGGCATGAATGGATGTTCAACATCTAGATTGGTAATGGTGGATTCTTAGTAGTTACAAGTACCTTTTTATAGGATTCTATGAAGGTGGAATATTTCCCATTAGTGAATTACGATTCAGATGGTGCTTTATATCTTGCATTTGGGATCCAGAATTCCCTTTAGGCCTTGTAGTGAGCAAGTTCGGGTACCTGTTCAGTGATTGTACGAGCCAGTTTATTGCCTCTATGGAAGTGAAAAAAGTTATTTTAGTACTATGATGTCAATATTTTTTTTACACTATGTTAAAAGGAAATTTATTAGTTATATATTGAGAATAAATTCTTGAGGTGGGTTTTTTCATGGATATGGGGATGCATGGAGGGTGATGAAGTGTCTTATATTGTTGTGTCATTATATAAAGGAATAAAATAATAGAGGTTAGTTATATCATATAAAAGATTAGACTTTAATGATTTAGCATGAAAATTATTGCTAATTGATAGAACATGAGGTGAGGAAATAGATTGATCATATCTTATATATATATATACCTAAGAAAAGTTAGGATGATGATTGAAATCTGGTGTTTTACTGTGGAAATATATTTTTACCACTATTGATGTTATTGGTATTTTTTGGTTTTATATCTTACCTCTAGTAGTTTAATATTGCATATCTAGGATGAATCATTCCCAAAGGACCTACTTCTGGTTTCTTGGAAAGAATTGGTTAGTGGAAAAGTTCATGTATCGACATATGGTTTGTTAGAGGGTAAAGGATGAGTATCATCTACCATGTGTTTTGATGTATCCATTATATGTTCTTATATGGACATTGTGGGATATACTGATGGATTTAATCATTTTTTCATCATTCATAGGTTTAATTTTATGGAATTTAGATGATTCTAGGTCATTTTACAAAATGTTCTTATTTTCTAGTGATTAAAGGGTCATATGTGGTGCATGTTATCACATTGATTTTTATGGAGGATAGTGTGATAAAAAATTGGTTTCTGGGGACGATTATATAGAATCATGATTTTATAATTACATGATTTGTTTTAAAGTTTATTATTATTTAGTTTGGATCTTAGTAATGGAATAACCCCACTTTTTACCCTTATATGGATGATCAGACCATGTTGAAAAATGATACAATATGGGAAATTTGACACAGATGTGTTTTGAATTTTGGAGGTTTGGTTCTTAAGTAGCTACCCTTGGTCTAGTATTTTTATAATATGATCTAAAATTCTTCCATTAGCATCTCTATGTTCAATTAAATTCATGGGATACCTTTTTGACCATTATTATTCTAGATATAGGTTAAATATTCAGTGATTCTTAGATCAAATGTGTTGTAGGGTGTAACAGAGTAGACATAGGTAATTCATGAGTGAATGCAGTATGTTAAAGGAGTTTTGAAGCCTTAAGTCTATCAAAGTAGGAGACAAATTGATCATGAGGTGGGTTTTTATGTGTAAAATAAGGTTTAAACTAATTGTGGGTAGTGGATGTTTGGTCAAGGTGGTTATCTCTCTCTATGGTTCATCAATAATTTTCTAGTCATCGAGAGAGTCAATGATGAAGCATATTGGTTGGAACTTTTTCCATAGAAGGATGTGATTTTTGATTTCAAACATGTGTGAGAAATACAACCATATCATATTTATAATTCCTATATAATTGATTCGGGTGAGTTTTATATTGGTAATTATAGGACATTCATGGAATTAATTATAGATATTTATTATTGTTGGGAAATGTATTATGTGGGCATGTTATTCACATGGTTAGTGTTTTGAGGAGGCACAATTTCATAGAGTAGTGTACCTAGGATAATTAGTTACATATTTATTCCTTGTACCTCTTTATTTTTTATTTTTTTTATTATTATGATTGAAATTAATGGTTTTATACTCTAATAATTGTATTAATTTTAAATTAATGCTATGTAATAATTCTAATCACGTTGTGGGTCTTTTTTGAGATGTAATTCTTCGGGAGTGGTTATTGGTATTATATTATGAGACATTTGGGGAATAAAGTAAGAGTTTTAGATGGAATTTTATATATTTTCATGTGTTCCACAATGATTACTGTAGTTTTTTCATGACGGGATGGGTTTCAATATAATACTTATACAATAATATTTTTAAATTCCCTAGGTTATTTATGTGTAGTTAGTTACAGTGTGATAAGGTTAGTTTCTTTGTGATGACTTTCATTGAAAAAAGACTATTAGTTCATAATACTTTTCCATAGCTTTGTATAGGTGTGAGATAGTCTTTTCCCCTTATTTTATTGGGTTGTTGTATAGAAATTACATTACTGATTTGGGTTGGGATTCCTAATACATCAATGTTTTTTTTGAAAAAATGGTCCCTATTTTCCTAGACCATCCATTATTGTATTTTATTTAATGTTTTTACACATAATATTTATGGAGTTCAATCCATAACCATAGGATCAGAACTCCATTATGGAATGACCATCCTTTTTGAGTCATCATCTATTGTATTATAGTTTTTAATATAATTTTGGCTGCCCACTCAGATTTGATTTAGTTACCCAAATATTCTTAAAATCGTAGGCTCTTTGTAATCCATTTTGTTTTCACTTTTCCTATTTCTTAAGGGAACTTAGCCGTTCAACTCACATGATTTGGATTGTTCTATTAAAAGTTTAATTATCACCCCATTTCCTAATGTCCACTGTTATCATTTCCTCATGAGTCGTATGTGACATTGGTTTATGTTTAAATTTAGTTATTTATACATATTAAATATAATTTATTTTCATGTAAAATATTTGTTATCAATCCTTATGAATTTGGCATGGTTTGATTGTCATTTTCATAAAGTCCTTAAATAACGATTGAATAAAAATTAATTAGTATAAGGGATTCAAGATCCAACTTATTTTTTTTTGAATAAAAGTTGAATTATCATTTCCATGTTTTTATATGTTTGGAATTATATTAATAACTACAATGAGTAAAATTTATGAAATTAAATGGGGAATATGCGATTCACAAGGGTTTTTGGGATTTGAGGTTATTTCCTATGAAATATTACATTGTTAGATTGTTATGTGAAATATTGATAATGATTTTTATTATTATGATTATTGGTACATCTTAATAACTTCATTATTAGTTTATCAAAAATAATAATAATTGAATTGGGAGACGTAAAATTTGGAAATTTAATAGTAATGTTTTTATGCTTCATCTTCTTAATTTTTTTTTAATTTTATATATTGAAGTTTGTTTTCTATTTCTTGCTATTTTACTATGTATTTGATGTTATTATTTTTAATTTACTTCTTTGTATTTTCATAATAGTGTTTTTACTATTATTTTGATGTTAGTTTAACAGTTTCATCTAGAAATAAAATTGGTGATGTTGGGGAAGTAGTGCAAGTAATGTGAGGTTTTTTCAATTGGAATGTTTTATAGATGAAGTAATATTGGGAGTGGGTGTTATGGTATGTGAATCTATTATATTAAAATATATATAGAAATGGGTTGAAGAAATTTTAATTGGGGATTTGCTGAATATGACAATAAGTTGATAGTAATTGAAATCTAAAGAGGCAATGGTTGTTATAACTTTTTAATGGAAAAAATACAAGTTATTTAAAAGTTTAATGTTTCTGGTAATGAATAATCTAACACTTTTTAATAATTTGAGAAAATTATGGGTAATTATTGTTATGTGCTTATTAAATTGGGTTGATGTGGTTATTGTTTATTATGGGAATTCTTGTTGGTGTCAAATTTTGGAGATAACATATTTGTTTTATTTCATATTAATAAATGAAATTTATATTTATGACAAACCTGGAAATAGGACTATATGGATTACTATATATATATATATAAATTCATGTTATTTTTTATCCACCACCACCTGATTCAGAGAATCATATTGAGAACCATATGTCATTTTTAGTTCCAAGCGATTACCCCAATATACAGATTATAGAATATAGATATGGATCACTACACTCCATTCATCGTTGTATCTTCCATATATAATACAGGTAATAATAGATCAAGATAATAATGAATATATTTATCAGGTATAATTGATCATGGTTATATATATATGATTTAATGGTTATATGGTTATGTGGTTATAATATGTACATAAAATTTGTGGTATACATAAATGGAGGAGGTCATGAGGTTGATTTCATTCATGATTACATGACATAGCATCCATTATGTGGATATGGGGTTTGTGGTTTTGTAATGGGGTATGTGGATGTTGTTTTTTGATTGTGGTTATGATGTTGTTATAAGTGTCTGGTTATGACGTGTTTATGAGGTTATGGCTATATGGTAATGGATGAGATGATTGTTTGAGAAAAAAAAGCCATTTGGCTATGAGGGTGACTAGTTAAGTGGGAAAGTGGTCACATGGAACCCTCATTATATATATTATATTAAAATTATGTTTCTATATTTTCATGAAAATTTTTTTGGGAGAGGCTTAGTGAGGCTAGGATATAGATGAATTGAGATAAGTGATTAGTTGGATTTAGTATTTATTCATTAAGGAATTAGTATGCTTCTTAAAACATTTCATGTGAGGTATTACAGAATATCATACATATTATACTTATTTTCTCAGACACACACAATCATTGATATATATATATATACATATATATTATTTTTTATGATTTATACAAGGGAGCAGGTGATCTGGCTGAACATACTAGCTTATGGAGTTTGTGACTATTGTTGGTGTAATTTCCATAGGAAATTAATTTTTGTATATTAGAGGACTTTATATTACATTTTCAATTCTTGAATTATGGTATTATGGTCAATTATAAATTCATGAGTTGAAGTTGATTAGTTATTATTTATATTTGTTTAGGATTATGAGGGTAATACCTCTCACATATGTGTTTTGATAACCTCTATTCTAGATTTCAACCCATATCATATTGTAGGTGGGAATCATGGGTCACAATTATCTTCATTGTTATCCCATTAGTAGTTCCATTGGAAAAAAATTATGACATTATTTCCACCATAATATAAATAACATCCAATGTGGACGTATTCAAGGGTATATAATACATCAATATCAATAAATATTTAAATAATATTAAACTCGGGATAACCCACGAGAAATAATAATAAATTCAATATGGAATTCATTTGAGTATCAAATTTTACAATTTATAACAATGGAATTAAGTAATATCAATTAAAATCTAACATAAATGTGTAATTTACATTAATGCAGTAAACCACTGATTTTTATTTTTTAATCTTCACTAAAAGCTTTATATGAATTCCATGTAAATTATAATAAATCATTTAATTAAAAAATTATAATTTTTATAAAAAAACCGTTCTTTGTATTTAAAAAAAGTATATTAAAATTTTAACCAATAACATATTTTATATTCTATTTATAAAAACCTTTTAATGTAAAATAATAACCAATATTATCTTCACCATATTAATTAAATCATCATCAAAAGTAAAAAATAATACTTTTATACCTCTCAAAACATGGATTAAAATATAAAAGTAGTAATGGTATCATTGATAAATGAAAATTACACCTTACATCATTACATGAAATTAGTATCAAAAAGTATTTTCACACCATAAAAGGTAAAGAGTGAACCATCCCTAAAATAATTAAACACTAAATTCATTTATTCCAAATGGGAAAACATATGTTTAGGTAGCCATATCAGGGAAACAATTCAAGAGAATATGAAATATTAAAAATAGAGGAGGTGTTTCTTACTTACTCTCTATGAATAATTGATAACATTGATGTAGAATCATTATGAATGAAGAAAGGAATATGGGAGATCATCATGGAAAATATTAATACATATTCTCTAAAGGTTTTAGTAGAAAAATAAAATCATTATCACTTAAATATATATTCTAAAAGTAATTATATTCATAATTTAAATAGGACACATGTTTGGGAAATATGATTAAAATAATCACATGTCTAACCATTCATATATTATGAAATTCAAAATTTGATATATATTTTTACATGAATTGATGGGGTAATTATCAACCATAACATTAATCCTATAATTTTATTCTAACACATAATATTTTCAATAAAAAATGCATGTAATTAGATAAAATAAATACTCGACATAATATATATCAACAAGTGACACTTTGTTTATCAAATTTTTTTGGACATCCACTAAAATGATAAATAAAACTTTGAATGAATCTTTTTATAAGAACAATTAAAATTTACCAACCTTATTAACCCATAAAAAAATAATGTGTGTTTAAATTAATTATTTATAAGAGAATATGAGAGTAGAATGGATTTATTTGGACTAATATACCACTATGGGAAACACTCATGTTATTTTCAAAAGAAATCAAAATGTGGTTTTTTGATATGTTTTACCTATAATTTTTTTATAATTTTATGAAAAATAGAAAGTATCATTTTTATCATATCTAAGATCTATTTATTCTATTAAATAAAGATTAATGTTTTTCAAAAAATTAACATCCCTAAAATGTCATTAAGTAAGTGTAAAAGATGTGTTTTTTCCAAATATAAATGTTCAATATCATTATGGTATGGAAGTTTTCATGATGATATCTTTTTGGTTTCACAAATACACCTATATTGTTCCTGAAAAAATATATTATTTTGAAATTAACCCTAAAAAATTTGTTTTTATTCAGGGATGATATATTAATTAAGTCAATATTAATGGTAGATCACGTGAGATATATTTGGGGTTTTTAAGAATATTTTTGATCAATTTTTATGAATATTTTCCTAAATTTTATAATTTGAAATTAATAGGTGATATTTCAAGGTTAAATTCTTTTGGAAAAGTAAGAGTCCCTTGATCTTGATAAAAATTATTTTTTATGTTTTATAAGAATATAAATATTGTCATTGATATCTATTTCATTCTTTTATTGGTTGGATATTATGAGGGTTTAATTTATGACCTCTGAGAATTTGAATCACAATTGAATACTTTTACTTATAAAGAATTTATATTTTAAAGGTATGAGAAGTTACAAAAATACATTGAAGCATTATAGGGGAGAATTACTTCAACACATATTCTTATCCTACTAGAGCATATTGAAGGTAGTGAAATATATTACAAATCATTTAGAAATTGGTTATGTTTTTTTATAAGAAAATTATTCCATGTCATAATGTATAGATTAAGTAATTTTAAACCACTTGAGAATATCTATCATAGAAATTATATAATGTTATCATATAGGTTCAAAAAGTTTGGGGATGGAGGTGACATATCATTAGTTATAAAATCATATTGTATAAAAATCATTAGAACATGTAGTATATTTTCAAATAGTGCGATCTAAATTTCATATAGTAAATCTGTTAAAGTATCATTTGGCCATCAAATTTGAAATTTTATATACCCTTGGGAAGGGAAATATTATATTTTCTTATTTTTATATAAAAACTCAAGATAAATATTTTAAGAAGATGGAATATTTGTGATAGCTAATGATCATGTTAGCTAATTTTCAATTTTACAAAAAATTAACTAGGAGATTTTGATTTTATTCAAGTATAATCTGAATTCTACATTATTTTAACTTGTGAATGTGTAAATTGTGAAAAAATAGAATTTTATACACCAAAATATAACTTTTTATATTAAAAATATCACTATCGGGCACAAATTGAAATCAAATAATAATAAATATTTCAATTTTTTTCATTTCTATGTATATAAAAAATGAAGTTATAGAAATATTTACACATTCTATTTGGGTGGTAGATCATGGGGTAAAAAATATTTATCATGATATCAAATATTTTATTTCTTGATGAGTGTGAGGAATTATAAAGACATCAACCTCATTATCCTAGATCTGGTGGTTACTTTATTACTCTTTCACAAGATATAATCTATTACATCCCAAAGGAATGAATAGTTATGTAGTCTTAATAAACTATATACATGCATTAATCTCACTTTAAATTTGAAAAAAAGGATAGTATATATTTTTCATCATTTATCTCATTAAAATATTCCTTATCTATATATTGGGGAAAGGAAACAATATAATGTGTGTGATCAAATTCAGAGTAAGGTTTTTGTACAGTAAGAGCAATCATGAAAAATAAGGCATAATAAATATAAAAGGTTAATTAACTAAAAGAACATTCCATTTAATCGATAACATGATAATGAATAAAAATATATGATAGTAATAAATAAAGATTAAATAATTCCATATAAATAATTACATGATTTTGAAAATTATACATATATATCATAACTATTGAAATAATTACATGGACATTAATAACTAATATCATAATTATGGAATGAGTAATTTCAGACGTCATAAACATATCATCAGTTCCTCATTCTAGCACATAATACTTAAATGGGAAAGACCTCAAAAAAATACCCAATCTTGCTTCTCTCATGAGATCGGCCGAAGCATCAAGTGTCTATAATGGACCCTTTATGTTAGTTACTATGTTCAATTCGTTCATCAGATAAAATAGGTGAATATAATTAATAGAAACATTCATATTGAGAAACTATCATAAAAACTGTTAATACTTTCCCCAACCAATAAATATAACATGATCATAATGCATCCAAATTAACATAATGGTTGATATCATTAAAATACATCCCCAATGGAGCATAAGTAGAATAAAGGCTTGTTTTAATTTATGAATAGAAATACCATAAAAAATCATTAAAAATATTCTTCATGGAAAACCCATTTCATTTGATGATAAATTTTAAAAAACAATTTTTTAAATGTTTTGGAAAATATTTTCTTCAAAAATAACCATGGAAATATTAGAAGAAATCTTGAAATTATTTATTTGTGATGACGGAGCTATCTAAGTTAAAAAACCATTACTTTTACACTTTTGTATGAAAAGTTATAAAATACCTTATTCGGAAAATGAAAAGAATAATCCTTTTGATTTTTAAAAAAAATAAAATATGGGAAAAAATTTATTAAATAAATCATTAGAGAATAGTAACATAATTTTTATGAAAACATTGACATGGACGAAAAGTATTCCCGACAACGTAAAAAAAGATAGTTTTTCTTAAAAATTAATTTTGGTCCCTTGAGTATTTAAAAGAGTAAAATGAAAGGAGAACATGTCATTTTCATAAATAAACATAGTATAATAAAACAGATTGGTTTTAGGATGGAAATACCAAACAATTCTCCCATTAGAGACTTAAACATAAACAATTCTGAATAATGATTATATTGTGATATAAACCTATAGAACATTGTTATATTTTTAACCTTATTTCCCATAACATTATAAAATTAAATGAAACATTAAATATAATGAACACAAGGAGAATCATGATATAAAATTTCAATGTGGAAATATATACACTATATAAAAATAAGTATGCGTATAATACCAAATTTTTCTCAATGGAGTGGAAATTGAGATGAAATCCTTAACAAAGATTATATGATTAGTGTAAAAATTAATCGATGAAGTGATTATCTATAAAAAATGTAAATAAATAAAAAATGGAATTTCAACATAATATAATCCTAATTTATTTCACGCATAATCATCATAAAAAATTATCAATGAAGTAGATGTATAACCCAATGATTGGATATTCAGTTAAGAAAACCCTTATATTGAGTATAAACTATCATATATATTACTTTTCATCTTGAATAATACAATCATGTAAATTATATAATTTTTTAGGAACCCTTTTCATGTTTATTTTTCCTTTTATTGTATTTATTACCATTTTATATACAATTACTTATTCAATTAAGTTAATGATAGCAGTTATTGATGATATTCAGATCATATATCATCAATGAATTTCATAGGTTTAATATAGAAATTGGTCATTATTAAATTAGATAAATAATAATAATAATTAAATAATTATAACTTTTATACATTAATTATACTTTTAAAACTATCCATGAATTATGGTTATGATAAATGAATTATGAAACAATAATGGAGACAGTGGGTGTTACGTACACGTGAGTAAAATTTCCATATTTCAGTGATCGTAATGGAAAAAAGGTAATTACTATTTTATATTTCTAAAATAATAATTATATAAAAATTTTCACATTTTTTTTAAATAAACTTATATATACCATCCATGTGATGTGGTGATGAAAAAAATAATCACATCATGGAGGTGGTAATCCACACGTACGCACGAATGGTGTTATCATTTTTTAATGGATGGAAGGGTAAAAACTTATATGATATATTATATTTTTATAATCACTAATCTGTCATGAGTATCATAAATATAAATTAAATACATCATTATAAACATCTATTAGAGGCAGTGATGGACAATGAATCACATCGGTTCATGATGCGGCAGTCCACTGTACACGAGAATGACATTTTTGGTTCGCATTTGATAGAAGAGAATATGAATATAGGTTATTTAATTAATGTATATAAAGCTAAATAAATACTATATACTAAATTTATAATATAATCATGATTTAATAATATTTGAATTAATTAGAAGAAGAAATAAAAAAACATTCGGTTAAGAAAGACAACCATTCCTTACACAAACACTTTAGGTTTAATCTAAAAGTATTCCTAGGTGAGGTTTATATTAAAAATAATTAATAAGGTAAATTTCAAGGTAATTGTGGAAGAGTTTTTTAAAGGCTTGACTGAAACAAATGGATATTAATGTGTGGATAAAAAAGGATAGGATTTTTCCTTTTATAAGAGAGGGGAGGGGCACTTTTGGAATTTCATAAAGTAATAAATTAATATCAATTAGTTTTAATTTAAAAATATATTCAAACATATATATTTAGAATATAGGATGACATTGGGTGGAAATCCACTCATATAATAAATTTTTTACAGGTTTAGATGATGTTTTCATCCTTACCATTTTGGTTTAACCCCATGTTAACCCTATTGCCAATTACTGTGATATTAAAGTTCTCTATAATTTATGGGTAAATAAAGGTATCGTAAATGTAAAAAATACTCATAAATATACCATGGTTGATATTTCCATCCATATCAAATTAATTTTTCCAATGATAATATTTTATAAATATTAAATCATTCAATAAAATATTATTTATGTTAATTTGGAAAATATTCATTTAATATGTATTAAAATACATCAAAAAAAATATAGAATTCAAATATAATACTACAAAACCTCCCAAAAATTTCATATATATCTATAAAAGTAATGGGACTCATTAATTAATTCATATTATTTCACATTTAATATATTTAAAATCATTTATTTTATTTTTCTATTAATTGAATAAATATTTTGTCAGTGTTGCGTAAGAATTTAAGATAATTATTTTAATACTAAAAGTTACAAATAAACTACCATGTAATAAATTATTTAGCTTTAAAAAAACTATTTATAATTTAAAATATCCTCTTTTTTATCATTATCAAAAAAAATTTAAGATTACAAATCAAACATAATGGCATTTAATACTTTTCTTTATACAAATAAAATATAAAGATAAAAATAAAATCTATATGGAAAATATATCATATATTCAAATATTGGATGATTATGTATGGAATAGTTTAATAAAATTAAATTAATAAAAATTTTAGGGTCATTTTTAGTCCTTGTCATATTATTTTTAACGTTAATTGCCTGATTTACCCAAACTGAGGTGACAATTATTTATTACGGTACCATTCAAAATGAATAACAATAAAAGAGAAATATTTAATAAATTTTGGTCTTCAGATATCAAATATGTAATACGTTTTTCATGATTAAATTTATATAAGTGGAAATAATTTATTTATTGTTAAAACACAAAATAAAACAAAAAACTGTATTTCAGAAAACAATTTTTTATGTATAAAATGAATTTTTTACCAAATTTAATTATAAAATCAATTATAATGATATTAATTGGATTAATAATAACATAATGTAATAAATTTTAATTAAAAATAACTATAAAATAAAATTAAACACTCTAAATTCTTGAATAAAAAATATATTTTTCAATAAAAATCAGTATTTTTCACTATTCAATAGAAAATAAAAAATTTAGGAAAATAAAATAATTTCACCAAAAGATAATATTTATATGATAATTTCTAGGGTGATATTATTTTAAAAAAATTATATATTTTTTGAAAACTAATTAAAATATTTTCTAAAAAAAGTAATAAAAATCATTTTTATGGACAAGTTATTTTTGAAGCATAATATAATATTAATGAAAATTGACTACATATTTACTAATAATTAATCATTGAATTTTTACATATTTTGGACTATAAATATAATTTATAATTTTTTAATACTATTAATACCTTCTAGTTCAATGAATACGTTATAATGATTGTATTTAAAATATAATATTTTGTTGTTCATTTAGGCTCGGGGTTGTGATTCATATGAGCTATCGAACATAGTGTTATTTTAAAATATTATGATGCAACATTATACCCCGCTTAAATAAAATTTGACTTATTAATTTAACCGTATTCTTAGTTATGAAGGTTTTTACATTAAAAAATTCTATTATGGAAAACCCACATTTTTAAATGGGTTAATGAAACATCCTCTTGAAGAGAAGGAAATGGAAACACGATAAACATTATGAATAACACATAACTAAGATTATAATTGGGATAAAATTAGTGGGAAGTTAAAATATGTAGATAGAGGAGAAAACTATTGACCATGAACTAATACAGAGTGATAGATAATATGGTCAGGATAATGTTAACCACTAGACAACCATAAATATGTGGGGGATGAAAGGACTCTCAATTCATTCGAAATGATCGCAACAAGACAACTTTTTTATTTGAATTTATCATCCCCAGAGTTTAAGAATTTATTTATATATAGATTCAATCCATAAGGAAATATACTTACTTGAAAAATATAATTTAATCCATTATTTAATTTCTACCACAATATCATCATTTTCTCTATTCTAGGAGTGTTCTAGATGATTTTTTATGACTGAATAACTAAAATAATCTTCTAATGGATCACATAATCCAGAAAATAATAACAAAATATTCCTCTTATAATAGATAAAATAAAAATATTTAGCACAATGTAAGATAATACCCGAAATTAAATAAACCTTCATATAAAAAATAATACATTATTTTCGATAATTCAATTATAAAACCAACGGTTTAACATAGATATTTTCATAAATAATTATCCCTATATCCCAAACAACGCCAATATCCTCAACATTAAATAATTATTTAACATAAAATTTTATCTCATACCCTTTATATTAAATCTCTAAAAATATAATATCTTTCTTCTAATTTTTTTTGTTAAAGCTAATTGTTTTATATAGCTCAACCCAATAAAAAATTTCATTAAATATCATTAATCACTTAAAAATCAATATAATTAAAAATATTTCATCCTATAATATGATTCAAAAAATTAAATTATTATTTATTAATCAAACCATTTAAGTAAAAAAAATATCATACAAACTTTGAAATCACTTATGTTAGTGGTAGGTGCTTCACCCATATCATAATTTGGTTTCACGTTTAAGACCCCCGACCTTGTTGAATGTGATGGGTTATCACTTGAAATATATGTTTTCCTTTTTCTAAAACTTTATCAAAATAATTCCTATATTGTTCCCAAAAATATGATGAACTGCACCAAATATAACATTAAACATCAAATAATTTTCCATCCCTTGGTTATCAATATGATGAAACATATGTTCCAAAATTTTAATATCCAATATTTACGTCATCATTAATTATCATATAAACCCTAAAGGTTATAAATACCATTAAACTTATTTCCATAAATTAAAAATACATATTCCTCAAATAATATTTTCACTAAAACATATAATAAACTAAAGTGATATATCCCCATAAATGTCCCCCAAAAAATCTTTAATCACATTAAATTTCCATAACAAATTATCAAAATGAGTATTTATTCCTTTAAACATATGATAAAACTTAGGCTTATCATCCCATGAAACATTATGTTTATCCCATATCACTATAGAAAATCATAGATTTCTACAGGTTTTATTCTCTAATTCATCATAAGGGTTTATAGAAAATATGTGAATTAACCTAAGGAAATACTCTAGGAGTTCCATACATGGTGGGAAATAAGGGAACACTCACTAGTTACAAAAATTATGGTTGAGATATACTAAAAAAATATTATGTGTTTATTAACCTAGATTTATCTGTTCCAAAACAATATCCACTTATAGTATACAAACAATGATTTATTGATAGGAAAGAAGCATAATCTCTACATTTATAATCTTTTTTATGTTATCCTATACTTAGGCTTATCCTCAATGTTATTTATAGCGTTATGTTACATAATCTATGTTTTCCTTAATATAGTTCCCATATTTTCTACTAAACATGGTACGAGAACAATAGTAAAGGCCTTAATCCTAATAGCCCAGAGCCAGTGGTTAGTTTATTTCATTTGTTTATAAAAAATAGATCACATACCAAAGGACCAAATAGTTTAGTAGTTATAGTAAACTAGATATATACTAGAATCCCATATTATATTTGAAAACAAAATAAGATATAGTGAAAGCTATTATTCTAAATCCTTGAACCAATTCAAATATTCTTTTTGCATATCTTGGGGAATGGAAATAAAATAACGAGTGAGCTCACAGAGTCACATACAATAGAAGATATAATGAGTAAATAGTTACTAGTTAATTTGGAAAGTAAAATAACTAAAATAACATGAAATTTAATAAAAAACAAGACCATGAACACTAATGTGGAAATAATTAATTAATATCAAATAATGACATGAACCTGAATCTTATCCATATATATCATAATTATTATAATAAACACATGGATATGAGTAAATAATTTCTTAATGAAGGAATAAGTTATGTTTAGCATCATACACATATCATGGAGGCCTCATCATAAGACATATTACATTGATGGGTAAGACCACAACCAAATACTTAATCTAGTTTTTCTCATGAGACCTATTGATACATCCAGGGGCTATAGTAGGACCATCCCATCACATAATAATTAAAATTAATTCATAATGTGAAGGGGATGAATGATGATCCTACAAAAATCATTGGATAAATGTAGGAATTGATCAGATTATAAATTTATATTCCCAAAATACACTTACTATTGGGGTGTAGTAAAGCGGTAGTGTCAGGTCGAACCCATAGGGATCACTAGTAAGAAAAAACTATTGGAACAAAACCCTTTAAAAGGATTCCTCATGTTAAATATTCATGATTTGGTTTTTATTGAAATAGTTAGTTAGGATTTAATTCAGATAAATACGAAGGTATCATGGAAAATTTAATGAATATTGAAACAATTAATCCTAAATAAATCTTAGAAAAATCATACTACATAGGCTATGAAGTGGTGAATGGGCCGTCAATTTTTTTGATCAAAGCAATTGGATCTTCCTATGATACAACCATGCTTTGGTATAAATATATCTAAAAAATTTGATGAACTATGCTTAGCATATATGAAAAATGATTCATAGGATAATAGTAATAGTTTTCTCAACTCTAATTAGGTTAGGTTTTTTCAATTGATCCTCCCACGGTTAAGGATTTTTAATAGAATGCGATGATTTTTTTTTACTAAATTAATAGATTTATGTTTACGATGGTTCAATCTATTGATTCATTGGGCTCAAAAACACCCCTACTCTCGACCCCTAAACCTAATATAATTATCCATTCATGATAGTATTGGTAAAAGTAAAGGCATATAAAACATTCTAAGCATAATCATGAAACCTTTTAGAAATAAGAAATACAAAATTTAGAGAAATAATGAATCAAGATAAATAAATATATAAATTAATATAAACAATTACAAAAAATGAAGAGATAACTAAGGAATAACAAGATTTTATGGTTAATGAAAACAATATTAAAAATGAGTGTTGAAATGGAATCAAAATATCAATAGAAGAAGAACATGCAAACAATGGTTAAAAAATAAAAATGATTCAACAAATCAATGAAAGGATTATATTAATACAATAAAAGGATGAGATAAAATGGAAATGCATGATGAAAAATAGAAGAAAATGTTGGTATCTGAACTCCTTGTGCACAGATGGAGAACTCAAAAATACATGGGATTATAAATCACATGGTATGTAAAGACCTCACATTCTGTATTAGATTTCAGTGAAATTTACCAACATCTACAATTCATATAATCTGTTTGAACATTGTGTATTTTATATCCACAATATCCTTGGGAAATCATATCAAATTATTGACTGAGTGATATCTCAAATGTTTCAAGTCATATAAGCTCTGCACACTATGTATGTGATTCACATTCATCAGGATTCTGATTTTAAAATTTCAATGAAAGTAATGTATGTAAACATCATTTATGAGTTTCACATCATGAAGAGTCTTCATAGGTTGTTTTTCATCTCTATTGGTATGTTGTGAATGAATACTACACATAACGTATGTTTTACACGATGTGTAAATAATGGTTTTACCTTTTTTTTATTTTTCATCATATAATTCCAAAAATCCTAATTCCTATAAATAAAAAACAAAACCCAATGCATTATTAAATAAAAAAATAATAAAACTTAAACAAATATATCCAATATGTATATGAAAATTTATCTTATTAAATTCCCCAAACATGAAAAATTTCGTTTCTTGATGAAAAAGAAATCTAAAAAATTATTCCAAATGAAAAAAAATTAATCTAAGAAACGCACATTACTAGTAGGAAAATAAAACAAGTGAAAGTAGATAACATTAGTCCTCTAGAATCTATCCAACATAGAATGTTAGTCATGCCTCATAGTTTAGATCGTTATCCAGATTCTTTCTTCTTTTATATACAATTTCATAAAAATTACTTAAATTCTATAACCATTTTGTAATTTACCTCCTAATAAATTTTAAATCATCCCTAAAAGTAAACTTCAACAGCAGTTATGATCGTACCCTTAATACAGGTTACTAGCCATATTATTTCAGTAGTTATATCATATCTATTTAGTAAATACAATTAAAAAATCAATCAAGATGGACTTATCAATAGGGTTCAGTGGTCAATGAGGATTAAGACAGGTGGGTAGAGAATAAAAATCAGGATGAAAAGGATGGTAAACATTAAAGTATAATGCATGAAAATTGTGAACAATGCAATGATGTAACTCATCCTTTAGAAAGTGTGTTATGCTCCAATATATCAATAATATCCATGAATTTATAATGATATAATTAAGAATGTACCGTAGTCATTTATATTTATCTTATATTTTTTTTAAAATAATGTATAGGCGAGGTCTCACAATCATCCCCTAACCACACATTATCTATCGTAGGATTCATTGGTTTAGTAATAATAATTTTTGAAATTCTTAATAAACTACCCAATAACTTTTTTATATTTTTTTATAAAAGGAACATTATATCTGTAGAAAATATCTTAAGTAATCATGTTCCACATCACATCAATCTAGTGAACGGGCTAACAAATGTCTTCTTAATGCTAAAATTCAGTGGACTATGCATCCAACAACCAGAATGGATCTGCATTCCCCTGATGCTCCCGACTCTCTCGGATCTCCACCTTCTTCCCCTTACTCCTATGGGTTCTCTAGATCCACTTCTTTTTCTTAGTTCTCTAAGATCTCTTTTTTATCAAGTATTATCTTTCTCTAGGTCCTCTTCACTTTTATTTTTTGATGGTTCCAAGTATCTTCTCCCAGTTTATCCTCCCCGACTCCGTGATCGACTTTATCAGGAACCTTACTGAGCTTTGGTCCCAAGTTTCACCTCTCTTATCCAAGTATGATCTGGAGTGGATGGATTACAATGGTTTTGGGATGCGGATTGGTGATTTAGGATCCCCTTGGTGCTTCAAGTATTATTCATTCACGGTTTGAGCCCCTAGTCTCCTTATAGGGTATCATCCCTTGGTCATCTTTTCCTTGTTTCAACATCGGGTTTCTATACCATTCTTTTTCCCTCGCTCGTAGTGATTTTGGGATTTCGTATGTTGGGTATTTTAATTTTTCTATTTCATGTTCATCATTGGATGTGGTGTCAGCATAGGGTGGTTTTTGTGATACGATGTGGAGGGCAGCGACAAAGGCTCTGGTTTGAGGTCTCCCAGTCGGTGATGGTCTTATCACTATTTATTCCTGCAAAAGCCCATTTTTTCCCTTAACTAGATCCTGGTTTCCCCCATTCACTCTATGGTGGTGTTTTTTAGTGGTGTTCAAGGTTATTTGGGTAGTGAGTTTTAGCATGAGGCTTCGGGAGTTGACGGTGATGATGATCATTCAGCGGCGATGAGGCGATGGTGTTGTCTATGTAGTTTGGAGTAAAAGTGGAATAGTGACAGGGACTCTTCAACGATGGGATTCACACAATGATGATGATGATTTTTTGTTTTCCACATTTTCCAATGGGTCTCTTCGGAGAGGTTGGTTGATTTTTCATTGATAGCAGTGACGTAGGTGAAAAGATGTTGATGATGGCATTGAATGGTTCAAGGTGATTTGGTTGGTGGTATGTCGATGGTATTGGGGGGTGGTTCAAAGTGGTTTGGTCCCAAGGAAGTTAATGATTTTTCATATTTTTATTTCAAATTTTTAGTTGGTTCTATTGTGGTGGCAATGTGAAATTTTATTTGGTTGGTGCATGTAGTGGTCTGATTTTGGCATGTTGTCTTTGGAATTCTTTATGTGGAATGTGCCAGTGACAATGTGGAATTTTCTATATTGCTTTCACTTACCCATGAATTATTTTTTATAATGCAATGAAAAATGGATTATAGGTAATTATAACATCCAGTGACCATCATTAGTGAAAATTCCCCACAGTTTTCAAAAGATAATCATGCATCATACTGAGAGAAAGGTATAAAAATATAATGATATTGAAATAGATCCAATCTGAAAAGCTTATTCATCGCTACTATGGGGTAAATAAATAACATTGTAAAGGTGGGCCTTATAAAAAATGGATTATCAAAAATTACCCCAATAATTTTAAAAATGTATTTGTTCAATCATAGCCTTAATAAGATCTCAATTCTAGTTCTGATAAGTATACATGTCCTAGGTATCTCTTAAAAAATATGCTCAAAAATAACATGACAATGTAAGTTGATAATATTATTAGTAATGAGAGTATAAAATAACTAGAACTCACTCTAAGAATAATATCTTGCAATGATTCATTCAAAATAAATTTCAATAATATTTAATTTGATTTAAATTACTCAACTCAAAAATATTTCTAAAATTAAAAACATTTTTTAAAATGGGATTCAATAATCACCAAACTATCTTTGTCTATTATTTAAATTGGTATAATGAGATTTCATTTTTAAATTACTATTTCAATGAAAAATATCTCCTTGATAAGTGAAAACATGTAATGATACTAGGGTATTAATAGTAAAACCCAAGAAATAATACTACACAATTAAAATGAGAAAGTGTCAACACTGCTTTGGAAATTTTTGTGTCATATTTATAACTAGATATAGAGACAAAAACGAATTTTAAAAAGGAAATTTAAATTATGGAATCGAGAGATCCCTGTAGTGATAATCAAGCTAGGGGAAAACTTGGTTGATGGTGATTGAAATTTTAGGCTACCTATAAATATTTTTTGTAAAAAAAATACTTACACAAGATGAAACATTATTCCACAGGGTTAAAACAATATGGAAAAATAAAAAATTCAGGTGCACATGGTTGATGGTAAGGAAAATAATCTCAGATAAATAAAATAATGTGAGTATATTAATGTTTGGGACAAACTATTAATAATAATGTGAGTAAAGAGGAAAAATTATAATCACTTGGCCGGAATAAAGGAAACAAAAAAAAATATTGACTCAAATTAAGAACTTCATTTATCTTTAAGAGAAAGACTCTTTTATGTTCAGGTGAATTTGAGAGTGATGAATCACCCTACATGGAATGGATTTAAGTAAATTTTAAAGCTTTTCCCATTAACCTAGCATAGTGCTTCTCCACCATTCTGAATCTTAATAGCTTCATAAGGGAAAACATTAATGACCTGGTAAGGACCCATCCATTTGGATTTCATATTTCTAGGGAATAATTTTAATCGAGAATTGAATAATAGAACTTTATCACCGAGTTTGAAGATTGGACGTGTGATTATTTGGACATGCCAATTCTTTGCCTTTTCTTTTTAGATATTGACATTTTATTAAGAATCATAATTGAATTATTCTAGATTTTATATTTTTATAATTCTGAATTCTCTAGATTTTTTAGAATCGATGTTATATTTATTTATTTCCTAATAAGATCAATGGAATAATTCCACTATTATATTTCATATCTTTATATACACTAGTAAGAACAGAGTTGTGATGATAGGAATTTTGTAGGTTGTGTGGTAATCCCAATTTTCATCATCCAAATTTATATTGTAATCCTTTCTACTAGTGTTCACTATCTTCTCTAGGATTTGTTTAATTTGTTTATTTGACAATTCAACTTTCTCACTTGTGTGAGAGTGGTAGTGAGTAATAGTGTTATTCCAATACAATAATTTTAAAGCAAGACATTCACCACATTATTTATGAAGTGAGTTCCCCAATAACTAATGATTAATTAGGGAAAGATAAATATGACATATATATTTTTCCAAAAAAAATTTCATTACCGTTTTGGATGGGTCATGAGTAGGGGCTTCAGGTTTAACCCGTTTTGAGATGCAATCCATTCCGAATAGGATGTAAAACATACCATGATAATTCAGAATAGATAAATGAAATATATACCCTATACGTCAAAGAGTTTAACTTCCTAGATGGGATTTTTGGTTATTTTATTTCTTTTCCTACATTGACTATCCACTAGCCCCGATAAAATGTTTGAAAAACGTTTCTTGCATATTGATGATGTGTGGGAATGAATATCATATTTTAAAAATTTCAATCATGGTACAATTGGGTCCATGATTCACTCTTTTTTAGTCGCATATGGAACACGTAGAGTATTCTTTTTTATTTCATCTTTTGGGTGCAATGACACATTTTTTAGTCAGAAAATCTCTTAAAATTTACTAGCTTATACTAGTAGTAATGTGAGGCTTCAGCTAAAAATATCTTCCTCTTCTGATATTTATAGTGTGGGTAAAGTGATCTGGTAGAGAGATAATTTATAATATCTGAAAACCACGGGTGGGAATGGGTATTTTTCATGAAAAGGGTTTCATTGGAGAAGTAATTCTAGATGTCATGATTATCACTATACTTGATGTTAGGTAGTAGAGGGATGGATAAAATATCAAAAATATTGTTCTCAGTTCCTTTTGTGTCCTTAATGAATATGTCAAAATCTTACAGTAGTTGGATATACAATATCATACACGGTTTGGAATTCTGTTTAATATATATTTATTTATGTTTTGCAAGATCAGTGTATACCACTACTTTGAACAGTACACAGTATGGGTGAAACTTTTCAAATTCATAGGCAACTACGAGAAGTTACTTTTTAGTAGTCGTATAATTTAATTAATCATCATTAAATGCATGACTAGCATAGTAAATGGGATAAAAGATAATATGAATCGATGTCCAAAAAAATATCCAATAGTGATGTCACTTGTTTCACACATCATCTCAAATTCCTTATCCCAATATGGTGAAATTATGATAGGAGTGACCACCATACTATTCTTTAGGGTATGGAATGCCCATTGACACTCTTCAATGAACTCGAAAATAGTATCTTTTGACAATAAGCAAGTCAAGGGGTGGCCCAATTGTGAAAAATATTCAATGAATGCGCATATAATCCCACATAGCCCAAAAATATTTTTATACATTTCACAATTATAGGCTCAGGTAATTCTTTCATCACATGTATTTTCATCAGATCCAATTCCATACCTTGTCTTGATATTTTAGGTCTGAGGACTAAGCCTCCCTGGACTATGAAGTGAAATTTTCCCCAGTTTAATACTAGGAATTTTTATTCACAGTGTTACAAGAAAGGATCGAAATTACTCATCTACACCTCAAAGGATATTCTTATACCAAAAAATCATCCATGAATATCTCCAAAAAGTCCTCCTCCATATTATATAATATATGTGTGATGAACAGTTGAAAAAGTTCTGGTGCATTACACATACCAAATGACATATGTCAATTGGAGAAGGTTCTAAAGGGATAAGTGAATGTAGTTTTCCATTATTCATCTGGATTGACTTCAGTTGGATTATAACCTATATATCCATCTAGGAAACAATATAATTTTTTACTTGATAGTCTTTCTATAATTTTTCTATAATGGGTAGTGGAAAATAAAATCTTTGGGTTACTGTATTGGGCATCCTATAATCAACACATACTCTCTATCTAGTGATGATTTGGGAATATATCAACTCATATTCATTTTTTTCACAACTATTAGGTTGAACTTATTTGGAATGACTTGTAGAAGACTCACCCATTCATTATCATATATTGAAAATATAATTCAATCATCTAGAAGTTTAAAATCATCTTTCATAACCACCTATTACATTGGTGGGTTGAGTCACCTCTAGGGCTGTAGTTTGGTTTTGAGACCATGTTCCAATAAAAAAAATTTGGTGAATTTTGTGGGGATAATCCCTATAAGGGAATCCAATCCCTAGTAAATTGAGTTTTTTGTGCTTTTTTAGGACTTCAATCAACTTGTAATCTTTTTTGGGTCATATATGAGATGATAATGACTGTAAGTGCTTCTAAAGTCTATAGGAATGAGAACATGAGTGTAATTGGTAGAGGTTTTAGTTACAATTTTAGTGGCTGGATGAATGGGGGTATGAATGGTGTGATAGTGTCCCTTGTCAATGTTTCAATGTAAATTCCATTTTCATGATCCATGCCTTCGTTTTTGTATAGTGGAATGATTTTTATTTCATCCTCAATCATCACAAACTCATCTCTCATATTGGTATGAAAGTTGGATAATCATTAAAATGAATAACCACCTTACATAGTATCATTTTCCTTATTGAACATAAGCAATTAATTTCCAAATCTAAATATTTTTCACCCTTGATTTATGTCTATTAATGTTTCCCGGTGGCTAAGAATGACCATCCTATAATAATTAGAATATCCCCCTTTTATGACAACCCTTCTTTTTTAATTCAAACATAAACTAGATTTATTACATAAAACCTTCACTTGATACATCATGGATGATAGAGAGGTCTATTGTCTTTGGGGATTAGGAATATTACATATCAACTTAAAACATTAAATACAACATCTTTATTGAAAACTTCTTTTACAAGACAACTACATTCCCTCATACATAGCATTGCATGGGATAACCTGAGGATATGACTAAGAAAAGGGTGATCTATAAAGCCCAGTAAGGGAATAATCATGGAATAACATGAGGAATACAATACATGATAAAAAAATAGGAATATCAGTTGATCAAAATAGAATCATAAACATAAAGGCATGATAAATCATGATAATTATAACTTGGAAATGTGGCAACAACACTTAACATGGAATTAGCATGAGCCAAGGCTCATTGCAAATTGAGCATGAGTAAACCCTCATTGAACATGAGGCATTAGTAAATCATCATTGCACTTGAATTATCATGAGTAAACACACATTTAACATGAATTATCATGATACTATACTTTACCCAATGAATTGGAGCACTATAAGGGTGCACCCTTCTTAAACATTTCATCTCATGCATAAGTTTTCCACATGGATCATATAACATGGATTCAAAAAACATAATCATTTATTCCACGATAATGGAATGTGGAATTCATACATGGATAATTATAATCAATATGTGAAAGTTCATAATGGTGAATACCCTTGATAGATAAATGGGCATGGTGTTCACTAAACAATGACATTGGCTTAAAAATCGGTGCAATTTCGGCAGCGTAATGGTGTGATGTAAGAATTCCTAAAGAAATGATTGATAAGAGAGAAAGGGTTTTCTCATAATATGTACATGAAATAGACAGTATGGGGGTCATATAGGTACATGTCCCAACAATTTTAATAGAATTTAGAGTCATGATACAAAATAATTGCTTGAATGTAAAAGAGAAGAGAGAAATTCCTTTCGGAAATTAGGCATAGTAATGGGTGTACATGAAAGGCATTTAATGAGAGATAAAGGGGTCCCTCATAATTAAAACATAAAGAGGAAATTATGGGGGAGTTGAGAAACCATACCCCAAATTTTTTAATTTAAATTGAAAGGGCATGACAACATTATGAAAATTTGACAAAATTGAGAAAAGAAGAAATAACCCTTACTTGGAAGTGTGCTTCCAAAGGCTTGAGAGAGGCTTGGGAGAGGATTCATGGGAGCTTGGGGCTCCTTGGGAGGATTCTAGGGAGAGTAGTGAAGATGTTGTACGAAATACAATGGCTTTGAGTGAGGAGAAAGTGGGATCTTGGGTGGGTTTATATAGGAAAGTTCAGGGAATTATTTATTACATAGGGTTGGGACACCTAACATTAAACTAATTCAAACCACAAACTAGAACATGGTTTTTGCCGATGGTTTTTTCCAAAGGGGAGTGGAAGACAATATTTTACCGAAAAATTTGACTCTCAAAAAATAATGAAAAATTAACCATTTGATAATTTCGTCATCCTGATTCCAGAAATAATATTTATTTTACCAAATAATTTTGTAAATATGTTAATTTTAATTTTTAAAATAAAAACCAACATTTATCGAAAATTCATGGGTTTTGACAAAAATAGTGTTCAAACCTTAGTAAAAATTTCAATTGCATTCATAAAATAAAACGATCATTTATATTTAATAAAAATTAATTTAATAATAAAAATAATAATATTTTATTAAAAAATTTATTTAATACAAAAATCAATTAATTCATTAAAAAATATTTCTTAGTTGAATATTAACTAAAAACTCTATTTGAGATTTAAAATCTATTTACAAGGTAACAAAAATAACATCAAAATATATTCATTATTATATACAAAAATAATGTACACAACCATAGTACTAAGGCCTTGTTACATAAACCCTTATAACACCCGCATAAGACCGAAGAGTAAGGTGTGCGATGGTGAAAGACTCTTGGGGTGGCTCAGATAACATTGCTCGGGTGGTAGTCTCTATCAACTACCACTTCTCTCGTAGGTGGTCCCGCTCAAGGTTAACCTGTTGAAGATTGGCATGGGCTTGGTCAAGAGAGAAGCCTAATGACGCTAACACTTTTTTTACTTCCGAAAAATGGGCTTAGTTTGGGGCACACCTACTGGATGAGGCCATCACTTCCTTTGTCTGAGTAAATCGGGTTTGTTAAATCCCTATATTTATACTAATCATGTGATCACTGTTAAATGGTTATATTATCAACAGTCACAATTCTTAACATAAAACCCATGAATTTGACATTTTATATCAACATTTTACATAAAGAGACATTTAATTAGATCTAGAGATATTTCCATTAATGAATGTTTGGGTCGTCACAATATTCCCCCTTAAGAAATTTCTCCCTCAAAATTTCCTTTTGCCACACTAAAGAAAATGTGGGTATCTTAGCTTCATCAGTACCTTTTATTCCCATGAAACATCTTCAAACTTGTGGTTTCTCCACAACACCTTGACGAGGATAATTGTCTTTTTTGGTAGAACATTTTCTCTAAGATCTAAGATCTTCACTGGTTTCTCCTCATAAGAAAGGTCATCCTCTAACTGTACCACCTCGGAAGAGAGTACATTTGAGGGGTCTGATATTTACTTCCTTAATAAGGATACATGAAAGACATCATGCACTTTGGCCACGGTAGGTGGAAGTACTAGTCCATAGGACACATCCCCAACACGATCAAGAATATCGAAGGGGCCGATGTGCCTTGGACTTAACGTCCCTTTCATTCCAAACCTCAGGACCCTCTTCCATGGAGATATGAGTAGAAATACCATGTCTCCAACTTTAAACTCAAGGCCTCGTCAACAATTATCTTCATAACTCTTCTGTAAACTCCGGGCTGCCTTGATATGCTGCTGAATGGTTTTCACCTTCTCCAACACTTCTTAGATCATTTCTGGTCCAACCAGCTTATGCTCACCGACCTCATCCCAACATGCCGGTGTTTAGCATCTTTTACCATAAAGGGATTCATATGGTGAAATTTGGATGCTTGAGTGGAAACTGTTATTATAAGAGAACTCAACCAGAGGAAGATGTTGATCCCATCCTCATTTAATGTCCATTGAGCATGCTCTGAACATGTCCTAAGGTGTTTGGATAGTCCACTCAGATTGGCCATTAGTTTGAAGAAGATAAGTTGTACTGAAATTCAATTTAGTATTCATAGCATGTTGAAGACTCTTCCAAAACATATAGGTGAATCTTTCATCTCAATCAGACACAATAGATAGTTGTACCCCATGCAGCCTTACCACTTCCCTGAGATATATACGTGCCAATTGATCCAATGAGAAATCCTCTTGAATAGCAATGAAGTGTGAAGACTTTTTAAGATGATCCACAACAACCCAAATAAAATTTTTACCTTTGGATGTCTTTGAAAGTCCAGTGACAAAGTCCATGGTGATGTTCTCTCATTTCCATTCTGGTATGGGAAATGGTTGCATCATCCCCTTAGACAACTGCCTCTCTGCCCTCACTTGCTGACACACCCGACACTTTGATGTATATTCAGCGATCTCCTTCTTCATATTTTCCCACCAATAATACTTTTAGAGATCTCAATACATCTTTGTGTTTCCTAGGTGAATAAAGAAATTTTAACTATGTGCATCATCCAAAAGTTACTTTTTCAACTCTGGTCTTGATGGAACACATAGTTTTATCCCAAATCTCACAATTCCTTCTTCATTAACATTGAACTCTGAGGATTTCCATTTTCCAATAGCTTTCACTTTTTCTTGAATTCCCACATAATCCTTTTGATCATCCTTTAACCTTTCCAAAAGTGATGGTTGAGAAATAATTTGTGAAAGTATTGATTATGTTCCCTTATTTATGATTCTCATGTCCATCCTCATCAAATCTAAGAATATTGGATCATTTTAAATTCTCATCAATGATTGAATTGCTTGGTCCTTTCTACTTAGAGCATCTGCCACCTTGTTCACTTTCCCAGGGTGGTAATGGATTGAGAAGTCACAGTCTTTGATCATCTCTAACCATATTCATTGGCACATATTTAACTCTTTTTGTGTGAATAGATACTTAAGTATTTTGTGGTCCTTATATATTACACACTTCTCTCCAAAGAGATAGTGCCACCAAATTTTCAAAGCGAAGATCACTACAGCCAACTCAAGGTCATGTGTTGGAAAATGCTATTAATTAACTTTCAATCACCTTGAAGCATAGGAAACGACTTTTTCATTTTGCATCAACACACATCCCAGGCCCTTCTTTGAAGCATCACTGAATACCACAAAAAGTTCTCTACTTGTGGGTAAAGTGAGAACAGGCACAGTGATAGGCCTCCTTTTCAACTCCTTGAAGCTTTCTTCGCATTCATAATTCCATGAAAAATATACTCCCTTTTGAGTTATCTTGGTAAGAGGGTTAAACAATCATGATAAATTTCTCACAAATCGGCAATAGTATCCAGCAAACCCCAAGAAGCTACAGATATCTGTTACCGATGTTGGCCTCGACCATCCCACAATTGAATCTGTTTTGGAGGGATCCACAAATATCCCATTTCTTGTGATGATATGGCACATGAATGATACCTCCTTTAACCAGAACTCACACTTTATATACTTGGCATAGAGTTTATCCTTCTATAAGGTCTCTAGTATAGTTCTTAGATGCTCCTCATGATCCTCCATGGTTTTGAAGTATATCAGAATATCATCTATAAAGACTACCACAAATTTGTCTAGGTAATATCTAAAGACTCTATTCATCAAGTCCATGAAGATTTATAGAGCATTAGTGAGTCCGAAAGGCATTACAATGAATTCATAGTGCTCGCATCTTGTACGAAAAGCAGTCTTGAGTATATCATCCTTCTTCACCATTACATGATAATATCCTGACCAAAAATCCACCTTGGAGAAGTGTTGTGCTCCACGTAATTGATCAAACAAGTCATCAATTTGTGGGAGAGGATACTTGTTCTTTATCGTGATTTTTTTGAGCTCACGATAATTGATGCGAAGGCTCATTGATCCATCCTTCTTCTTGATGAAGAGGACTGGTGCACCCCATGGTGAAGCACTTGGGCATATAAACCCTTTATCAAGATTCTCCTGTAGTTGTTTCTTCAGCTCTTCAAGCTCTAAAATAGCTATTCTATACGGAGTTTTGGATATTGGAAATGCCCCCAGTATATGTTCAATTGAGAATTCAACATCTCTTCTAGAAGAAAGACCAGGAAATTCCTCGGGAAACACATCAGCGAATTCCCTCACAGTAGGCATGTCTTCAAGGATGGTTTCTTCCTTGGAATCAATCATTTGAGCTAGATACAATTGCTTATAAGGTAGTAATATCCACACTTGATATGATGGAGCTAAAGTAGATTCATCTTACTCCTTTCACTTGTAATGAATCGAGGGCGGATTCTCCATATGGAGAGTGATTTCCCTCTCATGAAAATTTATGTTAGCTCCATATAAGGAAATCTAATCCATGCCAAGAATTGCATCAAATTCCACCAGAGGGAGTATGAAAAGGTTCACTAGGAAGTTCAATCGACAGATTATGATAGGGGAGGAGTTATATTCATGGGATGCAATAATCGCCCCATTTAACATACTCACCGTCATCTTCACTTCCATGACTTGTGGTGGTGATGGTATTTTCTTACTAAAATTTTGAGATATAAAAGAATGCGTAGAACCGAAATCAAAAAGTAGTTTCGCTGTTGTTGAATGAATAACTAGCGTACATGTCACCACTTCGTTTTCGGGGTTCGCTTCGATAGTAGTAATGGAAAAAATCTCACCCTTGCTCCCTTGGAGGTTGTTGGTTGCCTTTGAAAACCCTTGGCTTAGGGAACTGATTTGCAAGTTTCCCTGGTTCTTTGCACTTGTAGTAATGAAACACGCATTGAGGTTCTAATGAAGCATTCCTCTCCTCTTTCGTAGCTCTGGGTCTTTCTTGCCGATAGTTAACAGCAAGATGCCCTTCTCTTCCACACTTAAAGAATTTTCTTGTACCCTTCAAGCAATTTCTGGGGTGATTCTTTCCACACCTTTGGCAAGTGGGGTGCTGGATCTTCTTAGCACCGCTGGATTTATCCATCGGAACACCAACATTTAAGTCCCCCTTACGGATCTTATCCCCATTATACCCCTAATATTCTACGACCTCCATTTCAACCTTTAGGGAACATCAGACAATTTCTTTATAGATTTCGAAGTCACGGATTCCCAGTGTATTCCGCAGGCTGGGTTTAATCCCACCAAAGAAGCGGTCAACCTTGAATTTGGGGGTAACGACAAAGCCAAAAGAATATCATGAAAGCTGTGTGAAGTTTTCCTCATACGATCCAATAGATTCGTCGTCTTTTTCTTTGAGGGAAAGGACATACCTTTCAATCTTAATTCAGAGGGTGCACAGAAAATATTTATCAAAAAACATCTTCCATAAATCCTTCCTTTCCAATGCCTCGATCTCCTTGTAGGAACCATGATATTCATTTCAGGTATGCCTTTACTTTTTCTGTAGTTTTTGAGAAAAATAAAGTTTCTGGAAATATTTAAAGTACACGTCGTGTACTTTCTAAGTACACGTTGTGTACTCTTTTCCTGCTCAAAGCCGTATACTGGCCGTGTTTGGGCCATACACACGGTGTGTAGGGGTGACGTGGAGGCTGATTTTGGCGGAGTACAGAAAAACCCACTACACGCCATGTACTCTAAAATTACACGTCGTGTACCTTCTTTTTTTATTAATTGGACTTTGGTCGCGCCCGAACGCCATAAAAGTCTTCTTCTAGGTCCTGTTCATCTGTGAGCACTGGGAATCCACGGATCTTCGATGAGCCACCGTTCCTCTGTCTATTATCCGATTCAAGCACTATCAATTGCGTTAGAATCGTAGTAGTGAGTTATCCCTTCTTATTGAGAATTATTTTCCAATTATTCATCTTTCTCAAGTTATCATGGTTTGAGCGTTTTGGAAGTTTTCTCAGATCTACGACGTTCAAGGGAGAATCAGTTGACCTGGTTCAAGTATATCGATCTCCTAGGATCAATATAGGTGGTTTGTGCCTTACCATTCAATTTATTTGAGTTTTATGCGCAAATTCTACTAAACCTGTGAACTGGGTATTGTGTGTTTACCTTTTTACCCTTGTTGTTCCCCTTCCTTGCTTGTATGCTTGCGTAGAGGTAAATTTATTATGTTAGAGGATACTTTGTTGTACTTGGATGTTTTTCCCATGCTTTGTTCTGTTTACGCCCCCTTTGGGTTTTGTTTGCCTTTGGCTCTTACACCTATTTCCATGCCTTCTGATTATAAGTTGGAGTGAAATTCATAACATGTTTGTTTCCCTATATACTATTTATCTAAGTATCTCTATAGGTGTACTTTGGTTAGCCAATTAGCTCTATAGGTGTAATTTATCCTTATATCATTATTATGCACCGACTAGCACGGGACTGAGAGAACCTGGTGCTATAGACTATAAGGGATAGACCGAGTGAGCTTCCAAGAGAGTCTTAGATATTATAGACTATAGGAGGGTAGACCTAGAGAGCTTCCTTAGGGAGTCTTGGACGTTATAGACTACAGGGGATAGACCGAGTGAGCTCCCAGAGAGTCTTGGATATTATAAACTACAAGAGGGTAGACCGAATGAGCTTCTTCAGAGAGTCTTACTTTGTTTGAATCATTTTAAGAACCTTCCCAGGCTAGAGGATGAATTGACCGAGTGAGCTTCCTTAGAGAGTCAATGGTATACCTGAGGCTATAGGAGGAATTGACCGAGATAGCTTCCTCAGAGAGTCTCTATACCATGGGGATAAGAGGGTTAGACTGTGTGATCTTCCTTAGAGAGTCCCTGACTACCCTAGACTATAAGTGGAATTGACTGAGTGAGCTTCCCCAAAGAGTCTCATAAATTCATATGACCTAACCAGATGGGTTAGGCTGAGTGCACTACCCAGAGGGTTATGGTACTTCTTGGATAGGACTAGAGGGTTTCCTACTTATTAGCTGTTGCTTCACTGCTGTTGTCGGTTGTGGATTCATTGTTGGTGTATATCTTCCTGTTACTTCCTGTTGTTTACTGTTACTATTACTTCTTACTGTACTATTACCTACTATATACTCACTGACTCTTAGGCATAGATCTTCAGGTGGTTGCCTACTTGGATTTCGTCTTACACCCTATTTGGGCCATGCTTTTGGGCCTAAGAAGACTTTTTTGTTGCAGGTATAGACACGGGCAAGAACCCTTCGACTTCTGGTACTTGATTGCTTTGGAGAAGGAGAGCATGGGACCAATCTATGGCTTGCGATACTGAGGAGTTTATCTGCTAACCTTTCTTTTGTACTTTGGTTTGGTAATATTGTATTTTCCAGCATTGTGACTTGTTTGGCAGCTTTCCTAGAGATATGTATCATGCATCATTTCATATATATGTGTGTGATCCAGTTGTTTATTGCTTTAGTCTTATACTGTTTACTTGTGTATGGATTGTTCTGTTTATGTTGTTTCTTATTGTTTGCTTCTACTGTGTACTTTGCCAATGTGGGCATAGTTTCCCCACTATCACACCCAAGGCCCTCACTGCTAGTCGACAGCCTCTGGCATTTGGGGAAATGCACTTGAGGCCATGTGACCAACTAGGTACGGGGAGCCTCTAGGTGGCTTCCGGAACCGGGAGGTTAAAAAGTGGAATCAGAGTAGTTCCTTTTCTCTTGATTTACTGTTTGGAGACTTTACCCAGGGATAGGATAGATTTGGTACTTGGTAATAAGTTGTGCCTGGGAGTAGCTAACCCGTGTACAGGGAAAAACCATACTACCTCATTTATTGTAGTTTTATGGTTTTGAGATTTTACAGTTGATATGATTTCATCTAGAGTGATTCTCATGCTTCGTGCTATTATTGTTTTGATATTACAGTTCTATTTCTGTCATAACCCGATGAGATGAGTGTATTCCATCCCATGCATCATATAGGAACTGGTAGATATCGCATGCCATGCATTCTTTCCATGCCATCTAGGGTGCATTAGCGATTACATGTTGTTGTGATAGACTTTGTGTAGATTATTCATGTTGTTGTGATAGATGCTTGATATAATCTCTGCTACTTTTTTGGGGGATTGATTTTATTGTACTTTGATTAAATGAACGCCAAATTTTGAATCTTGAGGTGTTATGAGCCCTCTTGAATCGAAAATTGGTGGATCATGATTCTGTTTTCTATTTTCAATGACTGTGGGAGATTCCAAGAATTGATTTGCAGGGAGTATGGGCCCTCACGGATCGGAATTTGGCACCTCTTTGCCGTGTATTCTATGTTTTCTGGGCTTCTGTGCAGTTTTTGAGCTACTGCCCAGAAAAATCCAGAATACATGATGTGTACTTTTGACTACACGCTGTGTTGTGTTTAGACCATGTCACTGACCGTGTGAGAAGGGAAACGTTGTTGTAGAAATACCTTCAGGAACACGCCGTGTATGGTAGGTACACTCCATGTAGTTTCGATCAGTGTACCCGGCCATGTCACTAACAACATAGGACAAGGAAGCTCGAGCAGAACACGCCATGTTGGTAAGGACCACGCCGTGAAGTTTTGTTCAGGTACCCGACCATGTCACGAACAACACAGGTCAGTGTTACCTTCTTCCATACACACCATGTGGGTAAAGAACATGATGTGTAGTTTTGTCCCAGGTACCTGGATGTGTCACGAACAACACGGGTCGGTGTCACCTTCACCTATAGACACCGTGTTTGATCGGAACACGCTATGTAAGGGCAGCCGTGTAGACGGTCGTGTAACTAACAACATGATCGGTCGAGACCGTGTCTAGTACACGCCGTGTCCCTAGGTAACATTCCATGTAGTTGGGGGTTAGTTGGACCATGTGGGTTAGCCGTGTAAGGAGACTCGGTCAAGGGTTTAGAGTTCCAGTACATGCTGTGTGTGGGGACAACATGCCATGTAATTTGGGTGTTACACGACCAGTAGTGGCAGGAGTACACACCCATGTTAATGGATACAAGTAAACACCGTGTAGTCGTGTTTTGTAAAACATGATAGTTTCTTTTACATGTTCCCATTTTGTACTCTTGTGTTTTTAGTCCTTGTTAATCCTGATCTAAGGTGTGATTTTGGTCTTTCAGAGCTATGACTCCTAGACGTCCTCCAGTCGTGCATCAGTTGCCAGACGGTGATCAGACAACGGATATGGCCGATTAGGGACCTTGTATTGACCCTCCTACTGTGCCAGACTTGAAACTAGCAGTTATACCCGTCGTAGGTGCCGATGCGTAGTTCAGGGAAGATTTTATGAGGATGATGCTGACTTTTCAGGGAGAGCCGCCTCCTGCCCCGTCGATGGCTGAGTTGACGAGGGTTTTTCAGAAACAACATCCTCCTACTTTCTCATGGGATGGAGGACCCCAGGCTGAAGAGTCGTGGTTCGAGGCCACCATGACTATCTTCAAGCACCTAGAGATACCTTTGGATAAAAGGGTAAAGCTGGCTACTTATATGCCTTGAGACACTGCCAAGAGGTGGTGGGAGGTGATCTCATAGTCAGGGCACCAACAGGGTATGTCATGGGATGAGTTTCGACGTACTTTCTATGACTACTTCTATCCAGATACCCTAAGGGCCGATCGATCCTGGGAGTTTATGAGACGGAAGCACTTTACTCTTACTATCATGGAGTAATCGTCCCGTTTTACTGAGCTGCAATGTTTCACACCGATCCTAGTAGGCGATGAGTTATTCCTTTCTAGTATTTTGAGGATAGAATCAGGTAAGAGATCCCTTCCCAGGTGAATATCTTCCAGTTGACTTCTATATCCTCCATCGTCAACCAGGCACTGATCACCGAGCGCATTATGAGGGATTTTGGAGCAGTGAGCCAGGGCGGTTCGACATCCAGAGCTGGTGTTCCTCCTACAGACAGTAGGAAGTGTCACAGAGAGTTATCTCGAGGAGATCGGGGATCGCGGGATACATCTTCTGGCAGCCAGGTTGTATGCTACCAGTGCGGAAGAAGTGGGAACATCAGGACTCAGTGCCAGAGAGATCTGATGGAGTGCCGATCTTGCGGAAATATGGGACATCTTTAGTGCTTCTTTCATATCTTCTCCCTTCAACTAGTGGTAGGGGTTCCTCTATGACCCCGAGTTCTGGAGATGCTTCGCCAGTTTCCCACCAGTCAGGGAACTGGAGTTCTTCCGGCCATTCAGGCCGAGGTGGAGGTCGTGGCCATGGTGGTCAGTCATAAGATCATCAGTGACAGCAGAGTGGATCAGCTTAGAGAAGTCAGCTAGGGGCGCAAGGCCATGGTGCATGCCACTCATTCGTTGTGGATCAGACCTTCTAGGATCAGGATCCCGACCCTTTTACAGTTTGAGGTACGATCTTAGTAACATCATTTTTATCTTCATCTCTTTTCGATACTGGTGAATCCCATAGATTTATCTCTATTTCGATTGTATAGAGCCTTGGGCTCTGTATCTTCTCGTCTGCCGACATATTGACTCATGACATGCCTTTGGGAATGAGTAAATCTAGCGTGCGTCAGTGTAGAGAATTTCCTCTTGAGGTTGCAGGGTGTCACTTCTTATGGGACCTCTATGTCCTAGAGATGTCGGGAAATGACGTCATTCTTGGTATGGACTGGTTGGTTCCCTTCCAGGCAGTCATTGATTTCTATCACCATAGGGTGAGTTTCGTATCCCTAGAGGGCGGATCTTACCTTCATAGAGGCGAGTTGGATGTTCAAGTGAGTAGAGACGGACCAGAGCATCATGGGCTAGGGGATGTTACAGCCCAGATTTCCAGTCTTTATTTGGATGATCAGGGGACATTACAGTTAAACTTTCTACCAGTGGTGGATCGTTTCAGGGACGTCTTTCCAGAGGACTTCTCGGGTTTTCCTCCGTAGCATGAGGTAGACTTCTCGATTGAGCATGTGTCAGGAGCGGCATCGGTGTCCATTCCACCTTATAGGATGGATACACCTGAGTTGCAGGAGCTCAAGAAGCAGCTGGAGGAGTTTCAGGAAAAGGGTTTCATCTGATCCCATACTTCTCCTTGGGGTTCGCATGTCATGTTTGTAAAGAAGTTAGACGGTACCCTTCGGTTCTATGTGGATTATCGGAAGTTGAACCAGTTGAAGTTCAAGAACCGATATCCCTTGACGAGGATAGATGACCTCTTTGATCATCTTCGAGGAGACTAGGTGTTCTAGAAGATCGATTTGAGGCCCGGTTATCATCAGTTGTGCGTCAGACCATCAGATAAACCTATTACAGCCTTCAGGAGTAGGTATGGTCTATATGAGTATACAGTCATGCCGTTCGGTCTCACGAACGCGCCAATAGTTTTCATTGCACTGATGAACCGAGTGTTCCATCCGTACATTGAATCCTTCATCATGGTCTTCGTGGACGATATCTTGATGTACTCTCACACTCGACACGACCATGACACACATCTTGAGATCGTTCTGAGTACACTGAGAGAGAATCGGCTATATGCTAAACTCTCAAAGTGCCACTTTTTGATGGATCAGATTCACTTCTGGGTCACGTCATCTCAGAGGATGGAGTATCTGTGGACCCAGAGAAATTGAGAGCTGTAGTTTCTTGGGAGCAACCAAAGAACGTATTTGAGGTACGAAGTTTCTTGGTGCTAGCTGGATACTAAAGACGCTTCATTCAAGACTTCTCGTGCATAGCAGCATCGTTGAAAGGTCTGACCAAGAAGGGGGAGAGGTTTTTATTGTCAGATTCATGTGACTCAGCCTTTCAGGAGCTGAAGGGGAGGTTGATGTCAGCACTGATACTAGTCTGGCCAGAGTTGGGCAAGGGCTACACTGTTTACTGTGATGCTTCAGGTATCGGGCCAGGAGATATAATTATGCAGGGAGTTGGAGTCGTTGCATATGGGTCTCGACAGTTGAGGCCACATGAGAGGAATTACCCTACGCAAGATTTGGAGTTGGTAGCCGTTTTTCATGCCTTACGCTTTTGGATACACTACCTTCTAGGAGAGCACTTTGTGGTTTTCACCAACCACGAGAGTCTCAAGTATATCTTCACTCAATGTGATATGAATATGAGGCAGCGTAGGTGGGTTGAGTATGTTCAGTCCTTCGACTTCGAGCTCACCTATACGTTGGGAAAGGGCAATGTAGTGGCATATGCGTTGAGCAGAAGAACGCAGATTCAGGCAGTTCAGGAAGCCAGCAGTGAGTGGCAGCTTATGGTTCTATTCTCTGAGATGCACTTGGAATTTCATGACAGGCAGAGACAGACTATCCTATATTCTGTAGTTGTTACCTCTACACTTCTTGATCGGGTACGAATGAGGCAGCTATCAGATTTAGAGGCCTTAGTCCTGCGGGAGAGTGTTTCAAGAGGGGACCCTCTTCCTGGATGGACAGTGGGCAAGGATGATATCTTGCATTTCCAGGGACGCCTATGGGTGCCAGCAGACATACGCGAAGAGCTGATGCAGGATTTTCATTCCTTAGTTTGTGCAGTTCATCCCGACGTCACCAAGATGTATCGTGATCTACACTGCCAGAACCGGTGGCCAGGTATGAAAGAAGATGTTCATGGTTTTTTTAGGAGATAATCTACATGTCAGCAGGTGAAAGAAGAGCAGCAGCGACCAGTAGGGCTTTTACAACATTTACCAATTCCAGAGTGGAAGTGGAATGATGTCATGATGGACTTCGTGACCGGGTTGCTGAGGTCGCCATGGGGAAACGATGCTGTTTGGGTTGTCGTCGACAGACTCACGAAGGTCGCACAGTTCTTGCCGATCAAAGTGACCTTCAGTGTTGATGATCTGGGACGACTGTACACCCGAGAGATTGTATGTCTACATGGAGTTCCACACTGTATTGTTTCAGACAGGGATGCATGCTTTACTTCTCTGTTCTGGAAGGTACTTCCGAAGGATTAGGGTACACAATTACTTTTGAGTACAACATACCATCCCCAGACATATGGCCAATCCGAGCCCACGATCCAGGTGCTTGAGGATATTCTCTGAGCTCGCATTCTAGACTTCGAAGACTATTGGGAGAAGCATATTCCTCTGGTGGAGTTCGCCTACAAAAATTTTTTCAGGCGGCCATTTAGATGGAACCATAAGAGGCTCTGTACGGTAGGCCATGTCGATCACCATTATGCTGGTTGGAGGCAGGAGAGGCAGCTATGCTAGGACCTTGTCTTGTTCAGGAGACCTTTGAGCAGATAGAGTTGATTCCGAAGAGGATGTCTACAACACAATCTCGACAGAAGTCTTATGCTGATCTGCGGAGGCGACCTCTGGAGTTCGAGGTCGGAGATCACGTTTTCCTGTGTGTCCCACCGAGGTTGGGACACAAGTTGATTCAGAGACAGGGTATGCTTTCACCACAGTACGTCGGGCCGTTTGAGGTTTTGGAGAGATTTGGGCTGGTTGCCTATCTGTTGCAACTACTCCAGAGGTACCGGGATATGTACGACGTCTTCCACATCTCTCAGCTCCGACGTTACTTTTCAAACCTGTCTCATGTCTTTCATCCCGAGAAAGTTGAGATCGAAGCGGATGCGTCATTTGAGGAGCATCCTATATGAATTGTTGATCGTAGTACGAAGGTTCTCTATTGCCTGTCTATTCCTCTGGTATGGGTGCTATGGCAGCATGGGTCAGTACAGTAAGAGATCTGGGAGAGGGAGGTCGATGTACAATCGTAGTGGCCGGAGCTGTTCGAGGTTTCTTCTTCTATGCCTCGCTAGGGAAATTCTGGGACGAATTTCTTTAAGGGTGGAAGTTTTTAAGAACTCGAATGTTTGTTTCAGGTATGACTTTCCTTTTTCTATTGTTTTTGAGAAAAATAATGTTTCTGGAATTTTTTGAAGTACACACCGTGTACTTTCTGAGTACACGTCGTGTACTCTTTTCTCGCTCGAAGCCGTGTACTGGCCGTGTCCAGGCCACACACATGGTGTGTAGGGGTGACGTGGAGGCTGATTTTGGCGGAGTACAGAAAAACCCACTACACGATGTGTACTCTAAAAGTACACGACATGTACTTTCTTTTTTTCATTAAAAGGACCAGGGTTGCGGCCGAATGCCATAAACGTCTTCTTCTAGGTTCTATTCATCCGAGAGCACTGGGAATCTACAGATCTTCGACGAGACACCGTTACTCCGTCCGTTCTCCAATTAGATCACTGTCGATTATGTTGGAATCACAGTGGTGAGTTCCCCCTTCCTCTTGAGACTTGTTTTCCAATTCTTCCTCTTTCTCAAGTTATCGTGGTTTGAGCGTTTTGGACGTTTTCTCAGATCTATGACCATAAAGGGAGAATCAGTCGACATGGTTCATGTATATCGATCTCCTAGGATCTAGGTAGGTGGTTTGTGCCTTACTGTTCAAAGTATTTGAGTTTTATGCATAAATTCCACCAATACCCATGAACGGGGTATTGTGTGTTTACCTTTTTACCCTTGTTGTTCCCCTGCCTTGCTTGTAGGCTTGCGTAGAGGTAAATTTATCATGTTAAAGGATACCTTGTTGTTCTTGGATGTTTTTACCATACTTTGTTCTATTTACTCCCCTTTGGGTTTTGTTTGCCTTTGGCTGTTACACCTGTTTCCATGCCTTGTGATTATAAGTTGGAGTGAAATTCATAACATGGTTGTTGCCCTATAGACTGTTTAGATATGTAGCTCTATAGGTATACATTGGTTAGCCAAGTAGCTCTATAGGTGTACTTTAGCCTTATAGTATTATTATACACTGACTGGCACGAGAATGAGAGAACCTGGTGTTATAGACTATAAGGGATAGACCGAGTGAGCTTCTCAGAGAGTCTTAGATATTATAAACTACAGGAGGGTAGTACAAGAGAGCTTCCTCATTGAGTCTTGGAAGTTATAGACTATAGGGGATGGACCGAGTGATCTCCCAGAGAGTTTGGATATTATAGAATACAGGAGGGTAGACCGAGTGAGCATCCTCAGAGAGTCTTTCTTTGTTTGAATCTTTTTAAGAATCTTCCTAGGCTTGAGGAGGAATTGACCGAGTGAGCTTCCTTAGAGAGTCTGTGGTATACCTGAGGATATCGGAGGAATTGACTGAGATAGCTTCCTCAGAGAGTCTCTAGACCTTGGGGCGAAGAGGGTTAGACTGTGGGATCTTCCTTAGAGAGTCCCTGACTACCCTAGACTGTAAGAGGAATTGACCGAGTGAGCTTCTCTAGAGAGTCTCATAAATTCGTATGACCAAACCAGAGGGGTTAGGCTGAGTACACTGCCCAGAGGGTTGTGGTACTTATTGGATAGGACCAGAGGGTTTACTTCTTATTAGTTGTTTCTTCACTGTAGTTGTTGGTTGTGGATTAATTGCTGTTGTATATCTTCATGTTACTTCCTATTGTGTATTGTTAAAGTTACTGCTTACTGTACTATTACCTGCCATATACTCACTAACCTTTTGGCATAGATCTTCAGGTGGTTGCCTACTGCGATTTAGTCTCACACACTGTTTGGTCCATGCTTTTTTTCCCGAGAAGACTTTTTTATTGCAGGTATAGACAAGGGAAAGCTCCCTTCGACTTCTGGTACCTGATTGCTTTGGAGCAGGAGAGCATGGGACCAATCTATGGCCTGCGATGCTGAGGAGTTTATCTATTTACCTTTCTTTTGTACTTTGGTTTGGTACTATTGTATTTTCTAGCATTGTGACTTTTTTGGAAGCCTTCCTAGACATATGTATCATGCATCATTTAATATATATATGTGTGCTCTAGTTGTTTATTGCTTTAGTCTTCCGCTGTTTACTTGTGTATGGATTGTTCTGTTTCCTCTGTTTTTTATTGTTTAATTCCAGTGCGTACTCTGCCAATGAGGGCATAGTTTCCCCACTATCACACTCAAGGCCCTCACTTCTAGTCGGAAGCCTCTTCTGTTTGGGGGAATGGGCTTGAGGCCATGTGACCAACTAGGTACGGGGCACCTCTGGGTGTCTTCTGGAACCAGGACGTTACACTCCTCCTCAAGCTTCATATTTTTGATCAACGTCCACCATTGATCAGCTTCACCCTCTATGTGATAAGCAGCCAGGAGAACCTTTTTTTAAAGGTTGGGGCCAAAGCCTCAATTTATTATTTAAATAAAAGACCTCTTTAGTGTGGGTAGAGGGAGACCCATTACATTTCTCGAAGGCACAAGGCCATGTGGCCTAAATACAAGGCTTGAAAGCCCATTATTCGGACTAAAGGACCCCTCGGTGAACAATAATGCTACAGTACCCACGCTGCTACAATACCCGCCGCCACTAAAGTACCCTGCAATAGTGCATCCGCCACTACAGTGCCATCGCTGCTACAGTTCTGCCGCTGCTATAGTGCTGCTATAGTACCATGCTACAATGCTGCTATAGTATCTCAGAAATTCATCCATGCTCAGATTTGATCCCGGGCCTTTTGGATTCCAAGCAGGAGCTCGTACCATTGGGGTACAAGCTCATTGGAAGCTAGGAGAACATTCTCTTGTTCAGAACATTGAAGTATGGAGAAGATCTTTTCAATGGAGTTGTTCCATTGTTCAACGATTGAGGGATCATATGGTCAATTAAAAGTAGGGGGCCTTTGTCTCGTGAAGCTCTGGATAGTGACATGCTCTTTCTTAGGGGGGGGGGGTTGAACATTCCTCTTGAACCATGTTTCTATTCAAAACTTGAGTTAGCTAAGATATAAGTGTGACAAAGTTCGCGATTCGTGCACCCATTGGATTGGGCATCTCATTAGTACAATCATCACATTGATCTTCACATCGGTTGTTATCCCGAGTCCTTCTATTACCAACCATTAGATGGAATAAAAGAAATGTTAGGGTTAACACATAAAGGGTAATACAAGGACAAATCTGATGACTTATAAATAACTCTAATTTTCTTAACATATGAGTCTACTGGATTCAGTCTATGTTATCCATTATTTAATTTCTAACATATATTCATAGGGAATTTTTTTTTGTCCCTTATTAATGGTTCATACTAAAGTTGTGAATTTATCAAATCATATCCCTTGGTAGTGTCATAACCAAGAGTGGAGAAAGGCCCGTTTTCATGCACCGGTTCCTGTTCGAGTCTAGATCAAAGTGGTGTTTTCGGGTTTTACCCCTAGGATACATCTATGCCAGAGCTGCCTCTACCTGCTCGTATCCAGACAGGGATGTATTATCATGATAAACCACTTACTCAATACCCACCAAAACTTAGGTATGTTTTTATTATACTTAGTCTTGTCTCTAAGGCTTCACTAGGGTTTTTTATTCCTAATCCCAAAACTAACTAAACCTATCCTCTGATACCAACTATGACAACACTATTTTTTTTATTTCGAACTTAAACTTGGTTTATTACATAAAAACATCACTTGATACGACACGAAAGATCAAGAGGTCTAGTGTCTTTGGGGATGAGGAACATTACATAACAACTTAAAACATGAAATACAACATCTTTATTGAAAACTTCCTTTACATGACAACTACATTCCCTCGTACTTATCATTTCATGGGATAACCTGAGGACATGCATAAAAAAGGGTGAGCAATAAAGCCCAGTAAGGGAAGAATCATGGAATAACATAAGAAATACAATACATGTTAGACAATAGGAATATCAATAGAGTACAATAGAAGAATAAACATGAAGGTATGATAAAGCATGATAATCATAACATGGAAATGTGGCAACAACACTTAACATAGAATTAGCATGAGCCAAGGCTCAGTGCACATGGAGCATGAGTAAACCCTAATTTCACTTGAAGCATGAGTAAACCCTCATTTCACTTGAATTTTCATGATTAAACACCCAATGCACATGAAGTATCATGATACAATACTTTACCAAATGCATTGCAGCGCTATAAGGGCGCTCCCTTCTTAAACATTTCATTTCATGCATAAGTGTGCCACATGGATCATATAACATGGATTCATAAAAATAATCATTTATTACAAGATAAAAGAATGTGGAATTCATACATGGAACCTTATAATCAATAATTAAATGTTCATAAAGGTGAATACCATTGATAGTGAAATGGGCAAGGTATTCACTACACAATGACATTGGCTTAGAAAATCGGTGCAATTTCAGCAGCGTAACGACATGACGTAAGAATTCATAAGAAATGGTTGATGGGAGAGAAAGGGGTGTCTCATCATATTTATATGACATGGAAAGTAAGGGGGTCATATATGTACATGTACCAACAATTGTAATGGAATTTAGTGTCATGATACAAAAGAAGTGCATGAATGTAAAAGAGGAGAGGTAAATTCCTTTCGGAATTTTGGAATATTAACGGCTTTACATGAGAGGCATTTAGTGAGAGAGAAAGGGGTCTCCCATCATTAAAAAATAAAGAGGGCAGTATGGGGAAGGTTTGAAACCATACCCCAACATTTATAATTGAAATTGAATGGTCATAACAACATTAAGAAAAGGAAAAAAATGAGAAAAGAAGAAAAAACCCATACATGGAAGTGTGCTTCCAAAGGATTGAGAGTGGCTTGAGAGAGGCCTCTTGGGAGATTGGGGCACCTTGGGAGGATTCTAGGGAGAGTATAGAAGAGTTTGGACGAACTCCAAAGGCTTTGAGTGAAGAGAAAGTAGGATCTTGGGTGGGTTTATACAGGAAAGGTGAGGGAATTCTTTATTATTTAGGGTTGGGACACCTCACATTAAAATAATTCAAACCACAAACCATCCCAGGGAATTTGTACATGATTTTTTCCAAAGAGGAGTGGAAATAATATTTTATAAGGCCAAAGTCTGAAATTCTTAAAATAATGGTGTTGCTTATGTGGAGGTGAGTCACACTCCGAAGGAAAACAATTTAAAAATACAAGATGTTTAATAAGCATTGAAGGATCCATTAATGCTTTGTAAAATAAGTCAAACAAACCCAAAATTACATTATTTTAATTGTAAAACATATATTGGCCGATCATAAGGATTATAGTATTTTATTACATCACTATTGGGTCATTATGATGTCATAAAATACATTATATATTTAAACGGAATATAACTTTTACCCAAAAATATGAGTGTCTCAGAAAATTATGAAAAATTCACCATTTAATAATTTCGACCTCCTGATTCTAGAAATAATATTAATTTTATGTAAATAATTTTCTAAAAATTTTATTTTTCACTTTTAAAATAAAGCACCGATATTTATCGAAAATTCATGGGGTTTGACAAAAAAAGCATTCAAACCTTTACAAAAATTTCAATTGCATTCATAAAATTATACGATAATTTACATTGAATAAAAATTAATTTAATAAAAATAATAATATTTTATTAAAAATATTATTTAATAAAAAAATCCATTAATTCATCAAAAAAGATTTCCTAGTTGAATATTATCTAAAAACACTATTTGAGCTTTAAAAACTATTTATAAGGTAACAAAAATAACATGAAAAAATATTCATTATTATATAAAAAAAGAGTGTACACAACCATAATACTATGATATTATTACATAACCCCTTATAACACCCGCATAAGACCAAAAATTATGGTGTGTGATGGTGATAGGCTCTTGGGGTGGCTCGGATAACATTGCTCGGGTGGTAATCTCTATCAACTTCAACTTCTCTCGTAGGTGGTCCCACTCGAGCTTAACCTGTTGAAGCTCGGCTTGGGATTGGTTAAGAGTGAATACCAATGATGCCACCTCTCTTTTGAGTTCAGAAAAATGGGCTTTGTATGGGGCACATCTACTGGATGAGGCCATGGATTCCTTTGTCTGAGTAAATTGGATTCGTTAAAGCCCTATATTTATACTAATCATGTGATCACTATTCAATGACTATATTAGCAACGATCACAATTATTAACATAAAACCAAAGAAGTTGAAATTTTATATAAACATTTTACATAAAGAGACATTTAATTATATCAAGAGGGATTTCCATTAATGAATGTTTGGGTCGTTACACCTTTTCTTCCATGTCTAAAAATAAGAAATATGAAGGAAATATAATCTTTACAAAATTAAAGAATATATACACAATATTTCATTGACGATACCCAACTAATTGGTCAAATAGTTGAAGTGACACTCTTATTGGTTTAAATTACTCAAGAACTAACTTTTGGAAGACACTCATTGGCCAAAGATTTATTCTCACACCTATATTGAATAATTCTCTTTTAAAGTAACATTCACCAATAGTGCATAGAATTGAAAAGATGATAGGGTCTCTCATGTTCGTGGGAAGATTATACTAAATTACTATTGAGAATTATTTTTTAAAATAAATGACTCCTAAGCGTGACAAATTCCTTTTTTAGAAATAAAATATTTCAAAAAATTAATATATTTATGCATTTGAGTGATTACTTTATTGAAAGGGATGTTTATATATAATTGTTTAAAAATTACTACAAACTACTTATATTTCCCTTCAATATTTCTTTGACTCATACTTTATAGTAATGAAAGAGTAAATTTTTATGTTGGAGGTCTGACATATAAATTTTCCTTTTCTGGTTCTACTTTCATGATTATTTTTAGTAGCTTTTTATTCTAAAATTGTTTCTTTACCATCTTCAATTGTGTGGTCATTTTCATTCTCAAGGATTTCTATCACCCATTTCTCATGTTCCTATAGGTTATTTTCCTCCTCATTAAATGGTTGGTGATTTTATAGAACTTTCCCACTTCTAATAACCACTACCTTTTTCTATTCTATTAGGTGTTTCTCAATGTTACTAAGTAATGTACCTGGTAGATGGTTTAATAAGGTCTTTTATATTTGAAAAATTTTGTGATCAGGATTTTGTATGTATGATGTTTTATTTTTCATCTCTATTTTAGTATTAGTATTCCTATGATATTAATTTTGAACAAATGAGGTGTGAATATTTTCAATATTAGACTACATTATTGGGGATTATTATGGTGGTATTTGTGGAGATTATTTGAATTATTGCCTGGATTTGGGGGGAAAGTTTTATTGATTTTTTTATTGTGTTCAAGGAGATGGAACTTGAGCAGGGTAACATTGTGGTCTCTGAAATATTTGTGTTACTTGAACACTCCTATGTTTAAAGTATATTTGGTTGTGTTGTTTTTCTTTCTGTTGGAACAATATCTGTTGTGAGTATTGTTGTGGTTGTTATGGATGAGTTTTTACTAATTGTTGGACTTGTTTATTGTAATTGATGTAATTAAAATAATTATACGAGGGATCCATTATTCCTTCCCTGCAGTATTCATATGGGTACAAACCTCCACACATTTCAAAATATTTAATCCCCATTATAAAATCAAGAGGGGGTTGTGGTGCAATAGGTAATTGAAATTGCTCGATCTTGTTACTAAGAGCATCCACGCGGGATTCAAGGAAAGTTCTCTCCTCCACATGATGAATCCATACCAAGGTGGCCATTAATCCATCTTCCACATATCATAATTATGGGATACCTCGTTAAAAATCACTCAACCCACATTGAGCATCTTAACCATTATTCCACCATCAGTAGTGGCTCAAACTATAATTCATGTAGCAGTTAGATTCCATGATAGAATGTATGAAGTTGAATATAAAAATCACGTTTTTGATGTTTTCTCTTTCAGTTTATCTACTTATATAATTTCCAGGATTCTCAAGATGATTCTTCATTAACCTGAGAAATGTTTTAATGTCATTTTTAAAATTATAGGTCCATATCAGAGGTAATTAATTGCCTAGGAACTTTTTTTCTCGGTCATCCCAAGTTAGTATTGACTAAGGAGCTTGGTTTGTGAGCCAATACTATTCCCAGTCGCATATGTAGAACATGAAGACATTGTGTATAATTTAATTTGAAAATATTTCATGGTTGAAAATGGTGTTAAAAACTATAAAAACATGGAAACATGCTCATGTGGGTCATAACATTAAATCCCACTGAACGAACCCATGTTTTGGATCATGCATATTAGTGCATGTTTTTCTCCAAAAGTGTGCACCTAAACACGAGGGATTATAATTCTATGAACAACCCCACTTATGAACATAAATCCAAAACCCATAATGGCATGATCCTATAATTCTACTCACCAAATATGATTTTTATGCAGTGCATATTGAGCATTCTGATGGTGTGGAAGTGTAAGATCATTGTGATCATCCATTATTAAGTGGCGTCATGCATCAATTTATATATCAATAATTGTATTGAAAATAATTAGTTCTTGCATGTCTAGGATCCTTGAAGGAGTCAATGTACCCTAGGCCATGTACTGGATAGAAGAATATAGATGTATGTTCTAGTCCATGAGTAGAAAATTAAAAAATGAAAAGGGGAAGGTGAGAGAATAATGGGGGAGTGGGTGAGTTATTCTAAAGTTCATTCTTTAGGTCACTGTGCCTAACAAATAGTAATTACATTGAAACGGTGGAAAACTTTGATGCAACCACCCACATCATTGCATAAATGTGGGTGTTGATTAGAAAAGAATTTTTTTACCTCAAACTAAAATTATTACTAGGGTGTAGAAAAGATGTAGTGCATCGTTGAACCAATATGGATAACTAGTATGAAATTAACCATTCCAACAAAACCATTAAGAGGATTCCTCATGATCACTATTCAAGATTTGGGTTTTCTAGAAATATGTAGTTTGGATTTAATTTAGATAACTAATATGGTATTATGGTGAAATTTAACGATCTTAGTAGAATATAATTTTAAATATAGCTAGGAATAGTCCTATGGACTTGGATAAAAACTGATGCAAGGGTCATAAATTAGTTTTAGTCCAACTAATTATATCTAACTATAATATCACTATACCTTGGTATGGATATATCTGAAAATCTAGATGTGTTATGATTAGCTACTTTGAAAAATGTGTAATAGACTAAATTTCATAGTCTACTCAAATCTAATTAAGTAAGGTTCATTTAATTACACCACCCATGGTCAAGGACATGCAAGAGAATGTGAGGAAAAGTTTTTTTAACCTAATTACTAGCTATATAATTACCAAACATCAATTTATAGATTTATTAGGCATAGAAACATCCCTAATATTGACCCTTAACCCTAAAAGTATAATCCACGCATGATGGTATTGGTAAAAAGAAAAGGAATATAAAACATGCTTAGTATATCATGGAAAAATTGAGAAATTAGAAATCCAAAATTCAGAACAAGCATGAATAAAGATAAAAAAATAAAAATAATATAAATATAATAAAACACTCACTAAAAATGAATAAAAAATGAAGGAACAACAATTGTTGATTAAGAAAAACATTGGTATTGAAAATTACTGTCAAGATGGAAAAAATTTCAATGATTGAATAATAGATGTATAATGGTTAAAAAATAAAAAGTATTCGAAAAAATTAAATTAATGATTTAAAATAATGATTTCACAAGAAAAATATGAAAATGGAAGAAAAAAATGAAATTCAATTTTGGCATCTGAACTCTATGTGTGCGGAGGAGTGCCCAAAAATATATAGGATTGAAAATTAATTGATATGTAAATCATCCACAGAGTGTATTGGATGTATGTTTATTTTACATTAAATCTTCACATCATGTAATGTAGTGTTACATCATGTATTTGAGATCCAAAATATCCTCTATAAAATTAGCCCATATCTTTGATTAAGCGGGGTCTCCAATATTGTATGCCATTTAAACTCTTAATGTCATGTATGTGATTCACTTTTAGTGGGTTTTTTATTTGAAATTTTAATGGTGTGTAATGTATGTACATGTCATGTATGTGATTCCCATCATTTAATTTCTTCACAGGTTGGTATGCGGATCTATAGGCTTTCTTTGAATAGGGAATACACATCGTGTATGATGTACACGATGTGTAAAGCCCATTTTCTCCACTTTTCAACATTTTTTCCTAAGAATAAAAAATTACTAATTCCTAGTAAACAAAAAATTAAATAAATTATCGAATAAAACTTTAAGAAACCTATGAGAATTTTCTCCAATATATATTTTAAAATTAATCTTATCAGTGAGCTTAATCAATATAATCTTTCATAATGAAAAACTAGAATATGAAATGTTAATACTTTCCCCAATAAACAAATATAACATGATCACAATCTATCCACTGTGAAATAGTGGATGGTATTATTTCAACATGTCCCTAGTAGAGCATAAGTAGAATAAATTTTTATTGTGATTGATAAATATAAACACTATAAAAACATCATTTAAACAATTATAAATGGAAATACACTTTTTTACATTTAGAATCACATCTGAAAACATAAATCTATAAAATATTATAAAAAATATTTTATTTGAAAATAACCATATAAATCAATAATTGAAGCTTCAAATCCTTGATCAGTAATTACTTTGATAAATTTCATCAAATTTATATAAGTTAAAGAAACATTACTTTCACACTATTGTAGGAAAATTAAAAAAGTAAGACATTTATAAAATGAAGAGAAGATTCATTTTAAAACATTTTTGATAATTAAAACATGTGTAAAATTTCCCTTAATAAATAATTATATAATAGTAAGAACAGTCATTTAATTGTTTTAGGAAAATATTGACAGGAATGAAAAAAATTTAGACTAAGTAGAAAAAAGATGGTTTTCTATAAAAAACATTATTTTAGTATCTATAGGTTTATAAAAGTTGAAAATGTAATGAAAACATATTATTTTGAAAAATTAAAATAGTTTAATAATATATATTGGGTTAAATTTAGAAAATTAAAATAATTATCTCATCGGATACTCAAACCTAATCAATTTTAACCAATGATGATATTGTGAGATAAACACTTACCACTTTGGTAATATTATGCCACATAAAAGAATAAATTCAAATGAAACATTAAATTTTATGAAAATTAGGAAAATAAGTATATCAAATGTTAGAGGGATATTATATAAAACATATAAAAATAAATAGATTCATAATACCAAATTTTCCTAGTGTAGTGGAAATTGGGATGAAATCCTTGACAATTATCATATTAATGGATTAAAAATTAATCATAGTAGTGATTATGCATAAAAAATGTAAATACAGAAAAATAAAATATAAATAGAACATAATATAATCATATCTCATTTCATAAATAATCTTGTCATAGCATAGTCAGCGAGGTAGAAGTACAAACTAATAAATTGATATTAAATTAAAAAAAACCCTATACATCGAGTCTGACCCATCACATATGTTCCATTACTTCATGAATTTTTAATGAATGATAATTATTAACTTTCATAATAAAATTTTAAATTTTATTATTCATTTTATTTTATTTATTACCGTGTTTTATATAATTACATAATCAATTAAATTCCCGTCATACGTTTTGATGATATTCATCTCATATGTCAAAAATGACATTACGTGGTTGATAATAGTCAATGAGGTAATTAATAAAAAATATACATAATAATAATCCTGATAAAATTATCTTTTTTATACATTAAATATAATTTGAAAATCATCCATGAATTATATATAGGAAAAATAAACTATGTTATAATCATAGGGATGGTTGGTTATATATACGCGTGAGTAATGTTTCAATTTTTTTAAAATCCTAACGGAAAGAAGGTATGTATTTTTATATCATAAAATAATGATAATTAAATCATAAATATTGTTTTATTTTATCTAAACATGCATATATATATATATGATACATGTGATTTAGTTATAAAAATTTATCACATAGATTTGTGGAGGTGATAATCCACACATACACATGAATGACACTATTATTCTTCAATGGAATGAAGGGTATGTAAGTATATTTAATATTATATTTTAATAATAATAAATATTTAATCCATATAAAACATATACATTATATTCATCCTAATAACATTATATTATAGGATGTGATGAAAAAATGAATAACATTGGTTTCTGAGGTAGTAGTCCACTATACACATGAACGACTGTTTTATTTCCCGTTAAATGGAAGAGGATATAGATATATGTTGTGTAATTATTATAATAACATCCTTGTATATGGTATATAATTATTTTATTATATCAAAAAGGCTTAAAAATATTTTAATGAGGTTGAAGAAGAAATAAATTAAAAACACTCAGTTAAGAGTGATACTTCTTCTTCATAAAATCTTTATAGGTTTACCCTGAAATCCTTCCCATGAATGTTTTACAATAAAATAAAGGACTATATGATGTGGTAAGCGAAGTAAATAAGGTATTTGGGAATGTATTGGATGAAAAAATTATAATGGACCATAATTTTCATACATAGATATTATATATTTTTAGATAAGTATTCATTACATAACATAAAAAAGCATGCTAGAATAGTATGGGTGTAGTGCATTTTGAAAATTGGTAATATAGACAACTAGTTCATAAAATATATAAATAATCTCAAAATTATTTCTTTATAATTAAAATATTTTTTTTTCAAATCATACATAATACTTTTCTTCATAACATCGGGAAATGAAACATAATAAATGGTGAGCACATATTCTCAGAAAGGGTGAACAATGAAGATAACAAATATTTCATAAGAATAATATTAGAATTAGGGTATAAGAACAAGACAATTTTTTTGTAAATTATACCCTATATATAGTAGATCATAATCATGAATGATGGAATAAATTTTAGAATATTATAATGCATTAATCATGATGAAATCTAATAACATAAACTGTGACCATAATATTGGCCTAATACATTGAAATTTCGGAATACATATAAACATAGAAAATAATTTCCCTATTAGTTAATGATCAATTCCAAGACCATCATAAGAGAAAAATTAATATAATAAACTAGGTTCACTCCATATTCCAACCCTATGTTACTGAATGGGGATCACATCCCATTCTAGCCCTATGTTACTGAATCAGGTTCACTGATATTCTAGCCCTTTATTACTGAACTCAGTTCACTCCTCTTTCTAGTCCCATATTATTAGACCACATTGACTCCCATTCTAGGATTGTCTATATCATGAGATATAAATAATTACCCATTATGTTAGAGGGAGATATTGGTACCAACTTTCACATACAGAAATAATACATATGTGTTCCACAAGAACATAAATCATTCCCCATATCAAAACCCACAAAAATAAATGGGTTTGATTTAAATTTCATCATAGATTAACTCATTTTAAAGTAAAGGGATTTATAAACATAATTATTTCATAAATATTTACTATCTAAAGAAATAATAAGTATGGTATCCATTTATCATAACCCCATTAAATCAAAAGTAACATCAAATAATGTTTTCTTCGATGGAAAATAATTTCAAAATATCACTTAAAATAATTCTGTAGCAAACTATCCTTTCCATTTTGGAAATATTTTTTTATTAAGAATACATGAAATTAAAAAGGATAAAATTTTCTATGAAAAAATAATTTTAATCTTATATAGGAATCATAAAATCTTTAATGAGTCATGAATGTGGGAAAATATTCTTATTCTATATAAGTTAATAAAACATTCATTTCATATTTTGTTGGTAAAGTCACACAATAAATTTTTTCAAAAATGGAAAAAATATTCCTTTGAAAATATTTTGTAAAAATTATATCATGGAAATGGATAACATAAAAAATTAAAAACGTAATATTTAAAAGCTTTTAGAAAACACTTTTATAGAACATGGACTAGTAAGATAAATATTACCCAACATATACTTAAATATAAACAATCTCAAACTATTATGAGACTATTAATTAAACCCTTACTAACTTGGTACCATTTAAATTGTAAGCCCCATGAAAGAAACAAATTTATATGGATATTTTAATACATTAATTATTTAGGATAGTACACATAAGATAATTTCATGGGTAGTATACACAAAACATTAAAAAAACATGTAGTGTATAAGGCATGTATCCCATAAAAATATTAGTGAGATGAAAATCCCTTAACCCAATTATTGCCTTTATTTATTCACATTAAAACCTAATTTATTATAAATATAGATTAATTATAATTTTATTCAATAAAAAATAATTTTATCAGTCCATTAATTAATTATTTATATTATATTATCATTAGTTTATTAATATTTTGTTTTTAAAATTACTGTTCTGGGTGATAACTGCTTCGTTCTCCAAGCATGTTTCGGTTTGGTAGTATTGATCCTTATACATTGATCATAGAATTATAATTTATAGATTGTTAATAATGGTATAAAAATAATATATAATAATTATATACAAATTTATAATCATTCATATAAACCAGAAATATAAAAATAAATTACATCGCTCATGGAGACGGTAGGATGTACGTACACATGAAGACTGTTTTCATTTTCTTGATTAATGGAATGAAAGAAAGGTAAATAATAATTCATATTAAAAACCATTATTATATAAAAAATATCTAATATATTCATTCAAACCATTATAACACACATCCATAAAATATGGTGATGAAAAAATGAATTATATCACTTTTTGGAGACTGTAACACTTACGTATGCACAATCGATACTATCACTTCTTGTATGATGAGAAAGAGGGTGTATAATGGTTTTTTAAAAATCATAATAATATATAATAATATTTGGGTTATATTATTTATTATTTAATGACAAAAATAACTAATTTATAAGATTTAATAAGGAGTAGAAAAAGAGTGATCAGTTAGAGCGATTACATCTTCTTCGAATTTTTTTCTTTGGATCTCATCTAATGGGAACTAGGGTTGGTCTTTTATGAATACCATACCCTAAAATATGTGGATATGGAATTTTAGAAGAAATATTTTTAGTGTATAGTTAAGATAAAATCTCAATGTTGTGTAAATAAGTGATGGAGAAGGTTCCCTTTTATAATTGAGGTGAGGGGAACTTTTGTAATTTCTCATAGGATTAAATTATAATAAATTCATTTTCTATCCAAATGAAACCAAATGGAAATGGATTAGAATATTAGATAATATAAGGTTATAATATAATCAACCCATATAATTTAGACTTGTCTTAGGGTAATTTTAAACCTTATCAGTTTGATTATCCTTTAGTTAACATATTTTAATATTAACTACAACAAAAAAATAAATATTAAAAGGTTGTAATTTTTATTATACAGTGTCAATTGAACCATAAATGGCCAATTTATGATATTTTATACAATAAAATACCACATTTGAACTTATTTATTATTTTTATTATTTTTAAATAATTTAATAAAATATTATTTTCATAAAATATTATTAGTGTCAATTTTGACACTACTCATTATATTAACTTTAATAAAATCATGAAAACAATATTACATTGAAAAATACCATTCAATAAACCCCCAATATATCATAATCAACTATACATTTTTTTATCACCATATTTAATTCATATTATATTTAGTTCTAATTTTTTAATATCATTTATTTGATTTTTTATTAATTGAATAATTACGGCATCATCATTGTGTAATTATTTAAGGTAAGTTTTTATCCCTAAAAATTAAAAATAAATAACCATTACTTATATTAATATATTATATTTTATAATAATATTTTTATTTGAATATAACGCTTATAAAACTCCATATTAAAAATGTTAAAGTTATACAAAATAGGAGTCTGAAATCTTGTCAGTTTCTTTTATTTTTAATAATATCTAGGTCATTTTCACAGACAAGTGTCAACTAAATAACTCAGTTTCCAACCTGAGGTTTCAAGGTGTGAATTAAAATTATACAATATTAAATAGTTTTGAAAATGTACCACCTTATCACTTATTCTTAATCCATTTTAACATGTTTTACCCTTTAATGAGGTAATAAATTTTATCATAGTCACTATTCATATTGACTAAAAATAACAGTGAACAATTTACTAAATTTAGAACCAATGATTTCGAATATATAATAAAATTTTCAAAATTTAAAACACTGAAGATGAAGAATTTAATTTAAAATAAAAACGGCCAAACCCAATGAAAAATAGTATTTTGGGGAAATTATCTTTTAAAATATAAAATGTGTTTATACTAAATTGAAGTATAAAATCCACTAAAAATTTATTTTTTGGTTATTTAAAATCAAATCTACTGAATATTAATTTTATTTTAATTTGAAACATAATTTTACCTAGTAAATACAATAAAAGAAAATACATTTTTTATTAAAAATCAATATATGTCACTATTCCCTAAAAAATAGATGTTTTTAGAAAATTATCAAAAAATAAATTTAAGATAATTTTTACATTATGAATTCCAAAATGTTTTTTATTTTTTAGAAATAATTTTTTTTCAACATATACAAATTAATATTCAATATTAAAAATAAAAAATATCTCATTTTTGAAGAATAAAGTGACATTAGTAAAAACTTTGTGATAATTTTTAGAAGAACTTACCAATAACATAATATTGAGTTGGACCACTAAATTTATTCCATAAATTATTTATTAATATTTTTTCCATCCAATTTAATGTCTAAATTATAACAATCATATAATATTTTAATAATACTTTCATCGTTCATCTAAACATGCTATTACATGTAACACAGGCTATAAAATAAATGAAATCATTTAAAAATATATTTAATAAAAAAAATTTGTGTGTTATATTACACCCCCTTAAAATTTAACCTCTCCCATAAAATTTATCTCGGTTATCAATTGTTTAATATATTAAAATTTCTTCATCGAAAACCACATCATAAAAATGAATAATAAATCATCCCTTAAAAAGGGAAAGATGGAAACATAAAGGTTACCAGACGTAACACATAACAAGGTTTTTTGATAGATAAAACTTAAAAATATTTATTTTTAATTGAAAACTAATCCCCAAGAAAATATAGAGAGTGATAAAGAATATGGTCAAGATATGGTTAATGACTACAAAACCATAGGCAAAATATGTCTAAAAACGGCCATTAATATCATAAAAAATGGTGATAATATCATAACATTTAACTTCAAAATACTTTTAAAAGATTTAATTACTTTATTTAATTTTATAAGTACATTCCCACTCTTTTGTTGTGCCTTGATCAATTTTTTCTTCACCTCTTAGTCCATGAAATGAAGCTAAAATTGTAATGCCTAAATAACTAGTGGGTAATAAAATCCATATTGTGATTACAATTCATTCATTATGTCTCTAGTTATCATCATACCAAAATGGTTAGCACAGGTTATCCAATAAACGTAAATATTGAAATGGTGAATTAATACATTAATCTTTAAAACCTCATGAAAAATTTAACTTAAAAAATTTCATAAATGGTTACCTTTATAAACCTTCCAAAAGATTAAAATCCAAAAGTTTTGAATGAAGGGTACTAAATTTCAAAAATAAAAATATCATTAATCTCCCAAACAAGTTGATTTAGCTCATAATTATCACACCCCAAACATGGGATGGCCATTATCATGTACTATCATGAAACATGGTAATAACCTAAATTACCCTAAAACCATGGTGGAAACAAGAATTCTATAAAACATTAACTCTATCAACATATTAAAAATAAAAAAATTCTATTCTATATACATGATATCATAAACCACCTTGACATCTTATTACTAATTAGTTTGAAGTTCATCAATACTATCCCATTTATTTTATCACGATTAAACATATATTTTCCCATTATTATCCCAACATCATTAATATATTAAGGTTTATAATTCCCTTCTAATATATCCTTACCACAGGGTGACCAGTACCATTTAATATATTCTTTCACATACTTATGAAAAACTACAGCAGACCAATCCATAGATGTTTCATTATTTCATAATACCATAAAAGTACTTCCATAACATTATTATCCAATTATAACATATAAACACTCATTAATTACACCACATCATTTTCATACAATGTATCTCCAATAGTGATCGACTGATATTTCAAATTGAATTTGGGATTAAGATGATGTGGACGTTGATCATCATCATTAAACCACATATTTTGTCATTGGTTTTCATAATGAACATTTTTCTTACAATTGAATCATTGAAGTGTGGGAGGTGTATTCTGTGCATCCTTCTCAGTATTTGTATCAGTAGATAAATTTTTCCAATCACTTTTGAGTAATTTTCCCGGTGACTTTATTTATAACAGTTAATTCATTTAATAGACCCTTAAGACAATTTCCTCCACATTTCATTTCATAGTTTAAGTGTGAAGTAAATATCAGGTTATTTTACCCATGGATTTTAGATTTTCCTTTAAACCCTATAATAATTTTCAAATCAAAACAAGGATATTGATATGTAAATCCAACCTTCATTTACACCTTGATGGAATATCAGAAGATTTATTCATAGTATTTGATGTCTCTTATAGATAACACCATTTAGAGACTTGGTTTTAAGCCACTAAAGAATCAATCATCCTTACATTCATGTTTTATAATAATGAAAAAATCCCACCGTTTAAGTATTCTAAAATTTTCCTAATAGGTTCCAATGGATTCATTGTCTCTTTCCTTTTACTCGAGTAATTCCTTCTCTATTTTCATATGAAGAGTACAAAGAAGTTATTTATTGGAAATTAAGTTCTTGAACTCATCCCATTTCATAGATTAAATTTAATATCATTTACTCATAGTACTGATAACATTCCACCATTAATATGATTTAACATCTAAACGATAGATAACCAAAATGAATTTATCATGTTTTTACCATTATAGAACCGAAAATATCATTTCATTGGTACCAGTCCATTTGCTAGTCACTGGTGGATTAGAAGACCCACTGAAAGAAGGTAGAAACTACCTAATTAGGAATCAAAAAAAATATAGTTCCTTACATTGATCATTTTTAATTCCAACATGATGCATATCTTGATAATGTTGTGTGAACATAGAAACAATATTTTTAATTCCTGATCCCATAACATTTCGTTTATTAGGAAGATAAATATTTTATTTTTTGTTGCATTCAGTAATAATGTGGTTCCTTTAGGTTCCATCCATAAACTAAAACCAACAAACATAGTGTGAGAAGCATTAATACTAGTGGGGGAACCACATAACCAAGGTAAATTAATTTAAATCAATAATATCTCTAGTTTAACTATAGGTTTTTCATGATCATTACCAAAATTCTATGATTGTAACCTATACATATATTTATCCCTAGGGATCTCACTAAGGTTTTCTTGTCCGAGTTTCTAAATCTTAACTAATGCCAAGCTCCAATACCAACTATAAGATACCAGACTATCATGTATAGATATTACATATTATTAGATGAATATCCTTTATATAAAATAATAGAACCATGATAGAATAATATGTTTTTGGGGAAAATGGAAACATGGAAACATAAACAACTGGTTCATAAAACATCTTCATCTTCTCCCACTTATTCTTTCATAACTAAAAAACCTTTTAACATTCCATACATAAAAAGTTTCTTCATAACCTTGGGAAAATAATAATAATAATGAGTAAGATTAGATACTTAGTTATGGTAAAAAATGGATATATAAAAATATTTAATAAGCATAATATGAAGGTATGGGTATAAGAACATGAACATAACATTTAGAAATTATATCATGCATATCAAAGAACATAATCTTGAATGATGGAATAAATCTATTCATATAGTAATACATGAATCATAAGGAAATAAAAGAACATGATACATTGGTATAATATTAATATAAGACATAAAATATTTGGCATACACATAAGCATAAAAAATAATTTTCTTATTAGTTAAGGCTCACTGCCTAGACCATCATAGTGGAAACTATTATTTATTAAATCGGGTTCACTCCACCTTCCAAAATTTTATTACTAAAATGGGTTTTCTTCATATTCCATCTCAATATGACTTAACCGGGTTCAATCCTATTCCTTCCCTATATTACTGAACAAATTTAACTCCTCATTCAAGTTATGTATTATTTAATTTGGTTTACACTTTGTTTTATCCCTATATATCTCATTAGATATAAATATTTTCCCAATTAATTAGAGGGAGATATATATCCCACCCATAATATACTAAATACAATATACAAGTGTTTCCGAAGAACATGAATCATTCATTATATCATAACCCATGAAAAGAAGTGGGAATTATAATGATTTCATGATAGAATTACTCATTGAAATTTAACGAGATTAAAAAACATCCAGAAATCATAAAAATAAAAAATCTAATGAAATAATAATGATGATATACTTGGACAATATCCCTAGTAAATCATAAGTAACATAAAATAATGTTGTCTTAGAAGTATTCTTTTGAACGATGACTTGAAATAATTATTTAGGAAAATATTATTTCGATTTTGAAAACATTTTTTATTGAAAATAAAAGAAATTACGAATGATTTTTTAATATAACCCTTTAATCATTTATAAGAAGCTTCAAAACATTAAGGCATCATGTAATATGGAATATAATCTCATTATATATTAGTAAAAATGAATTCCTTCCATATTTTTTTTGCTAAACTCACAAGATACTTTATTGGGAAAATGATAATTGTATTCCTTCACTATTGGAAAACTAACCTTTACCCATGGATCTAAACCTTGGGTGTATCCCCTAAAACCGTCGGTATAGGCTATACACATGGTTTTCAAAAATTTGTCTAGTTAAGGCGTTCGTATAGATTTGAGCTATACCCATTGTCTGAAAATTGATACACCCATGGTTATGAACCATGGGAATAGGTGTATGGGAAATTTTCAACCATTTCAACCAGACTATTCCCATATTTTGTGAATAGTAGATATAGGATTTAATTAAAAACCTCCAACATGATTCGAAACTCGGACCCATTCTTTAGAAACACTACACCCAACCACTTCTAAAACTTTGGTTATACATATATAAATATGTTTTTTACTTATATATATCTTTATAAACCATGGATATATGAGGAAAACCATTGGTAAAGGTTTTCTCAATAAAATGTTTCTATTCCTGTGGAATTTTCTTTTGATCACGCACTTACATGGGAAAGATATACCCCAGGTTTATGTGATCTATGGGTATATGTTTTTCACCCAAACCTATACCCACAGTTTTAGGTAATATATGGGTATAGTTTTGACTTGTACCCATAGTTGTTTGGAGAACTGTGGATATAGGTCTTGAATCGAACCCTATACCCACATTTCTACAAAAACTGTGTGTATAAGTTCCCCTCTAGCCACAGTTTTCGACCAACCATGAGTATCGGTTAAAAATTACAACCTAAACCCATAGTTTTCATAAAATGTTGGTATATGTTTCAAAAGATTCTATAAACACATAGTTTTGGGAAAACCATTGGTATAGGTGTGACCTATACCCACTTTTTTCCCAAAACCATGGGTATAAAGTCATCTTCCAATAGTGTTTTCAAATCATTTTGCAATAAGTATAACATGGGTAAAAAGGAATTAAAAAATTCATAGGGGATTATTACAAACCACTTAGAAAATATTTTTAGAAAACATGGACATGTAATATAAATATTCCGATGTGGATGCTTAAATATAGAAAATCTCGAATAATAATGATATTGTGAAATAACCCTATATTATTTTGATATCATTTTAATCATAAGACCCATGAAAGAAAGAAACATATATGGATATTCAAATCCCATAATTTCCAGGAAAATACTAATAAAATAAATTCTTGGGTAGTATATAATTCACACAAAAGAAAAATTTAGCGTATAAGGTATGTATCTTATTGAAATAAAAGTGAGTTGAAAACCCCCTTCCTCAAGTCTTCCATTTATTTTCTCATGTTCAAACCTAATATTTAATAATTTTGGATTAATTATACTTATATTTTATAAAAGAAAATTTATCATGAAATATATTATTTATTTATAACATATTATAAACATTTTATTAATAATTTGATTTATTAAAATAATTTTTCATGGTGATAAGTGCTACATTTTCTAAGCATGTTTTGGTTCAAAAGTCTTTGTCCTTATACTTAGATCTTGAAATAATCATTTACATATTTTCAATAATGGTATAAACATAATATTTAGTAATTATTAACCTAATTATATTAATTCATAGAAATAATAAATATAAAAATTAATTACTCTGTTCAAGGAGATGGTAGGCTGTACGTACGCATGGCCATTGTTTTTAGTTTTTTGATTTAGGTAATAAAAGAGAGGTAAATAATAATTAATATTTAAAAAATAATCATTACATAATATATATCCTATATATTATTTAAAACCATTATGATACCCATCCATAAAATAAGGGGACGAAACAATGAATTGTATCTCTTCATGGAGATGGTAAGCCGTATGTACGCACAAAAGATACTTTCACTTATTGTTTGATAAGAAAGAGGGTGTATAATGGTGTGGTAATAATCATAATATCATTTAATAATACATAGTTCACTATAGTTATTATTTTATAATAAATATAAAATATTTATATGAGGTAATAATTAGTACAAAAAGAAAGTAATCAGTCAGAGTGATTACCTCTTCTTCAAAACATTTTCTTTGGATCTATAATAAATGGATATGGAGTTGATATTTTTAGAATATAAAAATGTATAGAATATGGATAGATAATTTAGAATATGAATTTTATAGTATTATTGAGATATAATGCTAAATGTGGGGTCAAAAAGTGATGGATGAGGTTCCCCTTTTATAATTTAGGTGAGGGGCACTTTTGTAATTTCTCAAAATAATAAAGTATAATAAATTAATTTTCGTTCCAAATTCTCCAACATGGAAGTGGATTATAATCTAACATAATATAAGGTCATAATATAAAAAAATATAATTTATACATTTTTTGGTGTTATTTTAATCCATATCATTTTTATTAACCTATAGTTAACCTATTTTAATTATAACTACATTAATAAAATTTTCAACATTAAAATGTTTTAATCATTACTTATAAAGTAAAAAATGACCATAAATTTCCAATTTATGATATTTTATACCATACCTTATACACTTTTTCCTAATTTAGTATATTTTTATTATTTTGATGCAATTTAATAAAATATTATTTTCATAAAATATAATTAATGATAATTTTGACACTATTTATTACATTGGATTTAACAAAATCAATAAAACATGATAAATTAAAAATAATCATTTAATACACACATAAAATTTTATAATAATATTTCAAATTATTGGATCACCTTAATTAATTCATATTATATTTATTTTATTATTTGAACAGAATTTATTTGATTTTTTTAATTAAATAATTAATTTATCATTGTTGTGTAATTATTTAAATTACTATTTCACAACATAAAATTAAAAATAAATTTACATGATGTATATATATCTTTTATAATTCAGTAAAATATTTATATTCTAATATATCCTCTGGATAACCACATATTAAAATGTTATAGTTATAAAAATTATGAATATGACATTTTTTAATTTTTGATGACATTAATAATATCAAAGTCATTATCATATACAGGTGTCCATTAAAAAAATTATCAACATTATTTTTATAGGTAGAATTAAATTATTCAAATAATAAATAGGATGAAAAATAACAGGCTTATGACTTATTCTTAATCCATATTAACCCATTTCACACTTCACTATGTTAAATTTTTTTACCATAATTACAATTCATATTGTAAAAAAATTGATATATTTACTAAATATAAGAAAAATGATTCCAAATATGTAATGCTTTTTTCAAAATTTAAAACACATAAGGTGAATAATTTAATTTATAATAAAACCAAAAAAATTCAACGAAAACAGTTTTTTGGGAAAATTCCCTTTTTAAATATAATTTTTTATACAATATTCAAGTATAAAATACACTTAAAAACAATTTTTTGTTTATTTTCAATAAAAATTAACTGATTAATGTTTTAAAGTAATGAAAAACATAATAATACACTGTAAAAACTTTATATGAAAATAAATGTTTCTATAAAAAATTTTATTTTTTACTATTCCTTTAAAAATAAATGTTTTCTGAAAACTATCAAAACTATTTTAATATAGTTTGACATTATGAATTCAAAATTGAAATTATTTTCTTTAAATATATTTAATATAACTTCTATAAATTAATATTCACTCATAAAAGAAGAAAAAAAACATTTTTGAAGAAAACTTATTTTTAATGAATAAAGTAACTTTACTAAAAAAATGTGTGATCATTTTTCTAATGACGTAAAAATAAATTCATATTGAGTTTTACCTGTATATTTATTTCATAAATTAGTATTTCATATTTATTCCTACAAATTTAACAACTAGTTTATAATGAACATATCATAATTTACTAATATTTCATGGTTCATCGAAACTTGATATTATGTGCAACACAAGCAATCAAAGAATTAAAATTCTTTAAAAATATATTTCATATAAATATAGTGGTTTTAAAAAATGATCTTGAAGTGTGGAGAGATGATAATAAGGGGTTCCCTTTTATACAAGAGGGTATGAGAACTTTTTGAATTCCATAAGGTATTAAGTTCATCTAAATTAATTTTAATTATAAAAATATTTCCAAAATGATATTTTTATATTATAGTGTGATCATGGGTATAAATAAACTCATAAAATAATTTTTTTACATTTTAAACTACTTCTTTCACCCTTATCATTTTGTTAAACCCCACCATTAACCCTTTTGATAATTAATATCATGTTAATGATTTCTACCCCTTAAGTGTCCATAATGGTATAATAAAAGCCCAAATGACTCATAAATGGACCATTGCTGATGTTTTAAATCATATAGATTTTTTTTTCAAATATATATATTTATGGATTTTAAAACATTTAATAAAATATTATTTATTTTAAAATAATATTAATGTCACTTTTAAAATATTTACTGAATATGGATTTAAATACATCAATAAAAAGAGGGAATTCAAATATAGTACTTTAACACTTTCATATAATGTAATAAAGTTCTATAAATGTCTTGAGATATATTTATTAACTCATATTATATCACTTTTAATATTTTTATAATCGTTAATGTTTTTATGTTAATTGATGAAATATTGTGTCTGTGTTGTGTAAACATTTTAGATAATTATTTCACCTCAAAAAATAAAAAATAAACTACAATGATTAAAAATTTATTAATTTTTAAAATAACTAATTGTAACCAATCCTAACCAATGTTAATCCTTATGTCAAAATTTTATTATTAACAAAATAAGAAGAATGCAATTTTTTCTTTTCTTTAAATAAAATAATATAATGGTCAAAATCACAGCCATATAGATACAAAATCTCATATATATTGGAATATTGGATGATTATGGATGAAATTGGTTCATCATATGAAAGTATGGAATGTTTTAGGGCCATTTTAGGGTTCTTATAATATTTTTTGACCTTAATTACTTGATTTACCCTTTCCATAGTGACACTTATTTACTATGGTTACTATTCATAAAGAAAAATAATAATAGAGAACTATTTAAAAAAATATTTAACTAATGATTCCAAATATGGAATACATTTTTCAATATTATATTGCTATAATATGATGTAATTAATTTAAAATTAAAATGTAGAATACAATAAAAGTCCATTTTTTAGAAAAATACATTTCTAGGCATAAAATTTGTTTAATACAAAATTCAACAACAAAATTGAATAAAAATAAAATTCAATTAGATTATTAATAATATAATAGAACTAATTTTTCATTTTAATTATTTTAAAATTAAATTTATCTCTGTAAATTCTTGAAACAAAAATACTGTTTTTAATGAAAATCGGTATTTTCACTATTCATTGGAAAAAGAATCTTTTCAAAAAATCTGAAAATTTCAATCTAAGATAATTTTGATATTATGATTTCAAAAAATATATTATTTTTATAAAATAAAATTTAAAAAAATTTTACACATTAATTATAATCTTTTCTCACAAAACGCAATAAAAATCATTTTTGAAGAAACCATATTTTTGAAACATTATATAAGTTTTCTAAATTTTGAGTTCTTATTGCCAAAACATTTGTCAATGAATATTTATTTATTTGGTCCAATATATATATATATATATATACATATATGACATAATTTGGTTAATACCATTCATACCCTCTAATTCAACAGCTATGTTACAATGCTCATATTTATATAATAATCTTTTTTGGTTTGTTTGGGCACAATGTTACATGTCATATAGTATATCCAAAATATTTTTCATTAAAAGTATCAGGGTGTTATATAAAAATATCTATATATTTTGTTTCACTTGGTTTTATTTTTCATTAGTTCAAGTTAAAAAATCATTTACTAGATTGTATCTATCAATATTTACCTATTCCAATATGGTAGTGGGACAAACATTTTATGGACATTATGATGGGATTTCCTAGTCCACTCTTGAAGTGTGAAAATATAGGGTTATATTAGTTAAATTCATGATTATGATATACTTCATAGATAATATATAGATGAAAATGTTTAAGAAACATTGATCGTTTTATGTTATAGAAGTTGTTAAGCATTATGTAGCTTATAAGCCTATCATTTAAAATAGAGATCTTATTTTTTACATCATAATTCTCGAAGGAACATTATAATTTCTTATATTTTCAATTGAGTAATAAATTGATTTAATATTAAAAGATAAATGGGTAGAATTAATGTATTATATAAATTTTATTGGTTATGATTCAAGATTATATGCTTGATTTTGGATGATCTTGGGAGGGCCATTTTTTCTTGGTAGGTTTTCCTATATTTATAATTACCAGTCTTTAATTAATATTACCCCTTTTGAGGAATTATATTATTGAACGTTTTGATCATTTTTATAAAGGGTTTAAATTGGTAAATGGTCATTTTCTATTATAATATTGGAACAATAGAAAACACACATGTTTAATGCTAATCAATGATGTTGTATGCTAATTAACATGGAAAAACCTAGTATTTTAAAAATTTTGAACATGAATTTTCCAGCGTGTATATACATTTACTGAACTATAATTCACTATAATATATATATAAATTTACCACTATAATATATGGGTAAATTTTAGATTCTTTAATATATTTTGGAAGAGGCATATTTACAATAATTTCACATATGATATAATTTAATATGTAAAATCTTTCTTATATATAATTTAGGGAGATATAATGTGAATACATCTCAGGTTATAAATTTTAAAAAAATTAATTTAAACCATGAAATAAATTTATTAAATTATTTTTTCCAACATCAGATAAATATGAAATGGGTATAATGGGAATGTACATTCCTTTAGTTTGAGGGTTCTGGAAACATGGAAAAGACCATTGGGAAACATATGAGGGAGAATCTCACTTGAAATTTTAATGATATGTTCTCTTTTGAGAAAATAGAGAAAATACTTAGTATAACTATGCCCTTATAGTTGGGATAATAGTGAAATCCATATTTTTGTTTTTATTTATAGGATTATAAAATTATTTATATTATTTTAATGAATGGTGAGTACCATAGGATATATAAAAATGTATTTATAATTAAATATCCATAATATATTTTTAGTTTCATTATTATGAGTTTCATATTATCGAATTCGATTTGGTAGGCGATATTACATTATTTAGATGAATTGAAATGTTTTCTATGAATGTTAAAATGTAAATATTATTAAAGTAATTTGATTAAATTTTATTATCTAATTATGATATATTATTTTTTTGAAATTTTGTTGAAAAAATACCTATTTTTAAAAACAAATATTGTAGATATTTTAGAGTTTTTATGTTGGAACTATTTCACTAGGGAAATAATTATTTTCAATTAAAAAATAGAATAATTAAATTTATATTTAGTAATTTGGTTTAGGAAATTCCACCATATAAAATTTAAATAATGAATTTTTTTTTGTAAATATGAAAAAAATAGAATACAATTTTGATATGAAAATGTAGCTTCACTATATAAATAAATGAGTTTACCATGTAGTATTAGTTAAAAAATTATTATAAGGTGATTATAAATATGGAATTAAACTGCACTATTTTTACACCTATTTCATATAAATATTTTACAATATATATGTTAACTGAAACAATTATATAGTGTAAGATGTTGTGATTAAAAAATTTTGAAGTATGGATAATTTTTTGAATTATCAACATAAAATATAGATATAATTTGACCCATTTATATGAATTATTCAATGTTTTTGTAGAAATTCCATGTAAAAAAACTTTTATCTTTGATATTATTATATTTGAGACATAAAAATATGTTTTTTAAACATTTGTATTTAATAATGAAAAATCAACATGGGGTCTTTCCACTATTTGGATATTTCTACTCCAACAATTTCTTCTTATATATGCCTAGACTAGTCCATTACATGGGACTCATGAAAGGATTCAAAGGTGTCGTGCCACTCACCAAAAGTCAAGTTCTTAGTTAGAATCAGTTAAACATAATGTGTTCTAAAATATCATGGGTCATGGAGAAATGGCACTGGGCCCTACCAAATATGCACATTCCCTGAAAAAGCATCCCATGGGAGTGTAATAAATAAATTTAATATTAAATAATTATTTAAGGGTGATTTTTTATAGTTATTGATCTTTCATACTATTAAGATATTAAAATTATGAACAAGTGGGATTCTTAAGAAATCACTTTTTGATAGTTGTATTCAATCTACTCATATATGGGAAATTCCTTATGTATGTTTTCTTTGGATTTTAAATAATGACTACTTATGTATGATATGATATAAATATTTATATATGGGTTTTATGTAAATATTTGACAAAAATAAAAACTTTTTGGGGGAAATTTTGTTTTGAAATCCATTATAGGTTTCAATTGGCGTGTTTTAATAAAATAGGTTAATTAATGATTGATGATGCATTTCATTAATTATTTTACAAGGTTTGGTTGTTTTCATTAAATTTATTTGAAATATAGTTTAACATAATGGTTCTTGATGGTGATTTTAAGTGATAACACATGGGTTCTTGGATTAATCATGGAAATGGTGTTTTAATTATTTATATAAAATGTGAAATTATATTTTTATTTTGGGGTTTTATTATTTTTAAAAAAACATTGGTTATATTAGTTTTCTAAGAAGATACCATATGATTGGTGTATTTTGGTAAGAAATATTTCATTAAGACTATCAGTTTCTATTATTTAAATGTTAGGTGGTAGGTGTATAATTAATTTATGACGTTACCAATTCAATTTGAATTAGTGAGTGATGGTTCATCATAGTTGGGATTCAATGAACAGATTTTATATATCCTTATGGTTTTTAGGAATCATTTCCTTTTATAATTTTAGTAAAAATTATCTTATATATCAGAAAGTATTCCTATAAGAATCATGATTTGTTTTATTTTGGGTTTTTATGAATTAATGGTGAAATATGTAAGAATTATTACATAGTGGGTCTTCACTATTAGTATTTAGAAAAATTGGTTAGTTGTATTTTATAATAACTTTTTCTAAATAAACTATGAGAATGTGGAGATATTAAGAGGTAATTTATTTGATAAATTTTTTGTTTTAATCTATTTTAAAACATTTATTTCCATTGGATTTTTGAATTACCCATTTCTGAGACTACATTAGAGTCATTAGTGAAATCCTTTTGAGCTTAAACAAACATCATAAATGTGAAATCTTGTGAAAATCTATATAGTATTGGATCTAATGCAAAAAAAATAAAGAGTCCATTATTCATTAGTGCCGTGATATTGCAACACCACAAAAAGTTTATGAAACATTTATCTTTAAATAATTTTATTTATTCGACATCTTTTGTTATACACAACACCGAGTTTAAACAAACTATGCATCATTATTAAAATATTATATACCCATTATTGTATAACCATAGGATTGGTGGACATGAATATTAATGGAAGAATTATTTAAAATATATGGTCTAAAAATTTGTAAAATTAATTCATTATTTACCAAATGATAATAATTAAAAATAAAAAATAATTAAAATTAAAAATGTAGTTTTTTTTTGAAAAATTGTTTTTATTCATGGAATTTAATTTTATATTAATAAATTAAATTAATAAATCATGGTGAATGATTTTAATTAAATTTATGTTTTATTAACTTGATCAAATGATTCAAATAGTAAAAAAATATTTTATAGACATATGTTCGCAATAAATCCTCTTTTATTCTTAAAAATGTTTTTTTCTAAAAAATAGTTTTTGATACATTTTGTGAAGTTAATTTAAAATTAATTTCATCTATTTTTTGGTATTTAATCCAATAAATTAAAAAACATATTTATAATCAATAGATTCAAATTTTGTAAATTGGCCGCGTTTATTTTTTGTCAATATGAATAGTAATCATGGTAAAATTTATCACATCGGTAAAGAGTTAATAGTGTTAATCTCGATTAATTATAAATGATAAGGACATAGTTTTATTGAATTATTATTATGAGATGAATTTAATTAGACCATTATAACCATATTCTTTTAATATAGGATTTTAATAGACTATTTTTTATGAAAAATATTTAAATATTATTTAAATCAAAGAATGTTATAAAATGTCAGTCTCTTAGTTTTAAATATCCGTTATGTGTTAACATAAGAAAAAATACATCCTATGGTCCAATATGAGTATTTTATTATGTGAAAATATTTTTATAGGTTGATATAATATATTAATTTTGTGTTAAAATATTATATTCAAAATTAAAATTTTTCTATATATCTTTTAATTCAAATTAATGAATAGTGTCAAAATCAACAATAATGATATTTTATCAAAATAATATTTTATTAAATCATTTTACAATCATGAATTTATAAAAATTGGATATTATATGGTCTAAAATATAAAAACATTACAATTTGTGGTCTAATTTTTACTTTATAAGTAAAAAATTTAAATCCTTTAATATTCAAAAGGTTTTTTCCGTAATTAAAATTTAAATTTTTTAATTAATTGTTATTAAAAATAATAAGGTTTAAAATTACATGAAAATTTTAATGACTTTTATTGGATGATATTATTATTAATATATAATACCTTATATTTTAATCCTAATAAATTTTTATTCATTTTTCTAGGGAATGAGTTTATTATAATTTAATATTTTGAGAGATTACAAATGCATCCATCACCTCAATTATAAAATGGAACCTCCTTCATCACTTATTTACAGCAAATTTATGCATATATATTGATCAAACTATATCATATTATCATATTTATGTTCTTAGAAACATTATAGAGGTTATGGTCTTCAAAAAAGACCAAGCGTAGAGCTCTTTTGAGGATATCTAAAAGAATTATTTCCAAGAAGTGGCAATCGTCTTAATCGATCAATTTTTTTTAATTTTTTAAATCCATTAAGTATATGGTATATATCATAAAATAATATATAGACTAACATAAAAGTTTTTAAATGTTATTATTACTATTAAAACAACATTATAAACTCTCATTCTCATCAAATGAGAAGTGAAAGTATCACTCAAGCATTTGTGTAGACTACCACCTATATGAAGCAATGTAATTTTTTTAATTGATATTTTATTTGGATGGTAAGAAGGATGAATTTTATGAATATATATTATCTAATAATTATCTTGTATATTTGAATTAAAATTTACCTTTATTTATTTACATCCGTTGAAAATGGAAAATAGTGTTCACACGTTCGTACGATCTACCGTCTCCATGAATGGTGTAATTAATTTTTCTAAATCTATGTTTTTATGGATGACTTTGAATATGTATATAATGAATATATATTATATTTATTTTAAAATTAATATTATTTAGGTTATTTAATCAAGAAAAATGTTTAAGGATCCGTACTACTAAATTAAAATACTAATGACAAACAAATCAATTAACACATATAAATGACGACTTTAATTAGTAATTATTGATTAATAGGGGTAGTAAAATGTTATAAAGGGATAATATATGATATTATAAGTATAGAAATTAATACAGTATATAATTATAAAGAAATTATCTTAATTATATAGGGGTTATAATTATTTAAAATCAAGAAGAACTCGAGGTAAGATATTTTTATCTAACTTTTATTTCTGTAGGACACATACCATATTTATCACTTGTCTCTTTTATATAGTGTATATAAGGATCATTAATTTATTTTTTATTAATCTCATGAAAATTATGTTTTATAAATATGCATATATGGTTATCTCTTTCTTGGTTCTTATGATTCAAATGTTACCAAAGTGGCAATGGATTTTATGTTACAATATCATTGTTTATTGAGGCTATTCATAACTACCTTATGATGATCAAATATTTTTATATACCACTTGAGATAGAAATTAATTTTCTTATAATTTTATATTTGTTTTTAAATAAATTATTTTCTTTATTTTTCCCACCATATACTATCAAGATATTCAAAATAGTTTTTTAAAGAAAATCAACATTATTTTTCTTTTTTGTTTGTAAATTTGTTTTTATCCAAAATAAATATTTCATAAAAAAGTTTTAATGAATTTTTTTTATATTATATAATAATTTTTTAAAGTTTTTTTTAAAATCATTTGAATTCTTTATAAATTTTTTAATAAATTAATATTCTTTTCATTTTCTGAATGATCCACTTTTGATCTTTTTTTTTAATTTGAATGGAATGTTTTTTTAACTTATATAGAATGTACATAATTTACTGCCTTCATGAATTCTCAATTTTTTTAAATCATGAACTAAAATTTTCCATGGTTTTTCTAAAAAAATTTATTTCAATAATGTTTTGTAAATATTTTTATGTTAAAGAAGTGGTTTTCAAATTGAAAGGTTATTTCAAAAAGAATGTTTTTGTGATATTTTAATGATATTTATATTCATTAATGACATATACTCTTGATTATCATTATGATCATATGGGTTTATTATCCAATGAAACAATAATAATTCTTTTCATTGGAAGCTTTATGAATATATTATTATTTTTTATGAAACATGTTTCTTTTCCAATGGTTATGATATTATTAAATAATTATAAAACGCATTTATTTTAAATGGTTCTGATATAATGAATGTCTTCTGATATTGTTGGACATATTTTTATAATTTTTGTTGTGTATTGGGTGGGAACTATATCTCCCTTCAATTCATTAGGTAAATATTGATATGAAATGAGAAAGAGAGGACTAGAATTTGTAGTTAACCAAGTTTAGAAAGGGACTATGTCCACTAGAATAGTCGTGGGAGTGAATCTTGACTACTAAGATGGGCTGGGGAGTGAAATAATTTCACTATTATATTCTTATAAATGATCCTTTACTACCAAGGTGAAAATTTTCTATTGTTAGATGTGACCAAACTCCAAATCATCATCATACATCATGCCATCACACAAGCTGTATCGCACCAAATGTCATGTTGGCCACAATGAGAATTTTCCTTGGAAGTCATCATCAGTCAATATGAAATTAGAAGTTCTATATCTCATCTTATTCTATGCGATCATCACCATCATTGTGGATGACTAGGGAAGATTTTGGGTACCCCATTCCATATCTTTTGAAAACATTCACTTATTTAAAGAGAAAACATCACCATTGACCAAATGATATGTCAAGGATTAGTAACCATAAAGAATCCACAACAACCAGATAAGTAATCACATCAATCACCACTTTATATATATGAATCAAAAATTCAAATATGAAAACTAGATCCATTGAGGGAACTTTATCAGATACAAGAATACTAGTGTAGTGCAACATCTATAGAACAACCACAAAAAATAATAACTTCCTTAATTTCCACTAATGATAAATCTAAGGGCCTCAAATACATCGATAATTTAGAAAAAAATAAAAAAATAAAAACTAGATTGATACCAATATAAAAGTGATAAAAAAAACTTATTACAGGGGTAACATAAAAAAATAACCACAAATAACCCCCCCCCCATAATTGAAATCGCTTAACACCAAAAAAACTATTTTACCTAACCAACAACATGAACTAGTGTGATGGGTTGGGAAGAATCGGAAAATTGGGAGAGATATGAGCCTACAATACATAAATTGTCACATCAATAACAAATAACAAAAGAGGACCTAAGAAACTATAAAATCTAAATTAGTGAAGAAAATTTAAAGGAGAGCACTGATCATTTCCACCATCAAAATTTCAATCCACTAAAAAAAATTCATGTGTGACTAGAGAAAGGACCTCTCATGAATATTGAAACATAATTGGTTGAGGTAGAGATTGAAATAGGTCCTAAAAACTACGTGTCAAGAATACAAATAAAAGAATAAACAAAATAAGAAAAATAGTAACCCGAAAAATAAATTATTCAAGATATTAGAGAGAAATATGACTGAGAGAAAAGGAAGATATATCCTTGTTATTAATTATCCTCTAGCTTTTAAAAAATTATATTGAAAGAATATAAATTTAATTTATGTGTTAATTTTTAAAATCTAATTATATTTAATTCTATATAAGTAATCCTCAATTTTTTTGTGAAAATTGTAAATGAAATCACCACATTTATTTATTATTTTTTTCCAAAATTTAATGATTGTTTTATATGAATGTATGTTAAATTATCAAAAAAATTATTTTTTAATGGTTATACATAGAAAAACTTAGAGGGTGAAATTAATAATATTTTACCACACCCTTAATAAAGAATTCATGTTTATATAGACACGATATCATTATATAAATAAAATGATATGATTCTATATTATATAGAATATATTCATTTTCACATGTCAGGTTTTGGTGGTGGTGAAATCTAAAGTGAGATCATTTATCATAATGATTTCAGTAGTCCTGGAATAAATTTTAGTTTCTTATATTATATCACATTCGGTATTTAACCTATTAAGCCTTATATCCTCCTCATTATTCATTTTTTGTTTATTTTGTTCTAATATATAACGGTAAAATATTCCTAAGGATTTTTAGACATGTTTGTTTAAGTATTTATATATATACAATTATTTGATCATTCTATAGTATTGTTATGCTATATTCTGATTAATTTATATTTAATAAGTGTTTCTTCATATTTTTGACATAAACAACCTATAGATTGTGAATGATACATTTCTAGGTATAATTACACTTTTTTATTATAAATAGGAAAAATAATTCCAGAAAAATAAAATTTGATTCCATTAACCATGTTTTAAAATGTTGGTTCATTTATGAAATTATTTTAAAAAATATCATGATAATAATCAAATAAAACTAGAAACATTGGATGAAAAAAATCTATAATTGATTAATAAATAACCATAGTATATAACTCTAGATTTATCCAGTATTCTAAAATATCTCCCATCCCTACATGTGTTAGTATGCAACAACCTCAAATGGCATGAAAACCCCCATTTAGTGAAATGGAGTGAACTATTAAACTATAGAAATTGATTTTATACTTGGAATTGACAAGATAATTGATTATAATGATGAGGTAATCTATTTCTAACTCAAGGACCATAAAATACAATAACACTTCCACATCATCTACTACAATTGGATATGATGGATAGTGGGTTCCTTGTTCATTTTCTTCCAAAGAGGGGTATCAAATTTAAAGGTGTATATCATTATCTTAACATGAAATCCCAAAAGGTATATTATAGTATTATATATTAAATAATGGGATGATCTTATTTTTGATACAATTTTAATTATCATATGAGATATTATGATGGTACATATAAGAGTAGTTATTCCGGACATATAATCATATTATTTAACCACTTTATTAGCTACAAAAAAGTCCACTACGTTACATTTTTAGTATAGATATATTCAATTGGGTTACCATGCTTAAAAATTTCACCATATATATCAGCATTCACAATCCATGTATAAAATTAGACACCCCACCACTAATTGATTAATTATAGAACTCAAAAAATTTATCCATTTGACCCATATTCCCACATTTATGGAATGTTAATTGTGAAATTGGGTAGAAATTGATTATATGATCCATTTATTAGCATGAGTGGCATACATATAACTTCTCTCCTAGAGAACTACATTAGTAAATCTTTGGTGATTTACTCTAAAATACATCAAATTACATATTAGTTCCATATAATCAACTATTCTATCCACTAGGTCTTAAAAGGGTTGTTATTTCACTAAGAGTATCTACCATACATAATACTACAATGGTATCTCTACATACCACCATTAAATAGGAATCTATTTCATAAAAAATTTATTCACCACATATCTAGTCATATCAATAGATAAAACATTCATTACATGATGTTATTACTTATTATGAACTTAGGAAAATAAAATATAATATTCAGAAGTATTTGACTACTATAAAATAAATATATATTTCATTAATTTCTCCCCCAAAAATCCAAATTTGTTTCTAGTTTTAACTCCTCAAGATAATAATTCTCAATAATGATAAGCTAAAACCCATTCATGTAAATTTTCATTTATAGTCATAAATACACCTTTGATTCCAAGCTTTTCAAATATTGTATTTCTATCAACGATGTTATGAACTCAACCAAAAGTGATTTGTGTGTCTTAATAATTAGGAATATATAATAGTTATTCACCATCATTTCCTCTTTACATTGCTTTTAAACATAACCTATAAATGATATCAATATTTTATTTTGAAACTCCATTTATTAATACACATATATATAATCCTCTATTCCAATCACTAAAATTACATATTCAATTATAATTACTATATGAGGACCACTAAAGAATTTTCCACTATCACATATCCTTGTATATAAATAATCTATCTTTGTAATATTATTTCTTTAATCCAAAAATAAATTCAATAGAACATATTACTTAAATATATTCTATTATTCATCTAGGATCATCTCTATCATACATAGAAATAATCAAATAATCTAATGAATCAGTCACATTTTCCCTAAAACATTTCATTTTTTTAATTTAATAATTATAGAGTCATTGGAAATCTGTTTACAAATGAATTTCAAAATAATTTGAATGTGTTTATGATATTAAAATTATTAGATTATATAAGAAAAAGTTCTCTTCTTATACCATTATAGATAGAATCTTGGAAAAATTGTGAACAAGGCTTTTATAAAATTTTATAATACCAGAATAACCCAATAACCAAAAATTTCAGATAAAAAGGTTAGTTATGTTTTTATAAGAGATAATTTTCATCATAGACCATAACATTTTCTATTCTTACTATAAATCCAATGACATAATAATTCTTTGATACAACTCTTTAATTACTCAACCAAGATTCCAAAATACAAAGGTGTCAAGACCTCAACTCTTGTAACTCAGAGCCGGTGTCTATACCATTAAATTTTCGCTAGATACAAGGTATCACATCCCAAAGGATTTAATAGTTTACTAGTCATGGTAAAATAGATAAATTGTTAAATTTAACATGTATTTGAAAATATAAACACAAAATAAAAACTATTTGATAAATCCATTAATCAACGTAGCATATCCATGCAAATCAATCATAAAACACTTCCTGGTATCCTGGGGAAAATGAAACATACGAAATGGTGTAGCATAGATTCTAATTAAAGGTAAACATATGACATAATATATCATGAATAAATAATCATAATCAATATGGAATGTCATAAAATGGAAACACATTCCATTTAAAAACTAACGTGAGTATAATATGGTAAGAATAAATAATGATCAAATGAAGACATTTAAGTAATCACTTGAGTATGAAACATATCTATGGATATTATAACTAATATAATAATCATATAAAAATTTAATACTGTTTTCATAATGGGTGAATTCAATATAAAGGACATCTGTAATAAAATTTCAAGGCCTTTAATTAGGTATTTTAGATCTATTTTTAGAAAATTGTCTAATTCGGTCAACCGATTTGTCTCATGTTACCTGTCGATGCATTGATGGGATATCAATAACTGGGAACCACCCATCAATTAATATTTCCAATTAATTATTCATATAAAAAGGGTGAAACATAATCAACATAAATTTTTTTTTAATAATTTAAGACACACATTTTTAATACTTATCCCAACAAAAAAAAATAATCATAAACCATCTAGAGTAATATAGTGAATGGTAATAAAATCATAAATCCTTAGTAAAACTGATAAAAACCATCCAAATAAAGAATAAGGATAATTTCAATAAAATATACCATAATTGGATAATACGTACAAAAAATCATTAATGTTTTTGATGAATAGAGATTCCATAAAACTGTCCATAAAACATTTTTGAGAAAAATAAACATTTCAATTTGAAAATATATTTATCAAAAACTAAAAATTATTATTTTTTGAAATTAATATATGTTTAAAATAAAAAATTAACATTATAATTAAATATTCAAAAAACTGAGTGGTATTTATGTTAATAAATTATGTTCATGTGATACATTTCAAAATGATGAATCCTTTTATGTTTTTGGTAAAAGCCAAATACGCCTTGTTTATTATTTTACGTGAAGAATATTTTCGATTTATTTTAAAAAATTCATAAATGGGTAAAAATTGATTTAATAAATAATTTTTAAATATAGATAATAATTTTTTAAAATATATTTAGAATACATGGATTTTGATGAAAATTTATTTTTCACTGAAGAGATAAATAAAGTCTGATTTTCTTAAAAACGTTTTCTCAGTAGTTTTAAGTATTAAAAATAAAAATAAACATTATATTACATGAAAATTTTAATTAATAAATATATTATAAGTATTTATATTGGGTTTATTATATAAATTCAAAATAATTCCTCTAGGGGAGACATAAACAAAAATAATCATAAATAATGATGAGATTGTGAAATAAACCCTTAATAATTTGCTAACTTCTGAATCAAAATCCTTATGAAAGAAAAAGAAAAATAAATTCACATTAAATACCAGGAAGTGAAGTATATTAATGATATATTATGTCATAATTGGATGTATATACACCATGAAAAATAACAAGTTTTGAATATGGCATATATCCCACGAAACTAAAAGTGTAATGATAAAACCCTTACCTCAGGTTTGAATTACCTAGTATGTGTCAAAAACTCTTATAAAATGGTGTTAATATAGTTATAGTTTAAAAATGAACCATATTAATATTTTTAATATCATATATTATCATATTTTAATAATTTACTTCCTATTTATTAATAATATTTCATTTTTTTAATTGTTTCAGGTGTTAATTGCCCTGTTTTCTCATGCATGTTTTGTTATAAAAGTTACAATTATTGTACATAGGATATTGATACAACATATCCATAAATATATTTATTTTATAAATAAAATATTTAGTAGTAATATTAATTTTTAGAATCATTATTGAAGGTTGGACATGGAAAATGAATTTCAACACTTTGTTGAGATGGTAGACCGTATGTACGCATGAGCGATGATATCATTCCCTTAATGGGTGAAATGGTAAGGAAGTGTAAGAAATATTAATTTTAATAAATTGATATCACGACCTATATATCACATATATTCATTAAGTTTATCATTATTACATTCCTTTTAATGTGTAAGTGAAAATAAATCACATCACGTCGCAAGGCAGTAGTCCTCCATACAGACGGGCGATATCATCATATTTTAAATGTGATGGTAATTAAAAATATATAAGTGATATTATAACATAAAACTTATAATTATATAATAAATTATATTTATATAAATTAAATCCATCATTGTATCCAATAGTGAGAAGTGTTGATGGTAAATAATATACAGCAGTTCACAAGGCAGTAGTCCCCCGTACACACGATTAGAAATTTCATTTCTCATTTTAGGAAATTATAGTCGGATAAATAATATTCCATCAACATAATAACATATAATTATATGTGAGATAATGGTACTAATATATTTTAAGTGTTAAGATATAATTCAATGTGGAAAAATGATAATTAAAATGAGAGAGCTTTGTTAAGATGATTACCATTTCTCAGATAAAACACATTTAGATATGTTCTTAAGGAAACCAGGGATGGAATTTTATTAATTATATAACCTATAAAATGTTTATAAGGATTTTTATGTTTTATTTTTTTGGTTTTTTATTATGAAAAACGGCTTAAGAGGTGTGAATATGTGAGGGGAGTGAGTGCCTTTTTATAATTGAGGAAGAGTGACATTTTTGTAATACAAAAAAATACTCAATAATGGGAAGTCACTCCAAATAAAAGTGAATAAATAATTGATAATTAAAGTGTTTTAGTAATTTTATGGTAGATAATAACCTACTCCTAATAAAAACACATGTCTTAAAGAAGTTGTTCATTACCTTTTATGTTTCCTTACATTTTGTATTTTCGTTTTCACTACGATAACTAGTTTTTTACACTACATAATTTTAAAATTATGAATAAAATAAAGTGGTTGTTTTTTATATTTTAGATCGAATGATTATAAATATTAAATCTAAGTTATCTAATAAATATTATATGTGTGTTGAAAAAAAATTTAACACAAGCACATGTAACGTGAAAAAACACCACTTCAACATTAACTATGGTAACCATGTTTTTACTTTTTAGGCATCAATATAGTCACTATAAAAGAAAAATTGGTCCATTAATGGAACATATTTTATATTTTTTAATATTTTAAAATAAATTTCATGAATATATTTTGTTTTTAATTTTATATCATTCAATATAATATCCATTATTATAAAATAATATTAATGTCTACTTTGACAGTATTAATTTAATTTGAATGTTAAAAACTATCAAAACAATGATATATTTAGAATATATAATGATAACACGTGTATAACAATATATATTTATCTAAAAATTTAATTAAACAAAATAATTCATTCAAATAATTTTAATTGTAATTTTTTTATTATTTATTTAATTTTTCTATTATATAAATAATAACTATGTTGGCACTGCTTAAGCATTTCAAGTAACTATATGATAACTAAAACATAATAACAAATTATCCAAATGAGATTAATTTTATTGTTCTAAATGTTACCATACATATTCATTAACATATTTCTTTTCGCCCTAAGTGAAAACATACATCAAATTTAAAAGCAAGAGGTTGTCATTTTTTATTTTTCTTTACTTAAATTATTATATTGTAAAATTTCATAGAACAGTTTCCTAGAAACTCATAAAAATAAACCCTATGGTGATAAGGTTTAAAATAATTCCATCCAATATGAATTAGAAAAATTGGTATGTCATTTTTACCATTATCATTTTAGTTTAACCTGAGGGTAAACTCATTTTAACCTTAACTGTGGTAATTAATTTTTATCGGTTTTGCTTTTACATAAGAGAAAAACATTATATTGACATAAATGTATAATATTAATTATAAAAATTCATAATACAGAATTTATATTAACAAATTCAATTCATATAAGTGTAAATATTAAATTTAAAATTAAAACCATAGATGCGACAAAGAAACGATTTTCAAAAGAAAAAAATATCATAAGTAAAAAATGTTTTCACAAAAAAATCAATAATAAATCGATTCAATTAAAATAAATTGGGTTTATTAAAATATTTTTTGAATATTTTTTGATTTTATTTTTTTTTTAAATCAAAACATAAAAATTAAATTATTTAAATGAAAGGTAGTTTTCAATAAAAAAAGTATTATCACTATTCCTCGAAAGAGGAATAATTTCAAAAAAAACAAAAAAATTTACCCAATGAAAAAAGTTGTATAATTATTACAAAAATAAATTTAATTTTATCAAAAAAAATTACTAAAATTAGAAAAAATTAATATTTAATATGTCTGCAAGGCATGATGGAACTTCGTTTTTGAAAAATACTATTTTTCACAAAACATTTATTTTTTATTTGAATTGATTTTTTTTATTTTATAGTTAATATATAACCATTAATTTTTTTTTAAAATAAATATATCATAAATTATTGTGTTATTTAATTTCATTCTAAGATTGGTGTTGCGTGTCATAAATGCTATCAAACATGATTTTCCTCTTTTAGAATCAAAGGGTGTCACATTATACCCCATAAATAAACTGTGTCCTCACAATTTAATATTGATCTCATTAACTAATGGTATGAAATTTAAGAATACGGTGGTTAGAAACTGATGTCATAAAAATGATTAACAATAATTTCCCTTTATAAGAGAGAAAAAGAAATTACAAATGCCATCTAGAATAACAAGTCATGAACCGTCCCCCAGGGCCTGTTCCATGACATACCCCAAGCTCGCCTCCCGAAGGCCAGGGGTTGGAAACTGGCCCCAAAGTCGTCAACCTACAAGTGGGAAGTATTTGCTTGAGTAACTCTACGCACGCACACACAACCACATCCCAAAGCTGGAAAAGTAAAGCTGCATGCCACTAAAAAAACATTGTGTAAAAGATCAAACTATAGGTCAATGAGCCAGAATACGCACCCTAAAAAAATAAAATGAAAATATGAAAGATCAAGGAAAACTCTGAAAGTCATCTACTGGAAACTTCAAATTATGGTTAAGTATAGATTAGCTCCTAAAAGCCGTAGAAGTGTACCTTCCTCACTAGTTTCACCGGGAACCACTAGGTCCAGGGTTACCAAGTCCTCCATCAAGGCAGCGATCATCTGCACCAAACACAACATGTGCAGGCAATGCCCATGCAAGGGTGAGTAACAATATACTCTATAGGGACCCCAAAACAAAGAAAATACCAAAAGGAACTTAAAAAACCACAAATCATGATCACCAAGAATGATCATGAAGAAAGATATCTCACACCATATATATTCTAGAGTATAATGGTAAGACCATCAGTCATAACGTCAAACACTATGGCCTGCTAGATAACTCATCCTCATTGAGTACAGTGGGCCTGACAGGTCACACAGAAGTCGCTACCCACTAAGCTAAGACTTTTTTGGTACTCATTATTACTGAGTACTGTGTCTATGCTGGGTCACAAAGAATCTGATCCTCACCATGGGTATGACGGGTCACACAGAAGTCACTTCCCAACTTAGCCATAATGAGGTACTCTTTCTGTCATGTACTATGGGTCTGCTGGGTCACACAAAAGTTGCTGCCCATGGTGGGCCTACCGGGTCACATAGAAGACTCTTCCCACTAGGCTATAGTATCCAATCCACATAGGGTCTTATGTTGGCAGTCTTTAGGTATAAACAAATCGTATGATTTCCACATGTAGTGCGCTTGATTTTGGGAGATCCACTTCACTATCCATTCATTGTATTTCAATTTCCATGAAATCATCTATAGAGTGTGAAAACTATCATAATTTTATTGAGGGTTGCAATATTTCAAATAACTCATCAATCAGATGCCCATTTTGAAAGATATTTTCAATTTTTTTTAAAAAAAAGGGGCAAGTTGGGTCTGCGTCCGGTCAGACCCGGTTTGACCAACCCGATCTGACATGGCCCATGGTCCAAAAACCTGAACCGGGTTCACCGACCTGACCCAGACTCAGCCCAGCCTGGGTCCATCCCAATGGGGTGGGTTCGGCTCTTGCCCTACAATGTGTACCTGGTCGGGATGTGGCTGGAAGTGGTGTCTGGCTCCCCTTCGCCCCGCAGGTCATCTGCAAGGCCTCCTTCTCCCCCATGATCAAATGACTGCGCCCTTGCTACTATGTGGATATATAATATAGTTGGCTGAATTTCCCTTCCCATGTTTAGGATACCACATTCCCCAGAGAAGCACAACCAACAGCTACAGGCTACGTCCCTACCGCTAGCTACCGACCTAACAGGCGGATCCTCAAATTCACTGCAGACCGAGCTGGCCATAACAGTGATGTCTGGCATGCTTCCATGGTTTGCCGCCACCCATCTGTGGTTTCCTCCATGAGCCACCACCCTGCGGTCACTACTCCAGGCCACCGGGTTTGCACTGTTTCTCCATTCTTTGCACCGACTGCGCCTCTGGCTTCTGTTGGGTGTCTTCTTCCCTACGAAGGCCTAAAATTTTCCTTACTACTATTTTGAATGCTCGACCATGAAGAACACATATGAAGAGGGTCTCATGCATTGTTCGTGTTGTCCTATGACCTTCTTATTAGAATTTCAATATAGGGGGAGTTTGGGAATGATTTTCTCTCAAATAATATTTAATCTCAGTACAAGAACCCTAAGAAAATGGTATCGTTCCCTCATTGATGAGTGATTCGTGGGTCATCCTATTCATGGGTTGACCATCATTTGTTGCTTTATAATTAAAAATGGGAAATAGGGAAAAACTGTCAAAAAACCCCTACCTTTCTTGACTTTCTTCATTGAAGCACTCCACCCTCGAGGATTCAATCTCTTTTAGCATTCATCACTTCCCAGCCCCATTCTTCATAAAGCAACAACATTGCTAGAAATCCTGCCAACGTTCGTCATTCATCGTTGGAGGGAATTATTTCCATATGTTCATCAATGAATTTCCATGATTTAATTTTTGTTTCTCTAAGGCATTAGCCTATTAAAAATAAAACGCATCGCAATGTTTATGTTACACTGCAACATTGCGTCTTTATATTGATTCACTTATGAAACACTGTATCTATTACACTTCAATTAAATCATCATTACAATTCACTAAAACAAATCCTAAAGTATATTCCTTTAATGTACCTCATCATCGCACCAAAACACCACTTTCCACTTGGCTCACAGTTTAGAAAAGCAAAATAAAATATTTTTTCAGTTATTTTAGTTTTTTTACACAAAGTCCAAAAATTAACCTCTCCATCCGACCCTTTTAGATCATAGTTATGTCCTTTCTAATTGAATTATGGAATTCTGAGTTTAATTGTGCCCTCCGATATTTCATTAGAGAACCATTTTAAATGTTAGAGAAACCATCGTGCATGTTTACTTAAACGGACTAAAAAAAGTTCAAAATTCCATTCTGGGATCACCAGGACTTAGAATCACATGCTGTCAAAGTTTGATATCTCCAAATTAGTCCATATAATTTTAAAAAAATTACATGGAAATTCTAGGATAATACATTCTCCAACCCTTAGGGATTTAGGTTCCTGAAATCCAAAATAAAGGCTAATTTGTCAAATGGGGGTACTAAGCACGAATATGAGAATCCTTCTCCCATGTAAATTCCTATAGATTCTTGTGCTACCACCAAACAAACACTATATGAATCGACCATCCTCAACGGACCCACTCTAGTCCATCCTCTATCTTCATTGGGAACTCCACAAACATCGGCCCATCGTCAATGTCCATCTTTCCCCAATCGATGACCTGCAATGGATCATGTACGTACCTCCTCAGCTATGAAACATGGAAAAAATAGTGTAACCGATTAATTTTTGGGGGAAGAGCTAGGTGGTACGCCCCCTTGAAATTTTTTTTGATAATCCAGAAAGGTCCGATGAACCTTAGAGATAACTTTCTACCCTGGCCAAATCTCGAGAATCCCTGTCATAGTGAGACCCAAATGAAAAACATAGTCTCCCTCCTCAAACTCCAAGGGTCTGCACCTCTTGTCAAAATACTATTTTGGCCAACTTTGTGCAATCCTCATCCAGTACTTGATGATCTTAACCTTCTCAGTGGAATCTCATACAAGCTCTGGACCCATGAGTGTTGACTCCCCTGGGTCTGTCCAGCGTCGAGGTGAACTATATGGCCGCTCGTACAAGGAATCAAACGATGTCATGAAAATGGTGGAGTTATAGTGGTTGTAGTTGAAAACTCCCCTAGTGGTTGTTGGTCCTCTCCACTATTACCAAATTCTAGGACATAGTCCCCAAGTATGTCTACTAAGGCATGTATGGTCCTCTTCATCTAACCATCTTTCTAGGGCTAAAAAGTTGTGCTCAAGCACAACTTAGTCGTGAACTCCTCATGTAACCCCTTCTATAATATGGATTCAAAGTGTGCATTATAGCTTGAGACAATCGTTGAAGGCACCCCATGTAGCCATAGTATCTTCTAGATGTAGAGGTATCCTAATCCCTCTACTGATCCTTGATCTATGATGGGTAAGAAGTGAGCCGAATTGGCGAGTCAGTCAGTGATCATCTAGATAGTATTGTGGCCCCTGGGCATGCTTGGTAATCCTATCATGAAGTCCATTGAGATGCCATCCAATTTTCACACTGGTACCTCAGGTGGCTATGCCATGCCTGATAGAACCTGTTGACCAAAAATTGCTTGCTAACAAGTGAGGCATCACAAAACAAACTCTGCTACCACTTTCTTCATCCCAGGCCACCAGTACTGACGTGAGAGGTCCTGCAACATATTCACCACACCAGGATGTACCTCTAGAGGGGGTGTATGGAACTACATCAAAAACTCCTCATACAAAGTCACTGGTACTATGGTTCATCCTCTGAAAAGGATTATGTGCTCCCCACCTATCAAAAATCCATTAGGATCTTGTCCTGAGGACATATGAGCACGTTGGGCCTCTTAGTTCATATCCACAAGCTGTGCCACCCTGAATTTCTGTTAGAGTAGGGGAGTGATAGTCATTGACTAAAGGTAATGTAACACCCGAGACTTTTATGTTATATAATTCATCAAAGTAATCTTTTTCTACACAACACTTGCTTGGTTTGCTTTACACGAAATTGCGACCTTCCTTGATAGCTTGCGTCGTACGCAATACCGAGTTTCACTAAACAATGATATGCTAATAAAATATTATTAAAACTAGCCGTTATGAATAGTAATAACCACTTTTTGAATTTTTTTTTTCAAAATGGACTTCATTTTTGGATTCAGAATATCAAAATTAGCCTAAGATGAAATTTTGGTATTTTTCTGAAAACTTTCATTTTTTGATGAATAGTGAAACCACTAAGTGGTAGTTAAAAAAACTGAATTTTTCATAAAACTTAATTTTACCGCTTCTGTGAGTGGAATTTCGAAAATCCGAGAGACACGGCTGTTTTCAGTAAGTAAAATGTGGTTCAATGAGATGAAAATAATATTTTGGTGAATAGTAACTTTTTACTTTTTTTACCACGGTTAAAAGTAAATAGGGTAATTATGGGTAAAGATGATATTATTATTACCCTAACACATGTCCTAATTATATTTGATAAGTGTAATTCGACCAAAAACAATCTTAGGAATAATATATGACCATATAGGCCCACTTGGATTAGATTAGGACATTTATTATTAATTTATTTAAAGAATGGTTAAAATAGTTAAAATCAAAGTTTAATAACTAAATCATTTTTTATATGGGGTTATACATAAGATAAATTAGACTATAAATATTAATTAGAAAGATAAAAATATTTCCTACATAACAGTATTTTATTTGTAATTTTTAGACATTAAATAATTTAATTTATTTATGACACAACGATGATGCAGAATTTATCATATTAATGAAATATTGACATAATTGATGTTATAAATACCCAAATAAATATAATTTGAGACTTTTTATGAATTACAATAATTTTCTAGGTTAACATGACATGTTAGTATTTATTTAATTAACTTTTTTTGAACTTATCATTCTGTTATGATTTTCACAAAAATCAATTACTAAATAGTGTCAAAATTGACATAAAATAGTTTTTAAAACAAATATTATATTATTAATTGTTATTTTATTCCTAAAAATCTAAGGTTCGTCCAAATGACTTAGATAAAGTTATATATATTAATAATAAACAACTTGGGGTTCGTTTGGCTTGATATAGTAAGTTTATTAACCTTATAGTATAAGAACACAAGAAGACATGGTAAAAGTAAAATTATTTAACTTAATGTTAAATCTAAATGATAAGGTTAAAATAGGAACCTAAACTTGTCTAAATTCTATTGGATGAGAGTATTTCGACCCATCCCCACCTTAGCTTCTAAATAAATCAATTTGGATCTATTTAAAACAGAACTTGACTTTATAATAAAATAATATTTTTAGTTATTCCAAAGGTGCCCCTCTCCTCCCTTATAAAAGGGAACCTCCTCCCTCTCTTCCTCACACCACTTTGAGCCTTCAATCTCGGCCAAACCCTGCTATTTTCTCCTATACACTTTCCTAGAGACATCCTAGAGGTCCTGGTCTTCTTTAAAGACCAATTTTAGTGCCCTAAAAGAAGGTCTCAAAAAAGCACTTCAAAGAAAAGGTAATGTCCGTTACCGATTCTTTCATCTTTATTTATTCTTCCACTTCTTCTTCTTTAGTTGTTTCATTATTAAGTAATAACATCAGTATTAATCATATACTTATATGTTATTATAAGTATTAAACAACCCAATTTCACCATCTATCCATCCTACGGAAAAAGAAACCACCGCCCGTGCGTACGTACGGAATACCGTCTCCACACCGTGGTGTAATATATTTTCCACCACCACCTTACTTGGATGGGTATAATGGTGTAAATAATGACTATAAATTACTATTATAAAGTGATACTTATTCTGAAATAGTATACATACACTCCAATACAATTCCACGATCACAGGAATGATATCATCACTCGTGCGTACGTACAGAATACCGTCTCCACGGTGTGATGCGACTCGTTCTACATGATCTTCATTTAATAATGATTATATAAATGAATTGAATGAATGAATATGATATATATTACACTAATACCATTCTGGAAATGAGGTATCTATAACCTAAAGAGAATAATACGAATTTATTCGACAAAACACGCATAAGAACAAAAAGTTATAAACACCCGAATAACAAGTAGCAATGAAATATTACTACTAAGAAGCTAAGAATATGACCATATATGATATCATAAAAATAATTATGATTCTAGAATAAGTCAATAACATTATTTAAATCATTATACAAGAGTTTCTGACACTTACAAAGCAAGTCGGACCTAAGGTAAGGGAAATATCACAATCTCATTTTTATCCGAGATTGTTTGTACTTTGTTATTTACTGGGGTGTATTTTATCATCCACATCCATGTTTCCTAAATATGTAATATTGTTTCCATCCACCTAAAATTGTTTAAATCCAATTTTAACCTTTCGTGAGTTTTTAGTAAAAGATAAGAATGTAATCTTTAGACATTTTTCGTAAGAGGTACTTTTTGACTTTTCCGACAAAAGTACGAAGAATGTTTTTTTAACTTATACGGCATGAATGGATTTTTAAAACATTATTTCCAAGAAGCTTCATTTACAAGTTTTCAAGTTTATTTTTAATCAACTTCTTTTAGTTTAAAATTGTAAGACATGTTAATACAGGAAAATGTTTTTGAAGTAGAAAGGATATCTTCCTCAAGAATGATGTTCAAGTGTTTTATCAAAATTATTTCCCATATAAGATAATAAAGGGTTCTGTTTCTATCCTTATTATTACATGGATTTGATTATGTTGTGATGGAAATATTTTTACGAATTCCTTTATCTTATATGAATTGTTTTATTATGTCATTTTTTTTAAGAATCCCATTTTTATTACATGGGTTATGCTATGATGTATGGTTTATGATTTTGTGGCACACATAAGAATGGTATCATTATGAGACGGGTGGGACCTATATCTCCCTCCAATGCATTGGGTAAAGATTTTATATCTCATGAGATAGACATGGCTGGAATGATAGGTTATACCGGTTCAGTGAAACAGGACTTAAACGAGGGTGACTCGGTTCAGAAAGGGACTTTGTCCACTATGATAGTCTTGGAAATGAGCCTTGACTAACAAGAAATGATTCTCTATGATTATGTGTGTATGCCACAATGTTTCATGTTTTATGTTATGATTATTGTGATTACATTTCACTGCCATGATTTATCCCATGTTATGAAATTATGATATCTTTTGCAGGTTAAGATTTCCAAAAGTTATGTGCTTATGTATATGATGTGATTGATATTTCTTTTGTTTACCCTTACTGAGCATTTGAGCTCACCCTTTTGTATGTTTTCTTTCCCCAGGTCAGGAAGAAGTTTATTAAGTAATATATGCCAAAGGGACTATAGATATGATGAAATAAATGGGAGACAGTGTAGACACTTTATGAACCAGTTGTTTATGTTTCCCAGTTTCCAAAGACACTATACCTATACGGTCCTTTCGTGGTTTTGTTATATGTTGAAATAAGTATGCTTCAATTTTGAAGTATTTACAATGTATGTAAAGTATGGGTCGTTATAGTTAGTATTAGAGGAAATGTATAGTCTACCTTTGGAAACTAGGATGTCAAAGCCTTAGTAAGAACCCTAAGGATATGTTTAAGCATAGAACACAATCTTAGTGTTTTAGAAATGGCCATGAATAACCTAGGATAAGACCTTAAGTGTGAAATTTTATTCTTGATTATGTGGTTTTACTAGTATAATTAGTGTTGCTCACACTATTCTTCTTGGTTTTAGTTAATGGCTGGAACCCGAAGGAACCGTGTTAATGCGGAATGCGACGGGCAATGCAATGATTGTCCCCCTGAGAAACCAAACGTTATGGGAGCTGGAATGCAAAATCTTGTAGCCATGCTCACACAAATTTCTCAAGCTATGAATCATGCAGGACTTCCAAATGAGAAAAGGAAGGAGAAACATTTTGTTGAATCATTCATGAGGCAACGTCCACCTTCTTTCAGCGGGTCTACTGACCCATTAGTTGCTGAACAATGGATTAGTACTACTGAAATGATATTTTCAGTTCTTCAATGTTCTGAACATGATAAAGTCATCCTAACAGTGTATCGTTTGGAAGGTGATGCTGATCAATGGTGGAATCTTATTAAGAATACGAGGCAAAGGGATGAAATTGAGTCCATGGAATGGGACGACTTCAAGAACTTATTTTTCAATAAGTACTTCCCTCGTATTCTCCGAACAAAGATGGAGAAAGAGTTTCTTGAACTGAAGCAAAAGGATGATGAATCTGTTGGTACCTATGAAGAAAATTTTACAAGACTTGCAAGGTACACTTCTGGTATTATTATCCAACCTGAGAGTAAGATCGATCGATTCTTTAGTGGCTTAAAACCAAGTCTTCGAAGGGCCTTAGCCATAAGGGACTTCAATAGCTACGAGGAAATCGTTCAATGTGCTCTCAAAGTTGAGATGGAGATTGGAGTAACCCATCAGTCATATGGGTTTGATAAGAAGAGGACAATGGAATTCAAAGGAAAATCTAAAGAGCACACTGAAAAGAAGATGTGATTTCCCTTATGCACAAAGTGTGGAAAGAAACATGGAGGGAGTTGTCTTAAAGGGACAAGTAAATGTTTCAAATGTGGAAAGGAAGGTCATCGGGCATTTGAATGTCGCGATGATGGGAAGAAGATGTCTAATGATGCAAACAAAGGAAGGGATACACAGAATGAACCTACTACACTTCAATGTTTCAAGTGCAAGGAGATGGGGCATTATGCTAATAAATGCCCTAATCCAAGGGTTGATGATGATGGCCGATGTCAACAAACTCTTAAGGCTAAAGACAAAGGAAAGTCACATGTAATTTCTATCAGCAATGTGGAGTACGATAACGATGTGGTGAAAGGTACACTTACCATCCACTCTAAAGTAGAAAATGTTTTATTTGATTCTGGATCCACCCACTCTTTTATTTATGAAGAATTTTCTAAGGGTATCACCGTATTACCTCAACAATTAGATGTTGAGTTAGCTGTGACAACACCTAATGGAACAACAGTCGCATCAAAAGTTTATAATTCTTCTCCGATTAAAGTATGTGGGAAAGTGCTTCCTGAAAATCGTGTGATCCTTCCTATAGTGGAATTTGATGTGATTCTTGGCATGGATTGGATTTCTCTACATGGAGATCATATCAATTGCCAAAGAAGGGAAGTCACATTTCATATTCCAGATCAATCTATGATCGTCTATCGATGCAAGGATGAACATAACCTTCCAGTGGAAATTTCTTCCATTTTATGGGTATTGATTCCACTTAATTAAGGTTATTTATCTCAAATGGTTGGTGAGAAACTCAAAATTAAGAATATGCCCATTGTACAAGAGTTTGATGATGTCTTTCCGGAGGAATTACCGGGTCTTCCACCTAATCGTGAAGTTGAGTTTTCAATGGAACTCGTACCGGGTGCTTTGACTATTTCAAAGACACCTTATAGAATGGCCCCAATTGAGTTGCAGGAATTGAAGAAGCAACTCCAAGAGAATCTTGATAAGGGGTTCATACACCCCAGTGCGTCACCTTGGGGAGCACCTGTTCTATTTGTTAATAAGAAATATGGATCAATGAGACTCTTCATTGATTATCGAGAACTTAAAAAGATCACTATCAAGAACAAATATCCTCTCCCACGCATTGATGACTTATTTGACCAACTACGTGGAGCTCAATACTTTTCCAAGATTGATCTTCATTCAGGGTATCCTCAATTAAGGGTCAAAAGGGAGGATATACCAAAGACGGCTTTCCGTACAAGGTATGGACACTATGAATTTATAGTTATGCCATTTGGTCTTACTAATGCCCCTTCTATCTTCATGGATCTGATGAATAGAGTCTTTAGAGACTATCTTGATCAATTTGTGGTAGTCTTTATAGACGATATTCTTGTCTTTTCAAAGAGTAAGGAAGAACATGATGATCACTTGAGAATTATATTGAAGACCCTGAGAAAGGAGAAGCTTTATGCCAAATTTACCAAGTGTGAATTTTGGCTTCAAAAAGTTGCATTTTTGGGTCACATAATCTCAAAAGAGGGGATATATGTGGATCCAGCAAAAACAGAGGTTATCAAAAGATGGTCGAGACCAACAACAGTAATTGAGATCCGAAGTTTTCTTGGTTTGGCTGGATATTATCGACGTTTTGTGAAAGATTTTTCACGATTATCTAATCCACTCACCAAGTTGACTCAAAAAGGAGTTAAGTTTGTCTGGACGGAAGAATGTGAAGATAATTTCAAGGAGTTGAAAAGAAGGTTATCCAGTGCACCTGTGCTCACACTGCCTTATAGTGGAGAAAGGTTTGTGATCTATAGTGATGCATCCAAGAAGGGATTGGGGTGTGTTCTTATGCAAAATGATATGGTGATAGCTTATGCCTCATGATAGTTGAAAATCCATGAGCAAAATTACCCAACACATGATTTGGAGTTAGCTGCGGTAATCTTTGCATTAAAGATTAGGAGGCATTACCTTTATGGTGAAAGGTGTGATATTTATACTGATCATAAAAGTTTAAAGTATATTTTAACACAAAAGGAGCTGAATATGCGTCAAATAAGATGGTTGGAGCTGATTAAGGATTATAACTGCTTAATCCATTACCACCATGGGAAAGCAAACAAGGTCGCAGATGCATTAAGTCAACAAAACCATGCTAGTTTATCCATGATGAGGATCAAAAAAGATCCAATATTTATGGATTTACAAAGGATGGATCTTGGACTTATAATGGAAGGGGGAAAATATTATCTTTCTCAAATGAATGTTCAACCATCTATACATGTGAAGATTAAAGAGGCACAGAAAGAAGATGTCGAGTTACAAAAGAAGGTGAGAAATGTTCCTGAATTCAACCTTGATTGTGATGGGAGAATAAAGTTCAGGAATCGGGTTTGTGTTCCTCCCATCCCCGAATTAAAGAAGGAGATGTTGGATGAGGCTCATAGTTCTTCATTCTCTATTCATCCTGGATGCACGAAGACATATAGGGACCTGAAAGAGTACTTCTGGTGGGATGGCATGAAAAGAGATGTTGCTGAATATGTCTCTCGATGCTTGATTTGTCAATAAGTTAAAGCTGAGAGACAGAAGTCTAAGGGGATGTTACAACCATTACCCATACCCGAATGGAAATGGGAAAACATCACTATGGACTTTGTCACAGGACTTCCTAAAACATCCAAAGGCAATAATGCTATCTGGGTCATAGTTGACCGTCTTACAAAGTCTGCACACTTCATTGCTATTAGAGAGGATTTCTCTCTGGATCAGATTTCCAGGATATATATAAAGGAATTGGTAAGATTGCATGAAGTACCACTTTCTATTATATCTGATCGGGATCCGAGATTTACCTCGAAGTTCTGGCGAAGTATTCAGCATACTCTGGATACATAGTTGAGTTTCAGCACTGCTTATCATCCTCAGACAGACGGTCAGTCTGAGAGAACAATTCAAACCCTAGAAGATATGTTGAGAGCTTGCTCTATTGATTTCAAAGGTGGTTGGGATCAACACCAACCTTTGGTGGAATTTTCTTATAATAATAGCTTTCACTCCAGTATTCAGATGGCTCCTTATGAAGCACTCTATGGAAAGAAATGCAGGACTCCAACTTGCTGGGATGAAGTTGGGGAAAGAAAGCTATTAGGACCTGATCTGGTTGATGAAATGGCAGAAAAGGTCAGATCTATTCAACAATAGATAAGAGCAGCTCAGAGTCGACAGAAAAGTTATGTCGACAGCCAAAGAAAAGACCTAGAGTTTGAAGTGGGCGATAAAGTGTTCTTACGGATATCTCGCTGGAAGAGAGTCATGAGATTTGGAAAGAAGGGGAAGTTGATCCCCAGATATATTGGTCCTTTCGAAATACTGGATCGTGTTGGGAAGGTAGATTACCGATTGGCGCTTCCACCGAATCTCTCTCAAGTTCACGATGTGTTCCATGTATCTCTCCTGATAAAGTACATACCGGATCCTTCACATGTACTTAGCTCAGAATTTGTACCGCCGGAGCAAGATCTTTCTTATGAAGAACAACCGATAGAGATTCTGGATCGTAGCGAAAAAGTCCTACGAAACAAGACCACTCGATTGGTGAAAGTTTTATTGAGGAACCACCAATTAGAAGAAGCTACATGGGAGCATGAGGATATGATGAGGGAGAGGTATCCTCATCTGTTTGTTACAAAGTGACGAATTTCGAGGGCGAAATTCATTTTAAGGGGGGTAGAATGTAACACCCGAGACTTTTATGTTATATAAATCATCAAAGGAATCTTTTTCTACACAACACTTGCTTGGCTTTCTTTACACGAAATTGTGACCTTCCTCGATAGCTTGCGTCGTACGCAATACTGAGTTTCACTAAACAATGATATGATAATAAAATATTATTAAAACTAGCCGTTATGAATAGTAATAACCACTTTTTGAAATTTTATTTTTCAAAATGGACATCATTTTTGGATTCGGAATATCGAAATTTTCCTAGGGTGAAATTTTGGTATTTTTCTGAAAACTTTCAATTTTTGATGAATAGTGAAACCACTAAGTGGTAGTTAAAAAAACTGAATTTTTCATAAAACTTAATTTTACCGCTTCTGTGAGTGGAATTTCGAAAATCCTAGAGACACAGTTGATGTCAGTAAGTAAAATGTGGTTCAATGAGATGAAAATAATTTTTTGGTGAATAGTAACTTTTTACTTTTTTTTACCACGGTTAAAAGTAAATAGGGTAATTAAGGGTAAAGATGATATTATTATTACCCTAACACATGTCCTAATTCTATTGGATAAGTGTAATTCGACAAAAAACAAACTTAGGAATAAAATATGACCATTTAGGCCCACATGGATTATATTAGGACATTTATTATTAATTTATTTAAAGAATGGTTAAAATAGTTAAAATCAAAGTTTAATAACTAAATAATTTTTTATATGGGGTTATACATAAGATAAATTAGACTATAAATATTCCTTAGAAAGATAAAAAGATTTCCTACATAATGGTATTTTATTTGTAATTTTTTGACATTAAATAATTTAATTTATTTATGACACAACGATGATGCAGAAATTATCTTATTAATGAAATACTGACATAATTGATGTTATAAATACCAAAATAAATATAATTTGAGACTTTTTATGAATTACACTAATTTTATAGGTTAATATGACATGTTATTAGTGATTTAATTAACTTTTTTAGAACTTATAAATCTGTTATGATTTTCACAAAAATCAATTACTAAATAGTGTCAAAATTGACATAAAATAGTTTTTAAAACAAATATTATATTATTAATTGTTATTTTATTCCTAAAAATCTAAGGTTCGGCTAAATGACTTAGATAAGTTTATATATATTTAAAATAAACAACTTCGGGTTCGTTTTCCTTGATATAGTAATTTTATTAACCTTATATTATAAGAACACAAGAAGACAAAGTAAAAGTAAAATTATTTAACTTAATGTTAAATCTAAATGATAAGGTTAAAATAGGAACCTAAACTTGTCTAAATTCTATTTTATGAGAGGATTTCGACCCATAACCACCATAGCTTCGAAATAAATCAATTTGGAGCTATTTAAAACCGAACTTGACTTTATAATAAAATAATATTTTTAGTTATTCCGAAGGTGCCCCTCTCCTCCCTTATAAAAGGGCACCTCCTCCCTCTCTTCCTCACACCACATTGAGCCTTCAAGCTCGGCCAACCCCTGCCATTTTCTCCTATCCACTTCCCTAGAGACATCCTATAGGTCCTGGTCTTATTCAAAGACCAATTTTAGTGCCCTAAAATAAGGTCTCAAAGAAGCACTTCAAAGAAGAGGTAATGTCCGCTACCGATTCTTTCATCTTTATTTCTTCTTCCACATCTTCTTCTTTAGTTGTTTCATTATGAAGTAATAACATCAGTATCACTCATATACTTATATGTTATTATATGTATGAAACAACCCTATTTCACCATCTATCCATCCTACGGAAAAAGAAATCACCGCACATGCGTACGTACGGAATACCGTCTCCACGCCGTGGTGTAATCTATTTTCCACCACCACCTTACTTGGATGGGTATAATGGTGTAAAGAATGTCTATATATGACTATTATAAAGTGATACTGATTCTGAAATAGTATACATACACTCCAATACAATTCCACGATCATAGGAACGATATCATCACTCGTGCATACGTACGGAATACCGTCTCCACGATGTGATGCGACTCGTTCTACATGATATTCATTTCATAATGATTATATAAATAAATTGAATGAATGAATATGATATATATTACACTAATACCATTCTGGAAATGGGGTATCTATAACCTAAAGTGAAGAATAAGAATTTATTCGACAAAACACGCATAAGAACAAAACGTTATAAACACCCAAATAACAAGTAGCAATGAAATATTACTACTAAGAAGCTAAGAATATGACCATATATGATATCATAAAAATAAGTATGATTCTGGAATAAGTCAATAACATTATTTAAATCATTATACAGGAGTTTCGGACACTTACAAAGCAAGTCGGACCTAAGGTAAGGGAAATATCACAATCTCATTTTTATCCGAGATTGTTTATACTTTGGTATTTACTGGGGTGTATTTTATCATCCACATCCATGTTTCTTCAATATGTAATATTGTTTCCATCCACCAAAAATTGTTTAAATCCAATTTTAACCTTCGGTGAGTTTTTAGTAAAAGATATGAATGGAATCTCTTGACGTTTTTCGTACAAGGTACTTTTTGACTTTTCCGACAAAAGTACGAAGAATGTTTTTTAACTTATACGGCATGAATGGATTTTTAAAACATTATTTCCAAGAATCTTCCTTTACAAGTTTTCAAGTTTATTTTTAATCAACTTCTTTTAGTTTAAAATTGTAAGACATGTTAATAAAGGAAAATGTTTTTGAAGTAGAAAGGATATTATCCACAAGAATGAAGTTCAAGTGTTTTATCAAAATTATTTTCCATCTAAAATAATAAAGGGTTCTGTTTCTATCCCTATTATTACATGGATTTGATTATGTTGTGATGGAAATATTTTTAGGAATTCCTTTATCTTATATGAATTGTTTTATGATGTCATGTTGTTTAAGAATCCCATTTTTATTACATGGGTTATGTTATGATGCATGGTTTATGATTTTGTGGCACACATAAGAATGATATCATTAAGAGACGGGTGGGACCTATATCTCCCTCCAATTCATTGGGTAAAGATTTTATATCTCATGAGATAGATATGGCTGGAACGATAGGTTATACCGGTTCAGTGAAACAGGACTGAAACGAGGGTGACTCGGTTCAGAAAGGGACTTTGTCCACTAAGATAGTCTTGGCAATGAGCCTTGACTAACAAGAAATGATTCTCTATGATTATCTATGTATGCAACAAAGTTTCATGTTTTAAGTTATGATTATTGTGATTACATTTCACTGCCATGATTTATCCCATGTCATGATATTATGATCTCATTTTCAGGTTAAGATTTCCAAAAGTTATGTGCTTATGTATATGATGTGATTGATATTTCTTTTGTTTACCCTTACTGAGCATTTGAGCTCACCCTTTTGTATGTTTTCTTTCCCCAGGTCAGGAAGAAGGTTATTAATTAAGATATGCCAAAAGGGACTATAGATATGATGAAATAAATGGGAGACAGTGTAGACACTTTATGAACCAGTTGTTTATGTTTCCCAGTTTCTAAAGACACTATACCTATACGGTCCTTTAGTGGTTTTGTTATATGTTGAAATAAGTATGCTTCAATTTTGAAGTATTAACAATGTATGTAATGTATGGGTCGTTATAGGTAAGCTACTCTATCAACATACCAGATGGATATCTATATCACGGTTAACTGCTCAGTCACCTCAAACAGATGTGGTAAAATAGACATCCCGCTGAGTACATCTGCCACCACATTCCCCTTCCTAGAAGTATAGACTATCTCAAAGTCATAGACCTAGGAAACTACATCCATCACAACTGTCTTAAGTTCAGGTCCTTCTATGAGAAGATATACTTGAGACTCTTGTGGATGGAGTAGATAGTAAACCACTCACCCAAAAAGTAGTAACACCACATCTTGAAGGAAAATACCATTACTGATAACTCCAAGTAATGGGTCACGTAGTTTTTATCATGCTGCCTCAACTGTCATGAGACATAGGTAATCACCACTCTCTCCTGCATCAGGACACATTCTAGTCTATTCCCTGATATGTTTTAGAAAAATACATACCCAATGCCTTATTCTTGTAGTCTTAAGATGGGGGATCTCGTCAGCCTCCACCATAGCTTATGGAAACTCTAATGGTGATTTTCTATCCCCAAGAAGGTTTTTCCCTTATATTCCAATCCTGATAATGGTGATTCCATTCTGTAGAAGTTAGGCATAAACCTCTTGTAGTATCCATCCAACCCCAAGATAGTTTTAACCTTAGTCACATTCATAGGTGTCTCCCAAGAAATCATAGCCTGTATCTTTGTTGGATCCAATACATCTCCAGCCTCTGAGATGACGTGTCCCATAATGTGGACCTCATGAATCCAAAACTAGAACATCAAGAGTTTACCATAAATTTGGTGCTCTCAGAGTGTATCCATAACTATCTACATGTGTGTAGTGTGCTCTTACTCCAATGCCAAGTACACAAAGATGTCATCAATGAATACCCCCCACGAAGCGATCGAGGTAAGGATGGAATATCATGTTCATGAGTCCCATGAATACTACTTGGGAATTGGTCACAATGAAAGGAATCACAAAAAATTCATAGTGTCCATACCGGTGTCTAAAGTATATCTTTGGTACGTCCTCATCCCATACCTAAAGATAATGATAGCCTGATCTGATGTCTATTTTTGAGAACCACCTCACTCCCTTCAGCTGATCGAAGAGGTCATCAATTCTCAGTGGTGGATATTCGTTCTTCACGGTCACCTATTTCAGGTGCTAGAAGTCCATATATAGACTCAATATACCATATATCTTCTTGAAAAAAAAACATTGGGGCTACCCATGGTGAAATGTTAGACCTCACGAATCCATTCTTTGGAAAGTCCTCCAACTATACCGCCAATTCTTGAAGCTTCATGGGAGCCATCTGATATTTCGGTTTAGATATTGGCACCATCCCTAGGTACAAATTAATGTATAATTCTACCTCTCTGTGAATACGTAGTCCTAGAAAATCCTCAGGATAGAAATACTCATACTCATGATCGTGTTGTTGAGAAGGTCAAATTCGATGTTTATTTTTAACTATAATTTCTGTAGTATAGCAGCAACCCTAGGTCTTCTCTCGACGGAACCTTAGATCATTAATTTAAAAATAGGAGTTTGATTAAGAAAGTAGAAGGGGAATGAGGTCTTGTAAAACATGGGGGTTTGATGATTGAATATGAAAATAGAAAATGAAAGCGATAAAACAAAATAGAAATTAATAGAATTAATTAAGTGTGATCAACCCGAGGTACTCTCATGATGTTCATACTTCATCGCTTCATGATATAGGGTTATGATATTTTAATCCCTAGTTTGTAACACCTTTAACCAGAATTTTACTGAGTTTATACTAGGATACCTCCTAGGGTTCAGTAGATAACACACAATGATTCACCAGACACCGCCGATGATTGAGTGATTTGTGTTCGACTTCATAACCGAAACTCACCAAGGAAACACACAATGAACTCAATGTTCTGTCATGGTTGGTATATTTTTTTTTGTGATACCATTACATAAATGTACATGTCCTTGAAAGTGATTTTTTGAGTTAAACTGACCAATATGAACCACACAAATATAGTAATTTAATTAGGGGGAAAAGGGGATGAACGGTGTGTGAAACATCACACCAAAGGGTAACACTAAACCTGATCATTTGAGTTTGATTATAACAAACTAGTATATAACTCAATTAAATTAAAATAGAGGATGAAGAAAAACAACATATAACCTGGATTTAAAAATATCATTCAAAATAATACAAACATGAAGCTCGAGATTATATCACGTTCTTCCATGGGAGATCACATGGGGTTTAGAAACACATGGGAGAGGAGGAAGAGAAATATGTTGAGGTGGAACTTCCCAGAGCCTCCATAACATCATGTATTAGTGGGAAGACTCCTTTTTGACTCCAAAATAGAAAAAACTTGCCTCTAGTTCGAACTACCAAATGGGGTGCCCAATGTGCCAATTTATTGGCAATGTGGGAAGTGGTTTTGAAAACCCTGATTTCAGGAATCTCTTTGGTACATGGTTTTTGCCAACAGAGATTCATAATTCAATTAAAAAAACTACAAATTTTTTTTTCCAACACCGTTTCTAACTCCATGTAAACTTTTGTGGCCAGATATAGAATATAATAAGAGATATTTTCAAAATACAGAGACAATGTTTTGATGTAGTGAAGATCCACTTTATTGTTCAGATCAGTGTGTATAGGCATCTTAATGGACGAATTGGGCTTCAGTTCATTAAGATGAAATGTATCTCATTATATTTTGGACCATTCCACGAATTTTCAGCATTGTTTGATTAATATTTTAGAAGGAACATGTATTTTATTCCACTGGTGTGCTTGGATCATTTGCAAATTGGACCATTTTTCATGGACTTCATCATGGGTCCTAGAAATCACCTACATTTAAAATATAATTATAAAAAAAAGTTACATTTCTATTTTTAACGGTGTTAAACACAAAATAGTTGAATCAAACATGGAGTAAAATTTATTATTATACTTTTAATTTTCAATACAAAACCTTTTTAATATATTGGTATAAGGGTGATATAAAATAGTGAATCACGGTACAATCAATTCATCCACCAATACAATAAATATTGGACTCCTCTCGTCACCCACAATAAGGGAGAGGCTAGCCAACTGACGAGTTACCAGCTTCAACCTCCTCCGAGAATGTACACCATATACGACAAAATCTCCCTTCTCACCGGTTAAGGAAAACCTGGTCCCATCATCATAGAAACACCACACCTTGCTCCTAATACAGTCGATCTGAGCATAGACTTTAGATAACCCGTCCATAGCCAGGATGACATCTTAAGGCCTTGACGCCGCTACTAGGAGATTCCAACCAAATCCTTCACCTCCTAGAGTATGTTCACACTACTGGAACCATTGTGTAGTCATCAAATCCCCTCTTGTATGAGTCTCTAAATGTAAGGATCGAACCAGAAGCTCCACCGGAATCTTTGAGCACGAAACGAGGTCTGTGGAAATGAATGAGTGACTAGAACCTCTATTTATAAGAACTAAATCTAATGTGTAGAAGAAAAATATCATAACATTAATCTTCTCTAGATTTCCATGGTCATAGGCCTCCGTCGCCTGAAGCTGGCATCACCCCCGTCCACCGGCTCCCTAAGCCCGTGGTAGCCCACCTGGGATGGGTGGTGGTAGCACATCGAACCATCGTCCACTGCCTACTGGTAGACCTTCTCCCCTGCCAAATATACTACCCTATGGACCTCCTCTCTTAAACCAATGCATCTAACATGGTGGTCCCCTGAGCATTTGATGATCATATGTGCAGCGAGTCCGGCAGTCATGAGCCATTTGTCCTAGCCCGCATCACATGAAGCACATCCCGGTTCCCTACATACTCCCTCTACTCAAGGATCCCCACACTACCGAACCATAGTCCTAGGATCGTCCCCAAAAAGATCTAACCTACTTGGTTCCCTCTTCTACTGCCTACAGCTCAACACTAAAGACTTTGCCGCCTGAGGTCTACCAGTGGCTCCGGATGTCAGTGCCTACTATGCTGGGAAGATCTCCACAAGATGGGATCTCTCCAACACTCCATCATGAGTGGGGATTCTAAGAGACACTATGGATGCCCGGGTCCCCCGTTCGAGTTCCCTCTCAAAGGTCTGATCCCTAAAGAAAGGGTCCCACACCACGTTCTATGAAGTAGCGAGAGAGGTCTTTAAACCTCGCAGAGTACTTATCCACTAACATGCTTCCCTACTGTAGGTGAAGCAGCTTCTGAATGTGCACAGAGCGAAAATTTGTGTAAAAACCCGAACTTTTGAATAATATTTGTTTCCTAAATTTGTGTGTTTTTTCATTTTATACTCCACAAAACTATATCCTTTAATTAATGAAGTGATACCATTGAGTTTTGACTATTATTTGAATGATGGTCAATATGACCGTTGGAAACTATACTATTAACAATACATTTATTGTTTATAAATTCAAGTGATATTCATTAATTAATACAGAAAGAAGAGTTGATGGACTCATCCAGTAGACTCGGGCCATATGAAGCCCATATGTCAGAGCATGGGAAGGATGAGCATCTCTGGGCTTTGCTCTAGACCACGCCCAAGTTGAGCCTCAACATGTGATGCTTGAATAGAATAACCTAAGGGGGTAATCCAAGATTCTAGAAATCACCACTTGAGTAATGTTGTCTGAGCCGCCCCAAGATTCTATCACAATAGCACACCTTACACTTATGTCATATGCGGGTGTTATAAGGGGTTGTGTAATGAGTCCTTAGTTATATTGTGTAATAAGTTTGTCTAAATAAAATTGTTATTTCTTGTTATTTCTTGTTATTTCAAATTTGTGAATTTCAAATGTCCGAATAAATGTAGGATGAAGTTCCATACTATTGATGAATATTGGAAAAAGGGGTATTTTGAAATATTTGTGAATACTTTAAATAATTAATAATGTGAATTGATTTTCAAAAAAGAGTCTTCGACAATTATGATCAGTATGAAATTTAGAGTCTAATAAGATCAACTTATTTATTTAGTGAATAATAAAGTAAGAATAGTAAAATACCCTTATGAATAGTAATGAATAGTTGGGAATAGTAAATTGTTCAAAAAAATAGAAACTTCACCAATGAAAGTATCAATACAATTTAAACATATTAAAAGTGAAAAAATGATCATATTATAAGTATTTGTATTTTTTTATGTCACAAAAAATTTATTTACAATTTTACAATTAATTTAATAATTTAAAATGGAAAATTATTTTCATAATATTTAATAATAAATTTTTACTTTATTTTTTTATGGTTATAAAATAATTTTATGGGACCTTGATTACCTTTTCAAGGTGTCACAAAACAAGTTATAGTTGCAGAGTTTTTCTTGAATAAATAATGATTATTTTTAAAATTAAATTAAAAATATTTAAAAAATTATTTTTATATAATGGAGTTCATTATTGAATTCATATCATCTATATTAGGTTAGGGTAAATTTTTGGGGTTTTTCTGAAGAAGTTGAATTTTCGGTGAATAGAAAAAACACAGTTTTGAGTTTCGTGTGTTGAATGACATTACTGATGATGCAATAATGATGTAATAAGTATGGTCAAATTTGGAATAGTATTATATGTTTTGAGGTGTACCAAGTGTCCAATACCATGGGAAAATACCTTGGGCAATCCTATAGTTTTGCAAATACCACCGATGAGGTGTCGCTAAGAAATTAATTAAATATTCCCTCTCTTTCCCTATAAATACTAGGCCATTCCATCATTCATTTCAATAAAAAATCATCCTCAATGATGATCTGGTATTTTTACTTCCCAAGGAGTCCTCTCAAGGTTCTCTCAAGCCCCCAAAGTCCCAACCTTCAAGCTTTCAAAGTTACTCTTCATGGTAAGGGAACTGTTCACCCCCTCTTTTAAGTCATGACTTCTTTTATGTTATGTCTTCTAGTTTTCATTTTATTATGTGGGGGTATGTTATTATATATTATTATTACTGTAAATTTCATTTCCAAATGATGAGAGAACCTTTCCGCTCTCATCAATTTAATATCTGAATTTTTAAGCGACGACGTTAGGCTGCCAAATTTTTCGTAACAGAAATCGCATCTTCTCTTTTCTTTCATGTTTCCTTTTCATGTGGTATGTCATTAAAATATCCACACCATGATCTTATTATATACCCATACTATTTTATTAATTATTTATCCGTGGTTTACCCTTGTTCTCTATCTTTTTAATGTTTTCTAAAATGATGTTATGTAGTTGTTATGCTGCAGAATTTTCATCTCAAAATCTCTCTCTTTTTCTCAAGAAATTCTATTGTATTATTTATGTGGATACCCAAATATATTTTTATCTACAAGGGTATTTATCAATACATAAAATTGATCTATTTGATTCTGGAATTGACATATATATATAACCCTCACTCCCTTTCCATGGGTTATAAAGGAAATAATGATCTTATTTTTAAGTACTTTTTAAGCATCACAATTTTGATATGAAACCCATTTATTTTATTGTATTTTATGTATTTATGAAATTTTTTATTATGATCTATGTGATTCACATGAAAATAAATAAATATTAATGGTTCTCCCTGATATCACTCCAATGAATTGGGTAAATAATCTAATATCAAGAAATGACAAGTTTCACAAATCCTTGGTGAATAACTTTGGTAATTTTTATGAGAGCATGGGGATGAACCTTGGTGATATGTTAATGAATGTCTAAATTAAATTTTGTAGCAACATATTAATGTTATGCTTAAAGTTCTTTATATTATTTTATGCTTAAACTTCCATTTCTCATGTCTTTATGTTCTTCATCAAGTTCTTATTGATATCACAAGTAAACTGGTTCCCTTGTTTTCCTTATTGGGCCTTCTGCTCACCCTTTCCTTTAATGTATGTCCATAGGATATGAGATACAATAAATTTACATAGGATGAAATTATTTTGAAGCTGTACAATTGTATTAGAATAATTTTTTATGTTTTCATGTTTTATGTTCCTGATTCCAAGACACTAGACATTAAAGATCCTATGTCTGTAAAATGTAATGAAAATTTACGTAGTAAAAAGGCAGGATGTCATAGTTGGTATCAAAGGAATGTTTATTTATTTATAGAAATTAGGTTATGAAAACATTAGGATGAACCCTATAAAAACATTATGTATAGAAAAACTTCCTGACATTTTGGCGAGTATTGAGTAAGTGGTTTATAAAACAAATAAATCTCTGTCTGGATATGAGCAGGTAGAGGCGGCTCTGGCATAGATATACTTTGGCAGAAAAACTCTGACAAGGAGTTTTGGGATTGACCCTATGTATTTTGGTATACGACAATGGGCCTTACTGCACTCTTGGTTAAAACACTCCAAGGGGATATGTTTGGTTAATAATAAGCTTTTTGTGAATCATTATGATGGATTTATAGATAAATGTAGTTGTTTAAAGCATGAATTTTTAAGACATAAAATCCTTTATGGAAAAAAGATTCTTACATTAAATAAGTTTCCCACTGTGGTTTTATTCTTTAAGAAAATGGTGGGAAATAGGAGGAACCATACAAATGGTGAACTCAATTGACCATGCGCTGATGGCCCTCCGAGGGAATCATGAATGGAAACATTCATGCGAATTATGAATCGACTGACTCAAGTTATGGGAAATAACTTGAATCAAGATGAGAGACCGATCTCACAGCGAAGGGAACTACTTTCTATTGAGTAATTTAGGAATCAACGACCACCAACCTTTAGTGGATTGACCGATCAATTGATTTCGGAATAGTGGATCAGATCTGTTGAGAAGATCTTTTATGTGCATCACTGTTCAGAGCAAGAGAAGGTCACCCCTGGCTGCCTATTTCTTAGAGATAGAAGCTGATCAGTGGTGGGAACTGATTAAAAACATGAGGCCAAGAGTATAGGTTGAAGCTATGTAGTAGGAAGAGTTCTGAGGGATATTCTTGAACAAGTATTTTCCTCGATCGATGTGAACCAGATTGGAAAAGGAGTATCTTGAGCTCAAGCAGAAGGAGAATGAATTTCTGGGAATGTATGAGGTAAAAATCACCAAAAATTACTGATATACCTCTATCTTTTTCATGGATCTAAATGGTATGGTCGATATATTCTTCAGTGGACTAAGTCCTCTTCTGTGGAAGAATCTATCCAACTGTGACTATGATAGCTATGATAAGATTGTGTGGAGTGCGATGAAAGTTGAACTAGAGTTTGCTGAGATGTAGTGGTCTCATAAATCCATTGATAAGAAGAGACCGATGGGGCCAAGCCTAGGGAAGAGCTTCGATCTATTAAGAGGAGAAAGAAAGTGAAACATCCCACATGTAATAAATGTGGGAAGAATCATTCGTTGAACTACCTACTCGGGAGTGGGAAGTACTACATGTGTGGTAGTGATGGCCATATTGGACAGAATTGTCGTAGTGAGGTGAAGCCTCAACTTCAACACACTAACTACAAAGGGAAGATGGTGCAAGCCCTACCTTCCCTCCAATTCTATAAGTGTGGAAAACTTGGGCACTTTTCCAATCATTGTCCAAATACGAGGGCAGTGGAGGGGAGTCACCATCAGCCTCATCATCGGCCAAGAGAGCAAGGTTGTTCTTTTTCTATCACTACGGATGCAGTTGAAGGGTCAAATGATGTGGTGGAAGGTACTCTTGTTTTTCTCTCAAAGATAACAAGTACTTTGTTTTATTCTATTTCTATTAATTCCTTTATTTCCTCTATGTTTGAAAAAAAATTAGAATCAACCCCTGGTTTTCTAAAAGTTGAGTTATCAGTCAAGACTCTTGGTGAGATTATCCAAGAATCATCATTATTTAGAAACTCTAGTATTTAATTTAGTTTGGATAATATTATCAAAAATCTAGTATTCATTCCAATGCTAGAATTCAACATTATAATAGGGATGGATTGGCTCCCAATGTATAATTCTAAGATCAAATGAAAAATATAGGAAATTTTAGTAGTATTGAATGAAAAACCTACAGTTTTCATTGAAGGAGAGATATCTCAACTATATATTCTTCTAGAGGAACCTCATGTATCCTTTTTTATGGAGTTTATCGTTGAATAAGATGAAGGAAATGAGAGTTTGAGGAAAGAAAATTTCCCAATGGTCGAGGAATATGTTGACGTATTTCCTAAATAGTAATCCAGACCTCCCCCAGAAAGAGAGGTCGAGTTCTCGAATGATCTCATACCTGGATCCCATATGATATCAAAGACCCCATATAGGATGGAGAATGTGGAGTATGAGGAATTAAAGAAGCAAATCCAAGATCTTTTCGAGAAGGGTATCATTCGACCGAGTGTGTCTCCTTGGGGAGAACCATTTCTCTTTATGAATAATAAGGGTGGACTAATGCGGTTATGTGTTGATTATAGAGAAATGAACGAGATCATATAGAAGAAAAAATTACCTCTTCCAAGAATTGATGAATTATTTGACAAACTTCGTGGGGATCAATTATTCTCTAAAATTGATATTCTATCTGGTTATCATCAATTGAGGGCGAAGAAAGACGATTTCCTGAAAACTTCCTTCCAATCAAGATATAGGCATTATGAGTTTGTTCTTATGCCCTTCGGATAGACTAATGCAGCAGCTATTTTTATATATTTGATGAATAGTCTTTTAGTACCACCTTGATAACTTTGTGGTAGTTTTATTGATGATAATCTGATATATTTTATATGTCGGGAGGAGAATAAATATCATCTAAGGGTTATTTTGAAAACTCTATCTAAGGAGAAGCTTTTTGGGAAGGTCAAAAAATATGAATTCTGGTTACAACAAGTATCTTTCTTGGTTCTCATTGTTACCAATGACAGAATCACTGTTGACCCGAAAAAAGGCAAAATTTGTAAATGAGTGGCCTCAGTCTACAACGATAACTGAGATTCATAGTTTCCATGGATTAGATGGATATTATTGGAGGTTTGTGAAAAAAAATTCATGAATTTCTAATCCATTAACCAAGTAAACTCAAAAAGGGGTCAAGTTTATCTGGAAAAAGGAGTGTGAGGAATGTTTCCAAGAGTTGAAGAAGAGATTGGTTACTTCACCCAAGTTAACTCTTCCCTCATGTAGAGAAGGATTCGTTATTTTTAGCGATGCATCTCTGAAAGGTCTTGGGTGTGTCCTAATGAAAAATGACAAAGTCATTTCCTATGCATCTCGAAAGTTGAATAATCATGAGAAAAACTGTCCAACGCATGATTTGGAGCTGGTTGTGGTCGTTTTTGCTCTAAATATATAGAGGCACTATCTTTATAGGAATAAATGTGATATACGCACAACCCATCATAGTTTTAAGTATGTTTTCATAGAAAATTAATTGGACATGAGATAAAGGAGATGGTTGAAAATTCATAAAGACTATGATGGTTCAATTCATTATTATCCTGGAAGAGGAAAAAAACGCCGCTGATGCATTAAGCAGGAAATACCCAGTTTTTCTTTCCATGATGTGGATTCCAAGAGAGCCTTTAATCAATGACCTTGTAAATCTGGACATGGGAATTATAGGGGAATGGACATCATCAACCGTATCCCAAATGATTTATAAACCGTCATTACTAGAGAAGATCAAGAAATCTCAAAAAGAAGAACATTTATTATAGAAGAAGTTTGAGGCTGTGAAGGATTAGAAGGTTATTGAGTTCAATACTGATCAAGAAGGTGTACTAAAATTTCATACAAGACTATGTGGACTATCTATTTTTAAAATAAAAAGGGATCTGAGGGATGAATCTCATATATCTACTTTCTCTATACATCCTAGAATCAGAAAAATGTATAGGGACCTTTGTGATCATTATTGGTGGGATAATATGAAAAGGGATATTGGTGAATACACTTCTAGGTTCCTGGTATGTCAGAAAGTGAAGGTAGAGAGAAAACTTCCAAAAGTAGTACTACACCACTACCCATAATAGCATGTAAGTGGGACAATATAACTATGGACTTCATCACTAGTCACCTGAGAACTTCCAAAGGAAACAATGCGATATGAGTTATCGTGGACCATCTCACCAAGATGTCCCTTTTATCTCCATTTCGAAAGATATATATCTTGATCATATTTGCATGATTTATGTTAAGGAAGTGGTAAGGGTGCATGGAGTTCCACATTCTATCATATCTGATCATGATCCAAGGTTCAAATCAAAATTCTTGAGAGGTCTTCAACATGATCTGCACAATGAATTGAATTTCAGTACAACCTATCACCCCCAAAATGATGTCCAGTCTAAAAAGACTATTTACACACACAAGGACATGTTAAGGACATGATAAATGGAATTTAAGGGTGGATGGGATCAACATCTCCCTTTAGTTGAGTTCTCTTAAAAAAATAGCTTCCACTCGATCTTTCAAATGGAACCATATGAAGCTTTATATGGAAAGAGATGTAGAACTCATACTTGCCAGCATGAAGTTGGTGAGAGAAATATTCTTGGGCCTGATCTTGTGATAGAGATGATAGAAAATGTTCATGCCATCCAACAACACATTAAGGCTGATCAGAGTCAGCCAAAGAGTTTTGTCGACAACCGTCGAAGGGACCTAGAGTTTGATGTTGGTGACAAGGTATTTCATTGAATTTCAACTTGGAAGAGATTCATGAGGTTTGGTAAGAAAGTGAATCTCATCCCTAGGTACATAGGCCCCTATGAAATCCTTGATTTCATGGGAGAAGTGGCATACCAGCTTACAGTTCCTCCAAATCTGGAACATGTTCATGAGGTCTTCCATGTATCCATCTTGAGGAAGTACAAACCTGTATTTTCACAGGTACAAAATCCAGAGGTGGTACAACTACAACATGACCTCTCTTATAAGGAGAAGATAGTGTAGATCTTGGATTGTAGAGACAAGGTTCTACACAACAAGAGTACCCACCTTGTTAAGGTGTTGTGGAGGAACCACAAATGAAAAGAAGCCACGTGGGCACTGGAGGAGTCTTTGAGGCAGAAGTACCCACACCTTTTCTCTTCTTAGGGTATGAGTTAAAATTTTGGGGACATGTTTTTTTAAGGGGGGAAGAATTTAATGACCAGAAATTTTGAATAATATTTGTTTCCAAGATTTTTATGATATTTCATTCTATACTCCACAAAACTATATCATTTAATTAATGTAGTGACACTGTTGGGCTTCAACTATTACATGTTCATTGGTCAATATGACTATTGGAAACCAAAATCTTAACATTACAATTATTATTTATAAATACATGTGATCTTGGTTAATAAATATAGAAAGAAGAGTCAGTGGCCTCATCCAGTAAACTCGGGCCGTAAAAAGACAATCTGTTAAAGCTTGGAAAGGAGGTAGCATCTCAGGGTTTGCTCTCGACCAAGCCCAAGAAAACCATCAGCATGTGAATCTTGAATGGAATCTATGAAGGGAGAAGTTCAAGCTTATAGAAATCACCACCCAGGAAATGTTGTTTGAGCCGCCCCAAGATTCTATCACCATATCGCACCTTACACTTAGGTACAATGTAGGAGTTATAAGGGGCTATGTAACGCGACCTTTGTTACATTGTGTAATACTTTTTTTATAAATAAAATTGTTATTTCTTATTATGTTAAATTTTTGAATTTCAAATGTCCGGATAAATGTAGGATGAAGTTCTATATTATTGATGAATTTTGGAAAAAGTCGTATTTAAAAATATTTTTGTATACTTTAAATAATTAATAATGTGATTTTTTTTAAAAAAATATTCTTCTACAATTGTGATCAGTGAGAAATTTAGAGTCTAATATAATCAAATTGTTTTTAGTGAATAGTAAAGTATGAATAGTAACATACCCTTATGAATAGTAATGAATAGTAATATGGTAAATTAATAGAAACTTCACCCTTGAATGTATAAATACAATTTACAAATCTTAAAAGTTAAAAAATGATCATAATATAAGTATTGATATTTTTTTAATCCATAAGTACTTTATTTACAATTTTATAATTAATTTAATAATTTAAAATGGAAATTTATTTTCATAAAATGTAATCATAAATTTTTAATTTATTGTCTTATGATTATTTGATAATTTTAATTGACCTTGATTACTTTTTCAAGGTGTTACAAAAAAAGTTATAGTTTTAGAGTAGTTTTTTTGAATAAATAATGATTTTAATCAAAAATTAAATTAAAAATAATTAGAAAATTAGTTTCATAAAATTTAGTTCATTTTTGAATTCAGAGAATCGATATTTGGTAAGGGTAATGTTTTGGGATTTTTTTGAAAAAATCGAATTTTCGGTGAATAGTAAAAACATAATTTTGAGTTTCGGGTGTTTAATGACATAATTGATGATGTAATGATAAAGTAATAAATCTGGTTGACTTGTGAATATTATGTTAAGAGGTGTCTCAAGTGGCCATTACCATGGTAAAATACCCTGTGAGATCCCATAGTTTTTTAAATACCACCGATGAGGTGTCCCTAGAAAATTAATTAAATATTCCCTCTCTTTCCCTATAAATACAAATCAATTCCCTCATTAATTTCATTACAAAATACTCTTCAACAAATCTATGTTTTTTTACCTCCCAAGGAGTCCTCCCAAGGTTCCCTCAATCCCCAAAGGTCTCAACCTTCAATCTTTCGATGTTACTCTTCATGGCAAGGGAACTGTTCACCCACCTCTTTTAAGTCATGACTTCCTTTATGTTATGTCTTTTAGTTTTCATTTTATTTTGTGGGGGTATGTTATTATATATTTTAATTACTATAAATTTCATTTCCAAAGTATTATATACGCTTTCATCTCTCATTAATTTATTTTCTGAATTTTTAAGCGACGTTGTGAAGCTGCCTAATTTTTCGTAAAAGAAGTAGCATCTTCTATTTTCTTTCATGTTTTTTTTATTATGGTATGTCATTAAAATATATATACCATGATCTTATTACGTACCCATAATTTATTATTAATTATTTATGAGTGGTTGACTCTTTTCCTCTCTCATTTTAATGTTTTATAAAACGATTTTATATAGATGTTATGCTGCAGAATTTTTGTCTCAAAATATCTCTCTTTTTCTCATGAAATTATCTTGTATTCTTTATGTGGATACCCAAATTTATTTTCATTTCTAGGTTTATTAATCAATACATATAATTGATCTATTTTATTCTAGAATTTACATACATATAACCCTCAATCCCTTTCCATGGGTTATAAAGTACATAATGATCTTATTTTTAAGTACTTTTTAAACAACACGATTTTGACATGAAACCCATTTATTTGATTCTGTTTGGGTTATTTATGAAATGTTTGATTTTGATCTATGTGGATCACATGAAAATAATGAAATATTAAGGGTGCACCTTGATAGTTCTCCAATTAATTGGGTAAATAATTTAATCATTAGAGATGACATGTTTTACGATACCTTGCTGAATAACCATGGTAATTTTTATGACACCTTGGGGATGAACCTTGGTGATATGTTCATGAATGTCTAAATTAAATGTTGTAGACAAATATTCAAGTTATTGGTCATGTTATTTTCATTATCTTATGCCTCTACTTCCTTTTCTCATGTCTTTATGTTCTTCATCAATTTCTTATTGATATCACTAGTAAACGGGTTCCCTTACATTCCTTACCGATCCTTATGCTCACCCTTTCTTTTGATGTATATATACATGTTATGAGAATAAATAATTTTACTTAGGATGAACTTATAATGATTAAATACAAGTGGATTATAAGAATGTTTTTATGTTTTCATGTTTTATGTTCTTGATTTCCAAGACACTAGACTTTAAAGATCCCCTGTTTGTAAAATGTAATGAAAAGTTATGTAGTAAAAAAGAGGGATGCCCTAATTCATGGAAAAAAATCCACTTGGAAAAGCCTCTCAATGTTTGTGAAGGTGAGTGTCACCTCATCATGCGTCTGGATGGTAATGCTTCACCATCTCCCTTTCGAGCCCTATCTAAGGCTTGTATTCAGTATTTCCATCTGGTCAAGTGGTGTCCTCACTAAGTGGAAGACCCGCGTCACTATCTCCTTCCAGTCCCCAACAACATGAGGATTTGTCTCAACCCTAAACGTGGGAGGTCTCTGTCTATGAAACGTGTGCAATTTATTGAGTTTGAATACATTATATAATGGTAATTCTTGAAGTAACAGATGATCAACGGGTGGTGGAAACACCTGTGCACCAATCGGTAGGGATATCTCTAGCACTGGTACCTAAAACGACGCCTCATCGCTAGGTGGGATGTCCAAATGATCTTGTATCAGAAGCCTAGATGACTCTCTATGTGGAGGTATCCTGAAATAGATCAATATGTACCATAGTTAGAAGGTTATAATTGGTGAGATGACTCTTATTCAAGAAGATCATAAGGAGACACATATGAAACTAGTGTTTTTCATGTATAGAGTTGAAAATATGAATTCATGGTCTCGGTGTATGGATACATCAGCCGCTGAACCAACACTAAACTCCCCAAATCTGAAAGTATAACTCTAAACATTCATGACTATTTCCCCAAAATCAAAACAATGTACTCTCGGGCTTTGAGGTAGAACTGAAAACCTTTAATACCAGTTTTTCATGACCCGTCACCCAGGGCCCATGCCGTTACATACCCTAACCGCACCTCATGAAGGCCAGGGGTTGGCGACTAGTTCCAAAGGCATCGACATACAAGTGGGAGGTATTTTATTGAGTACCTGTACCAACACAGACAACCACGCCCCAAAGCTAGAAAATAAGCATGTACACCACTAAAAACCACTGATTAAAAGTAAAAACTATGAGCCAATGGGTTAAAAAAACCGAACAAAAGATAAACTAAAAAAAAGAAAAGTACAAGGAATACAATGAAAGTTGTCAACTAGAAACTCCACATATTTTGTAAGTAAAAAGTTGCTTCTAGAAGTTGTAAAAGTGTGTCCCGCCTTCCTGGTCTCACTAGGCACCACCGGGTCCTAGGCCACCAAGTTCTCCATCAAGGCGATGGTCGTCTACACTAGACAAAACATGTGTGGGAAAATCCCGTGTAGGTGTGGGTAACAATATATTGAGTAGGAAACCGAAATCACAAAGGAAATACCTAAATGAAATCCATAAACAAGACACAAAGCATGATCACAAATCAAGACAGATCACACTACGTATATTCTAGAGTAGGAAGGTAAGACTGGAAATTATAACGTTGAACACCATGGAATACTCGAGAACTCCTTCTAAATGAGTACAGTTGGCCTACCGGGTCACACAGAAGATACATCCCACCAACCTAGGACTGTTTTGTTACTCATCCTTGATGAGTACCAGGGATATGCTAGGTCACACTGATTCCACTCCACACCATGGACATGCCAGTTCACACAGAAGTCACTTCCCACCTTGGCCATACTGAGGTAATCCCTCTGTTGTGTACCGTGGGTGTTCCAGGTCACATTGATGTCGTTCACAACCGTGGGCCATACAGGTTAGATAGAAGCTACCTCCCACTAGGATATAGTATCTGATCCACATAGGGTCTCTTATTAGCAGTCTTTAGGTCCTAGCCAACCGGAGGGTTTCTACACGTAGTGTACTTTATTCTTGGAGAACTGATCCTCAAGACATTAGTCTTAATAACACTTCCATGAGGTAATATATATATTATTCCAAAATATCTGACTCCTTGCGAGGGTTCCAATTCCACAAACATCTCATTAACCAGACACTCAGTTTGAAAGATATAGTGGTTTTTCCAAAAAGGGGCATGTTGGGTCTAAGTCCGGTCGGATGAACTCGACTAGACACGACCTAGGGTCCACCAACCTGACCCAGAACCCCGCCATCCCATTGGGGAAACCCACACCCTGCACTATCTTGTTGGACAAGACAGGGCTAGAATCCACGTCCGACTCCACTTTTCCCGGCATGTTGTTTGTGGTTCCACCTTCTCCACCGTGGTCAAATGACTGCAGTCTTGCCGCTACGCGGCCGGCCAATCCGGCCAGCTGAATTTTCCAGCACATGGTTAGGAGACTATGTGCCACCAAAAAGCACTACCCATGGTTGCGGGCTATGTCACTACCACCAGCAGTCAGCCCACCCGAAAAATCTTACCGCTCCACTACGGCCCAAGCCAACTGTGGAAGTAACCTCCAGTGCACCAACCCCAACCCACAGTCACCATCATGGGCCACCTTCAACACGTCAATGGGTCTATCTGTGGGCCACCAGGTTGGAAATGGTGGTCCATTATTCGCACTGACTACACCTCTGGCCTTTTTGGGGTGTCACCTTACCTGGGAAGGCCTCGAAATTTCATTGTTTCTATTTCAAATACTCAGCCATGAAGAATGCATAGGAGGAGGGGATCATGCCTTGTTCTTGTCGGACCACACCCTCCACATTAGAATTTTATAACCAGGGGGAGTGTAAGAATGATGTTCAATCAAATAATATTTAATCCCGACATAAGAACCCCAAGAAAAAGGCACCCTTCCCTCTTTGACAGGCGATCCACGGGTTAACCTATTCGTGGGTTGACCCATATTTGTTTCATTAGAATGAAGAATGGGGAAACTGAAAAATCAATCATGAAACCCCTACATTGCGTTACATTCATCATTGAAGCACTTTGCCCTCGAGGATTCATGAATTTTAGGAATTCATCGCTTTCCCATCCTGTTCTTCGAATAACATCGACATTGACAGTGATCCTACTGGCGTTCGTTGTTCGTTATTAGAGAGAATCCTTATTATAGGTTCTTCCGAGAATTTCAAGAGTTTGATTCTCATTTCTTCAACGTGTTATCCTATTAAAAAACACATCACCACATTTCTGTTACAATGCTATATCACATCATTACACTGTTCCATTTATAAAATAGAATATCTATTAAGTTTCAATTAATGTGTTGTTACACTACACAAAAATGAGTCAATATGAAGCATCCTTTAATGCGCCTTGTCATAGTACCTCATCACCGCCATCTGTTCGACCAATGGTTTTGAATGAAAATAAAATATCTTCTTGGTTATATTTTTTTTGAATGGTCCTAAAATTAACCTTTTCATCTTACCATTTCTGGTGGAATTTATGTCCTTTATATGAGAATCCTATTATTCCGAGTACATCAGTTCCATCAGATTTTTGATTAGGGGACTGATTTAATATTAAAAAACCCACTTGCACATTTTCTTAAATGGACAAAAAAAGTTTCAAAATTCTGTTCTGGGCTCACCGGGCCAGGGAATCACTCACTGTCAAATAATGAAGTATTAAAATAATCCCATACAATTTAAAAAAAATACATGTAAATTCCAAGATAATACATAAAAAAATACAAGGTGTTATGTTAGAAAAATAATTGTAGGATATAAATATATGGGAATAGAATAATAGTGTAAATAATTATATATATTTAATGTCATCATTGATCAAAATAATGTGAATTATCTACAAAAACTGATAACCACCAAGCCATAAATCAATAATGATTGAAAAGATCATCTTTTCTTTAGAAAAGAATATAAATGGATAAATTTATTGATACAAGATCCTTTTCCTAGAGCAGAGAAATTATTTTACCATCTAGATTTTTAAAATATATAAATATATTTGTATTATGTGTATAATTTCATACTTTAATCAATTCTCATTAAAATATCATATTTTTTTTATAAAAAACAAGTATTCAAGTGGAATTTTTCATTCCTAAAACACAAAAAATTTCTCTTTGTAGTTTATAGGATTTTGAAAATAATGAGAAGTCCTTCCTATGATATTTTTCAACATAAAAATTATTTGTCTGAGTTATCTTTTAATAACCAAATTTCAACCAAATCCTTTCCATAAAAAGTTAAACTTTAGAACATTTGAAAATATAAATAACCAAATTCAAATTTCAAAGATTTATAAGGGATGTTAATAAAATTAAAAACATCAACATAAAATTATATTACCAAAATAGCATAAAGTATTTCTTAATGTCACTCCAAATAAATAAACTTAAAACTATATCAGTTTTCTTGGTCATCAGTTCCTTTAAACACATGTCATCAAATCACTATAAAAAACTACTATAGTAAAATCCTTATATGTTTTACAATTCCTATAATTTATATAATACTTTGAACATAAAATTTATGAATAAAAATAAATAATAAAATTAATCATTCCACTTTGGCTGTAGTAATAACATTAACTCAACATTGATCCCTCAACTTCATCAAAGGTATATTCCCTTGATAATTGGGTAATTTGTTTTAATAGTGATCCATCTTCTTAAAATTGAAAAACTAAAAATAAGTGTTTTCTTTCATAACCTTTCAATCATGAGCATGGTGGTATTTATTTTCAAAATTATAGCAATCTCATATTCCTATCAAGCAAGTACCATGGTGTTTTTCCACAATTATGATGTGGGGGAAAATTCTTCTTTCTCTTCTTCCCTTTAATCATTTTTTAATCTATCGTACTCCTCTCGTATTCCTTCCTTAAAATCCTTAAGACTTGAAATGTTATTCTATATATTGATAGAACATGATACTATGTCCTTATATGATGATAATTTCTAGGAGACTAGTTCCCTTCAGATTGTTGTGTTAATACCATTAAATAAATGATCATTATTACTATTTAGATTATAGGCATTAATGGGGTTCCTATCCATTTTTCAAGGATCCATTTCTAAATAGTCGCATATATGATATTAGATAACAAATATTATAAAACATATTGTATAATCCCAAAACAAGTGAAACACTTACAATAAATGTGAAGATCTATGCATGGATAACACCATAATAATTTACATGGGTTGTTTGGGAATGTATTCAAATACCAAAATTCATTTCGTATCCTTCATAATGGGTTGTAAAGAAATTGTGAATTAACCAAATCATATCACGAAATATTGTTGAACCAGGTGCACATTAATTCTAATGGTTGTGTACCAGGTAATTCTCAAGTTAAGACTGACACACCATTTTTAGTGTAATTACCCATAGGTACATCTGTAAAAGAACCTATACCACTTGTAGTGTAAACACATGTATATATTCATAGGAAAACCACATAATCTCAAACTTATAAAAATATTTAGTTGATATCCAATACATAAGATTATAGTTGAAGTATGTCATAGAGTTATATTCCCTAATCAATGTTTATCAAAATACAGTTACCAATTTTCATTATAAACTTGCTGTGATACCAACAATAATGACCCAGACTCTAGTAACATAAGTCCCATTTCTACTTTATTAAATTAGCACTAGATACAAGGTATAACATCTTGAATGATTGAAGATTTTGGTCATTATGGAAAACTAGACACACACTTTAATTTCACATTAATTTTTAAAAATAACATACAAAAAGTATTTTCTTTTAGAATTCCATTATTCCCCTTATAATATCACTATATTTCAATCATTAAACACTTCTTAGTATCATAACGGAAATAAAACTTAATAAAGGTGTCAGATCAGATGCTCAGGAAAAGTATGCAAATAATTGAAAATATAATGACTAAATAATTTTAATCAATTTGGAAAAGTATAGAACTAAATAATATTCTCTTAAAAAATGACTTCAACATAATTTGGAAACAATAAATGGTGATAAAATAATTCCACATAAATAATCACATGAGATTAAAACTTATGCATGAATATTCAAACTTATAAAATATTAACATGGAAATAAATAACTATTATCATAATGAGGGAATTAATAATGATGGACATCTAAATCATTTTGTCAAGACCTTTTATAAGATAATTTAAATATATGGGTAGAGACAGATCTATTTTATCCAACAGATTCGTCTTCTGAGACCTATTGGCGCATCAAGGGGTTATTTATAACCTGATCCCACCCATCACTTACTAATTCCAATGCCTTTCTCATATAAAATTGGTGAAATATAATCAACATAATAATTCATATTAAAAAAACCATGGTAAGAAATGTTAATACATACCCTAATTAAAAAATTATAAACCATCAATATTAATATGGTTAATGGAAATAAAATTATAAATACTCAGTCAAACTGATCATAAACCATCAAAATAAATAATACAGATGATATAAATACAACATATCCCAATTATATCATATGTACAATAAGGGGTAGACACCATTGAAGAATAAGATTACCATAAAAATATGATTAAAATATTTTTTTGATAAAAAACAAACTTTTCACATTAAAAATATTTTTTTTAAAATAATAGTTCACAAAATATTTTGAAAATAATTTTAATTTAAAGTAAAAATTTATTTTTATAATTTAATATTTAAAAAATTTCGTTTTTAGGATTTTTGGAAATTTTGTTCATCCCATACATTTTAAAACAATGATTCATTTAAATGTTTTTGTAAAATCCAAATGAGCCATGTTTTGAAAATGACCTGAAGATTTCATTCTCTTTTTTTTGTAAAAATTAAAAAATTGGCTAAAATTATTTAATAAATATTTTTTACAATTATAAAAATATTTTGAAAACATATTTTGAAAACCATCATTCAAATGCAAAAGGATTTTCGACCAAATAGAGAAATTGTAAGAGCTAGTGTTTAGAACCAACTTCTTCTACTTTGATTACTTGAAAATTTTATATTTTTAAATATTAAATATACTATTTCATATTGTTCGTTGTTCTGAATGATAATAGAGTAATAATGTCTTGGAGTATTTTTGGCATGGACCAGGTCCTGGATATTCTCCGCTATGATGTGATCCCTGAAGTGCTATGAAAATATTCTTAAATATAGTTCTGCAATTGGATGCCATAGTATGATGGAAAACATAGTATATAGACCATTAGGTGCAAGTACTCATAAGAAGATGATACTTATTCTAATGAAGTTCACACATGGTAGTCTCCAAGACAATAGATTATGAGAATAAACCCATTAGTAGGAGTTCCACATATTTTGGTGTATTCGGATATTCCTATCTATGAGTGTGTGCTATGGTCCTTACAATTTAATATTATTCTTAATATGTGTCATTACATGCACAAATTGATTTACTAATGAAAAAAAATCACGCAAACGGATGGAAAGAAGTAGGGTACATTGGGCGCATCATTAATGTCCAGTTATTAATGGATAAGTTGAGTAAGGATTTTTACCTTCCATTTATGGATATTTATATCTCGACACATTTGATTGAAATAGAACCATCGCACAAAATTCCATTTCCATGGTGTAACGATGAGTTTATTTCAGGTAGTCAAAGAACAACATGTCAATCATAAAGGTTGATGACACTATCATGAAACCAACATGATGATATATTGAGATAAATGGACTATATTAAATAGTGAGCATTCATATGTGGATGTTGTTGTTATGACTTTATGTTATTTATCTCGGGTTCCTTGACCCATTGCTTGATAGTACCCTTGGAATTTAGGCAAGACTGCCTAATACCAATGAGAAATAATCCTAGAGGGTCAAACAGTATGTGTTTCAGGTGGTCATGATTAAATTTTATTTTAATTTAATTAATAAATATTATTCTCAAGATAGTGGAATAATTTTATTCAAGTTAAAATGATTTTCATAAATTAAATAAATTCTTATTAATGGGACTATGAATAAAAATATATAAATTTATTTTATTGAACATTTAAAAAATATTTATTTCCTAGATTGAAAATAAAATATTTACTTATGAGAATAAATTATTTATTTATTTATTTGGGAGTTCAATAAATAGAAGTGGTGTTGGAGTGGGCCAAGGATGGTTCGGTAGTAAAGTAGTTATTTGCAATATGGAAATTATTTATTTATCTACTTTTCACAAAACAAAATAATAATAACATTGTTATAATTATGTGGCATGTGATTTCATTTATGATTCCATTTTTTATATGTTAGAGCACCAAAAATAATGATGCAGTTATTGTTATTATATTGCATGGGTTTTCTCTAAGTTTATGAATGTATTTAATTGATATTACACAATTAAATATTATAACTTAATCCCCATGTCAATAATTAGATAGGTATGTCTATTATTTCACATACGGGAAAATTGTGATGCAAGAAAAATTCCGAGTCAAGAATTTTATGTTAACTCCTCTCCTCTGTTCCTCTCAATAATGAGAGACATTCTTCAAGATCAAAGAATAGGTGATCCAGATCGATCAATGATAGACATTTTCTTCTTCACGCTAGAAACCAGAAAGTGAGTGGCGTCAATAGGGGACCATTGAAGTGCATGTGGATCACTGTTATAGGTATTCTAGTTTGGATCTTCACAAGCGGAGTGAGAAAATCCAAAAGGGTCATCTCAGACAATCAACATCATAAACGTCGAATGTATTAAAGAACCAGATATTTTATTTCATTACAAATTAAATTTAAATTAATTTTATACATGATGTGAATGATCCTATCTAAAGGTTTCATGCCTCCTCCTTCATTATCTAATTCTTTGATTTTATTCTTTGGAGACCAGATTTAATCATCATATTGATCCCAGAATAATATTTGATCATGATAAAAATTAATGTTGGGAACTGGCCCAACCATGCTTCCATAGTGCCTGGAACCTTCATGTGGTGTCAGAGGGAGGTCATCATAGTTTATAATTATTTATATAATTCATTGATGATATATGGTTTAATAATTTATTTTTTAAATTCAATGTTAATCGTTCTTGTAATCTAGATTTCGAGATCTATTCTCCCTCTTTTCGTTTCTCTACAATAGAAAAAATATTCATTTGATTAAAATAAAAATAGAGAACTCATCAGGAGGCACTGGAAAGTCTACCCCGGTGACATGAACGTACAAGCTATGTGTTAAAACATACATGTCGTGTTCTATTCCATACACGCCATGTAATCTAGACAACACACTGTGTAGTAATGTTCATCGCATTGGGAGTAATTCAACAATTACTCAAGTCATGTGCATTAATTGCACAAGTTGTAGTTAATTATACACTGCATGTTGATCATGGCAGATAGGTACAAACTTACCAGATTACAAACCATGTGGCCCACTACACAAGATGTATAGTCCCTCTAGGACATGGTCCAAACCATGTATACTATACATCGCTAAGATGACTGGTAACCATGTAATGCAAAGACAACATGAAATGTATCCCATTGAACACCCTGTGTACTCTGAAATTTATGAATTACACTTCACATGCCAAGTCCCTAGGCATGTACTTTGGGATAGACGGTGAAGGTCATATGCACCGTGTGGTTAGAACTACACACTGTGTACTTTAACAAATTACACAAAATTAAAACTTTAATGTCTGTGTAATGATCAGAACTACATATCATGTACAAATTATACTATAGGTTGTTAATCTATGCATTGTAACATATTTTAAGCCATATTTAATAAGATTAAAACAAAATGAAAGTATAATACATGTTGGCTAGATTCAAATTGGTATTCACCGGGATACCTCTAAGGTGCATTTATGTACTAGGTTGAGAATTGAAATGAAATTCAGAAAAGGAATAAGATAAAAGGATTGATAAATTAATGATAATAATTACCTGATTTGAGCACATTTTATCTTAATAATAATGGCTAAATAATTTAATACCAGTTTTATTAAATGGGTAACTCATTGCATGTATGTGGGTGATCATAAGGTAGACCAAGACCTTTGATTGTGATTGGTTTCTTTTAATTAATTTTTTTAATTAATTGTTGGCCTGCGAGCCATCTCTCCACATTATTTTGTAGGGTCTCTATTCCCATGGTTTCATTTATGTAAACCCCTTTTTACCCCTCAACTACATGTGAGTTTAAAAATCATATGTAATGGATGGAGAGACCAAACTGGTGGAGGCAGTCCAAGTCATTAGTTGAGGTGAAACAAATCCAAGGAGATACAATGGTGGATAGGTGGAAAGCTATAAACATAGAGGTGTTTCTCTATGGGGTTAGGGTTAGTTTATCAAACACTAGATAAAATAACCATTAGAAAAAAATCAGGATCATGCCCTTTAATTTATTTTATTTATGTCAGTGGCATGGTTTTTAATTATGGATGTGTGGTCACGATCTCTTAATTAATGAACTAACTAGTATGCAAGATGGAACTATAATAAACCTGGCTTATGAATAAATATTATCAAGACATGTTTAATCACTTAAGTATGTTCCACATAATATTAACAATCATGGGATAAAAAAAATAAAAAAAATTGGGCTTAAAGTATAAAAATCCCTCAAAAAATATTAAGTCAACCTAAGCCTTATGCTACTTGATTAAGGGAAAGACTCAATAAAACTATGTGTTTGAAAAACCCATGTTGGGACAATTAATTTTATACAAGAATCCCTTAAGAAGTGTTTCAAGTTGACTTAACCATATTACATTAAGAGGAGTATGCCTTTATAAACTTGGTATAATATTGGAGGCTAGTGTTGAGGAAATCAATGTCAAAATTTCAAGATTGGGGAGTCCATTCAATGGATCAAGGAGATTCAAGCCCGCAGTTGGAAAATACCTTCCTACTGAAATACTTTAAAATAGATTGAACAACCCTTTTGGGGTTATGATAAGGGGAATATGGATCCTTTCCACAAGATTTTCATGAAAACTAGAAATTCTGAGTTCAATGGTGAGGGCCATTGGTACTAGATAAAATAGTAGGAGACTAAAAAATGAACTTATTATTTCTCATAAAAATTAATCAAGAATGTTCTAATTATCTGCTCTTTTAATTGTGGAATAAAATGAAAATCTCATCAAACACACTATCCCTACAATCAATTTTGGATAAAGACAACATCCTAACCGATAGTACCTTCCATGAATAGCTAAGACGCCTTCGGGTTATTCTACACCATGAATGGAAATTCTACATGATGGAGTCAGCATTACCTGATCACCATACCCAAGAGGCGAATGATAAAGAGTTCATGGTATATAAGAAATAAATGAACTAATTGGTCAACGTTTGATGTTTAATGTTGTCATCAATGTCTAGTGATCTCATGACATCTCAAACAATCATGGATGCTTATAGAATGCCCAAGAACCTCTATCATTATTACCTGGAGAGGGAAAGAAAAGAATGGACTTAGATCTCCAAGGAACTCTTTCAGAGTAAGCATGGAGAGGCTACCCTAGCTGGTCCTTACATAGTCTAGATCATTGGATACATTTAGCTTCTAGAGGTTATATGGTTTAAACTCCCCGAAGAACATGGTACCAATCTTATTCTGGCATCACTCCCTCATAGATAATCCATCATTATTGTTAATTTCAATGTGAAAAAAATTGAGATGTATCTATAATATCTTATTATCCTCATTCTCCAAGTGGAAAAATATATAAAGCATGAAAATCCTTTTGTCTTATGGTGAATAAGATGAAAGGGAAGGTGAAGAGATTTAAGCCCAAATATTCTTCACACACTTCCATGAAAATGAAGATCCTAGGGGAGTGAATGGAACAAGAAGCAATTTGTTTTGCATGTGGCAAGAAGGGCCATTGGAATAAGAACATCAAACATCCTAAGAAGTAAGGGGAAGCTTATAGTGCATTTTTTATCCAATGAAATCTATCCATTTCTACAAATAGGATATTAGATACAACTTGTGGTTCTCACTTATACATCCAAATAAAGGAACCATAAAAATTAAAGAAGATTGACTAAGGGGAGGTAGATCTACAACCAGCCAATGGAGACAGACTTGTTGTTGTAGCTGTCGGGGACTAAAACCTCATGTTGCTAACTGGGATGATCCTGCTGGTTAAGGGTGTTTATTATGTTTTGTCTATTTATAAAAACATTATTTTTGTATCTAGATTATATACAAATTGATTTTTTTTCAAATTTTGAAATGAATGTTTCTTCTTTTACGAAGATATCATTTGTTTTGGTAGGGAACATTTATACAATGGTCATGAAAGGTTGGATTATAGAAACCAAGTAATGGAAATTGATAAAAAAAGATACTTTGCGTGGCTCATACCACACCAAAATTTCGCATCACCATCTAGGTTATGTAAAATACAAACTATTGAAAAAGTTAAATCAAGATGGATATTTATATTCCTTCCAACTAAAACCACTTGGAATGTGTCACACATGTTTTCAAGGAAAAATGACCACAAACCTATTTATTGGGAACGGATAAAGGGCTGAAGCGATTCTTGTATTGATTCATACTAATGTGTGTGGACCATTTTCAGTTAAAGAAAATGAGGGGTAAAGATACTTCATAACATTTACTAATGATTTTAATAAATATGGATATATCTACAAAATGAGGTTTAAGTTAGATTCTTTAGATAAGTTTAAAGAATATATTAATTATTTCGAGAACTATCTTGGTAATAAGATTTAGAAACACATCTCAAGTATAGGCGGAGAATATCTTAATCAAGACTTCATTGATTACTTAAGAGTGTCTGGGACCCTATCCCAACTCACTCCTCCTTAAACTCTCAAGTGTAATGGTGTGAGATAAAGGAGGAACCGCACCCTGTTGGACATGGTGAGATCAACGATGAGTCATGCATGTCTTATATTATCCTTTTGGGGATATTAATTACAAATATAATAACTCATAATAAATGAATTACAAAAAAATGATAAATTTTATTTCATACGAGTTCTCTAGTGGAATGAAATCCATGTTATCAAATTTAAATGTGTGGAGAAGTGAAGCGTTTGTTAAAGCCTCTTTAGGTAACAAAGTTGAACCCCAAGGAACAAAGTGTACCTTTATAAGATACCCCATGAAAATAAGGGTACATTACCTATAAAAACCCTCATAAAAATAGGATATATTTGAAATACATTCCATATTCCTTGAGATGGAGAACACATCCAAAAGGGATAGTGGGATCGAGATAGACTTTGAAGAAGTCAAGGTTCAACGTACACAAGAGTTGGTAAAGGAACTGATTACACAATACCCTATGGAAGAAAGAACTATTATAGAGACACAAGAACAGTGTAAGAGTACAAGAGAGGTTAGAGAACCAAAATTTTAGGGTTTTCTAGATATTGAGGATGGTGACTCATTATTAGTTGATAATAATGATCCTCTGAACTATAAGGATGCATTAAGTGTCATAGATGTTTCCAAGTAGAAAGAATCCATGAATTATAAAATGGATTACATGTACCAAAACCAAGTATGGATTTTGGTAGATCCTCTATTTTATATAAAGCCTATTGGTTGAAAATGGGTTTTCAAAAAGAAAATGGACATGGAAGGAAAAGTTAGTACTCATAAGGAACAACTGGTTGCAAAAGGGTTCAAGATTCGTCAAGGAATTGGATACGATGAAAACTTTTCACCAGTTCCAATGCTAAAATCTATCAAAATTCTATTTTCAATTCCATATTACCATCAATATGAGATTTGTAAAATGGATGTCAAAATATCATTCCTTTATAGGAACATTTAGGAAGCTGTCTACATGACACAACCTGAAAGGGTTTATCACTCTAAAAGATTCCAATAATGTATGCAAGTTGCAGAAATACATTTATGGATTAAATAATGCCTCCAAGTCACAGAACATACATTTTGATGAAGAAATAATGGAATTTAGTTTTATCAAGATGGAATGTGAGCCTTGTGTCTAAAAACATATTTGTGGGAGTGTAGTCGTTTACCTATGAATATATGTTAACGATATATTACTAATTATAAATGAGATACCAGTCATACAACATATTAAAAAATAGTTTAATGAATGCTTATCCATGAAGGACATGGGTGAAGAAGCATATATTTTTGTGATCAAGATCCATCATGATTGATCTAAGAGATTTCTAGGCCTAATTCAATGTACAAACATTGACAAGATACATAAGAGATTCATTATGGAACAGTCTAAGGGGGGATTATTTCCAACATCACATTCCATTCATCATTCAAGAAAATGTATCCTCAGACACATGAGGAAATAAATATAATGGAAATGAATCCATATTCAATGGTGATTGGGTCAGTCATGTATGTCATACTTTGTACTAGGCTAGATGTCGCCTACACATTGAGTGTGATTGGCATATATCAAGCTGACCCAGGTGACCACCATTGGATGGTAGTCAAGAATATACTAGTGTATCTAAGGTGTACTAAGGATATGTTTCTAGTTTATAGAGGAGATGAGGAACTAGTCATCAGAGGATATGAAGATGCTAGTTTCCAGACTGATCAAGATGACATGAAGTCGCAAACAAGATACATCATCACATCGAATGGAGGTAAAGTGAGTTGAAAGAGCTTAAAGAAAAGTGTGGTCAAAAGTTCTACAGCAGAGTCTGAGAATATCACAGCTTTTTAGATAGCTAAATAAGAATTTTGGATGTGATGCTTCATCTAGGAGCTGGAAGAAATACATTGCAGTAAAGATCTCATCACACTGTGTTGTGATAATACTGCAGTAGTGACCCACCAAAAAGAGCCAAGGTCACCACATTAGACAGAGAACATACTTGAGAAGTGTCATCTCTTGATATATTTTTCTCTAAAAGGTAATGTAGAAGTGAGAGGTATTTCCACATAATACAATGTGATGGAGCCTTTTACTAAGTCCTTGACTCATCAGAAATATGATCATCATTTGAGGTCTATTGGACTGAAATCCGTAGGCATTTTTCTCTAGTCCAAGTGGAAGTTTTTTAGATTTACTGTCATAGAACCCACTATTTATACATTCATTACATGAATATTTAATATATTTAAATATTAAACATCTTATTAGATATTGTTCATTATTAAATATGACTAAAGTATAATATTGACCTAGATTATTTTTCTCATTAACAAGGTCATAAAAGGTCACTTCTATGTTGATATCCTTGATGTTTTATGACAATATTCGTAAAAATAGTTCTGTAGTTGGATGACATACTATGATGGGACACATTTTATATAGACCGTCAGGTCTGAGTACTCATAAGAAGATGAGACTTATTCTCATTGAGTTTTCACATGGTAATCTCTATGATGGGAGATTATGAGAACAGACCCACCAGAAGTAATTCTGTATGTTTTGGTGTCATCGATAATTCCAATTAATTATCATGTTTAATGGGCCTTAGACTATAATATTATCATTAAAAAATGGAATGACTTGCACACATGGATTTACAGATGAAAACTGTCATGTAGATAGTTCGTGGGAAGTAGGATATATTGGGTGTGTCATGAATGACATGTTTTTAATGGATAAGTTGAGGAAGGATTTGACCCTTCTATTTATGGAATTTGATATCTCAACCCTTTTATTGAAATAGATAATTCTAATGAAATTTCACGGCCATGGTGTAATGATGAGTTTATTTCAGGTAGTCAAAGAACAACATATCAAGCATAAAGGTTGATGAAACAATCATGAAACCATATTGATGAGATATTGAGAAAAATGGACTATATTACATAGTGATCATTCATATGTGGATGTTTTTGTTGTGACTTTATGTTGTTTATCTAGGTTTCCTTGACCTATTGCAAGATAATACTCTTGATCTTTAGGCAAGTTCGCCTAATGCCAACAAGAAAGAATACTAGAGGGTCATACACTATGTGTTTCTGGTGGTTTCAATTAAATTCAATTTGAATTTAATTAATAAATATTACTCTCAAGATAGTGGAATAAATTTTTCTAAGTTAAAATGATTTCATAAATTAAATAAATATTTATTTTTGGGATTGTGAAATATATATTTATATATATATATATTATTGAACATTTAATGAATATTTATTTACTACATTCTAAATAAAATATTTATTTATGAAAATAAATTATTTATTTATTTATTCGGGTGTTCAATATATGGATGTGGAGTTCGATCAGACCAAGATCAGACCAGTAGTAAAATAATTATTTAAAAGACGGTAAATAATTATTAAACTAGTTGGCACAAAATAAAATAATAATAACATTGTTATAATTATGTGGAATGATATTTCATTTATGATTCTTATTTGTGTATGTTGGTGAACTAAAAATAAATAAATAGTTATTGTTATTATGTATCATGTGTTTTCTCTAAGGTTATGAATGTATTTAATTGTTGTTATGAAATTAAATGTTAAAACAAAATCCCCATGTCAATATATTGATAGATATGTCTGTTGTTCAAGGTATGGGAATCCTATGACAGAAGAGAAATTCCTAGTTTGGAATTTTTTCTTGACTCATATCCTCTCTCCCTATCAATAATGAGAAACATTCTCTAATATTAGAAAATATGAGATCAATATCGATCGACGAAATACATTGGTTTCACTACACTAGCACACGAAAAGTGAGTGGAGTCAATCAATGACCCTTGTATCACATGTGGATGACCGCTAGATGAATTTTGGTTTAGATCCTCTCAAGCACAACGAGTCAATCTAAAAGGGTTATCCCAGATGATCAACATCATCAATGAAGAATGTACTGAAGAACCATGTATTTAATTTTTTAGAAATTATATTTAAATAAATTACAAACAAGATCTGTATGATTCAATCTTAAGGTTTCAGGCCTCTTCCTTCTTTTTCTAAATCATTGATTCTATTTTGTGTAGACTAAAATTCATCATCTTATTGATCCCAGAATAATCATTGATCATGGTAAAAATTAATGTTTTGTGCCGGCCAAACCGTGCTTCCACTATGCCCGGAACCTTCAAGAATCAATCTAGATTTTCTTAAAAAATATTCTCAATGATTTTAAGTAGATGAAAGTGTAGAAATGTAATATTACTTGAAATGATCATGAATAAGAATAGAATAAATATTTATATTTTTTATGTTATTAATATAAAATAATTCATCCAATGGAGACATAAAAAAACTACCCGAATAATGATGATATTGTGAAATAGACTCTTACTGCATTGGAACCATTTGAATCATATGAAACATGAAAGAAATAAATTCAAATGAAACATTAATTACCATGAAGTGAAATAGAATCATCACATTAAACATAAAAGTGTTAGTATATTCACCATAGAATGGAATTAGTGGTGAATATGGAATATGTTTCACGGAAGTAAAAGTGAGATGAAAAAACCTTTACCTGAGGTTCGACTGCCGTAGTATTTTACTGAATGTATTTTATAATGGGTTTAATGATGTTATTAATTTACACCTGAACCATATTATTATTTATAATACCTTATATAATCCTCTTATAACATTTTACCAAATTTTTGTTAATAATATTCCATTAATTTCATTGTTCTAGGTGTTAATTTCATTTTTTTCTCGTTTGGGAATTTAATTAGAGTTATAGTTCTTGTACTTGGGATTCAGATCCATTATCTCCATAATGATAATTTATCATATTTACTCATTATATTTATTTTTATAATTATTCTTTATGGTTGTAAATGAAAAATTAATTGCATCACTCTGTGAAGACGGTGGGTCGTACGTATGAATGAAAAAAAACATCATTGCCTTAATGGGTTAATGGGTAAGGATGTGTATGATATATTCATTTTACATAATTAATATAATTTCATATATATCAAATTTATTTATTAAATTTATCCTTATATTTTTCTAGGTAAATTGTCATTGAAAAAAAATCCCATCGCTTAGTAAGGCAGTAGCCTACTGTACACCCAAGAGAAGCCATCAAATTTTAAATGGAATAGAAATTAAGAAGATATATGGGATATTGTAATGTGATAAATAAAATAATATAATAAATATAATATATATGTTTATTTAATCAATCATTATATCCTACTGTGATAAGCATTTATTGAATAAGAGTTACATCAGCTCGTGAGGTGGTAGCCCAACGTACATATGATTGATGATTTTGTTTCTCATTTGATAACAATAGAGATGGATAAATATTATTACATCCACATAATAAAATCCCAGTATATAGTATATACTGGTGTTATTATATTGTAAGTGTGAAGACATAATTTAAGGTGGAAAACGAGAAATAAGATTAAAGAGAATCATTAATATGATTTCCTTCTCTTATGGAAGCCTCATTTGGATATATTCCTAAGGAGACTAGGGTTGGTATTTTGGAATTAAAAAACATATATAATTTTTATAGGGATATTAGGGATGGATTATAGCAGGTTTTTGTTAATCCAAATGGATTTAGAGGTGTGAATAAGTGAGGAGAGTGAGTGCCCCTTTATAAGTATGGATTGGAATTTTTGTAAATACCAAAAAAATATTCAATAATGGGAAGTAACTCTCACACCCAAGTAGATAAAAAATTAATAATTAATTTTATGGAGGTATAATTTTTTGTTAAAATCATCAACCACATAAAAAATAAATTATTTAAACATGTTTTTAATTAACTTCTATGTTTTCTTACTGTAACCATTTTAGTTTTTCACTATGGTAACTGGTATTTTTAGACTATTAAATTTATCCTTTAAGTATAAAATTATATTAACTTATTTAAAAAATATCTCAACCCCATTTTTGATCTCCTTTATATCTGGTCTTGTTTTAGTGTTTCTCTAAGAAAATTTTGGAACTTTTCAATGCTCTCTGGGTTTGCATGGTTGGCATAGGATTTGACCAAACTATGCGCCTCCCAATGAAATATGTTCACCCCTAGATAGTGGGAAATTTATGGTCTATAAAACGTTTCCCAAATCATGCACCCAAATAGGGGAAACATTGTTCCCCAATCCGTAGGGGTGCACAACTAGTGCACAATTTCCCCTAACTGCGCCCACTATGACTAATCATGCACCTGAGATTTTAATGTTAGGAAAATTTATTTTAAATTGAAAAAACCCATATATACAATTCGTAACCTACCCATTCATATGTAAAATGATTTTTTTGGTTATTAGGGTCTCTCTATAGAATAATTTATCCTATAAAATGCCTTTTCAAAGTGGATTGAAGTGGTGTTGATCTTGTATGATCTCCTCCTAATAAGTTTATCTTCACACATATGGTATCTAAAAATATATATATCTATATTTTTTATAGTTTTATTGATCATCAAGTAATAGATGAATTTAAACTAGGTTTCATTGTATCTTGTTACAGGGTCATGTTCCTAGATCTTCCGTGCATTCGTTCTTCATTGTCATCCCCCATTCTTGTAGTTATGCACTGTGATTCCTTGATTTAAATGTAGGTGGTTCGATAATTTTTTCCCCATGATTGAAACATTGAATTTATTTATTAAATTGAAATGATTTTTGAAATATTAAAAAAATTTATTTGTGATTATTTGATCTTTTATATGAAATAGGAAAGTGATTTAAGAAAAAACCCAATTTTAACAGAATTGAAATTGTGGGATGAATTTGTGAAAATAGTGGCTTAATTTGGATGTAGTTTTGATGCAATGACGTAATTTTGATGTTGATAAAATGGATTAAACTGACATATGATTTAAAATGGATTGAAATGATGAAAAAAATCAATTTTCTTTTCAAAAAGGAAAGTCATGTTGAAAAATGAAAAATGAAAATTATATTTTAAAACATTCTGAATTGATTAATTTAAAATATTATTGACTGACTAATTTATTAAAATACATGGGAGCCAGGGTAGTTAGGTGGTGGTTCAGAAAAAAATGCTAGTATTTTGAACCTGTATCACATTATATATGATGATAATAATAACTAAACCCAGTCGGTTAAGATACTCATGTTGAGTTCCCCTATGGGGGTGTAGCCTAATTTCTCTTAATGGGTACCCCTATTAGGGTGTTGATTGTGTATAAACAATTTTTATGATAGGTGATGATTGAAGAGATTTTTGAGGATCCTATATCTTGTAAATAACAAACAACATGGTGTTTGACTATGGTACAATGAGGTATTTGAATTGATATGCTTGCTATTGATTCGTTGAAATGTTTTATTCATGCAAATTGATTTAAATAAATATTTTTATATAAAATGTTCATATATTCCTATTTGATTTTTTTATATATCTTCCATATATTTGAATGAAATAATGTTTTCATTTAATATATGAAAATATAATGTCATTCCTTGTTTTATTTAAACTGTTATAAAAAATGCTAGATTGTTGTGGTATTAATTATGGAACAAATAGTGATGCTCTAATAGGATTTATAGCTCACACCCTATGTTTTCTTTTAGGAGTTTCTAGATTTTCTTATTATAAGTATGATAAATGGTAAAGAGCCACTTTTAGGTGGTGGATGTTCTTGATCCTTTGGTCCATAGCATTTTGATGGTGACCAGTGGAGCAGTTGTCCACTTATTACATAGGGTTTATGAGAATTTCATCTAGTGAATATTATTGGTTCATTTGGTATTTTTATATTTCTATTGGGTATTGTTTTACAAATTTTTAGTATATTGTATTTTTTGGAGTGTTGGTCATATTGAATTGTGTCTTTTATATTCCACTTTTTTTGTGGAAACTTTGTTCCCTATTTGATCATGTGTAATGTGTGGTGCCAGTTTCCAACCGATGGGGATGGGTAATGACCTTGGGTCTATGTTTGTGATATATCATGCATTAGTGTAATAGGGTATCTAGGCTGGTTCATGACAAATCAGTTTCATAGGTTCATGTTAATATTATTTTAATTGATGTCAGTATACATTTTGGGACATCCTGATAGAACATAAGAGGTATTTGCAAGCGAGTTCGTGGTCATATCCCACAGTCACCATGTGGGTTTTGTAAAATTTTCTTTCATGAATTTTTTGATCTGATTTCATTATTTTATAATTTTTTTTTGTCTTTTTTGAAATCCAATCCTTGAAATCATATCTAATGGGATTCATATTCATGTTTCTCTTATTTTAGTTTTTGATATGAGTAATCTTATGATATCATAAATGTTTTCTATTTACATTGTGTAGAATAATGACTCCAAGAATAAATTTTAATTGTCCATAGAAGGATGGTACTGGTCAATCATAGTGAAAAGATCCTCCCATGGACCAGAACCCTGTTGAGATATTTGTGCATGTTGTCCATGCTCTGGGGTAGGGAACTACACCCATTCCCATTTAGGATCTAGTTTGGGAAACTCAATGGAATGAATTTAATAATCATTCTCAAGAGTATTTTCACCAAAATCAACTTTCTTTTTAAGGAATGAATGAACCCTTAAAGGGTGAGGATTCATTGACCAAGATAGAGTACCTTTTTGATTTCATAGAAATGCCTGAAGCCATTTTGGTAAAATTCTCTACCTTCAACCTCAAATGTCATAGTAAAAGATGGTGGGATGGAATGTTAATGGAGAAGGATAATGAGGGTTTGGAGTGAAAGGAAATTATATTTTTTTTACTAATTATTTATATCAAGAATATACAGTACTGGCCAAGGATATAGAGTTCTTCAACCTCCACCAGGTTGACATGACCATGGTTCAATATGTGAATTTTTTTCCAATCTTATGGAGTTATCGACTAAGATTATATCGAATGAAAACATGAATGCTCAAAGAATTGAGATTAGTTTCCAAATAAATATCCTTTCATAGGTTTTCTTAGCTCAATTCATATGCTGACACACTAGATAGGGTATTGATTGTTGAGCTTGACCAGGAAAGTAAGTAAAGGATTATAGGAGTTAATTTTAATCCTAATGGATGTTCAACATGTTCCTTTAAATAATATAGTTATCATAATGAGTCTCATGGTGGTAATAAATAGAAGGTGTCCTATACACCTCATATAGATCCTATAAGAGGCTGTTTGACTTGCTTCTAATGTTCCATGTTTGGGAATTTGAGATGTGTTTGTATTGAGGCGTCAATGATCTGTAATTCTTGTGTCTTCTTAGGAACCCTATTGAAATTCTACCATTTATTTTCAACTTCATATAGTGTAATGGGATCCCTGGTTCCATAAATTACTATGGTGAAATCATATGATATGTGAATAAAGGTGTTCCATCCACATGCATTTGGAATGAATCATTTTTTATGAAGTAGAGGAGTCTCCAGAGGAAGTTGATACATGTTTAGCGACACTGAGAGGTAGCATCACAATAGCTTCATCTCTAGTGGATTATTTATTTTATACTAGTTCATATCGATATTTAGATGCACACATATTGTTAAACTAATAAATATTACCATACAAAATTTATCTTATGTAATGGATATTACTATGCCCCTTAGAGAAAAGAGAGTGCAAGGTCTCTATTGTAATTTTTATGTCTTCTAAATATCATAGATTGACCTGGATATGAATTTTTTGGTTCTATATATGAAAAATATAAACATCATTATTGGTATATATTGGATAATTAATAATTAATAATTAATTGACTAATATCCTCGATGGTTGTCCTTTACATCACCCGATGAGTGTTTCCATGTTTTTCAGGTTGAATAGGGCCTATTATTGAGTAGAGAGAGACCTTTTTTATTTGGAGTTAGGGAGAGTAATAATAGTGGTTACTTTTGACATGGAGAAATAATATTTTTTTGATGATATCCCTCTTGTTCTTGTCGATTTTATCGATTTTATTCCTAATGAAATATTTTTTTTCTATTGGCACAAGAGGAATATTTTTATATTGATTTAGCACAAGAAACATAGCTGGTATCTATTTCTTATTAGTAAAGGTAATTAACTAAAATAAAAGAGTTTAATACTTAGTTGGATGATTTTTTAGGGAAGGGATTTATATGCCTGATTATGTAACCTTAGGTGAGGCCTGTTATCTTTGAAAATAATGATGATAGAATACTTCAACTTTATGTTGATTATCAAAAACAGAATCAATTTACCATAAAGACCAATTATCCATTAACAAATATTGATGATTTTTATGCCAATTAATATCAGAGAAGTGGTTATTGAAGATATAGTTTTAATCTACTTATCACCAGTTGAGAATAATATAATCTTATATTACTAATAATTCTTTCAAAAGAAGGTATGGTAACATTGAGTGTCCTGTTATTTCCTTTACTTGACCAATGATCCTATAGAATTTATAGAGATTATTAATAGAATCCTCCATAACTATCTTGGTACATTTTTTGTGGCAATTTTAGATTAATTTTTGGTTTACTCTCATTTTGAAGAGGATCATGTGTGTAATATGAGAGATGTTTTGGAAATGATATGAAATCACCAGATTTATGCCAAGCTATGAAAATGTGATTTTTGTATCCCAGAAGTGAATTTCATGGGACACATGGTGTTAAAAAATGGCATCTTAGTCAATATTGAGAAGGTTAATTTTGTTATGACATGGGAGGAACTACATAATGTTTTCATTATTTAGAGAATCTTGGTTCTAGAAGGATATTATCAGTAGTTTTTAAAGTATTCATCAGATTTTGATTATCTGATAACTGATCTTACAAAAAAGCGAGTGAAATTATTTTGTGTTGATAAATGATAGAGTTATTTTGTTGATATAAAACATATTTTGACTTCTATTCCATTTTTAACTTTTATAAATGCTATGTATGGATATATGGTCTTATATGACCTGTTATACTCGATTTTGGGTTTCCTTGTAATGCAGTGTGATCACATGGTAGCCCATGTCTTAAGTCATCTTAGTCCGTATGAGAAGAAACACCTGAATCAAGACCATGAACTCATAGGAAAGATGAATGTTCTTAAGAGTTAGTAGAATTGTATTTTCATAAAAAGTATAACCATTTATTCTAATGACAATATCCTACATTATATCTTCTCTCAAAGATATTTGAATCTTTAGCCAAGGAATTGGGTAAAATATCTGTATTCTTTTGATTTTAAAATTACCCATACCCTCAGGAAGGGAATTTTATTATTGATGATTTTAGTTGTAAAATTTGGAACTATGTTTTGAATGAATCATTAGAAGATTATAAATTTATGTCACTATTTTAACTATTACATTTTGGTGTCCGGGAGATAGAGGCCAAGGTTTCATTGGAATGTTTTTAGATTTCCTCTACTCTTTTTTATATAATTATTTAAGATTATATGCTTGATGATAAATTATATATAATTAGGGACTTAATTTATAGTGGGGAAATTGTTGGTCTGTGTTTAATATATTATGTTGAGATCCTATTCTTTTAGAATTGATTCAATGTTCGTTTTTCAGTGAGAAAAACTGTAATGGTGTATTTTGATATTTATTAGTTGTAAGTGCACCTGAGTACCATGAATATGATTTATGATATTTAGTGATGATTTTTGTGGCCATGTAGGATATTGGACATTGATAATTTTGTTTCTCACTTTTTTTCTTTCTAATTAGTCATGCCCAATCTCCAGAGGCATTCATGTTGACATCATCCACTTCCAGTGCGGACAAAGAAGTGGGATGAGATTTATATGAAAATTTTTTGTTGGTTTTTCATGTTCCCCTCATGGAAATAATGTGATATGGGTTTTGAGAAATAAGATTAAAAAACCATATCACTTCATACTGATTGGAGATAAAACCAAAGTTTAGGAGTTTGGATATTTATATATAAAATAGATTGTTCATTATCATGTTGTTCCATCTGATATTACTTCTCATAGTGAAGCCCATTTTAACTCTCATTTGTTGTGAGGGCTTTAGGAGGAAATGAAATATCAGGTTCATAATAGTAGAAAATACCTTCTATAGATGGATGGCTAGATAGGTAGGTATATTCAGAATTTATTTTGGTGGATCTTGGGACATCCATTTTGTATTGGTTGAGTTTTCACAAAACAATAATCACCAGTATTCAATTCATATGGCTTCATTTGAGGGCTCATATGAAAGGTATTGAAAATATTCATTATGTTGGTCAATGATTGGTTATTGTTATTTCTTTCAAATGAGTTTAGTATAAGTGAAAAAAACAAATATTTAGTTGTATCATTAGAGAATTTTTACAATATAGAGTTAGTATAAATTTTGTTTTGATCATCGTAAGTGACCTTTATAGCTCTCTTCCAGTGACTACATGTTTTTAGAGTTTCACCTTCTTTGGGTAATTGAAAACTTATGAAAGATGGAAGATTTCAATATGGTCTGTTATACCTTTTGAGGTTGATGAAAAGGTGAGGAAAGTTTCTGACCATTTATAATATCCACAACAGTTAATGTCTATACATAATGTGTTCCATGTATTGGTACATTAGTAGTATCTTTTTTTGACCCAATTGATATCTTGAGTTGGGAGGATGTTAATGTTGAGCCTAATTTATCCATGACTAAGCATCCAATTAGGATTATTGATTCTGAGAATATGTTACTCCATTAGAGTATGATACCTTTGGTCTTTGTTCTACGGAAACATTTATTTTATTCTCATGTTACATGGGAGTGTTAGGAACATATGAGAGATTTGTGGGATCATCTCTTTGATATGAATAATTATTGATAATATTTATAGGGTTAGAATGTATTTATAGTGTGGAGGTTGTAAAATTCTACTACCTTTTTTCATGAATATCATGAACAGAGTTTTGATCTCCTTTATGATGGGTCAAGTTTTGATATCATTCTATAAGAATTTTTTATTTTATTAATGGTATTTGGTATATTCAAGGTTGGGGTACAATTTGACCAAACCGTGCGGCCACAGTAAAACCCGTTCACCCCTTGGATCATGGGGAATCAATAGTTAGTGCATGGTATTACAAATTGTGTGACCACCTAGGGAAAACTATGCTCCCCATTCACTAGGGGTGCACAATCGGGGCATAGGTTCTCCTAAACGTGCACCCCCTCTAGATAGTCAAGAACACATGATTTTAATGTTATAAAAATTTACTTAAAATTATCGATCCCCTTGTTTAAGATGAATAACCTACCCATTCATAAATGTTATGATTTTTTGTCTCTTAGATGATCTCCAGAGGTGATTTCGACCCATCCAAAAACTTTTATTGATAGATCAAAGTAGTGTTAATATAGTTCTATCCCATCCAAGTATGTGGATCTCCTCTCATGTGATTTATACTAAAATATATATATACTATTTATTTATTGAGATATAATCATGTATTATATGTATCTAATATCAGTTTCATATGATCATGTTTCTAATTATTTTCAAATATCTTCCATGAATACTTTCATCATTGGATTTCCCCACTACGAATGTTGTGCATTGTGATTCCTTGATCTTAAGGTAGGTGGTTCATTAATTATTCTCCCAATGATTGAATAATTAAATTAAATGATTAAATTGAAATGAGTTTTCAATTAATTTAAAAAATGGATTTTTGATGATTTTATCTTTGATTTTAAATTAACATGAGATTTATGAAAAACCCCAAATATCAATGTAATTCTATTTATGGGGTGAATTTTTAAAAAATGAGGTATTTATTTTGAAATAATTTTGATGAAATGATTTTATGTTTATCTAGATAAAATATCATAAATTGAAATATTATTTTAATGAAATTATTAAAACATATGATTTTTTTGTGAAAAGAGAAAAGCATACTGAAAACTGAAATTAGGAAATTATATTTTAAAAGGTTTTAAAATGATTGATATCAAATTTGATTGATTGATTGATTGATGGAATAAATCACATGGGAGCATATGTTATTAGTAGGTGGTTGGTAGAATCACACTAGGATCAGGATCCCATAGGATTGGATATATGATGACAATATAAATAAACCAAGTTGGCTCACGATGCTCATGATGAGTTACTCTATTTGGATGTAGATTTATTTTTCATAATGGGTTCCCCTTTTGGGGTGTTGATTATTTATTAACACTTTTTATGATATGTGATCACATATGAGATGTATGAGGATCCTATACTAGTAACTAACATATTGTAGAGATTTTGACCAGCGTTCTATGAGTTATATGATTTTATATGCTTGCTATTGATTTATTGAAATGTTTTATTCATGCTACGTGATTTATAAGAACTATTATATAAACTTTCTATTTTATAATGTTTGAAATGTTATTTGATATACCATACATCTCTTTGAATGGAAGCATGTTTTGGTTAAAAATATAAAAATACATTTTTATGACTTGTTTTATTTAAATAGATAGAATAAATGTTAAAGTTTTATGGTATTGATTATAAAAAACATGGATAGACCATACTAGGATTTATATTTCACACCCGATATTTTGATTAGGTGTTTGTAGAATTTCTAATGTAATTTTCGAGAAAAGGAAAATCACCACTTGAGGGTGAGGGATGTTATAGATCTTTTGGACCATGGAGTGGTGATGGTGACCATTGGTCCTATTTCTTATGTTGTTACATAGTATTTATAATACCATTTTTAGTTGATGTTGTAGGTTCCTTTGGTGTATTTATCATTAAATTGCATACTATTATACAAGTTGTTTCTCATACTTTCCACTTTTTTTAATTATAGATAATACTGACTTGATTATTTTAACTTCTAATGTTTTTAGAAAATTCATTTTCTATTTGATCATTTATGATTCCATGTTATATTTTCCAACCCCTGGGGATTGGTAATTCCCTTCAAGCTATATCAATGTTGGCTCAGGTATTAGGGTACCTGGGTATCCAGGATGGTTTGTGTCATTAATATGAAAATAAAATAATCCTTTTTAGATATGTTGTAACCATTGAATATACATAAAAAATCTAATTTATCAAAAGAAAATCCCATTCTTGTTGAAAATTAATTTTAACATAAGTGTATGTTTTTTTTTGACTGATAATTAAATTTTTTATTTCAAAATCACTTTTGAGGAGAAAGTGGGAAACCAGAATGACATCAGAGACTTAAAACACAACCATGCTTCCACGACCAAGATCATCCAGACCAAATACAATCCAATTCAAAAGCAAGGAAAAGGACCACCCTAGCAACAAAAACAATATGATCAGCTTCCACCTTCCCATCACTGCTCGGCTAGCTGTCCCGTGCAAGAATGCACGGGCCCGGTACCGATGGCAAACGCCATACCCTCTCAAAACATCCAAATCTGAACCGCGATGAAAATGGAAATGCTTCCTGCTCTGAACATCTTCTGGAACAGTCCCTTGAATATAAATTGGATACAATGTCTCGGACCAAGGTCGCAGTGCCACAAAAAACATACAAAAATTAAACCACAAAATCCCCATCAATTCGCAGAAATAAGAGCCAAATCACCCTTCACCAAGTCAAAAAAAATCAAAAGATGCATCCTTTCACAACACCTTGCAGACCACAGGCCATCGGCAAGAATATCAAACCACAACAGAATCACCTCAAACCAGAATCCTCTAAAACCAGACTGATAATATCTAGCATCATGGACTCCACTGATCGTTCCTCCCTCCGCCGTACACCAACGCCAGTTCTTCACAATAACAAACTCAGAAAACCCGATTCAAACCGAGCAAGACACCAAGGCTGAAATGAAACAACTAGAATGCTCAAAAATCCAGAATGCCGTAAAAGCAGTACCCACCATCGGACAACGCAAGGCACGGAGAACCCCAGAGCAGACTCATCCACAACACATCAACGCAAAACCCAGAAACCGAACAAACGCGCGAGCAGCAAATGACAAATCCAATCTCGAACAAAAAAGTAATGAAAAAGATCCAAGATCAAGAACCCTTTACCATGCCGAAGCCCACCTGAGCGCCGAAGACTCTGAAAAAAACCGAAAAACAGAACAAAGATCCTGTCGCCGCCTTCCAAAAACTTGTAGACTGCAGCGGACCACCTAGCGTACACACCGACGACGAAGAAGCAACCCTCAAATGCGGCAACTGGAAACCGACCGCTGCACCTTCATCGTGCCGCCGAATGAATACCTATCCAGTGAAGGTGGATTGAGGCGAGAGGCAGGCCGACATCGATGGGGAAAATCGGAGGCCGACGGTTCCACGAGGTCACGACATCGCCGGGAGAGAGAAGCCGCCAAGCCCACCGATCAACGCCGAGGTGGAGAGCCGAGCCGATCCGAGGCGGTGGCGGCGGCGACAGAGAGAGATCTAGGGTTCCAGCGCCCCTTACGGGCCCATCCGATATTCCTCTTCAAAGAGACGATACTTGGTCGCCTGGTGTTGGTAAGTCATGCATTTCATCACTATAAAATCAAGTACTGATCACATAAGTGTATGTAACATGAAATAACATCACATTAACCATAACTATGGTAAATTTATTTTTAAACATTAGGGGTCAATATAGTCACCATAAAATAAATATTTATTTATGAATACACCATATTGAATATTTTTAAACATTCACAAATCAATTGAAAGAAGATATTATTTTTTTATAATTTCCAATGATTAAAAAAATATCATTTATTATAAAATAAAATTAATGTCAATTTTTAAACTATTAGTTTAATTTGAATATATAAAATATAATTAAAATGATGGAATTATAATATATTTTTCTCACACCAATATTAAAGGGTATATTCATCCAAAAAAATTATTGAAACACAATAATTCATTCAATTTATTTAACTCTTAATAAAATTTTTATCATTTATTTTATTTTTAAATTAATTAAATAATTATAGCATTGGTGTTGCATAAGAATTTCATGTAATTATAGGATTAATAAAAATTAAAAATAAATTATCCAAAGGAAATTAAATTCATTATTCTAAAAATTAGAAACCCTATTCAATAAAATTTTTTTTCCCTATGTGGACACATAATTGAAATTGAAAAGAAAAGGGGTGATTTTTTTCTTTTACTTTACATAAATTTCAATAAAGTCGAAATTCATGGTAATGTGTCCCAAAAAGGCATTAATATAGACCATAAAGTGATAAGGGTCTAATTATTTCTAGAAAATACAAATTGGATAAGTATTTAGGTCATCTTAACCCTTATCTTTTTAGATTGACCCTATGGTAAACTCGTTTTGATGTTAACTGCGGTTATTAATTTTTACTGTTTTATCTCTTCATTGAGAGAGAAAAAAACAATTTGACCTTACTATATAATATTAATAATTATGATTCAAAATGTGGAATAAATTTTATAAAATTCAAGTCTGAGAAGTGGAAATATTTAATTTAAAAATAATCCCACATACATGGTGAAGAAATGGTTTTCCAAAGACAAATAATTCTCATAAGTATAAAATGATTTAATATAGAAATTCAGTATGAAATTTATTCCAGTAACCTATATTTTATTTCACATAATATAATCAAACTAATAATAACTTCAAAAACATTTTTTGATCAAAATGGAACCTTTAAAATATTTAAATGAAGTTGTAGTTTTCAATAAAAACCAGTAATTTTCATCGATCATTGAAAAATGAAAATTTTCAGAAAAATATAAAAGATTCTCCCTAAGATAATTTTTATACGCTGATTCAAAAATGTAAGTTAATTTTTTTATAAAAGTTATAAAATTTAATTTTAAAATATTTGTTCAAGATGTGATAAAATCACCTTTTAGAAAAATATATCTTTTCATAACATAATACATTTCCTCAATTTATTTTATTTTATTTATAATTTATAGATAAAAATTAAACTTATTTACAAATAAATATGTCCTAAAGTATTGGGGTGTTTCATTCTATTCTTATCTTGGTGTCACATGTCATATATGATATAAAATGATATTTTCAACTTTTAGAATCCCAGGGTGTTATATTCTACCACCTTAAATAAATTGCATCTTCACAATTTAATATTTATATAAAAAATCAAGGGTTTTAAATTTGAAAATACCATATTTGGAAACCCACATCAAAAAAATGGTTAATAAACCTTTCTCTTGATAAGATAGAAAGGTATGTATGAAGCTCATCTATAATAACACATTACTAGGTTTCTGAGTACGAAAACATTGGTGGGATGTGAAGATATAAACATAGGAGAAATGAATAAATAAATATGTTGACTGATAGTGATAATTTATCAAAAAAAATTAACAATATTTACAATTTTATGAACACCAATAAATAAATCTATTATGAGTGAAAATACCATCGGTTCATCATAAATTAAAGTACTAGGAAAAAATTTTGGTTTTAAGATCCTTTTCCTAGAATTGAGGAATTATTTTACCATATTGAATATGAACATACAATAACATACATACATGAAATGTATAGTTTTATTTTTTTTTAATAAACTTCCCCATCAATAACATATTCTTATAAAAATAATGATTATTCAAGTTGAATTTTTGGTGGTTGAAATACTGAAATTAAATTTTTTTCAATTTTGAAGATCAATAAAATAATAAAAAGTCCTTCCTTCGATATTCTTTTAAAAAATATGAATGTGTTATCTAAAAATTACTAAATTTTATCATAGTCCATTCTATAAATAATTATCCTTAACACCATTCCAAAATATTTTTAACCAAATTCAAAGTCTAATAATTTATAAGGGATGTCACTAAATTTTCAAAATCAGCATAAAATTATATTTCCCGAATAACATAAAGTATATATTAATTTATCATAAAAATATATGTAAATACCTTGATCACTCTAAAATATTAATGAAAAGAGTCATGCTTATAAAAATAAAATTTCAGGCTGTTGAATATATTTTATAAATCTAGTCATTTAATAATCTCCAACTAAGATAACATAAATCCCCACCCAATTTCAAAGATAGAAATTTTTTCCCATAAACATATATTTATCATTATTAACTCAATATAAGAATCAAATTTAGTGTTATCCTATTTAATTCACATGTTTTCTAAAAAATTGACATGCCTCTATATCACTTTTCTTGGTCATCGATACCATTAAATATATGTCATAAAATCCTTATAGAAAAACTAAAATATTAAAATACACATACTATTTATGATTATTATAATTGATAAAATAATTATAAAAAATAAATCTTGTATCCAAATACTAAAACACATTAACCATTTAACTCCAACTGTTGTAATAGAATAAGCATCACCTTGATCCCTTACATTCTTTAAGATATATTACCTTAACACTCGGGGCTTTCATTTTCATAATCTACCATATCCTTATAGTTTAAAAACTAAAAATAAAATGTTTAATTATTTTCCTTAAAATTATAATAATTTTTTCATTTATCTATAGACTTATATCAAACACTTATTCTCTTCAACCAAGTACCAGGAAGTTTCGTTCCATAATTGGCACATGGTGGAGAATCATTATTTCCCTCATTCCTTTTCCCATATTTTTTCTCCTATCCTATTAATATCTTACTTCCCTTAAAATCCATAAAACATGGACAATTATTTCACAATATTTATATCACAAGAAACTATATCCTTGTTTGATGAGAGTGTTTATGATACTATTTCCATTAATAGGATTGGCTTAATCCCATCAAAGAATTGTTCATTTTTTCTCATTGTATTACATGAAATGATACTGTTCCCATTAATTTTTCGATAAATATTTTTTATGAAATGGAATACACAAGATGAGGTCCTAAAAATTTGAAATATAATTTATAATCACAAAACAACTGAAACACTTTGAAAAAATTGAGAAATTTATGGGAATGTGTTAAAATAATAAAAATAATTTAATAACATTTATAATTAACTATAAAGAAAATGTGAATGAACCAAATAATATCACCCAAGAGTATCAAAATAGGGGTGTAGTAAGGTTCATCGTCATGTTTCTTGGAAATTCTCAAGCGAATCTTTATGCGCCTTTTTCTGAGTTATTACCCTTAGGTACATTTGTTCCAGAACCACACCCACTTGTAATATCCAGACATGGATATATTTCTAGGGAAACCAAATAATACATAACTAAGAAAAACATTAGTATATTACCATGCACTTAGTATTATCCTTAAAGTAATTCATATGGATATATTCCATATTATATGTTATCCAAAATCTAGTTACCCATATTTTTACTAAACATTTTTTGATACCAACTATAAATACCTAGACTCCAATAACCCTAATCTAGTGTCTACTTTATTAAATTGGAACTCTATATAATGAATCAAATCCAAAATGGATTAATATTTTATTAATCTTGGTAATCTATATGTACACTTGAATTTCCAACAAATTTGAAAACATAAAATACAAAGAGGTTTTTCTTTATTAATGAAATTATTCCCCTTATTATATCCATTTATATAAATCATAAATCACTTCTATGTATCCTTGGGAAATAAAAAATTAAAAATTAGTGAGATCAGATGCTCAGTAAGTGTAAGTGTACAACAGAATCTATGATGAATAAATAAGAATTATAAATATGGAAAGTTAAATAACTAAAACACATTCCTTTAAAAAATAAATTGAGCATAATATGGTCGGAAAATATAATGATCATATAAATCCATATAAATAATAACATAATCTTATGGCTTATCAATGAATATTCCAAATAATATAATTATCACATGGGAATCAATAAAGATTCTCATTATAATTTAATTCCTAATGCAGAACATCTAAAACATATTTTCCATACCATTCAAAAGATAGTTTATGTCTGTGGGTAGAAAACCATCTAATTTGGACAGATGATTTATCTCATGAGACCTGTCTATGAATCAAGGGGATATCTATAACCTGTAACCACCCATGAAATACTATGTTTAATCAATTTCTAATATTAAATAGGTGAAATGTAATCAACATAAAAATTTGAATTAAAATGTTAATATTGAATCTTCTAATACATGCCCTAATAAAAAATTATAAACCATCCCTAGAAGAAAAAACAAAATTGTAAAAAAACATAAATCCTCGGTCAAACTATTCATAAACCATACATATAAATAATATGGATGATATCAATAAAAACATACACAGTGGATAGTAATTAAACTAATGGTTTGATGTCATTGATGAATATAAATTCTATAAAAATGTCATTAAAACAATCTTGAGAAGAACAATCCATTGTTGTAAATAGACTCTATACCAACACACCTATACTAGTGGTTTTTACAAACCATTGGTATATGGATCTTTTGAGACAAGTTTCCCAATGGTTTCATACAACTGTTGGGATATGACCATCCTATCCCAATGGTTTTTTAATATCATTGGTATAAAAAATCTATCCCAATGTCTTTTTAAACCGTTGGGAAATTGGGCCCCAAATAAGCACCAGGCCTCCAGATTTCCCCTCTGCCTGCATGTTTCCCTAAATCAGAGCTCCCATCATCCTTAGTCTATGAACCTTTTTTATAGTAGCCAATCCATCTTGATTCAATCCATTTATTGTTCTACTACTTCAAATATGTAAGTTATAACATAGTTATAATGTGTTGTATCAATCAATTTTATGTTTTTTGGTTTGATTTTATATAAATGATATCTCCCTTATTCTTACCACTATGCAGACCATTTTTCCCAACTGAGGATCCATATTTATGTTATATTTTGTTCTTCCACTTCAAATAGGTATGCTTTAACAGAGTTATATGTTCTACCTCAATTTTTTCCTTATTTCATTCGTATTGATTTTATGACAGGGTTGTTTTTGGTTTTTTTGTTTGCTAAATAATTTGGGTTAATGATGATTTATATCTCCCTTTAATATAGTTTTTTTGTTAATACATCAATAGATTGAGTCTCCTAGTTGCAATTCTTACCTTGGGAATGCATTTTGTTAGAGTTTCTCATGTCAATTTTTTGTCATCACAAATCCCAAATTTTAGTGGGTTGTAATATTCTATTATTATTCTATGATATTAAAGGAGATTTAGCTCATTACAATCATAGCGTTTTCTGTAGATTTTATAAGGTGGATGCCCCCATAAATTATCTTTAAACGTCTATTTATTTTTATTCATGGTATGATCGTCTCATGGTGAAAGTGGGGTTGTGTGATAATAAATTGTGTCAATATAGCCCAGGAGTTTAAGTGTGAGTAAGTGAGACTCCTTAGAAACATAAAATAAAAGTCAGATATGATAAATCATTATTCTAGTTGTGTCCCATAATTATGTAATGTCTGGAGGATGCCAATAATTAGAATTGGAACTCATATAGGCATTTTGCCCCTAAATAGGGTCTTATATCACCTTGAGAGGTATAACAATGCGGTTTTTATAAATTCTATCTTGATTAAACAATAAGTGCCTTTGATGTGTGAATAGTGTTTTTTGAATAATAAAGAACAAGAGAACCCAATGTTTTTATAGTAGTTTGGATTCAAATTATCTTACATCAACTCTTCAAATTCTAGTCCCAAATATATAAATATGAACAATAGAAACATCAATTTTGAAAGAGAGAGAAAAATATCTCTAACCTTTTATTTTTGATCGAGGAGGAACAAACCAAAATAAAAATGGATCATAAATATAAAATAAGGGAAAAATGATATAAGAAACAAATATGATAGGAGTCATCATAATATGGTGGGATTAGTTGGTAAAAGATATTGTGGAGTGATGTAACAATTAATGAAAATGTATTTAATGATATATACATGATATATTATTATATGAATAAAGATTTTTTTAGATCTATAATAATTGTTAAATGATGATAATTTTATTTTATTACATGTTATTAGATTTTGGGTTTTATTGGGAAATTAGTGAGAGAAAATATAGTGCTAATTGGGGATGTTCCATAGCTAGGATATAAGGACATCATCCACTAATATGGTCTTTATACAGTGATTTTCCATAACATCCTCTATGATTCACATAATCTCCCAATTTATTCCTTTATGATGACCCTATAAATAAAATAAATTAAAATAGAGTAATTAGACCCTAACCACACTAAACTATACCAAATCAAAGTAATTAGTCTTGAAAATAAATAAATAGAACCTATAAACACTTTATACTGAAACCCAATCGAACTAACACATCCAATCTATATCATAACCAAAATGACTTGACCAAACTGACTAAATTGAATTGAAATGACTTTATTTGACCTAATTTTACTATAATAGACCTGATAAACACAAAACTACATCAAATTGAATGAAAATATAAATAAGGGAACTAAAGAGAACCTAACATTATAAAATTATTGAGTGTTGATAAAAAATGAACTAAGTTGAACAATTCTCATTTACATAACAAATATTATCTATATAATATTTTATTTTCATTCATATTATTATTCACATATTGAGAAGTGTATCAGTTATGGTTTTATATAAACTGAAAAATTCCCATTTACATAAATATATTTTTGATTAAAATTTAATATTAATTAATTTCTTTTAAGAAATGAATTATTACATTTTGTTTACAGAACAGATGTATGTTAGATGTATGATACCGATAAGATCTCAAGTGAGTTTTAAAATAACTTGGATATATTTTTAGATTTTTCATTTAACAATGCTTCAGATAGTGGTCACATACACTACCCCATGTTATAATTGTTTGGGGAGAACTTGGTAGAATCATGAAGAAGTTAGCTAACATATAACCAAATATGGTTTTCAAAAAAGAACTAATATGTGTGGTATCACAATGAGGAGGAAATGAAAAATCAAAATGATGATGATACAAATGAGATGGATGGATTAGAGAATTTTTTATATGACCATTTTATATTTATTCGTCATCATGAGAAGGAAAGGATATCGACCCAATAATATTTTTATATAAGAACACATGATGTGTCTAATTAAAATTATGATGATGATAGATTAAAAAAATTAAAGGATAATTCCATGACTCTAGTATATCGGCAATGTGATAAAATGTAAAATTTATAATTTTTAATATGATTGTTTCATGGGAAAACCACGTATGGGATTTCTAATACTATCATCAATTACATTCTTACCTTATTGAAGTACTTACTTTTATATGATACATATATTACCCAAGACCACTATATATCATGGAAGTTAGTTGAAGAACATGGATTTTCAAAAAAAAAATCATTCTTTCCTGAAATATTGTAACTTTTTCTTGGAGGAAAATACTCAATGAAATTATTGTATAAAATGTGGAACATCCCGATAGAATCCAAAAGATGATAAACCACCATCTTTTGTGCCATATATAGTAATGTGGCACTTTTTATTGATCCTAATACTCTAGAATCTTTTCATTTTTGATAAAATATCAATAAAATTGTGATGGAATGATACTAACAAAAATATGGATAAGGAATATTTTGTTCAACCATTAAATGGATTTCCATGGGAGAGATTTGATGCCATATATACTTATTTTTTAGCAGATGTGTGTAATGTGAGGATAAGTCTTTCATGTGATAGATTTAATCCATTAGGGTATATTCTTACATCCCATAGTACATAGATGGTTTTAATACACATTTATAACCTTCCCCCGTGGTTGTTTATGAAAAAACCTCTCACTTTCATGAGTATTCTCATATCACCCTTCTAATCCCAGAAATGATATATACGTATGCATGAAAATTTTAATAAAAGAGTTGAAACTTTTTTGGGATGTGGGTGTACACACAAATGATGGATGTTAAAAAGACATATTTCAGATGTGTGTTGCGCTTATGAGGATGATCAATATTTTTCATACTTATGAAATGATGTATGGATAGAGCACGAAGGGAAAACTATCATGTTCTATTTTTATGAATAATACTCGACATAGAATACTAAAATATCACCATTGTTTTATTTTTATAGGATATAAACAATTATTTCCAATGGTTTATTCATAGAGAAATAATCATTGAAGATTTGACGAATACCATAGAGACCAATTATCCACCTCAGTGTATATCTAGATCTGATATGCTTAATGAATTGAATGATTTCATTTGTTCATCTATGAAGTGTAAAATGAAATGTATAAAGATAAATAATGTTTCCAATGATACATGTTAAAATTAGAAGAAGATGAGTATCATCATTGAGTTTCCTTATTGGTCAACCAATTTTCTATGTCATTTCATAGATGTAATGCACATTGAAAAGAATAAATGTGAAATGTTTCTTGTGATTCTTCAAATTATCAAGGGAAATACAAAATATGATTTTCAATCTTATGGTGACTAGGTCGATTGGGGGATCACACCTGAATTGCATCATGTGTGTATCAGTGAAAATAAATTGTAAGTTCCATGTGCTTCTTATGTAACGACTCCTTAAAAAAATTTCTAGAAGTACTTGAAACTATTAATGTTCCTAATGGATATTCAAATAAAATATCAAAACTGGTCAATAGAACATATCTGAAGTTGAAATCCTTGAAGAATCATGATTATCATGTCACTCTGAATGAGTTTATTCGAACAAAAATCCATTATATTTTGTCCAATAATACACAGATTTCATTTGTTCAGTTGAACTAATTGTTTATAGATCATTGTGCTAAGAAGTTTCCCATGTAATTCTTAAAAAAAGATGGTAGATACATTAATAATTTTTGGTGAGTTAATGAAAATATTTCCTCCATCATTTTTCACATGCAGGTTGCATTTGACTATCCATATTCAAACTAAAATACTTCTCAGAGGACATATTTCATTTCGTTGGATGTATCCAACTAAAAGAAATATGTACGCATGTAAATCTTTTGTCTTGAATCGGAATAATACCGAAGGTTCTATCGTGACCGGTTTCTTGGATCATGAATATATGGATTTATGCTCCAAGTATTTGTTTGATCATACTATGAGAATAAATAGACCTATAAGAAAAGTTGAAGAATAGTATGAGAAAATTAAACCCATTTTCCATCACTTCCTCTAATAGGATGAATTCTTATATCACATAAAATGATGACATTATTCCTTGAAGAGCGGGAGATGGAACATATCACAATGTTTTTCAACTATGATTTTTGGGATGACTACATCATATATGTAAATTAAATCTGTATATCTTATTTTATCTCTTGTAATTTAACATATATGTTAAACTATTTATATTTTTATCTATATGGAACATAAATAAATGAAAAATAGAAACCATTGTTCTTTATCTTTGATAAGGAGATAGACTTTTCCTATCAAAGTTTTATGATTGGATGAAAATGAAGGTGTAAATATTACTATAATAAATTAATGAAATAAATATTTAATTCAGTTTAATATTCATTTAAATTTTTGGTATTGTGTTTTCCAACTAACTCTTTCTCTGAGGAAATAAGAGATATGACATTTGGTCCTAATACCATGGTTCATGAATATAAATCAATTATGATCAATGGTTATAGATTTATTATCACTGAACAAGAAAGGAACCTGAGAACACAACATGATGTTGTTATGGTAATTTCCACAAAAAACTATTTTTTCAGTGCATTAGATAATAGAACTCATTTTTAAAATGTATCTTATTATGAAGTCATTGAAAAAAATAATATTGGATTATTTCTCTCGTGGTCGAGTCACTATGATGAAATGCCAGTGGTTTGATTCTATGATGATTCAGGGCACCATTATTGATGATTTCTTGTTATTAACATGACTCTCAAACTTGCTATCGATGAACCATATGTATTGGCATTAATGAAGAAACAAGTTTTTTATGTGAAAGACCATCTTCGACCTAAATTTTGTGTCATTATTGAAGTAATTCCAAGACATGTTTTTGATGATGGTGATTATAGAATTACACCATCCCTACTACCATTAGCCCCAATCCTTTTATTACTTAGGATGAATCCAATAGCTCAATTGTTAGAGTTGATTGTGAACACGATGTTATAGTGTAAAATATATATAATCATCTATATGTGTTCTCAGTTGTTTTGTATTAGGTTGAGTTGGGTTGATAAGGTTGGTAAATTTAAAAATGGTTTAATATTTATTAAAAATATTTTGTAGCTAGCTTGACCATAATGTTAATATTCAATATTTATTAATTGTAGTTTTATTTGAGTTTTATTTTCTAATATTGAATTAAACTGTATTCAAATCAATGAAACAAAACACAGCTGAAAAAATTAAATTACAATAAAAAAAGAAATTTAATTGTACGTATTATACTTGTTGACATGAAAATAAAAATAAAGAAAAATAATGACCTAACCAAAGAAATTAATAAATTATCTAAATTGAAATATAAACCAAATTACATAAGATAAATAAGTCATGTCCCATATTTTTTTTGTTACAAATTAGTTATCATTTTATAATTACTTCTATATTTGTTTTGAAATGATGGAAATGAAACCAATTGAGGAGATGCGAAGAAAAAGGATGACAGACAACAATTGTCGAATGAATGAGATCGGTATTCCTCCAGTAGTGCATGTTGTGAGTATTTTATTTAAAATATATATATATATATATAATATAAATTCATGTGATTAATTTTAGTTTAATATTTTATAAAGGACCCAACACTTAGGAATCCATTATATAATTGGTAGCCTTGTAGTGGTCCTATTACTCAGGTCAGTGGTATGATGGGGGGTGAGGGTTACTCGAGGTAAGTGCTCTAGTCAGTGTACCTGATTAAACCCTTCCCCTCCCATTAACATACCCTCTTCCACACATTCTAATCACACAACATCATTAGGTAAAAACGAGATATTTATGCCTCCCATGTTTTCATCACCCTCTTCATTTGAGCCTCCTCACCCATCTTTACCATATCTGATGGTGATTCCCACTTCTCTCCCATAACATGCATTTGGCCAGCCATCCATGCCATTTTGGTTTCTATGTACTTCTTTATCTCTGAGCTTTTACATTCCTTCATTTACTCCTAATCTGAAACAATTTGTGTCTACTAATCAAACAAAAGAACCCACTTCACCTACACAGGGTGATATTACTTTAATGCTTTTGGATCCAGCAGTTCCGATTGATTATACTGCTGTAGGTATATTTATATAACCCTAATAACTTTTTTTCAAAAATTTATTTTCATAATAACATGTATTGATATAATATATGTTTTCCTCTATTATAGGTATATCTACTAAATAGTAAAGATTTCATAGATATATAAATATAGTGTGGAACCATCATACACAGTTGATGGTGGAATACAATAAAGTAAACCAATTGATCAAAAAAAGGCATTAATATCATAGTTTTTTGTTGATGATTACCAAATACTTCAACATCAATCCCATAATCCCGCTCTCATAGAGAAATTTTCCAAACAATGTAAAGAATTTTTCTTAGGCATAGATGTGGGTAAAAAAATCTGTTTGATTTAATATAATATTATTTTTGTATTTATATGAATTAATATTTTGGTGTCAGCTTTGTTATAATTTTTCTGATGGGGAGGGTGCATGACCATCACATCTAATAAAATTAGGCGAGCTTTGGGGAGCCTAGAAGCACGAGATGTATATTTTATATCATGTTAGAGTTGGCACAGTGTTATAGGTAGTACATGTCCTGGATGATTTTATGAAAGAAAAATATCAGAAAATAATTACTTATTGGAAGACTACCATGTTTAAAGTATTAATCATGTTTGAGGTTTTGAAATAAAAAATTTCTTATTTTTATTAGTAATTTCATTTTTAGTATTGTATTTTATTTAGGAATCATCTGGGAAAAATAAAAAAAACATTGATTCTAAAAAATACCTCCACACTTAGTGGCATACTTCGATGTCAGATTACGATAGGAAGAAGGTACGATAGTCATTTATAATTTTTCTTTAGGAATATAACATTTTATTGTTTCATCTATAATTTATTCTATTTCTAATTTTTTTTTATAATTTTATTTATAAAATTCATTATTAGTAAACTATTTTCAATTCTAGTTTCCTTCATTCAATTTCAATGTTTAGGGACATATTGAATATTGAAGGAAATGTGCCTTGAGAAAAACTATTTTGCTTGACCAGAAAGAAAAAGGATAGAAGTGTGGTTAAAAAATCAACACATCAGAAGATTATAACTTTTACATTTTTTATTTAAAATTTAATACCAATTATTAAACTTATAATCTACTTATATTTTTAATAGGCTTCTTTGGAGGCCCTTTATTCCAAGTGATATGACAATTTTGGGCCAAATAATCACATACATTAGCTTTTGGGAGGTGAGAACCATGACATAGTATGCTACCAAGTGGGTTTGGGTGTAGTACCGATGATGTTTTGGCCCTCTTTAGGTACTAGTTGTTTTACCTCTATGTTCTAAAAAGTTTAGTTATGGGTAGAGAAGGATGAAAAAAGTGTCACATAGGAGAAATGATGGGTTGAAAGCGAAAACACTAAATTCAGGAAACTAATGAAAGTATTATTTCCATCACATCTTCCATAGACTAGCATGGCCTGTTCTGAATATATATTGTCAATGAATTCATTATATAGTAAACCAGGTGTAATTCTTAGTGGTTTTCAAGATGATTTTTTCCCTGGTGATGACAATGGAGAGGATGATGGTGAGGAAATGGCTGAGATTGTGGACGAGGGTGAGGATGAGGCTATGGATGAGGATGGGGGTGAGGACAGGGATGAAGATATGGACAAGGATGAGGATGAGGATGGGGATGATGATGAAGTTGATGATGGATGGATTGAACCCATTATGGTTTTGACTAATATTTATGACTGTTGATGTTTGATGATTTTCTATGACTGAATATATTTGTGATATTTTTTATGTTTGTTATAAATGGTTAAATGAATCAATTTATTTTCTTTGATATAATTATTTATGAATTTGTGTTTTCATATTTTAGGATTCTCTATTGGTTATATTGTAGCTTTTTTTGTTGAGGATGTTTTTTCCGATTCACTGTAGTTTGAGGATGTTCTCATAGTGTTTTGATTGCAGTGGGAAGTCAGTTTAAATATTTATTGTTTTCTATTTTGATTATAGAAAGTTCTAATGGCATATGTATTATTTTTTGATGTTTTCAGGTAGTGATAGTTGTTCTATTTTTTTGGTAGTGAATTATGTTATACTTTTGGGGTAGTTTTGAGGTCCATTTTCATATCTTCTTTATTATTGATGTCAGTTTTCTACCTCCATCTAATGGTTGTTTTGTCAAATACCCATATTGAAAAATTTTCATTGAAAATTGATATAGTTTATTTTAAAGGGTTCAATTTTACCCATGACTATTAACCTCTGGTGAGGATTTATAAGAATTAATCCTTTGTGAAGAATATTGATTGATGATACATCTGGATATTACTTTAAGGATAATTATCATGTAGTTCCAACCAAAATTTGGTAAATTGAGATATATTTATGTATTTAGTAATTCATAATGCAAGGTTTATGAATACACACATGATAAGGTGTTATGTTTTGTCACGATCTTTCTCTGAATGGATTCTAGATCAGAACACTATAGATATTGTAGTGGATCTAACATCACTCAAAAAAAGTAAATATTTCCAAAAAATACAACCATTATAATCATTTAAATTTTTTTATAATAAATAAACTATATATTTCTATATGAGGTGAGGGGTCAGTCCCTCTCAATGATATCAAAACCCTTTTTAATTTAGTGAACAATTTTCCTCCCTTGACTTTTTCCTTTCTTCTTGAGTATAATTGCCATTAAATAATGAACTAACAACTCAAATAAGTTATAGGGAGGTACCTACTAAATTTATAAAAATATTAAAAAATACAAAAGATTTAATATACCTCGAATCTCTCCTCTATAGATCAATAGACTCTTCTGGGGGAGGATTTACTTTTATTGATCCATAATGGATAGTTATTTTATTTAGTAGGACCATCAATGGATAATGGGTCTCTAGTGATCAATTTAAATTTATAAAAAAGAGAGTATTTATGGGTATATATATAAGACATAGTATGTATAATATATTTAAAAATACATTAATATAAATTTAGAAATCATAGAAAATTAATCTTGGATTAACCATTGTGGATGACTTACCAAGCTGCATCTGGCCATTTTGTGATGGTCTCAATAAAATGATAAGAGGAGTTTACCATAATACTGTATTCACTATACTCATGTTATTATTTTTTAAAAATAATTAGGTTATATAGTATGAGTTATAATGGGAATGGTTAGTGCCATGGTTTTAAGCAGATTTTGGATCTCATGTTTTATTAAACAAAATCATGTGAAGCCTTAAAGGGAATATGGAGTGTTTTCATATAGATGGAGTGGTCAAGTGACCTAAATTGTGTTTCCACATGCCTTTTAGTTCTCAGGTTGTAGCATTCCATATTCTCATGCCTTTCCATATCATTTCAGCACCACTTCATGATACTGACATGCCCTTACATGCCTTTCCACACCAACACTCTGTTTCAGTCGAGATCCCATACCCATGCTAGCCACACACTAATTATCATGCACACACCACCCAAGAGACTATATTAATAAAACCTTTTCTCACACACCCACATATCATTCCAGGGAACCATAGGTGGTTATGAGAAAAAACAGGCAACCGTACTTCCTTTATCCTGTAAAGGTCCCCTAGCTTCCCTATTTGAACAAAGACGGGAACCAACCAACATTTATATTCATAGATCAAGAACATGAGATACTAAAGAAGGAATCTACATGCCCAAAATGTTTAAACTATACCTAAGGTAATTTTTTTAATAAAAACCTTGGAAAAGTTATTGAAACTATTGATATTTTGTTCATCCAAAGGTTTTCACACCCAAACTATTATAAAAAGTCCATTTAACCTAAACCTCTACAAATGAAAGGGTGAAGGAACACTCTTTAAAATTTCTCCCAAGAAATCAGCTTGAATCAATGTGGTGATCAATAATAATTTATTAAAGTAATGCCAAGATTCATTCATTTTCAAAGTTATATCAAATTTAACTTAAAAAAATGTACATATGATTCTAGGAGAATTTAATGCTCATTATCAAATTTTGTAGTTGTGTTTTTCAAAATTATAACACGAATAATTGGATATGAATGACTTTTGAACATTTTAAATCATCATAAATTATTTACTATATTGTCTAAATTATAAAATTATGTGTTTTTTGTTCTATAAGTGATGTATACAGGTGTTGTATGCAAAGGAGGGGAGGCTACTGTCTGATGATCAGAATTCTAGAAAAACATTATACCAATGATTAAAAACTATTGGTATAATGTTAAAAAAAATATTTATACAAATGGTTTTAACAAACCATTGGAAAACCACTATACCAATGGTTCCTTGACAGTCAGAAAACATTGTACACATGATATATAGAAATGGATAACAAATCATTAGTATTAATGTATACCAACTGTTGTGAAGAAACCATTGGTGCAATGAAATTTATAGTTTCCCACACCAATGGTTTATTCATAACAATTGGTATAGGCCTATTCCCACACCATACTACACAATGGTTTGGAAAACCATTGATATAGGGTATATTAACTGATTTCCTGCCTATTCCAATGGTTTGAAACTGTTGGTATAACATGACTTTCCAACAGTGAATTTTTTACTTTAAAATATCATTATTTAAAAACAAAAAGTTCAATAATTATTTTGAAAATAATTATATTTGAAATTAAATTTTAAAAATTATAAATTAATCTTTAATAAATATGATTGGTCATGAAGGATAGAAATTTCTTTCATGTCTTATATGTTAAAATAATGATTCCAAATATATTTTTAGTAAAAACTAAACGTACCTAGTTTTGAAAATGACATGAAGATTACCTGTAAAATATTTGGGTAAAAATTGAAAAAATAAGTGATAATTATTCAATAAATCATTTTTAAATGTTTAAAAACATTTTTGAAATCATTTTTATTAAATATAGATTTTAATGAAAAAAGATTTTCAATCTAAGTGACAAATAAAGTTAGATTCTCTTAAAAACACTTCTTAATAATTTTAATTACCAATGAGTTGAAAATGGTATTAATACATAAAATGTCATTATTAAACTAAGGATAATAAAATATATTGGGTTTATGATATAAATACAAAATAATTCCCCTAAAAAATACTTAAATAAAAACAATCCTAGATAGTTTTGATATTGTGAAATAAACCCTCAACTCTATAGTAACTTTTGAATCATATGAACAATGAATGAAATAAATTGAAATAAAAAATTAAATATTATTAATATAAATATATTCATGATATAAAATATAAAAAGTAGTAGTATATACTCCTTACAATGGAATAAGTGGTGCATATGTAGTATTTTTCTCGAACGTAAAAGTTAGATGATAAAACCATTAAATCATGTTTGACTTTCTTAGTATGTTTCAAAACCTCCAAAATAATTGATTTAGGATTTTTTTAATATATAAAATCATAATATTAATATTTTTAATATCATATATGATCCTTTTTTAACATTTTCGTCCCATTTATTAATAATATTCCATTATTTTCATTGCTTGAGGAGTTAATTCCCTTGTTTTCACATGGGTGTTTTGTTATGAAAGTGACAATTATTGTATATAAGACATTTATCCATATTATAAAAAATAAAAAAATGTTAAAAATATCGTATTTACTCATTTTATTCAGTTTTGAATAATTATTTAAGGGTGTATATCGAAAAGGAATCGCATCACTTTGTGGAGACGGTAGGTCGTATTTACGCATGAGTGACGATATCATTATCTCAATGAGTTAAAGGGTAATGAAGTGTATAATATATATTAATATTATAGAATTGATATAATTTCATATAAATCATATATATATTCATTAAATTAATCATCTTAATTTTCCTTGTAAAGTGTATGTGAAAAACGAATCACATTGCTTCGCGAGGCGACAGTGTGTCATACACATGAGCATAATTACAATATTATAAATAGAATGAAAATTATGAATTAATATGTGACATTATGACTAGAGATGTATAATAATATCATAAATATTATATATATACAAAAAATCAATCATTATATCCAACTTTGATAAGTGTGGATAGAGGACTTTAACATCAGTTCGCAAAGCTGTAGTCTTCCATACACATGATTGACAATTCCAATTCCCATTTAATAAAAGTGGGGATAGATAAATATTATTCCATAAAAAAAATAAAATATAATTTTATAAGATATAATTATTCAATTATATATTAATATTTAATCCATAATTTATGTTTAAAAAATATGAAATAAATCATGAGAGCATCGTTAATACTATTACCTTCTCTTAGAGAAAACTCATTCAGATCTCTTCTTAAAGACACTAGACATAGTGTTTATGGGATTTAAATAACATTTAAAATCCATCAAAGTATGTTATCGAGGGATTTTTTTTAGGGTTTAGTTGATCCAAATTGCCTAATATGTGTGAAGAAGTGAGGGGAGAGATTGTGCTTTTATAACCGAGGAGTGGCATTTTTATAAATACCCAGTACTATTCAACAATTGGATGCCACTATCACCCCCAGTGGCTCAAAAATTGATAAATAAAGTTTTTTGGGATTATATGGTCACGAAACACTTATAAAACACATAAAAAAACATGTTTTATACATTTTATTCCTTAACATCTATTTTTTATTTACTTTTACCATTTTATATTTCTAATATGATAACATGTATTTTTAACCTAATTAATTTACACGATAATTCAAAAATAAAATTAGTGTTATTAGGTAATTTTTACCCATTTATTTGAAATATAAAATCTATTTCATCAAAGAAATATCCTATTTTTATTGAAAAAAAATTAATACAAGTGCAAGTAACGCGCAAAAACACTACTTTAACTTTAACTGTGGCTATAATGTATTTAATATTTAGGGGATAATATACGCAATATAAATGAAAAATTGCTCTATTAATTTACCATAGTTGACATTTTAATCATGTAAAAATAATTTTTTAAATAATATGATTTTAAGGAATTTTAAATCATATAATTAAGTGTCATTTATTACAAAATAATTTTAATGTAAATTTGAAAATTATTAATTTAATTTGAATTTAAAAGAAATCAATAAAATGATGGAATTAGAATATATTATGCTAAAATAGGTATAAAAATATATATTTATCTAAATTATTAACAGAACAAAATAATTCATTCAATTTATTTTACTTTTAATATTTTTAGTATCATTTTTTTTATTTTTCTATTAATTAAATAATTACTTTTTTGGCGTTACATAAGCATATAAAGTAATTATATGATTACTTAGAGTATAATATAAATTAAAAAAGTAATTTAATTTCATTATGATCAAAACTGATATCCATATTCATTCAAATATTGTGTTTTCCCTTTGTGAACACATAATTTAAATTTAAAAGTAAGAAGGTGATGTTTTACCTTTTTATTAACTTAAATTATGATGTAGGTCACTTTCATGGTAAAGTATCCCAAAAAGTAAAAAATAGGCCCTAAGGTGGTAATATTAGAAACATGTCAATAAAAATATAAATTATACATGTTTCTAGGACATTTTAACCATTATCTTCATAGTTTAACCCCACGGTAAACTCATTATAAACTTATTCGTCAAAATTATTTTTTTTATAGTTTTACTATTAACTAAGAGAAAGAAATTAATATGACCTTATTTTATAATGTTAATAATTCTAATTAAAAATATGTAATCCATTATTTCAAAATTAAATCACATAATTGGAAATATTTAATTTAAAATAAAACCCCTAGACACGATGAAAAATTGCTTTTCCAAAGAGAAAATCCTCATAATTATATAAAGTTTTAATTTTAAAATTAAATATTAAATTTATTACACTAACCTAAATTGTATTGATTATAGTATAATTGAAATTATTTTAAAAAAAAACTCTTTTAAATAAAAATGGAAATATTAAATGATTAAAATAAAAGGAGGTTTTCAATAAAAACATGTATTTTTCATAATTAATCTAAAAAAGAAACTTTTAAGAAAATACCAAAAATTCACCTTGATATAATTTTTATATGATGATTTCAAAAATTAATTTAATTTTATATAAATATTAAAAATTAATTTAAAAATATGCGTGCAAGGTGTGATGAAACCACCTTTTAAAAAAATACAACTTTTTATAAAACATTTTATTTTTCATCAAAATGGTTTTTAATTATAATTTTAATTAATAGATAAAAATTTTAATTTATCTAAAATGAAATATATCATAATTTTTTTCATGTTACATTCTCTTCTAATCTTGGTGTTGTGTATCATATACACTTTCAAACATGATGTTCTTCTTTTAGAATATGAGGCTGTTACAAAAGACCCAAACTATATCACTAAATAAAATGTTGTACTATCCCAAATTGCTAGATAATGATATATAATTTTGGAGGATAATAATAATACATTGGGGAATGATTCCCCCCTAAAATAAGGAAATATAATATATAAAAAATACATTAGAATTTAAAACTCATTTAGGAAATCCAATTAAAAATAAGAATACATTGAATAAATTTTAATTTTATAAATTCAATATCATGTAAATAAAATATAAATACAAAAAAGTCACTCACATACTAAGTAATTAAAATCATCATTCCATATATCTATCAATATTCAAAAATATACATGTGATGATAACATAAATATTTTTTAATGCATCACATCCAGTATCATTTATAAATATATTGAGGTATATATGTATGGGGTGAGTATAAACAAAATAGAATTACCCCAATGAGACTAATGTAATCCCATTAATGAGTAATAGAAAAAAAAATTCTAAAAAATAAATTATGAATTAATGAAATAAAAATTTATCATTTTCTTTGTATATGAATGTATCTTCATTCTCAATGGAAATGAGGTAATAAAATTCTAAAAGTTAACCAACCATTACTTTACAAATAAAATTTTTGATAAGAAACTAAGAAATGACAATAAATTATAAAAAATCATGATATAAAAATAATATCACCATATAATAAATCATAATATAACCATGAAAAATACATTATATATAAATTAATTTTACCGAGGCTTATTATGATTAATGATACCCACATCCCCCAGGGATATATACTAGCTGAAAATTCAATCCCAATAGGGATATACTACCATTCACCAAGTAAAATTCAATCATGAAATATATTTCATAAGAATACATATTTGACCTTAATAATGCATAAAAATAAAATAAAATAATATATTATTGACAAATATTCATAGTCAATGTGAATTTTCTCAATTTAAATAACATCACTGACAATATTTTCAATCATAAATAATCCAAACCAATTGAAATATATTCTAATATTTTTAAATACTTATTAAGAATAAATTTAGTAAATGAAACAAAAAAAGAATAAGTTTTATAATAAAACCAAGGGAAATAAACTTACAAAAAAACAATCATTTATTTGTATTCAAAACACAACCCACAATCGAAATATAATTTTAATAAATCATTATTATAAACTATTTAAATTTTTTTATCATCCTCTCACCAAATAAAACTCATAATTGATATCTAATGCATATTTTTCCTAAAAATAATGACCTTTTTAATTACCCATTCTATATTTATACATATAAAATAGTAAAATAAATCATTAGTAAATAATCATTATTAAAACATATTCTAAAAATCTACTTAAAAAATATTGAAAAAAATAAAATATCAAAGCTGCATATCTATATTTGATTTCTTTATAATTAAAATGATTATACATTGATTATATTAATAGGATAAATCACTAATATGTGTTGTTAAATTGTCTCCATAAATAATTTTTCAAAAATCAAAATACATAATACACTCTTAGATGTGGAATATTCATGAAATGTTATTTTTTTAAAAGTAACCCTATCATTTTTTGTGAAATATACTATTTTTTTGTTGTTTTCAATCTAACCTATTAAAATAATGTTCATAAATCCCATTGATTGGGAACACCACTTTGAAACTCTTAGTGAACTATGAATAACTCACAAGTATTGAGGTTTATAAAAAGAAAATATAATAGGATAATTATCAAAGAAATTATGGGGACCAAATTCTTATTTTTAGTTTTTTGTGATTTTTTTAAAAATCATATGGTAAAATCATTAAATAATATAATATAAAATATATGGGTTTTTTTGGATAAAAATATTTAAAAGTTGAATAAAACATATAATATTGATATAAAAAATCAAATTTCTTACCATTATTGTCATAATAAATTCATTTCTCAATATTCACTGTCTTTCAAAACATCTAGTTGTATAAAAATTATTGAGAGTGAGATTCCATGTGAATACTGAGTTGTGTGAGAGTTGTGTTAGGTGAAAACCCAAAATCACTTCATTATAAACAGGGTGTCTTGAAAGTCATTATTTCCACCAGAAACATGTCTTTGTTGAGATACAAGAACCACTATTTCTAGGCGATCTACAACAAGTTTATTCATGGAATCAGAAACACCAAAAAGTTCAATATCCAAATGTACCTACATTAGAAAGGTGGGTGTTCATTTGTTTTGTTGACCTAGGATTCTTAAGAACGCACATCGGTAGAGAGGATGGGTGGACAATCTAATAAATCCCTTTTGAGGGGAATTGTTTCTTACATTGGGACCCTCTTATTGATTTAAGATACGGTTGTAAATCATTCATTAAATTTCTATGTATGAAGTAGGTCTTCCCAAGATTAGTAATCATTTTTTATCTTGTATGGAATTCATATTCTCTTATATGTATCCAAGGTTCTTCATCAATATAGATATCTGTATGTATTTGATGTTCTCTATCAGTGGTATCCTATCATATACAAATTATAGATTATTATTCCACTATTATAAAAATTCTAGTTTTCTATCCATGTAGTGGGAAAATTTGGTGTTTATAGTCATCTAGGTATACTAGTGTCTCTCTAGATTTTATCATCATTCAGGGAGACGATTGTGGTTATGTTGTTAGGATAAAACCCATAATTGGGCTTCATATGTATCATTTTGAATGGAATTAGAACCCACATAGTTTAGTGCCTCTTAATAGGACACGTCACACATTTTATAGTTGTGTGATAGGGACCTAACCATATAGTTTAATGTCAGGTGGCATGTAAATCTTGGTGGATGATACATTTTCAAAGTTTGGTGTGGGAATTAAACCATATTAGCCTAAGTAACCTAGAAGGGATTTGAACATCCATGTTGGATTAGACCTCACTAAGGATATTTCCCCTAGAGAAGTGGGTTGATTTATGGTGTTGGATTTAAACATCAGGGAGGCTTCCTACATATAACATTTAAATGGGAATCAAAACCCACGTAGTTCTATGAGTCTCACATGTGAGTATGGCCGTTTGAGACACATTAGTTGGGCCTTACTACAGAATAGGATTCCTTGAAAAGGGAACCGCAAGTTATTTATTAACTCATGATGGTTTTGTGGTTTAATTTAGGGATTATTATTAAAGAATATTCTTTTATTAAAGGAATTATAATTGGGGTTCAGTCCTAAGGAGGATTCCCCTTGAGATCAGGCCCAAAGTTGGTTTCCTACATATCCTGGATAGAGTAGGAATTAGAGTTATCATCGTTCAAACTGGATTGGGGCTTACACGTAGGAGGATACCATGATTTATCATTTCATGGATAAGATGATATCGAGATCAGGCCCTGATATGGATTCCCATGTATCAGAGTTATGTTGGGAATTAGAGTTCTTATAAATCATTCTGGTTTGGGGATTACACTTGGGAGGATGACCATTTTAGGGGGGAATGAGTTTTCATTTCATGGATGAGATGATATTGAGCTCCGGCCTTGGGAAGGATTTCTATGTATCCCTGTTACGGTGGGAATCAGAGTTCTCATAGTTCATTCCATCAGGTAGATTGTGTGAATGTTTTTATTATTAATAACCTCCAATCCCACATGAGTCATGCTTGGTGTGAGAAATAAGAGGATGAGACAGTTTCAATAAACCACACCCTTTCCAATTTTTGTTTACGGAACAGGATGAGGATGATAGTGGAAGAGGCCTAGGTAACCATGGAAGAGGATGAGGCTACGATGGAAGTGGTTGTGGCTATGATAAATTATTTTATTCACTTTACATTGGATGTGAATACAATGTAAGGAAGGAATGAAGGTAAATTATGTATAGATGAGAAATAATACAACCTAATAAATGAAAGGATAGGAAATTACACCTGGATGGTTTCCCAAAAACTGGTTATGTAGTTGGAGGAGGATCTCATTCCCTGTGGAATATAAAGTAAAGAGTTATCTTAACCTTCCCTATGGGGAACCATAGTCTATGGGTCTTAGAGATGAGAAGGGACGGACAAATTCGTGTCCCTAGATTATGTGATTTGGACCTCTTGAACATTATCCCTGGGGTAAGGGTCCACATGACCATAGATATAGTAATCTATAGATGCCTCAAGGATCCTTACCCTTTGGTAGGATAATATTGGAAAACCAAAGACTGTTGATTTCAAAATACAAATAGGAGTCACACAGATGTGCCTTTCCTTAAGGTTTCTTATATCAGGAGGTCTTGGGGGAGTTGTTGCTTCTAACGATCTTAGCGAAGGGAGCCGACAGAGAAAATGATATATCATTGGTGCCTTTAAATGATGCTTCTAGAAATTCTTATATAGGTAGAAAGGTGGCGTGAACCATGTTGGACCATGTAGGGGGTGATCCAAGCATAGGGTCTCCGTAAAAGTAGACATGGGAGAATTGACCTCACCTTGGTTGAAGAACAAAGTAGATTACAACATTTTGGGGATACTTTTCTCAAGCCTTTTAGGGACTCCAAAGGTAATCTCAAAAGGGAGTAGCACACGTTCTTGTCTGAGGAAGGGAGGCTATAGTAGTCTTCTCAAATTAGAGGGTTGGGTGAATAATTTATGCATCTGTTGTTTATTTTTAACACTGAATGGACTTATGCCTCACTATACACCTTTAATTCCCTCTCTTTAGGTGTTTGGAATCTACGATGGAGTGTTTAGAGGATTTGATTGAAGCACTATGGTGTTTAGAGCAACAATCAGCCTTTAGGGAAATTTTTATCCTTAAATTAAGACCCCAATATTCTATTTATAGACATATATGGGACCATGGATGAAGGTGACTAGTTGGACATGTGGGTGGTATGTATATTCTTGCCCACCTATGATGTCTGGGGGTATCTTGGGAGAACTACCTCACAAGGATTTGAAAATATTGGATTTCTTCATCTATCTTTCCCTATTATTTCTAAGGTATTTCCCTTTTCACTTTTTCATCCATATGATGAAATAATGTGTCAATAAAAGACCCCCCCTCATAATTTGATCCAATCAAAGAAATATGGTTTAATCATAAAGCAGAGGGATGAAAAAAGATATATTTATTGCATAGGTGTCAATATTCGGTTGATCACACAGGTCTACCATCCAAGCTAGTTGTGCAGGTAGGCTTCCTAGTATATAAATAGGTCCTCCACATTGTTGAAAAACTCTTGTGATTCATAAATTTGATCTATCCCCACAAAATTCTTCCACAAAAATGCTTTAATTTCTAAATATTCCCTTGTTCATATTCAATACACATTTTTAGTGATATACTTTCACTCCAAACATTGATAGGGACACTTCCACGCCTCAAATAATTGTTCACCATAATGAATTTTCCAATTTTTCCTTATTTTCAAAAAATTATACAAAATGAAACTATTGTAAATTAATTTTTTTTCATTGCAGGGTCAATGCCTCCCAACAAGATCAAAACAACTGATGAACTCGGTTGAAAGAAAACTGAGGAAATGATGAAGATCATAGGGAATGATTACTATTTCATATGGAATATGACTCTTCTAGATTTGGTAGGGTACCTAAAGAAATATCTCTATGATTTTCCAAAGAGTGTTTATTTTTCACTTTATGGATACAACCATCTGTGGGATGTGAATATTTAGGATCAGAATAATTATATCATGTTTATTGGATTAAAGTCTATAATAAATTCTCACATGCCAATATTTTCAGAATGTGCACATATATTTAGGATGGTATATAAGGCATGACCTATTTTATGAATCACAACCCACGTGATCTAGATCTGAAACCACATACAGTCGAAATAAATCTGCCCTATTATTTTTCCTTTTTTGAGACTCACAAAAACATCAATTGAGGGGCTAGTAGAAGAGTTGGGACTTTCACCCAAGAAGGGGTGTTAATACCTCATGGATGTGGGCCTAATGGGTGAACCAAATATTTCCAAGGTTCAAAAGTGATCTAGAAGGCATCATAATTTAGGAGGGCATGTGTGTAAGAAAGACTTATGTGTATAGGAATGAGGATTTTGTGCCCTAACTGCTGAGCTGCTGGAGTCCACAGATGAATTATTTCTCTTTAATTCATGGAGAAGTGTGAATCAATTTGTGGGATATTCAAATGATCTCCGGGGCTCCAAAAATTGGAGATATGTATGATTAATTCATTCCACCAAAGGCAATGTTGGATGACACTGAGAGGACACAATTTTTATCACATGAGCTATTGAAAATAGCTCATGATATCAAGAAGTAAAATATCTATTCAAGAGAAGATATTCATCAAAAGATGTGGATGGAAATTTTCTTGAAATAGAAGGGGGAAGGACCTAAGTTCAATCATCCAATGAGATTCCCCAATTCGATAATGAGAAGTGTTCCTAACACCTTTGGGCTGATTCTAGAAAAAGGAGAGTTTTACAAATGGGGATATGATTTCAATCCCAAAATTTCTACCAGGATATATCTTTCAGGTTTTCTGGCCATGTGGATCAGTATTTTTTATTGTCTATCCATGATTACAAAGGTGGTATATGGTCTAGAACATTTATATGGTGGCCAAGCTGGAAGAGAAGAAAATGGTGGGGTTGAACACCACTGTTTTAGAAAAAAATCAACAGGATCTTGTTTCACATTCGTGGAGGAAAGGATCCTTTCAATATTTACAGAACATTATAGGTTTTGTGGAGATGGATCACAACACATTTCTGGACTTATGCTGTGGAAAGTGGGATCTAGGTCCCTCGGAGTTCATTCTGACCATTCATTCTTGATTTCTCTATTATTTCCCCTATCCTTAAAACCTCATGATATTCATAAAAGGAAATGTTCATTTAAGTATCTAATCTTCATTCCTTAGTAGAATCCGCCCATGGGAAGGTTTTTTGATGAAGGGAAGAATGTTATTAAGCTGAGGTCATACATGCTAGCTTGTAGGGGTGGTTTGTTGTTAATCAGGATTGATTGTGAAATTATATACATAGCCTATGACCATTATATATTTATATTCCAACTAGAATACCTGAAAAACATTATTATATCCCCTCCGGTTCATGATAAACTTTAATAGCATACTATGGTGGATCAAAAACTATGGTTGCTAAAAACTATAGAAATGAAGGGGTGATGACCAATATACATGTGGATACTGCCACTATATGATTAGAGATATATAATTTTGAACCGTGGATTGCATATTACCATGAAGGAGTGATGGATAGGGATGTTCCTTACGTTCGAATAAAGTGGAAGAATAGGAAATAACTATCTCATGTGGAAGGTTCTCTATCTCTTTTAGAGGTTTCGTCATCAGAGTCAGAGAGCGAGGATGAAAAGCCTACTAGTTCATCAAAACGACATTGTTCATGATATAATCCACCTACCAAAATCAAGAGGTCTACACTATCATTACCAAATGAGGCTACACCTAGGCATTCTATTCCGCACCATCCAGAAGAGAATTGGGTTCCATTTTCTCTCCCACCATCCGTGATGACATGAATTGGGAATACCATCAAGTATATGGTTGTAGGATAATTCTAACAGTATTCTAGAATATATTTAGACTTTATAAAACTAGGGTAAGAAGAAACGTGGAATGACTTGTATCTTGATACTGAAATTATGTTGAATCTCTTATGGGTCGGGTTACATATTCTAGGAATATGAGATATCTGAGCCCTATCAGGTATTTTCTTTTAGGATAATCCAACTAAAGTGCGAATTTATATCAAGGAGTTTGAGATTCTTATCTATGAAAATGATAATCTATTCCTCACTACAAAGTGGGTGAAGGTCATGGTAGAACATGACCATGCTGAAGGGATAGTATATTCATCTTTTGAGGAACGGTGTGATTTTTTTGATCCTGAAGACATAAGTTCACATCTTATCATATTATTTTATATTTTCCTTTATATTTTATCCAAATAATTCTATCATAAAGAAAATAACATTTTAATTTGTATCTAGGTAATTGAAAATCAACTGAGGTTTCATCGCCATGGTGTAGCCATTGTGGTACCATAATCGAGGGTACCAGGACACCGCATGAATCAGAAGAATTATGTCGAGGTCGACAGGCTATGGAGGATGATATGGAGGAAGATTTTACACCTCTAATACCTATTTTTGAGGGGGTTGATTCTAGTTCTTCATTTATGTTGAGGATGAATGAAGGATGACGAAGGGTGAATTCATTTGTTACACACTTTATTTGTAGTGGTAACCCTTTATGACTTCATTAATCTTGGATTCATCCATAAAATGTTTTTAAGCTTCTTGGGATGGTAGGAAATTATTCTATTTATCAGCTCAAGGATGTTAAAAAATGAGCCTTCGAGAACTGAGGAGGGTGTTTCAGATCATGTGCGGATTTCTGCCAGTGAAATGGTTCCCCTGACTGAAGAGGCATATAGGCCCGAGAATAAATCATCTGATCTTAGAACATCTCTTATCACTACTTCTATGAGACAGGAAGAATCTAGTATGTTATAAGTGCTTCGTGAAAAGCTATATGTCAACAATTTACATATATTTCTATAATATTTTAGGTTTAATACTTGCACCAGAAAATCCTAGGATGACTGATGTTGACCCTACGAATGTCAATGAGGATTCTGTTAGGGGTCCTATGTCATCAGAGGAGGGTCTAGAGCCAACCAAACCATGTGTTACCACTAGTGAGAATAACATGGGGCTTTAGATATTAATAGAATCCATGGTTAATCTCGACATGTCTCTAGATGAAATATTGGAACATATTAATATTGCTACAACTTTAGAAAATTTTGGGGCACTATATAAATAAAATAGCCACAAATCTTTATTTTCCGTCCAATCAACCTTTTTGTGCGTGTTTCTCTAATTATTATTAGTTGGAATATATATCCCCATAAAAGGAAATTAGAAAAGTAATGGTTCTTGAATAGGAAATTGAAATCAATCTCAATACCACTATTGAAGAAGATCTGACTTAAGTAAACCTTTCAACAAGGAGACTTATGGATGTTTATCTAGAAGGTCCTGGGTAGACCCAATGTAGTATCCCTTACCAAGAGGTGGCTGCTCAAATTGGTGAGGCTCAGAATGTTGGGGAAGAATCTTCTTAGGGTGTTGATTTTCTATTGGGTAATTATTACCAATTATAGTAGTTTTTCCCCAATATATCCATTATTTTGAAGATAACCATTTTTTTAATTCATCATTTAGTATAATTAGATTCTATAGATAGGTCTGAGGGTGAAGCTTCAGTGTCATATCGATTAGAATTTGGAGTCAATGCAGCCACTATTTGGGAGATAGTACAACATTGAACTTCACTGAGTGATTTAATTATACAGTACATCCCTCCTTATGATAGAGACTCTGAGTCAGATCCAAAGTTGCAAAGCACTCTCTGTATTGCATGTCGCAAGGCTAGGGAAGATATATGGAAGATAATATCTGATAAACCCATCAAATAACTTCTATTGTGAATTGCACAACTTTCCTCATTATTCATAATTATGGGATTCAATATATTTTATTACCATTAAATCCTTGATGCGATGAAGGAGACTATTTGAAAGCAATAACCAGAGTATAAAAATTAGGCGAGATCTCAGAAAATTCAGAATTCCTTCCAATATTGATGATTTTAAATAGCATTATCCTAATTGGAGGCTAGTCATACCATAGATATGGTATAATTCAAGAATAAAATAAAGGAGAAGACAGTTCAAGTGTCGTGCATTTAGTAAGAGTCAGAAACTTCTCAAGATGAACATGAAATTCATTAATGCTCCTTGGGGGAATATCAAAAAATAAGGGGCTAGATCCATTGATAATTTCAAGAAAGAGCTTCTTCAGGTTGAGGAGACTGGGTCTAGTTGACTGACTAAACATCAATAGGTGGCTGATAAGGCTTTGGAGGCTATTCAAAAAATGTAGAGTTATGTTGAAGGCATCTTATGATTTGTGAAAAAGATACTCCATTTTGTGAATGTTCCACAGGGGGATTTTTTTGCTCATAAATAAATATAATTTTGTTACTAATCATCTATGTCTTCATCCCAACCTTTTTATTGTAATCATAATTTCATAACTAATTTTCGTAGCATTACATCTTCAAACAAGCTAATCTTAATTACAATGATATGGATGGGGGTGCTCTAATTTTTTCCAAAGATAATGGGCCTAGTGAGTATATTTGGACTGTTACTAGTGTTTTACAGACAACCCTATAAACATTGAGTATTTTGTTTCATCACCAATTATTTTTCCTAAGATCAATATGGAGGGACTTAGCAAGTGAGACTTGGGTTTTTCTTATACATCCCTTTTTCAGGCTTTCAACCTATCAAGATTTGTTCCTTTTAACATTTTATTTCTTGATATTTCTTAAACCATATAGAGTGTATGTATAGTTATTGGAGGATTAAATTTTTTCCATATTTCCATTTTAGGATTTTCATCCTGGGGAGTAATTTGCGTCTTTTTGGGGGAAGTCTAAAATCGTTCATTTTGGACTAATAAAGCTAGTGTTTTTGGTTGAACAACTTTGACCGTGAATTGTGAAATTAGAACCCATAGAAGGATTTGTGTTTAGGAATGTTCTGATATTCTTTAGATACATCCAAGGGTATTTTTGAGACAATTTTATGATTTCCAAATATAAAACATGGTATTTGTCTCTCATGAGAAAGAAGTTATCACTAGATGAAAATCCCATTATGGGGGATATCATATAGAATGCCATATGGAGCACTTAATTCAAAGTCATGTAGTGGTATCCTCTGGATGACTAGAACATTATGTGGATGACTTATGAAAGAAAAATTGGGGGCATGTAATTCATTGTTTGGTAATGGTTTTCAAAGAATTATGACATTTTTTTAATGATCAACTGATGTTTATGATTTGGATGTCTCAAGACCAAGACGAGTGGATTTTCCAAGTAAAGATATCTGAGAATAAATGAATCATCTATAACGACTTAGGTGATGAATGGTATTCTAGTCCTACATGAATTTTAGGTGTGAAAGAAGGTACATTTTGTTAGAAATGGGCTTTCTAGTATTGTGTCGTGAAGATTATAGTCATGCATTAAAGAGATTATATTGTATAGTTTCAAGACATGATATAAGGACATTAGGGGATGTGCAGTTTAATGTCATATGATAAAGACATTAGGGTTTTTTTGTTTAAAGTCGTGTAGAAAGGACATTAGGAGGCTAAAATTTTAGTCATTTATCTTTGAATAAAGGACTGATGATGTTCTGATTCTTGGTAATCTATTTGGAAATGTGCTACAATATTCAGGTATGGATGGAGAATGTCATAAGCTATGATTTGGGGATTTCCAAATCTGAAGGGTGGTATGTTAAAAAGATATTATGGTGTTAGAGGATGTCTCTCCCAAGAATGATGTTACCTTTGAATGAAAAAACCGTTATATGGGTTGTTTTATAATAGTCGAACTAGGGTATGTACTGCATAGTAAACCACAGAATCCTTAGGCTGACATGCCTGTTATGTGGGTGGCTTTATACAAGTCCAACTGGAGAACTTACTACATAGTCAGTTAAAGGATCTCTCGATAATTTTGACATTATATTGTCAAAAGAAAATGATAATTTATGGAGATTAAGATTTTCCCAAGCAAAGAGTTCGGTTTGTGGAGAATGTACTTGAATACAAAATGGGTATTTCAATTTGAACATCCCATGAATTCGGGAAATAGATTCTCTATGCAAGTCTGACCCAAGCATAAAAAGTATGGCATCTAGACTTTTAGTTCATATGACTAGGATTATAATTTTATGGAAACAATGTATGTTATATGGTGAAATGGTCCAAGGTTATTCTAGTATGCATTGAAAAAGTGAATGGGGAATGTGTAAACCATGGTCTATAAGAAATTCAAGTTCATAGAAAAAATATGGGACACATATACAAAGAATGACTTCTTAGTTATGGGTTTTAGTGTACCGTTGTCAAAGATTAAAAGGAAAGAAGATCCTTCTACCAATAACAAAGTTACCACAGGTTATCAAACTTATTATGCGGGCGGTTGTATGCATGTCTAGCTAGGGCTTATAATATATAGTCAAAAGGTGACATCCATTAGATGACCGACCTATTATATGGGTGAATTATGTAATGCCAGGTTGGGAACATACTGCATATATAGGTAAAGGAGATATCAAGTATCAAACATTCAACCAATATAAGCTAAGGAATGAATGTTATGATCAGAAAGTATTCAAGATTAGTTGTATGAAATGAGAAATTGAAAATGTTCAATACACAAGTGAATTATTTGGACCGGTATTGGATTTGAATTTGCAGTCCCTTGAATAGATCTGAATCATATTTATAATTGAGACATCCCTTGTTTCCTTGGTGGGATATCTAAGGAGAGGACACAAAATAAAAGATCTTGTAAGGATTTTTTATTGTATCCCATAGAGGGAATTTTTTTGACCCGTGGATCGGGCTAGTGTTAAAGGCCTAAGATTTACTATGCATCTCAATGGTATGTGAATGAATCCACCCACAGTTCTAGAGGTATCATGTAGTTTGAAGTCATATAAAGGGGATTCCAATCGTGTAGTTTAATGTATAAGGAAAGGATTCAGGTGATTCTTATGTGAAAAGGAATACTATGGATGGGCCAGGGCATAGGGCCAAAGTTTCACTACGTATCTTGTCAGAGTAAGAGTGATGACATATATAGTTATAATAGTTATGGGTTCAGGCATAAAGTTGGAACTCACATTGGATCTACCCATATAGATCTGACTTGTACATGAGAGATTAAGATATTTTATAAGTTGTGATGTAGTTGGTCCCAAGATTAATGATCAAGAGGTCAATAAACAGATAAATGGGGTGAGAATCAAGCCACATGTAGTTCTTAAATAAATCTTCCTCACCCTGATTGAATTAATAAGTGGTGGATAATGTGATTTTCATTGAATAAGGGTTCAAACATAAGATGATAACTCATGTCGAATCTCCTCAAATAGATCTAACTCATATATGGGATAAAACATGCATTAATTTTATCATATTGTGACTAAGACCAGGATTGAGAGTTTGGGCATCACTACTTATCTCAAATGAGTGAGAATCGATCCATTCATAGTTCTTGAAGATGTTCCTTGTGAAAAGTATGAGTTTTATATATAGAGTGGGGGATTTTAAGTGGTGGCTAGACCAAGGGATATGAATTAAGCATCAAAAAATATCTCAATAGATTGAGAATCAAGCCACACATAGTTAATGGAATTCCATACATATTAACGTCTTGTAGAAAGGTTGTAGGTGAACTTTTGTGTAGTGATGGAAATATTGCAGGTTAGTACAATAATGTTTGTATGGGAATCACATCGTATCTTGTACGAGTTAGAATCCAGCCTCCTGTGTTCTTTTAGAGGCTCCCTGTGTAGATCTGATTCATGAACAAGAACTAAAGGGGATTCATGATTAATCATTGCTGGACCCAGGATTGGAGATCCTAGAGTTAGTATGTATCTTGAAGGATAAATAATCAAGACCCAATAGTTCTTGCAAATGATCCCTTTTCAGGTTTTATTCATGCACACATATGGTGAAGGCATATTGTGTAAACATTACGGATGGACCCGAGATAGGAGATCAGGGAATCACTATGAATATTGATGGGGAATGAATCAAGACACATGTAGTTCTTGATAATAGTTCCCCACACCAACTGAGGTTTTATGTGAGGAAGGGGGATTTATAATTTTATAGATATTTACTAGAAAAATTGTTAGGCACAAGATAGAAAATGGTATGAGAATCAAGCCATATGTTCTGGATGAATTCCTATTATATATTTGGTTCAGACATAAGGAAAGGGGAATTTTTTCAATATTGTCATAGTTGTACCCAGTGTTGGAGCTATTAGTGTCAATACATATCTCATTGATATGAGAATCAATCAATACATATTTCCTAAAGAATTGTGTAGCTTATTATCATGTGGGGAGAAAGTGTTTCACCATACATGGAAGAAATATTATAGTTGGAATAGGGGATAAGACCCAGGCTTCACTATGTATCTGATGGGTGAAAGAATCATGCTGAACGTATTTCCTGGTAATTATTTCCTATGTTGGTCTGATCTAAACACATGGATAAAATGGGGATCAAGTGGCACTAGGGAGTGATATTAAGGTGAGTAATGCTTACGCATGGAATCTACCCATTTATTTTTAAGGCACCTCAAGGAATATCAACTCATGTAATTTTTGTGGATTTCATGATGTGAAATAAGGGATAAATTAATCATAAATATTAAAGTATTTTGGTGGGGTAAAAGGTGTATTGCCTTTTTAGATCAGGCGACTTGGACCTCATGTTGTTTAGTTTATTTTCATGTGACAAGGATGATGATGTTAACCTGTTTAATGTCGTGAAACATGGAAATATAGGGTGCTATGCAGTTTAAAATCATTCAGCAAAGAAAATGGTTGTAATGCAGTCTATAGTCATGAAATTAGGACAAACTCTGTGTACTTAAAAAAAAGTATATCTTCAGGAAGCATTCATTTTATGGAGTTGTAGTGAGTTCTCCATCCATTGAGATAAATGAATAAGATCCATTAGAGTTGATATTCTGTAAAGAATAAGGTCCTCCCCTCTATGGCTTATGATTTGGAGGCTTCTTTCCAAGTATCATTCGATTCCTAAGGACCAAAACCAAATTTCCTTGGAGGAATGAATGAAGGATGAAATTCTTGTTAAGTGACCATGCTATTCAGTTCTGATAGGATTCAAAGTGGTGCAAGGTATTCAAACTTCTTTCATATAATCACTCAATCTCATCCAGTTTGTTCTAAGATTTCTCATCAGTGGTTAACTTATGACATATTTCAACTCGTAGTGATGGAATCTAAACTTGAATTGGAAAAAATACTTATTTTTCGTACAAAAATGAGTATGGGGTTGATTGTGGTTCAGTATGAGTTGATTTCTGCTAAGACCATAAGGCATTCAAGAGCCTGTCAAGCTAATACTTTTTATCACTGTCCACAATCTTTAAGAGTGTGTTGGAAAATCTGTTTTGAAATCTTTTATTTGTCCATTGGTCTCTACATGATAGCAGGAGGAATGGATGGATTTAATATTATAATCATGATATAGACTCCTTACATTAGAAGAATAGAAATTGGTGTAGTTCTTTGTCGATAAGGCATAAGGGACACCAGATATGGCAATGATATTGGTTTTAATGAAGCAAGAAATTCTTATGGCTCTAAATTTTATAAGATGTATTTCCTTAGACCATTTGAAGAATAAATTTGTAGTAGTAAGGATATATTTAAACTTCTTAGCCAAAGAAAGAGGATAGGGACCCTCAACATCCTTTCCCCATTTAGAAAATGGATTGGAGTATTTTTGTATGTATAAACTGTATGGGTTGATGGTAGAAATTGGAATGCACTTGGCAGGAATGAAACTTCTTAGTGAATTTTTCACAATCCTACATCATTAAAGGATAATGTATCCAAGCCATCATATTTGATTCAAAATCATGATCCAAGATAGGTGGGCACCGTAGGCTCTTGTACGCACTTTTTTCATAACAACATCCATTTCTTCTCCATCGATGCATTTAAGGAGAATTAAATCGAGCCTCATTTATAGAAGACCTTCCATTGATTTGGGACATCATAAAAAGTGAATTTGGATGCTCTCCATCAGATCTACTCACTTACAACCCTATTTGGTGGATGTAATATATATTGCATATATTCTATGATGGGTATTATCCATCCAATGTTAGGACCATACGACTTAGTAATGGGGATGATCTCATTAATTTCCTCCATATTGATTGGAAAAAATGGTGAAACCATTTGATAATGGGAAATTTTAATGATGGATTCATCCAGGTTTGGATCTTTTAGGGATGTGGCCTCATTTTCCAATGCATTAGCTAGGGCATTTTGTGATCGTAGGATGTAATACAATATTGTCTCTAAGGGAAATTTGGCCATTAATTCTTGGACATAATCACATAGGGGGATTAAATATTCTTTTCTAGAGGAATAATCTTTATTTATCTACTTAATCACCAATCATGAATCACCTTTCACCTCTAGATGGTTCACTAGTACATGGAGTTCCAATTATAGTCCTGCAATGAGAGCTTGATATTTTGCATCTGTATTGGTACCAACTTCTAATAATAAAATGGAATATGGGAGGAATTCATTTCTTATAGAGATAAATAAAATTCTTAAACCATCAATATTGATCTTAGGGTATTCCATTTGGCATCCGGTTGGACTCTTGGAAGCACCATCAAAATATATTTCCCATATTCGAGGGTCATCCTAAATAAAAAATATTTCTTCATTAGGTAGCTCAGTATTAAATGGTGGATCTTCTACAGATGGATGCTTAACAAGGAAATATGTTAAGGCATAAACTATTACTAATTCTTAATGCACAATTTGTATATCAAACAGATATAGAATTACTACCCATCATTCCATCCATCCTATCATCATTGGACAATTGAGGACAAATTTGAGTGGGTTATTTCTAGAGAACAAGTGGAACTTGTGATGATACAGGTAGTGACTAAAAATAAGAACTGCATATATTAATATCAGTATGCTCTTCTCAAAATATGAATATCGAGTATCTATGTCAATCATGGCTTGACTAAGATAGTAAATTCTGATTTCAATCCCAACATTATTTTTTCAGTGCATGGAAGGAACCTAGTGATCACACTAAGATTGTCAAATAATGAATGAGTGGCTTTCAAGGAGGTGACATACCAAGGATAGACATAGTCTTGTCGGGATGGACATTGTTGCTATTATTTCATACAACAAAGTGGAGAAATTTTCCCACGCTTACCCTGAAAGCACATTTAAAGGGGTTGTTTTCAAATTATTCTATCACAACATATTGAAAATGATCTCTATGTTAGCCATGAGATTATATCATTTCCATGAATTAAACCACTAGATATTCAACATAGATCACATTGAGTTTTCATAGGATGATTCCTAGTCCGTTGATATGTGGCACCAAAATTCATCAAGACATAGGGTATCACCATATAGAAAAATATTCCTTGAGGGGATCTGAAGACTATATTTTTTATATTTTTAGGCCATTGAAATTTGGTTATACCGATTGTATCCTTCCATGAATGAGAGATCTTTGTAGTCAACTATTTCATAAATTAGGCATTCTGTGGTTGGAAATGGAAAGTCATCTTTGGGACGATGCAGATAGATATCTCTGAAATAAATGATAAATTTTATTTCCTATTTATCTTTTTCACCATAACAATTTTTTCTATCCACTTTGTTTATTGGAACTCTTGGGTGAAGAAATACATGATGATTTTATTGACCTCATCTTCAATTTTAGAGACATGAGTTGTGTGTATTTTTTTTGGTGTCTGCTTGTATCTCGAATTCTCTTTTAGAAACCCCAAATGATCAGTGGGAACCTTAGGTCTAGGGCCTAGAATTTCTATGTAATTACAAGAAAACACATTGCAATTAGGATTCACAAAATAAGTATAAACCTCTTATTATCTTGTATTAATGGTTTCACTAACCAGAATGGGGTGTAGAAATTCCTATGTATCCCGATTTATTTCTCCTTGTTAATCTATAGCGGTGGATACACCATCCTATGTTTCTAGAGGGGAATCCCTAATATCTTCTTCTTCTTCCTCAACTTAATGTGTTACCTCTTCTGCCTCTTCTTTGATAGAAGGTGTTTAATTAATACTTTCATAACTATAAGAGGATAAATTATTTGGACATCCATAAGAGGAGGAAAACATTTTTGGACTAACTGATGTTGAAGGGCCTTATTGATGCTCTGAAGGGATGATGAATTATTGAGAATCAGAATACTTATTTTTTTCATTACTGTGAAAAATTATTCCAAACTCTCAACTGAATCATAGAATTTTGGAAGATTTGGTGGATGAAATGAATACATCTTTGTTCATGATTTCATCACTACATGGAAAGTTGATGACTTCTCCTATACTTCCAGGTTCAGTGGCCACAAATAACATTATGGCATCCACTAAATGTGTGTTTGGATTTGGTATTACCCATTTATTTTGATTAATGGTAAACATGTAAATTTCACTAAGATTCTTGAATGGGATAGATGTGATCTTATCAAGAGCATTCAGGACATTTATTTGAGTAAAATCATCTTCTATGGATTGTTTCTCCTCTTTCCGATAGAGCTCTACATCAATTTACTAAAATTCACAATATTTAAATGGTGCATTGACACTATAAAATGTCCCAATATGATCTTTGATGCAATATTTGATACATTGGTTCTATGATTATTAAATGGATACATGATGATGTAACCAAGTTCATCCAAGACGAACATTGAAATCTATATCTTATCAGACAACCATGAACTCTAAAGCATACAAAAGATCCCTAAACTGATTTCTGAGTGTAATATCACTGAGAGGTTCTTGTTGACTCTTAAAATAAGAATGTAACAATTGAGTTGAGGGAGAAAATTGGGATTCAGTGATACAAAATTGGAAAAGTGTTTGAATTGGAATGAGATTGACCTTTTCACCATTTTCAATGAAGGCTTGTAGGAGCTAAATGTCATTAATCCTTCTAGATTGGTATAGAGGCTTGATCTGTTCTTATATGACTGTATCGTCGTCCTCGTCAATGAATGGTATGATTTTATGTCATTTTTCTAGATCATTTTCTATATAGTAAAACACAACGGCATCAATCTCAACTTCAAATTATTCCAGGCTTGAAAAATCCTCAACACCTTCTTCCTGGAGATCCTTTGATAGATTTAGCGCATCTAGGATTGATAACTTGGCTAGTACTAAGGCCAGTTGCTTCAAAGCATCAATACTTTGATCCAAATTTATGTGTTTCCCAATATAGATATTTACTTTTGTAGGTGCACTAATACAAAAACGGGCAAGCAAATCGCTACCTTTATCAGCGCTAATCAAAAAGCACTGATAAAGGATAATCTTTATGAGCGCTATTTAAAAGCGCTGATAAAGGGATGATTTATCAGCGCTTTTTTAGCGCTGATAAAGGACAGGTTTTAACAGAGCTAGAAAAGCGCTGATAAAGGGGGGATTTATCAGCGCTTTTCTAGCGCTGTTAAAACCTGTCTCCCATTTTATTAAAAGGAGGCCGACAGTCTCCTCCTTTTTATCGTGCCCTAAGCTCTCGCGGGACTGTACCCTTGCGACTGATTCCTCCCCCCGATCTTCCCTTTGCCAGACCTCCGCAGTACTCCTTCTCCTTCTTCTCGACCCTCTTCCGCGGATCTTCCTCCCTTCCGAACCCTACTCATCCTCTTCAACGGTTGGCGGCTCCTCCCGTGCACCCCTACTCCGGCGGTCGCGTCTTCCAGGCAGCACAGAAGGCTCCCTCACCTCTTTGGACTTCCGATTTCTTCACCCAAGGCATGTGGATGCCCTAAATATTGTTTTGCAGTGTAGGTTTTTATGTGGTTGTCATTTATTTGTCACCTCTGCTTCCCCTCCTCCCTCTTTTCAGACTGAATCAATGTTATTCACTCTACTCCTGGTGATGATTTTTTTTGCATATGTTTTCGCTTATTCGTTCTTCAAATCTGCTACTGCTGTGTGTTTTTTTGATTTCATTTTCCTTATGTTAGTAATGTTTATTTCTACTGCATCATGAATTTACTCCACTTTAACTTCAATTCGTTCTGTTACTGGTGTTGATATTGAGTCACATTGGGGGGGGGGGGGGGGGCTGGTTTGCAGGGGGTGTGAGGGGGGGCTGGTGTGTGCAGGGGTACGGGATGGGTAGTTTTGGTGTGTGGATAAGGGGGGAGGGGAGGGGGTAGGGAGTGCAGGGGGAGGGGGGCATGGAGTGCAGGAGGAGATGGTTGTTTTGTTGTACGGGGTACAGGAGGGGGGAGGCTGGTGTGCCTGGGGGAGGGGGACAGAGGGTGCAGGGGGCTGAAATTTTTTGTGCAGGGGGGGATGAAATTTTTGTGTGGGGGGGGGTCTGGGTTTTTTGTGCAGGGGTGTAGGAGGGGGGAGACTGTGCAGGGGGGAGGGGGCAGGGGAGAGGGGTGTTGTGTTGTACAGGGTACAGGAGGGGGGGGGGGGCTGGTGTGCCTGGGGGAGGGGGCAGAGGGTGCAGGGGGAGGGGGCTGAAATTTTTGTGCAGGGGGGCTGGTTTTTTTGTGCAGCAGGCTGGTGCAGTGCAGGGGGTCCATCGGGTTGGGTCTAGGGTGGTTGGGTTTGAGTGGATGGTTCGGGTCCATTGGGTTGGGATGGGTTGGATTGGTTTGGGTCAGGTTGGGTCGGGTTTACACATATAACCTGACCCAAATTGACCCGACCCTCGATGGGTTGGGTTGGGTTGGGTCCTTCGGGCATGCGACGGGTAACCCGACCCCACTGGGTCGGGTTGGGTCAGGTTGGTTGCTCCGGAAGATTGTGACCCGAACCGACCCAACCCGAACTTTTTTGTTCGGGTCGGGCCTTGAAACACCTCCAACCCGACCCGACCCGACCCATGGACACCCCTAGTTTATATAATGCGCTATTGTGCCGTGTGGTGAACCTTCTGCATGTTGACTATAAAATGTAAAATTAATTTAGTAGATTATCATGTCTTAAATTGGTTAGTCATTGTGCACCAAACTTATTCTTTGGAGGTTGTATACCTTACTCGAATCACCCCCTTAGGGTGTGTTTCTTATAGGCCCATGACCCCTATTGATCTTTGGCATGAAATTGAACCACCTTTGACATGTGTTGATATATCCCATGCCCATGGGTTTATTAAAGGGAATTAATGATATTTATGTGTAATGGACATACCCATGGACTACTTTATCACTTATAAATGAATTAAATAAAAGTTGAATGGTAAGGCCATGTTCCTTAACCATTTTTAAACAATGTAGTGCTATTGATTGTATACCTTGGACCCCATCTTACTAATTATCAGTTATAAGACTTAAATTTATCAAATTAATTGATAAAATGCAAGGGTGATATTCCTTAGACTTGATCATAATATGATATGGATGTTATTACATCATTATTACCTTCTTTAATGAATATGATGTTTCATTGATTATTTGGAATTAATAGACATGAACTTCCATATTTCTTATTCGAAATTAATGGAATTAACATTCTATATTGTCTGTTTGGAATTAATGGACATGGCGTTCTGTATTGCTTATTCAGAATTAATGGACATGAAATTCCTTATTATTTATTTGGAATTAATGGACATGACGTTCCATATTTTTTATTCAAAATTAATGAACAATATGCTCTTTATGGTTTACATGGAATTAATGGACACGACATTCGTTATTGTTCATTTGTAATTAATGGACATGATGGTCCATGTTGTTTATTCAGAATTAATGGCAATGAATAAAGATTGGATGGATGCTAATCGTTTGACAATAGAGTATGAGAACGGAGTGAAAGAGTTCATCAAGTTTGCACAGTATCATGAAAAGGATCCTTCTAAACTCCTTTGTCCATGTTTATGTTGTTATTATTCTAGACTAATTACTCCAGAGGAGTTGGAAGAACATTTGATATGTCACGGAATAGATAGGAGTTATAAATGTTGGAATAAACACGGGGAAAAAGCGAATGTAGATATTGGCTGGAATAAAACTGCATTTTATGGATCATCAGATATGATTACAAATATGGATAATGAAGAAGACCGTATAGAGGATGTGATTACAAATATCAATGATGATGAAGATCGTATTGAGGAAATGACAAGGACAGTTGAACATGAACTCCGTGATTGCCCAAAATTGTTTGAGAAGTTAAGGAGTTGTGCAAAGACGCCATTGTATGCTGGTTGCACTAAATATACTGCATTGTCAGCTGTACTGAAGTTGTATAAATTGAAAGCAGGAAACAGATGGAGTAATGTCAGTTTCACGGAACTACTTGCTCTTTTGAATGACATGCTTCCAGAAGATAATGAGCTCCCAAGACGGACATATGAAGCTAAACAAATGCTACACTCGATGGGTATGATTTCTGAAAGAATACATGCCTGCCCGAAAGACTGTATATTGTTTCGCAAGGAGAACAAATCACTTAAAAAATGCCCAAAGTGTGGTGATTCTCGATACAAGAAAGATGAACGCAGTCCTACGAAATTTGTATGGTACTTTCCAATCATTCCAAGGTTTAGGCGTCTATATGGAAGTGAAGAAACTGCAAGACAATTTTCGTGGCATGAAAATAAAAGAAATAAAGATGGAAAATTACGTCACCCGACCGACTCTCCTCAATGGAAGAGAATTGATCATGAGTTTCCTGAATTTGGAAATGAGTCGAGAAACCTGCGTCTTGCGTTATCTACCGATGGAGTGAATCCTTTTGGTTTTCAAACCAGCACTCATAGTACTTGGCCTGTTATGTTGGTAAATTATAACTTACCACCCTGGTTATGCATGAAACGGAAATTCATTATGTTATCTTTGCTTATATCAGGACCAAAACAACCAGGTAACGATATTGATGTATATTTGGCTCCCTTGATCGATGATTTGAAGTTACTGTGGGATTCAGGTGTTATGTTGTATGATGCTTATGAAAAAGAATACTTCACGTTGAGAGTGTTGTTGTATGGGACGATAAATTATTTCCATACTTATGGAAATTTGTCAGGCTATAGCATTAAAGGAAGTCAAGGGTGTCCTGTGTGCGAAGAAGATACATAATCAATTAGGTTGAAACATTCATCCAAATTTGTGTTTCTAGGACATCGTAGATTTCTACCCCGTCGACATAAGTACCGATCTTGGACGACATCATTCAATGGAAGTTCAGAACAACGCAAAACACCGTCTCCACTAACAGGTGATCAGCTGTTTGAGAAAGTAAAAGACATGAACACTGTTATTGGTAAACCATTTTCGAAAAACCTTACGAAAATCGGTTGGAAAAAGAGATCAATTTTTTTTGAATTACCATACTGGAAATGTCTGTACGTCAGACATTTTCTTGATGTGATGCATGTGGAAAAAAATGTATGTGACAGTGTTATAGGAACGCTGTTAAATGCTCCTGGAAAAACAATGGATGGAATTAAGGTAAGGTTGGACATGGTTGACATGGGAATAAGAGAAGAGTTGGCTCCCGTGAAGGGTGAAAATCGAACGTTTCTTCCTCCAGCTGCGTACACTCTTTCTAGGGATGAGAGATATCAGTTTTGTAACTTCATCAATGATGTAAAGGTTCCAGAGGGATATTCATCAAATATCAAAAACATTGTGTCAATGAATGATTTGAAGTTAAAAGGTTTGAAATCACATGACTTCCATGTTTTGATGCAAGATTTAATTCATATAGCTTTATGTTGCATTTTTCCCAAGAATGTTCATCATACGTTAAGCAAACTTTGTTTCTTCTTCAAAGCTATATGCAGCAAAGTTTTAGACCCGGCAAAATTGCCAGCTATGGAAAAAGAAATTGTCATCATATTATGTGAAATAAAAATGTTCTTCCCGCCAACATTCTTTGATATGATGGTTCATTTGATGGTTCATTTGGTGAGAGAGGTTCGACTTTGTGGTCCTGTGCACTATAGATGGATGTACCCCATTGAACGGTATATGAATATTTTGAAAGGGTATGTCAAAAATCGAAGTCGGCCAGAGGGTTGTATTGTGGAGCAATATATTGTTGAGGAAGCCATTGAATTCTGTACCGAATACCTATCTGATGTGGAAAGCATTGGTCTGCCGAAATCTCGTCACACTGGACGCATTGACGGTGAGGGAATTTCTGGAAGAGATGTTGTGATAATCAATATTACTGATCGGGAGCAGGCCCACCTTTATGTTTTGCATAACAGTTGGGAGGTTGCTCCATATATTGAAACCCACAAAGAAATTTTGAGGCAGTTGAATCCATCAAGGGCTGAAAAATGGATAGAAAATACACATAATCACCGGTTTATAGGATGGTTTCGAGACCATATTTTTAAGGAGTTAGATGAAAATCCGAATTCAATTTCAGAACGACTTCGATGGCTAGCTGCCGGACCAAGCGTGTATGTATTATCTTACAATGGTTATGTAATTAATGGTTATACATTCTATACAGATAAACATGATGAAGATAGTACCATGCAAAATAGTGGAGTAACACTTGTGGCTGAAGCGATGCATGTTTCTGGTAGTAAGGATAGAAATCCAATTTTCGCGAATATGTCATACTTTGGCATTATCAAAAGAATATGGGAGTTGGATTATACGACATTCCAATTGTCGATTTTTCAATGCAACTGGGTTGATAACAACAGTGGTGTTAAAATAGATGAATTGGGATTTGTGAATGTTGATTTCATTAAAGAAGGGTACAAAGATGAACAATTTATAATGGCATCACAAGCGGTACAAGTATTTTATGTTCCAGACCCCGCAAACCGAAAGTGGTCGATTATTCTGTTATCGTCCAAAACCACTGAAGGGTCCGATGAAAATTCAATTGAGGATGATCCTTTCAGTGGGACATCGCAATCATTTCGCAGCGGTCCCAATGAAGACGACGTTTTGTATGTTAGAGGAGACCATAATGAAGGGATTTGGATTATCGATAGAGGTGTCAAATCCATTCAGCCTTTGAAAAAAAAAGAGTTCAATAAACAGGTTATATTTTGTTTGTAATATAAATATTTTTATCTCATGTTATTATCTTATCATTATTGAATTTATGTAATCCAACTTAAGTGTTAAACCTTTTTTTGCAGATAATGACTTCTGCACGTTCTGGTGCTCCTAACCTCGAGGCTGAACAAGCCTCTCAAGCTGTTGCTGCTTCTGCTTCTGCTGCTGCTGCTTCTGCTGCTTCTACTGCTGAACAAGCCTCTCAAGCCTCTCAAGCCTCTCAATCTCAACATATTGTTGTTGGTACTGCTGCTGCTATTGGTGCTCCTATTGTTGAGGTCCAACAACCATCTGAACATGCTGATGCTAGGATTTTAGATGAAAACATTGATGATGCTGATATAGACGAAATGGTTGGGGATAAAGGAGCGACATCGCAGAAAAAATAGGTGCGTCGTAGTTTAACAGTGTTGGCTAATGTTTTGAAGGGAAAGAGCAAAGGAATCAAATTCGATGTTGGGTGGAATGCACAGGGCCAACACGTTAACCCCAACAAGGCAATGTTTAGCAGTTACGTTGGAATTGTCACTCGGCAACGCGTGCCGATTGACATAGCTTCATGGAACCATGTTTCGTCCGGCCTGAAGGCTATGATGTGGGAAGAAATTACGGTAACATTTTGATTTCATTTCTTTAATTTTCTAGCAAATAAAATAATGAAACAATGTCTTATTCTTTACAATCCATTGCAGAGTGCATTTATAGTAGATGATTCACACAAGACTTATGTACTAAGGCTTGCGGGAAGGTGTCATCGAGGTTTTCGCACTCTTCTTACAAAATATCATCTGAAAGATTCCAAGGGTAAAATAAACCTGCAACCACCCATTGTCTACAATCACTTGATATCCCATGAATCATGGGATTCATTTTTTGGTCATTGTGGGGATCAAAAGTTTCAGGTACATTGTGACTGATAATATGTTGTTTGAGTATATACATGTATTCATCACTTTGATTGTCAATATTTCATTTATGAAACAGCAACTCAGTACTGAAAACAAGGAACACGCATCAAAACCGACGTACCCCTATCGTAAAGCAAGGATGGGGTATGCCTCACTAGAAAAGAAAATGGTGCATATTTTAAATTTACAGTGATATTGTTATGTGTCAAGAAAAAACTTTATAAAAATCATTCTTTATTTATATGTAGATTGATGCCTCTGAAACCAAACACACATCCATCCCTCGTCATGTGCTATAGAAGGAGGCACATGTGGATAAGGAAGGGAATTTGGTTGATGAAAACACACAAAAAGTGTGGGAAATATGTGTAAGTATGACACGATAAAATGTTTTGTTTTTAAATTGCTATTACATAATAATAATTACTTAATTTCTTATATCCGACAGTCACAGGAGTCAGGTACTCTTGCAGCTGGTGCAGATATATTAGCGACAACTTTGAAGCGACCAGAACAATACGGTCGCGTCAGAGCTGGGGGGTTTGGGGTGACACCCCGAGTATATTATGAGAAAAAAACAAGAGGATCAAAAAAATGAAGAAATGACAGCAATGAAAAATAGAATAGCAACTCTTGAAGAACAGTTTCAATGGCAGGGAGAGTTTCTAGCAACTTTAATGGGTCGGAAGCCAAGAGAAGAGACAACTCAAGAACAACCAGTGCCTGAAGATCCTGTCCCACACCCCACCAGCTTTGAGGCAAGCCATTCCCCTGAAAGAGCTGTGTTAACTGTGGTAATCAATATTCTATTAATTGTTCTGATAAAATGTGAATCAGAAAAACACTGATTTCTTCCTATACTGATCTTCTGTAGGGTGATAATGATTGTGATTTATATCTTTCAACACCCACCTATCTCCTTGTAGCGAGGGCTACAATATTCAACATCTCAGAGGACACACTGCACAATAGAGCACTTCCAAAAGATCATCTGAAAGTGACAATTACGGTAGCTCATGAGCCAACAGCACAACTACCTGTTCCACTTGATGATGATGATATTTGTACAGTCGAACAGGCTATTGGGACATTCATTGCATGGCCATCACAACTTGTGAGACTACATGCCGAAAAAGAGGTATTTATTTACAGTTTTTTAAGCCAAACCTTTATAAAAAAAAGGTATGTACCAATGAATTTTATTGTAGATGAAGAAAGGGGATGCAGTGAAAGGAGCATCGAAAAGATAGACCAACCAATCCAAAAGATCTACTGAAAGTGGAATTACACCGCCTATTCTCTATCCACATTTAATTGAATTGAAGACTCATGTGGATACGAAGTTGACAAATGGTAGTAGCCATGTAGTTTTTTTTAAGAGAATATGTATGGAGAGGAAATACAAGATTTTGTTGCTGCTGAAAATGTAAATGAGATCCTTGAGTATCAGTGGCTCGGCGTCACAAGTGTAAATGTGTATATGAGGTATGTTTTCAACACTGTCGCTTTTCCAAAAGATGATATATTGTGCTAATTATGATTAAATACATTTTATATTATTGGAAGACGTATATATGAAAAGAAGTTGAAGGGTTTTCCTCATGAGCCAAAGTTTGGACTTGTCAGTCCTCATATCACATCAACACAAGAAATAGAATTATCAGAATAAAAAATTAAGGAATGAGCGACTGCTTTGATGAAAGCATTTGACAGCAAGATAACGGATGACCGACTCTTCCTCATACCAACCATGCAGGGGTAAAACTCTACGATTAAAGAATATCAATTATATTTTCATTTCTTTCATTACTTATTCCTTTTTGGGTATTTAGGCAACATTGGCTGCTAATTTCGGTGCATTTGGATACTCCCAAGATTTATTTTCTGGACTCAAAGCACGGATATCCAACAAACCGACCGCATGTGATGCAGTTTGTCAATCTGTAAGACACTACATCCTACGTTTTGGGTCTAAACATCAATTTATATAATATATATTATCTTTTACTGAGGATTCTGTTATGATAGGGAGCTGTACCAATATCATCTAAATCATGGTATGAGGACAGGGGCTAAGCATAAGGAGCCGAGCAAGTACTATGTCTGGACAAATATCAGGGTATATATAATAAAATTGCACTATCCAAGCATATATGAAACACAAGTTACTTACTCGCCTCATGATCAATGTTTCTGCAGTGTCCAAAACAAACAAACGACAAAGATTGTGGTTATTATGTTTGTAGATTCATGAAAGAGATCGTTTTCAATGGACAAATTAGCATCCCTAAAGAGGTATTTTCAAAAACAAGTACTATTTCATTTAAATTATATATTAATTCTTTATTTATATATTTTTCAGTACTATTATGAATGCCGAAAAGCATCATATTCACAAGACGATGTAGATATGTTCAGAAACGAGTGGTCCGCATACCTGATGCAAGATTGTCCAGATATAACATGAAGATCTGACTTTTATTGCAAGAGTTGCAGACGCGTATAATTGGCGGAAATTTTTGAGAGGGGTTCATGGGGATAAAATGATGAAACATTCTTGTATGTAAATGTTTGTAGAAAAATTGTAATTATTATTAAATAAAACATTCTTTCTCGAATGGGTCATTTGTCCATTTTAACAGATGAAAAGCACCAGTAACATGCAAGAATGATGGACCACATTTCTTTGGCCTTTGGACAAAAAAACCAGTAAAATCTCCAAAATACCTTCATATCATGCATGAACCAGTAAAATCTCCAAAATACCTTCATATCACGCAGTTCTGAAAAGAGTCACTATTTAAAAGAAAGTCACAAGTTTAGATACATCTCGAGATGGTAAGTGAATTACTCTATGTATCATGAGCGTTCTAATGCATATCTTGGTTGTCCTTAAGTTTCAGCAGAATCCAAATGCGTTTGGTCAGTTTGCCGTATGTCAGTTCATGATTTCACTTAAAATTAAGTCCATTTTTAACAAAACATAGACACTGTGAGTGGTGTCGGCCACATCGGGCCTCGGATTGATGTGGGGTTGACTCGTACACGTCACACATGAGTCATGGATCGTTTTTCAAAAGTATCAACACAATCAGAAGCCGTTAGATCGGTTTGGCGTGTGTACCTAAAATATTGTCCCTTTTAAACAATTTACATACACTTGGAGTGATACCGGTCACACCGCGTCTCAGATTGAGGCGGGGTTGACTCGTACACATCACATATGACCCATGAATCGTTGTCCTAAAATGTCAACACAATCCGAAGGCGTTTGGTCAGTTTCCCGTATGTCAGTTGTTGATTTCTCACTTAAAAATAAGTCCATTCTGAACAAAACAGAGGCACTTGGAGTGATACCGGTCACACCGCGCCTCTGATTGAGGCGGGGTTGACTCGTACACGTCACATTTGACCCATGGATCGTTGTCCTTAAGTTTCAATAGAATCCCAATGCGTTTGGTCAGTTTTCCGTATGTCAGTTGTTGATTTCTCACTTAAAAATAAGTCCATTTTGAACAAAACAGAGGCACTTGGAGTTGTCTCAGCCACAACAGTCCTCAGATTGAGGCGGGGTTGACTCGTACACGTCACATTTGAAGGTGAGTATGCATACACGATAGTTGACCTTCTTAGAGAAGAGTTTCTGGAAGAGTATAAAAGACATGAAGCAATGAAGATCATTAGAGTGTTGGAGAAAATGTGGTTGCTACAAACAATGTGGAAATTGGCTTGTGCAAAGCGACCTAAGTTACAACTTGCACGTATTGTACTATATTTTTTTCTGGAAGGTTTCAGTTTAAATGCATTTTGGAATGATCATTGATAGCCATTGTCTTTTAGGTTTTTTCGACAACCGAGGGGAAAGGGTGGAGTCTGCAGACATTGGAGGATATGTCGAAGGGTGATTTTGTGTGTGAATATGTTGGAGAAATGTTAACTCCCGCAGTTCTGAAAAGAGTCACTACTTAAAAGAAAGTCACAAGTTTAGATACATCTCAAGATGGTCAGTTTAAAGTCATTTTGAGGGACACTACTAAAGACATGCTCAGATATGAACACATCCCCCACTTTTAGATCGTTGTCTACTACAACGATCTTTCAACCAAGATATGCATTAGAACGCTCATGATACATAGAGCAATTCACTGCCCAACTTTGAGAATGATCTGAAGCCCAAACAATGACAGAATTATGTTTTTCCTTGAAAATTCTCTTGGCGAACTGGAATGGCAGAAGCTGCACACATAAAGAAACAAGTAGAGACGCAAAATCACAAGAGTGAGTTGCCATTCCAGTTCGCCAAGAGAATTTTCAAGGAAAAACATAATGCTGTCATGGTTTGTGCTTAAGATCATTCTCGAAGGTGGCCAGTGAATTTCTCTATGTATCGTGAGCGTTCTAATGCATATCTTGTTTGGAAGATCATTGTAGTAGACAACGATCTAAAAGTGGGGGATGTGTGCATATCTGAGCATGTCTTTAGTAGTGTCCCTCAAAATGTCTTTAAACTGACCATCTTGAGATGTATCTAAACTTATGACTTTCTTTTAAATAGTGACTCTTTTCAGAACTGCGGGAGTTATCATTTCTCCAACATATTCACACACAAAATCACCCTTAGACATATCCTCTAATGTCTGCAAACCCCACCCTTTCCCCTCGGCTGTCAAAAAAACCTTAAAGACAATGGCTAGGAATGATCATTCCAAAATGCATTTAAACTGAAACCTTCCAGAAAAAAATAGAGTACAATACCTGCAAGTTGTAACTTAGGTCTCTTTGCACAAGCCGATTTCCACATCGTTTGTAGCAACCACATTTTCTCCAACACTCTAATGATCTTCATTGCTTCATGTCTTTTATACTCTTCCAGAAACTCTTCTCTAAGAAGGTCAACTATCGTGTATGCATACTCACCTTCAAATGTGACGTGTACGAGTCAACCCCGCCTCAATCTGAGGCCTATTGTGGCTGACACAACTCCAAGTGCCTCTGTTTTGTTCAAAATGGACTTATTTTTAAGTGAGAAATCAACAACTGACATACGGAAAACCGACCAAACGCATTGGGATTCTATTGAAACTTAAGGACAATGATCCATGGGTCAAATGTGACGTGTACGAGTCAACCCCGCCTCAATCAGAGGCGCGGTGTGACCGGTATCACTCTAAGTGTATGTATTTAGTTTAAAGTGGACAATATTTTACGTACATACGCCAAACCGATCTAACGGCTTCTAATTGCGTTGATACTTTTTCACAACGATCAATGACTCATGTGTGATGTGTACGATTCAACACCGCATCAATCCGAGGCCCGTTGTGGCCGACACCACTCACAGTGTCACTGTTTTGTTAAAAATGGACTTAATTTTAAGTGAAATCAACAACTAACATACGGCAAACCGACCAAACGCATTGGGATTCTATTGAAACGTAAGGAGAACGATCCATGGGTCAAATGTGACGTGTACGAGTCAACCTCGCCTCAATCAGAGGCGCGGTGTGACCGGTATCACTCCAAGTGTATGTATTTAGTTTAAAATGGACAATATTTTATGTACATAGGCCAAACCGATCTAACGGCTTCTGATTGCGTTGATACATTTTCACAACGATCAATGAATCATGTGTGACGTGTAAGATTCAACACCGCATCAATCCGAGGCCCGGTGTGGCCGGCACCACTCACAGTGTCACTGTTTTGTTAAAAATGGACTTAATTTTAAGTGAAATCAACAACTGACATACGGCAAACTGACCAAACGCATTGGGATTCTATTGAAACTTAAGGACAACGATCTATGGGTCAAATGTGACGTGTACGAGTCAACCCCGCCTCAATCAGAGGTGCGGTGTGACCGGTATCACTCCAAGTTTATGTATTTAGTTTAAAATGGACAATATTTTACGTACATATGCCAAACCGATCTAACGGCTTCTGATTGCGTTGATACTTTTTAACAATGATCAATGACTCATGTGTGACGTGTACGATTCAACACCGCATCAATCCAAGGCCCGGTGTGGCCGACACCACTCGCAGTGCCTCTCTTTTGTTCAAAATGGACTTATTTTTAAGTGAAATCAACAACTGACATGCGGAAAACCAGCCAAACGCATTTGGATTCTGTTGGAACTTAAGGAAAATGATCCATGGGTCAAATTTTACGTGTAAGAGTCAACCCCGACTCAATCCGAGGCCCGGTGTGGCCGAAACCACTCAAAGTGCCTCTATTTTGTTCAAAATGGATTTATTTTTAAGTGAAATCAACAACTGACATACGGGAAACCAACCAAACGCCTTAGGATTGTGTTAAAACTTTAGTACAATGATCCATGGGTCATATGTGATGTGTATGAGTCAACCCTGCTTCAATCCGAGACGCGGTGTGGCCGGTATCACTCAAAGTGTATGTATTTTGTTTAAAATGGACAATATTTTACATACATACACCAAACCGACCAAACACATACGGTTTCTATTGAAACTTAAGGAAAAAGATCCATGAGTCAAATGTGACGTGTACGAGTCAACCCCGTCTCAATCCGAGGCCCGGTGTGGCTGACACCACTCAAAGTGCCTCTGTTTTTGTTAAAAATGGACTTAATTTTAAGTGAAATCAACAACTAACATACGACAAACCAACCAAACGCATTAGGATTCTGTTGAAACTTTAGAACAACGATACATGGGTCAAATGTGACATGTAAAAGTCAACCCCGCCTCAATCCGAGGCCCGGTGTGGCCGACACCACTGAAAGTGCCTCTGTTTTTGTTAAAAATGGACTTAATTTTAAGTGAGAAATCAACAACTGACATACGGGAAACTGACCAAACGCATTCGGATTCTATTGAAACTTAAGGACAATGATCCATGGGTCAAATTTGATGTGTATGAGTCAACCCCGACTCAATCCGGGGCCCTGTGTGGTCGACACCACTCAAAGTGCCTCTGTTTTGTTCAAAATGGACTTATTTTTAAGTGAAATCAACAACTGAGATATCCACCTCACATGTACTGTAGACCCTCCCCCAAGACTTTGCATGAATTATTGAGATACAAAAACATGGGGTGGATTACATGGCTTTCCTACATGGAATATATCCCACTACACATCTTTAATGAGCCAGCTACGCAGTTTATCCCTGGTATAGATACACAGGAAGAATCACACGGGATCGACGTCATGTACTAACATAGGGCAAGGGTGCATAAGAGGACACAAGATCAAAGGGTAACAAGTATATATTTTTTAACATTCCATGTAATTTCCTATTGATATGACATGTATATTCACACAGGCAGCTGAACATTGGAGTTACCCAGGGTAAAGGGACAAGGCATGTGACCCTTTAAATGACACATAATTTTATGTACCATGATTGATCTCTTTGAACACTATATCAAGGACATATTTCATTAGGGTTGGCTCCCATGATCCTTCCTAGGATGGTTTTTGGTATCTTTTCCAACTTACGGTAGTACGATCGCTTCAGCAGGACGTCCTAGACATAGTTGGAGTCTCTCTGAAAGTCCTGGAGTGAGATCATATATCTATTTTTGAGGTCCAGGTAGAGTCATGTATCAACGCAACCAATCCTACCAGACATCGATCCTATATATAGAATGTTAATATTGATGTCTCATTACAGTCCCCCAGTTTATGATATGTTACCTTTTTTGTATTAATATACATAATTACTAAGGGTGATGGTTGGGAGAGTTGTGATATCCTTTTTATGTATTACAGAATGATTCAAGGAGCACAGGCTCTGCCCGATTTGTCAAAACCAAGTGGCAATCCAAGGAGAAACAATGTATAGTGGAATGTTCTAGTATTTATCTTCTGAGTTGTGTAGGAATATTTTGTGATACTATGTAATGAGGTAGTTTTTGTTTCTGGGTAGACGGTATCTAACTCATGGTAAGAAAACTGTTTGGTTGGGTTGTGATCGGTTGATGACATGCTTGTGGTTGATATACTGGTTTTTGTGTAGGTCTGTGGTTGATATACTGGTTTTTGTGCAGGTCTGCTCGGCTGGCTGTACTCGTGCAGGTTTTTTTTAGCAGCAGGCAGGGATTTAACATCGCTTTTTTAGCGCTGTTAAAGGAAACATTTAACAGCGCTAAAAAAGCGCTGTTAAAGGCAACATATAACATCACTTTTTTAGCGATGTTAAAGGCGACATTTAACAGCGCTTTTTTAGCGCTGTTAAAGGTGACATTTAACAGCGCTTAAAACGCGCTGTGAAAGGACCCCCCCCCCCCCCTTTATCAGCGCTGAGATTTACAGTGCTTTTCTAGCGCTGTTAAAGCCCGATTTTAGCGCTGTTATTGCCCGTTTTTGTAGTAGTGGTGACATAGGATTTGATGTTCCTAAAGTTGATGGACAATCTCATGGGGAAGGATTTGGAAGTGTTTCGGTTCTTAGTGGATTAGGCCAATATGTCTACCCACCCTTCAAAGAGGTGGTGGCATATCCTCAAACCAGTCTTCCAATATAATAATGTTAAGGAAGACCCTGTCATGTGTGGGAGAGTTTCTATGTTCCTACTGAGCTCACTGAAGGGCTATCCCATGATTTTCTTCAGTGTAAACAGTTTGAGTGGGGTTGTGGTTGAAGTAGTGGATCATGGAATGTCCAAGACTTTTGATGTATCCTCAACCTTGACGAACTTGTCCTTTAGTTCCCCAATAAAGTGTATGAAAATTAGGTTGATAATCAAAACCATCATATGAATTGGTTTTTTTAAGTTAATAGCATTAATGAATCAAAGGTCAACTCCACATTTGATAAAGATTCAACCTGACAGGTCAAATCCTGTTGTTCCATTTTGCGGGGTAGTTCCTGTGCCATTGAGATGGTCGTCATGAAATCTGCTAATGTCAAGGAAAAATCTAAACCTGAAAAAATATCATATTCTTCTTCTTGATTTTTATCATTCTTTACATGTTTCTTCTTGGAGGATTTGAATTCAAATGACTGATATTTGGATGAATTTGGACTCTTTAAAGAGGAGCCGGTAGGAAGCATAGTCTATTGCTTCAACTGTGTTTTCATAATGGAATGAGTTTGTATTCTTTTTTTCTAGAACATTAAATCAATGAATTTATATTCACTCTAACTTTTGACTTCACTCCACTCACCGTCCTCCTCCAAATTGGTATCACTAACACATGTAAATTAAGAGGGTGATTTTTTTGGTTTCAATTGCCCAGATTCTACCATTATTTGGAAGAGGACCTTAAAAACAAAACACTTAGGGATGGGGTGACCCAACATTTGATGGATGGGGAAATAGTTTGGAAGGTACTCATATACTTCTTTGTTAATCTTCTTGGGATTCGGAAACATAACTATATTGTTTTCCAAAGATGAAATAATGTATCTGTGGACATTGTCATTTAGAAATGAAAATAAAGTGTTTTTCAATTTCTCAATCTATCTTTGTCTTTGATATTTTTGATCATATTGATAAGGACGCCATTTCTACTGATGCTCGAGTGGTAGATCCATATGGTATGTTGCATGCTTTGAGATAGGAGCATGTATAGGTCCCTACTTAATTGTAATTTTAGCGGCCTCTTATTTTCCTTATCTTCTTCCCGTGGATGAGGGATTTACATGGGACTTATCTTTAGTCACTACAATATAATTTTACACCTGTTGAGAAATTGAGGCAAGGTCCTAAAACCCTCATATGTATTTCATAGGAATTAATGGTTTTCAAAACTCATCACTACGATTTCCCACACAAATGGGTAATAATTATTCTGGAGGGAGAGATTGACTCAAGCATTTTGTCAATCCTTTCCACCAAGAAATGAAATATGGGACTCTTTTCATTCTCACATTTCTTACAGTTCATGAGATCAAATATTTTTTTCATCTACATCATTATACTGAACTAGAAAAGTAATTTTTGATAGAGATCATCCATCCATTGATTGATCGAGACTACAGACTCATGTACCATACAATGGTTGGTCCTTGTAATGATGGCATGAAGAAACTAAGTTTCACCACTTCATATTTATTAGGGGTTCCCATCATCGGGTCAAAGTGAGAGATGAAATGCATCAAGTGCTCATTTGAACTTTTTAATCCATTGAAGATTGGAAATGTGGGATTCCCAACATTTGGTGGGGAGGAGTAAGATCTACCCACTCGTGGTAAGCCTACTTTTCCAGCTGTTCCATCACGCTCATTCCTTTTATAGCTTCCAATAATATTTTCTATGAATCAAAGGTTTTCATAAAATTTTAGAAACATCTAGTAGGCTCATTTATTGAACAAGTGTGGTGGATAGATCTTGAATTGGTGTGGCAATTGGCAGAACCACTAGTGATGGTACTGATGGAATCTTCTGTGGGTAACCCATAGGGACAAGCCAGTAAAGATGTTCCTAACCAGATTGTAGTAGCCACTACAATGGAGGGAATTCATGATCTTCCTCAGTTTTAAAAGAAAATCACTCTTTTGTTGAGGTTATCCCACTAGAAGTGAATATTGAGGATCTTCTTATGGATCATATCTGATAGGAACTCATCCATGGAGTAACACTACATTGTGTTTTCTCAACCCCGTCATCTCTTCTTCTTGCTGAGTAATCCATTATTCTAATGAAATGGATTGACCTTATCAAGGGGGAAGGCGAGACCTCATCTAACCCTTATGTTTTCCAATATTAGGTTATTTTTGAGGAGGTATTGGTTGAATATTTGAGGGTATACCCGAATTTTGGGTAAGCCTCTATTTTTGGGAGAGCACACCTAATTCATTTCCTTCAGCATGGACTATATCATGATCATGAGCTTATTCTCTAGATTAATATGAACTAGAATCATTTTCTAGAGTATATTCAATGAAATCATTGACAAAATTAATTGAATCATAATTCAGTGTTGGAATTATGTTAGTATCCCTACGAGATCACCTTCTTCTACATCCTCCACAAGACCTCTTCCTCGTATCTATAGATTCCACGAGAAATGTCTAACAGATAATAACATGAAAAGAATAACTTGAAAGATCAGTTATGCATTCATTTTTCAAATTATTTCCTAATCAGGAAAAACCTAACCCTCATTGAGGAGTATATTGATGAAATAAAAATCCTCCAGTCCCAAGGGATGGGGATGTTCCTAGTCATATTTCTCAACCCCCAGGGCTCTATTTGTTGGTACTTAAGGGTTGGGTTAAAAAATATCAATTCCTGTGGGTTGAGGTGGATCTTGAACTACAATGGCTAATATCAGTACAATTTATCTTCTGATTTTATATATTCCGGTACGAACATGGGTTGGTTGAATTATATGATAGTCAGATAAATATGCCATTCCAGAAGACCGTTGTTCTATCTCTGACATTTGTGCAATCTGATGGTTGATGTCCTCTAAATAGGAGGACTGTTCATTATTCTCAGATGCTTAGTGGAAAAGTATCTTAATGTCTTTCTATCATCTATCTTAACTTTAGTGAGAGTCGGTCAGGGCCTATTCTTATTGAGAATATCTTCAGTCATGAACAAAATTCTTTTTTATAGTTATCCTAGAGAAATAAAATTTCATGAGACCAATTTTGGCTAGCATTACTGGATTTTTAGAATAGTGAAATGTAATGCTCCATGTGAACCCCATACTATGATATGATCACCAGATTTAGAATCTTTGATCAATCATTTTGACCTTATTAATGAATCGAAGGGTACTTTGTTTCTTCTTGTTAATTGGATGTCTGAAATCTATGAGAGATTCTAAGTCAATTTGGTATTTTAACCCTTATATTACCTTAACATTAATTTCATACTACTTATAAGTTAATGTATTTGACTTAAGGTGTTGAATAGTATTACACATGTTGAGATAGATATCATGCATACAATCTTCCACCAACATTTCTGGAATGCTTTATGGAGGAGTGGTGGAAGGATAAAGAATTACTGGTAATACTTCATTAGCTAGTAGTTTCATAATGTTTATCATATATTATTCATATTTTTTAATGGCTATGGTATTAAATTAGACAAAAGTTGGTGTTTACCTACCATTTTATCATAATCAAAATGATCGATAGATAGTTCCACTGTTTCTTTTGAAGATAAGCATTGAAAGATTGGTTTTGAGAATGACTGTTACATTGGGATATCCTCCGATTGAGAAAGGATTTAACCTATCAGTGACAAGGAATTAGACCTAACTGGTATCATGTTTGTGAGTGCCTCAAGATAATATGGATTTCCCAATACAACATTCTCATTTCGAGAATTCTCTTGCCAATGTAAATCACTACTATGGAGAGAACTCTCACAGTGAACATCATAATGGGGAGGACCACCATGGTGATTACATCATGGGGTGGACCATCTTCCTCCTTGGTCTTTGGTCCACACAAAGGGTTTTTTTGGATCTCATCATGATATAGTCTATCTAGATTTATTGGATTGTCCTAAATTAATATTTTACAAGGAAGTGTCTGATGAGGACCTTCATAATTACAATTGTTGCTCCCATAATTTGTTAATGGGAGGGTTATGTTCTTGAGTTGTAATAGATAAATATGAGAGGGATTAAAGAACTCTAGAATTGAGCAGAACCATATTAATTATTGGTTATTGATTCTTTAGTTGGGTTTGATAAGACATTTTCATAGACACTTTCTTACAAGCAGTTGGGGCCACTTTTTAAGAGAAGTGGTTTTCATGGACAGGTGTATGTGCCTTCCTTTAAGTGGCCATCAAGATAGGATGATTATCTTTAGTTGGAACATGTGTATGTTCCCAATTCGGTTGTCCTTATGATATAGGGGAGTGTTCCCAATGACCATCTTAGATGGGAACATAGGTATATATCTGCTGTAGGTTGACATGATGATGATTCACCACATTTATGGGGACAGAATTATGAGTATATCCCTCATGAACTACTATTGTCACTGTAATGATATTCCTACATGTTTCTAGGATATGGGAAAGAATTTTCCTCTACCACTTCACCATTTACAAGATAAGTTTGGTGACTGATGTGGCCGAAATTAGAATATATTTCCAATCTATTTAGAGATTAGGTGTATTTTCCTACTCATGTCCTCCATTTCCTACTAGGGGATACTGGTAGTACTCATGTGTGGGGGCAGAGAGTTAAGTATTCCCTTTAATTATTGTCGATGCTTTCTAACTAACTTCTCAAGACGCTTCCTAACATGGCTGTTAGAAGACCTGATGAATGCTGGAATGTGTGTGTTCTTGTCCACTATTTTCCACCGAACATGGATCGTGTACATCATTGAGTTATGTTAGACGAGTCTGGAGGTAGGCTCGGTGAATACAGGCAGGTGTATGTTCCTACTTGCAAGTTTCCACTATATTAGGTTGATAGGCTTCTTTAGATGCCTCCAGACAAGCCTACTAGCTATCTTGGTGTGGGATGGATAGTTTATGATCCTAATTATGGTAATATTTTATATTTGAATGGGAAGATACCTTAGATGCCACCAGAAAAGTCTCATGGTTGGCATACTGAATCCGAACAAGTGTATAGGGCCACTCACTATTTTCCACCAAATTGGGTTGGTCGGGTTCCTCATAGGGGTAGAAGATGTGAAACTTGTCCCTATTGGATTATTTTCATTCATGGAGGTTCATCTTGCATGCTCGATTCTAAAGAACCCAGTTCAGATAGTCAAAGGTGACACCCTCATCAGGTTGAGGGTTTACTATCGTGCAATGTTGGCAGTGATGATTGTAGGTAGGATCCCTCAGGAAGTACACTAGTGTCTTCACTATGAGGGAATAGATGGAATCCTAGTTGACCTCTTGAGAATATGGGATGGATTCATGGTCGCATTTTAAGGACAAATTCTGGAAACAGTTAAAGATGGTGGTCCACACAGTCTACTTCTAGACCATCGATCATCGTTGACCAAATGATCAGGAGTGATTGTTGATCTAGAGGGCCTGTCAGAGGGCCTCCAAGGTTAGGATGGTACTGTGTTTAAGGTAGGCTTGAACCAGTGCATTAGAGACCCAGTGTTGAAGGTGCCGAGTTAGTGATAGATTCCTTTGTGCAAATGAGGATCCTTCCTGAGTAGCAACCATGGAATTTATGGGTGTAAACATGATGGAATCTGTTGGATTAAATGGAGTTCTAAAGAGAAGTGCCTATATATGTGATAGAAATATGAACAATAACCTTGTTAAGGAAAGATCCTTTTGGATGATCAAATTATTTGGATATCACTATTTTCCCACTTTTATCAATTGATATATGCTTGATAAATGGGTAATACTATCATCTTGGTTAAGGATTCACGTCGGGTTCACCATTTTGTTCCACCAAAATAGGAATTAACCGTGATAAAAAAACATTAGTTCTAGATGGTGTCCAATATGTTAATTAGTGGAATTTGAAACACCCAATGATTTTGTATCCAAAGGTACCTGCTTTCCCCATGTAGGAATTCGTTATGTTAGTTGACCAATGATTTTTATGAACTCTCATTGGTCAAGATGATGATAGGTCAGGCTCTTCACACCCATTGGAGGGAAATTATTTCATAATATGTGACTCTCTTATGGAATTAAGATATGTTCACAAATGATTCATTAAATTCACAATTATGAAGTAATTCATCCTAAGATTAGAAATCAATTTTTATCATATAAGGAATTCAGAATCATATGTATATATCTGGGTTTCTTCATCAATTGAGATATCTGTATGTATTCAAGGTTCTCCGTCAAGGGTATTCTCTCACAAACTACTTGAATGTTATTTGGTTGTTATTATGATGATTCTAGTTTTCTAGCCACATAGTGGGTGACTCTAGAGTTTATGGTCATATAGGTAGACAGATGTTTCTCAGGTGTTTTTCATCATCCAGGGAGACAGAATTTATTATGATGTCAGTATTAAACCCATAATTGGGATTCTTACATATCCTTGTGAAAGTAATCAGAACCCACATAGTTCGGTGTTGCCTAATGGGACAAATCATACCTTTAAAGGTCATGTAATAAGGACCTAACAAAATACTTTAATGTCATGTGGCATGGACGTCTATGTGGAAGATACCTAGTCATTATTTATTGTGGGACTTATACTATAGTTTCCTAAGGAACATGGAAGGGATATTAGATTCCAAGTTGAATTAGACCCCTCAGGGGATATGACCCAGAGAGAATGAGTTTGATTTGTGATTTTGGGTTTGAACTTCAGGGATTCTTCCTACATATTCCAATTAGACAGGAATCAAATACCACATAGTTCAGTGAGCCCCTCAAGAGGGTATGGTCTTTTGAGAGAAATAAGTTGGGGATTACTCCTGAAGAGGAAGCCTTGTATAAGGAACCATGAGTGATATATTAACTCATTTTGGTTTTGGGGTTCAATTTGGGATTTATTCCTAAGGGAGATGCCCTGATTAATGGAATTATATTCAGTTTTCAATCCTTAGGAGGATGCCCCCTTGAGTTTGGGGCCTAAGTGGGATTCCAACGTATCCGGGCTAGATAACGAATCTGAGTTATCGTAGTTCAATATGGTATGGGGAATAAACCTATGATGAGGCCATGATTTCTCATTTCATGGATGAGATGATATAGATCGCGGTCCTTGATAAGGCTTCCTACATATCATAATTATGGTGGGAATCAAACATCTTGGAGTTCATACCGGTTTGGGTCTTACTCCTAGGAGGAGGATAATTTGAGAGGGAAATGATTGCTCAGTTAATGGATGAGATAATATAGATCTTGGACCTTTCAAAGGCATATTATGTATCCTAATTACAGTGGGAATCAATGTTGTTATATTTCATTCCTTTAGTTGGATAGTGTGGATGTTGTGATCAGTAAAAACCTCTAAGCCCAGAAGATTCATGCTCGGTGTGAGAAAAAATAGAATGTGAAAGATCAAATAAACCACAAACTTTCCATCCCTCAATGATGGAAGAGGAGGAGGACAAAAAAGGAAGAGGATGAGGAAAATGTGTAAGAGGTCGGGGCTACGACAGAAGAGGTCGTGGCTATGAAACTTCCCTCTCATCACATTACATTGGATGAGAATCAAATATAATGAATGAATGAAGAAAATGGATGTAGTGAGGGTAAATGATGAAACATCTTACATGAAATGATAATGTCTTACCCAAGTATGGTTTTCAAGAAATTGGTTCAGAAGTTGTTGGAGGATCTCATTCCATGTTTAATGAAAAATCAAGTGTGATCCCTTCCATCCCTACTTGGAATTGAGGGCACCGTGACTCAATGATGAGAAGGGTTAGAAAAAAAATCCTATCCTCAGAATCTGATATTGGGAACCCTTGAACACTGTCCCTAGGGTAAGGGTCTACATGATCATAAATATCCAAATCTAAAAATGTGTCGATGATCCTTACCCTCTAGTAGGACAAGTGTGGAAAACCTCTGACCGTAGAATTCCTAATCCAAAGGGGAGAGACAATAATGTGCCTTTCCCCAAAGGTTTTGTAAATCATGTTATCTTAGTGGAGGTTTTCATTTGATCCCTCTTAGGTAATGGGTCGAAAGAAGAAGAAGGCCTTCCATGGGTGGCTTGGAAGGATGATTCATGAAAGACTCACATATAAAAAAAGGTGAGGTGAACCAAGGGGGACCACGCAAGGGTTGACCAATGCAAGTGATATCTACATAACTAGGATTAGTAGACTTGGTTTCCCCTGGGGTGATTAACAATATGGATTACTACACATGGGTGAGTCTTTTAAGAAGCCTTTAAGGCTCTCCATAGGTATTATAAGAAGGGAGTGTCACATGTTCTTTTTTGGGGAACAAATTCTGTGCTAGTCCTATTATATTAGGGGGTTGGGAGAATAATTCATGCATGTTTGGTTTATTTTTATCACTAAATGGAGTTAAGTCTCACTTTCCACCTTTAATTCCCTCTCTTTAGGTGTTATAAAACTACATTTGAGGTTTTAAAGTCTTGGGTGAAGAACTAAGAAAACCAGAGCATCAATCATCCTTTAGGAAAATCTTTCTCCCTAAATGAAGACACCAGGGGTCTATTTTTTAGAAAATATGGGACATTGGGTGAAGGATACTAGTCATGCAAGTGATCGGGTTTCATATTCTTATAATCCAATGGTGTTTGAAGGTACCTTGGGAAAACTATATTATGAGTCTTTGCAAATATGGGATTTCTTCATATATCTTTTTCTATTTTTTCTAAGGTATTTCCCTTTGTAAATTTTTTATCCATGCGATGAAATGGAGTGTCAAAAGACATATAATATTGTTTATAGTAATACTACTATCACCAATTCTTTTCTAGATGGAACCTAGAAGTGATTATATGTTTGACTTGGAATATTGTGGTGAAAGGGTAAAAAATCGTGATTTGGATTGAATCACCCAACTATGATGTAGATTTAATCACCCATGTTTGACCTTATAATGATAATAGCTCCTCTATTGAATTATATGGATGTATGGTGGAGCGTTGTGATGAAATTCATCCTTATAGAAATGATCACTTAGTTAGTCTTGGTGATGAAAAAATGACCATGAAATATGATTAATTTTGGTTAATTATTATTGATATGGGAATCCTTATTGTATTCTATTTTCTTTCTAGTGGAGATTTCTAGGTGAAATCTTAAATCCATCAATGATTTTAGTGATCAGTTGTACTGTTCAAATATTCATGGATGGAATACTAAACCAATAACTAATTTATTTTTGGATGCAACCCAAAAATGGGTTATGTGTGGGACTGAAATTTTTTTAGAAATGAGAAGAACAATCCATACATGGTGTTTAAAAATATAGTTGTATAATTCTATATTTTAAATTTCCTTCTCCACCCTCTAGAGTAATCCAAATATGGTAAACAAAATAAATCTATTTATAATTATAATTCCATTATATACTACTCTTCTAAATTTTTAATCCAATTTCCTCAAGTTTTCATTTATTTTATTGATAACCACATCTAATTTTATTAAATATACATTAAATTCCATAGATTTTATAATGAAACAAAATCATTTCCCCATGTCAATATTCCAAACATGAAATAATAAAAAAATATTCAATGTTAAACTAATTAAATAGACACCCTTTCATTGACATATCTAAAAATCATTAACTCATAATTTAAAAATAAAATTTAGTCACATATCCATGTAAGTGTTTCCATCCCAAAAATACCCCAACACAATCCTTATATTATTATTAATATGTTACCTTCAACTAATCCCTTTAATAAATATCTCTCAATGACACATAAATATATATATTTATGATAACTTGATATAATGAAAATTTCGCATATCACATAGTAGTCCCACTTCATTAAATTAACTCAACAAACTCACCACATCAAATAAATAAACATAAAAAAGTGAATGTTAAATTTTGTACCTATACAATAGTAATTTATAATATGTAATATGTTTTTCAAATACAATAAAAACACACATTGAAAATAATAGTAATATGACTATAAATATATATGATTAAAGTATGTAACATTGGTTGTATCAATAATGAAATTTTATGAGGAATATTTAATGTTGTATAGAAAAATAATGAAGTTATTTTATTTTGAATTATTATAACCTACTCCTAAAAATTAATATTTCATGAATATAAATAAAAAATATATTAGAAAGAATCATAGTGTATGTACTGTTGGAACTCACAAAGTTTCATTTTTAGGTTCTTGACCAACCCTTTATCATACAAAACTGTGAAATTACATTCATAATTTGTTTAATATCACAAATTGGTGGTTCTGAAGATGACTCCTACATAATTTCATCCCATGTTTCTTTTTTTTTCATCAATTGAAAGTTTTTTTAATTTTTCTTTGAATAATATCAATTAATAATAATTTGTTACCCTATCATTTAGAAAATATTAATTCAAATTACATGTAGCTGGTTTCATGTAGAAAATGAACCATAGATTAGTTAATCCTCTTTCATTGCCAAACTCCTCCACCAAAATTATTAAAATATATATTTTTTATTATTAAAACCGAAATTTATGATGTTTTAATCCATACATAATAAAAAATTGAAAAGAGAAAACGTTCTTCATCAATAAAAAAATAAATTTTTTATGTTTTTATAATACCTTGTATTAAATTAAATAAATTAAAATTAACATATACTTATATAAGTTCTTGATAACAATATATATGTGTTTAACAATGAAATCAAATTTATTATGAATCATAAAAATAGTGATAATAGAAAAATATTAAAGTAGATAAAACAAATTAAAATTATACAAGTGTATATTCTTGAAAGAGTATGATACATTAAAAAACAAGGTGAATATGAATAAAACAATCTATAAGAGTATTGGAATTATAAAAAATTCTAGAAAATGTGTGGGCACTATATAATACCAATGAGGGTATTTTTTCATGATTATTTTTAGACGTATTTATGGATACATAATGGAGGTATGCATTAGGGTATGTCACAATTATGGTATTTGTTCATTATTAAATATTATTTATTATTGGATGATGTGGTAATATTAATACTTTTTATTGAAATAGTTGGGAAAATTGTCTACTATGTGGTTGATTGTATAGTCAGTATGCAATTGATTGAGTAGACTAAGTATTTAATTGGATACCCAATCTATGTATCAAACATGGGTAAAAACTGTAATATGATTTGAAAATAGATAATATGTTCTTCACATATGACAATTGGATGCATTGTATATGATGAGAATAAACAAGGGTAGTCACACTGTGATAATTTAGTAGATATAATAAGATTTAATATTAGATAGAAGGAATTTCAAATATGGTGCTCATTTTTCTAATCATGGCAATGTGGTAACATAACTAGTGATTTCTTTTGATCAATATCAAGATTAAAATATTCTTGTGTAGTTGGAAAAGAATTAATTATGAGATAAGTTCCGGTTAGTGGATATCACTATAAAAACTATGTTATCAAAAACAACATGTCCCAATAATACCCAAACATATCTCACATTTTTCACCAATGAATATGACATACGGGGACATTTAACATTATGATATAATGTTATATTAATAACAATGATTTACTTAATGAATGATTCTTTTAAATATTTGTAAAAGTTGTCTTATTGTAAAAATATATTCAGATGATTTCAATATTTTTAGTCACATTTTGTATTTATCAAAATTAAAAAAAATATTTATATAAATGAAATATATAATATATATCTAAATAAATTTTTCAACTAAAAGATATTAACAAACAAAAAATACATTCTTTTATTTGTAAATAAACATTGCCTAAATTTGTTCTCTAAAGGTCCTATGATACATGATTTGATAAATAAATTTATCATTTAAAAAATTATATTTTAAAAAAATTGAATAAATATTTCTAATAAATGAATACATGTAAGTTAATAGGGAAAATATTTTTTTGAATAAAAAAATTTACCTGGTTAAATAGTGATATTATCTAGTGAAGTAAAAATAAAAAAATATGATATATTATAAAATTAATGTATATTTTTTTGGAAAAATAAATCATTATAATTGTGTAATACATGAATCATTTTCAGTTTTTTTCCATTTCGATGTCTCAATTAAATCGTTCAAGAAACTCACCTCACATCCTGTAATTTGTGTTTTTGATTTTTAAACCATAAAAAATCTATTGGATTCATGACATAGACTTATCTAATGAATGGATATTTTCATCAATGTAATAACGACTCTCCCCAAGACTCTTTTGGGGTGGTTTAAAAAACATAAGTCGCTATAGTGGTACTATATTAGGTATTATGATAAGTATAATTGTAGTTATTGTAGAAAATATAAAAAATATATTTAAAATTTCCAATTGAATCCAATTTTTATGACTTATTGGACATTTCCTTAAATATTCCATTCATTGGTCTGTTTTAAAACAAGGAATAGTGTAATAAAATGTGGTAATTGATGGTGTGAGATCCCTTTTTGGTGGCATTGATGATCCAATGCAATATGACCCATGTAATAGTGTGTTTTATTTTGTATACTTATGAGACCAAATAAATATATATATTAAATATATATAATTATTATTAATTAATATTTATATATAAATAATATTATAATCAATTCATGTGAATTATTCTCAATTTTTAAAACCTCTTTGCATTTTCATAACCATATGTATTGGGGATTATCCATTTAATCTGTCTTTTTAATCAATTATAAGGATTAAATCTTAATTAATTATTAATTAAATAAGTGAATGTTCTATTAAAATATATTTATTGTTTTATAGATTGAAAATTTAAATGTGTACAAATATTAAAACAAATCACATGAATGAAATTAATTACACGAATTAAAGAATAATAAAATATTGATATGGAAAGTTAAAACATTAAAAATGATATAATTTAATGGTTACATTATTTAAGATGTGATTACTATTATTAAATGGAATTCAATATTTTATAGATTAATTAATAGTTTACTATGGATGTTGGATGGGGTTGACATACTGAAAGTAATTAGGGAATAGTCAGAATATCTTAATAATATTACCTCTTATAGTATTTGTTCAATAAATAATTATTTATTTTAAATGTAATAATTATTAATATATTTTAATAAAAATATAAATAACATTCTTAAATTTAAAATATTTAGATTAGACATTGGTATAAAGATATTTAGAAGAATATTTGACAAATTTGAGAGTAAATGAAAGAAAAATCATCATCGATCTTCTCTATAATGGGTTTAATTCTATCTTATTTATCTATAATAATTTAATATATAGATATGTAAATATATTATCCCCCTGTAATTTTAGTAATTAACTTGTTATCATATCTCATTGGAAATTATTTTATTTTTCACCCAATATTCTTACATTTACATTGACATTGTAACGAGGATTTTCCCATTTATTATTAAGATCTCCCGCTTTTTTGTTAATTATTTGAGGGGATATTTTTATTTATTTCTTCTATAACTATATGATACTTATATTTCGATTGATTATATGTATTTAATTCATATTAGTTTTCTTATTAAATATAAATTCATAACTCGTTCTATATTGGTATGGATAATGAGTTTCTTCTTAGACGCTCTCTCCCCTATAAATCATCATTTAATATTTTATCTTTCTTATGATGTTTTTTATAGAATATTATATAAATATGATATATTAATTTATTATATAATTATAATATATATATATATATATATATTATATTATTTATATCTTTTTTTATCAATTTTACTTTTCGCATTATGTAAATTATAAGATAATTGTTTCTTGATTTTCTAAAAATTGGTTATCTTACTCTCCAAGGCTTGTATCCCCTATCTATAATAATTTTAATTAAAAATATCCAATAAATTTTACTTCACTTATAATATTTTACATTGATATTAGTGATTTAGAAGCTCCATATAGTTAAATATCTTTTATTTAGTTTTATGAGGTATCATTGTAATTATTTATGTGACTCATTCTTCTTAATAGTTTAAAATATTATACACAGTGATTGATTTATGATCACCTTAATTATTTTAGTTTCAATGTGGAATATGTATATATGGATAGATTATTAATTTTTTGGTTGTACCAAAATTGTATATTTATCCAATTCATTATGTAAATTATACATCTCATGAGATTTTGTGTATGGGGCATATGTTTCAAGCATATTCTACTCTATTATGATTCCTATAAGAGATACTTTATTCATTCTTATGATTTCATATTATTATAGATGAGAATTGTTTTTTTCATAGGTAATTTTTATTCCTTATTAATTTATAATTATATGAAACATTCTTGTATCATGATAAAGTTTTATGCAATATTTAAACTATTTCATTAACGTTCATGTTTCTCATAATTAAATTATTTTATAATATTCAATGTGATATCCCATGAATGTCTTTTTGATTTGTCTTCTTTCCCTTAACAATATATTATCTCTCCCTTTCCATTATTTATGTATTTTCCCACTGTTATTTATAAGGTGAATTTTCTATTATGGGTTCCAAAGAGAACAATTATTAATTATTTGGTTGATGATATGATTATAGGTGGTTCAAATAGTGTGATTTTTTATATTAGTTTTTTATATAATGGTTTTATTCACTAAGTGAATAAAAAATATGTATATATTATTATTTTTAATATTTATCTAACATCCAAATACAATAAATAATTCTATTTTGAGTGTCTATGATAATCCTATGTACTTATATATATTTATGAGAAACCTATATTAATGTTATATATTTGGTTTTTTATCATTATAGTTTATATCAGTGTAATTTTAATTTATTTTTAGAGATTAGTTTTAGATTATTTGTTAGAAAAATTAAACACATATAATGATTGATTAACTTCATATTTTTTTAATAGATTAAAAAATTATACTAATTTATTTTTTTCATTTTTTATATAATGATATTAATTTTTTAATACAAATTAGGTTGTCGAAAATTATTTGAAATAGGATGAATTGGGTAAAAAATAACTATAATTGAAAATGTAATTATTTTCATTATGATATGTTGAATGATATGGGATTTTAATGTTAAAAAATTATCAGTATATTTTCTCAACTAAACAATTTTATGAAGAATATCTTGAATCATATAGAGAAATTTTTTTTCATGAGGAGATATATCTCTTTATTTCGTTCTTTATTTATGAATGGGAAATATCCTTTAGTGTATCGTTATATATAATATTTATAACATAATGGATTGACCAAATAAATATAATATTTTCTTCTATGTAATGTGTGAGAAATTTTTATTTTATCTATTAACCATTTTTATGGTGAAGTATACTAGTGGGGTACGCTAATCAAAAGCACTAAATTAAAGGATGCAATTGAGTCAAATGAATTGGAGTAATTTATGAAAATAGTTTACAAATAATATATTCCCCTTGATCAATACATATAAATGGAGGGAGAATTTTTTATGTCAAGATAATTTAGAGTAATATTAAGGGTATTATGTAAAAAGTTTATAAGAAATGGTATGTGAAACATTGAATTTATATTTGAACCCCAAATAATAATTGGCTAATTCTTTTGTCTGTTAAAAAATTCCTTAAAATGATTAATAAATTTATGAGATTCATAAATATGATGAAATATTTTTACGTGATATCATAGTTGAAAGGGGTATCTGGGAACTAGAATGGTGTTGAGAACATGGAGATATGAATATAAATAATGGTTATAATTTTGGTGTGTTAAATGTGAAGGTGCATTTGGAAATAAGATTTAATTTCCAAAATAACACTAATGTGAGAATAGTCATCCATCCAATTTCTTTAAGGGATTTTTAATTGCCTCATATAATTTGAAAGATGACATGAAACTCAATATTTTCAATAATATATAAAAGATCCACTAAATAATATTTAGGAATGGAAGGTTCTTCTTAATTCACTACTCATGGAATATTTCGTCAACTACATGGAACACAGACCTTAATTATGTAAATTTGATAAACCAAATATATTTTTGAAATAAATTTCTTCATCCTACATTTATAAAATATTGAGAAAGATAATATGTTTTCACAAATCATTTTATGGAGAATAAAAATGATTTTCTAACTTGTAGTCTCATTATCCTTCCATGAGTAGAGAAAGATTCATTTGATTTAGGGTTAAAAAAATGTTTTATATCACGATAGTTTTATAGAAATTTTGAAACCCCATATCTAAAATTCCAGGTAACTTATTTGGTAAAAATACCAAATGGTGTATTTAATGTATGTTTGGTATATCAAACCTAATCTATTAGCATTTGTGGCAGGGTTCCTTTAAAAAATATAATGGTTCTTCATTTTATAGAATTTAATACATTAATTAGAATGTATTAAATGATGTTATTTTGATCAAAACTCAACTATTGAGGGATGAAAATGTCAATACACCTCCCATAACATATAGTAATTTCCAAAAAAAATTAGAAAAATTATGAATTTCGTTTGAAACTAGTCCATGAATTTTTTTCTACCTAATGAAGATACATAACTGTAAAAAATGGATGAGACTAATGAAAATATCTTCATTGAAATAATTTCTGTCATGTGGTAATATACTAAATTGTTTCCAACTATGTTTCATTGTCATATATCATATTACGAGGCTATGTTCTTAGTAAAACCTATACACAGTAAAATTTATTATAAATAAGATACACCCACTTAACATCATTTATCAGAAAAATTATTATTTCAATAAAAAAAATTATAATGTGGTAAAGAATATATTATACTTATTTTATGATAATTAATAAATAATATAATTTGTTTTTAGTTATACCTTATGTTAATAAAAATTTATAACATTTCAATCAATGTGATATTAATTTATAATATAAGAGTATATGAAATGAACTAGAGACAAAATTTGTTATAAATATATAAAAGGTTAAAAAAATAAAAAAAAGGATGACACAATAAATAAAAACAATACTAATGTATATTTGGGATGTTATATGACACATATCATAGCCATTGTGAATATCATGAGAACTATCTACTGTAGTGAATCATTTATTATATAATACAAGAAATATATAGTGATTCAATAAGAAATATATGAGTGATTTTGGGTGATGATACATCATTGTATTTATAGAAGCCAAAAAATTCAAACTTTTGTGGCATGTGGATAATAAGGGTAGGTATTCATTAGGTTAATTTCCCAATTATTGGCTAATGTGGTCAAAATGATTTACTAGATAATGTAATCCATGAAACAAGGTGTACAATATGAAATTTATTGAGTAACTTTTATGAAATTTGGTGAATATACATATTTGGTATTTTGATACATGAGTAAATTAATAATTCTTGGTAACTATTATAATAAAACCCTTAAAACCATATTATAGTTTTTATATGAACATTGGATGTAGTTTCCTTGTTATTATAAATAAGGGTAATAAAATTATGATATTTATAGAGAATGAAGAATTTGTTGGATGTGTATTTGAATTATATTGAACATGTAACCAACCCACCCATTAAAACTAGAAATGGTCATCGATATCGTATTTTACAAGTCCAACATTTCATTGGAGTTCACTATGGGATATCCATATTTTTTATGTAAAAACATAATTGACTATAAATGGTTTCACTAGATAAAATTAATAGTTACAAGATGGGGGTTTGAAATAAAAATTTGATGAGACCTTACTACTTGTTGGTTATACATACATATTTGATAAAATTATTGAAAAATAATGCACAACCAATCCTCAAATAACATTTCATAACAACTGAACATAATAAAATCACAACAACCTAAACATGAATAAAAACCATAATATATCAAGGGTAATAACTATAAAAATGATACATATTCCAATCCAATATAAGAAAATGTTATAGATGGATGATATGAGAAAATAACCTGGTTTATTACACGGAAATGACATAATAAAAATCCAATGGATGTTTTCATCTACCAATATCCATGTGATAATTTCATATCAATAAATTTTCACCACTTCCAATCCTAAACCAAAACCACGAATAATAATTTTCAAGAATCAATTAATTAATAGTGGTAACATTACTTTACCTAGATCATATAACATTAAATATGAATACACAAAAAGTAATATTTATATTTTGGGAATAAATTCCCTTAAAATTTAACCACATTTCTTAGTGTTTCCACAAAAAATAAATAAAGTAATGTTAGTTTTAGTGACTGAAATAAATGAACCATTTTTATTTATATAAAATGACTAATTAAAATTGAAATAATAGTTTATATATATGAATGTGTTAAAAAGACCCCTTAAAAAAATATTGATATGTTTTTTGAATATATTGGGGGATATATTTCCCAATAGATTATTTAAATTAGTATAAATTGATACCATGATGTGTGGAGGTGATTGAAAGTTGTTCTAGGAGTTCTCCCTATTAGAAAACCATCATTCCAAGACATTATGGATTATTCCCTAACATGGTTCATCAATGACTAAATATTTTTTAGAATAATGGATTGTTTTTCCACGGTAGAATATGATACACTATAATGAATATATGTATGAGTAAATTCTTTTAGGTAAAATGCATCTGTATAGTTGTCACAACACAACAAAAAACCCATGAAGGATTAGTACATGGATTTTGGGAGGTGTTTTATTTCTAACTTCATATGAACTGGGAGACACACCACTACATGTATTATGTTAGAATAAACTAAGGATATATAAGAATAAAATTCATCAAAAATACATGTACGTAATTAAAATAAAAACGATATATGATTAAACATGGTGTACTGAAAGAGACACAACAACATCGTGGCTATGGTGATGCCTTGAAGAAAATAGGTTGGTTTTTTGTGTTCTCTCCCATTATTAATTTTATTTCAGATGTGTAAATTGTCCAATGAATGGCTACTCAAACATGACTTTATATTTTATCATAATTTCATGAGTGTAGGAGTAAGAGCTATAAATTTTAGAGGAGAATAAAATTTCAGCATAATAGAAGAAAATTTGTTATGATTGTAAATATGTTTTAATAAGTTTTATTTTCATTTTTTTGAGTGGAAGAAACAATTCCATAAAGATTATTTTGACAATACTATAACACAATTGAGTTAAGAAGAATATTATGAATTTAATGATCCAAATATTAAGTTATATTGTGTGAAAAATCAATGGATGGTTGACTCAAAATTTTTATCTTTTGTGGTTAAGTTATACTATCCTAATAAAGCAGAATCAAGGATCTATTGGATGGGGAAACTTTTGGATTTTCTTAAGAGAAGATATTTATTTTTCATTAAATTAAGTAAGGAATATGATGTGAACAAAATAAATTGTAAATTTTATGTCCTCAATAGAATGTAAATAGATAATAATGGGGATTAGTGATTATATTTGACATGAAGATCAAGGATATTCATTACAAAAATAAAGAAAGAAAAAAATTTATACATCATCTTTGTTGAAGTCACCTTCTTGATCCAAGAAGATTATGATTTTTCCACATACAATATTAGTGATTTATCAGAGTGAATAAGATTAGGTAATTTTCTACACTATTAGTGTTATAAAACTAAAAGGTTAGAACAAATCTCAAAATCATAATTAAAAAACTATTGAAATTAGAATGTTTTATATGAAAAAATGTAATCATTTAATACTGCATGGACTTATCAAAGTATGCGTATACCATGTGAAAAATATTTTATCTCCTATTACATTAACTATAATATCATATTAGTTATGATGGGGGAGAAAAATTTTCATTGTTGATGGTCATTTGTATAAAATCAGTATAATGTTATTTACCCCCTTAATGTACTTACATTATTTGGGACAAAAAGTTGTATTGGTGAATCTTGTTATTAGTGGGGATCATCTGTTGGATGGAATTAATGAATTTATCCATCATATAGAAATTATTATATTTCTTGAAGAAAAATAATTATGGAAGAATTATATGAAACATTAATTTTGATCCTTTGGTATGGATGTATATATGTCAATCATACCCTAGATCTCAATCAAAATATAAATAAATAAATTATTTAAGAATTTATAATGAAGGTTATTTCATGTAATTACACATAGTCCATACTGGATAAATAAATTATAACAATATAATCTTTTTGAAAAAAGTTTCCTTCAAATAAACATTTTATCGATAAATGTTTTCACATGAAACATTTAACTAAAATTTTATTTGGAATATTAAATGAATTTTATTAAGAAAGGTTTATAATAATATAATCTCATGAAAGTAAAATTATTGTTTTCAATTAGAAATTCATACACAATATGTTTAGTAAAACTAATTTTTCTAGAAGGTAATTTTCTAATATTAATAGTTTTTCATTTCATATTGTATTTTAGTTTAAAATTAAATTTAAAAATTTTAGAATTTAAATTATTTAAAATTAGATTTTTTTTGAGTTTATGATGCAAATATTAAACTAGTATTAGTTATTGGGAATTTAAAAAATGTTTTATCTTTAGGTGAATTATAAAAAATAAAAAAATTTCTAATATCACCACTTTTATGGTATTATATTTATATAACAATTACATATAAGTTATTGAAAAATATTATATAAAAAATATATACTTATAATGTAAAAAATAATTTTAAAATATTATTTTGAATTTATAAAACCCATATTTATCATTTTTTTAAAATTTTATAATATTTTACACTATTTTTTTTTATTCAGTTATTCTAAGAAATAAATTTTGATTAATTCTTAAAATTAAACCGAATGAAACTTATTCCATATTTCGGATGAAACTCCCCATAAAATTTAATATGCTAAATATAATTTTAAGGAATAAAATTATGTTTACTACAAATAATGTTAAGGATTACGATAATGATAAAAGTGTTGTTTTTAATGAATTTTTTATTAATTTTTTGTTGTTTTAATATAATAAATTAAATTTATTTATATTATATAATGAAATTTATTTGAATATTTCACTTATATATAAAAATATATTATCACTCGTTTAATTTGTAATTAATTTCATATATAGTCAAGAACACTAATTGTTCAAAACACGATTTTTTACAAAAACAAATTAAATAAAATATCTCTTCTAATTTAATTTTTTTATAAATTATAATATATTATAAGAAGATTGAATTTTTTTCCCAAAATCAAATTTTTTAAGAGGGGTAATATTTTATTTTTATTAAAATTTAAATTACTTTTTGAAAAACATGTTACCAACTTAAAACCAAACTGCTAAAATTAAAAGAATAGTGTTAAAAGTCATCAAAAATATTTCAAACTATGGAAGACCACCCAAATGGAACTTTTTGGAACCTTTAGATGGTGGGCCATAAGACCTCTAGCTTGAAATCCTAAATTCCAGAGGCTTCCAACTAGCAATGAGGGTATAGGTTTTGTTTGTGGGAAGTCTATTCTCTCATAAGTCAGAGTGAAGAACAAAAAAATATATGGTATAAGAAAATGAAGAAGAGGATGCTATATGACCAGATCAGTATCCTTCCATAGAGAAAATAGTATCAAATAATAGATAGTAGCAGAATAATAACCATAAAGTGTGCAAGGAAAATAAAAATTATTACAAGTTCAATAATGAACATATGAAAAGTGATTATGATTCTAAAGTAGATAAGAAAAATGAGTATGTGGTGAACATGAGATACAGACATTAACTACATGCTAGCAAAATATAAAAACTGCCAAAAGAACTTCTACTACAAGCATCACGAGAATAGGATTGGTTCTTTTCTCCCTGAATCCATCCCAAAACTGTCAATCATGCATCTCAAGCTGGTATCCTCATTTTATCTATACCTATAGTCATTATGTCTGACTTGGTACCAAAGACTGGCTATATAGGGTGTGAGATATAATAAACATGTTCTAATAGCAATATTGATTAGATCAATCCAGTTTGTTCAATATAAAATGATCAATGTGCCATTTTTAATTAATACAATACATGAATAAATGAATAAGTACACTAGACTAGGTTCAATTTTAGATAGAAATAAAATTCAACCTTCTTTGTCCTAATCTAGTGAGTCTGAACCAACAGATCCTTCATAAGATAAGTGAGTCAGATAATTTATAATAATATGGACTATCCCCAAGTGATTGGGCTTGGCAGACGAGTCCCCAGGTTTTCAATTTCAAGATACATTTAAAATTTTAAAACCCTATCTTAACCTAATTTTTAACCTATTTATAAATTATTGCGAGTCACCCTAAGTAATTCCATGAAAATTCCAACAGAATTCTTGATATCACACTGGGGTCTCAGTATATATCCTATTCTAAAAGATTTTGTCCAAGGTGCCCCATGATTGAGGTCCGATGTTTCACTCTAGGAATGGTGTGAAGAAAACATGAAATAACCTCTGAGTCCATCCTGGGTATTGCACGAAGGGGAAAGAGTGTCTCTCATGGAATGGTACAACTAGCTCCCCACTGAGCCCATATATGGGATCTCCCTTGGGAAAGTTTTGTCAATCATTTAGAGGTAAAAATTTAAAATACATAGTGATCCCAACCCATACATAGCTATCATCAACCCTGATATGTATACAAGCCATTAAGTAATTCTAAATAATGCATGATGATCCTATCTAAGGGGCCCTGAAGTCAGGAACCTATGTATCTTCCTCGTTACTATGGTGAAAGCATTTAACCCAGAATTTATTTCATAATATGAAAGTTTGCCAAGGAATTAAATTAAACAAGTCATATAAGGATTAAGGCATGAGGAATATGGCCTAACATATTGACCAATCCATTTGATTAGAAAATTCCATTCTCATCTTGAAGGGTAGTGTCCCAACTCAGGGAACGCCCTTCTAAAACATAAAATTTTTCAATTCATGGTATTTATGATAGGTAATTTCCCTATAGGGGTGTTAGGATGTATAGAACAATGGGTAAAATAGGCCTCTAAGGAGGTTCTCACTCATTGGGATAGCATAATTCCATGATATCTACCCAATGGTTTGATAAAAAACTAGTTAGGGTCACATTTTTCATGGTAAGGATTTCAATTTAATTTAGTTAGCAATTTATGGGAATTGCTGGAATGATTAGGATTGTTTAACAACAACACATATTATAAAACATGATGTATAATAGGGAAAGAATCTAGACCACCTACCTTATGCCCATAGTGCTTCCCTTGACAATCACCAACCTTTGATTTGAGTTAGAATAAGTTATATTGAGTAAATTGTTAAATTCACACTAACTTCTGGATGGATCCAAAGGCAAGAGGATTAGTTGAAGGATGGAGGAGCTATGGAGATCCCTTGATTAGGCAAGGGGGAAAAGATTGTGAGAGAGGGAATAAATCACTTTCACATCCTGGAGGATGATGAATACGATTTTATGTTTACAAAAATTTCATTGGTAGAAATGTAAAATCACCAACATAGGAAAGGGAGCATAGTATGGCTATAGAGTTGGCCAAACCATGCGCCAACCATGAACCAATTTCTTCTCGAAGGGGAGTCCCACATTGGTTGGGTGCATGGTTTGACTAATCGTGTGAGGACCATGAAAAATAGCTTCACAACTTGTATGAGACAAGTTTCACGGGCATGAGGGCTCCCTCGTAAATTTTAAAAGAAACCATGTAGAGCCATACTCCCCACTGTCTGAAGCCACATAGTTATAGAAACTTTTTGTGGTGAGATGTACAGTTTCTACTAACCATGAAACCTAGTCTATGTCTTCCATTACTGGGGATCTAGGCTCTAATAAGGGCCTAGACACCCTTGTGAACACCATGTCTCCATCAGGAATCATTATTAAAGATAAATAATGAAAATTAAAAAAATGGTTTATACTATTGACTAAATATGTAACTTTAGAACCTCCCATCCTTAAGAAAACTCATCCTTTAGTTTCTCTTGTAAGGGTGGTAGAAATTATTCTAATTAAAGTTCAAACCACTGCACACGTATATCATCCTCCTGCTCCCAAGCCTCTTAATATATGTGGCCGTGTTTCCAAATCACCTAGAAAATAAGAACCTACCTACCTCAGAGAGACTTTGTGCGCTGATCAATGATACATATCAAATACTCCTTGAAGGATTCATCTTCCTCATCTGAACATCATCAAGGCCAAATCAATGAGTCATGTTTGGAAGATAAAGTCAAAACAGAGATACAAGGAAGATTTCATGCATGAGACAACACCTCTAAGTTAACTGCAACGGATATGCTTCTAGTAAGACTCCATTTACTATCTCAAAGGTCCTAACAAATCGAGATGATAAAATTACCAATAATTGAATTATTCTCTGATCCTATATAGGTGATGACCATATAATGTACCGATGTCCCATCTCAAACATTAGAGGTTGAAACTAATGATTGGTATATGACTTCTCCCTTGATTGAGCTATATCCATATGCTTCTGAATCAATTGGACTTAATCTGAAGAATTTTGAATGATAGAAGGAAACAATAGATCACATACCTCTAAGCATTACATAGGTTAATGAAATGGAATACATTAAAGTGACCCTTACTGATTCATATAAATCATTACCTGAAATCTTTTTTTGTAGGAAAACTCCACCAGAGGAATATTATTTTACCATGAACCTCCAAAATCAAGTATGTGTGCCCAAATCATATCCTCCAACAATTGTAACGTATTATCATACTTTCCAACACTTTGAGGGAGATATATTGTACTCAATATCAACTATTAACTCAGATACATATACAACCCTTGAAATTACCATAATTTAAATCGGGCATCTCAATTTAAAATGATAGATTAGGTAGCACAATTAATGTTCAATATCACTCGAATATAATGGTAACCTATAATATCAATAGAGAAAGACTCTTGGATCGATAGGAAGTGTGAGACCCTGGTAAATCTATAGATGATCACCCATACAAAATCAGTATCTACAAGGGAAATCTGAAAACTTTTGTGCAATCTATGGTGAAGTTGTTGCATTTTTGACTTCGGAATGGATAAAAGTCGTACAAGTCCAGCAGGATGCTGGTGTTCTACATTAACCTATAAGTAGGTGGAGAACTAAGTGATAAAACCTACTATCTAAGTCTTCATACATGGCCATCAATACTTAAAATAGATTTCTTGGTACATCGTGGTAATCCCATGATTAATTGCCCAAATGGAGGCATGATATTCTCGCATAAACTCTTGCCATATATCAGAAGGCACCCTAACACACCCATAAAAGCGTTGGATCTTATTCAAATCAAAAACCTAACAAGGAGGTGGGTTCTCACATTTGATTATCCCCCTTAAAATGAGGCCATAAGAATTATAAAAATTCCTCATTTGGACCCACTCTAAAAGGGATAATTTCACCGCTAGAGATCCTAAAAAAGTTTTCCTGTACCTTTCCTAATTCTCCAAGTGCATCTCAAGAAATAGAGGCATCAACATCCAATCAATTTCAAACTTCATAAAATCATGTGTTTGAGTCTTCTCACTCAATTAATCAGCTACAAAATTTCCTATATCAGTTTTATAAACATTCTTAAAATCAAATGAGGGCATATACTCTACCCACCTACTCGACCTATAATTCAATTCCTACTACATGAAGATGTATCTGAGACTTTTTTGATCTGTTTAAACAACAATTCACCCACCCAAAATATATTTCCTGCAAATAAGTAGAGAATAAACAATGGATCCTATATCTAGGTCATGCATACTATAATTATGCATAGGTGGCCTTAGTGGGAGGGACCTATATGCCATGACTCGTTCTCACTACATTATCATCACCCAACCCAATTGATAAAGAATCATAGTAAATAGTGTTTCTCATTCCTAGATCAGGATGAATCAAGTTAGGTGTGGAATTCCGTCGTCCCTTTGACACCTTAAAAGCTATCTCACAAGATTCAGTCTAGTCAAATTTCATTCCCTTCAATGCTAAGCCTATTAGTGGCACTGCTAAGAGGGATAAATCTAGAATGAATCACCTATAATTGCTATTCATCCCTAAAAATATATGAATATATAATATGTTCTTGGGATTATTCTAGAAAACTATAGCACTCACCATCACCAGGTCAACTGACACACCCACTTAAGATATGATATTAACCAAGAAGTTAACTGTAGTGATCCAAAAGTGGAGTTTACCTAGAATTTTATATAGTTTGTTATCTTTTAGTGTATTCCATCCTGATCAAAAGACGGTTTTCATGGTCATGTATGTTGTGAAAATATACTAGGATGACTACTACAAAGACTACCAGAAATGAATCAAGACACGAGTGGAAAACCCAGTTCATCAGAGTGATTGAGACTTATGGAATGTTCATCATATCAAATGAGATAACAAAATACTCAAAAAAGACGTACCTGCTCTGAAAACACTATACATGGTATGTTTCATAGCCTCAAATGCACCTGATGGTAGAAAAAACTCAAATAGATTTTGTAGAAAACTATTTATCCTCAATGATGGTCTAAGATGTCATCTATATGAGGAATTGGATACCGATTTTTCATCATGAGCTGGTTTAGCTGGAAATAATCCACAAACAATCTAATGGTACTGTCTTCCTTTTTGTAAAAGAATGACTAGTAGACCACATGGTGATCTGCTGGGTCAGATAAAGCCCATAACCTCTTGATCTTCAATCTACTTCTTGTGTTCCTAGTGTTATATAAGTGTCATACTATAAGGAGGAATGGAAACATGTGCTAAACATGGCACAAGATGGATGGTGAACTCCACCACAATCTCATAAGGTAAGATAGAGAAATAATCATGGAAGATATCTATGAAATGATCCAAAATGGGAAGGATTAAAAAAAACTCATTCCATGATCTCATAATAATATATTTTCAATATTAGTCATCACTTTTCCTTTCCTAGTACGCTTGGTTTAGGCTCGACTTCCCTGGTTATCCCATTCTCCATTATGAATGTGTATTCTACCCTCGAGTGATGTAAAGGATACAAAGAGGCAATGGATGTCCACATGGGGTCAATAAGGAACCATCCATTCCGTACAGAGAATGATGTCAAAACTGGTAATCCTAGGAAGAAGAAACCCCACATAAAATGGTACCCACATATCTTACAGTGGAAATACATGAACAAGAATATACCCTCAACTAGAACTCTTAACAAAATGTCTAGAATCATCACCCCACTAGAATATTCTATATGTAGGCCCTGATGCCCTATAGTTGCAGCAAGTAGAAAGGAGTGTGATGAACCTTTGTGAAAAAGGGATGAAACTAAAGTGGGTGATACTAGAATAGTACCTCGTAGAGTATAAGGCCGTGGAATCTTCTCTTTTGTCGTAGGCTTCACTGTTTAAATATTTATTGAACCGAGGCCCTGAGATACTACTTATGTAACATGAGTAGGTCCACTCTACTATTTCTAAAAATATGATGCTTGACTTCCTCATTCACAACCACTTTCTTTGTTCGAATGAAATTTAAGAGACCAACTTCCACCATTAAATGGATCCATTGATCCCACACCTTAAGAAGGATCTATCATGAAACCCCATTCACGAGGAAATAGAGGTAAGGGTCATCAGAAATGCTAGAGATGGACCATTTTACTTAAATTATGAAACTAAATCATATGCCACATATGCTAATAATTTTTATGTATTGGACAACTACATTGGTGACACACCACATAGTTATTGGTGTTTGAAACATGGCTAGTACTAGCCCCACATGCACCCTCGAATCTTTTCTTCCTTCTGATGGATAAAAAATAATTATGGCTAGAAGATGAAAATTCCTAGATCACATTGCCATATGATATCATGTTCTGCTCAGTGATCAGGGAAGGGTTCACCATTCAAAAAACATTGTTCAGCTGAAAGAAATTCAATTGCAATCATATAGAAAAAGAAATCCCATTGCCTAATCATCTCACATTCATCTTCTGGTTCCTAGACAAGGTTTATGAAAAACATTGAAATTCAGTGAAGCAAAATAAATATTCCATCACTGACATGTAACCTCACTGAAGGTGTATAAACTCCCTAGAACAATCTATTATCATGATTTGTGGAAATAAGTTGTCAAAAAGGTTTTTTTAAATCCAACTAGTCTATTCCATGATCATAACCATCTTGAGTAATGATGTCCCACCGACACTTGGAAATATGACATAACATATTGCTTGTGGGACTTCCCCTATTTTTTGAAGGCATATAGATGTGATCTGAGATGGATATCATGGCATCTAGATAAGACTCATCATCCTGAGGTCCCTTATCTCCCAATAAGGTGGGAGGATGGTACTATTGGGACTCCCTATTACACTCTACCATAATAAGGTAAGGTCAGGGATCACCTAGTACATACTCTAAGAAGCGGTTCAATTTGTCCTAGAACTGAGCCTCATCTCAAATTGGAAGATCTATAGGAGTTACCTCAAGTTTAACTATAAGAGATACTATGGGTGGATCGGGGCTCACCACCTCAAGAGTATGCTCATCACTCCTCTCTTGGCATAAAGAATGTGGTCGTCACAGTGGAAAATTTCTAAAATTTTCAACTTCACGCCTTAGATTGGATTTATAATGGAGAGAGAAAGAATTAAAGAAATGATAAGTATGACTCTTTCCTATATAATAGAATAAATCTTATCCTGCTCTTGGAGTTAGGTCTAGATGATAAGGAAACAAAAATATATCATTGAATATGCATCATATTTCCCACTACTGTGGTCAGTAGCATGTCAAGGAATCAAAATTCACTTATAAGGTTTCCATTTAATTTTAAAGATCATGTCCACTTGGAATAATTTATGTTCAGTTATATATTTAAACCCCTTCAAATGGTTGAATTAAATGGATCAACATCTCTAATTTAGAACATCCCTTTCAACTTATAAATTAAAATGATGCATCCACTTAATCCTAACCATAACATGTTCCATCCCATGCGATCAATGGTTCGTGTATCAACCTTCCCTTACTGACTAATTAATGCGTCAGATTTAACATATTCAAGAAAAAATTTGTTACGTTTAGGAAGTAATTTTAATTTCCAACTATATTTTTTTCTATCATGCAGGGGATAACAACTAATTCACCACAACAAGAACCTCCAATATAAGAAATTCACCTAGAAATGTAAATATGGAATATCTTAATTCATGACATTTCAATCCTATGGTGCCTGGTATGATGCATCATTTTAGTACTCCCTCTTATCATCAAGAAAAATCTGATTTTTTATTAATATCAACACCAATAACATCACAAAACAATTGCATCCCCATTAGTGAACTCTAGGAAACTGTAAAAGCGCATGAAATAACATCATCTACACATCTCTGGTAATTTTGGTTTCCCCTATACATTGTTTAACTACTCCAAGGAATATTCTCCTTAACATATTCAAAAATAATAGTCTCGTATCTAAACCAAACTAGTATGACAAAAGTAATATAAACCAATTTATACCTCATTGTAGCATCCTTCCCTAGATTCCACTTAACGGTTCCCGCAGACAGTGGGACACAAAACCTCATGTGCACCTCCCTAAACACCAGAAGCTACTGACTAGTACTGAGGTCCTTTGGTGTGTCTCTGGGGAGACTATTCCCTCATAGGTTAGAGTGAAGTCGACAATATTTAACGTATAAGAAATAGTAGATGCATATGCTATATAACCAGACCCATAACCTCCCGTAGCGGAAGTAATATCAATAGATATATATTAGTTTAACAATTACAATAAAGTATGAAAGGTAAAAACAAATAAATGGAAGATGAATATTAAATATATTAAAAATTATTATGATGGTCATGTAGCTATAGAAAAAAGAGTATATGGGGAATAAAGGGATATATACATATACCACATGCTATAAAAATATAAAAAAGGGAAAATACTACTATAATCATCATGGTCATAGGCTCAGTCATCGGCCCCTAGAGGCTATCCTAGAACTCTCAATCAACTATCTCATGATGGCAGCTTCCCTTTATCGATAACTGAAGGCATGAAGTATTCTTGGGTACCAAAGGAAACCCAAATAGGATATGAGATATAATCCTAGTAGGCTACCAGCAATGGTGTTTAGATTAATCTAGTTTTTGCAATATAAAATTAACAATGTTCCATTTATAATAAATAAAATATTGGAATAAATAAATAAGAACTCCAGGCCGGGGTCCAGTTAGGACACCCATCTAACTATACCTACTTTGGACTAAGTTGGTGAGTATAAATTAAGGGGTCCTATGCCACTAATGTGAGAGAGATAATGTGTAAAGAGATAGACTATCCACGCCCTTGTTATTGGGATTGACAGACACATCCCTTAGTATTATATTACAAGAGTAATTTCTCATTTAAAATCATTATATTCCATTAAATTTAGTAAAAATATTTATAAATCATTTAGATTCACCATAATCCAATCCATGGAAATTTTAATATAATTCTATATGCATCTCTTGGGGATCAGTATGTGTCCAATGCCATGTGGGTTCATCTATGTTGACATATGATTGGGGTATGAAGTGTCACTACAGGAATGGTGTGAGGAAAACATGAACTCACCTCTAAGTCTGTCCATTATATCGCACATAGGAGCATGAGTGTCGATCATGAAATCATACAACCAACATACCACCAAGCATTCCCATGTGTTCTCCCCCATGGAACCGATGTCACTCGTCAGGAGGTAAAAATTGAAAATGGATAGTGAGCCCATCGTAGCCATAGAAAGTTTCTCCCCTGAAATAAATACAAGAAATTAACTAATTCTAAAGAAGGTATGATAATCCCATCCAAGGGGTTGTTAATTCAGATCACCATCTATCTCCCTCATCTCAAAGGATAAATAATTTAATCAGGAATTTATATCATAATAGTTATTTTTTCAAGGAATGTAATTAAGAAATTAATCTATAGATAATGGATCAAAAAATGGCTTGACCTATTGACCAATCCATTTGATTCAACAATTCCATTAACAGTATGAAGGGATAGGGACCAACTAATTGTACACTCTTATAAATAATTTGATTTATCAATTTATGGTATCTATGATAGGTAATTTTCATCTAGGTGTGTTAGGAAATTTGAAACATTGGTTGAAATAGGTCTCCATGGAGGAGAATAGGCATTTGAGTGGCATAAGTAAAGGAGATAAACCTAATGGGTTTATTTTATATTATCTAGGGTCACATTTGAAAGGCATGTATTTAAATTTAGTTTAAAAAAAAATTTAGGGGTGTCATCAGAGTGGTCCAGAATGTGACACAATGACGATTATTATAAAATGCCACAGAATAAGGGGAAATAACCTTGACCACCTACCTTAGCCCCATAGTTCACCACAAATCTAGATTTAAACATTTATTCAATATTTAATGGGAGATATAAAGGAAATAACAAAATTCTCTATAGCTTCATGATGGATCCTATGATGAGATATTTGGTTGATGAACAAATGATTTACGGTGATCCCTACATTTGGAAATGAGAAAAGATTATGGGAGAGGATGGATCTCATGTTCATTCTAGGACGAAGGAGGAATAAGGTTTTGTGTTTAATAACATTTCCTGGGTATAAATGTAAAATCACACACACATGAATGGGAACACTGTTTTACTACACAGTTGGACAAACCATGGCCCACCCATGCTCCAGGTTCTTCCCAATTGGTCACACTGCATGGGCTGGGTGGAAAATATGGATAACTGTACATAGGCCATGTAAAATAACTTTATAACTTTTCCAAGACAAGTTGCACGAGCATGCATGCTCCCTTAAATGGTTTCATAGAAACCATGTGGAGCCTCTTTCTCCATTGTTTCATGCTTTATTATTAGAAAAACCATTCTCGGTGAGCTACACTATTTCTACTAACCATGTGTCCTATTATGTTTCATCAATTAATGGGGATCTAGGCTCCGATCAGGCCTTGAAAACCCTCATTATCTCAATGAATACAACAGGAATTGTTATTAGGTCTAATTCATGTAAAATTAATAAAATAAATGCTTCATACATTTGAGAAAAGTCTGGAAATTAAAAAAATGATCTAAAAATGGATGGAATTGTTTTTTTCCAACATTATGAAACCCCAAAATTCATTATTTCCCAATTTTATAACCACTTTTCATTTAGTAGGGTAACTCCATCATTGTAAAAGTAATTTGTATTTACAAAAATTCCATTTTTTCATATAAAATTAGAATACAACCACAAAATTTTTACACCATTTTCAAATAATTAGTTCTATATAATATCATCCCTATTTTCTCAAAAATCACTCCCCACTTCCTAGAAGCCTCTTTTTTTAAAAAATACCAATCCAATGATCACTGAATTGTTACCCAAGGGAGAATATCAAAAGAGAAATGTAATATTCTAATCCAAGATCTATTAATTAATTTTATCTTATATCCTATAAAATCTAATAAATCCAGTAATATATTATAATAAAACAATTAATTATATAAAAATATGTTATTATTCTAATGGTATATAAATTTAACACCTTTACTTAACCCATTTAAAAAATTAAGACATCATCACACATATGTGTAGACTGCCTACACCATGAACAGATCGATTGATTTTCCATCACCATTATAAATGATTGGATATAAAATAAATTTTAAGGATTAATAGCACATTTCTAAAACTATTAAGATATAAAAATTTTCATTCATTCCTTATTTTCCTCCCTATCAATGGAAAATTAATGACTCAGTCGTGCATACATGGAGGCCACTACCTCCATGAAACCGATGTATTTAATTTTTCATTGTATTATTTTATTATATATCCTACTCTATTATAACATGATACATCCCACTAAATACATAAAAAATGTATCATAATACTTCTGAAATAGTTATATTATTAAAAATTATTCACTTTCATAACCATTCTCTCTCATAGATTACAAATTGTCTTTATTTGTGTTCGTTTAACCACCTACATGATCAATACTAAAAATTTCTATCATTGGTATCTAAGGAAATATAATATATATTAATATTGTTAAATAATTAGGATATACTTATTTTAGTTTATTTAGAGTGGTATTAGTAATCTCTGATTTGTTAGGAAGATGTCACCCCTCATTCTTGAAAATCCCTTAAACAAGATCATTGTAACACCCCAAGATTTTATGAAAAATCTTCTTTTTAATTTCATTAATGTCATGTGTTGTACGCTACACCAAAAGAAGCTTTCACAACACACATACTTGACTTGCCTTGCATTACACGCAATCACGACCTTCCTCGATAGCGTGTGTAGTACGCAATACCATGTTTTACTAAACAACGATATGCTATTAAAATATTATTAAAACTAGCCGTTATGAATAGTAATAACCACATTTTCAAATTTTAGAAATTTTATCTCTCAAAATGGACTTCATTTTTGGATTCGGAGTATCGAATTTAGCCTAAGGTGAAATTTTGGTACTTTTCGGATAACTTTCATATTCTGATGAATAGTGAAAATTACTAAATTTTAATTAAAAACAACTTTTTTAATCGAAATAATTAATAGTGATAAATTATTAATTTTAGTGGTTTTAAAGTATATTTAGAATATATTTTTACAATTTAATACAATGTTGGTCATTGGATGTAATTCAACATTTAAACCAGACATAAACAAGTGTCAATCTTTTGATAGTTATTATCTCTTAAGAACACGCTATTTGTTTTGACGATGGGAATTAATTTTTAAATTAATTAATGAAACTGATATGTTTTGAATTTTGTAAAATAGACATCATTTTTGAGTTCATAATATCAAATATAGCTTTGGCCTAATTTTTGGTATTTTTCTGGAAACTTTCATTTTTTGAGGAATGGTGAAACCACTAAGTGGTAGTTAAAAAAATTAAATTTTTCATAAAACATAATTTTACCGCTTCTATGAGTGGAATTTATAAATTCTGAGAGACACGGTTGATTTAAGTAAGTAAAATGTGGTTCAATGAGATGAAAATAATTTTTGGTGAATAGTAACTTTTTACTTTTTTTACCACGGTTAAAAGTAAATAGGGTAATTAAAGGTAAAAATGATATTATTATTACCCTAACACATGTCTTAATTCCATTGGACAAGTGTAATTCAACCAAAAACAACCTTAGGAATAAAATATGACCATTTAGGCCCACTTGGATTAGATTAGGACATTTATTATTTATTTATTTAAAGAAGGGTTAAAATAGTTAAAATCAAAGTTTAATAAGTAAATCATTTTTAATATGGGGTTATACATAAGATAAATTCGACTATAAATATTCATTCGAAATCTAAAAATATTTCCTACATAATGGTATTTTATTTGTAATTTTTAGACATTAAATAATTTAATTTATTTATGACACAACGATGATGCAGTAATTATATTATTAATGAAATATTGATATAATTGATGTTATAAATACCCAAATAAATATAATTTGAGACTTTTCATGAATTAAACTAATTTTCTAGGTTAATATGACATGTTAGTATTTTTTTAATTTACTTTGTTCGAAATTATTATTCTGTTATGAGTTTCACAAAAATCAATTACTAAATAGTGTCAAAATTGACATAAAATAGTTTTTTAAAAAAATATTATATTATTAATTGTTATTTTATTCCTAAAAATCTATGGTTCGGCCAAATGACTTAGATAAGGATATATATATTAATAATAAACAACTGGGGGTTCGTTTGGCTTGATATAGTAAGTGTATTAACCTTATAGTATAAGAACACAAGAAGACACGGTAAAAGTAAAATTATTTAACTTAATGTTAAATCTACATGATAAGGTTAAAATAGGAACCTAAACTTTTCTAAATTATATTGTATGAGATGATTTCAACCCATACCGACCTTAGCCTTGAAATAAATCAATTTGGATTTATTTAAAACCGAACTTGACTTTATAATAAAATAATATTTTTAGTTATTCTAAAGGTGCCCCTCTCCTCCCTTATAAAAGGGCACCTCCTCCCTCTCTTCCTCACACCACTTTGAGCCTTCAAGCTCGGCCAACCCCTTCCAATTTCTTCTCTCAACTTCGCTAGAAACATCCTAGAGGTTCTGGTCTTCTTCAAAGACCCATTTTAGTGCCTTAAAAGGAGGTCTCAAAGAAGCACTTCAAAGAAGAGGTAATGTCCGTTACCGATTCTTTCATCTTTATTTCTTCTTCCACTTCTTCTTCTTTAGTTGTTTAATCATGAAGTAATAAAATCATTATAACTCATATACTGATATGTTATTATAAGTATGAAACAACCCTATTTCACCATCTATCCATCCTATGGAAAAAGAAATCACCGCGCGTGCGTACGTACGGAATACCGTCTCCACGCCGTGGTGTAATCTATTTTCCACCACCACCTTACTTGGATGGGTATAATGGTGTAAATAATAACTATATATGATTATTGTAAAGTGATATTGATTCTGAAATATTATACATACACTTCAATACAATCCCACAATCTTGAGAATGATATCATCGATCGTGCGTACGTAAGGGCAACCGTCTCCACGACGCGATGAGATTCATTCTCCACGTTAACCATTAATGAATGATTATAAAGTATATATAATAAGTAGTCATGAAATATATGACATAATAATACTACTGGATTTATGTATATATATATATATATATTTATTTCATCTACTTAATTCCACTCAATTCAATAAGGAAACGAAAACAGCGTTCATGCGTACGCACGGCCTACCGTCTCCATGAATGGTGTATTTATTCCCATTTATCGATCCATTATATATATGTATATTCTGAATATATATTATATATAAATCATGTTTTATATTCTGGAATTAAGTAATCATGATCTATGTAATAATATGAATAATTACTAGTTAAAACACGAACGACAAATGAGACGATTTTACCCAAAATGCTACTTTAACATGAATTTACAAAAGAACGGGTAATATAACGTCATAAGTGAACCATATATGATATAATAACAATGAATATGATTCTGTAATAAGTCAATGACATTATTTAAATCAGTATACAGGAGGTTCGGACACTTATGAAGAAAATCAGATCTAAGGTAAGGGGAATATCACAATCTCATTTTTATCCAAGATTGTTTATACTTTGGAATTTACTGGGGTGTATTTTATCATCCACATCCATGTTTCCTCAATATGTAACATTATTTTCATCCACCTACAATTGTTTAAATACAATTTCACCCTTCTGTGAGTTTTTAGTTAAAGATATTAAAGGAATCTTTTGTCGTTTTTCGTACGATGTACATTTTGACTTTTCCGACAAAAGTACGAGAAGAATGTTTTTTAAATTTTATGGAATGAATGGATTTTTAAAACATTATTTCCAAGAAGCTTCCTTTACATGTTTTCAAGTTTATTTTTAATCAAATTATTTTAGTTTAGAATTGTATGACATGTTAAGAAAGGAAAATTGTTTTTGAAGTAGAAAGGATATTTTCCTCAAGAATGGAGTTCAAGTATTTTATTAAAATTATTTTCCATCTAAGATAATAAAGGGTTCTGTTTCTATCCCTATTATTACATTGATTTGATTATGTTGTGATGGAATTATTTTTATGAATTCCTTTATCTTATATGAATTGTTTTATGATGTCACGATGTTTAAGATTCCCATTTTTATTATATGGGTTATGCTATGATGTATGGTTTATGATTTTGTGGCACACATAAGAATGGTATCATTATGAGATGGGTGGGACATATATCTCCCTCCAATGAATTGGGTAAAGATTTTATATATCATGAGATAGACATGGCTGGAATGGTAGGTTATACCGGTTCAATGAAATAGGACTGAAACAAGGGTGACTCGGTTCAGAAATGGACTTTGTCCACTAAGATAGTCTTGGCAATGAGTCTTGACTAATAAGAAATGATTCTCTATGATTATATGTGTATGACACAAAGTTTCATGTTTTAAGTTATTATTATTGGGATTTCATTTCACTACTATGATTTCTCCCATGTTATGAAATTATGCTCTCTTTTACAGGTTAAGATTTCCAAAATGTTATGTTCTTATGAATATGATGTGATTGATATTTCTTTTTTTTACCCTTACTGAGCATTTGAGCTCACCCTTTTATGTTTTCTTTTCCCCAGGATATAAATAAAGGTTTTAGGTTAAAAAAAAGGAAGATCTTTATGGGAGATGTTGATGATCTTTCACCATTATTAGAGGATTATATTCCGAGTTTCCAAAGACACTAAACTATTACGATCTTTGTGTGTGTGTTTTTGTTATGTACTAAGTATTCCGCGAAAGTAATGTAATGTCCATGTACGCCAGGCTTCGGGTCTCTACAGTTGGTATCAGAGGAAAGTTTTAGTCAACCTTTGGAAACTAGGATGCGAAAACGTTAGTGAGATCCCTAGAGATATTTCTATGGTATGTCTAGGGATGTCTCTAAGGTTAAGTATACATATAGGTTATAGTCCTAGAATTGCGCTAACGATCTTAGAATTTAACCTAAGATGTTAGATATTAAGGGTACTCATCCTTTTATTATGTTGTTGTCCCTAACATGATTTTTCCCTCTCACACTATTCTTTTTGGGTTTTAGACGATGGTTGGAACCCGAAGGAACAGTGTTGATCAATGCAATTGACAATGCAATGATTGTCCTCCTGAACAAACAAATGTTATGGGAGATGGAGTGAAAAATCTTATATCTATACTTACACAAGCTATGAATCATTCTGGACTTCCAAATGATTAGAGAAGGGAACAATATTCTATTGAGTCCTACATGAGGCAACGTCCACCTTCTTTTAGTGGGTCTTCTGATCCACTTGTTGCTGAATAATGGATCATTACCACTGAAAAGATATTTTCAGTTCTTCAATGTTCTGAACATGATAAAGTCATCTTAGCAGTATATCGTTTGGAAGGTGATGCTGATCAATGGTGGAATCTTATCAAGAATACGAGGCCAAGAGATGAAATTGAGTCCATGGAATGGGAAGAGTTCAAGAACTTATTTATCAATAAGTACTCCCCTCGTATTCTTCGAACAAAGATGGAGATGGAGTTTCTTGAACTAAAGCAAAAGGATGATGAATCCGTTGGTATATACAAAGCGAATTTTACAAGGCTTGCAAGGTATGCATCTGGATTTATTATCCAACCTGAAAGTAAAATTGTTCGATTCTTCAGTGGCTTAAAACCAAATCTTCAAAGGGCATTAGATATAAGAGACTTCAGTAGCTATGAAGAAATTGTGCGTTGTGCTCTCAAGCTAGAAATTGAAGTTGTTATTACTTATCCATCTCATAGTTTTGACAAGAAACGAATGATGGAGTTCAAGGAGAAATCTCATAATAATGGTGAAAAGAAGATGAATGTTTCCTTATGCTCAAAGTGTGGAAAGAAGCATGGTGGAGATTGTCTTAAAGGGACTAGAAAATGTTTTAAGTGTGGAAAAGAAGGTCATCAAGCAGCTGAGTGTCGAAGTAATGGAAAAGGGTTTCAAATGATGGGAATAAAGAAAAGACTGCAGAGAACGCACCACCAACACTTCAATGCTTCATGTGCAAGGAAATGGGGCATTATGCTAATAAATTCCCTAATCCAAGGGTTAGTGATGATCGACATGAGAAACCACTTAAGGCAAAGGATAAAGGGAAGTCACATGCGATCACTATTGGCGATGTTGAATATGACAACAATGTGGTGGAATGATTAAGTGTTTATGTAATGGGATTCCAAAATAATGTTGTATATAGTATCGTGGAATATTGGAATATTTATGTATTGGTATATTGTGGTTTTCAATGGTACCGGTAACCATAGTATGTGATTGAGATATTTTTGGAAAAAAAGATGATATGCGTATAATGAAGGGATAAAGAGAAAATGAAATGTTTGACAGTATTCATGAGCTCATGATTGATATAAGGACTAAGTGATATCATGGTTTGAGTATATAGAATATTGAGGATTTTGGTATGTGGAAGGTGTTAACTTTTAACTGCATTCATGTTTTCACTATGGTTCAATGGGTATTCAAGAGAATACATGATTAAGGCCTTTGAATGTTTGTAATGTGACCAACAAGACATATCTTATGATATATGGGGATCAACGATGGTATTAAATCTTTGATAATCGTTTTCACTATATTATGAGAGTGGACTGCAGTATTATGGATAAGCCTAAAGATTGGATTGGATTATGTTGGAAATAAGTTAGTATTGTTTAAGGATAGAATTTTTTTCGATATTATTGATGGGATATTATAGTAATATAGTTTTATAAAAAGGACAACCTGCAGGACGGGCGACAGCCCATCGCTTCGGACAAGGCTGTGGGAATCGAACCCACAACCGAAGTGCGACTAGCCTTTATTGCCTACCACTGGCCTACATGAAGTCCCTGGTTAGTAGAAACTAGATTTATTTTATTAAGTGGTATGATATATGAAGTATAAGTTCATTTTTGGAACCATATACGATTAACCATAAGATGGACTTATAACTTTTGCTAACCTTTTGTTTGAATGAGATGGAATGACCCATCATTCTATCACATGATCTGCTAACACATCACGAATGACAAATTCAACTTCATTTCATTAAGATATGATGTGGAAATTGTCCAAAGAACGACAAACGGTGAGACTATACCAAAATCATGAAAGTATTTCTTCTAATTCCAATTTCATCAACTTTATGGAAATTATCTTGAAAACCAAAAATGTTGTCCTAGTGCTCTTATATCTGATGAATCAGATGGTACCTTAGATCGTCACAAATTTATGGCTTTGTGATTGCTGGCTTTTCCATAGCCATGTTCTCTACCACTCTCCATCAGAACATGATGGTTAGATTTCTCTTCCATATCCATATTTTCACCTATGTGGAAACCCAGTGATTAGTTTATTTGGGTAACTATTACGTTTCATACTTTTGTTTTTTAAAGATTGGTTTTGGTGTTCCTTTTTACGTTGTGGGTTTCTATTAAAGAAACTTTCGAGTAGTAAACCATTTATAACCCCGATGAATTTCGAGGGCGAAATTCATTTTAAGGGGGGTAGAATGTAACACCCCAAGATTTTATGAAAAATATTCTTTTTAATTTCATTAATGTCTTGTGTAGTACGCTACACCAAAACAAGCTTGCAAAACACGCATACTTGACTTGCCTTTCATTACACACAATCACGACCTTCCTCGATAGCGTGTGTAGTACGCAATACCATGTTTTACTAAACAACGATATGCTATTAAAACATTATTAAAACTAACCGTTATGAATAGTAATAACCACATTTTAAAATTTTAGAAATTTTATCTCTCAAAATGGACTTCATTTTTGGATTTTGAGTATCGAATTTAGCCTAAGGTGAAATTTTGGTACTTTTTGGATGACTTTCATATTATGATGAATAGTGAAAATTACTAAATTTTAATTAAAAACAACTTTTTTAATCGAAATAATTAATAGTGATAAATTATGAATTTGACTGGTTTTAAAGTATATTTAGAATATATTTTTACAATTTAATACAATGTTGGTCATTGGATGTAATTCTACATTTAAACCAGACATAAACAAGTGTCAATCTTTTGATAGTTATTATCTCTTAAGAACACGCTATTTGTTTTGACGACGGGAATTAATTTTTAAATTAATTAATGAAACTGATATGTTTTGAATTTGGTAAAATAGACATCATTTTTGAGTTCATAATATCAAATATATCTTAGGCCTAATTTTTGTTATTTTTCTGGAAACTTTCATTTTTTGATGAATAGTGAAACCACTAAGTGGTAGTTAAAAAAACTGAATTTTTCATAAAACATAATTTTACCGCTTCTGTGAGTGGAATTTCGAAAATCCAAGAGACACAGTTGATGTCAGTAAGTAAAATGTGGTTCAATGAGATGAAAATAATTTTTGGTGAATAGTAACTTTTTACTTTTTTTACCACGGTTAAAAGTAAATATGGTAATTAAGGGTAAAAATGATATTATTATTACCCTAACACATGTACTAATTCTATTGTACAAGTGTAATTCGACCAAAAACAACATTAGGAATAAAATATGACCATTTAGGCCCACTTGGATTAGATTAGGACATTTATTATTAATTTAATTAAAGAAGGGTTAAAATAGTTAAAATCAATGTTTAATAAGTAACTCATTTTTAATATGGGGTTATACATAAGATAAATCCGACTATAAATATTCATTAGAAAGATAAAAAGATTTCATACATAATGGTATTTTATTTGTAATTTTTAGACATTACATAATTTAATTTATTTATGACACAACGATGATGCATTAATTATCTTTTTAATGAAATATTGATATAATTGATGTTATATATACCCAAATAAATATAATTTGAGACTTTTAATGAATTAAAAAAATTTTATATGTTAATATGACATGTTAGTATTTATTTAATTAACTTTTTTTGAAATTATCATTCTGTTATGATTTTCACAAAAATCAATTACAAAATAGTGTCAAAATTGACATAAAATAGTTTTTTAAAACAATATTATATTATTAATTGTTATTTTATTCCTAAAAATCTATGGTTCGGCCAAATGACTTAGATAAGGTTATATATATTAATAATAAACAACTTGGGGTTCTTTTGGCTTGATATAGTATGTTTATTAACCTTATAGTATAAGAACACAAGAAGACACGGTAAAAGTAAAATTATTTAACTTAATGTTAAATCTACAAGATAAGGTTAAAATAGGAACCTAAACTTGTATAAATTATATTGGATGAGAGGATTTCAACCCATCCCCACCTTAGCCTCTAAATAAGTCAATTTGGAGCTATTTAAAACCGAACATGACTTTATAATAAAATAATATTTTTAGTTATTCTAATGGTGCCCCTCTCCTCCCTTATAAAAGGGCACCTCCTCCCTCTCTTCCTCACACCACTTTGAGCCTTCAATATCGGCCAACCCCTGACAATTTCCTCTCTCCTCTTCCCTAGAAACATCCTAGAGGTTCTGGTCTTCTTCAAAGACCCATTTTAGTGCCCTAAAAGGAGGTCTCAAAGAAGCACTTCAAAGAAGAGGTAATGTCTGTTACCGATTCTTTCATCTTTATTTCTTCTTTCACTTCTTCTTATTTAGTTGTTTCATCATGAAGTAATAAAATCAGTATCACTAATATACGGATATGTTATTATAAGTATGAAACAATCCTATTTCACCATCTATCCATCGTACGGAAAAAGAAATCACCGCGCGTGCGTACCTACGGAATACCGTCTCCACGCCGTGGTGTAATCTATTTTCCACCACCACCTTACTTGGATGGGTATAATGGTGTAAATAATAACTATATATGATTATTGTAAATTGATATTGATTCTAAAATAGTATACATACACTTCAATACAATGCCACGATCATTAGAATGATATCATCGCTCGTGCGTACGTACGGACTACCTTCTCCACGACGCGATGAGATTCATTCTCCACGTTAACCATTCATGAATGATTATAAAGTATATATAATAAGTAGTCATGAAATATATGACATAATAATACTACTGGATTAATTTATATATATATTTATGTCATCTACTTAATTCCACTCAATTCAATAAGGAAACGAAAACAGCGTTCATGCGTACGTACGGCCTACCGTCTCCATGAACGGTGTATTTCTTTCCATTTATCGATACGTTATATAAATGTATATTCTGAATATATATTATATATAAAACATTTTGTATGTTCTGGAATTAAGTAATCATGATCTAAGTAATCATATGAATAATTACAAGTTAAAACACGAATGAAAAATGAGATGATTTTACCCAAAACGCTACATTAACATGAATTTAAAAAGAACGGGTAATGTAACATCATAAGTGAACCATATATGATATAATAAAAATGAATATGATTCTATAATAAGTCAATGAAATTACTTAAATCATTATACAGGAGATTCGGACACTTACGAAGCAAATCGGATCTAAGGTAAGGGGAATATCACAATCTCATTTTTATCCGAGATTGTTTATACTTTGGAATTTATTGGGGTGTATTTTATCATCCACATCCATGTTTCCTCAATATGTAACATTTTTTTCATCCACCTACAATTTTTTAAATACAATTTCACCCTTCGGTGAGTTTTTAGTAAAAGATATGAAAGGAATCTTTTGTCATTTTTTGTATGATGTACATTTTGAATTTTCTGACAAAAGTACGAGAAGAATGTTTTTTTAACTTAGATGGCATGAATGGATTTTTAATACATTATTTCCCAGAAGCTTCCTTTACAAGTTTTAATGTTTATTTTTCATCAAATTCTTTTAGTTTATAATTTTATGACATGTTAAGAAAGGAAAATTGTTTTTGAAGTAGAAAGGATATTTTCCCCAAGAATGGAGTTCAAGTATTTTATTAAAATTATTTTCCATCTAAGATAATAAAGGGTTCTGTTTCTATCCCTATTATTACATTGATTTGATTATGTTGTGATGGAATTGTTTTTATGAATTCCTTTATCTTATATGAATTGTTTTATGATGTCACGATGTTTAAGATTCCCATTTTTATTATATGGGTTATGCTATGATGTATGGTTTATGATTTTGTGGAACACAGAAGAATGGTATCATTATGAGATGGGTGGGAACTATATCTCCCTCTAATGAATTGGGTAAATATTTTATATCTCATGAGATAGACATGGCTGGAACGGTAGGTTATACCGGTTTAGTGAAACAGGACTGAAATGAGGGTGACTCGGTTCAGAAATGGACTTTGTCCACTAAGATAGTCTTGGCAATGAGTCTTGACTAATAAGAAATTATTCTTAATGATTATGTGTGTATGCCACAAAGTTTCATGTTTTAAGTTATGATTATTGGGATTTCATTTCACTACTATGATTTATCCCATGTTATGAAATTATGCTCTCTTTTGCAGGTTAAGATTTCCAAAATGTTATGTTCTTATGAATATGATGTGATTGATATTTCTTTTGTTTACCCTTACTGAGCATTTGAGCTCACCCTTTTATGTTTTCTTTTCCCCAGGATATAAAGAAATGTTTTAGGTTAAAAAAAGGGAAGATCTTTATGGGAGATGTTGAAGATCTTTCACCATGATTAGAAGATTATATTCCGAGTTTCCAAAGACACTGAACTATTATGATCCTTGTGTGTGTGTTTTTGTTATGTACTAAGTATTCTGCGAAAGTAATGTAATGTCCATGTACATCAGGCTTTGGGTCTCTACAATCATCACCAAATTCATCAAAATAAATCAATACCAAAATTCATATGAAATGAAATTATAAAATTATAAACCACTATAAAACATAAATTATACTTCACAAAAGTTTTCAAAAAATTTTAACTGTTAATCTACAAAATATAATCGACACCACCATCAGAAAACTAACAATTTAATTTAATATCATTAGATTATTTAAATAAAATATAAATAACTAATGTATTTTTTTATAAATTATTTAAAATAATTATTATAAAATATATTAGGTATGTAAATGGTTATAAAATTGGTAAATGAGATATTTATACTATTATTACCAAAGGTTATAAAATATTTAGTGACGAGGGATTAAAATGCAATATTTTTTGTTTCACTAAGATATGGTACTTATTCCAAACATGATCCATTTTTGTTGTGTATTTATTTTTTTGAAATTATTTAATAATCATTTTTCATAAAAAAAATATTGGATTTAAATGTACAACCAATGACATACATTTCATGGGATTTTAAGTTGAATGATAATAATATTGTAAGGGTTTTTCTTAACTCAATTATCATTCATTGAGTTATGATTGTTCTTATTGAGCATTATTCATACAAGAGGGGTATTTTTTCCCAAAGAATATGTTATTTTTAAATTTGAATTTTTTTCACGTGATTTAATGTTCCTTAATGAATTCATTCTTCCAATTATTTTTATTGAACTGTTAATAAGTTGATAATATATTTTGTTAAATAAAACATCATTTCTTAGGGTTGTAATACTACATCATGAACCTCATTATTCATAGTCACAAAAATTCATCAATTTACTATTTAATATGTTATTACCTCTTCCTTCCTATGGGAATGAGAAAATTTTAATTTAAATAATCTTCATTGATTATTTATCTTCTAATAAAAGTATAAAAAATTAAGAATAATTTCTCTCCATTCGTAATGTTATTTTTCTTCCATGTCAAGATTTTTTCTTCCCACTAATATTATCCATTATATTTTTAAATTTAAATTATTATTTTCCTATTTTAATGTTTTTTTCATTTTATGATAATTTTTTTAATAAAGGTATATGAAATATGAAAACTCTTTTCCACCCATTCCTAATAAAATATTTTATCATCCACCCCACATTCCTTCTTGATAACCTTTATATAATTTCAAGGATATATTATAGAAGTTTTTTAATGATTTTTTTCAAATGTTTTCACATAACATTTTAAAAATTAATTTTGACTGAGATCCATAACGTTTTCATTTAAAACAATATAAATTACATTTACCAAAATCTCTTACTGTTTCTCTATAATTTTCCTCTTTTTACAAAAGGATTCATTTCCAAGGAAATTTTTTTTATTGATAAACCAATTAATGTTTTTATAAAATAATCATTTCGTTTTACATGATTTTGTGTATCAGCCACTTAGATTCTTGAGGTCAATTTTAGAAATACCATATGAAAATATTTCAAATCCTACTTTTCTTTTAATGGGTTATTTAATATGTGATGAATGATTTTCTTTAAGTGGAACATATTTGAATGTATTATTAATGTGTGTATTCCTATATATCCCTTTAATTCATTGGATATGGTTTTTTATATATTAAGATAATAAATCATAGTCATACTTTTATTTTTTATAACACATTGGGTGAGCCTTCTTGGATTGCAATGAAAACCTAAATGGTGAGAATTATTTCATTATGATCTCAACATCAATGGAGATCCTTCTTGGATATTTATACAATATAATGATTGTAGGTGTTTATTTTTTGTGTGATTTCACTAATACAGTTCACCCATATGTAATCGAATTGGAGGACCACATAGCCTCAAACACACATCCCAGCATGATAGAGGAATGCAACGCAATGTGTGGGTATAATGTTGGTACTTTGGTGAGACTACACACTCTGTATTAAATATATTTGAAATAAATAAAATTAAAAACATCGTGATAATAGTAAATTGACTACTTATAAAGTTCCAATAATAACTAACCATGAATTAATTAAAGATGAAAAATTTAGAAGGATGTCTATATATATAATAGGTAATACACATAAGACAAGACTAAGAGAAAATAAAATAAATAATTTTAACAAACATCTATATAATATCTATGTGTTTTCATAGAAAAAAATACATATTCAATATCCTAGCATATGAAATGAAAAAAAATAGCATCAACCAATTTCATCCCTTACATCTATAATATCTTATTGGTTATTAACCTATAGCTTGAATAGGGAGTGAGTTAAACTCAGTAGACCACCACCAATTACCTATAATTAATTTCAAGTAAGTGATTAAAAAACATATTCGGGTGAAGTATATTAATAACAAATATGTATAGTGAATAAGGATCAAGAAATACCACATACTTCAGCCTTAGCCGGATGTCTCTAATCATGTGATCCATTAAGAGGTCTTAGGACCCATGACATGTAGCCTCAAAATCCAGGAGAAAGAAATGAATTTGATTCCATAGAATTAGTTCAAGAATTACCACCCAAAGGAAACATACATATACAGGGAATTCTCCCCTTAACTATAGGGTTGATACTTGTGAGCCATCCCATAGTGATCAAGACATTATGTATATATATTTATAGATTCTGATAGATAAGAAGTTAGTATTCCAATTTCAAAAAAAAATATTATCCAAACCCAAGGAGCATGTCCTCATAAATTTTATTAAGGGGATTGATTGGGATCCAATGTTTTAATGCAAGGCATTTAATTTTTGAGGACATCATGAAAAAAGTGAAATCTCATCCTTGGACTTCTAATGTTTATTTTAGTTCTAGGTGAATCCAAGATGGAAGGCTAATTCATTCACGAATATAATACATTTACTGAATACAAGGAATGTACAACCTTGAAACTCACTTAAATTAATATCTTATAATCCATTGGGTTCAATGTATTCATTAAAATATAGAATCCATGTAATACCTATTGAATTTATTACATTAAATTTTATCCTAAACTTTAATAGAACATCGTATTAAGACATTAAATAAAACTGAGAAAAAGTAAAGAAAGTAGTTTACTAGGGCATAAGGCCATGTCCTTTGGAATGTATTCTAGGATATTTTCCCCTATTTATTAATAAATATAATTAAATTTAATATCATGTAGAATAATTCTAATTAGTTCATACAATATGTAATGATCAATAGTACATTTTTATGAAATATATTTATATAATGTAATCATGTTACATCCACAAGGTTATTACGTAATTTATTTTGTCATGGATATTTTCTTATTAGCATCACACTAGATAATTTATATAATTCGGTGTTACCTTAAAAAATTATGCAATGGCCTTTGTAACTTGATTTTTGTCATCATATTTATTGAATATTTTGTTAATTGATTCATTCTTGCTCTAAGGGATAGTAATTCATTATCTCATAATCAAGTTAGCAACCAATTAATAAAATTATGTTCCATTTCATGATGAGGGATTACCACATACAGAAACAAAGGCTAGCAAATTTCAAACCAAAACTAGTTTATAATACAAGTAATCAAGAACAAAAGAAATTTTTTAATTTATCATAGTTTCTTTCACCCATGTGAATTATTTATGGTATTCACATAATTAATATGCTCTTAGAGACTAGACTAAGGACACCAAGGGTGTTTTTAACTACCTATTTAGGTGATGACACCCCAAGAGTCACCACTTCATCTACCGAAATGGATCATGACATGACACTATTTGGGTGGCTTATTCGGTCTAAGTATCCTCTTTAGACCGAACATGGTCCATTGAACAAACAAATATAATTAATTTATCCCATTTTTTAATTTTAGGTCATTATTGTCACGAACCAGGCCGGGTCGCCATCCGACCCAGCACCTGACCCGGTCCGAGACATGGCCCGAAGGGCGTTCCCGATCCCCACGGGCTGGCACAAGTGCCCGAGTATCAAAACTAACACATGGGAACGATTTACCCGAAATAGTAAACACAAAACAATTGAAAAGGTAAATAAAACTGAAACTGAAACAGACAATCAAACTGGACTTTACACAAAATCAATTTTAAAGATGTACAAATTGAACCAACATAAAAAAAAGGTAACGTCAACGAAAGAAACTAAAACTCTAACTCAAACCTCAAAGCAACAAGAGAGGTGCGACATCCACATGTCACAAGCATCATTCTGCACGACATGACCATCAACGAGAAACCACCATCACTGAGTGTGATGCCTCAACCTGGAATACAAAGAAAACAGGCCCTACATACACCCAAAGGTGTACGTAGGGTGTGAGCAAAGAGCCCAGTAGGACGTCACCCAATAAAAAGGTTCCACGCATAATTATTAGATGAAAAATACCTTTGCAATATTAGCTAAAGAAAAGAAATAAAAACTTGAATAGTTTAAAAGAAGACAAAATTAAAGAAAACAGTTTCAAATGGAACAACATAAATTAAAACACACACACCCTTACTTATTAAAATAACCAAAGTGTCTCTCCGACGAGCGTAAAGTAACTAATGAGCACTAACATGGGAGAGGCTGCATGGGTGTTAGCTAGCTTGGGTCCCTAGAGCTTCGTATCTCGGTGAAATGTGGCTTAGAAGGCCACGACCCTCAGAAAACGTGGCTTAGAAGGCCACGACCCTCAGAAAACGTGGCTTAGAAGGCCACGACCCTCAGAAAAGCATATGTTTAGTTAGTGTTGAAATCGTTAGTCCTTCCAGTGAAACCAGGTTGAGTCACCTCCGGAACACTAGCGCACTAGTCTAGTCCACCCTCCTAGCTACCCGGGCTTCCCAGTTTGTGCTCAAACAAGTTTCAAGTTAATGTCACATGTCGCACTAATACATAAACTCCAAACAGGGTACTTACACACGCAAAAACATATTTTGAACACCCAAAACCACTTTTAAAACCATACGCACATCAAAATATTTTCAAAACATAATCTGCATAGGTTACATACTAAATTAGACCAATTTCCGCAATAAAAAAAACATATCATTAAAAAAACCACCACTCACACATATAAATATCATTTTGAAATAAGACGAACATTAAAACAATATTTTTTTTCAAAAGGTTTCACACCATGGTCATGATTGAATAAACCATTACAAAAGCTCATAAAACAATATCACATGGCTTTACACACACTAAAGTAATCATTTCCACATTCAAAACACATTCTAACATCGGCCGCACTCAAATACCATTTTAAGGTGTGACCTGCACCACACTAATAGTTTGATGGAAGACCTTACACCATATGTAAAACACCTTTTCACAAATAACCTAATTAAATAAGCCAAAAATAAAAGTATACAAAATAGTTTAAAAGAAATCACTTGGCATTGCCGACTAAACCCGCACCAAAACTTCTTTGTCAACCAGACACACACTAGGCCATGAAAAACATATATTTCGCACCACTTAAACAAATCAATAATCTAACTGCAACAATAAAAAAACACTAGCAACTAAATTGACATGAGTATTTAAGCAGAAAGAACACACATATAATAGACATGCTATTAAACAGTTCAAATGCATCTCAAACATCAAATAAAAACAACTTCGCATTAAACAAATCAACTAAATGATATACTAAACAAACTAAACTTGCAAATTAATTTATCAAATAATAACTTAGGCGTGGAACCTTTTTATTGGGCGACGTCCTACCAGGCTCTTTTCTCACACCCTACGTACACCTTTGGGTGTATGTAGGGCCTGTTTTCTTTGTATTCCAGGTTGAGGCATCGTGCTCAGTGATGGTGGTTGGTCGTTGATGGTCTTGTCATGTAGGATGGCGCTTGTGACATGTGGATGTCACACCTCTCTTGTTGCTTTGAGGTTTGAGTTAGAGTTTTAGTATCTTTCGTTGACATTACCTTTTTTTATGTTGGTTCAAGTTGTAAATCTTTAAAATTGATTTTGTGTAAAGTCCAGTTTGATTGTCTGTTTCAGTTTCAGTTTTTTTACCTTGTCAATTGTTTTGTGTTTACTATTTCGGGTAAATCGTTCCCATGTGTTAGTTTTGATACCCGAGAACTTGTGCCAGCCCGTGGGGATCGGGAACGCCCTTCGGGCCATGTCGCGGACCGGGTCGGGTGCCAGGTCGGATGGCGACCCGGCCTGGTTCGTGACAAAATGGTATCAGTGGTGGTACCCAACCTTAAGTGCGGTGCACTTCCTGGGTTGAGATGTAGGGCCCACAACGAGGGCGTTGTGCCCTAAAGGGGGGGTGATTGTAACATCCCCAAATAATAAAGGTTTAAATGACTAAATGATATGACTCATGTCAACAAGGTGCACCTTCCTTTTCGGGAGCCTGTCTGATTAGAACTCCATAGTTAAGCGTGCTTGGCCTGGAGTAGTGATCAGGACGGGTGACCTTCTGGGAAGTTTCCCAGGGTGTGTGTGAGTGAGGACAAAGCACACTGGAAAGGACATGTGTTGGCCTATGAGGACTGTCATTAGTCAGATGACCCGTTCGGGCATGTGGGTGGACCCTGGGGTGGGCCCCACGTGTCTGCGGGGCAACTGGTGGTACTTGGTGGGCCAGGACCCGACGACCATGTTAAGGCAGGGTGTCTGTGCTGCCTCCGGGACCCAGTTGTCACATTTGGTTTCAGAGGGCAAGGTTTTCTCTCTTGGATCGTTTTCTTTCAGGATAGAGTCATGGTATACTTGAGTTAAGGTTGTCGGGACTCGATGTCCTGGCTGCGAGTAAGGTGCCTGGCCAGCACACCTCATGGCGGGACTCAAGTTACCAAAGTATGTTGAGGTTTGTCTGAGTTTTTGGTCCTTGTGGATAATTTTGTGTAAGGAAATGAAATGGGGTGAAGTCAGTGGTCCTAGTGAGCTCGTAGGGTCTGGAAAGCCATGTGGAGCCGGGGACACTGTCCTAGAATACCCTCTGTGGCGGTGGTGTAACTGGCGTATGGCCGCCAACCATACATTCCAGTCACCTGCTGACATAAGTTTTCTCTTGCAGCGTTTCTCGTCTCTTTTTTTTCGATTTGTGGAAATTTGGTTTTTAAGAAAAAATGTTTTGGTCTTGAAAAATGTTTTCAAATGAAATGCTTTAAAAAGAAAATGAGGTATGAGGTTTGAAAGGTGTGGGTTGAATGTTTTGGTTTTGAAAAAAAGGGTTTGGTTTTGATCCTTGGCGCTCTCATGGGAAACCACATGCATGATTGTATGCGAAAAGGGAAATGGTTAATGGAACGAGCGGCTGAGTGCCTGGATGGACATGAGGTGCGTGTCAGTGCGGCACGAGAACATGCATGTGCGAGGCTCATGGGACGCCATTAGTGTTTGTGCAACCCACTGGGTTTTCTTATTTTCAAAATGTTTTGTTAAAGGAAAGAAAAAATGGTGTTTTAGTAAACGGTGTTTGTGTGGCATGTCCTTGTGTGTTGGAAATGTCAGATGTGAGGCGTTTTGAGCTGAGGATCCTTTCTGAATGATTTGTGTCCTGAGTTTGAATTCTTATTTGTATGTTGGTACGCAAGCGTGTAGCTAGTTAATTAATTTGAAAAGTACATCGGGGAGCCCTTGCAATGGTTCCCCCCTGCACGTTTTCTATTTTCTTGTGGTATGTCTTGACCATCGGACCTATTTGATTGGGTCCACGGTTCTCCTTCCTGGCTCGTGTACGCCCCAATAAAGAGTTAATGTGCGAATGACGTGCGGCCACCGGTAATTCTCCGTTGGCCAACCCTCCAGTTGATTAAAGTAAGGACTCTCCCTTTTTGGTGGCAGTGCTATGTCAATCTCTTTTCCATCTTGGTTAAGTAGGTCCTCTCGCAGCAGAATGATATATGCGAGGGAAACTAAAGGGAGTTTCGGTCACTTTGAGTGTCTCGACCTGTTTGGTATGAAGTTTGACGTCATCATGTTTGAAGATTACCCCTAGAAACGGTAAAAGGAAATCTAGCAGGGAAGGGTGAAGGCGGTTCAGAATTTTCAGTGTTGACCAGTGTCTTGAAGGTATTTGTAGTATTTACATCGGATACAGGGGTCATTTTTGGTGACGTCTTGCAGTGGATGGTCCCTTTGGTAGTCAACGGTGGTTTGGAAGTGGTAGAGGAGACTCCAGTGGGAAAGAGGTGGAAGCGACCCTAAGTTGTTGGTGCGGTCTATCATTCTGAATAACCTCTGGTCTTGGTTTGTTTCATTTAAGAAAAGGTTTGTGTTAGGCTACTAGTTGGCAGACCTAGTCGTATGAGGCTGCTATGGTTGTTTGTAGGAATCACGTGTTGTTCAAGATGCGGTTTAAAGTCTTTCTCAGCGTAATGCCTCTCTCGATGGTAATGACCGTGCTCTGTGATGATTTGTGGTGTCGTATTATCACCCAGTGTGACAAAGGGTGATGCAAATTCACCATTAAGCTCTTTTGTTGGTGAATGTACCATGTATGATCAATGAGATGTCGTAGTATGTTGTGTTTGCTGGTGTTGTCTCGGTTGAAGTGTGGTTGCGTGTGACACCAAAAGGAGAACCTCCGTTCGGGAGTCTTCGACACCTGACTGCGAGGCGGGAGATGCTTCAAACATCAGGGCTCCAGCCATAGGCCATGGAGTGAAGCTGTCACGTGGTCAGGAACCCCAGGAGTGTACAGGACCCCAACCTGATTTCTGTCGTCAGTGTTGAAGGTGAAGGAAGGTTAAATTGTTCTCTATGGTTGTTTCATTTCGAACAAACATTCTGGTTGCGTAAGGTTTCAGTTACTATGAGGAGGCATGTCCTCCTCGATGCCTTAAAGTCTTGGGGGTAGCGTTCCACTAGATGTAATCTCTTTAGTGGTCCTGATGAGATATGTTGGCTAAGTCGGTCTCAATGTTTGAATAGTGCTCATCCAGGGACGTGAAGATGTTGGTTTGTCTTGGGTCATGATTTTGACGCCCCGGCAGTCGGGCCCCTACCTCCCCGCCCCTTGTGGTGGGGTGTTTGGTCACCATCAAGTTTTTTTTCAAAGTTCTGTATCCTCTATTTGTTCTAATGGTAGTGAGACACAAGACGGGTCTCACACAAAGGTCTCTGGAATAAATCGGTGTTGTCCTTTCCTTAGTTGTGGGCAATCCACCCGGACCTCCCCATGTTGGTTTTATAGTCTCGTCTTGGGCGTTAGTATGTTCTTAATGGTAGGGAGACCCACATTGGGTCTCGCACAAATGTCTCGAGAATGAATTGGTGCTAGACTTTTCTTTAATGGTAGGGAGTCTGCTCGAACCTCCCCGTGTCAGTCTTCCAGTCTCGTCTCTAGCGTCAGTGAGTTCCAAATGGTGGCGAGCCCCTCAGGCCTCTCCATGTTGATCTATTTCTTCTATTTTTAAATATCGATTGGTGATAAGTGATAAGAGTGTTCCGTTGACATGGTTTGACCTTGTTGTTTTTTTTTCAAGCCAAATGGTGTGGTTTTCGTTTAGTAATGTTTGAGATGTTTCAGCTTGTGAAGTTGGTTTCCGTGGGTGAGAGTGTTCCCTTCCTCAGTAAGTCAACTGGAGGCATTCTAGCTCTTTGGGGTAGGCGACACATATCAGAAAGTCTTTATATTTGTTTCTCAAAGTTTTCTTTGAGTCACTTTCTCTGAGAACGATACTTTTTCCTCTCTTTGCTTGGTGTTTGTGGGAATCCCCTTTGAACCTTAAGAGAGTGTGGTTTTCTACTTTAGGGTTTGGTTTTAGTTTGTGAATTTCCAAGGACAGAAAGATTTATGGTGGGGAGAATTGTCACACCCGTCATTTCTAATTTATTTATGTTATTAATTTTTCTTTTCATTAGGTATTTTGGTTCCAAACCTGACGTAAGTTTTCGAGTTCTTTATGTTTTGGTCTTGTTTGCGTCCAGCGCAATGCAGTCGAAGTCGTGCGGCCTCACATGGGCCACTGCGCGACCCCGCCCTGGTCACCCCATGCCTTACTGATGTTAAATCGTTGAAAGAAAATGATTTAGGAATGGTTTCAATAACAAAAAGAAATAATATCAATGTCACTTTAGAATATCATTATTATTATCTTGGATAATAATTTAATTGAGTGCATTATTTTTATTGATAGAATTTCATTAAGTTTATCATTTTATTGTTTATTATTTAGATTATTAGGTATGTTATTATGTTGTTGTTATTATTATTATTATTATTATTATTAATTTTTATGAGTGTTTTGGGCTTTGCGTCACCGGATGCACGAGTAGGGTGCGATTTTGAGACCGCACGGTCTGACCGGCTTTGAAAATGATTAATAATGGGATGATGAAATAATAATGAATAATCAAACAGGAAAGAAAATAGATTTTTAATAAACTTTCAGTAATTGTTTTAATGTTAATGGTATGAGTGTTGCTTGAGAGTAATAATAATACAATTATTAATAGTGTTAAGGATATAAAAATTTATCAAGATTTTATTATCTTTGTAATAATATTTATTATAGTTAATATTATGTAGTGCTAGTAATTTCTTTTTCTATTTTACTTAATTTATTTTATTTATTTCATTACTTGGTTTTTTTATCTTCCTTTTTTCTTAGGGTTCGGTCAACCCCTCTTCCCTCTCCCCACGTAGGTCACGCCTCCTCCCCTTTTTCCCCTTCCCGCCGCGACCCTCTCTCCCATGGCCAGCCGTTTTTTTCTCTTTCTTCCCCTCACTTCATGCCGCGCCAACGCCTCCCTACATCACTGCCGGTCCTGGCTCCCCTTGGCCGATCCTTGTCCGATGACAGCAGCCTGCACCGCACCTCCCCATCGCCAGTCGCAACTCCCTTCCCTTTCCCCTGTGCTACGCCGCCCGACTAGCCAATCGGCATCGGCCGCACCCCCTCGACCATCCCCTGCTTTCCCCATCTCGTGCGGCCTTCATCCTCCCACTCCCCTCTCCTGATCCGTCTGGCTTGTTCCAGCACCCCGCACCCCCCGGTGATGTCTTCTTCTACTTGTTTTTTTCTTTTCTTATGCGTTTGGTCATTTTTTTTCTCTCTTGCTTTCCAGCGGGTATATGTTCTAATTTTGGGGTTTTGGTGATTTTGACTCCCTATTATGTTTTCGGTAGGGCGTTGGATAGTGTCGTGTTGGTTCATCGCCGACACCCGAGGGCTTTGGTCGTTGCATTGTGATTTCGGTCCGTCTCGATTCGTCGGTCACCGTTTGAGGTGAGGATTCTCTTATTTACTTGTTTGATTTGGTTTGTTTTGATTCAATTGATTTAATAATTTGTTTTTATTGGTCGCATTTGACCCCTTGTGATGCGATTGTCATGCGATGGGAGTTTTGCGCCAATTCTGAAGAGTTTCTACACACCGGTAGGTGGGGTTCCTGGCCCACCAAGTACCACCAGTTGCCCCGCAGACACGTGGGGCCCACCCCAGGGTCCACCCACATGCCCGAACAGGTCATCTCACTAATGACAGTTCTCACTGGCCAACACATGTCCTTTCCAGTGTGCTTTGTCCTCACTCACACACACCCTGGGAAACTTCCCAGAAGGTCACCCATCCTGATCACTACTCCATGCCAAGCACGCTTAACTATGGAGTTCTAAACAGACAAGATCCCGAAAAGGAAGGTGCACCTTGTTGACATGAGTCATATCATTTAGTCATTTAACCCTTTATTATTTGGGGATGTTACAATCACCCCCCCTTTAGGGAACAACGCCCTCGTTGTGGGCCCTACATCTCAACCCAGGCAGTGCACCGCACTTAAGGCTGGGTACCACCTCTGATACCAAATGTGACAACCGGGCCCTGATGACAGCACACCCACCCCACCTTAACATGGCCGTCAGGTCCTGGCCCACCAGGAACCACCTACCGGTGTGTAGAAACTATTCTAAATTGGCGCAAAACTCCCATCGCATGACAATCGCATCACAAGGGGTCTAATGCAACCAATAAAAACAAATTATTAAATCAATTGAATCAAAACAAACCAAATCAAACAAGGCAATAAGAGAATCCTCACCTCAAACGGTGGCCAACGAACCGAGACGGACCAATATCACAAGGCAGCGACCAAAGCCCTCGGGTGTCGGCGACGAACCAACACGACACTATCCAACGCCCTACCGAAAACATAATAGGGAGTCAAAATCACCAAAACCCCAAAATTAGAACATATACCCGCTGGAAAGCAAGAGAGAAAAAAAACAACCAAATGCATCAGAAAAGAAAAAAAAAGTAGATGAAGACATCACCGGGGGGGGGGGGTGCGGGGTGCCGGAACAAGCCGGACGGATCAGGAGAGGGGAGTGGGAGGATGAAGGCCGCGCGAGCTGGGGAAGGCAGGGGATGGTTGAGTGGGGTGCGGCTGATGCCGATTGGCTGGTCGGGCGGCGTAGCACAGGGGAAAGGGAAGGGAGATGTGACTGGCGATGGGGAGGTGCGGCGCGGGCTGGTGTCGTCGGACAAGGATCGGCCAAGGGGAGCCAGGACCGGCGGTGATATAGGGTGGTGCCGGCGCGACATGAAGTGAGGGGAAGGAAGAGGAAAAAACGGCTGGCCATGGGAGAGCGGGTTGCGACGGGAAGGGGAAAACGGGGAGGAGGCGTGACCTACGTGGGGAGAGGGAAGAGGGGTTGGCCGAACCCTAAGCAAAAAGGAAGATAAAAAAACAAAGTAATGAAATAAATAAAATAAAATAAGTAAAATAGAAAAAGAAATTACTAGCACTACACAATATTAACTATAATAAATATTATTACAAAGATAATAAAAACTTGATAAATTTTTATATCCTTAACACTATTAATAATTGTATTATTATTACTCTCAAGCAACACTCATACCATTAACATTAAAACAATTACTGAAAGTTTATTAAACATCTATTTTTTTCCTGTTTGATTATTCATTATTATTTCATCATCCCATTATTAATCATTTTTAAAGCCGGGCAGACCGCGTGGTCTCAAAATCGCACCCTACCCGTGCATTCGGTGATGCAAAGCCCAAAACACTCATAAAAATTAATAATAATAATAATAATAATAATAATAATAATAACAACATAATAACATACTTAATAATCTAAATAATAAACTATAAAATGATAAACTTAATGAAATGCTATCAATAAAAATAATGCTCTCAATTAAATTATTATCCAAGATAATAATAATGATATTCTAAAGTGACATTGATATTATTTCTTTTTGTTATTGAAACCATTCCTAAATCATTTTCTTTCAACAATTTAACATCAGCAAGGCATGGGGTGACCAGGGTGGGGTTGCGCGGTGGCCCATGTGAGGCCGCACGACTTCGACTGCGTTGCGTTGGACGCAAACAAGACCAAAACATAAAGAACTCAAAAACTTACGTCGGGTTTGGAACCAAACTACCTAATGCAAAGAAAAATTAATAACATAAATAAATTAGAAATGACGGGCGTGACAATTATTAAAGAAATTTGTATTTTCCATAAAATCAAGTTGAAGTATTGGATGATGGAAACATATAACAAGATAAAAAATGTAATTGAGGTCATAAATCTTAGGTTCCAATTATTGAATTTAATCTAGGATTTTTCCAGCATGAATACATGATGCTCATTCCTATATTTTTTTATAAAACTATGAGACTTTAAGGTAAAGGAAACTAGAACTCTTAAACTATTTTTAGGAAGCATCACTCATCCTACAGAACAATAATTATGGGTAAGAATTCAAGAAATTATAGGTGATGATAATAGTTAATAAAATAGGCTGCATTTTTTAAAATAGACACGAGACATTTAGATATTGGAATAAATTGGAAATGGAAACTAATAGAGTTGTTTTCAAACATTTGGGTTACTATCTATATAGAAAAAACTCAATTATAAACATGGTAGGGGGATAAGGATAAAATGTTATGGGGATGGGGATACTAAACAAAAATGGGGAGAAAATTTTGGTTGAAGTATATGAAAAGAATTAATGGGAAAAAGGAAAAACTTCCTTTTTTTACAGTGGCACATAATTTTGCCACATAGTTTACCAAATTGTGAACAAGCTATTCAATCATCACTTCCTCAAGACACCTCCAATAACATAGTTAGGTTCATGGGTTTTCAAACCATGGTCCCACCATGAAATCCATACAATAGAAATCTACATACATCTTCTTGAAAAAAGGTATCATTCTCTTGGTTTATGCAAACTATTCCCCTTACATGGATACCCCACACGGTTGGGTGCATAGTTATTACTCAATTTTTACTAATTGTACCCTCTAGTTTGTAACTCCTAACACCCCAAACATCAATGAAAAATAAATTATGTCTTGTCTGGGAACCTAACAAAACTCTTACACCACATTAATTGAACAAAAAAACATATAAAAGAATCTAATCTCTTGTAATTTCCTCCCAAAACAAGATTCAAATATCAATCCATCCACTGAACAAAAAAGAATTATTCCAATGAATTTTAATATTTTGTATAAAAAATGGGGTCTTATAATATCCACACTATATAACATCTAATATGTGAGCTTCAACCATAAATGAAAATAAACATCAAAATATGCTAAAACTGTAGCCACAATTTAATGATAAAACTATGCTCAAAATCACATCCTAGGGATTAGTTTCAAACTCACCCCTATCAAGAGTTAGAACCATAAATTCTAGGTAGTCAAACTAAAACTAAACATATAGAGAGTATGGATCCTAACAATACCATAATAAAACACATCGTAGTATCTATTTTATAATCTCCCCAATACATTCTCTTAAACTTTCCATATGTAATTAGACGACATAAACCAACTCTAACTGGTTACACTGGATCACTTCCAACCATAATTGGTTCAATTTCCAAACCACCACTACATGAATTAAAAGAAGAATTGGAAAAGCATGTCACATAAAAGTGTGACATGTAGAACAATATTATCTTTGTGTCTACCCCTAAATTATATCCACCATGAACACTTGCTTCCATCCATTAATACATTACAAACCATTAGGTCATGAAACTTGACTTATATATTTATTATTGAATTTTCCACCATTATAACATCAATATTTATTGGTAATAAAATTGGTTTGTTGTAGATGATTATGACAAAACAATGTTTTATAGACCTTAATCTTATTCCATTGATTATATATAACACTAATATAAATATATGAACAATACCCCGTGATTAGAAACTTTCTGATCTGATAATATGATTCCATTATAAGACACCCCTATACACGGATCAATAGGTTTCTTCATCAAGTGAACATAATTAAGACTTGTTAAAATAAGTGTTAGAATAAGAATAAATCCATTATTATAGTGATAAACTTCATAAAACATTCATCAAACAGTTTACTAGTCCATAATTTCTTCCCACCACATGATTTCCTTTTCATCAATCCATGAGAACTACATGGATAGAAATATCTTCCAGTTGCACACTAGCCTATCTATGCACTAATTTCTTCTTTTAAAATATCCCTAACTCAAGATCACTCAAAACCTCTTTATACAGTAGTGTCTCACACAACCCACTTCCTCCACTTATAAATCAATCATGACCATTCATCTAGTCCTGAAAGTTCATACATAAGGTTCATAATTTTAAATGTACTCAACAAACTTATTATAATTACAATAAGCAGTCCTAGATCACCATATTCAATTTTACACTAAAAACCAGTCGAATAACTTTAATATGAACTCTTCATTGGACTTCCATGTTGACAACCAACACTTTATTTAAGTATTAAATCATGTTACCTTAAATTTAAAAGTCACCTCGTAATAATTTAGACTTACTCAATAAAGTCTTAACATGAATCATGGTGTGTTTTTATGATTTCATTCTCAAAAAACCTTATTTCAATTATGTTGTACTGCATGAACTGATCTGCCATCGATATTTCACAAATCCCAGATTTCTTACACATGCTGATCCTAAATAAATTATACAAAATCAGTCTATTCTCTTTACAAATTCATAAATTTAACATCTTATTTTAGACTATAAAAAATTAAATAACTATAACAACCTCCTCTAAAATCCATTCTTAACCTTCATAACAACTTTTTATTTGAATGTGTTCTTTCTCTCTTAAATGAAAATCGTTCCATGATCAATGTGATTCTCCCAAGCATAGAAGTTTTCCTCATCAATATTTTACTAAATGTGGAATCCTATTTCCCATGAAATAATCTCATTCCACCATCGAACATGGTTTATGTATATGTCCTAATACACTCATACCAAGTTACAACATGAAACTCTTGACTTAGCACATGATGAAACCTATTTCATGATGATGATTTCTCCCTTGAATGACATGTAGTGCACTCACCCCCACATGGTATTATCCATATTCTTAATTGAATAACTAGAAATGGTTTGTTGATATATACACATGGGATTCTATTCCCAATCCAAGCTCACACACATTATCACAATGGGATACTAAATCCGTAATTTATCTTATATCAATTATTCCATTGAACCTGATCCTTTACATGGTCATCCCTAAAATTAAAATAAATCAATTGTTATTCATAAAATAGAACAGGGGATACATTTATCATTAAAAAACTCTTATCACTGAGGTTACCACACTCATAGGGTGACCTATTATTGCAACTTACTATAATGTGATAACCCTTTTCCAATAATTCATTGATAAACACTCCAAAATTTGTTACCATGATTGTATCAGTAAAATTATTCAATAATTAAATGATTACCAAATCATCTCATATTACTCATCGACAAAAAATTACTTCAACATACACTATGTATTCGTATTTATACTACATCAGTATTACATCAATGAAATGATCATACCCATTTCATTTGAATCATAGGCCCACCAACACCACACATTCTAAATAATGTACACCATACTGAAAACATCAATCCTAGGGGTTGTAGTGCCAAACATGATTATTTACCCTAGATGATAACTTCTTGAGTTGTACAATGGAAAAATTAAATCCACATTAAAATTTAACTAGCCCACTGTGCCCATTGATTGTAAGAACAATTAATGTCAAGAATATACAATGTACACATCACTAATAAGATTAAACTTTCCACATGACCACCCATATACCCCAGGTTTTGTTTCACAACATAAGAGAACTAAAATATCCCAATCAAAAAATATATATAACTTTACATGCCTAAAAATTGAGTACAAGAATCCACTGATTCTTATTTTCTCCAAGGATACTACTAGAACTTGGCTCCCCCCTCACACATCCTCAGGCATCAAATCTAATTATAGGGTTACAACAAAAAGGAAACAAGGCTCTATTTCCACACCATTGTGTCTAAAACAAAATTCTTCAAGAAAGTCATATATTAAATATCTATGTTCTTATCCAAGGTATCTTCCAATGTAACAAAAAAAATAACTCCTAGACAAAGTTATTTTATCACTTCCCATTTATAAGGTATTATTCAATCCATTTAACCAATTTACCTTTACTATAAGTTAAAAAGATTATTATTAGGATACAAATCTAGATAACATATACAATTAAATACGTTTGGTACTTAGCATAAAATCTAATAATCAATTATTTACTTTTGTTTATCAGGTTGAATCGCTTCCGATGATTTGTCTCAAGTAAAAGAAGTTTAATGTTATAGATAAATATAATGCCACCAAGAATCAATATTGGAAACACAATTTCTTTTTTTTCAAATGATAAAAAAACCAAATACATTTAATATATAAACCACCAATTTGATAATAACTGATGCACATAAAATGATGTAAACCTAGTAAGGTCAAGTCATATTAACCAAGGTTCATTTGTGAAGGCTACCATTCCCATGTTATAAGGTAAATACTCTATAAGTTGTAATTGACATCCCATTTAATTGTAACCCATTAATAGTTAATTAATTAAGGTATTTAATCCACACCATCAAAGGGATTATTTTGTAGACCTATATTGCTATGTTTGACTTATAAGGGTTGAATCAAACATATAAGGATTCAATTATAGGGGGTTCCATTACAAATTTATAAAGGCACAAGACATTTAAATATCAACCATCACACCATATAACTATGATCCATTACAAAAAAACATGGAGTTATTCGAAATAAATTATAATTACATTTACTTTTTAATGATTCTAATTATAGTAAATCCTTTAACAATTTTACAAATATATCATTTCCTTAATTAATTACAAGATTGTGAGATATAATTCCACCATCAATTTATATAGGAATATGCCATTAAAATTTGGAAGACACTTTATTTAACCAACCATATTCCATAACTATAATAAGGAAAACAATCAAACAAGTAATGAATAATTGGAATAAATAAATCTTGCTAGTGGCATGAGAATCCTATGTGATAGAATGATGCATGAACACACACCCCCATGTCATAACATATCATGAACAGAAACCCCATAAATCAGTAACCACAAGAATAATGAGAGACGACTAAAGGTGAAATAAAAATAAACTATTATAATTCAATTCAAGAATAAAAATTACCATTCCTATAAACTTGATCTTCCCCCCATTCATGGGTTATCAATTCTTTATCATGAGTTTTTTTACCAATTTTTTATGTATTCTTAGTCTGTTCTCTTCTATCTTAAAAAAGTAAGACAATGGAAATTTTTTGAATAATACCAGATAATGATTTCCTCGACCTAGTTCACTCATATGTAATCAAATTGGATGGACATGTAGCCTAATGTGAGACTCCATAATCATTATAGATTTTTTACAAGAAGTGACAACCTAATGGTAGTATGGCATGAAGATTATACCCAATGGATTAATAATAAATAAAACAAAAATAAATTAAATGGATAGTAGGTAGATAATTGTATAATGAAAACCTGTATTGTTATAATAAATCTAAACACTCTTGAAGGGATGACACTATATGTACAATTTAGTTAATATATATAAAAATTGATAAACATCCAAAAGGGATACGTGAAAATAAAATAAATAATTAGGTTAATATAACATCTATGGGAATTTTGCGTGTATAATAAGAAAAAACCCACATTCCAAATTCTAGCCCAAGAAAAGTAACAATAAAGAGTCACAGACCAATGTCAGAACATATATCCATGATATCTTCTTGGGTATCATGTGGCAGCCTGAAGACGGTGTGAGTAAAACATCATAGGCTACCACTAACATATTCTAATGAATTATAGTTAGTGAGTATAAAACATAATGTTATATAGTATATTAATAAGAAATAATTAAATATGTTATGGATAAATTAATACCTGATGCTTCATCTTATGCCTTATTCCTCTAATAATGTTACCCATTAAGGGGTTGTATGAGTAATGAAAAGTAACCCATCTGTCTTGAAGAAATAAATGGTGGTGAATTCATAAAAAGAGAATGAGAATTCCTATTAAATAGATCCATACAAATCAAATTAAATCTAAATGGAATCCCTGGTTGGAATCTATAACTTCATCCCATAATGACCAAATAATAGTGTATAGATCTGGAGTATAATTCGAGAGATGAACAATCAATATTTCAATTTGTAAAGGGGATCTAACAAATCCTAGGGGAAAGTCATTAATAATTTGAGGAAAGGGATTAATTGGGTGTGAAGGAGGAAATCCAATTCATTCCATCTCTGATGAAATCAATCCATATCTAGGATCATAACCCAATAATTATAAGGATTTTATAGTTTCTAAGTGAATCTTTTATGCTATGTCCAATGATTCAAAAATATAAAACATTGACTAGAACCAATGTAAGAATACCATTTTATTCACATCAATGAAATTCTTGGAATCCATTGGGATTATACTTGGCACTAAAACATGGAATAAATGGATTATGCATGGAATTATAGAAATTTTATATTGTCCCAATAAATTATGTTACCATGCCTTTAGGATTTAAATAAATGTTGGAAAACTAGTCAGGATATTATTGCACTACGAATTACAGACTTGTATTCAATAATTATTTCTAATATTTTCTCCTTATTTATTAAGCCATATACTATTGTTTCATATCCCTTAAAACTGGTATAATTTGGTGATCAATGATTCAAGGCCCAATATTACATTATTATTCAATTAATTTATGTAATGGTATAATGTTACATCCCCGGGGATATTATATAATTTATTTAGTTTATGTAACTTGTTTCATTACCACCACACTAGATTATTTACTCACTTTTGACTTCCCCTCAAAAATTATTCCTTTCCCAATATTACTTGAGTGAAGTTATCATATTTTATTAAAAATTAATTAATTGATTTTTTCTCTCTCTAATTAATATTAAACCCCTATCAAACAATCACTCTGTAAACTGATTAATCAAATTAATTACAGTTGTTGATGAGGGATTACCGAGTGCTAGAACATAATATAGGAATGTTTAAATATCATTTATCGTGCGTTAAATCAAGTACATAGTCCCCTTTTGATATATTGTATTTCATGTCCCCCATGTGAAATATTTAAGGCCATGGGTCATTATTCACTTAACACACAAGGTTATTGGGAATATACTATGGACACATAGAGTGTTATTTAACTATCTATCTATTCCTTGAAACACCAATAGTTTTATCTCTATATTCCCCGAATGGGTCAATGTAAGCCCACTATAATGGTTTCTTAGTCAATACAAGGGTATTACATGGTTATTACATGGTCCATGGAATGATCCAAACTAAATATTTTAATCCATTTGGTTTTTGTTCCATTTTAGGTTATAAATAAGTTAGAAAATATTTTTACTATAATTATAAATAAGACTAGTATGAGGGTACCATATAATAAGATAACCACCCTAATTGGGTTCATAAATCCAAGATTCAGAATATTGAATTTAATATAGTTTTTTTAGCATAACGAAATGACTCAAATTCCTATATGTTATATAGAATAATGATTATTTATGGGAGAAGTAACTACATCACCTAACCTATTCTAATTAAGATTAACTTATCTTTTTAAGGACCCACTGTTTGATATAGATTGAAAAATAGTACAGGTTAATAATAAACAACTAAAATTATAGTGAATTTTCCTAGACATGAATGAGATAACAAAAATGTACAAGAAATAATAAAATGAAAATGATGGAGTTCTATCCTTGCCTTAGGCCTACCATTACCATAGAAAAAGCTCGATTTTGATAATGCATAAATGAGATCCCTCAAGAAGGGGAAGAAAGAGATAAATGAAATTAAGATGTACTACTAGACCAAAATATGGAGAAATATTCTGGTGAATTATTAAAAATGAATTATGGAAAAAAAGTATCATATTTTTTCTAGGGAACACAGTTTTGGTTGTATGGTTCTCTAAACCATTCACCAATCGTATAGTTAAAACTAACTCCTGAATCACCCTTCTACGGTTTGGAGAATAGTTTTTTTTAAAATATACATATAAACATGTGATCATAACTGTATTCATTTATAAACACCCATATGGTTAGAAGGAACCCTTCACATGGTTCAAGAAATCCATTCCCCTTCAACGACTACCCCCACACGGTTGGTGTGAATAGTTATCCCTAACCATACGCTAACCATAAACCATATGATATAACTCCCAATTCCCCGAAATCCATCTCTGATGCTTCTATGGATTATCCAATCACCCAACAAAAATCCCATCCCCTAAAACATATACAAAAACCACACATTAAGGCATCCAAACTCTTGAAATTCCATCACAAACCCCTAATTTGAAAATCAAATATCCCACCAAATGAAGACTCAATATTCTTATGAAAATTAAATTCCTTTATATAACACAGTTTATTACATTTTATGCTATATTTTCTTGTTATTATATTATTCCATGACATGTCAAATTTTTTACTACATGTTATTATAATTCATAGATAATTTTATTATCTAACTCTATTAGGTTGAGCAACATGTTTCTTTATTTGATATTATATATCCTTATATCATGAATTATGGAAAAAATAATTATTCCCTAGTCATTTTATTAATATATTTATTCAATGCTGATATTTTTCTATATGATTATGATCTTACCCTAGTTGAATCGTTGATATGATTTTCCTTAACTGATCATTTAATATCACTCCATTATAATGTTTATATTCACTTTATTATGAAGATGGTTATAACTGATATGAAACTAAGAAGGGATTATAGTGTGGTTTATTTATATATTAATGTCCACATGTATCATAAAATATGTCACTTATGTAGCTGGTTTTAATGACACTAATCCTCCCATTCTTGGGTTTTTGTGTTTATTTACGAGATGTAATGTTTATCTTAGAATAATGATATAATATAAAGACATGTTTAATATATTTATACTATGTGTGGAGGGAATTAAATGTTTAAATTATGCCATATTAGAACAAGATATGGGTGTGCATGTTTGGGGAACCACCACTTTCATTAGATCATGGATTAGTTATTTTTTATGGTTGTTTAAGATTTTTTGCGGATTTATATTTTAGAAACTTAGTAAACCCCCTAGGATGAGTCTATGTATAAGATAACAACCTAATGTTTTGTGTATGAATTTTACTAGAAATTATACCCCTTTGTGTTTATTATAAATTTCATTCAGTTTTGACACAAATACATGAAGGGTTAATCAATTTAAAGAAGACTAGATCAATATCAACTCAATATTCAATTAGTTCACAATATGTGGGATGAAGATAACACACCTGTATTGAAACTTTAGGGGGATATCATTTGATTGATCACGTTATATTTAAGAATCATTTAGAAGGTTTTTATCACATATTTATTGTATGTTACAAAAAATAATAGAAATATGAACATAAAAAACATAGGATAAATAGAACAAGATATATGTTGATCCAATTTTCCATAGATGAACCAAAAGTATCATTAGTTTAAATAAAGGTTCCATTAGATAAGAAATCATATTTTTGAGTTTTCATATTCATATAATATTTTAAATAGATATTATTTGATATTAACTACACCATTATTGATTTGTAATTGATGTACCTCTCTCTGAATGTGTTATCATAATTACATATTACATTTTTTTATTATTCTTTTTTCATCTTAGTAAATTTCAGTCTCACCTTTTGGACTTTTAGTTAAGTAATTGATTAATGAAAACATTGATGAAAATTAAATGGAAACATGAAAGTGTTTCTAAAGATGTTTAACACTACTATTTAATTATTTTAGACCTTGGAATGATGATGTAAATTCAATAAATAGTTATAAAATGAATATAGGGAGGTTCTAATTGAAGTTCATTTTATAGTTAGATCCTTCTATTCGATGCATTTCCACCATCCAACCAATTATTTTAGGTAAAATAACTCAGGATCTTGTAATTCCACTTGTTAATAGGTGGATAAAACCATCCAACTGGTGGAAGAAGGTGGTACCAAGTGACTCCAAGGTGTCTTACTGAAAATACAGTGGGATCGTCAAGATATCTAAGGTATTCAATCTAGAACAATGAACATGTATTAATTAGAGGTATTAAATTGATGGACTCAGGACCATAATGTTCTAACTCAAAACGAGTCACCAACATCTCATATAATTTTTATAAATAAATACCTTAAAATATTTTGATATCATCAACGTACTTATGCATCATATATTTAGTCAAATGAATGACACTCCTACATCGAATCTCTAATGATCTAAATGTTATCTAAAGTAATATATCTCTAATTGTTATTCAATCTCATTAGATATATTTTTCCTCAACTATATATCACTCATATCAATTGTATAAATATTTTGAAGGATAAGGGTGTATCATTGTAATGGGTTTTCTCTATGAAAATCTTTCTCTTATCAACTCCTTCAACAATAGGTGTAGAATACAATAATTTTTTGGGATAGTTTCATAAGTTATTAAGGAAGTTCAAGTGGGTCCACACAATCAAAACTGTGCGGGGTGATTTTCTTGATTACCAACATTATTAAGGGAGTAATAACATTAACCGCTCATCGCAAAGGGATGATACATTGGGGATGACACTAAGCTATTGAGGAACTCATTTATCAGACCATGTTTTCTCCCCCGTGTAATTTATAACTACTTCATTCATTCATGATATGAAAAATTTCAAAAATTAAGTATTATAATTTCTACATTGCTTAATTGATATATTAATATCGTTGTTAACTTTATAATAAGTAATTTTTTTCCATTTATCTATTTATCAAAATTATCACATTATTTTTTATCATAAAATTTTCATTAGGATTTAAATTAACCATTAACTTCTACATTAATTTTACAAATAAGGGTAATTAATCCACCTTTCCATTTTTCTCTAGAAACCAATTTTTATCACATGAATATTTTAATTTATTTCCAAGATTTTACTCTGAGATTATTTTAAAATTTTATAATCATAATCAATTTCACAGTTTCATATATTTGTAATTGCCTCTAATTTTTACTCACATTCTTCTGATTTCGATGGGTTAGCTTCATTTAATAGAAAATATCATATGTCAACCTTTATTAGTATAATATGTTACCTTTTTTGGAAAATTCTAATGCATGATTATTCTCATAAAAAATGAAAACATAATTAGAAACATGATAAAATTAAATACTTCTCTATTAATGGAAAAGAATTGATTTCTCTATATTATTGTGCTGACAAAAAAAAATTTATTAATGGTTTTTTATGTAAAAAATCCCTTAAAAGGTAAATATTATATGAAGTCACTCATGAAAGAAGAAATATAGCTAAATATACTATATTAGAAATGAATATGAAATATTTATATATATATTATTTGTATCAAAATAAATTCATTACTAGTATGATTACATTTTTTACCAAAATATGAAATAATTGAATGTCACCTAGAGATGATTTGTCTATATTAAATTTTTGTAAAAAAGATACATAAGGTCCTAATAAATTAGGCACCCAAGGTAAATGTTTTATATGAAAGAAAATTCATATAGAAAATAGAGGTCGATGAAATTTGTTGAACTCTAATGAAATGTGAAATAAATATGAATGGAAATGTGAGGAGGCTAATAAAGTTAAATATTATAGAAAACTATCACATTCCAAGCTACTAGTCTTGATTAATATAACGTTAATGTTAAAGAATTTTTTTAACACACCAAGAACATGAAAAAATAATTCAATAAAAAGGTATCCTCCAATCATCCATGGAAGGTTAATAGACAAGTGGAACCTGAAGTGAAATTATTTTATTGCATGTAAATGTGTCACATAAAGCTGAAATACCCCATATGTGAAAAAAAGATTAAAGAAAGGACACATTGTAAGAATGATATCAAATTTAAAACCTGGAATCCTAAAGATTAGTCCTTGAACTCAACATCCTCAACCACTTCAGGTGACTAAAGTGTTATGTTTCATATGACATATATTGATGAAGACTTTAAATTTAGTACCACTATTCCAATTTCCTCCTCCTCCTCTACTTATCTAAATTATATTTCCCAATCAGTCTTCCTATTTTTCCACAATTCACCATATCTATTATGATCTAAAATACAATCCTAATCAATTGGAAAATTGGTTTCTTAAACAGTCATCATTATAAAAAGATATTCACAAGAAATACAAGCATGGACTAAGTGAAAAAGAACATCTCCTTAATCTTTAAGGAAATTGAAGAATTATCCAGTAATATTATGATTCAACCGGTTTTGGATAAGCTTAAATGAACAATAAAAGGATTCAAGAGATCCATTTACAAATTCAATTAAATTAGGGATAACGAAAATACAATTTTGGGGTCTAAAATACAAGGAAAAGAATTTATTTGTCTTGGTTAGTCAAGTTATGATGGAAAATTGAAAAAACAATCAAAAAAAATTTATTTTAAAGGTTACTTTTAAGAAAAATAGTATAATTATTTAAAATTCATAGGAAATTTAATTTATGAATTTTATTTTAAGAATTAGATATATGGGAAACCAAAATAAATTCTTCCTTTATACTATATTTTTAAAATAGAATCATATACTAAACAAATATGGATACCGAAATATTTATTAGACAACATTTGTGAACCCATGTTTATCTATGTACTAGAATAATTGGAATTTTGATTCTCTAGGAAATATTTCTTGGTGGAAAAGAATAAAAAGAAATATAGAACCTAGATAAATGGTTATCAAAAAAACACATATAGAAACCTATTTTAATTTAGTTGAATTGATAAACTATAATTTGGTCACATCACCTTTGGTGATAAAATATTACTTTCTATTACATTCACAATGGAATAAAAATGAATAACAACAAAAAATACAATATATAGTAATTGTTATAATAATTTATAGGTATTATTAAAATATTAAAATCTTTTATACTTAAATGTATGGTATTAAATAACCTTTACTAAATGTACTCATAATTTTATACTTACCGTAGATTCTATCTTTATTTATCAGTAAATCCCCTGATATGATTATCAATATGTATCTTCCTAGCCCTAAATTCCCTCAATTTGATAGGTTAGATTCACTATATCCCTATCCCTAGAATACGTTGATTGTAAGAATTATTGGATGTAAATATAAATGAAATTATTCTGAAGGAAACAAAAATGAAAAGGTCTTATTAGAACTAAAACTATATAAAGTATCGCAATGACTAATAATGAGATATTCACAGAGAGAAACATTTAGAGGACTTGAGTTTAGAAATATAGAAGCTCCATACAATTAAAATTACCGGATATTTATTAAATGAGATCCAATGGTCATATTTTTTTTTCAACGGCCTCAGATAGCTGGTTATTTCCATCTCATAATGCTCTGGAAAAACTGAATGTATAATGTCGTATTGACTAACAAAAATAAAATGACTAAGGTATAAATTAAAATAGAAAAAAATTCTATATATTATAATCATAAACCTAGTTTAGTTTGATATACTTTTTTATTAATTTTAAATATGATAATCCTTATTAGATTTTGTTTTATTATTTCAGTACCAGAATCAGTCTGATGGTTGTGACATTTTTCACTGTGATAGACAAGTAAAAAGTCAAAATTGTGGTCTAATTAATGGTGTTCTTGATTAATCAGAGGCATACTTAATTTGATGATCATATTGAATAATTAAAATCTTATATTCTTAATAAATTATAACTATTTTATTTATGGTAAAGTGTAATGTTTTCGATGAAAACAAACTAAAACACATAGGATATAAAAATATAGTAAACATGTTTTATGAAAGTGTTTCTGATTTTCAAAACTAAAGGAAATGAAAAGTGATAATTAAAACTTATGAATAAATAATAAATAAAATATTATATACTTCAAGACACATTTATATATCATCAATGTGATGCGGTGATAAAAAAATCACGTCACCTTATAGAGGTTGTAGTCCACAAGTACGTATGAATGACATTATCATTTTTCAATGACTGGAATGATGAGATAGTTGATAGAATATAATATTTTCAGAATGATTAATATTTCATTAATATCATATATAATCATTAATTACATCATTATAACTATTCTTCATAGGGAGTGATGCAAAAGGAATTAAAACTGTTTGGGAGACCGTAGTCTGCCGGACAAATGACCGACATTATCATTTCCCATTTTATGGGAGAAAATATGGATATAGGATATTAAATTAAGATAATAAAATCTTAATACATGTATTATATATGTTATAATATTTTTATATAGATAATATATAAATTAATGTAAAGGCTATGTTAAGAACTATACCTCTTCTTTGGAAAACCTACTTTAGTTTACACCTTATGACCACTAAGGTTGTTATTATGGTTAACATAATTTATAGAACATGGGTAAGAATTTTAAGAAACGATTATGGTTGGGATTGAATGGTTAAAATGGATTTTTATGTGTGAGTAAAATAAGAGAGGAGAGTCACTTTTATAATAGTGTAGATGGTCACTCTTAGAATTTCATAAAATATAAAATTAATAAAAATTAATTTTCATGGGAAAAATGATCCTAAATCATTTAATAATAATATATAATGATAATGGTTAGAAATCCTATTATATAATAAAATTTTAAATAATATTATATTATATTATTGCCTTTATCGTTTTTCTTTCACCCCTTGATAACCCATTTGACTCAAACGGTGTTCACAATTTTTTACACATTAGGGATTATAATTGTTATTATAAAAGGAAAGTTAGAACATAACTGGGAAATAGTTTATATTTAAAACCTTATACCAACCACTTTTATAAAAATATTAGATTTAAGAATTTTTAATCTTTTAAAAAAAATGTTAATAATTATAAAATATCATTAATGTCAATTTTGGAACTTTTAATTTAATTTTAATTTAAAAAAAATTATATAAAGATAGAATTGTAATATAGCCCTTAAAACATCCAAAATAAATTATTTTTATATAAAAAATTCATCGAACACAAATATTATGTAAAATAATATTACATTTAATATTTTTAAAATAATTTTTTTCTATTAATTAAATATATATATTGTCAATATTGCATAAGAATTTAAGGTAATTATTTATAAAAAAAATGAAAAATAAATTACAATAATATATATTTAAAATAAAAAATTTGAACCAAACATACCTTCTATTGATCCCTAAGTCAGCGATTTAAAGATATTAAAACAAATAAAATGACATTTTTGACTTCCCATTACATAAAATATTCCAAAGGTCAAAATCCCGACTCAATGAAAAAAGGACATATATCCAATCTCTGGATGATTATGTATGAGATATACACATAAAAAAATTATTCAAATGTTAGGGTAACTATTTAGTCCTTATCATGATACTTTTAACCTTACATACCCGAATTACTCTTATTGAGATGATAAATATTTACCACAATTACTATTCATAATAAAAAAAATAAAATGAATCTATTTTATAAATTTACAAATCTCCATTCCAAAAATTGATTAAATATTTTATAATTTAATTAATTGAACTAAAATGTTTGAATTTAATATTAATCCTTTAAAAAGTGATGGAAATTTATTTTTCTAGAAAAATCATTTTAAAAAATATTTTTTTTCTTAGAAGTACAAGATAAAAATTAAATTAAATGAACATAATAAGATTAAATTTTATAAAAGTGAACTAATTAATTTTTTTTGAAAAAAATTTAAAATAAATTTGTCCTCATACATACTTTTAAAGAATACATTTTTTTAAAAAAAAATCATTATTTTTAAATCAATTTGAAAAATGAATGTTTTGAAAAAAAATCAAAAAAAATCACTGTAATTTAATTTTGATAATATAATTTAAAAAATGGTATATTTTTTGTGAAATTAAATTTCAAAATTTTCCATAATTAATTATATTATTCTCTCATAAAATATAATAAAAAACCATTTTTGAAGAAAAGAAATTTTTGATTAATAAATTAGATTTACTAAAAATTGAGTTCTTATTTATTAATAATTAATAATTAAATTTGTATTGATTTTGACCATAATAAATAATTCGTAATGTGGTTAATACTCTTCCTACCTAAAAATTCAATGACTATTTTTTAACTATCAAATATTATATAATAATATTTTAGGATTTGTTAATACTGAGTGTTGTAAATCTTGTATACTTTCGAAGATTTATTTTTTTTAAACTAATGATATTAAATTATCACCACTTAAAAAAAATTATCTTTAAAATTTGAACTTTATCATGATAAATAATAGATTGATATTTGGAATTACATTTATTGAAATCTAATATTTTAAAAAGGGTTAATAACATTTCCAGTTGAAAAAGGTAAATAGATGTATAAAGGTCATCTATAAGAACTGATACTGGGTTTTCAAACCGAATTACATTAATGGGAACTGAAAATATAACAATGGATTAAAAAGAAAGATATATAAATAGTTATGGAGAGTGATAGAGATCATTGACCATAAAAAGATGAATGATCATGAGAAATTTAATGATCATAAAACCATAAATTAAATATGGGTGATAAAGACCATCAATTCATCAGAAATGAAGGTGATTGGATATCATTTTTGATTGAAGATAATTTTAATATAGTTTAGAAATTAATATACCATCTAACTAAAAATATAAATAAATATACATACTTGAAAAGTATAATTTCAGCCATTAATAAATTTCCACCATAATATCATCTTTTTCCCCAAATAATGATTATTCGGGATTTATTTTTCACTTGTTAAGCACTAGAATCAACTTCCAAATGATCGCACAATCCATAAAAATTATTAAAATATATTCCACTTCTCATTATACATTAACCAAAACCAAAATGGTTAGTAATATGTAACACAATTCCCAAAAAGAATGATTTTTCATATGAATAAATAATACATCAATATCACACATTAAATAATAAAAACAAATTTTCAATATAGATCACTCCATAGATAAATATATTACATAAAAATATTGAAACCCAAAAATAAGAATAATTTAATAACATATTCTCTCAAAAAAAATTATATTTATCTCCAAACAATATTAATCATTATTAATGTATCCTATAAAAAATGTATATTACCTTATCATATAATCTTCATGTTATGGTAATAATTTGAAAAAATAAATAACACTATATCCCAAATAATATAATTAATTAATTTTTTAACTTTGAATTATATACCATAACTTTTAGATTAGATACCCAAAAGTGTAATATCATTTTTTAAAAATAATACTTTATGTTAATCCTTAGGGTTACATATACCTCAACGCAATAAAAACGTCCCAAAATATCATTTGTTACCTTAAAATTTCATAACTAAAACCCTAAAAAGCGGTTTCTATGACATTGAACATATAATAAACCATAAACATATAGACCCATGATAATATACATAACCTCACATAGAAACATCCTAATCTCAAAAATTTTCTAAACCCTACACTTATACCAACTACAACATTCTTGAAGTTTCACTCCTTGATCCAATGATATAAACTTAAACATTAAATACTTGTTATTGAGATGGATAAATTTGACACAATTTTTTCCATAAAAATTGTACAACATAAAAATTAATTATTGTATAACTTATATACACATGGGATTTTTAGGTTTAGAGGTTCATTGAAATAAGGAAAAATATTTCATAACATCTTGGATAAATAGATAACTTGTTCATAAAGATCTTAAATATCTCCCACTAATATTTTCACATCTACTAAAATTATTTGGAATAAAATAACTTAATACATTCAGCACAACCTAGGTAAAAGGTTACATAAGAAAGGTGAGCTCAAATTCTTTATAAGGGTAAACATAAAAATCATTATTCGAATGTCATATGGGATCATAAGATGATAAAAAGGGTATGGTGAAATAACCTAGGTTTATAAGATTAATATAATTGAATTAATACACATAAATAATCCGGTCATCCATCATGAAATGTGGAATAAATATTTAACAATGTCAAGATTCATAAGAATAAATAATCATGATCCATGTGATGTTAATCATGTTCAAAAGAATAATTTATATCCCTTATAATGAATAAAAAACATGTTGTTATGATAGAACATTATATTCATAACCCATGAAATAAATATATAAATAAAATTCAATCTATAAGAGAAACCCCACTATTTAACCCCGGCTTTTTTCCTATAAAGAATAAGAATATTACCTAATTATTTGGAGAACTATTTCAGTAAACCTAACATATAAGCTATATCGGGATCACCCATCATATAAGATGTATCGGGATAACTCATTAATCATGAGCTAAATTATCTTTCAAACATTTATATATGTTTCATTAGTACCAACCTTCTTCATAAATATTTTCCCACTACTATTCATGATTTTTTTTCAAATGTTTAATTTTTGTAGTAATTAAAATCATTAATCATTCATTACTTGATTCATCCATGAAAAAGAAAAGGGTTCCATCTCATTATCATAACCCATCCATTGAAATTTTAAGGATGGTATCATTACAAAATATCCCCATTGTATTTTATGTAACATTAAGGGTTTTTATTTCGATAAATAAAAGTTCCATTAAAATATCCTTTAAAAAGTTTTTGAGAAAAATTACACTTTTGAAATGAAAATCACTATAAAAAAATTACAAAAATATTTAGAAAATACATTTCAATTAAAATAACCAGGGAAAATAATAAATGTATCATAAAATAAAATAGGATAATGATGGTGGAAAAATTCCTTAATGTTGTAAGAATTAAAAATAAACATTATTTTAAACATTTTGTAAATAGTGTATAAAGTGATACATTTTTAGAATGACATGAGGTTTCATTTTTAAAAAAATTAAAATAATATAAAAAATAATATTAAATATCTTTAGGAAATTATTAATTTATTTGAAATAACAATTTTAAAATATTTTTTAAGACATTAATTCCCAAGATAATGATTCCCAATCAAAATGAAAATTCAAGATCAACATCACTTACAAACAAATTTATTGAGTTTAATTTAATCAGTAATGGTGGAAATGGAAATTGAAAATGTAAATAACAATCATATATAGAAGAAAATTAAATATATAAATTTTATAAAAATAACCGAATATTTTTCCTAGTAAGGAACCTTTAACATAAACAATCCTAAAAATAGAAGATATTGTAACATAAAGCCTTTTCCACTTTTGTAACTTTTTCAATTGTAAGGCCCATGAAATGATACATCTCATAAAATATTAAATAACATTTAAATAAGGATATTAATGATATATCATGTAAAATGGGTATTATATACACCATATAAAATAAATTAGATTCATAATAACAAATTATGCCGCACTGAAAGTAAATTGAGATGAAATCCCTTACCTCGAGTCCATAAATGCCATTTATGTCCTTTAAATCATGTATAGTGAATTTATATGAATTATTTTATTTATTAATAACAATTTAAAATTTTAATCACTTATTGTTAAACAATTTTTTTTCATTTATTTTATTACCATATTGAATTTCTTAATCAATTAATTCCATGTTCAGTATTTTGAGGATGTGGGATTCGTAAGTTCTAAAAAACATTTTTGTGTCAACCATGATCAAATGGGTCATTATACGGTAATCTAAAAAATAATAATCATTAAATAAATATTATATATATTATTTTTAATTTTAATAACAACCCTGAATTGATGTTATTGAAAAATGTCTACATCACAATCATGGAGAAAGTAGGTCGTATGTATGGTTGAGTAACATTTCCATTTATCAACGAACATTGTGGAAAAAATGTGACCATTAATTTTTTTTAAATAATTATAAAAATATCATTTATACCATATTATTTATTTAAATAAACTTATATATATATCATCCATGTGATGTGGTAGTGAAAAATGAATATCATCAATTCATGGAGGTGGTAGTCCAGACATACGCATGAAAAATGTTATCATTTTTAATGCATTGAAAGGTGATATAGTAGATTATATATTGTATTTTTAGAAATATGAAAATGTTATTAATATCCTATATAATCATTAATTCCCAAATTATATCTATATGTGAGATGCAGTGATTAAAAATGAATTACGTTGGTTTAAAGGGTGGTTGTCTGCCGTACACACAAATGAAGATTTCATTTCCCTTTGGATTGAAGAGGAGATGGATATAGAAAATTACATTAACATAATAATTGAAAAATACATGGAATATATAGGTGTTATTATTTAATCAATCTTTAGTAACATTTGATGCAGGTACAATAATAAATAACACTAAAATTCTCAGTTAATAACTATACCTATTTTTTGGGAAACCACCATTTCATTACCCCTTAATAACACTAAAGTTGGTATTATACACAAAATAAGTACTCTAGTATGTGGGGTGGGTTTTTATGAAGTGATTTGGTCTTGAATTGGATGATCCAAGATGTTTTTTTGTTTGATTAAAATAGAATGGGTGGTGACCTTTTTTAAGAGTGGAGGGGCACTCTTGGAATTTATTAATATATTGAATTAATATAAATTAATTTTCATAAAGAAAATATAATATAATTAAAATATATGATGATTATGGGTCTAAATACTATCATTCAATAAAATTTAGAAAAGTTTAGATTTTATTTTTATTTATATCTTCTTTTTTCGACTACCCATTAACCCTTTTGACAATTATTTTGATAACAATGTTTTTTACTATTTAGGGGTTAAGATAGTTAATAAAAAAGGAAAATGGGAACATCATAATACCATATTTTATATTTTAAACTATATCTGAATCACATGGATGAATATATGTTTTTTAATAATTTTAAATCATTTTATAAAATATTAGTTATCATAAAATAACATTACTGTTAGTTTTTGAACTATTTATTTAATTATACATTAAAAAAACAAGAAAATATGTAATATAATCCTTAAAAACATCCATATTAAGTTCTTTTTATCTATAAAATTCATATAACAAAAACATTCTTTGAAATTGTATTACTCGTAATATTTTAAAAATCTAATATTTTATTTTTCAATTAATTGAATAAATAATGTGTTAGCCTAGCATAAGCATTTAAGGTAATTATATAACAAATAAAAATTTAAAATATATTACCATAAAAATTATATTTAAAATTAATATTGATAATTGATAATTCATTCTTTTTATCCCAATATTTATGATTTAGTGATAATAAAACAAAGAGAATGACATTTTTACTTTTCATTACATAAAATATTATAAAGGTAAAAAATTATGGTCAAATGGATGAAAGGAAGTATATTCAAACTATGGATGACTATGAATAAGATATAATAGATTAAAAAAAATTTAAATTAAGTGCTAGGGTCATTTTTTAGTCCCTATCATATTATTTTTAACTTTAGTTAAATGATTTGTACTAACTGAGGTGACAAATATTTACTAAGTAACTATTCATAGTGGAAAAAATCAATGGGACCTATAAACAAAATTTTTAACTCCATATTAAAAATATATAATCCATTAATCATGAATCAATTCAGTTAGGTGTAAGAATTTAATTGAAAATTAATCCTGGAAAATGTGTTGAATTTCAGTTTTTCAAAAAAAATGCATTTTTAAGTATAAATCTTTATAACAAATTCAATTATAAAATTTATTATAATAAATATAATTAGATTATATTTAATTATTTGGAACTAATTATATTTTATAATTAATTAAAAATGGAATTTTACATTGAACATTCATTTAATGGAAATATAGTATTCAATAAAAATCATTATTTTTCACTATTCTTTAAAAAAATCAATTTTTCCAAAAAAACACATAAAATTAACTCTAATATAATTTGGGAATACTGAATTGAAAAATGATATAACTTTTTTTATCAAATATCAATTATTATATTTCTATAAAATAATTATCTTATTCACTGATAAGAATAAATAAAAAACAAATTTTGAAGGAAGCATATTTTTGAGGAACAAATTGACTTTAATAAAAACTCTGTTCTTATTTCATAAGAATTAATGAATAATTATTTTCTAATTGGATCAAATATATATATTTCATATTTTTTACAACTATTCATACACACCAGTTAAACTACAAGATTATAGTGGCCATATTTAAATCATAATATTTTAGGGTTTCTTTAAGCTTGATGTTGTGTAAGTTGTACGCTATCAAACATAGATTTAAAAAAACCATGATATTAAAAATATCTTACAATATATTAAATCTATTTTATAATGATTTTAAAATACAATTTTTAATGTTTTTTTGATGATTTTTGTTGGGAAAAAACCACCTTGTTTCGAAAAATTGATTTTTCAAAATCGGGTTTTCAAATTAAAAAAATCTCATTAATGTTTATAAAACTCCACTAAAACATTGTTTTAATGATTATAAAATATTATTTTATCAAATTGTTACAAAATGGGAAAATATTACTCATATACTTTTCTAAAACAAGTCATAAATGACATGTTGTTTTTCTATGTTTACATTGATGATGCGACTTTCAATTCATCCAATGAAACTATTTGTTTTCAATTTATCGTAATTAATTAAATTTGAATTTGAAATTAGTTTAATGGTTGAATAAAAATTAATTATCATTTATCAAATTTTACAAAAAATTAATGGGGTTTTTCTAAACTAAGGAAAATACACTAATTAACTCGTAGAATGTTTTATAATGGATCATGCTATGAAAATTTGAACACCCATGAGTGAAAATTTTATAATAACATTAGATGAAGCCAATATTCCATTAGACAATAAGATTTATAAAATTATGATTGGTAGTCTACTTTATCTTACTGTGGCATATCCTGTAATCCTTTTCAATTTTTTTTATTGTGATCATTTTTAATAAAATATAAAACAATTTGATCTCAAATATACTAAAATGGATTTTTTTTCATTCTAAATGTAACTACAAATATTGGGTTTTTAATCCAAATAGCACATCTTCTGAATTATTTTGTTTTAGAAAACTTATTTTGGGGGTTACAAGTAGATATGAAATGTATTTGGGGGGATTTTCACCTTCTTAGAAAATCTCTGGTCTTATGAAATATAAATAAGGAAAACTATGTTTCGCTTTCAATAACTAAAGTAGATTACATAGTAATTGGGAGTTTTTTATGGCCAAATAATATTACTAAAAACAACAATATATCCTATAAACTAAACTTACATATTTCCATAACTCAATTATATGTGATAATACTAGTTCCATAAATATCTCTAAAATTCATATATAATACTCTTTCATTAAATAGAATTTCTACATAAACCATTTCCTTCGAGATTACTTACAAAAGTTTGATATATTATTGGAATTTACTAGGACAAATATTAAACTAGTATATATTTTTCTTTATCATATATCTCTTGATCATTTATATTTCATTAAATGTAAGTTAGAATGGTATGATTGTAAAACATTACATTTTATCCTTGATATATGGAGTTATATTTAAAAAAGTCATGATTTGGATTCCAAATCTATTTCACTATCTTTTTAAAATCATTAGATTGATGATTTTTTTTTCATTATTTTCCGTTTTCTCTCATCGATATGATATCTATATAACGATTCAGAATTCATTTCTGGGGAGACTTCTTTTATTACATATGAAATATTCCATTAGAGAGTTTATTTTTCAAGTTACCTTTCGAAAATAAAGAAACGTTTCCCTTAAAATCATATATTTTTTTGAAATAAGTAATTTTTATCAATTTTATACTAATTTAAAATAATTTTTTTTCAAACATTGAAAAAAAACTAATTTCTGTTTTAAATATTTTTTTAAATTTTTTTTAAAGAAAAATAATATTATTAATTTTAAAAATTTTAAAATTATTTATCTTCGTTGAATGAAAAATAATGATTGGTAGATTTTTTATTATACTTGTCACCTTAACAGTGTCATTTTAAATTTGTTACTTCCAAATACAATTAGAAGAAATATTATGAGGCACATTTTCATATTTAAAGAAACTCCATGATTTTTTTATTCGAATGAAATATTTAATAAAGGGAGGTAAAAAATTCATTGAGGAATGGATCATGTTAGCAAAGGTGTGCACAAATTTCCCCTTTTATGTCCCTATTTTTTTTCACGTTTTCTTATATCCTATTTTGAATTCAACCTCTAAATATATATTTTTAAATAAAAAAATATATCTTTAAAACATATCTCTATCGCTAATTAAATTATTAAATGTTAGATTTTGGATGTTAAGTGGTGTTTCAAATTTCCATTTTAAAATTTAGTTTAATTATATTTTCTTAATTTTGAAACATTATATTTTATGTTATCTCTATTTGGTGGTTTTAAAATCTCTCATTTTATTTTATTTAGTTATTACATTTTAATTTTTTTTCTCCCCAGTCATTCTTTTCTTGATATTTAGAGGGGGGTGAAATTTGGGACTTAAAAGTAGGAGAATATATTAATCATTAAGAATTACGTAGATATTTATTAAAATGGGGAAGAAATTTATTTTTACGTATTTTTTATTGAAATTATTTTTTATTTTTTCTATTTTATAATTATTTCAGAAAGGTGGAGTTAATTTTTTATAGTTTTTTAAGGATGTTATGTTTAATTAATTTTGATAATATTGAAAATATTTTTTGAATATATTATATAAACAGATATCTTGAATACATTATTATATCATTCATTACTGAACTATATTTAAAATTCCATTTTATATTAAGTGTTTTAGACCGTCCTAAAGGGGGATATTTTTATACCTCTTTCTATCTATAAAAGTTTATTCTGGATCACACATAGTCTTTAATATTTCTAACATTTTATTCGATTGAATTCTAGTCTCACCTTTTTTTTATGTCATTGATGTACTAAATGAATATATTAAAGTCTATTCAAAAGAAACATGATTGTATTTCTAAAGTCTTGGAAAAATATTTTTTCATGAATTAATAAAATTTAATGAAATTATATGTTCAATAAAAGTGAATGGAAGCAAGAAAGTGAGGGTCTTTTGAAAGTGAATGTTGTAGGCTGGAATGAGTAACCAATTTAGTTCCACTCGCTAGCCAGAGGTTTTCATAGAATTATTCGTGATCTAGGAACTAAATCAACTAGATAATAGAGGGAAGTAGTTAGAAAATGAAAGTATGTCAAACCCATTAATTTCATGCTGTTATACCAGCTAACTGGTCGGGTTTTCTAGCTAGCTGGTGGATTTGATATAGAATAATTAAGATGCAATAATTGGAGGTCTTAAATGACCTCACTTGGGCTATTAATGATACATATCAAAAATAGTACACTAAATATATTATGAAAGCTTTAAAAAGAAACCAAGAGTGAATCAGATATCATCATTATTCTTGGGAAACATCTTTTTGATCAAATCAATGATGCTTATTTCCCAAATATCAAACGATATCAATGTTCACTAAAAGGAAAAATATCAAATTGTTATTCAATATCATTTCCATTATTATTACTAATATTTAAACCTTATATATAAATTGTAAAAAAAATTGATACAAATAAATATGTTTGTAATGTTTTTCTCTAAGAAAACCTCTATCTACTCACCCCTAAAACAGGTTCCCGCTACTACAGAAGTGAGGGACATGTTCCATGGAAAGAAATGAAGTTAAAAAGAGGTATCACAACCATAATTGTGAAAGATGTGTTTATTAATGACAATCAAGATCATTAGATTAATAAAATAACCCTTTCATTCTGGGAGGTGGATATTTAGGGGCTCACAAAAAGCTATTTCCAATCTCCTTCATCAAACTTTTTTTTCACTATCTTTTAATTTATTATTTTTATCATTAATTCTTGATACATATAATTTCCAAATTTTTGTACAACCATATATGTTGTTTTTAATCACTCAATTAATATAAATTTTAGCTTTATAATAAATATCCAATTCATCAATTTTTTGATTTATCAAAATTATGTCCCTATTATTTATCAAAAAAATTTCCTTTAGATTTCTATTTATCTTTATCTTTTTATTTTTTTTAAAGAAAGGAAATTTACAATCCTCTTTCCATTACTCAATAAAAAAGAAGTATTGATTTTTAAATTAGATTTTATATGTTCGTAGATACTCCAGAAATCCCCTAAGTAATCATATTTGGAACAAAGTGTTAAGAATCAGTACAACAACATTTGTTTGGGAAATTATTAGTCTCTTAGTATCTAGTATTTAGATGTTGATTTTATAGAAAAAAATATATATTGAGTTTTATATGGTCCCCTTATATTATTTAATTATTAAGTGATAATTTAAATAGCTAGGATGTAATTCATTTAAGGGGGAGAGTGTAACTCCCAATGATTTTGGAATATATTTTCTTTTAAATAATGACTATAATGACGGATTTTTTCACACATAAAATCAAAACAAAACGAATTGTTACATACTAGATAATTATTATTAGTAACTTTTAATAATAAACAAATTAGAATTACATTAAAATTATATAATCAATTATTAGTACATATAAAATAGGATTAAGTACACATAAATTTTGAAAAATGGATTTTTCTATACAATCAATCCTATCCTTGTATATTATTTATTCGTTAAACAGATAAATTTATAAATTTATTTATTTTAATGTTTTGTATTAAACATAAATTTTGAATCTAGGATTTCAAAATTATATTTGGGTTATTATTTGAGTTTCTTCTAAAATAATTGATTGTTAATTGAAGTGAAAAAATATATATTTTTAAAATACTGTCAATTTTATGACATTATAATTATAAGATAATAAGCTAAAAGTTTTTCATACATTTAATTAGTTTAAAAATATATATTTATTTTTAAAATAAATTAATTAAAATTACCATGTTGAATTTATAAAAACCATGCTAATATTCTAAAAACACAAGTAATTTTCACTCTAAAACCTACATTTATTCTCTTAAAATAAACAATTAGGTTTCAACAACACAAGAAATTAAATATAAATATATATTTTTTAATATTTAGTTGATGTTTTTTATACCATTAAATATTATTAATTTCAATTTTATTCATAATATTATAATTACTAATATCAAATTAAATTACCATTATAACTATGAAAGAGTTATTTTAAAAGAATTGTTTTATTAATGTTGTGTAATGTTTACGTAATAAATTAAATTTATATATTCTATATAATTAAATCGATAAAATATTTAAAAATATATAATACCATATTATCACTCATTTGATTGGTATTTAAATTTTGTAATGTCATGAACACATAATAGGGTGTTTTTTCAGAAAGGAGTGACAACAAGGGAAACCCTCGTTGAGGCATGTCGTATTTGGCCTGATGGTTGATTATGGGAGGTTTGATTTCTTGATAAATAATTAACATTTGGTAAAAATTTTCATTCATAACAGAAAATCCCATTGGTTACCTCATCCCTAACAATGTATAGATGTACTTTCCAATGGTAAGCAGTCACTTGGGGTTTCAGACCCAATGATGCTTATGAACTTGCATTGATCGAGAAGAATATAAGATTGTCTCAAAACAAAAATTTAAGGGGAATGGTTTACTATTTCGGGACTCTCATATAGATTTAAAATATTTTTTCAAATCTCTTCATAATACCGATACGAGAATGGTTACCCTACCAAAATGACTATAGGTTAACTCTCTTTTTATTCAAGAGAAATCAGATATCATTGATGAGTAGAGTAAATGAGATATCATTAGTGATTCTATCCATATCTATCTGAGGTTATTCATTCATTTTGGAGTGATGGATATATTTCTTATATGATGAAGCCATATAACCAGGTACTTTGGGATTTTCTACAATATAGGGAGGTGGTCAATATTCTGGGGAGAGAATTGATCTAATATGTGATGATTTATGAATCCTGGTTACTACAAGAATCATGACCCATATAGTTCATTAAACATACTCAATTTAATGTCATGGGTGGATTTCATATGTGTGGGAACTGAGCCTCCATATATTTTATCTCTATCCTCCGGAAGATATCCAATGTATCATAGTTATAGATGGAATAAGAGTTATCGTAGTTTGATCATTACCTTGGTACTAGACCCAAGGTAGATGCCCATATGTGTATGTGTGTTTATATCATTCATCTCATTAGGGATTACATACTATGATTTCCCTAGATAGTGGAGATTCATGATGAAAATGAGGTTTTCATTGTGGTTCCCTTATCCCATGTGAGATATGATCTATGTGGGAAACATGGGACGGAATTTATTAGGCTTTTTTATATAGAGGTTATACTTGTGTATTGATAGAGACATTGAACGTCAAAAAACTGTTTGGTACACAAAGAGGCATCCAACATATCATAATTATTGGAGGAACCTGTGTCATCATAGTTCATTGGATTTCTTAGTTTGATGAGGGATGAGGTAGAGTGATCATCTCACATGAATGATTGGATCTTGATGGTTTAAATGTGAGAGGCATGGGATTGAATAGAAATTAAGGTTTATTTGGGATCGGGCCATATGATGGGTCCTGTGAATCCTAATTATTATTGGAATCAGAGTTTTTGTAGTTTGTTTGATTTGGGATTACACAATTATGGTTCCCTTTCCTTATAGTGGCTTATGATGAAAATGATATGTTCATTACATCTTACTATTCCCACACGATCTCTTCCTGATTTGAGAAACAAGGGATGAAAAATGATTAGTCTCGCTACTTTTAGATTAGGAACTTATGTACTATGAAAATCCTTTGTACGGATAATATGGAGCATGGGAATTAGAGAGGAATCCTATGTATCATGAGTTCTAAAGGAATCAAAGTCCTTATAGTTCCCTTTTGTAGGCTAACACACTGACATCTATCTTTGGATAGAGATTATACACTAAGGTTGGTCAAGGTTATCAATCCCTAGGATGCCATTTACTTTATGTAGACTTATTAATAACATGATAGGATTATCAAAACTCCCTAATACTACATGAGATATTCCTTGTGTGATAAACAAGGGATTACAAATTAGTGATCACATTACTTACGGATGCAGCACTTACGTACTGGGATTACCCTCCAGGGGTTTGATATGTAGCATGGGCCTTAGGAACGCATCATATGTATCTTGATTATGGAAGGAATTAGAGTTCTTGTAGTTCATTTGATAGGTGCTTATATAAATATATTTCTATTATAATTTTTTTTGAACACTAAGGATGAATAAAATTATCATGTCCTAGAATGCCTTGTTGACCTGGTTTCCATACCTTCCTAACATGCATTAATTGTTCTCTCGATATTCATTGGATTTCATCTTGAATTGTCGAAGAATGTATGCCTGACATGTTGAAAGACAATTGAATGATCCATTTTACTTTTCCAAGGGACGTTGCATGACATGGATGGAATGTCTCATGGCTATCATTTGATCAAGGCTGACTCGTTCAGAGGACATCACAACACATGGCTGGTTAAACTAGGAGGTTAACACATGACCCTAAATTGCTTGTCTAGAGGGTTCCGTATCATCCAGCTAACATTGTATGAACCCAAATCTCCATTTTCAGGTATGTATTAACTTTTTCTGAATTTTTTGAGAAAAGAGGAATTTTTGGAAATTTTTTAAATACATTCTGTGTACTTTCTGAGTACACGCCTTGTACTCACTTTCCATGCCAGGCCATGTGATGGCCGTGTCCGGGCCACACACATGGTGTGTAGGGATGAAGTGGAGGCCGCTTAAAGTGGAGTATGGAAAATAGAGTACACGCCATATATTTTCTTTTTTTTTCATTAAACGGACAGGGGTCACGCCTAATCGACAGAAACGTCTTCTTCTAGGTCTCGTTCGACCGAGGGAAGCCATACGGCCACAGATCTTCTCCGAGCCTCCTTCCGTTCTCCGATTCGATCGTCGTCGATTGCATTGGAACCGCAATGGTGAGTCCTTCCTTCTCCTAGAGCCTTGTTTTCCAATTACTCTTCTTTCTCAGTTTATCATCGGTTGAACGTTTTGGACGTTTTCTCAGATCTTCAACATCTTATGGATAATCAATCTTTGTGGCTCAAGTATGTTAATCTCCTAGCATCTAGGTATGTGGTTTGTGCCTTACGTTTCAATGTCTTTGAGTTTATGTTCAAATTCCACCAATACCCATGAACAGGGTATTGCGTGTTTACCGTTTTTCCCTTATGGTTATTCCTGCCTTGATTGCATGATTGTGTAGAGGTAATTTGATATCGTTTGTGGATAATTTTTGTGCTTGGATGTTTTTCCAATGCTTTATTCTATTTATGACCTTTGGGTCTTTGTTACCCTTGGTCGTTTTCCTTTTTCCATGCCTAGTGACCGCAGTATGGGGTAATGATGATAACATGCGTGTTTGTTGTCGACTATTTAGCCAAGTAGCTCTATAGCTATACTTTGGTTATCCAAGTAGCTCTATTGGTGTACTTTGTCCTTATAGAATTATTATGGACTGACTGGCATGGGGCTGTGAGAACCTAGTGCTATAGACTATAAGGGATAGACCGAGTGAGCTTCCCAGAGATTATTTGACATTATAGGCTACATGGCATAGACCGAGTGAGCTTCCTAGAGTGAATTTGGACATTATAGGCTATAGGGGATAGACCGAGTGATCTTCCAAGAGTGCCTTGGATCTTATAGACTACAGGAGCATAGACTGAGTGAGCTTCCTCAGAGAGTCTTTACTTGTTGAATTGCTTTAAAACCTTTTCCAGGATAGAGAAGGAATTGACCGAGTGAGATTCCTTAGAGAGTTTGTGATAGACCTAAAAATACAGAAGGAATTGACTGAGTGAGCTTCCTCATAGAGTTTCTAGACCTTGGGCCCATGAGGGTAAGACCACATGATCTTCCTCAGAGAGTCCCTGACTACCGTAGACTATAAGGGGAATTGACCGAGTGATCGTCCCTAGAGAGTCTTATAATTTCGTATGAGCAAACTAGTGGGGTTAGGCTGAGTGCACTACCCAGGGGGTTGTGGTACTTCTCAGTTAGTACCAGAGGGGATGGCTGTGAGTACAACCTAGAGGGTTTCCTGTTAGTGGTTAGCTGTTTGCTTCAATACTGCTTGTTGTTCTGTGGACTGATTACTGTTGTATATCTTCTTCTTACTGCCTGTTGTTTACTGTTACTTTTACTGCATACTATAATATTTCCTGTCATATACTCACTGACTGTTAGGAATAGATCTTCGGGTGGTTGCCTACTGGGATTTAGTCTCACACCCTGTTTGGGCCATGATTTTGGGCCCAAGCAGACTTTGTTGTTGTAGGTATAGACAAGGGCAAGCGCCCTTCGACTTCTGGTACTTGATTGCTTGGAGCAGGAGGGCATGTGACCAAGCTTTGGATTGCGATGCTGAAAGGATGTTTACTTTCTTTTTTACTTGTTTTTGTACTGTGGTGTTTTCCAGAATTGTGACTTGATTGGATGTTTTATTAGATATGTAACATGAATCATTTTATATATACATATGTTCTCCAGTTTGTTGATTTAGTCTTCCGTTGTTTACTACTGTTGGTTATTTACTGCTTCTACTATTGCATGTTTAATTACTTATACTGTGTACTCTGCCAATGACGGCATAGTTTTCCCACTATCACACCCAAGGCCCTCACTACTAGTCGGTATCCTCTGGCGTTTGTGGAAATGCGCTTGAGGCCATGTGACCAACCGGGTACAGGGCGCCTTTGGGTGGCTTCCGGAACCGGGACATTACAAAGTGGTATCAGAGGAGTTCTTTTCTCTTGACTTACTATTTGGAGCCTTATCCAGGGATAAGATGGATTCGGTACTTGATGTTAAGCTGTGCTCGGGAGTATCTAACCCATGTATAGAGAAAAGCCAATATACCTCTCTTATTGAATTTTTCTAGTTTTGTGATGTTATAGTTGATATGATTTCACCTAGAGTGATTCACATGACTTGTGATGTTATTGTTGTTGCTATTATGGTTCTATTTCTATCGCAACCCAATGATATGAGGGTATGCCATCTCATGCATCATATAGGAACTTGTTGGAAATCACATTCCATGCATTATTTCCATGCCATCTAGGGAGCATTAGTGATTGCATGTTTTTGTGATAGAATTTTTTTATATTATGCATGATGTTGTGATAGAGTCTTGATAGAATCCATGCTGTTTGTAAGAGGACTGTTTGTATTGTACATGCTTAGATGAACGCCAAATTTTTGTTCTTGGGGTGTTATGAGCCCTATTGAATCAGAAATTGGTGGATCATTGACATGTTTTTCCTTTTATATGACTGTATTGGATTCGAAGCTTTGATTCGCGGGGAGTATGGGCCCTTGCGGATCCGAATTTGCCACCTTCATGCCTTGTTTCTGTGTTTTATGGACCTTGGTGTAGTTTTTGAGCTAATGCCCATAAAAACCTAGAATACACGATGTGTACTTTATATATATATATATATATCGTGTAGTTTTTAAAACATTTCACTGACTGCATGAGCAGAAACACAGTGTTGTGGAAAATCTTATGGAACACACTGTATATGGTAGATACACGCCGTGTAGTGGTGAGTCGTGTACACGGTCGTGTCACTAACAACACGGTTCGTGGAAGCTCGATTAGAACACACCGTGTTTGGTAGGAACACGCCATGTAGTTATGTTCTAGGTACCTGGTTGTGTTACAAACAACATGGGTCAGTGTTATCTTCTCATATACACGCTGTGTTTGTTCGGAACACGTAGTGTAAGGTTCAGCCGTGCATCCGGCCGTGTAACTAACAACACAGGGTGCCGAAACATTCTTTAGTACATGCCGTGTCCATGGGGAACATGCCGTGTATTCTATGTTTAAGTGGACCATGTGGGTTAGCCGTGTAAGGAGACTCGGGCAAGGTAGTAGAGTTCAAGTACACGCCGTGTGTGGGGACAACACACCGTGTAGTTTGGGTTGTTACAAGACTAGTGTAGCAGGAATACACGCCCATGTGAATGGATTAAGAGAACAAGCCATGTAGTTTTTATACACGCTGTGTAGTCATGTTTTGTAAAACATGAATGTTTCCTTCTCATGTTCTTGTTTTGTACTCTTGTGTTCTCAGTATTTGATAATCCTGATATAAGCTGTTCTTATGATCTTTTCAAGGCTATGCCTCCGAGATGTCCTCCGATTGTATGTCAGTTTCCAGACGGTGATCAGACATCGGATATGGCCAATCAGGATCCTCCTACATATCCTCCTGTTGTGCCAGCCTTCGCACCAGCAGTTATACCCACCGCGGGATCCGATACGCAGTTCAGGGAGGACTTCCTAAGGAAGATGCAGACTTTTCAAGGAACGCTGCCTCCTGCCTCGTCGATGGACGAATTGACGACGGTCTTTTAGCTATAGCATGATCCTACTTTCTCAGGGGATGGAGGATCCCAGGCTTCCGAGTCATGGTTTGAGGCCACGCTGACTATCTTAGAGCATCTCGAGATACCCCCAGAGAAGAGGGTAAAGCTGGCCACCTATATGCTCCAAGACACTGCCAAGAGGTGGTTGGAGGTGATATCACAGTCAGTGCGCCAGCAGGGTATGTCTTGGGATGAATTTTGAAGTACCTTCTATGAATACTTATATCTGGAGATCCTAAGGGACAATCGATCCCAGGAGTTTATGAGTCTGCAGCAGGGTACTCTTTCCGTTATGGAGTACTCGTCTCGCTTTACTGAGTTGCAGCGTTTCACACCGATCCCAGCAGGTGATGAGTGGTTCCTCTCTAGGAAGTTTGAGGATGGTCTCAAGTAGGAGATCCATTCCTAGGTGAATATCTTCAGGTTTGCTTCGATATCCTCTATCTTCAAATAGGCGCTTATCACTGAGCACAATCTGAGGGATTCTGGAGTAGTGTGCCAGGGTGGTTCGACATACGGAGATGGTGTTCCTCCTACGGATAGTAGGAAGCATCTTAGAGAGCCTACATGAGGAGATCAGGGCGGGAAGGATATGTATTCTGGTAGCCAGGTTGTATGCTACCAGTGCGGTAGGAGTGGGAATACTAGGCCTCAATGCCAGAGAGATCCGATGGAGTGCCGATCTTGCGGCAAGATGGGCCATCTACAATGGGTTTGTCAGATCTTTTCACCTTCAGCTGGTGGTAGGGGTTCTTCTATCACTCTGCATTCTGGGGATGCTTTTCCAGTTTCTCACCAGTCCGGGAACTGGAGTTCTTCTAGACATTCAAGCCAAGGTGGAGGTCGCGGCCGTGGTGGTTAGTCACCCGGTCATCAACAACAACATAGTGGATCAACTCAGAGTGGTCAGGCAGGGTCACAAGGCCGCGGGGCAGGCCAGACTTTTGCTGTGGAGTAGACCAATCAAGAGTAGGATCCCGGACCTTCTAAATTTTGAGGTACGATCTTAGTATCCTCAGTTTTATCTTCATCTCTTTTCGATAATGGTGCTTCGCATAGTTTTATCTCTGTCGTTGTTGTGGAGAGTCTTGGGCTCTGTATCTTTTCGTCTGCTGATATGTTGACTCTTGGCACACCATTGGAAGTAAGGACTTCTAGCATACGTCGGTATAGAGAGTGCCCTCTCGAGGTTCTAGGGTATCGTTTCTTATGGGATCTCTACTTCCTAGAGATGACAGGATATGATGTCATTCTTGGGATGGACTGGTTGGTTCCCTTCAAGGTGGTTGTCGACTGTTATCACCGCAGGGTGAGTTTCTCATCACCAGAGGGTTCATAGAGGCAATTTGGATGTGCAGGTGAGTCGAGCAGAACTCGATCTTCATGGGCTTGGAGGAGTTACAGCCAAGATTTATAATATTTATATGGATGAACAGTGGACTTCATAGTTAGAATTTTCCCCAGTGGTGGATCGTTTCAAGTATGTATTTCTAGAGGACTTATTAGGATTACCTCCAAAGCCTGAGGTAGGATTCTCGATTGAGAACATGCCTGGAGCCGCACCGGTGTCCATTCCTCCCTATATGATGGCTACACATGAGGTGCGGGAGCTCAAGAAGCAGTTGGAGGAGTTTCAGGAAAAGGGTTTCATCTGACCCAGTAATTTTCCTTGGGGTTCTCCTATCCTTTTTTCGAAGAAGGCAGACAATACCATTAGGAGTTGCGTGGATTATCGGAAGTTGAACCAGTTGATGGTCAAGAACCGATATCCCTTGCAGAGGATTGCTAATCTCTTCGATCAGCTTCGTGGAGCCAGAGTGTTCTCGTAGATTGACTTGAGATCCAGTTATCATCAGTTGTGCATTAGACCATCATATATACCTCTTACAGCCGTCAAGAACAGGTATGGTCTATACGAGTATACGGTTATGTCGTTCGGTCTCACGAACGCGCCAGCAATTTTCATAGCGCTGATGAACCGAGTGTTCCATTCTTACTTGTATTCTTTCAGTGTGGTCTCCATAAATGATATCTTGGTGTACTCTCACACTCGAAACGACCACGATACCCATCTTGAGATCGTTTTGAGCACACTGAGAGAACATCGGCTTTATGATAAACTCTCAATGTACCACTTTTGGATGGATCAGATTCACTTCTTGGGCCACGTCATCTCAGAGGTAGGAGTATCTATGGACCCAGAGAAAGTGAGAGCTGTAGTTTCCTGGGAGAATCCGAAGAATGTTTTTGAGTTACATAGTTTCCTAGGGCTGGATGGATACTACAGATGCTTTATACAGGACTTCTCGAGCCTAGCAGCACCGTTGACAGGTCTGACTTAGAAGGGGGAGAAGTTCTTATGGTCAGATTCTTGTGAGTCAGCCTTTCAGGTGCTGAAGGGAAGGTTGACATTAGCACCGATACTAGTCTTTCTAGATCCAGGAAAGAGCTATACTGTTTATTGTGATGCATTAGGTATCAGACTGGGTGCCGTGCATATGCAGGGTGATGGAGTTGTTGCGTACAGGTCTCGACAGTTCAGGCCACATGAGAGGAACAACCTGACACACGATCTGGAGTTGGTAGCTATTGTTCCTGTCTTACGCTATTGGAGACACTACCTTCTAGGAGATCACATTGTTGTTTTCACCGACCACAAGAGTCTCATGTATATCTTCACTCAGCGTGATCTGAATCTGAGACAGCGCAGGTGGGTCGAGTATCTTCAGTCCATAGACTATGAGATTGCCTATATGCCAGGAAAGGGAAACACAGTGGAATATGTGTTGAGCATGATAACTCAGATTCCGGAAGTTCAACAGGCCTGCAGTGAGTGGTAGCTTATGGCTCTGTTCTATGAGAAGCACTTGGAGATGCATGACAGACAGGGATATACTTTCCTTTCTTCTGTAGCTGTTACCTCTACACTTCTTGATCGGGTACGGATGAGGCAGCTATCGGACTCAGAAGGCTTAGTCATGCGGAAGAGTGTTTCAAGAGAGGACCCTTTTCCTGGATGGACAGCAGGCGAGGATGATATCTTGCGTTTCCAGGGACGTGTATGGGTGCCAGCAGACATACGTGAGGAGATTTTGTGGGATTTTCATTCCTTAGTTTGGTCAGTTCATCCTAGAATCACCAAGATTTATCGGGATCTTCATCACCAGTACTGGTGGCAGTTATGAAGAGAGATGTTGCTAGTTTTATCATGAGATGTTCTACTTGTCAGAAGGTGAAATAAAATCATCCATGACCTGCATGACTTTTACAACACTTACCCATTCTTGAGTGGAAGTGGAACGATGTCGTGATGGACTTCATGACTGGGTTTCCGAGGTCAGCCTGAGGGAACGATGTTGTTTGGGTTGTTGTCTACAGGCTTACGAAGGTTGATCACTTCGTGCCGATTAAGGATACCTTCAATGTTGATGAGTCGGGGTGGTTGTACGTCTGATAAATTGTATGTATACATGGAGTTCTACACTCCATTGTTTCAGATAGGGATGCGCTATTTACGTCTTGGTTCTGGCAGTGACTTCAGAAGGCCTTGGGTACAGAAGTGCTTTTGAGTATAGGAAACCATCCCTAGACTGATGGCCAGTCCGAGTGGACAATCCAGGTGCTTGAGGATATGCTCCGAGCATTCATTATAGACTTTGGCGGCTCTTCGGAGAAGCATATTCCTCTTGTTGAGTTCACCTACAACAACAGTTTCCAAGTGACTATTCAGATGGCACCTTACGAGGCTTTGTATGGTAGGCCAGGCCGATCACCCTTATGCTGGCTGGAGGAAAGAGAGGTAGCATTGCTGGGACCTTGTATTGTTCAAGAGATGTCTGAGCAGATACAGTTGATTAGAAAGAGGATGGATATAGAACAGTCTCGATAGAAGTCTTATTCTGATCAGTGGAGATGACCTTTGGAGTTTGAGGTTGGGGATCAGGTTTTCCTGCGTGTCGCACCGAGGTTGGGACACAAGAGGATTCAGAGATAGGGTAAGCTTTCACCGCGGTACATTGGGCCGTTTGAGGTATTGGAGAGAGTTGGGCCAGTTTCCTATCTGTTGCAGATACCTCAAAAGTACTAGGCCATGCATGACGTCTTCTGCGTCTCTCAACTCTGACGTTACTTTTCATACCCATCTCACGTCTTTCAGCCTAAGGAGGTTGAGGTCAAAGCGGATGCATCGTTTGGGGAGAATCCTATTCAGATTGTTGATCACAGTACGAAGGTTCTCCGAGGCTGGTATGTTCCTCTGGTATGGGTGCTATGGTATCACAGGCGAGTACAGGATGAGACTTAGGAGAGGGTGGTCGAGGTACAATCGCAGTGGCCAGAACTGTTCGGGGTTTCTTCTTCTACGCCTTGCTAGGGAAATTCAGGGATGAATTTCTTTAAGGGGGAAGTTTGTAAGAACCCGGATCATTGTTTTCAGTTATGTCTTAACTTTTTCTGAAATTTTTTAGAAAAGAGGAATTTATGGAATTTTTTGAAGTACACACCATTTACATTCTTAGTACACAGCATGTACTCCTTTGCCACGCCAGCCCGTGTGCTGGCCATATCCGGGACACACACACGGTGTGTAAGGATGAAGTGGAGGCCGCTTAAAGTGGAGTATGGAAAAATAGAGTACATGTTGTGTACTCAATAAGTACACACTGTGTATTTTTTTTTCATTAAACGGAACGAGGTTTGGCCTAATCGACAGAAACGTCTTCTTCTAGGTATCGTTCGACTGAGAGAATCCGTACGGCCGCAGATCTTCTCTAAGCCACCAAGCCTCCATCCGTTCTCTGATTCGATCTCCGTTGATTGCATTGGAACCGCATCGGTGAGTCCTTCCTTCTCACAGAGCCTTGTTTTCCAATTCTTATTCTTTCTCATGTTATATTCAGTTGAATGTTTTGGACGTTTTCTCAGATCTTAGATGTTCTAAGGAGAATTAATCTTCATGGCTCAAGTATATTGACCTCCTAGCAACCAGGTAGGTGGTTTGTGACTTACCTTTTGATGTCTTTGAGTTTATGTGCAAATTCCACTGATACCCGTGAACAGGGTATTGCGTTTTTACCATTTTTCCATTGTGGTTAATCCTTATTTTCTTTTATGATTCTGTAGAGGTAAATTGATCATGTTTATGGATAATTGTTTTTCTTGGATGTCTTTCCCATGCTTTGTTCTATTTACGACCTTTGGGTCTTTGTTAGCCTTTTCCGTTTTTCTTGTTTCCATGCATAGTGACCGTAGGATGGAGTAATGATGATAACATGCTTTTTTGCTATAGATATTTATCCTAGTATCTCTATAGGTGTACTTTGTTTATCCAAGTAGATCTATAGGTGTACTTTGGCCTTATAGCATTATTATCCACTAACTAACATGGGGCTGTGAGAACCTGGTGCTATAGACTATATGGGATAGAATGAGTGAGCTTCCGAGAAAGTCTTTGACATTATAGGCTACATGGGATAGGCCGAGTGAGCTTCTCGGAGTGTATTTGGACATTATAGGATATAGGGGGTAGACCGAGTGAGCTTCCCAGAGTGCCTTGGATCTTATAGAATACAAGAGGGTAGACCGAGTGAGCTTCCTCAGAGAGTCGTTACTTGTTGAATTGCTTTAAAACCTTTTCCAGGCTAGAGAAGTAATTGAATGAGTGAGATTCCTTAGGGAGTCTGTGATAGAACTGAAACAATAGGAGGAATTGACCAAGTTAGCTTCCTCAGAGAGATTATAGACCTTGGGGAAACGAGGGTTAGACCACGTGATCTTCCTCAGAGAGTCACTGACTACCCTAGACTATAAAGGAATTGACCGAGTGAGCTTCCCCAGAGAGTCTTATAAATTAGTACGAACATACTAGAGGGGTTAAGCTGAGTTCACTTCCTAGGGGGTTGTGATACTTCTTGGTTAGGACTATAGGGGATGGCTGCGAGTAATTCTCAGAGGGTTTACTGTTAGTGGTTAGTTGTTTTCTTCAATACTAGTTGTTGTTCTGTGGACTGATTACTGTTGTATATCTTCCTGTTACTGCCTGTTGTTTACTGTTACTGTTACTGCTTACTTTACTATTACCTGCCATATACTCACTAACTATTAGGCACATATCTTCGGGTGGTTGCCTACTGGGATTTAGTCTCACACCCTGTTTGGGCCATGGTTTTGGGCCCAAGATGACTTTTTTGTTACAGGTTTAGACAAGGGAAAGCGCACTTCGACTTATGGTACTTTATTGCTTGGAGCAGGAGAGCGTGGGACAATGCTTTGGCTTGAGATGTTGAGGAGCTGTTTACTTTCTTTTGTAATTTTTTTGGTACTGTGGTGTTTTCCAGCATTGTGACTTGTTTGGCTATCTTCCTAGATATGTAACATGCATCATTTTATATATACATATGTGCTCCAGTTTTTTGATTTAGTATTCCACTATTTACTACTATTGGTTATTTAATACTTCTGATGTTGCATGTTTAATTACATCCGATGTGTACTCTTCCAAGGAGGGCATAGTTTCCCCACTATCACACCCAATGCCCTCACTACTATTCGATAGCCTCTGGAGTTTGGTGAAATGCACTTGAGGCCATGTGACCAACTGGGTACGGGGCGCCTCTAGGTGGCTTCCGGAACCGGGATGTTACAGACATGATTTAGTGCCATCACGACAGTTGGATAACATGTTAGGAGGGCATTACGGGAGTTAGTGTGACATGCCTCAGAGGGTCTTACATGTCCTCACTAATTTGTATGGAGGGAATCGTGAGGCTGGACTGATGTGTCAAGAGGGAATCACAAGATCTGGTTGACACACCCAGGTGCTACAGTTAGACTCACCTAACATGTGTTGATGCCGTTTCAGAAAAACATCTAAAGGACATCATGATACTTGAATGGATAACCTAGAGGGTTTTGTGAGACTTGATCGGCATGCTCAATGGTAACCATTTGACCTTCTTCAAAAAGTCTAGAATACTTTACATGACCCAAATTGTATACTGAAGGATTTCTGCAAGATCTATGCGATATTTCCTGGTGTTGTCACATGTCTTGGGTGGCTCATGTGAAGTGAATGAGGGTCAATGTGTTTTTATATTTCATAAGTCTCACACCATTATTCATTGTTCTACCCTTTATGTTGTGAATGCCTTATATTTTTTCAGTTTTAGTATATTTTTAGACTAATGAAATCTCGACTATGTCTGAGGGGTTCTTCATTTGTACCACTAGAAGTCCTTCATGTGATCTACGATTTACCACGAGTTGGGATTTTATTCATGGCTCTTGATTCATCCATTTGTTCCTCGGAATTTTATTTAATGGGAATATTTTCTTGTTGCATGATCAAATACTATGAGAAACCCTTTCTACCGTAGGTGTGTATGGATGCGAGAAGGACATCTCTTCATCTGAAGATTAGTGGTTCATTTTTCATGTGGTGTTAGGGGATTTATATGACTCACCACTATAGTTTTTTTCATATTTTGTATCATGTATTATGTGAATCCAAGATGAATATGGAAATGGGTATTAGTGTCACACGTCTTTGTGAGCCCCTGTCATGGATCACTTCGAGGGAGTCTACTAATTTTTTGCAAATGTGAGTCCCTCCTATTAACAACTATTTTATTGGATTATTTTTAATTAATGGGGAATGTTTGATTCACGAGGACATGCTAATGGACTTCTAAATTGTAATATTGATATGTCTAAGGGATTTTGTGGGATCAGGGTACCTCTAGAAGTCCTTCATCTGATATCATGTCACTTTTCTAAGAATTTTCACCACACGTGGATCGAAGTTCATGGGATGTGTGTAGACTCTAAATGGATTTTCTAGGGGTCTTGAAAGACAATATTGAGGACACCATAGGTTAGTCATAAGTGTTTTAAAACCATGATATGATTCTACCTCCCCCCCCATTTTATTTCCATTGATTATTTGACATATTTCTGGTATTTTACAAGATGTTTCGGCATATTTGGGGAAAATATCCTTACCTCTTAGGGATGCGTCGCTAGAAGAAAATAATTCCTAGGGAGATATATGATAATTTCATAAAAACATTCCATCTGGTAGTCATTAAGGACCCAAATGGGTAGAAAATGGTTCCTTGGAGATACCTCAGACCCTTCACGCAGTGAGGATGAAAAGCCAAAGGGATTTTCCGAGATGAGGATGTCACTTTTACTAGTTCATTCAGTGTCTTGAGGACCACCAAGTTAGTATCACATTTTTTTTATGAATAAATGTGGCTCATGTATCATTATTTTATTTCCTTAGTTTTATAGTGAAATGGTTGGGGGTCTCATGGGTTTTCTCGGATGTTGTTAAGGACAATCGCCCTCCACATAAGTGATGTGTCGTTTGAATTTTATGACCAAAAGAGGGTCCCGACTTTTAATGATGTCCTCATATTTTCAATGTATTTTTTGATGGATTTTTCATCGCTCGCTGATTTAAAAGATGTGCGAACAGGGGGAGAATATATAGCTGTCTTTGCATGTCCAACGATTGTCCTAGAAACCCTCTCAAGAGAAGAATGACTTTTTTAAAGGGGGTACATGGGTCTATTTTTAGTCTATTCACTACAGATGGTAAATTCATATGACCTCATGATGGTCACACAATTTCATATCCATTGAAGGCTCTCGGGATCTATGGGTATCGACCACATTATTTTTCCTTTTCTATTTTAGAGGCAAAATTACCCATATCATGTAATTTCTTCCCTTGTAGGTTTGTTGATTCTCATTTGGAGTGTGTCAAAAAATTCCCCCATCAAGGGAGATGTCTGTGGGGACAATGGATAAGTTCTGAGGAAAGTAAATTCCCCATGAGTCTTTTGTGTTGTCACAAACTTGTATTTTGGGTGTTTCTTGTTCTACCATGATATGCGTAGTATTCCATGAAATGACCCATATATAAGGTGAGAGATTCATTCTATGAGATACTAATTCCCCCATAGTACTCTCACATTACTTATGTTGCATATCATTATCACAAGACCAATCCAGAAGACCTAACCACGAGCCCTTTCCAGGACAACTATTCCACAAGACCTATTTTTCTCATGCACCCACTCAATCTAACTATGATTTATACTTTGTTAATTGTTTGAAATATTTTTGTGGGGGTGAGATATTCATGAGGTTCCCATTGGGTTTTCTAGTACGATCATATGATCATCTAGCTATGATATGGCTCGCATGACCTTGTCCAGGTCACAAGATCACAAGTCCTTAAGGTGTCACATGGTTGCATGATTACCTACGAGATTATGTAGCCTAGGAGATCTTCAATGGTTAGGAGATTCAAAACCAATTTATGGGATTTGAAAATTCTTTTGTTGGTTCTTGTAATGCAAGTGATACTTCTAGTTCTTGTCTTTATATAATACTTCATTTTATCTATCTGAAATGTGACACTGACTTTTGTTTATATGGACTTTGGATTTGGTCACACTTCTTCCACTATGGTTAAACAAAGGGCCATGACTCTATAAATTAACACAATAACCACCAATATCATGTGAATTATAATAAAGAGTTTCTGAAGTGGCTCATGTCATCTAGGTTTTGGGATTATCCTCTATTGCACCTACTTTCCCTATACGGATTTGGTTTTATGGATGATTCCACCATTTATCTTTCTGGAATTAATCACCAATCCTACAAGGTGCCTTCTTCTATGAACCATATTTAGATGGAAATTGACAAGGTTGACCGGCTGGTTATATCTCATCCTTAGGGGTTTTATTATATATTGGAAATATCTCTCTTAGGTAAGGATGAATGTGAATTTTCTCATAATCCAATTGCTAAAATTTATTTGAGTATATTCACATCCATTCTGAAAACCCCAAGTGGAATATGGTTTTTAAATGGGATCTCTATCTTGGAAATAATTTATCAGATTAATGGGCATGAACGTTTTTGGTTAGCCTGATCTGTTTAGAGTTTGGTGACCACTTATATAGGGTCCATCTCTACAAGGCAGTATGGATCTCCCAATAAAATATCTACCTCTAGAAATATCTCCCTTGAGAACTGATCATCCATTGGTACCATGGCACCAACACATTCCATTTATGATATTGTGAATTGGGCATCCACCAATAGGACATTTACCAACTAGGAGGGATGCTCCCTCATGGAGAGATGTATGATGAATTCCTCTCTACTGCTATTATATAGGATAACATCTTGCATAATATAGTCCTGGAGATAAATATGATCATCGTAGTGAAGGATAATTTATGAAATGAGCTGAATTTTAACTCTATTTTATTCTTCTTGTACTAGGTTAACATCTTCCTCTACTACAAGGGAGTTAGTACAGATTTTATACACACTCAATGGTGTCCTTCCAAGAAAATATTCTATAGCTCTAGGTTATATTGTGAAATTTTGGAGGTTGGGGATAATACCTAATGGGGGTATTGAGTGATCTTTGAGATCTATCTATGTCATAGGATGACTGGTTTTAAGTCCTTGTTCTTGAATGAATGGATTTTCCCTACTAGTTTGTTCTTTTAGGGATCTACCTTAGCAGGTTAGTTATTGAAGCATGGTTAGTGGATGGATGACAAATTAATATGTCTGTATAGATCCTTGAATGTCTTTACCATATCCTGATCCATATTGAACAAGGTAGAAACTCCAACATGATAAATGTACCCCTCTGGTTCTTGTTTTGATGGATATGGGATTATTTCCAAGGTATAGAATACTACACTGCCTTTAGGATCCTTGATTAATTATCCCACCCTAGACTATGAAACATATATGGGTTAAGAGCTATTTAGTTAATCCTTAAAAAGGTCAGAGATATGTTGATCCAATATGACATATTTTACTTCACTCCTTATCATGCACTGACTAGGCCTATTATTGAAAATAAAAAAAAAATCCATCAACAAAAGGTCATATATGATCTCTCCTCAAGATGATGTTTCTGACTCCAGGGTAGATGATCTGATTATCCATGTGTTGTACACCCATTATTGGTTTTCTAATTAGTTTGGTTTTACCAAGAGTCCCCCGCACCCCTCTTTCTTTGGATGACATACAAAAGAGAAAGGCACCCTATGGTCATTCTCTAGTTATGGATGATGCTGGAATGTGATGATACCAATGTTGAGCCAATATTCTATCTGAAATTGTTCCCACCTTTCTTACCTAGGATTATGTCAAATCTTGGGTAGTACCTTTTCCAGGTGGTTCACTAAGATGATTGTTTTGCGTTGCATATAATCCATTTTCCATACCAACTCCTCGGTCCATGGAAACATTAGAGTTGATTAAAGATTTGGGAATGTACTAGAGGGAGAACTCTCATTCCAATAAAGATTATCTTGATAGTGTGATAAAATATATTGAGGAAATTAGTCCTTCAATATTGGCCATAAAGTATATATCTATTGGGATAAGATCATATGAGTCTTCTTCTCCTACTTCTTTACCAGATCAGCTAGTTATCTCGCATTCTACCACACCTGATTCATTGGTCACAATGGATTAGACATAATATAGGATGATCTAGAAACAAATTATTGCCTTCATTACTGATAATCCCTTGGAAAAAATTCGTGACTAATTGGAACACCTTCATTAGTTGTTTTATGACATAGTGGAAGGTGGGTTTTATCAAGAACCACTATACAATATCATAATGTAAATTGTCTTAACTCGGTGAGATTTTTCCATCAATGAGAGTGACATGAAATATTTCCCAGATGTTGATCCTCTTACTATGAAAATACAGGATGCAACATAAGAATTGGAGAAAGGATTCTAGTTTTTATATAAACTACAAGCTCACTTGGATGCTTTGACAATGTAGATATGGATAATTTTATATATCCTAGGTTGTATGATGTATGATCTTTCAATGCTATCTCCCTCATTGAAAAATGATTGAAAGATAGTTGAGGACCTGAGAAATTTTTTCGAGACTCTCCGTCCCAAGGAAGAAGTAGAAAATGTGGGGCGAGTGACACTTCATCATTCAATTAAGACTTCTTTCTAGACACTTGCTGACCTGGCCAGCTCAGCTAACCAAATATTATTATAATTTGATCATTGATATAAACTAAATTTTTAATGTTATTTTGGGAAAGAATATTATATTTGGATAATCCTATTATTTAAGGGTTTATCGATTAATATGTTTTATGAACTTTATTTGTGTTGACCAATTTTTCTCTGTTTCTTTCATGATTAACATGACTCTCCACAAAGTCAATATTATTATAATTTCCATTGATCCCCATCCTTGGTATAATATCATGTATACCAAAATTTATAGATCTGTATGATTATATCATAGAATATTTCTCTTTATAAATAGTCATGAATTCCCACCAACACGAGGATCATTATTTATACATCTATTCCATCTATCTTGAGATCACATGATTATCTAAAGTATTGTGGGGGTAGAATATATATATCTGGATGGAGTGTTCTCTTATTTTATGGAAGATGATAGGCCTTGGGATTCTAGATAGAATTTTTAAGGCCATATAATGTTCCTTATATACCTTTTCACTCTTTTAGAATTAAAATTTGCATCACTTTAGTTCGTGGTCTTTTACCTTGGGCCATATATTTCTCTTTAGCATCATTTATCTCAAGACTTTTATTTATGTAGATTATGGTCTTTTATCTTAGACCATTTCTTCCTTTAGTTCATGTTCTTTTAGATCAAAGGTTCTATTCCATTAGTTTAAGGTATTTTAGCTCATACCTTCAATTGATGTAGTTTAAGGTATTTTAGCTCGAACCTTCTATTATTATATTTTAGGGTCTTTTATCCTGGACCTTATATTGATCTAGTTTAGGTTCTTTTATCATGGAAAATTTTTTCAATAGTTTACAGTCTTTTAGCTCAGACACTCTGTTGATGTATTTTAAGGGTTATTAGCTTATGGAATGTGTTGATGTAGTTTAGGCTCTTTTAGATTAGACATCATATTATAGTAGTTTAAGGTCTTTTAGCTCAAACTTGATCAATTATTGTGGAATATGGTGCATACATGCCATGAATTACTCAAAAAACACTGATATGGTGGGTTCTTTTGAGGTTTTTCTAAGGCTCATGAGGATCAGAAATCCCTTTTTACAGAGTGGTTCATTTGGTTGATGACCATAGGCCCATATGCAGAATCTATATACATACATCAATAGTAACGAAAAGGGTCTCCTGAAGATGGGTTTCTTTTATAGGGTCTGTAGAAGATTTATGGAGGCAATATAGGTTGAGGAAGAAATAATGGGGTTACTGGGTCTACCTAGATAGTTTTGAGTATGGGTGAAATAAGTCATAAACCAAAATCTTGAGTCTATGAAAAAGATAAATGGGAGACATGATGGGTATGTCCCAAGATATTCTTAGATTTCAGGTTTCACGATGGTATTTCTGTTGATCACAAGGATTAAAGATCCTTTCTGGAAAGGAGGACATTTTTTTAGATGGGGGTGAAGGCCATTATATTTTGGTAGAATTATCAACCAAAAATGATATCTACTATTTTTTGAGGGACATGAATGATTTTTGAAGACTCAAACATCCATATGATTAGGTTGGGTATGGGAGGAAATCTATCTATGAAGGGTTCTGGAACCCTATGGTAGTTCATCTCTTGATTGAGAAACTAGAACCCTATTCCATTTGGGTTTTAATCAAAAGGTGTGGGAAATAAAATGTTCTATAATGGAATGTCACATTACTTCCTTGAAAAAGTGTACAATATATAGTGATTTAACTTTAAGAATTTTGAATTCACTCAGATATATTTGTACGATGACTGTAAGTGATGGTCCAAAGTACTCAAGTCAGGAGGATGATAGAGGAAAGTCTTACTAGAAGTAGTTCAAATCACATTATGGTGTTGAATTCTATCGTAGTGATTATAAGGCTTATAAGGATCAGAAATCCCTTTTTAGAGAGTGATGCAATTTCTTGACAACCATATTATCATATGCAGGATACATATTCATACATGAAAAGTTAAGAAAAGGGTCCCTTGAATTTGAGTTTATTTTAAAGGGGCCATGGAAGGTTGTGGTGATTTGAGGTACCCAAATCATGAAGTGTGATTTGTGGAAATTGTAATATCCAATAAGAGTTCAAGCACCCTAAAATTTGTGTCACTACTAAGAGAACATATTCTCGTGGCTGGGAAATGTGAATAATCACTACACTAGCTATTTACTAAACCTAGGGGTCCAGTGAGTATAGTGTGGATTTTACTAGAGTTATATTTTAGACCTTTTTAGATTTATTGATTATTTATTTATGCTATCATTTTTTCTAAAACTGTAAATATGAAGAGTTTAGAGGGTTACATCTTTTCTTTTTCTCAGGCTTCCTTTTACGGGGTTTCAAACTAACGGGTTTTCCTCTTATTTTTCTAGTAGTTTAATGTCATGAAATTTGAACCATTATAGGATAACATTTATGGTTACACAACTTTTACCAAAGTGTTGGTAGTTTATGGTCATGACACACATGTACCTAATAAGGGTAATGATACACAATAGCCAAATTTGGGTACCCATGGTTAAAACTACCAAAGAAATATTTTGAGGGGGAGATGAAAAAATGGTAAGTCATAGATCAAGGTTCTTTGGTTATGAGTAATGATATGAGAAAATTATACGAAGTAAAGTTGAAATCACACTATGGAATTGAGTTCAACCATGGTTATTTCAGGTCGTATAAGCCTTAGATATCCCTTTTATTAAAAAAAACATATGGTTAATGACCATAGGTGCATATGCAGGAGCCATAGGCATACATCCATAGTCAAGAAAAGGGTCACTTGAATAAGGGTATCTTTTACAAGGGCCTTGAATACTTTTTATAAACATGAGATGCTTGAGGCAAGAAGTATGATTTATAGTTTTAGGTGATTAAATGATTATGTAAGAATCTCATACTCTAGATGGTCTGGTTAAGGCTCTTATGGTACATTGGTAAAGGATGAAACATGTCTAGTGGTATGCACAATTTATTTTCATATAGTGGGGAATTATATTATTCTATGTAGTTTAATGTCATGTAGTATGGACATTCTTATTGTGTTCTTTTAATGGAATTTGACCAAGAATATTTCCTTGCAGTTTAACGTCATGCGGTAAGGATGTGGGAATTGACGTAAACTTTTGTGCAAAACACATTGCATATGCCAGAATACCAAACAAAGATCTAATTTTAATGTAGTAAAAGTTTACTTATATGTTTCATCCCCTATGTAGATGGGGTTAATTTACTTTATTGATTGTTATATCTAGGCCTAGGATAGGAGATCAAGGAAGCACTGCATATACTGAGATGGAAAGAATCAAGACACACGTTTTTCATAAGGGTCCATAAAGTTTGACGTAATGTGGTAAGGATATGGGCTCCCTGATGTGAAATGGTAATTTTGTAGGTGAGCCAATGAATAGATTTCTTGGTGTCACTATGCATCCCATGGTGATAGGAATAAATCTGAACATAGGTTTTGAAAGAGCCCCTTTCTATAGGTCGTACCCATGTACAGATAAGGGGGATTTTTATTCTTGTTTGTTCGGAATATACCTAGGATTTTAGATATGGGATTATCTATGTATTTGGAGAAGATAATAATCTAGTAATACATAGTTCTTAATTGGGAAACACACTACATAGAACTAAACCATAAGAATAGGTGGTAATTTATTAAGTTTATTATTGTAGGTGGGCCCAAGATTGGAGATTTTCTTATCACTACATACCTTGTAATGATATAAATAAAGCCACACATAGTTCTTATTGAACCATGTAGTTTAATGTCATGCTAAAAGGATGTCGGTTCCCGATCTGAAAAGTGTTATTGTGGATGGAACCAAGGGATGAAATTTTGATGTTATTATGTATCCTATGGTAAAATGAATCAATCCATGCGTAGATCTTGATGAATGACCTTCATGTGTATGATTGACCTATACATAGGGAGTGTTCCCTTTTTGTTTTTATTTGTTGTGACACGACCCAGGATTGAGGATCTATGAGTCACTACATATCCTATGATATTTGGAAGCAAGAAACATGTTTCTCTTTAATGATGGTGCTGTAGGAGACCAACACAAAAAAAGTGGTCCCCTAAGATGAGGCCCACAAGAGTGTGCAACTTTTTGTTGTGCTAGGGAAATCAACCATGCATTTTAACATCATTCAAAAATGAATAACGTAATACCTTTTAATTTATTTCATTCAGGACCTTGATTATCCTATTATGAACTTACATTCCATTCCTGTGAGGAGTAGATCCATACCAAAATTACGAATCCCATGTGCGCTATGCTTGGTGTAGGAAATGAAGAGTTACAAGGATTTCTCTTATCATGGACATGTAATTAGGGAGACGACAAGAGTATTTTGTATCATTCGATGATTTGACCAAGATATAGAATTGAGGAGTACCTGCAAATACCATGAAATCCATCTTCATTCACGACGAAAAATGGTTAGGAATATTTAGTTGTATGTATAAATTATAGGGGTTGATGGATGATGTTTTCATGGATTTGGAATGCATGAAATTTCATGGTAAATTCCACACAGTAATGTATCATTATTTTCTATAAGTAGACATACAACCAAACTTTCTGGGATATCTAGGTCCTAGATTTATGAGTGCTATAATAAAAAACATTAACTTATTCCATAATGTCTAGAATCTCTCATTTATCTATGAAAATATGGAGGATTTCATCAGAGACTATCTTGTAGAGGAATTTTTCCCATTTGGTCCATCACATAGGGTCATATTTTCTTCAAAATGCTGAATCTATTCTCTTATGGCTCGGTCTGTCGGGGGAGCCCCATTTTGAAGATAATCGATTATGGGCTCTGTCCATCTAGGTATTGATGTTGGTTCATTAGGATATGTGGAGGTGGAGTCTATATTGATCTCCCCATATCAAAAATGATGATCATTGAGACCATTCTTTAATGTGTGTTATAAAATATTTCATCCTCTTAACGAGGGTCAGTTAGGATATTGGATGAATTTTCCAATACGTCGGGATGAGCATTTTGTGGTCAGGGTATATGATGAAATGTGGGATCAAAAGAAAAATCTACCATCAATACCATGATGTAGCCATTAAGTGGGGCCAATTCTTACTTTTGATGGAACATTCCCCATTGATATACTTTATCACAATCTCTAAGTCCCCTTTATATTAAAGTAGTCTATTTACTGCTTTATCTCCATTTCCAACCTAGTGATGAGGGATTGGTACTCCACCTCATTATTTGTACAACATTTGGGTAGTGGTAAATATTATGGAAAAACTATTTTCTTTGGAGTGAAAATTATAATCCCTAAAACTATAAAATTGAGATTTGAGTTTTCAATCGTTTTTATGATATGACTCTTGAAGGCACCATCAAAATATAGCTCCCATTTATGCGGAGTGTCATGGGTATAGAATACCTATTCATCTCAAAGCCAAGTGTCCACTAGTGTATTTATTAGGGCAGGGTGTGTAGGGAGGAAATTAGTTAAGACATTCCCTTTCAATGATCTCTATGATACGAAATGAATGTTTTATTACTATAGAATGATGGAAAATAAGGCTAGACAACCAATCAACATATGATAACCATTGATGTGCTACATAAGATTAATATGAGAGACCCGATGAACTTCATGATACCACAAGTAATGCCTCTTATTTTTCACTGTGAAGAGGAGTGCACATAAGTTATTCTTGACATCAGAGTACTGAGTCTCAGTACATAGAATAATTATGATGAGGTAATATATACTCTTCTCCATCCCGGAATTGTTTTTCTATCTGAGGAGGGTGGATATAAAGAATTCCATGTCATCCTTATACAAGATGAGTGGCCTCCTTTCCCCCAAAGGAATCAAGACTAGTGGGTGCAATAGATACTATTTGAGATATTCTAAGGGTTCTCAGTAGTCATCCTTCAATTTATAGGCAATTCCCTTCTTAATTATCCTAGTTAAGGATAGATCTTTTCTTCTAGGTTATATAAAAAATCACTGATTATAGGTGAGGTGATCTTGGATCCCCTTTGGTTCTTTGAGATTTCATGTGGGAGACATTTCTATGATAACACTGGTATTCTCCATGTCAACATTGATGTTTTGGCGTCAGACTAAAAATCCATGTAAATTCCCTGAGGCTACCTTAGAGGTACAATTAAATGGATTCATCCCCAAACTATGTTTTCATAGCTTTTTATTACTATTTTATGGTCTGTGAAATAATCTAATCATTATCGGAATTTGACCACTTGGTCATTGAAATAACATTCAACTATATTTCTAAAGAATGACTTAATTATATGATGCATGGAATGTTGATATGTGGCACCATAATTCTGTAAGTCTAAGGGAATGAATTGATATAAAAAGTTCCTCTAGGGTTCTCTGAAGTCAGTGGATCCTTCATCTTCTGGTCCAATCTTTATATAATTTTACACCAAGTACCCATCTATTAGAAAAGGACTTGGAATCCAATAGTTTCATAAATCAAGAGTTTTGTGATTAGGATTGGGAAATATTTCATTGGGATGTTCCGATTATGGTCTCTAAAATTGATGATAACCCTAATATACATGTTCTTGTTCTTGAAATGGACAATGTTAGAAATCCATCTTGAGAATTTCACTTCTTTGAAAAAGTTGGATTTGATCATGTTTTTAAATTCTAATTCCACATTGGTGTCATGAGATGGGTTCATTCTCCTAGATTCTTTCTTGAAGCCTCAATTCTCATTGGGTAGTCCAATATGTTGTGTAGACACATCTAGATTTAGTCTAGGAATTTCTATGTTTTTTCAAGAGAACACATATCAGTGTTTCTTTATAAATGATGTATACATCTATTTCTCTTTGAGTGGAATGAATCACTAATCTGTGTAGTTTTCGGGTCATCTTATATTCCCAATCTTAGCTTCCTATGCTCTGTGATAGTGGTGGAGACAACATCCTTGAATGAGGGAGGGGAATTTCGGAGGTAATAATCATTTTTTCCAACTCTGAGTCTATAGAGACATTTCCAAATAAAGTTGTATGTTTGTGGGATTAACTTTCACCATAAAGGCGAGGGAGGCCATGAGAAGAGACATTATCATCCCCTAAATCCTAATTCATTATAGAGAGATACATGATAGGACTGTATTTTATACTGTCATTGGAGACAGGAGGATCATGGTCATATGGGGTCATTTCCATTGCCTGTACTAGATTTATGAGGAGCACATAGTTGTTGATGATAATACACTATGTATTTGCAGGGATAAACCACAAGATTTTGGGGGATGAAAGATGAATATCATCATCCACACTTAGTTATTTTACTCCCATTTTTTTGAAATATTATTTAGAGGACGTGAATCCATAACCCTCGATGGGGTAAATGTCAACATCTAGTAGGTCACCCTATCCTTCTATGGGGAATTTCAAACACTGGTTGAATGTTGAAGGTAACATCAAGTGTCTATGTAGTTAAGGCCTTTCAAGAAGAACATTGTATTCAGTGTCTTGCTGGATAACTATAAAATCAACATCATATGTCAGCTCCCCAAATAGAGATTTGAGATTGATCTTCCCAAGAGTTATTTTCTCATGCTTATCATACCCTCTATGGTTATATTTATGGGATAAAAATCTCCTTATCCATATCCAAAAAATTGGATTGTTTGAACAAGGATGTGGTTGATCTCAAAAACATTTTCAATCAAATCCCATTGGATGTCAATATTACTTATTCTTCTTGAAACTTATAGGGACATGATGTGTCCTTGGATGACCTCTTCTAAATATTTTTAAATGAAAAAGATGATGACATTACATTCTTATAGAATAATCACCACTCGATAAACCTAGTCTTTAGTGAAAATCTATCTCGAACTCATGTGGTATTTAGAGGGCCTCAACAAGTTACACCCTAAGTTCATTTGAAATATGGAGTTAATTGAGGAATGAGATCTGGGATGGGACAACATTAAACAATTTCAGAATTTTGTTGCTTTTTTACAATGGTCAGAGATTCCCAATGTGGGAATGATCCTAGAAATATATCTCATGAACTAAGGCATTTGTGGCAGATGGGACTGGTTCCTGTGTAAACGATGATGGGGCTTTCTATTTCCAGTGGTTCATGTCACACCAACATTCCCTATTTTCTGGACTGATCAGATAATTTAACCCCTCTAGGCGATCATGCCCGAAAACTAGGTGTGGGAGACTATTTGATGGTTCTGAGATACATTCATAACTCTTTTGGGATTGCTATAGTTCCTTCCCATGGTTATCATCTGCATGTATATTTTACATTTGGATATGATAGAAATATTAGGTCTGATAATGTCTGAAATTTCCCTTGTATCCTCAGTTCTGGCATATGCAGCCTCCCACTCCCCAATTATATATAGGGAACTCATATTTTGATTCATATTCATCATTATCGAAGGGTTATTCCAAGTTTATCATCATTATAGAACCAATTATTATTTATTCTCATAATTAGTGTTCTATTTTTTGGGGTGTTTTCCATTCTATAAATGTTGCAGGGAAGAACTCCGCAAGAGTTAGGGCTTCTGTTGGAGCATAATATGACCCTTTCTCTTATATTTCTTCATGATTCCATTGGTCACACGCACTTTTGTGAGGAATATCATATGTATAATTTCATGATGGAGGAGACATCTTGGGTCTATAAAGATTATCTTTTGCTGTGGCATGAGCTCAATCAACTATTTTTCGAGTCATGTAATTGTCATACTTTCACGCATTCCTAGCCGAAACTTTCTTCCAGTCACCTTCTTCTACTATATGGGAAACTGTTATGAAGAAAACCAACTCTGAAGAGTTAAATAAAACACATATTTGGAATTGATTATACCTTGAAGGAAGTCATTTAATATTAAGTAGTAATGGATATTATGATCCATCCTTCTATGGAAAGGGAAGTCACAAGTAGGTCAACGAGGTTGAACTCATTGGGCTTCTTGGGGTGTTGTAGCATGAGAAGGTTATAATCAATGCATAATAAGAAATAATTGAGGAATTTTTCATTTAGAAATGAGTATGATTTATTCTAATATTGAAAAAATTTAGGGTGATTCTAGTTTCTATGTGTTTCTTGGATGTGGCGGATCCTATGGTAGTTGTTGCTTGAAAAATTGTACTGAGTGGTTCATGAATAGCCATAGTTCATGGGAATGAACTACTACTATATTGAGAGTGATAAATTCATCTTATGATTTTCCTAAAATTTTATCCTATTCTATGGTAATGTGGAGTGGTTGGGACCGGGATCACAAAATGGGTGGATGATAATCCACCCCAACCAAATTTTGGAAAACCTATATTTTCTACCTTTGACTGTGCACACAACCCAAAAAATATCACACAATTCATATCTTGATTTGGGTCGATGATGATCTCTCAAGATCAATATATAAAAATAAAGTTGTGGTGTTTTGTATAGACTCTAATATGGATATAATTATTTGGTACCATATTATACGAGTAAGATCTGTTGTTGGATGGGAAGACATTCTTTGTGAGATCTTTTATCAGTTGATATCCATTCTAAGGAAACAAAGATCATTTCCAAAATTGGGTGGGGTGGAGTATCATCCACACATCCATGATATGTCTTTCTCGTAGGCTTCACAAGTTTATTTCACTCTTCCAGGGATTACATTCGAGTAGCTAGGGGATTTATGAAGTTATGAAGCTTTGGGGACACTATCATCTGATCCACCCCCAATCCACAGAGAGTTTGTGAGGGTTGATGAGGTGGCCCCACCTTTTTCTCCTACGGATTTTTTATTTGTCTTGAGACTTAATGATTTCTTGATTGAGTGAGAGGCTATCCCCGAAATAGAGGAAATTCATTATCATTTTCAATATCCACATTTATGTAGATGAGATTCCTAGATCCAGATCCAATCTGATTCTAAGATATAGATCCTGCTGGAGGATCATACATGGGATGAATAATATTCAACTCCACATGAAGAAAATACCATGTAGGATTATTTCTCCTTAGTAGCTCCTTTTGGAGTTGTCTGAGATCTTGTATCTCACTCTTATATTACAACAACCATTCATCCATGGAAGGAACATTAACTCTCCTAGGCTTTGATCAGGATTTAGACATCACATTGCTTTTTTTCTTTAGTTGTGTTCCACAATTGAGGTGGGAACATAGTATTCAGAGGTTCCAGATTTCTAATCCTTTGTTGGATCCATGTGCATGAAACCTCATTTGGTTCATCCAAATCACCATTCTCCCATGTTTGGTTCTATATGTTATGGAACTTTACATTTATATATTGGTCTATAAAATCTATTGTGTTTCCAACGATGACACTCATAGTGAAATATTAGAAAATAGTTTTTTCATAATTACTTTCGATCCAACATGATGTTTATTCCCTGCCTTCTTTAGGATAGTTATTCAAACCCTTATCCTAATAGGTTTTTTTCCTTGCAAAACCAAAGGGTATGATTTCCTTCACCATAGTTTCCTCTCATCTTAGTCTATGAACAATGACTTTGAGGGAGTTTCTAGTCATAATTACTGAATATGATCCAACAAATAGAGGTTTTTCTAGCAGATGGAGGAATGGATGGGATACCATCCACTTATTTTTAACTCCCAACCTAGAGAATACTGATTCTCTCTTTGGTGGTGAGAATTATGAAAATTCTCTCAACCCTATAAGTTGGGGGTTATTCAGGGACGTAATTGGAATTAATTGATATTTTTTTAGGATACTATGATTCTTATCAGCGATTTAATAACATCTGATATGGACATGAAGATATAAATTCCCCTAGACCAGTTAGACGGGGTTGATCTGAAATCACGGTTGATCTCCCTAGGACCTTCTCAGGGGATGAAAGACTTAGGGATGATGATTGAGATATAAATCCACCCATCCTAGTGGGTAGAGTTTTGTTTATACAAGTATCTATTATATCTTGTATCCTATCAGGAATAGATGATTAGATGAGTGGAGGTGGTGGTAGAAATTCCCTCATCCCAATGAGATGGTTATACTCTTGGGTGGTTGATATGACATATACTACTATGGATCGTTGGATGCAGTGTAGTTGTGCTCACATAGGAAATGAGTGTGATGGCATCCCATTATGGGAATCATTCATTATAGGACGTTGTTTGGTTTATCATTACATTGGTCTTTGTTTCTAAAATATATTCTTATTTATTTGAGGGGATCTATTCAATGGGATTAAATCTATCCTCCCTCTCCGTTTATGATATTTGAGAACCATTGATGTAGGGGAATCTGTTTTAGTGACCAACTATCCCAAACGTCACCCGATCCCCTGATTTTATCATAGGATTTGATATTACAGAACACCATTTCAGAGGGGTTTGTTTATTCCATGGGAGTGGAAAAGTTTAACACTCTAAATATTCTCCATACTCAGAAACAGATGCATGACATGGATTTGGAGATCAACTTCTATAGAGTTTTGATGCAATGATGGAAAGCATGTTACATATTTTTTATATGCTTTTCAAGTTTTGGATTCTAGACCATGGAGACAACAGCCAGGTAAACCTGACATCGGAGTATCTTAATGGTATAAAGGCAACCCACTTATCAAGGATAAGAGATGTGTCTATCCTTTATCCACTGATGAGTAACCCACATATTTTAGCATAGATAAGTCACGAAATCCTTTTCTGGATCATCAGGGACCTCATAGTTAGAATTAGATAGGGACCAAAACATGAAGGTGGGGATTATTCCATCGAAATCAGTCCAAATTTCAATATCACCGTCATCTTCATTAAAATTACATGTATCCATTCATTCTTACCATAGAATATGATTTTGAGGGTGTCATATTGACTGTAGAGGAGTGTTGTTGGATGTTGATAGGGAAATATATGTGGTGGAACCCGATGACTCAAGAACCTCTCTATACGAAGCCTTCATTATTTTGGACTCCTCAACATACAACGGTGTTTTGTAAAGGGAGGAATCCCATTCCCATGGGATACATCATCATGGGGAGGTTGAACAAGGTGGATGTCTAGAGTAGAGTCCCTATGTTCTATCTCTGCACTACCATGAGGAGGATTATCACATTAATGATTTTATTATTCTTATGTTAAAGAGACGACATAACCATGGGTTGTTGGGAATGTGTCTCCAATGACCTCAAGGATACTAGAATTAATCATGTTGGAAATATGTGTCATGTTCCACATCATGGTAAGAATATGAAAAACTAACTTTTGGAATTGTGTAAGGATATGAGTCTACTATATAATGGTTACTAGAACATCCTTATAACCATATGAGGCTATGGGAGTATGATCCCGATGCTAAAAGGTTTCTGAAATATTCCAATGATATGTCTCATAATTCATAGGAATATGAGCATGTACTGAGGCACGTGTCATTCTCACAAAGTGAGCCTCGATCAGGATGGGAATATGATCATGATTCTGAGCTTTCAGGATATACCGTGGGTCATTCTTGGTAGGTGTATCAGCCTTCCTCGAAGTATGTTCCACTCTCACTTGGTGATCCCCAGTTGGAGTAGGTATATGAGCCTAGTTTGTAAATGTATTCCCTATAGGAATATTCCAAACGACCTGTAGAATTGGATATGGGATATGACCCTCCTTCTATATTTCCTCATAATGATGCCCGTGAAATCATTCATCGGTGGAAGTCTGAATATGATCCAAAATATCGTGATCTGCTAGAATATTCTAGTCATGTTCAATGATAGAAATACGATCTTGTACTGAGGCTTGTTCCATTCTCACTTGGTTATCCCTAGCAAAAAATGGGGATATATGCACGATTTTGGGCCTTTGGAGTATGCTTCTAAACTTGTTTAATATTATCATGAGATTATCTAAAGGCATGTTCCCCTATCACATGGTGATGCATGACTAGAATTAGAATATCAGCATTATCCAAGGAGTTTGGAATTTTTTGTCTGAATTTTTAGATAGGAATGTTCCCTATCCCAAGGCATGTGCCACTCTCTTCTGGTGAGCCCCAATTGGAACATGAGTATGATCCCGGTTTGATGCCTCATTTTTTTATCAAAATATGACAATAATCCTCCTAGATGGGAGTAAGAATATGTACTTTCTCCGAGGAAGCCACTTATTCCGGATGATCAGAGTGTTGAGCTTTCCAATATGTAAGGATAAGAATATGCACCTATCCTTATATAAGGAACCGCATAGGAATATGCTTGTGGAGTTATTCAATTGTTTTAAAATACAATGGAATTTTTGAAAAGTGTGTCTAGAGATATAAGACTGAACATCTTATGCCTCCAATATGTGATGGAATATAACATCAATTAATTCAAGGATATGAACCCAATTTTTTCCTACTTGTGCTACGAGAATATACTGATGGACTTGATGAATGAGGGTAGGAATATATTCCTCCCCCATTCCTAGTGCGGGAATATTCCCACAGACATGTTTCAAGGGACTAGGTATATAATCATGTAAGCTGGTTACTTGGAAAATATGCCTAAATATATCATCCATTGGAGTGGGGATATGATTCCACCCATGGTTATCTAGAACCTTCCATGAACAATGTTTCTTCTGAGTGGGTCGTGCATGTGTGTTAGAGGTGGATGAGTTTCAGGTGATACCCTTTGAAGGTTAATGGTGGGTACCAGTTGTACCATGCTGGATGTTGTGGTTGAAAAGAGCTATCATGGGGGAAATGTTAACTAGATAGGTTTCATATTTTTATTCCCAATCCACCATCATAAGATATTTTAGGTGGTGGATTTCAAGCTCTTGGGATAAGCTTTCTAAGTGATTGGATGTTGAGATGATGGACACTGGCCTAGTTGAATCTTTCAATAGGTGATGCAAAATCACCAGATTTCATTCTTGGAGAACCTCAAGATAATATTCTAGGGTAAGGATTGTACCATATTGGTGGAACTACTAGACCATTATGTGAACCACCTGGCATTGAATCCATCGATATGTAATACTATTTTGAAAACCATGGGGGTTGTGGCCAAAGGTTATTTACCAAAGGGATTATTGAATGTAAAGTGTCATGACCCGTCCCTGGGGCTCCTGCCGTGACTACCGCAAGGCCCCCTTCCATAGGCCAGGGGCTGGTGACTAGCACCAAGGTGTAAATCCTGACAAAAAGGGGAAGGAATTGCCTTTGTAAAGTAAATAAACACCACAGAGAAAGCAATAAAAAGTAAACACTAAGTAAAATTGGGTACAATAGTAGGTGAAGAAAAGTTTGTGGGCCAGAATACAAACCCAAACTGAAAGTAAAGTACAACTGGAAAGAAAGTATATCAACTGTGAGTAAAGATGCAACGTCGATCCGTCACTAGAAGCCCCACCTGAAGGGTGGGTATAGATAGTCTCCACAGCTCCACGGGTCCCGCCATCCGCTCTGTGTACGTCCCGTCCAATGGTCCACCTCTAGGCACCTACTTGCTCCACAAGTCTCAGCCACGATCAGCGCTGTCCGTCATCTACATCCAACATAACGTAGTGCGGGCATAACCTGTGCAGGGGTGAGTATACGCTACTCAGTAGGGACCCCGAGACCCCCGAAGGTCTCCCAGAATCCAAAAAGGATAATCCACAAAGTAAAGATACAATCACAAAGTAACATCCGACATTACTTAGATATATTCCCATACATATACCTAAGTCATCAATTCCAATTCAGCTCCAACATCTGAGCCCAAGTACAACCCAGTCCACATAGGAAAACGTAACCCATTCCACAAAGGAATTCACAACCCAATCCACACAGGAATGAACAATGTAATCCACACAGGATAACAATTAAATCTTATCGATGATAAGATTGAATGTCAGGGCTCAGCTCACACAGGTATACTTTTTCATAAGACGATAGAGATGATCAGATGTAGCCACTGATTCGTCTAAGCCGTCAGACCTACACAGGATCGATAGGTACTAACCCCCGCAATGACCCACATAGGATCGATAGGTACAAACCCTAGCAATGACCAACATTGGATCGATAGGAACTAACCCCAGCAATGACCCACACAGGATCTGACCCACATAGGATCGGTATGCGCTGGCCCACACAGGACCGCTGAGCGCTGACCCACAATGGATCTGATCTACCCAGGATCAGTAGGCACTGATCCACACAAGATCTCTGAGTGTTGTAGTCTTCTCTGTCGAACCCATGAAGGATTCCCATGCAGTCTTAATCGTTGTCGCAGTCGCAGCCAACTCTAGGGTTCCCGCACACAGCAAGCTCGTTTCCGGAGGGTCCGCTCCATGAGCCGAGGGGATGATACATCAACTGACACAAAGTCTGGAGTTAATGTATCCAAAAGTTCTGTAACATCAAAAGGAACTCAACGTGATAGACGACGCGCTGATCGGACGCCCGGTCTGAGAGTTATTGGCCTTTTCGTTCCAGGGCCTGGTTGGTTTTTATGTTAAACCCAACCCAACCGTACTCCAAATGCATCCAAACCTCAAGAGGAGTAAGACAAAAGGTTCATATCACTAAGAATAATCCAACAAAGTCGACGACACGTCAATCAGACGTTCGGAGATCAAGTTATAAGCATTTCCGCTCCGAGAGCCTGGTTGGTTTCGTGTTTGAACCAACTCGGACGTACATAAAGTTCTCCAATACTTTGAGTATAATATACCGAAACGACCGTCTTGATCCAAGGATCGTATCTCAACTGATGTTGCATCGTTCAGAAGTATGTATCGCATGTTATGGGCTAAAGACCGAAAGTAGTCCGTGAATAGGGGGTTCGGGCCCGGTCCGACCCGGCTCGATACCCCCCTGGGTCGGCCCGAACAGGGTCGACCTGACCCGGGTTTGGGTCCGGCCCATTAGGTCATGGCCCAGCCTGGGCGGCCTGGCCTGGCAGCCCGGCCTGGCGCGCTCGGCCTGGCCAGCGTGGCCAGGTGGCTCGGCCAAAACGGCTGAGCGGAAGGGGGGGGGGGGCTGCCCCCTATTGGTCTAACCGCGGCCCCCATGTAGGGGACCTCTCCTTCGGCCAGCCGGGGGTTACGAACCCCGTCCTTCTCGGTGACTAGTCAGCCCAGTCCGGCCGGCCGGTTGCTGCTGCCGCGGGACCGCCGCAGTCCCGCACTCCTGCTCCGGCGGCCGGAAGCCGGCCGCCGCTCCCTGCTCCGTCGCGGACAAAGGCTGCGGCCTTGGTCCGACCAGCGCGGCACGACGGCACTGCACCCCTCCGCCGCGACCCCGCTCAGGCCGCAGCCTCTTTGAGGTTCTCCAACGCGGCGTGACGACGCCGTGACTTTGTTCGAATTCAAAGGCGCGGCGCGACGGCACCGCACTTCTCCGCCCATACTTCATATTTCCGCGCGGTGCAACAGCACCGTGCTACCTTGCTCGTGCCGCAACAAAATCAAGCATCAAGGGGGGAGGAGGGTCAGCCTTGTTTGTGCGGTCCGACCTCCTCCAATTATTGCGATAACATGTGGCTCAATTAGAGACAATGATCAGTGATGAAAGTATTCACGAACAAAACAAATAATCCCCTACCTCAAGCGTTGTTGAACGAAGGTTCGTCGCGGGGAAGGGACATCGCGGAAGATGGCATCGTAGAAGGAGGATCATCGGAGTCGCAGAGAGGAGAATCATTGGTGTCGTGGTACATGGCGTCGCGTCATCGATCACCAAGGATTTCGGCGTTCTTCACGTTCTTCAAGGAGGAATAACGTTCTTCGGAACTTAGAGATTTCCTCTGGAAATTCTATCGCACAATAAACTAACTTCCCACGAAATAAGGCTTTGTCTTATTTAATTAACCCAAAATCCAACATTTCATTTGAAATTCAAAATGAAACCATGAATTATTTATATTTAATAACCTACTCAATTAATTAATTAAGATTTGACTTCATTTAATGGGGGTGCGGGTGGGTTAAATAATTAATAGGGGTTGAGGAAGTTGAAAGGGTGGGGCTTGTGTGGGTCCTACCCCACTAATATCCTACCTAGTGGAGTAGTTAGGATGTGGGTCCCACTTCAACCACTTAGCTTAGGTTAACAGTACTTAGAATAAAAATAAAATCTGTTGCATAGTATTTTATTTTATTCTTTAGTTAAACCAATTAATTAAAACTTCACCCGAGCAAACACAACTCCGGAAAAGGTGTTCTTAAGAAAATTCTGGCGCTGCGATTCCATCGGTGCTCTCAGAATTTGATTCTGAGCACCGGTCCAAAAGTTAGGAAAACCTGCTCGTTCGTTCACTGAACGTACCCCAGCTAAAATTCGGAAAATTATTCCAGGCTCACCGGGCCTCGGAATCAGGTGCCATCAGAAACTGTGTTTTTGTAAAATCCCAAAAAAATTTAAGAAAAAATTTCCCTTGAATTATTTGGGTCTTTACATTACTCCTACCTCAGGTCTTTAAGTCCTAAAGATACATCATAAAATAGGGGAACAAATGTGGGTACTGTGCACACATCTGAGCCTCTCGCTCCCAAGTTCTCTCTTGGAGGTTCCCGTGCTGCCATCTGAAGCACACTAGAGGAATAGACACTCCACGTAGGACCCGCTCCTGTCGATCCTCGATCTCCACTAGGACCTCCGCAAAAGTCACCCATCATCAATGTCCAGCACCCCATGGTCGATGATATGTGTCGAGTCGTGCACGTATCTTCTCAGCTGAGATACATGAAAGACGTCATGCACCCGGTGTAACTGAGGTGGTAGATCCTGGCAATAAGCCACCTCGCCAATCATGCGGAGGACCTGGAATGGTCCGATGAAGCTCGGAGACAACTTTCTGCCTCGACCAAATCTCCGTAATCCACGTCGAGGTGAGACCCGCAAGAAGACATGGTCACCATCCTCGAATTCTAGTGGCCTTCGCCTCCTATCAGCATATGACTTCTGCTAGCTCTGAGCTATCCTCATCCACTTTTGGATGACCTGGACCTTCTCTATCGTGGCCTGAACCATCTCTGGTCCCACAAGTGCTAACTCCCCAGGGTCTGTCCAGCAGAGAGGTGATCTTCAAGGTCGGGAATACAAAGCCTCATATGGTTCCATCCTGATGGTGGAGTGGTATCTGTTGTTGTATGAGAACTCTACCTAGGGTAGGTAATCCTCCCAGCTGCAACCAAAGTCAAGGACACATGCACGAGGCATGTCCGCGAGAGTCTGAATGGTCCTCTCTGTCTGACCATCCGTCTGAGGGTGAAAGGCAGTGCTCAGACATAGCTGCGTCCTGAATGCCTCCTGTAACCCCTTCCAAAGCCGGGAAGTAAAGCGGGTATCTCAATCGGAGACGATAGATGATGTCACACCATGAATCCATACAATCTCCTGAATGTAGAGGTGTCCCAAGATCTCCACTGAGCCCTACTATTTGATGGGTAAGAAGTGGGCCAACTTGGTGAGTTGGTCGACAATCACCCAAATGGATTCGCGACCTCTAGAAGTGTGTGGAAGTCCATTCACGAAGTCCATAGATATGCAGTCTCACTTCCACTCCGGGACCTCCAATGGTTGTACCAAGCCTGCTGGTACCTGGTGCTCTGCCTTCACCTGCTGACATGTGAGGCATCGAGAAACAAACTATGCCACAACCTTCCTCATACCCAGCCACCAGTGCTGTCGTCTGAGGTCCTCATACATCTTCGCCACTCATGGATGTACCGCTAATGGGGAAGTGTGAAACTCCCTCATCACCTCCTCCTGTAAAGCAACTGGTACCATCGTACTTACTCTGAAAAGGATGACGTGCTCTCCTCCCACAAAGAATCCATCAGCTGTCTGTCCTGAGGATATCTGTGCACGCCGCGTCTCACAGTCATCGTCCCCATGTTGTGCCTCTCTGAACCACTAAAGAAGTAGAGGAGTGACTGTGAGTGACTGATGAAAGGCAGCTCCATCACTATCCACGAAGGATATCTGAAAAGTGGCTAGCTGCTCTGTCACCTCCCCAAGTAGCTGAAAGATAGATGCGATGGTCAACCTCTGTCTCAGCTCATGGAAGCTCTGCTGACATCTGTCTGACCACATGAAGGGTTTCCCCTTCTTCCTTAATGTTCTAAAAACCTTCAAAGATTTCTCCTTTGCTAAAAAGAGAAATCCGGTCTCATCCCCTGGAGAACCGCGTTATTTGCCTAATACAGTCAATCCCGTCATGATCAGTTAATTCATTCCATGGATGACGTCGTAAGGCCTCAACGCTGCAACCAAGAGATCCAACTGTTACTCTCGTCTATAAGGGTTGAGTCACACTGTCGGCATCAGTGTGTGGTCACTAGGTCTCCTCCAGTAGGAGTCTCGTATTTGAGGGTCAAGTCAACAGTTTTTAACCGGATCCTCTTAGTATTAACATAAAAAAGACAAAGAAGAAAACGTCACTATTGAAAGAGTCTTTTATTACTACAACTCAAAGAAAAAGGACACAAAGCAACACAAATGACGAAGCTAGAGGCATTATGGGAAAAGGCCTCCATGCCTGGAGCTAGTTCCGCACTTTTCCACCTGCTTTCGGAACTCCATGATCATAAGCTTCAGCTGCCTGAAGTTATGCTCTCCCATGTGGTCGGTGTGGACCTCTTGGTGGTGGTGGTGGTAGAGCCTCAAAATGTCGTCCACCACCTACCGCTCGACCAGCTCCTCGGCCTCGTCCACCTGCTCCCTGCGGACCGCCACATTTGAACCTCTGCCTCTTCTTGGGTGTTTCGTCAACCGTCTGCTGCCCCTCTGCATGGCGGGTCGGGCAGTCACGAGCCAAGTGGCCCTACCTGCCGCATGCATAGCACTATCTTCCACTCGTAAGACTGGTTCTGCTGCATGTGCCCCGCACCTCCGAGCCAGTATCCTGTGGTCGTCCGCCTGATGGCCTGGTCCGCTTGGACCTTTGCGACATCTGTCTACTGCCGGCTGCAGAAGACTCCGCTACGTGATGCCCTGTGGTAGGTCTCACTTCTGGCGTAGGCTCGGCAAGAAAGATCTCTATGAGAAGAGCTCGCTCCATTACTCCTACCTGTGTCGGATTGCTGAGGGAGATCATCGATGCGCTGATCTCATGCCTCAGTCCCTGCTCGAAGGTCCGGTCCGGAAGAATGGGTCTCGTACCATGTCCGTTGAATAGCGCGAGAGGTCGGTAAATCTCACCAATACTGGGCGACCGTCAAGCTGCCATGTCGCAGCTGTAGTAGCTCCTGGATGCGCACCGCACAGAGGGTGGCTGGGACAAACTCCGAGCAGAAGAGGCTTTCAAAGTCTGTCCAGAGGAGAGATGGCTCGTCGTGCACCTGGAGCAGCAAGCTCCACCATATGCCAACTGCCGCATGCAGGAGACTCACTACAAGGATCACCATGAGGACTCCTGGTGTCCCTACCAATCGGAAAACTCATACAACTGCCTCCAACCAATCGTCGGCTGCCTGAGGGTCCATCTCCCTGTGGAACCTGGGCGGTCTCTGACGCTAAAACTCGCGCAGTGAACCAAGGAGACGTACACTGTCAGCGGCTGGGGCAGGTAGCATCGGTGGCCCGGCGAGTAGTGGTACCGCTGGTGCCTCCGCAGTAATAGGGCCCTGCACCGAGGCCTCGTCGCACGATGGGTTGTCGTCACGTACAAAACTCGGAACCCTAGCTAGCTTCCATCGTGGGGCCATCCTGAAAAGAGATAGGTGCGCCATGGTCAACAGTATACCTGGTGATCTGACACAAAGTAATCACAAAGAAAACTTGAAACACTTATGCAATCAATGTTTTCATGCATTAAGTCGGAAATCAGAAGTCAGGGTCCTGGTGTACGGATATGTCGGCCACCGCCCCAACACTGGACTCCCTGGAATGATAACCACAATCAACACACTTAACAATATTGCTTCACATAGAAAAATATCAGAGTCCTTAGTTCTATGGTGGAACTGAACTCCTATAATACCAATTTGTCACGACCCTTTCTCGGGGCTCGTGCTGTGACTACCCCAAGACCGCCTCCCATAGGCCAGGGGCTGGCGACTAGAACCAAAGAGTAAGTCCCAACAAAAAGGGGAAGGCATTGCCTTTGTAAAGTAAACAAACACCACAGAGAATGAAATCTGATGTAAACACTATGTAAAACTGGGTACAATAGTAGGTGTGGAAAAGTAAGTGGGACAGAATACAAATCCAAACTGAAAGTAAATTACAACTGGAAAGAAAGTACAAAAACTGTAAGTAAAGCCGCAACGTCGATCCGTCACTGGAAGCCCCACCTGAAATGTGGGTACAGATAGTCTCCACAGCTCCACGGGTCCAACCGTCTGCTCCGTGTATGTCCTGACCAGTGGTCCACCTCCATGTACTGACTCGCTTCACAAGTCTCAGCCAAGATCAGCGTTGTCCGTCGTCTGCATCCAACATAACGTAGAGCGGGCACAGCCCGTGCAGGGGTGAGTATACACTACTCAGTAGGGACCCCGAGACCCCCGAAGGTCTCCCAGAATCCACAAAGGATAATCCAAAAAGGAAAGATACAATCACTAAGTAACATCCGACATTACTTAGGTATATTCCCATACATATACCCAAGTCATCAATTCCAATTCAGCTCCAACATCCGAGCCCAAGTACAACCCAGTCCACACATGAAAACGTAACCCGTTCCACAAAGGAATTCACAACCCAATCCACACAGGAATGCACAACGTAATGCACATAGGATAACAAGTCAATGTTATCGAAGATAAGATTGAATGTCAAGACTCATCTCACACAAGTATACTTCTTCGTAGGACGATAGAGATGATTAGATGTAGCCACAGATTCATCTAAGCCATCGGACCCACACATGATCGATAGGCACTAACCCCCGTAATGACCCAAACAGGATTGATAGGTACTAACCCCCGCAATGACCCACACAGGATCGATAGGTACTAACCCCCGCAATGACCCACACAGAATCTGACCCACACAGGATCGGTATGCGCTGGCCCACACAGGACCGCTGAGCGCTGACCCACACAGGATCTGATCCACACAGGATCGGTAGGCACTGATCCACACAGGATCGCTGAGTGCTATAGTCGTCACTGTCGAACCCACGGAGGATTCCCATGTAGTCTTAATCGTTGTCGTTGCCGCAGCCAGCTCTAGGGTTCCCGCACACAGCAAGCTCGTTTCGAGAGGGTCCGCTCCATGAGCCGAGGGGCTGATACATCAACTGACATGAAGTCTGGAGTTGATGTATCCAAAAGTTCCATAACGTCAAAAGGAACTCAACGTGACAGACGACGCGTCGATCAGACGCCCGGTCTGAGAGTTATTGGCCTTTTCGTTCCAGGGTCCCAGTTGGTTTTTAAGTCAAACCCAACCCGGACATACTTCAACTGCATCCAAAACTTGAGTAGAGTAAGCCAAAAGGTCCATCTCACTAAGAGGAATCCAGCAATGTCAACGGAACATCAATCAGACGTTCGAAGCTCAAGTTATAAGCGTTTCCGCTCCGAGGGCCCGGTAGGTTTCATGTTCGAACCAACCCGGTCGTACCCAAAGTTCCCTGAAACCTTGAGTGTAATATACTGAAATGACCATCTCGATCCAAGGATCTCATCGCAACTAACGGTGGGTCGTTAAGAGGTCTGTATCGCATGTTATGGAAAAAAGACCGAAAAAAGTCTGTGAATAGGGGGTTCGGGCCCGATCTGACCCCGCTTGATACCCCCATGGGTCGGCCTGAACCGGGGCGACCCGACCCAAGTCCTAGTCTAGCCCATTAGGGCGTGGCCCGGCCTGGCGTGCTCGGCATGGCCAGCGTGGCCAGGCAGCTCGGCCGAAACGGCTGTGCGGAAGGGGGGGGGGGGGGGGGGGGGCGCTGCCCCCCTGTTGGTGTAACCGCGGCCCCCATGTGGCGGGCTGCTCCTTCAGGCAGCCGGGGGTTACGGCCCCTAACCCTCTTAGTGACTAGCCGGCCCGGTCCGAATGGCCGGTTGCTGCTGCTGCAGGACCGCCGCGGTCCCGCCCTCCTACTCTGGCGGCTGGAAGCCGACCGCCGCTCCCTGCTCCGCCGCAGCCAAAGGCCGCGGCCTTGGTCCGACCGGCACGACGCGACGACACCGCGGCTTTGTTCGACTTCAATGGTGCAGTGCGATGGCGCCTCGCTTCTCCGCCCATAGATCATATTTCCACATGGTGCAACGACACCATGATGCCTTGCTCGTGCCGCAACAAAATCAAGCATCAAGGGGGGAGGAGGGTCAGCCGTGTTCGTGCGGTCCGACCTCCTCCCATTATTGCGATAACAGTCGGCTCAATTAGAGACGATGATCGGAGATGAAAGTATTCACGAACAAAAGAAATAATCCCCTACCTCAAGCGTTGTTGAACGAAGGTTTCCCACGGGGAAGGGACATCGTGGAAGACGACGTCGCAGAAGGAGGATCATCGGTGTCGCGGAGGGGAGAATCGTCAGCGTCGCGGTACACGACTTCGCGTCGTCGATCTCCACGGATTTCTTCGTTCTTCACATTCTTCAAGGAGGAATAACGTTCTTCGGAACTTAGAGATTTCCTCTCCAAATCCTCTCGCACAACAAACTAACCTCCCACAAAATAAGACTTTGTCTTATTTAATTAACCCACAAGCCAAAATTTCATTTGAAATTCAAAATGAAACCAAGAATTAATTATATAGAATAACCTGCTCAATTAATTAATTAAGAGTTGACTTCAATTAAAGGGGGTGCGGGTGGGTTGCATAATTAATAGGGGTTGAGGAAGTTGAAAGGGTGGGTCTTGTTTGGGCCCTACCCCACTAATATCCTACCTAGTGGAGTAGTTAGGATGTGGGTCCCACTTCAACCACTTATCTTATGTTTAAGCTACTTAGAATAAAAATAAAATTTGTTGCACAATATTTTATTTTATTATTTAGTTAACCCAATTAATTAAAATTTCACCCGAGAAAACACAAATCCGGAAAAGGCGTTCTTAAGAAAATACCAGCATTCCGATTCCATCGGTGCCCTCAGAATTTGATTCTGAGCACCGGTCCAAAAGTTAGGAAAACTCACTCGTTCGTTCACTGAACGTACCCGAGCTAAACTTCGGAAAATTATTCCAGGCTCACCGGGCCTCAGAATCAGGTGCCTTCAGAAAATGTGTTCTTCTAAAATCCCAAAGAAAATTAAGAAAAAATTTACCTTGAATTTTACGGGTCTTTACATAAAGATATCATCTCATATCATGATATTGTTGATGAGAGAAATATCTGCATTCATCTAGACAACCAGAAACAAGTTTACCGATTAGTGAAATATCATAGGCATGATGCATGCATAATCAAATATTCAGGGGTAATAAATTTACCTTTTATTCCAATTCTAACCATTCTGATCATGTGGATTTTTCAATGAATGAATGGAATTATTTATGAGAACCTCATTATAAGATGATCATATTTAATATAATGATGTTCTTACTTAATTCTTTGTGTGTATAATATGAAAAACAATGTGGCCTAACACATGAATAACCATTTATTTTTTATTGGAGATATTTAGGTTAGGTTGACTACATTTTTTTGCATATGATATGATAAAAAATGTCCTGATAGAAAAATTAAATAAATATTGGAGATAATTATATTGGGTTCACCATTTTTTTTCAAAAAAGAGAGACCAATGGGGAAACCCTCGATGATGGGGGTCTGGTTTGGCCTGATGGTTGCTTGTGGTGGGGGGGGGTTATTTCTTACAAAATCATTAAAATGTAGTTACAATTATCATTTTTAACAGAAAATACCAATAATTCCCTCATCCCTAACTGGGTACAGTCTTACATTCCAATGGAAGGTGGTCACATGGGGTTTGAAAACCAATGATGCTTAGGGGCTCACATTGGTCGATATGATGGGTGTTCGGGCCCATCAAACTCTTTTTGGGTGAATTTTTTCATACTCTATGACTCTCTTATAGTTTTATGATATGATTATGGATATCTTCGTAATCCTATTATAGTACCAGTTACCCAAAAAATTTGATTATAGGTTAACCCTCTTTATATTAAAAAAGGGATATCGTGAATCAACATAGGAAAGGGGATCTCATTAGATTATCCAAATATATGTACCTAAATTTATTCATCCATTTCTGAGTGATAGATAACTATTATATATACTGAAGTCATATTACTAGGTACATTGGGATTTATTTCCTTGTGGTGAGGTATTTAATATTCTGATGAGAGGATTGAGCCATTATGAGGAGTCCTACATATCTGGGTTATTGTTGGAATCGAAACTCACATAGTTCGTTAAACTCATGAAATTTAACATATTGTTGATATGAAATGTGTGTGGGAACTGAGGAAACATGTTTTTGAGCTTAATAATTGAGATGAAATCCTATGTATCTAGATTATAGCAGGAATTAAGGTTATTGCAGTTTGATCACACCCATGGCGTTGGACCCAAGGTAGGTGCCCATATCAATAGAGCTTTTTATGTCATAACACTCATTGATGCTTACATACTGGGATTTATCTAGATAGTGGAGATTCATTATTCCAATGAGGTGTTCATTGTGTCTCCCTAATCCCAAGTGAGCTATGTACGATGTGAGAAACAAGGGACAACAAGTGATCAAACTCATTGCTTATAGAGGTAGGACATATGTATTCAGAAATCCATAAATATCAATATAGATCTCATACATTGAATAGGTATCCTAAATATCATAATTATGGAAGAAATATTAGTCATCACAGATAAGTTGATTTATTAGCCTACTAAGGGATGGGGGAGATTGATCTGTCCATGGGAATGATTTGGTCCTGATGGGTGAAACGTCAATGAAATGGGGATTATATATAAATGGATGTTTATTTGGGCCCGAGAAATGGAATGGCACCCTACATATCCTGGTTATTACAAGAATACAAGTTTTCATTATTCACATGACTGCGGATTACATAATGATGTTGCCTAATCCTTGGTAGAGTCTTATGGTGAAAATGATATGATCATTGCAGCTCCTTAATCCCACATAAGCTATTCTCGATGTGAGAAATAAGGGATAGAAAGTGATTTGTCTCATTTCATGTAAATATGAGACTTATGTACTGATACATCCCTTGAGATGGTTAATATAGAGATCAGTACTCAGAGAGGTGTTCTATATATCCTGGTTATGGAAGAAATCAGATTCCTCTTAGTTCCCTTGATTGGGGCTTAGACACTGATGTTTCCATTTGATCAGGGACTATACACCAAGGGTGGACATTTTTATCAACCCACATTATTCCCATGACTTCTTGGATGATTATGAATCAACATATATGATTATTGAAAAATTCAAAAACCCACGTGAGATATTCTCTAAGTAAGAAACAAGTGATGGAAATGATCAATCTTATTACTTATGGATATAGTATATACGTATTGGGACCACCCACTAGAGGTTTGATATGGAGATCATGCCTTAAAAGGCACACTACATATACTGATTATGGAAGGAATTAGAGTTATATTATTTCATTTGATAAGGTATTATATAATAATATTTCCCTTATAATCGGGGCATACAAACAAAGGATGAAAAAAATTATCATGTCCTTGGATTCCTTATTGAGATGGCATAGATTTCTGTAAAACATGTGTGGATTGTTCACTCAATATGCCTTGGTTGTCTTCTTGAACAATTATAGAATGTTTTTCTGACATTTTCAAATATAATCAAATGATCCATTTGAATTTTCCAAGGGAGGTCACATGACCTGGATGGAATGTTGGAGGGTTTTCACATGATCAAGGATGACTCATCCATAAGACATCATAAGACCTGGCTGGTCAAACATGGAGGCCATCGTATGACCCTAACTGGATTTTATTGCGGGTGTCCCATGATCCGGATGAAATGCTCTGGTGCCATCATGAGTGCTATATCACATACTTAGAGGGCATCGTGAGAGTCAGTGGGACATGTCTCAGACAGTGTCACATTCCCTAGATGACTTGTCTGGCGGGAATCATGAGACCTGGATGATTTTATAGGAGGGAATCATGGGAGATAGTTTAGAAACACATGTGGTCCCATGATACTCGAATAACCTGGGATGATTCCCTTATATGAGTCAGGAGATAGATTTAATGGACATCACGAGACATGAATGTTGAACACAAAGCGTTTCACGAGACTTGGGTTGAATGACCAAGGGGAACCTTGTGTCTTTTTTTGACATGTATGGAAGACTCACATGACCCAAATAGTGTACCAAAGGTTGGTTGTGAGATCTTGGTGACATGTCTTAGTGATTTCACATTTCGTAGGTGTTCACACAAAGTGCATAAGGGTCATCATGTATGTATCTCTAATAAGACTCCCACCATTAGTAATTATTCATGAAATTATATTTCGAATACCTTATATTTGTTCTATGTTAGTCTATTAAAAGTCTCACTCAATCTAGAAAATGGGAAGGGTGTTCTTTGTGTGACATGCCCGAATTACTTTTACTGACATAAGAGTGATAAAATAAATGATTTTATGCATGGATCATGATTTATCTAATTGTTCTATAGAATTTTAAATAACTAGATGATTTTTTAATTACATGATTAGCCACTACGAGAAATCCACTATAGCGCTAGTGAGTCTGGATGTAAGAAGGAATACTCTTCTTTTGAAGAGTAGTGGAACATTTTTCATGCTAGGGTGGGGTATTTATAAGCCTCTCAACCATAGTTTTTTTTCCACTTTTCTTGATCCATATCACGTGAATCTAGGATAGATTTGGTGAAAGCATCAGTATCACACATCCTCATGTTTTTCTTCCATGGATCGCTCCTAGGGCATCACCTAATTTTCAGCGACCGTGAGTACCACCCATCAAGACATCCTTTATTGAATTATTAGCAATTTCTGGGGAATTTTTGAATCATGTGGGAATGGATAAGGACTTTTATATTTTCATATTGACATGTCCAAGAGATATAGTGAGATTAGGGAGCCTCTAGATTGTCTTCGTGTGATCACATGTGACTTTTACATAAATTTTTGTGAGACCAGGATGACATGTTAAGGGCTTTTTCAGACTCGAACTAGATTGTCAAAGGGTCCTGCAAAACCATGATATGGAAAATCTAGGTATATCACAAGGATTTTATGACTGTTATGGGATTCTTCCACCTACCCCCATTTTATTTCCTTTTTATATTATGAAATATTTTGGGAGTTCTGGATGTTGTTTGTCTGTCATCAGGGATAATATCATCACCTCTTGGTGATGCATCATGTGACCAAAAAAGGTGATATGGTGATACATGATAATTTCATTTAAAATTACATCAAAATTTCTTTAAGGAGTATAATAGGAAGCATTTGGTTTCTTTTACATAACTTAGGACATTAAAAAAACATTTATGAAAAGATAAAAGGGCTTCTGCGAGATGAGGCAGACACTTTTCTAAGTGCTTCTGGTGTCTTGCGGATCACTAGGGTTATGGAACGCGTCTTTTATGACCGCAATAGGCTCCCTCATCCTTCCTTTTATTTCATTTGTTTTATTGTTTAATGATTTGGGGTCTTGTGGTATTTATTGGATGTTGTCGAGAAAAATTATCCTCCCCATTGATGATGTGTCCTATGAATTTCTCAACAGTAAGGGGCTCCTATCTACTAAATATTTTCCTCACATTTTCAAAGGATTTTCATCTAGTTTTCCAGGTTCCCATCGATTGAGATTTCACATGACTTGGGGGGTTCTTATCTAGAAATCATTGCATGGCCGAAAATTTTATATTGTTCTCTCCCAAGAGTAGAACGAATTTCCCAAAGGGGATCAGCGTGACTATTTGCAGGCTATCCATTTTGCATGGTTCCTTCACATGACCTCAAGATGGTCACACGATCTTATATCCCTTAAAGACTCACGTGGTCCATGGGTATCATCCACCTTATTTTTCCTTTTATTTTCTTGGGAAACATTATCCAATCTAGTTATTTCTTCCCTTTTGTATTTTTTAAAGCTCATTTGGGGGGTGTCTGCATGGTGAAAATCAAACGTTTCGTCAAAATAGTTTTTTTATATTATATGTTTTAATTTAAATGATAATTTTTTATTTCATAGAAATTGAATTATATTACATGAAGGTAATAATTAGGTTTATAATATAAATATATTATAATTGTGTTTAATTGAATCTTTTAATAAAATATAAATCAGTTGGTTCAAAACTAGTATCGAAGGTAAAAACCAAAAAGGCGAAATGTGAAAATCTAGTTATAAAAGAGTTGAAACATGTTTAACACATGCTATAAATGAATAAAATATTATTTTTCAACATATAACACAGATAGATTTATTATTTTCCACTTTTTATGTCACTGAACTTTGAATAGTGTGATTCTATCATTTATTAATGAATCGATATTTACAATAGTTCCATTTTTTCCACTTATTAATTGATATCACTTACAACACATTTATTTACCCTTTTAAAAAATTTTCCCTTTCATAACTATACACTAGAATCTCATAAACACTATCCCAATATATTATAATACAATTTCAGGCCAAAAATGTCAATATATAGAGCATAAATGTGTTTCCCAAGGGAGAACATCCAAATAGAGACGTAATGTTCTCAACTGCGCTCTCTTAATTATTTTATTGTTAAACCCCCTAAATCCTAAAATATAAATGAATGTATGGTAAAAAAATAATTAAACTGTAATGAAATGTTATTATACGGTTTGATTATAAAATTTATACCTTCCTCCACAAAATATTATAAAACTGAAGATGTCGTCATTAATACCACCGCTACTATGAACGTAATGTATAATTTTTCATCAATACAGGAATAAATAGTTATAAAAGGATATTTAATGAATTAATATTTTATTACTAATATTATTAATATTCTAAAATTTTAAACCATTCCATATCTTCCTCTTGATCTATAGAAAACGGATGTTTCACCCATGTGTTTGTGCCAACTACCTCCACCATTAAAGTGACATATTTTGTTTTTACTCTATTATTTTATTATGAATCCATATATATTATAACATATTTATACATCTTAAAAAACCTATATTGTGTAATTATTATTTTTAAATAGAAATATTATACTAAATAATTCACTTTCCTAACCATACTCAGCAATATAATATAGTTTTTTGTATGGGTTGGTTTAACCAACTACATGAATAGTGATAGAAATATATATCCTCGCATGTTATATATAAATAATTACTAGTGATAATGGAAAATAACAAGTTTATAATTTTTTTTTCTAGAGTGGAAATAGTAATATCTAAAATATTATGATGATACCACCCATTTTTCATGAAAATTACCAAAAGAATCTCCCCACCGACTACGCTACCATGAAAAAAAACTAAAAAACTTATGAAATTAAATTAAAACATAATAAATCATTATAAAACTTCAATTATAGTACCTGATAATATCTCATAATAATGAATGTTGAATCTATAAACTAGAATCAACAACACCATGATGAAACTAGTAATTGAAGCTAACAACTTACGATGATGAAAATAACATATAATTTACCAATATATTGAAAATAAATTCACAACCAAAATATTAGCCTATTTACATGGATTAAAACCATGGAATTAGGTTTTAGAACATAGGTTATAGCCTACGGTCAAGGTTTTCTAATCCATGGCCGCTATGTCCAATGCAATAGGGTCTAATATATTTTCATGGTCTAACCCATGGAAATTGGGGGCTATATCCATAGTTTAAATCATGGAAATAGGTGTTATATCCATGTTTGAAAACTTGGAAATAGGTGGCTATGGACATTGTTTGAAACCATGGAAATAGTCTACTATGGATATGGTCTAGAACTGTGGCAATAGGTGGTTATGAAAATAGTCAATATCCAGGGAAACAGGTTATTATGGTCATGGTTTGGAACTATGGAAATAGGTGGCTAGAGCCATGGTTTGAAACCATGGGGACAATTAAAAAAATTAAATGCTTCAGGTGGGGTTTGATTCTCTGACCAATACTATATTCTATCATGACTCTACCACTACACAGATCACTATTATATATATATATAATTATAAATAATTATAATTAATAATCATTTAAAAAATAAAAAAACCTATTTCCAGGGTGTAAACTATGGTAATATGTGGCAATATCCACAGTTTCAATGATGGACATAGCATCCTATAGCCGCTATTTAAATCATCAAAATAGGAAACTATGTACATGATTTACTAAAACATAGTAGTATCCATTTCCCACAAATATACCCTATTTTTTTGGGTTTTCATTCAAAAAATATCTCCATGGTTTTAGATAACCCTGGATATCTATTATTTATAGCCATGGGTTTCAGAAACAATGGATATAGGCTGCCTACAACCACGGTTTTCCAAACCTTGTTAATAGAAAGTTTAGCCTTAGGATAATTTTTGAGTTAGGATTATTAGAAATGATTCTTATAAAAGTTTATATATACAAATATTGTTTTAAATGTTGGTATTAAGATAGTTATTTTCATAAAGTATGTTATTGAACCTTCATATATGCTTTTCTTCAGGTAAGAGTTTTGGAATCCTAATTTTTCATTATTAAGATATGATAAATATTCACCATAAGTTTACTTTTTTGGTGTATTTTTCATTCATGAATTTTCTTTATCAATATTTTTCATGAAATATTTGTGATTTAAAAATCTATCCCATGATCAAAACATCATTGTTTTTAATGAAAAGATAATCAAGATATAATAGTTTTTGTTAACAAAATTATCATTCATTTATTTATAAATGTTATTTTTGAACAATATTCTTATAAGATCAGAATATATTTCCCTATTATTATATTATGATTAAGTTTCTATTTATATTATATGGGTTAAAAAATTCATTTCATCAATCACTTCTTCTGAATATTTTGATTCAACTTTTACAAAATCACCATGATATATTGTTGATTCAAACATTGTTTCATCAGGTTATAATGTTAATTATTTATTCTCATACTTATACATAAAAAATGTTCATATGTTTCCTATTTAATGTTATATTCACTATTCTAAATCTAGGGAATGTAAATTTTTTAATTTAAATACACTTTGATAATTAATTTCATTCTTAAAAAAGTATAATGATATTACAAATAATATCAATATGTTCTAATGGTTTATTTTCTTTCATGTCTAGATTTTACCATCCCACTAATTTTCTCTATTATATTTAGAATCCTAATTAGGTGTTGTCTCATGCGACCTTCATGTTTATATTCTGATGTTTTTAATGGAATTTTTTAATTTCATTATGATGGAGGCTTTCAAAAAATTAATTTGAAAATATTAAAGCGGTTTTTCCAACCGATCAAATTAAAATATTATTCCAATCTATTTTCATTATTAATAACCAATATATCTCATAATTTATAGACTTTTGAAATTTAAATCAAATGAAATTTTTTCTATATATCCCACTACAAAATTTTAAAAGTGTATTTTTAATGTAGTCTATAACTTCTTCCTCTATGTAAATATTAATTTTTTTTTTCTAAAAACACTTTTATGGTTTCACTACAATTTTACTATTTATCTATAAAGAATATACTTCCATTGAAATTATATTTCATTAATTATACTATAATTTTTCTTATAAAATAAAATTTTAGTGTGATTATATTTTTTATATCCACTATTTAAATTCTTGAGCTCAATATTGTTGATACTATCTAAAAGTGTTACAAAACCCATTTTTCTTTCCATGTGTTATTTATCTTATGATGAATGAAAATTTTAAAATGGAAAATATTTTCAAGGATGATTAGTGGGTGGTGTAATAATTGACCCTTCAATTCATTGGTTAATGTTTGATATTTTATGAGATAATTAAGGATTGATATACTTGTATTTATTCACAACATAAAGGGAGAGTATTCTTGGATTACACTTACAAAATAATTGGTTAGCCATCCTAGATTATTCTATCGACATAAAGGGTGAACCTTATTATAATACTATTAGAAAATAAAGGGTGAGAACTCATGGATTACACTCACAGTAGATGTTCACAGACTTTTTATACTCATGATATAATTATTTCATCAGGTTTAGTTTTTTTTCATATGTCCTTGTAATGATATATTTTCATGACATGTAAAATTTATATATAACCATTATTATGCACACTAGATCATGTTAATATTTCACACTCTAATTAAATGGTACATGTTTCAAACTGTGACATTACATATACGTTGTGAGGAAATATGGACATATATTTATTGTGCCATGTTCATTTTTATTAAATATTTTTCCCTAGATTATGTTCCCTAAAATGATTATGGTCTAACCATTAATGACATGTAAAAATATTTCCTATTTACTATTGTTTTGATATCACCCATTCCTTATGATTCCATTCCCAAATAACAAATATGAGTATAATATATAAGGATTATTGAAGGGTGTCTAGTGTGATTCTATTACGGAGTAATGTTCACAAATATCATACAATAAGTTTCTTATTTTGATTATCCTAAAATATATTAAACATTATGATCATGGGTTTTTTTTAATGTTTGTGAGATTTTATTTGTAACTTATGGTAATGATATAAAATAATTATATGTTTATATTGGGCATCTTAAGTCTACATCAAATCCCTTTTTAAAGAATTTATTTTCAGCACTAGATCCAGGAGTGAAGGTCTGGGGAGCCTCATTAATCCAAATTTATAATGGTGATAATATAGTATGTGAAGCTATATTTTAGGTCTAAATTGATAAGGTATGATAAATTAATGACGAACTTGAATTAATTTATTGATACCTTCTTTGGTTTGATGAATTTTATTATTCTGTAACTTCACAAACTAATAGAAACCAACAATGGTATCAAGATCTAAAATAGAGTAACATGATTATTATAATTATGATACATTAAAATTTTATAGTTATTTAAGATAAGGGTCAAAGTAAAGTCACATTGGATAATATTAACGACACTCTCATTTCATACAAGAATTAGAAAAATGAAAATGATAACATTAATAAAGATAACTATATGGATATACCCTTCAAGATAAAGAAAAATATCACATTATAGAATGATCACAAGCATGGTGAAATTGATGATGTTATTTATTTACATTAAAAAAATATAAAAATATGGAACGGAACATTAAAAGGTAAGATTATGCTTATATGAATTGAGTACGGAGTGGTTGCTAACTTCATTATACTATTTCCCAAGAAGTTTTGAGATGATTATAATAAAAAATCACTCCAGATGAAATAATCAAAAGAATTTAATTGAAAGATGATTTCAAAGATTAAATTATATTAGATGAAAGACATCAATTTCCAAATGGATGATTTCTTTGAGATGATAGATGTGATGAAAATTTAGGAATTAAAAGTCTCCAAGGAATAAGTCCGTGTGGATGTGATAAGATAACCATAACTATAAGAAAACAATGGGTAAGATGAAAATGGTTTAGGGAATAATTACCCACAATGTGGAGATATAATTTATGATTTAATAAATTGATATGTGAATTTATAGAGGAAATATATTAAATGCCATTGTTAAGGATTTCAAACAGTACATGAAAAAAACATACACTATAAATATATGGGTTGACGGATGATGTTGAATGTAAAAAATATAGAAATCCAAAAACCTCATAGACACATTATTATGAATATATCAAAATTATAGAAAAGGAATCACTACTAGAAATTTAGGATATATCCATGATTTGAAACTCTGGATATAAGCCCAAAAACTGTGGTAATATGTTATAACCATGGTTCAATGAACCATGGATGGTATTGACGTGGCTATAGGGAAAGGCCAATAGCAATAGTTTCAAACCATGGCTATACCCATATAACCACGGTTTGAAACTGTGTAAAAACTTTAATCCATGTTTAAAACCACGGTTACATCTTAAATTTCCAAGGAAACCCCAAACATGCCCTATAACCATATTTAGAAACCATGACATTAGATTAAATTTAAATCAAAAATAACGAGACTGCATGCCTACTCATTCCACCCAGTTCCCCGCCCTCGTCTTCCCCCTGGTTTCCCACCCCATTATTTTTCCCGATCCTCCATCCCTACCTTCCACCACCCCCACCCCCTAATGTTCCCACTCCCACACCCAGTTCCCCACCCCTAATTTCACCCCAGTTCCCTAGAACCCTGTCCTCCCCAGTTTCCCACCACTGCTAGTACCCCTTCCTTCCACCACACTACCTTTGATAGTCACCCTACCACACCCACAACCAGTATGTATCCCCATATTTTCCATCTTCCTATACCCCATTCCAGTCCCCTTACATGTTTCCCCCGGTTCCCCACACCTTCTAGTCCCCCCCATGTCCACTACCCCTACCTGCCACCCCTTCCTGCCACCCCCTGCCTTCAACCTCCATGAACCCTTATTTATAACCCTTCAAGTCCCCTTCCTCACCTTGTTCCCAATCCCCTAATTTCCCATGGTTCCCCATCCCTCTTTCCCCCCCGGTTTCCCACCCCCTGCCAATCACAGTGCCTTCCACCTCCACATCACCTGCCTTCCAACCTCTGCTAGTCCCCCTGCCACACCCACACCTTGACTATCCCCCCTATTTTTCATCTGGCTCTGCCCCCTGACAGTCCCCCCATAAAATTTCCCGCAGTTCCTCACCTATACAAGCCCCCCTATCAACCACCCCTACCTTCCAACCCCACCACCCCACCGTACCTGCCACCCCCACGTAGTCCGATACCTGGTAGTACCCCTGTGTGTTTTCCCTGACAAATTTTCCCTCGATTCCCCTCCCCTGCTAGTCCCCCTTGCCTACCACCCTACCTGTCACCTCCACCACCCCTGCCTACCACCCCCTACCAGTCCCCTTCCTAGTAGTCCCCCTACCACCCTTACCCCGCCGCCTACCAGTCCCCCCTGCCTTCCCCCCCCACCCCCATGCCTACCACCCTCTACCTTTCCCCTACCTATTATTCCCCCTACTAACCCTTACACTCCCCTATCATGTTTTACCTCCGAAGAGGCCTCATCTTCTTTAAAATTTAGGGATCAAGGAACAAAATTAAATCTAATGATAAGTACCGAAGAAATTTTTTGATATAATATATGAAACCACCTATTCAAATTGAAGCCTTGTAGGAATAAATAGCTATTCAAAAGTAAAACATGCTTGGAGACATTAAAATTTGAAATAAAAAATGAAACCTAAATAAAAAAAATATTTAAGGAAACACGGTTCAATTGGATTAGATTAAAAATGAAAATTGTGTGCTAACTTGCGTGTAAAGAGCTTGCAACACCTAAAGATCCAAAAGTAGGTGGAAATTTCCATCCAATGAGATTATTATAAAATGGTTGACCATCCTAGTAATGGTTGAATTAGTTGGGTATGTTAGGCCCTGTAATTGAATTTGATCCACTAGAATCTTGAGACAGAATTATATTTTTTGTAGGAATGTTGATCCTCAGGTCCTAAGCAGGGTAAAGAACAATTATGTCATAAGTGAGGACAAAAAAATCATGAATAAGAGTGCATCAACAAATAGAAGTACAATTATCCCTTATTCAAGATATGATATCTCAACCAACATGTATTTATTTTAAAAAATTGATCTATTTAAATCATAAATGAACCACTTCTAATAGCCCGAGGAATCGCAAACCATTCATAGAAAATATACCCCATATGGGACATTTTTTCAAAGAGAAAAAAATATTCAAATGGGAACATACATAAATTTATGCCAAAAATAATTGGAAATAATAATTATAAGTATTATTTGGAAATTTTCTGTTTGTAAATCCTGAATTTGGATATCTACCGTGAACAAGATTATATGATGTATTCCTAACTAGACCTTTTATTAGGATGGTACTTTCAAATGTATTAGGGATGGCCCTTCTACATGCAGTATATCACTTATAAATTTTCTATAGAACAAAATAATAACATAATATATGACTTTTTATTCATATCTAAAACCATTTAATACTATAATATGTTCTTTATGGAATAAATATCCATTCTGTGGAGTTTAAATAGAAATAAATTCAATGTTATAACTAGAAAGGTGGGCATTAGTCTCTAGTACTTTGTGCCTATTTTTAGTGCAGTAATTTTGGTAGATTTTTATGATGAGTTCCATACATCCTACCCATGGGATAAAATGGAGCGGATCCATACCTTTTATATGGATTATATTGGGTTATAATCAAAGTCCCTAGAAAAGGAATCTCCTCCCAGGAAGATATTCAATTTAAGCAAGAGGTGGGAAGTTCTATCAAGAATGGTCATTCTGATCACATATCCAAATGGTTGATGGCCTATCCTTCCTTGTATTCCCATAATGATGAGGGTTCCAATTTTCAACTAAAATAATTTGTTTCATTTAAGAAATAAGGGTGGGAGGTTAGTCCATACATTGAATGGAGCATTCAATTGGTTGGATTACTTTCAGTGTACTTAAGAATGAAATTTCTCCCAATAATGGAGAATGGTGGGTTCAGTGTTCCATAATATTTGATGGAGGCCCCTATGGAAGGAGGGATGTACATTGGGTTAGCAATAACCAATTTTTTCGAACAACATTACAACCTACAACCCATTTACATTATAATAACTACACTTATAATGTCTGTTCTCTTTTTGGAAAATAGGGTTAGATTGGGGCTCTCTATGGAATCTACGAAGACATGAGAATCATGAACAACCAAAATTTTAATTTTAAACTTTTTTAGTTCATTTTTCGGGTGAGTCCCATCACATTAGTGGATTGGGAAATTAGTACCTTCGTGAGTAGTAATGCCCACATATTCTTCAGACCACATTAGGTAATTTCTTCTATTGGTATTGTTGAAAATATTTGGGGCATCTATGTGGCCCAAGAAAATATGTTTTAAATTCATGAGGATGTCCATTATAATCAACATAATGGGAGACTTCTATTGAATTAATGTACCTTGTATATTCAAAAATAGTTTTTATAGTATTAAAAAAATCGCTACCCCCCCCCCCTTATTTAAAATCTGAGAATCATCCAATGGTAGCTCACTAGATCTAATTGATGTTCCCCAAATATTTTTCTCAAAAATAAGTTTAAATTACATCAACCTATGTAGAGATATTGTCTTTCAAAAATTATTATGATATATGGATTTTATCATATCCAATTGGGTAAATATCTGCATCATTACATGATGATGTATGATTTCCCATTATTGTTGAAGCTAATTTGATTCCATTGAAATATATCTTTTCAACCAGAATGATATATATTTCAATGCCTCACATTGTAGGGAATCATTTGACATCATTTTTTTTATTGATAGAAATAACAAGAATTATAGATGTGGTGATAATGGTGCATATGATGAATCTATGCATGCGCTATTATTTCCCAATACATTTTTGTGATATATGATATACAGAACATCGAACTCAGATAACGATCATTGGGGAATAATTATCCATGTGGATTTATATTTAGAAGTCATGCCTCACTTTACCACTCCACTATCCCCTACACCCACCCACCTTGCACCCTACCTACACCATCCTCATCTCCCCCTCCCCCTCCCCCAGCCCCTATAGACCCCTCACCCCCCATGCTCTTGCGGACCCCCTACACCCTCCCCACTCCCCACCCCTACAAACCCCCTACACCCACCCACTTACACCCCAACTACACCATCCACCCTCCCACCGTACACGACATCTTCACCCACCCCATCCCTCTATCCCTGATGACCCACTACAACGTCCCCCCATTCACCTCACCAACACCCTCCGACCTCCCCTTACCCCTATAGACCCTAGATCCCTCCCTACTCCCCCTTCCCATGATGACCCCCCTGCACCCTCCTCCTTTCACCCAAACTGTATCGTCCACCCTCCCACCATACACCCCACCTACACCGTCCACTCTCCAACCCTACACACTACCTGCACCCTTCCCACCCCACCACCCATACAGACCCCCTTCCCTCTCCCCCTACACCTAAAGACCCCTTACACCCTCCCACCAGACCCTACATACCCCCTGCACCATCCCCCTTTCTCCCCACTTTCTCCCTTCGCCCTCCCCTACCCCGGTTGACCCCCTGCACCCTCCCCACTCCCCCTACCCTAAATACACCCTCCACCCCCTTGCACCCCACATGCACCCTCCCATTTCCACTAAAGACCCCATGAAACCTCCCCTCCCCCTCCCCCTACAGACCCCCATGCACCCTCCCCACTCCCCCTGCCCCTGCAGACCACCCTTTCACCCAACCTGCAACATCCAACCTCCTCCTCCCCCCCTCCCAACTGCCCCTGTAGACCCCCTGCACTATCCCCCTCCCCATTAACTCTAGTCATGTATAAATTTTTATAAATCATTTGATATATAACTAAGAATGATTCATGAAATATATGTTGATGAACAGTGGAGGAAATTTCATTTGAAAGTGAAAAACACAAAATATTACTGCCTATCTATCATTGAAAATGGAGAAAACATACGTTCGAATATGAAAAAAGTATTACATGCTTATTGGGTTAAAAAACTACTTTCATTGAGGCATTCATGCATACCATCCTAGTAATCATAAATTTTATTGAACCGTAATATGTTAAATCCAATTAAAAACTACATAGTTACCTTTTAAGGAATCATCATCCACTATTCATTTTTATGATCAACAAAAGCATACCCACATGATGCACCTAACACTGCCAACAGGTGTAGGAAATTACAATAAAAATCCCAAAAGAAAAAATTACTACCCAATTGATCTATATGTCACTACAAATAGGAAGAAAATATTTTCGCAAATGCAGAATGTATAAAATGATAAAAATGACTAAGAAATATAGAAAATAAAAATAGTAAAAAATACCTATGGATAATAATATGATGTTAATTGTGACATGTTTTTTCAGTCTGCCTACAAAAAAACACAGTTTTATCAATCTTGTCATTCCCAGTCTCACATTCAACTGAAACCTCTTGATGATAGAGGAAATGTTATTATATGAGTAAAATTAAAATGAAACATGAATAAAAACTAATTTATAATTAACCTAGTGCCTAGGCATATAGGTTAATCCCCATTGGTGATACTCTTCCAGAATCTTTATGGATTGCCCTACATTCTAGTTCTGAGCTATTAAATACCTTTTTAGTAAAGCATTAGTGAAGTACTATTTCCTATGGCAAGATAACTACCCAAACTCTCTTTTGATTTATTTCACTAGAATACATTCAAATAAAAATCACAATATGATTATTTTAACAAATAAAGGGGAATCCTCAACCAAAAAAAAGGAAAATTGGACTACATACCATCGGAGGTGCTCCAGAAGAGATAAAGGGGCCAACTAAGAGTGCTGTTAGAAAGGAGGTACGATGGTCACGCCTATAATAATAATAATAATAATAATAACAATAAATACTTAAATAATATATAAAAGCATACATCATAATAAATTAAGTCAATATATATGGAAACATATCGAAATACCACAATACAATTCAATATTACAATAATAAAACGTCACTTTATAATAAAATTAAAAATATTAACCATCCAAAAATACAATTTACATCAATAGTGAGTCTCAATATTAGTATCATAAAATTAATGATAACCCTCATCCACACCTCCTACAAAAAACACCATCACTAACTCTCACACCACCAACATCATCATCGGCATCACCATCGATACCCAAACTAGCACTGGAACCAGCACCGACATTGGGACAAGCTCTGACTCCTACTCCGGAAGAATAATCTACATTATCAGAGCGCATTGACATCAAATAGGCATAAACCGATGTAGTTTTTTCTGGTAGAAGTGTATAATAAATGAAAGACATAACATTCATCATACATTTAGTTATCCCTTTTTTCACCTTTTCGAGTTGCTTCATTGATTGGGGAATTCATCTATTCCACAGTGACCAAACGAGAACTGGTACTCAAATAAACATTGGCAATATACTAGTATCAAGATGGTACAATCTTCTTCTCAGGTTGAAATGCACTCTTCACTAATGCTCATCTCCAAATACATGATGTAGATGATTGTTTGGGATCAAAATTTTTAGTTATTTTTTTGCCAATGAATTCAAGACATTATGTTGATTGACATATAACATAAATTAAAATGATAAAATAAAATAGGTAATTAAATTTAGTCAAAATAAAAGAAATAAAAATATACTCACAATTTCCTTTTCAGTGTCTGTATTGGGCGGAATATCATCTTTATTTTTTCTTCTTGTACAAAAAAAATATGAGTGAGGAACGCGACCCTTGTTATTCAATTCCTTTTTCTATAAAAAACAATGTAATAAATCAAAATTTAAAGTCTAATAAATTACACTGAACAAAGCTAGACATTTTAAATGTTAAATTACCTTTTTTTCTCATGATATGTGAGTGAAGTGTGTCCATGAGTATAAACATGTTTCATTTCACTCTTATTCCTTTTATTTATATCTTATTTATCATATAAAAAAATAATTAAATATTTTCGTTAACATAAATAAAACTTGTTTTCGAATAGATAAATAAATATATTTATAAAATTAACAAATACCATAAACTCCGGACTCTTCCAATAGTCGATCATCTCTTTTGTATTATTATATTGGAATATCATGAATCACCATTACATCTTCATGCTTCATACCAAATCTATTTTTCCAAAAAATATATAAGTCATACTTTTACACTCACCACATTTAACTTAATCCATTAACCTTGTAGCCTTAGAATATTTTCCATTAGTAAAATCATCTCGAAGCTACAATGGACATAATATGTGTTAATAAAAATTTTAAAACTAATATATATATATATATATATATAAAAGGGAATAAATTAAATACCCATATCTCTGCCCATACATTGTCCTTTATTTGTTCTCCCAATTCCCTCCAACTTATTGGTTGAACAATAATGATATTATTTTATCTAGAATGTATTCAAAAATATATTTTACATTCCGTATGATTTTTCTAATTATAACACCTTCCTCATTATATTCAACCATTATTTGCATGTGTTGATTCCAAATCTCTTGCATTTTTTTGCGGCCTCACCATCTGGTTGAGGCTAGAGCCAATTATGAAAAAATAAAGGAAATTAATATATGTGACGAAATTACACAGTGAAAAAATTTATATTTATTTGTTTACTTAATTGATATAATCATCAAGCACACCACATTTTAATAATACAATATGATGAGCCATTTTCCCACTCTTCCCTGGTTAAAGTACACAACGTGTACAATCCATATATCCCCCATGTTTGGGACAGTGAAGAAAATGTAGGCTTAATGGGATCATATTGCTCATATTCAATTTTCATTAGTCAATTAGACCATGTAGTGATGTTATCCAAGTACGATGAACAGAAATCCACGCATTCTTGTGCTGAATAGCATTTTAAAATAGATCCTTCCAGATGATAATTATTTCTCATGTAAGACTTCAATATAAACATCCTTCCTTCTGTAGGATTCATTCACCAACTTGAAACATGACCACTAAAAAAAATTTATAGGAAGATGCACAGTCAGATGTAACATAAAAGTGAAAAATGACGATGGGAAAAGTTTCTCCAAGTCACAATGAATAATCATTTCATCTCTATGAAATTTATGAACAACACTTCTTCTCATTCTTTTGGAACAAAGGTCTCGATAAAAATAGAATAACATAGGCACCCCTATTCTTATATTATGTGATAGTAAATTCTAAAAGACTATAGGAATCGACCCATGTAACATGACATGGTAATCATTGGTTTTAATAGATTTTAGTTTCACATATTTTGTATTCACCCTTTTAAAAATATTACATAACAAAACCATAGGGAAACTTCAAAATTCCCATGACATGAATAAATTGTATCTTATCCACATTTGTCATTGAATAATTTGAAAAAGGGACCTTCCACTTATTTTGACCAATTAACTTAGGATGATGTTTTTATCTTATACCCCAATCCATAAAATCATGAATATACTGCAAAACATCTTTAGTTTGTGTGTTGAAATTTAAAATAGCATCAAAAAACATCTCAAAAATGTTTTTCAAGATTTGAATTACATCCAAACAACAAAGTAATAAATTTAGTGACCAATATAGAAAATCAAATAATATTCTTTTATTTCTCCAATTTCTATTGGAATTTGAATTTACATGGTTTCTCTTTCTGATATTTGATTAAATTTTTCCATGAACATAATTCAAAAAATTATGTTCCTTAAAAATATAATTCCCTAACACTCATTGTGGTATCTCATCTGTCTCGATGAAATTATCGAACTGTCAACAAATTTTCCTGTATGGATGATCCATTGGTAGAAATCAATGAATCCCTATAAAGCTGATAGTTCGTAGAAACATTAATCTTAGGGAAAAAGTATTTTTTATAAAAATAGTGAATGATGATGTTTCTTTATTACTCCAACCGTACATCATTCTGGAGGCAGTGCAATAATTTATCATCCATAATAAAGTTACATAAATCATAAAGGACTCCTTCCAGAATGCATCATAATATTGTGAACCAACAATAAAAATCACCTTTACCTCCTTTATTAATGGGTTCATGTATATATGAATATAATTTCTAGGATCACTATGTAGAGATATCAATATACTCAGGATAGTAAATGGATTCTTCATACACATTCATGAAGGAAAGTTATAAATATGAATGATAATAGGACAAGTAGTGTTTTCAGTATGCATTTTGAGAAATAGGTTGAAACCATCACAGGATAATCCAAATATAACATTTTGTGGGTAAGCTACAAAATCAGGATGTAACCTATCCAATTTCATCCAAAACATCCAATCTACAGGGTGCATTATTTCATCATTATCCGTATTTCTTTCATCTTCATTCCATCTCATATTCTTTTCCATTCGTTCTGACATAAATATTTTTTGATGCCCGAGAATTAAAAATAATTTCGATATCACTTAATTTGTTATGGAAAATTGAGTTCCGTCTTTATAAGTCTTCCACTATGATGTGCCACACTATTTTCACTAACTCAAATATGCATTTTCTTTCCAGAAAAGGCAACAATCTTTGGGGCTTAAATGAATCTTAATAGATGAATTTTGAAATTTTTCAACCAACATTGATGTCATATAATAATTTTCTAGAATAAATGCATCATCAGATAGTAAATCATTAATAAATTCAAGGATATAGTCTGTCATAGTGTTACTAAATCAATACATTATTTTCCCATGATATAGTCGCATTAAAAAACTCATGTTTGTTCATTTTTTCACATTCCTAATATACACGGGTTTTTGTACCACCATTAGCTTTTTAACACTCTCAATGTCATCATCTTGATTAATAGATGAATGCTATATTACAGTATTCATTTCATCATTCAATAGTCTACATGACGAGATGGATTTAGAAACAAAAGGAAACTGATCAAAAATCAGATTTTCCATTCCAATCCTTTCCCTAGAATCGATGTTATTAACCACTTGAATTTTTTCTCCATTTTGATACCACATATGTTAATTTTTATGGAAACCATATTTAGTGATATGGTAACTAACTTCTTCATGCGTTAGCCATGGTATTCTAACACCCTCAAAACATGAGCATCGAATCAATCTGCATGTGAATCATTAGGGAATGGAAATTCCAAAAAATGCCATAACTCTTTATGAAATTCCTTATTGATCCGATTAAAATTGTATTTCCAGTATCTATCCAATCAGAGGAATATAAACATATATTAAATAAATAATTTAAAAAATGACTAAACATTATATGTATTATTTCATAAGATAAAAAGTAACCATTAATAACATGTTAATAAAATATAATAACAAATATTATATTATAGGGAACTCATAAATGTTTTAAATTAAAGAAATCAGGAATATTTACACATTTCTATGACAAAAAAAATTATTTTGGTGTACTTCCAACACAACCATTAAAACATATGTGTTTGAATAGTGAACTATTATGTTTTTATAGAAATCTCTAATGGACACCCCCTCCTGGATACCTTACAGAACAACGCCCTCCCCCTCCTGGACACCCCCTCCCTCATGGAAACACCCTGGACACCCTCCTCAGCACCCCCATCCAGGACACCCATTGTAAACCCCTTCCACATTGAAACCCACTAGAAACCCCCTCCCTCTTGAACACCCCATACCCCCTACCTCCTGGACACCCCCTCCTGACCCCCCTCATTGACACACCAACCTCCTAGACACCCCCACCTCCTAGACACCCTCTAAACACCCTCTCCCTCCCTCCTACACACCCCTCCTGCAAAACCTCATAGACACTCCCTCCCCCTGGACCCCACCCTCCTAGAAACCCCACCCCTCCCACCTAGAAACCCCTCACTCCTAGAAACCACCCTCTTAGAGACCCCCTCCCTCCTGGACACCACTGTCCCTCTTGGACAGCCCTCCCATCCCTCTTGTACAACCCCTCCTAGACATCCCCTACATGGAAACCCTCCTGGACACCCCCTCCCTTCTTGACACCCCCTGGACACCCCCTACCTCTGGGAAACCCCTCCCCCTAACCTCATGGACACCCCAACCTCTCTAATGGACACCCCTCCCCCATGGACACCCCCACCTGCCCTACAAGACAACCCCTCCTAGACACGACTCTCACTTGTACACCCCCCTCCCTCATGAACACACCCTCCCTCATGGACACCCCCCCTCATGGATATAACGACCCATACTTTACATACATTGTTAATACTTCAAAATTGAAGCACACTTATTACAACATATGACAAAACCACAAAGGATCGTATAGGTATAGTGTCTTTAGAAACTGGGAAACATAAACAACTGGTTCATAAATCTTCTACAGTATCTCCCGTTTATTTCATCATATCTAGGGTCCCTTTTAGCATATTCAATTTAATATCCATCTTCCTGACCTGGGGAAAAGAAAACATAAAAGGGTGAGCTCAAATGCTCAGCAAGGGCAAATAAAGGAAATAAAAATCATATCATATCTTTATGAAGATCAAAACCTGCAAAAAAGATCATAATATCTTAACATGGAATAAATCATAGAAGTGAAAATGAGATCCCCATAATCATAACATAAAACTTGAAACTTTGTGGCATGCACACATAATCATGGAAAATCATTTCTTGTTAGTCATGACTCATTGCCAAGACTATCTTAGTGGACAAAGTCCCTTTCTGAACCGAGTTCACTCCTCGTTTCAGTCCTGTATCACTGAACCGAAATAACCTTCCGTTCCAGCCATGCCTATCTCATGAGATATAAAATCTTTACCCAATGCATTGGAGGGAGATATAGGTCCCACCCATCTTATAATGAATCCTTTCTTATGTGTGCCACATAATCATAAAACATACATCATCGCATAACACATATAACAAAAATGGGATTCTTGAAACATCATGACATCATAAATCAATTCATATATGATAAAGGAATTCATAAACATAATTCCATCACAACATAGTCAAACCAATGTAAAAATATGGATAGAAACAGAACCCTTTATTATCTTAGATGGAAAATAATTTTGATAAAACACTTGTATTGAATTCTTGAGGAAAATATCCTTTCTTCTTCAAAAACAATTTTCCTTTCATAACATGTCATACAACTTTAAAATAAAAGAAGTTGATTAAAAATAAACTTGAAAACTTGTAAAGGAATCTTCTTGGAAATAATGTTTTAAAAATCCATTCATGCCGTATAAGTTAAAAAAAACATTCTTCGTACTTTTGTCGGAAAAGTCAAAAAGTACCTCGTACGGAAAAACGACAAAAGATTCCTTTCATATTCTTTACTAAAAACTCACCTAAGGGTAAAATTGGATTTAAACTATTGCAAGTGGATGGAAACAATATTTCATATTGAGGGAACATGGATGTGGATGATAAAATACACCCCAGTAAATACTTACGAATAAACAATCTCGGATAAAAATGAGATTGTGATATTTCCCTTACCTTAGGTCCAATTTGCTTTGTACGTGTCCGAAGCTCCTGTATAATGGTTTAAATAATGTTATTGACTTATTCCAGAATCATACATATTTATATGATATCATATATGGTCATATTATTAGCTTCTTGTTAGTAATATTTCATTGTTACTTGTTACTCGGGTCTTTATAACTTTTTGTTCTTATGCGTGTTTTGTCGAATAAATTCTTATTCTTATCTTTAGGTTATAGATAATTCATTTCCAGAATGGTATTAGTGTAGTATATACCATATTCATTCATTCAAATTCATTTATATAATCATTATGAAATGAAGATCATGTAGAACGAGTCGCATCACATCGTGGAGACGGTATTCCGTACGTACGCACGAGTGATGATATCGTTCCTATGATCGTGGAATTGTTTTGGAGTATATATATATATTATTTCAGTATCAATATTAATTAATAATAATCATATATAGTTACTCATTACACCATTATACCCATCCTTGTAAGGTGATGGTGGAAAATAGATTACACCACGGCGTGGAGACGGTATTCCGTACGTACGCACGCGCGGTGATTTCATTTTTTCCGTAGGATGGATAGAAGGTGAATTAGGGTTGTTTCATATTTATAATAACATATCAGTATGTAAGTAATATTGATGTTATTACTTTATCATGAAACAACTAAAGAAGAAGAAGTTGAAGAAGAATGAAATTGAAAAGATCGGTAATGGATATTACCTCTTCTTTGGAACGCCTCTTTGAATCCTCCAGTTAAGGAACTAAGATTGGTCTTTGGAGAAGACCAGGACCTCTAGGATTATTCTAGGGAAGTGGAGAGGAGAAAATGGCAGGGGTTGGCCGAGCTTGAGTGCTCAAATTGGTGTGAGGAGGAGGGGGAGGAGGTGCCCTTTTATAAGGGAGGAGAGGGGCACCTTAGGAATATCTCAAAATATTATTTTATATTAAAGTCAAAATCGGTTTATAATGGTTCCAAAGGGTCTTATTTCGAAGCTAAAGTGGGGATGGGTCGAAATCATATCAACCAATAGGATTTAGACAAGTTTAGGGTATTATTTTAACCTTATCAATTAGATTTAACTCTAAGTTAATTAATTTAACTTTTACCGTGTCTTTTTGTTTTCTTTCACTATATGGTTAATACACTTACTATAACATGCCAAACGAACCCCAAATTGTTTATTATTAATATATATATCCTTATCTAAGTCATTTGGCCGAACCATAGATTTTTAGGAATAAAATAACAATTAATAATATAATATTTGATTTAAAAACTATTTTGTGTCAATTTTGACACTATTTGATATATGATTTTTGTGAAAGTCATAACAGAATTATATGTTCGAACCAAGTTGATTAAATCAACACTAATATATCATAGTAACCTAGAAAATTAGTGGAATTCATAAAAAGTCTCAAATTACATTTATTTTGGTATTTATATTATCAATTTTTTCAATATTTCATTAATAAGATAATTACTGCATCATCTTTGTGTCATAAATAAATTAAATTATTTGATGTCTAAAAATTACAAATAAAATACCATCATGTAGGAAATCTTTTTAGCTTTCTAATGAATATTTACAATCGAATTTATCTTATGTATAACCCTATATTAAAAATGATTTACTTATTAAACTTTGATTTTAACTATTTTAACCCTTCTTTAAATAAATTAATAATAAATATCCTAATCTAATCCAAGTGGGCCTAAATGGTCATATTTTATTCCTAAGTTTGTTTTTGGTCGAATTACACTTTTCCAATAGAATTAGGACATGTGTTAGGGTAATATTAATATCATATTTACCCTTAGTTACCCTATTTACTATTAACCGCGGTAAGAATAGTAAAAAGTTACTATTCACCAAAAAATTATTTTCATCTCATTGAACCACATTTTAGTCCTTGATATTAACCGTGTCTCTCGGATTTTTGAAATTCCATTCACAGAAGCGGTAAAATTAAGTTTTATGCAAAATTCAGTTTTTAACCTACCACTTAGTGGTTTCACTATTCATCAAAAATTGAAAGTTTTCAGAAAAATACCAAAATTTCACCCTAGGCTAATTTCGATATTCTGAGTCCAAAAATGAAGTCCATTTTGAAAAATAAAATTTATAAAATTTCAAAAAGTGGTTATTACTATTCATAACGGCTAGTTTTAATAGCATATCGTTGTTTAGTGAAACTCGGTATTGCGTACGACGCAAGCTATCGAGGAAGGTCGCGATTGCGTGTAAAGAAAGTCAAGCAAGTGTTGCGTAGAAAAAGATTCCTTTGATAATTTATATAACATAAAAGTCTCGGGTGTTACATTCTACCCCCCTTAAAAAGAATTTCACCCTCGAAATTCGTCACTTTGTAACAAATAGATGAGGATACTTCTCCCTCATCATATCCTCAAGCTCCCATGTAGCTTCTTCAAGTTGGTGGTTCCTCCATAAAACTTTCACCAAGCGAGTGGTCTTGTTTCGTAGGACTTTTTCGCTACGATCTAGAATCTCTATCGGCTGTTCTTCATAAGAAAGATCTTGCTCCAGCGGTACAACTTCTGAGCTGAGTACATGTGAAGGATCTGGTATGTACTTTCTCAGGAGAGATACGTGGAACACATCGTGAACTTGAGAGAGATTCGGTGGAAGCGCCAATCGGTAAGCTACCTTCCCAACACGATCCAGTATTTCAAAAGGACCGATATATCTAGGGCTCAACTTCCCCTTCTTTCCAAATCTCATAACCCTCTTCCAGGGAGATATTCGTAAGAACACTTTATCGCCCACTTCAAACTCTAGGTCTTTTCTTCGGTTGTCGGCATAACTTTTCTGTCGACTCTGAGCTGCTCTTATGTGTTGTTGAATAGATCTAACCTTTTCTGCCATTTCATCAACGAGATCAGGTCCTAATAGCTTTCTTTCCCCAACTTCATCCCAGCAAGTTGGAGTCCTGCATTTCTTTCCATAGAGAGCTTCATAAGGAGCCATCTGAATACTGGAGTGAAAGCTATTATTATAAGAAAATTCCACCAAAGGTAGGTGTTGATCCCAACCTCCTTTGAAATCCATAGAGCAAGCTTTCAACATATCTTCTAGGGTTTGAATTGTTCTCTCAGACTGACCGTCTGTCTGGGGATGATAAGCAGTGCTGAAACTCAACTCTGTATCCAGAGTATGCTGAAGACTTCGCCAGAACTTCGAGGTAAATCTCGGATCTCGATCAGATATAATAGAAAGTGGTACTCCATGCAATCTTACCACTTCCTTTACATATATCCTGGCAAGCTGATCTAGAGAGAAATCCTCTCTAATAGCAATGAAGTGTGCAGACTTTGTAAGACGATCAACTATGACCCAGATAGCATTATTGCCTTTGGATGTTTTAGGAAGTCCTGTGACAAAGTCCATAGTGATGTTTTCCCATTTCCATTCGGGTATGGGTAATGGTTGTAACATCCCCTTAGACTTCTGTCTCTCAGCTTTAACTTGTTGACAAACCAAGCATCGAGAGACATATTCAGCAACATCTCTTTTCATGCCATCCCACCAGAAGTACTCTTTCAGGTCCCTATACATCTTCGTGCTTCCAGGATGAATAGAAAATGATGAACTATGAGCCTCATCCAGCAGCTCATTCTTTAATTCGGGGATGGGAGGAACACAAACCCGATTCCTGAACTTTATTATCCCATCACAATCAAGGTTGAATTCAGGAACATTTCTCACCTTCTTTTGTAACTCGACATCTTCTTTCTGTGCCTCTTTAATCTTCACATGTATAGATGGTTGAACATTCATTTGAGAAAGATAAGATTTTTCCCCTTCCATTATAATTCCAAGATCCATCCTTTGTAAATCCATAAATATTGGATCTTTTGTGATCCTCATCATGGATAAACTAGCATGGTCTTGTCGACTTAATGCATCTGCCACCTTGTTTGCTTTCCCAGGGTGGTAATGGATTGAGCAGTCATAATCCTTAATCAGCTCCAACCATCTTCTTTGACGCATATTCAACTCCTTTTGTGTGAAAATATACTTTAAACTTTTATGATCAGTATAAATATCACACCTTTCACCATAAAGGTAATGCCTCCAAATCTTTAATGCAAAGATTACCGCAGCCAACTCCAAATCATGTGTTGGGTAATTTTGCTCATGGATTTTCAACTGTCGTGAGGCATAAGCTATCACCATATCATTTTGCATAAGAACACACCCCAATCCCTTCTTGGATGCATCACTGTAGATCACAAACCTTTCTCCACTACAAGGCAGTGTGAGCACAGGTGCATTGGATAACCTTCTTTTCAACTCCTTGAAATTCTCTTCACATTCCTCTGTCCAGACAAACTTAACTCCTTTCCGAGTCAACTTGGTGAGTGGATTAGATAATCGTGAAAAATCTTTTACAAAACGTCGATAATATCCAGCCAAACCAAGAAAACTTCGGATCTCAGTTACTGTTGTTGGTCTTGACCATCTTTCGATAACCTCTGTTTTTTCTGGATCCACAGATATCCCCTCTTTTGAGATTATATGACCCAAAAAATGCAACTTTTTGAAGCCAAAATTCACACTTGGTAAATTTGGCATAAAGCTTCTCCTTTCTCAGGGTCTTCAATATAATTCTCAAGTGATCTTCATGCTCTTCCTTGCTCTTTGAATAGACAAGAATATCGTCTATAAAGACTACCACAAATTGATCAAGATAGTCTCTAAAGACTATATTCATTAGATCCATGAAGATAGCAGGGGCATTAGTAAGACCAAATGGCATCACTATAAATTCATAGTGTCCATACCTTGTACGGAAAGCCGTCTTTGGTATATCCTCCCTTTTGACCCTTAATTGATGATATCCTGAACGAAGATCAATCTTGGAAAAGTATTGAGCTCCGCGTAGTTGGTCAAATAAGTCATCAATGCGTGGGAGAGGATATTTGTTCTTGATAGTGATCTTGTTAAGTTCTTGATAATCAATGCAGAGTCTCATTGATCCATCTTTCTTCTTAACAAATAGAACAGGTGCTCCCCAAGGTGACGCACTAGGGCGTATGAATCCCTTATCAAGATTCTCTTGGAGTTGCTTCTTCAATTCCTGCAACTCAATTGGGGCCATTCTATAAGGTGTCTTTGAAATAGGCAAAGCACCCGGTACGAGTTCTATTGAAAACTCAACTTCACGATTTGGTGGAAGACCCGGTAATTCCTCCGGAAAGACATCATCAAACTCCCGTACAATGGGAATATTCTTAATCGTGAGTTTCTCACCAACCATTTGAGATAAATAACCTTCATTTAGTGGAATCAATACCCATAAGATGGAAGAAATTTCCACTGGAAGGTTATGTTCATCCTTGCATTGATAGACGATCGTAGATTGATCTGGAATATGAAATGTGACTTCCCTTCTTTGGCAATCGATATGAGCTCTATGTAGAGAAAGCCAATCCATGCCAAGAATCACATCAAATTCCACTAAAGGAAGGATCACAAGATTTGCAGGAAGCACTTTCCCACAAACTTCGATCGGAGAAGAATTATAAACTTCTGATGCGATTGATGTGCCATTAGGTGTTGTCACAGCTAACTCAACATCTAATTGTTGAGGTAATACGGTGATACCCTTAGAAAATTTTTCAGAAATAAAGGAGTGGGTGGATCCAGAATCAAATAAAACATTTTCTACTTTAGAGTGGGTGGTAAGTGTACCTTTCACCACATCGTTATCGTACTCCACCTCGCTGATAGAAATTGCATGTGACTTTCCTTTATCTTTAGCCTTAAGAGTTTGTTGACGTCGACCATCATCATCAACCCTTGGATTTGGGCATTGATTGGCATAATGCCCCATCTCCTTGCACTTGAAACATTGAAGTGTTGTAGGTTCATTCTGTGTATCCCTTCCTTTGTTTGCGTCATTAGACATCTTCTTCCCATTATCACGGCATTCAAATGCCCGATGACCTTCCTTTCCACATTTAAAACATTTACTTGTCCCTTTAAGACAACTCCCTCCATGTTTCTTTCCACACTTTGAGCATAAGGGAAAGTTCATCTTCTTTTCCGTGTGCTCTTTAGATTTTTCTTTGAATTCCATCTTCCTCTTCTTATCAAACCCATGTGACTAATGGGTTACTCCAATCTCCATCTCGACTTTGAGAGCACATCGAACGATTTCCTCGTAGCTATTGAAGTCCCTTATGGCTAACGCCCTTCGAAGACTTGGTTTTAAGCCACTAAAGAATCGATCGATCTTACTCTCAGGTTGGATAATAATACCAGAAGCGTACCTTGCAAGTCTTGTAAAATTTGCTTCATAGGTACTAACAGATTCATCATCCCTTTGCTTCAGTTCAAGGAACTCTTTCTCCATCTTTGTTCGGAGAATACGAGGGAAGTACTTATTGAAAAATAAGTTCTTGAACTCGTCCCATTCCATAGACTCAATTTCATCCCTTTGCCTCGTATTCTTAACAAGATTCCACCATTGATCAGCATCTCCTTCCAAACGATACACTGCTAGGATGACTTTATCATGCTCAGAACATTGAAGAACTGAAAATATCTTTTCAGTAGTACTAATCCATTGTTCAGCAACTAATGGATCAGTAGACCCGCTGAAAGAAGGTGGACGCTGCCTCATGAAGGATTCAACAGAATGTTGCTCCCTCCTTTGCTCGTTTGGAAATCCTGCATGATTCATAGCTTGAGAAAGTTGTGTGAGCATGGCTACAAGATTTTGCATTCCAGCTCCCATATCGTTTGGTTGCTCAGGGGGACAATCATTGCATTGCCCATCGCATTCCGCATTAACACGGTTCCTTCGGGTTCCAGCCATTGACTAAAACCAAGAAGAATAGTGCGAGCAACATTAATTATAATAGGAAACCACATAATTCAAGAATAAAATTTTCATGCTTAAGGTCTTATCCTAGGTTATTCAAGGCCATTTCTAAAACACTAAGATTGTGTTCTATGCTTAGACTTATCCTTTGGGTTCTTACTAAGGCTTTCACATCCTAGTTTCCAAAGGTTGACTATACCTTTCCTCTGATACCAACTATAACGACCCATACTTTACATACATTGTTAATACTTCAAAATTGAAGCACACTTATTACAACATATGACAAAACCACAAAGGATCGTATAGGTATAGTGTCTTTAGAAACTGGGAAACATAAACAACTGGTTCATAAATCTTCTACAGTATCTCCCGTTTATTTCATCATATCTAGGGTCCCTTTTAGCATATTCAATTTAATATCCATCTTCCTGACCTGGGGAAAAGAAAACATAAAAGGGTGAGCTCAAATGCTCAGCAAGGGCAAATAAAGGAAATAAAAATCATATCATATCTTTATGAAGATCAAAACCTGCAAAAAAGATCATAATATCTTAACATGGAATAAATCATAGAAGTGAAAATGAGATCCCCATAATCATAACATAAAACTTGAAACTTTGTGGCATGCACACATAATCATGGAAAATCATTTCTTGTTAGTCATGACTCATTGCCAAGACTATCTTAGTGGACAAAGTCCCTTTCTGAACCGAGTTCACTCCTCGTTTCAGTCCTGTATCACTGAACCGAAATAACCTTCCGTTCCAGCCATGCCTATCTCATGAGATATAAAATCTTTACCCAATGCATTGGAGGGAGATATAGGTCCCACCCATCTTATAATGAATCCTTTCTTATGTGTGCCACATAATCATAAAACATACATCATCGCATAACACATATAACAAAAATGGGATTCTTGAAACATCATGACATCATAAATCAATTCATATATGATAAAGGAATTCATAAACATAATTCCATCACAACATAGTCAAACCAATGTAAAAATATGGATAGAAACAGAACCCTTTATTATCTTAAATGGAAAATAATTTTGATAAAACACTTGTATTGAATTCTTGAGGAAAATATCCTTTCTTCTTCAAAAACAATTTTCCTTTCATAACATGTCATACAACTTTAAAATAAAAGAAGTTGATTAAAAATAAACTTGAAAACTTGTAAAGGAAGCTTCTTGGAAATAATGTTTTAAAAATCCATTCATGCCGTATAAGTTAAAAAAAAAACAGTCTTCGTACTTTTGTCGGAAAAGTCAAAAAGTACCTCGTACGGAAAAACGACAAAAGATTCCTTTCATATTCTTTACTAAAAACTCACCTAAGGGTAAAATTGGATTTAAACTATTGCAAGTGGATGGAAACAATATTTCATATTGAGGGAACATGGATGTGGATGATAAAATACACCCCAATAAATACTTACGAATAAACAATCTCGGATAAAAATGAGATTGTGATATTTCCCTTACCTTAGGTCCAATTTGCTTTGTACATGTCCGAAGCTCCTGTATAATGGTTTAAATAATGTTATTGACTTATTCCAGAATCATACATATTTATATGATATCATATATGGTCATATTATTAGCTTCTTGTTAGTAATATTTCATTGTTACTTGTTACTCGGGTCTTTATAACTTTTTGTTCTTATGCGTGTTTTGTCGAATAAATTCTTATTCTTATCTTTAGGTTATAGATAATTCATTTCCAGAATGGTATTAGTGTAGTATATACCATATTCATTCATTCAAATTCATTTATATAATCATTATGAAATGAAGATCATGTAGAACGAGTCGCATCACATCGTGGAGACGGTATTCCGTACGTACGCACGAGTGATGATATCGTTCCTATGATCGTGGAATTGTTTTGGAGTATATATATATATTATTTCAGTATCAATATTACTTAATAATAATCATATATAGTTACTCATTACACCATTATACCCATCCTTGTAAGGTGATGGTGGAAAATAGATTACACCACGGCGTGGAGACGGTATTCCGTACGTACGCACGCGCGGTGATTTCATTTTTTCCGTAGGATGGATAGAAGGTGAATTAGGGTTGTTTCATATTTATAATAACATATCAGTATGTAAGTAATACTGATGTTATTACTTTATCATGAAACAACTAAAGAAGAAGAAGTTGAAGAAGAATGAAATTGAAAAGATCGGTAATGGATATTACCTCTTCTTTGGAACGCCTCTTTGAATCCTCCACTTAAGGAACTAAGATTGGTCTTTGGAGAAGACCAGGACCTCTAGGATTATTCTAGGGAAGTGGAGAGGAGAAAATGGCAGGGGTTGGCCGAGCTTGAGTGCTCAAATTGGTGTGAGGAGGAGGGGGAGGAGGTGCCCTTTTATAAGGGAGGAGAGGGGCACCTTAGGAATATCTCAAAATATTATTTTATATTAAAGTCAAAATCGGTTTATAATGGTTCCAAAGGGTCTTATTTCGAAGCTAAAGTGGGGATGGGTCGAAATCATATCAACCAATAGGATTTAGACAAGTTTAGGGTATTATTTTAACCTTATCAATTAGATTTAACTCTAAGTTAATTAATTTAACTTTTACCGTGTCTTTTTGTTTTCTTTCACTATATGGTTAATACACTTACTATAACATGCCAAACGAACCCCAAATTGTTTATTATTAATATATATATCCTTATCTAAGTCATTTGGCCGAACCATAGATTTTTAGGAATAAAATAACAATTAATAATATAATATTTGATTTAAAAACTATTTTGTGTCAATTTTGACACTATTTGATATATGATTTTTGTGAAAGTCATAACAGAATTATATGTTCGAACAAAGTTGATTAAATCAACACTAATATATCATAGTAACCTAGAAAATTAGTGGAATTCATAAAAAGTCTCAAATTACATTTATTTTGGTATTTATATTATCAATTTTTTCAATATTTCATTAATAAGATAATTACTGCATCATCTTTGTGTCATAAATAAATTAAATTATTTGATGTCTAAAAATTACAAATAAAATACCATCATGTAGGAAATCGTTTTAGCTTTCTAATGAATATTTACAATCGAATTTATCTTATGTATAACCCTATATTAAAAATGATTTACTTATTAAACTTTGATTTTAACTATTTTAACCCTTCTTTAAATAAATTAATAATAAATATCCTAATCTAATCCAAGTGGGCCTAAATGGTCATATTTTATTCCTAAGTTTGTTTTTGGTCGAATTACACTTGTCCAATAGAATTAGGACATGTGGTAGGGTAATATTAATATCATATTTACCCTTAGTTACCCTATTTACTATTAACCGCGGTAAGAATAGTAAAAAGTTACTATTCACCAAAAAATTATTTTCATCTCATTGAACCACATTTTAGTCCTTGATATTAACCGTGTCTCTCGGATTTTTGAAATTCCATTCACAGAAGCGGTAAAATTAAGTTTTATGCAAAATTCAGTTTTTAACCTACCACTTAGTGGTTTCACTATTCATCAAAAATTGAAAGTTTTCAGAAAAATACCAAAATTTCACCCTAGGCTAATTGCGATATTCTGAGTCCAAAAATGAAGTCCATTTTGAAAAATAAAATTTATAAAATTTCAAAAAGTGGTTATTACTATTCATAACGGCTAGTTTTAATAGCATATTGTTGTTTAGTGAAACTCGGTATTGCGTACGACGCAAGCTATCGAGGAAGGTCACGATTGCGTGTAAAGCAAGTCAAGCAAGTGTTGCGTAGAAAAAGATTCCTTTGATAATTTATATAACATAAAAGTCTCGGGTGTTACAATGGACACCCTCCTAGACAACCATTCCCCCTTTCTTGGACACCCTCCTGGACACCTCCCTCCCTCCTAGACACCCTCCCCCTCCCTCGTGGACACCCCTCCCTTTTGGACACCCCCTGTAGATCCTCATCCCCTGTATTCGCCCACCCCCTTTAACTGTATTTTAAAATTTTCAATCAAAGAAAAATTGATATTTTATTCCATGGGTATAGGATAAATGAACTACTTTCTATGTGAAATAACATTTTTTCTACTATAGAAACTGTAAAAATTCTAAATGTGTTAAAACTCATTTCATTCTTTCACTGGTTTCTAAGTTAGAAGAATAGATTTATTTCTTTTATGAATGTTTTATCAAACACAAATAGAAATAGATATTTTCTACTGGTGATCATTCAAACATTGAAACAAGGATTTTTTAATTGTGTTTAAACCGAAAAAGAAAATATTTTTGAAATATACAATATTAGAAATAGTTATAAAAAAACACTAAGAAAAAATATCCTTAAATATATTTCTACCTAGATTTTTGGATTACCTTTAACACAACATGCCAGTTACAATTGATAATTAATGATATTTCACATTTTCTAAATGTACCACGATATTCTATATTTTATATCATATGTAATTAAACACATAATTATGCTATGTGAATATTTATTAATTAGTAAATAGTTTATAATTATATGTAGTTATAAAAATTATGCTTTAAATAGAAACCAGAACTATTGGAAAACTATAAAAAATACTAAATGACAGATAATATAGTGAAAAGTGTAATGGATATAATGAAAAAGGAAACTATAAATTCTAATGAAAATAAATAGTTACACCAACAATCCTAAACATGCACTATGAGATATGACTTCATAGTAGGTTCTACCAGGATAATTCCAGATAAATACTATTAGTTACTAATAGGTTCATCAAAAAACCAAAATAGGGGAATATTTTATCGATATATTTCATACATGATGCAACAAGATTCACCACTACACTCATATAGACTTGAATTCTATATATACTGTAGAAGTAAATATATATATATATATATATATATATATATCAGTCTCTAAACAAGAGGAAAACATTGGTCTTATAATAGAATAACTTTTTAGGTCTTCAAAATTCAATGAAAGTGAATTCTCATCCATCCACATAGTATGTAAATACCAAAATATAACTTTATGAGTTTTTGAATAAATATCCCTAGGATTTTTTTGTACACACCACACTTAATGGGATCTCACTCACAAATAATAGTGGTTTATAACTCATTTAATCAACCTAAAAAATTTCATAATAATCGGAATTGGATCCATTATAAAAACTGGTTAGCACGACTAGATCACGTCACTTCCATGAATGAATCCCTCGAAATACATAATTTCTCAACTAAATATGATCTCACATCACTAAAAATGGTTGATTGAATTATAGTAATACTAATATGAAATTATCAAGATGAAAATAGTCTACATATGGGTTCCACTAGAACCCCCCTAACCCTCCCTTCTGGACACCCCCACCTGGACACCCCAGTAATGGAAAAATTACGTATACCGATGGTTTGGGGAGCCGTTGGGTGATTTGGTGTGGGAAAAGACCTATCCCAATGGTTTGGAGAAAACTGTTGGGAAAGAACTATCCCAACAGATTTCAAATCATTGGTATAGGTATTTCCCCACGGTTTTCCAAACGTTTGAGATAGGTCTTTCCTAATAGTTTTAGGAAGCCGTTGTGATAGGTAAATATATAAAGAAAGAGTTCTAGAGGAGGTTTGAACCCAAAACCTCCACGTTATATATCAATGAATTTACCACTATCCTAGAGTATCCTTTGTGAATATATTTGGATATATATATATATATATATATTTATATATAATTTTTATATTGATTTATTTGACGATATTCGATAAATGTACTCATGAAAAATAAGGGCACATATCCCAACAGTTCTCAAAACCATAGGAAAAGTCCTATCCCAATGGTTTTGAGAACCATTGTGATAGGTACCCACCCTTTCCTAGTGGTTTGGCCAATCCTTTGGGAAACGTGGCCTCAAAGATGACTTTTACCAACGGTTTGGCCAACCCGTTTGGAAAAGTGTCCTCAAAGTCGACTTTTCCCAATGGTTTAGACAAACCATTGGGAAATCCATACCCTTTCCCAATAGTTTTGGCAAAACGTTGGGAAAAGTGACCTCAAAGTGGGATTTTCCCAACTCTTTGGCCAAACCGTTGGGAAATGGGACCTATACCAATGGTTTTTACAAACCGTTGTTATAGATGCGTTGGTATAAGTCAGATTTCTAGAAGTGCCCCCCTCTTGGACACCCCCTAGACACCCCCCAATTGCACCCCTCCATTCTGGACACCCCCCTCATAGACACCCCCTCTCTCCTGGACACCCCTCCCTCCTAGACACCCCTCCATCCTAGACACCTCCTCCCTCCTTGACACCCCTCCCTCCTTGACACCCCCTCCATCTAGGAAAACCCCCTTCTGGAAAACCCCCTTCTGGACTCCCTCCCCTCCTGGAGACCACCCCTCCCACCTAGACACCCCCCTCCTTGACCCCCCCCAACCACCCTCCTAGAAAACCCCACTGGATAGACCCCTACCCCTTTACCCCCACACCACTGCCCCTCCCTACCCCGCATAGTACCCCCTAGCCCCTTTCACCCCCAATGCCCCTTTTACACTGCCCCCCCATCCCCCCTTCACCCCCAATTCCACCAACCTTCACCTCCCACTTCCCCCACCCCACATTCACCCCCACAACCCCCACATGCACCCCCACTACCCCCCACCAACACCCCATCTATACATTAATCATTAAAAGAAAAATCTTATAGAAATTACATCAATGAATAGAAAGGTTATAGAACAGTATAAGGGGAAAAATAATTTCCCTAACATAATGGAAATAGGGGAATGAACCTAAAAACTACTATAAAGGAAATATAATGGTAGATATTGTCTTAGTTTACTAGTATCTGACCACCAAACATGATCAACACCACCCTGAACTGCTAAGCTCTACTAATACTAGGTCCATTAAATTCAAATTAAATATTTCTACCATCTGTAAAAGACATAAAATTTATAGGAAAAATCCAATTTAGGTTTGCATATATACATACCAAAAAAGACACCCAAGTAACGAAGGGGGAAGTTACAAAATAAAATGGTTGGCTCAACACAAAAGTTAAGATGGTAATGAAACCCAATTCCAATTACTATCCAACACATCAAATTCAATTCCATAATCATAACCATAACCTATCATGAATCCCATCACTAAGACATACCCAACCCTATCATAAAAAATCACACATATCCCTTAATGTCTTACACAACTCATCCTAAGAATCATTTAATGGAATTACCCTAAAAAGAAACATTTGTTCCTCTCTTATTCCCGTAAACATCTCTCTACCCAACCCAAAACTGATGGACATCATCCTAAGGGAGGAAAAAGGATTTTAAAGTAATGATTACTCTAAAGTGAATAATAAAAACTTCTAATATCACATAAATATGATAATTATACCTCATATAAAATAACCTTTTTAAATGTAAATGAAGGAATAGTCATTCCTAGCATGAACCTGCCCTTAATTTCATCTCAAGATAATAAGCGTTAGAAAAAAATTTCCATGTTATTGAATATATAGTTCTTGCATTTATTTTAATTTACATTATATTACAATTATTAAATCAATTCTTATTACACATATGATTCAATATTACATCAAAAATGCAATATTTAATCATATAATTAATAAATAATAACTGAAGATAGTATTATAAAGAATTGAGTTAAATTTCATCTTTCCATACGCATCATCACCATTCTAGATTTTAGTTCATCATTTTTTTTAAAAATAATTCCGATTTACTATAGTATAACACATAGTATTAGTAGTATATATATTCATCATTTCATTATAATATATTGGTATAAGGATATCATGATTTTACAGAAAAAGTTAATATAATAATACATTATAATGAAAAAGGAATGATAAAACTAACATTGTGGAATTAAAAAGAATCCTAAGTATACAACATCCACTACCTTCAAACTAAACTCACAAAAAAACAAAATATAAGGGTGTTATACATGGAATATAATAAAAGAATAAAAATAATCCCATCCCCCATTCCAAAACTAAAATATTTGGCTGGAAAGAGTAGTATGGTAATATAAATGATTAAATTTAATGAAACCCCTCCCCTTAGAATTTACCATATCCAATGAGTTTGACTGAATAGTGTGATCTTACAATGTTATAGGAAATTAGAGAAGTTCAGTGAAGTGGTAAATCCAAAAAGGTTAATGTGAAACAATAATCAATGGATTATATGGTTTAATGGGAAGATTTCAATCTAATAATTATGGTAATTCCAATATTTCATTTAAAAGGGGATAATTATCAAAGATATTAAGTATTATTATATTTGATGGAATATAAAACTAAGTGTCTTAGGGTAAAAATGATTAAAATAAATTCTTTGTAGCATATTAAGAAATATATGTTATAAAATACGGAAAAATGATTATAAATACAATTCCTCAGTGAAACTATGAAATTACATCACAGAAGAACAAGAACCAGTCATAAAAAATTTGTGAGAAGCTTCTAGAAACCAACATCATGTTGTTATAAATTAACATACCAACTCTAAAATAATCACTAATACTAGTATCCATAGAATAAAAGTAAGAAGAACATAAGTCGTGATGAAAAACGTACTTTATATTAATAAAATTTGGATGCATAAATCATGTCATGGTTATTTGAGACATTTTACTCTATTGAAAACCCATTCAATTCTTTTTTAATTTCTATTTAAACATGAATGATTATTTTCATCAGATCACAATGAAAAATCCAACTTCGAAACTGAGATAGGGATTAGGAACAAAGGGTTAAATAGTAGATCTTAAATTGGTTCTTATCCAAACAATTTCTAGAAAAAATGCGTTTGAGTATGAACCCAATAGATAACTAAACCAAAAGAAAAATGAATATTTTAGGAACTGAAATAAGAAAAAACCCTAAATTGAAATCAACAAAATCAGATGGGAAGAGGAATGGCAACATCGATTGGATGTGTTGGGGAGGAGGGTTCCATGGTGATCGAGGTCATCGCGGTGGAGGAGAGGTCATCAAGGTGGAGGGCACCGGGGTGAGAGGGTCAGATAATAGGGGAGGAGGTGGAACCTGATAGCGTATGGAAAAAAATTAAGATGAAATTCATTGGACACAAATGTCTAATTGAACAATTTCTATAAACAAGATATAGCCACAAACCTATAAAATTTTGGCAACAAGTCCATGTATATAGCCTAAATTTCCTATAGTGACTAAATCAACCTTAGGATGAATAAGAATACATGGGAAAGAGATAAAAATATTGATTATAGTAAAGAAAAACATTCTATTTTATAATTAATTTAAAATTACTATGAATGGATGTTGACTCATACTTTGAGAATGAGAAATTGGAATGTGTGGGTGATGAATAAGGTATTAGAGAAACATAGTGACCTAACTAAGAATTTAAAATATTTCACATGAATTTCTTATTTCAATAATAATGGAAAAAATAAAATGGGATTTCACGATTTGAAAAAAATCTATTAGAGTTGATTTAATTCCACAAGCACCCATTGCTCAGATAATTATTGTCTCAGGTGACTAAAAAAGCTCCAAAAATATACAACACCTTTAATAAAATCATATAAAATGAAATAAAATTACACTGCTACTTAAATGGAAATAGAAAACATATATAATAAATGGATTCTATAGAACATTATATCCTAAAAATTGTGGATGTTCTTATTCTTTACAATGTTTTTTCATATCCAAATCTATTTGGATTTATAGATATAAATTTATATTGTTTAATAGAACAATCCAACATTGGGTGGTGGATTTTAGCTTGGTTGATTGTGTGTTTATTTTCAAATATATATGAAATATTTAATTTAATTGAGTAGTAAAGAAGCTATGTATATTAGGTATATTTTAAAATGTGCATAGTTTTTGTAAATGGGGATTCATTTCAATGATTTTGGAGTTTATGTGAATTCTCTCAATTCAACCATTTATGATAATTCATGTTCTATAAATCATAGGAAATATACATTCCATAGATTAAGGAAAAAGAAACCTAAGATAATGTATCACATTATAAATAAAATGGTTGAATAAGGAATAGTCAGGTTGACGTAAATGTCAATAAAAAACAATATTGTAGAAATCATGTAAAATTCACAATAAAATGAAATTTTGAAAAAGAATATATTGGTCCTTAGAGTACCTCCATCTCCATAAAACATTTTACTTTATATAAAAACCCAAAATACTAAAAGGATATTTTTATTCACAGAAAAAAGTTATGACTCGCATGGATTTGATGATTGGAATTATAATTCTATATTTTAAACATTATTAGAAGTTCTCTTTTGGTTTTTTAAAAAATTGGGAACTATTATCCATGAGTTAGACATGAATGCAATTTTATTTTCCGATAAAAATATTATTAGTTCTCCTGTGATTGTGGAGATATTTAATGGTCAGATCACATGATTTATATTAAAATAGATTAATTTCATTGTGTTTTAAAAATAATTGTGGTTAAATATAAGGATTACAGAAGAAGTGTATCAATGAAAAACATTTAATTTTACTCTTCTTTCTCACACTAAGATTCCATAAGATTAATTTAGAGTGGATGAGTACTAAATCTATCTATCAAACTATACATGAAATATTTTCATGTTTTTGATGGTTTCTAATGATAAATGATACAGTGGAAGAAGTGTTTAATAATTTTAAACATTCCCAGAGGGAGAGAATATTATAAAATATATTTTTTTTATAAATTTCATGTTTTTTATTGAAAAAAAGGTAGAGAGACTTACAGAAATGTTTAATAAATGCCTAAGAACTAATTATATGATGTTTGGAGGTGATTTTAAGTAGTGGTAGGAGATCATTATTTTTAAAATAAATCGTAACACTAACTTATGTTGTTTAAGAACATGATAATGAAAAATTATTTTCAAGATGAACACTCTATTTAACTCACGCACCACAAAACGAGAATAAATTAAATGAGATTTATGATGATTATTAATGATTCCAGGATATAGTTCAAGTAGTAAAAATATTTTGGTTATTGTGTGGGTCTATTACAAAATGATGTTGTGGATGCTCCATATAAAGATTGTAAATAACCCCAAATGATGATATTCTAATTGAAAATAAGCCATGACTATATTTAGGTAGTTCTTATTGAAAAATAATGGTGAGATCTATTGAATGAAGATAAATAAATCTTGTTGAACATATAAAATTTTGTAAAGATGCGATTTTAAGTAGTCGTATGAGTTTTTATTAAATTAAATGAATAATGTTCAGACACAATTGTTTATTCCATAGCAAGGTTCATGTAATAATAAATAATATATCATTTAGTGGATTTTTTTCATGTAATAAGGGGCCACACCATGAATCATATAAATAATAGTATAATATTATATGAATGAGGATTGAGGGTTTTTGTCATGTCAAAATAAAGAACCCAAAAAGGCATGGTGTTGGGATTCCAAGAGTCAGCCGCATGATTGTGTTGTCGGTGGTGGTTATCATGCTGTGAATAGTATTGGGATGGAATCAAATTGAAGATACATCGGGATATAATTACCTATAGAAAAAATTCACGAGATTAGAGAAAAACCATGTAAGAGTAAACATGATGTACTAAAAGGGAAATCACACCCCATTTTTTACTATTGTGTCATGAATATGGTAGGATAATATCATATTATATTACCATAAGTGATGTTGGAATATTAAATAGAATATTGTTCCATAAATATTTAATAAATTATTTTTTCCTATTATTTCACCATGCATTGAATGTTTTATTTCAATTCAATAACTTATAAGGTGATGTACATTTCATCGAAAGGGAGGGAACCATATTGTGATGATGATCATATTTATAAAAGATTTATATTAATTTTTATAGTTAAATATGTTATAGATTTCTTACAGTTATGGTCATATCACAATTGGGTCAATCCATGTGGAATATTTAGAATTCATTATGCCTATATTTTACTAATTTTAGGTAAAATGAATCTTAAATACTAAATCAAAATTAAAGATCCTTTATTATCCTATATAAATCTCCCAATGATGAAAAATTTATGATCATTTTATGTGGAGAAAATCAGTATTCTATTAAGAGTGAATATATAACATTATCTACAAAACCTTGAATGAAGTTCATGGTTCAAAAAAATGAGAGGGAATTCTAGGTTTATGATGGAATAAAAGGGCATATAAATTTATATATGTGATTCTATCTTTATCAAAGATAATATAAATTAATTATCTAGATTAAGGATGCATATATTAATAAAACATTTTTTGGAATAATCACATTAATGATTCTTAAATATTATGATAGTTTATCTTAGAGAATATGTTACGTTTTTGAGTGATTGTGATAAGTTATTTCACTAATTTTTTAAGGTTCTAAATCTAGACTGTTAGTTTGACTACTCTAAAAATATAAATAAATAAAAAATTCACTTAGTGAACTTGTTAAATTAATACATAATTTTTTGAACACTAGGGATATTTCCCAATGTAGGTGAACAAATTTAAAAAAATTACTTGTATCACATTACTAAATTTATATATTCATATTCATTATAAGGGAGAGAACTATACCAACTATTAGTGGAACAAGATTTGTGTATAAGTTTTTTTTAATAAAATTGATATATAATCATTCATCTCCCTCACCCTCAATGTATATACCATATATATTACAAAAAAAGAATAAAATAAGATATTGTTTTTAATAAATTTAATATAAACCAATCATTAAGAAATATGCATGTGTCTAAGTAATGGTAATTTTGGTTCTTTATATTAAAAATTAAAATTATTTGTGTGTACCCACTAAACAGAGTGTTATCTAAACCAAGTAGTGATGCCACAACAAAGTTCATAAGATAAAATATTTAGGGGAACCAAGTAAAACTAGATATATCCTGATCCTATGATATTCCATCAATTTTTTTAGATAATATATTATAGTTTAAAATATTGGAAATGATTAATGACACATAATGATACACATATCACTAGAACCCCTCCACAATACCCATGGTTTCCCATGAATTATTCCATTAGAAATATTATAAAAGGAAAACATACATAGTAAGAGGAACTACTTTATCCACAACAACAATCATTATCCAATTAAACATTTTTACAAAACATTTTTCACAATAAATTAAGAATTAAAAAACCAAAGGGTAATTCCCTTTAAAAAATACATTATTCAAGAAATATGAATTTATCCCTGAAAGAACTTCATAAAAAATACTTTTTAAATTTTTTATTAATAATTTGAATTTTTTATATAAATCCCAATCATTCTTTAATGAAACACCATTTTTGTTTTTAAAAACATATATTTTTGTGGTTTTTTAAAACATATTTCATTATCTTTATGGAAACTTTAAAACTAGATAAGAGTCAAATAAAAAATTTACTACTTAGTTAAAGTGAAATTAATCAAAAAATATATCACATATATATTTTACACCATAGAAAAAGATTCAAATAATAATGAAATGACATGGTTCCTAAAATATTAAAGCGGGATAGAGATACCCACTAATAAGAGATCAATTTGTTTACAACTAGTGTTTTTCACAAAATTAAATGATAATTAATTACTAAATGAATATAAAAATATCAATCATTGATAACCATATATTAATATTCATCCAATAGGAACCATTTACAAGATTTTCCATGTGAATAGAACAAATTTAAAGATTAATTTTAAAGAAGTTGGAAGAAGATTATTAGAATCACTTACTTGAAGGTATCTAACACCAATAATAAAGAATTAATGAAGAGAATTAAAATATAAATGGAGAGATAAGGAATTATATTATAGGAAGATCCTTTATATTGACCCATTAACTAAGAGAATAAAAAAAATATTCCATTTCTAATGGAATTTAATAATTAAAATAATAATTTTTTTAACATGATGAATTGTTCGGATACTGGTTAACTAAATATGATTGAACTATTCAATTGTTTTTGGAATCAAAAACATAATTTTAATTTTTTTGATGCATTATTTTTTTAATATTTCTCCATATATGAAAAAAATAATGGAAACCCAAATTTTATTTCCAAGGTTTACTTCAATTGATTGTGTAACTCTGAACGATAACATTGCAACCTAGTAATTATCATAAAAAAGTTCACATTTCACTATAAATCAGAAAATAAAATAAATATAATAATAAATAAAATTTTATGTTCCAAATTGTGTAATCATAGGTGTTACAATTATTCCCACTATAACACATTATATTCCCTAAAAATCAATAACCGAAATTTTATTCAAAAATTAGAAACATATGTGATCCCCCATAAAATATTCTCATCCAATTTTTACTAAAAATCCTTACTGTATGAGAAAACATAAAATAATGGACATGAATATCTTAAATTTAACTAAAAAATGTAATTAATAATTTAGACTGGTTACTCAATCCCTAAATAAATAGGAAGAAACTCCAATTCAATTTAATTCAAAACATGGTAAGAATTTGGATAATACTTTTCATACCCAATGATGTGAAATAAATTACCAATTAATTTTGTTTAATGAGGTAAAAAAACTAGTATGAAACATTTGTAATAAATTAAAAAATTATCAAAATATAGTACAAACCTTGTAATCATCATCAAATATTTAACTATCCCTTGATGACCTAATATAAGATAAACATTTAAAAAAATCTCATCTCTATCTGTGAATTATAGGGTCCTACAAAAACAATAAGTATTTTATTTCTAAAAACATTGAGTTGTCACCATATGATTTTCAATAATTTGAGTCTTTTCATTCCATATAATATAGTACAATCTATCTCACTATATATTTCATTCCATATTTGTTAAAAAAATGTGGATACATGATAGTTTTGGCCATATAATGCATCAAAGGGATCCATCCAATCTTTGGTTGGTATAACTGGTTATATAAATATTCAAAAATGATATATGGAAATACCTTGGACCCTAAAAGTGATATAAATATTCTTGTATTTTTTTCATCATAGATTTTATTTTTCATTACTATATTACAATTGATTTTATGGTGGTATGTTGTGTTATTTTCCACTAAATATCCCCTAGACTTATAATGGTCTTCCAAATAATAATAGGTGAATCAAGGATCTCTATTAGAAATTATTGATTTTAAATTACATGTATTCCAATAATTTATACCACATATAATATCCCATGGAATTAAAATTTTATAATATATTTCATTAGATTAAAATAGACTTATTTGGTCTGCTGATCAATACTCTCTACGATAGTTCTCTTCTAATAAAGTGTATGAGGTAATTCAATATTGTAATAAATGGATATATTATCAAATTTGCATAGAGGAATATGTAATTGATTAATCATTAAATGAGAATTCTGTTTATCTTTTATTCTTTATATAAAGTAATGTATTGAAACACATACCGATGAAATACTTTCTCATCTTTAGACCAATAGTAATTCCTTTTCATATCAGGGTATATTATGGTTGTTTTGAGATTCACCACCCATTCAGTTTTGTTATAATCTTATGTCTCTTGAAGAATAATGGGAAAAATTACTACATCAAACTTTCTAATTTTAAAAAAATATAGGGAATAAATTTTAATCACTTATTTCTATTGAAAAATTTATGAATCCTCATATATTTTAAAATTTTATATCAACTGGTTTCATTTGGTTGATAAGATCAAGAATAAAATACTTAATTTGAACAATTTCTAAAAGAATAATATCATTCTCACTCTTCAATTCATGATTCATTTGGATAAAAAGGATCTTTATCTTTGATTATTTACTATAGTATTCAAATACCTACAATAGATAAATCATTCTAATCACATCAATTACTACATTCCTCTTTGTAGGATTATTGGAATGCTTAAAGCAAAATTATCTCAAACACACCACCCATACGATCATTCGTATATTTAAATATATTTTTATAAAATGAAACTATGAATTTAATAGTAAGTAATATACATAAATGTTTCACTACAAATATAGTGATACCATTAATTTTCGAAATTTAATACTAGTATAAATTGATTGTTATGGGTTCAGTAATTACATTCATGTGGGAAGATTTTTCCTGCAAAATATGATACAACACAGTCATTCTATATAAACATTCAACCCAAAGGATTCAAAATTCTTTGAAATAAAACAAAAATAGTCATCCCCAACCACGATAAAGATTAAAATTAAATAAGATAAAAAGTTTCCTTTCAATTCATCATATTATACTAGACCAGAGATACACTATTAAAACATAACCACTATTTTAACAAGGATCCCAATGGAATATGTAATCATTGAGAAATCCATTATGAAATATTATAAATAACCCAAAAAAAGAACAAATATATATATCCGAAGGTATTTTTACAAAACATTTCATTACATAACAATGTTCACCTTCCAAGGATAGATTGAAATAACATGTTCATATACTATATTCCCTAGCATCATAAATTATTTTATCAGTAAGTGACTATTTGATAATTTTCAATATTGTTGGGGGTCTTAAAGATTACACAAAAAAATACTGAAGTTATTCTCATTCTCCCCATTATTTTTTTTAATATACTAAGATATCATCAATGAAAACCCTATGATATAATCGACTCATCGATAGAAAATTACATTCATATGAGACATAAATTCCATAGTAGCATTCATTATGAAAAATATTATAATGAATAATTCATTTTGATCACATAAACATTAGAATGTGTTTTTAGATATAATAGACTCCATATCATGGATTTTATATACCCTTACCTGATATCAGTCTTGGAGAATAAATTTTTACCTTTAAATTAATCGGTGTTCTCATCAATATTAGTTAATGGGTAATTGTTATTTTTTGTCACTTTATTCACCATTTAACAATATATTTAATTGTTTAATAATTTTTCATACATATTAGTAATTATTATTATATATCCCACATGGACACATATGAATGAATACACAATTTTTCTTTGACATCATTAATTTTATTCTTCATCTCCATCATATCATTAGGACCCATTAAATAATAATGCAATGGCATTCGATATATTTTTATTTAATAAGGTAAATGAATAAAATTAATTCTTATTTTAGAGTAAATATATAGAAATTATAAATAATATTTTTGGATGAGCCTCACCAGTATTTGGAGGTCAATCCAGAATTTCACTTCATTAGACTATATGGTTTATGATAATAAATAAAAATCCATTTCTCTGACTTTGGGGAGATAATTTCAATCTCCAATAGATTGATAGCCCCACTAATGATGAAAAAAGTAAGAATTTCCATCAAGATATATAATTAATATCCTTATATTTTAACAACATTTATGACTTTTGAATACATTCATAAACAGTATCCATATAATGAAATCAAAAAATAAATATACTAATGATAAATAAATCCCACACATGGTCTTTGTTATATATGTATAAAGGAAAACATGATCATTTAAAACCATTCCCATTCACATACAAGGTAGAGTATGTATCTCTATTATCTATGGAAATAGTTTAGTAGGTGAATTGTATAGATTCATTATATAGGTATATATAATTGAGTGTTCACAATTATGGAAGATATATTGATGAAACATAGATGATTAAGAAAATTCTATAAATATTTCCATTTTTGATCATGCTTCTGATTTCATTGGTACTTTTTCTGTATGTATATAATTGTTTATATTTAGGCATGTTTTGTGAACACCGCCTAAATTTAGAATATTTTTTATATTAGTTCCACCTATGAGATGATTCATATACACCCTTAAGGAAAATATTTGACTTACATAGAGGCATCATATTATACTTTGATATAATGGTTTATAGTATCCCTATTTAGCGTATTGATAACATTCATAATATATTTTCCATATATAGGATAAAGATCTGAATTTAAAAGGATATGATAAACTTCTAAAATTTCCCCAAATAGACTTCCTGCATTTCATATTCTTTAATAGAATACCAACATTACTTCCACTCCAAATGTATGATGAAGCTTCTCCAATTATAACTAACCCACCATTGTCTCTATCTCTACCATAAATAAAAAATCAACCACTTTAACATATACAGATAGATTAAGAAAAAAATAAACTTAATTAAATGTCCATGAAATTAACCACATTGAATTATTGATCACTCAATATATATTTTATAAACTTTTCAAGTGAAAAATTAACTAGATTAGTAAATTTATATTTCATCAATGTGTAATTATATTTAGAGAGACATATAAACTCTTATTTTTATAGAAAAACATAAATTGTTAATGTATAATTTTAGAGTAAACTGTGTTTTAAAATATTTCAATATTAAATTATTCTAATGTATAGCTTTAAATTGATACCCCCACCAAATTTATCTTCCTCACTCAAGTTGGAATGTTTTTCAAATAACCTTTTTAGACTTAATAGTTTCCATAAATTTTAAACAATGTCTTTTATTCATCATAAGTCCATCCACTTCTTAAGGGTTATATGTTACCCGTAATAAAGAAGATTTATACTAAAATTATTTCTTTATAATGATTTTTACCTTGACTAGATATCACTTTATCTTTTATTTCATAGTTTTGGATTGTAAATAAAATATTTCAAACCAAATTTGAATAGATATGGGGATTAAATAATAAAATCACATTCATTGGTTCTTTTTAAGTGTTCATCTATACTATTTTGGGTAGTATAACCCAATATGAATTATAATATAGAAAATTCACATCATTTGAAAAATTTATATAAAAATAAAATAAAGTAAAACATTAAAAATTTGAAGCAAGACATATTATAAATAATAATAGAGGTAAGAAAAACCCATAGAAGAGTGAACAGTTTGGAGAAACCATATTTTGAATGTTTTATAATCATGGTGTATGGTTTCTCATGTCATGAACCAATTATGTGAAAATAATATGATAAATAAAATTGTGTGACAGGAATTGGATGAATGGTTAATGATTATAATATTTCAATGTTGTTTTTCTATTGTATTTTAAGTATATTTTGGATTTTTTTTCTATTTGTTTTCACAAATTGAATCCATATGATTCAACTATAGTAATATAAATAATATTATTTAAAACAAAAAATAAAAATAATTAAATAGTTGAATTAAATATTTCAAAAAATGTATACTAATATAATAGCACACATATAACTCATAATAAATTCCTATTTACTATAAGAATAATTTTTAGGTTTTTAGTTCTAAATGTATGGTTTTGAAATGGATAAGTGTTTTTATTTTATAATTAAATTTCATAGAGAGAGAGAGAGAACCCATTTCATAAAATGTAAATCCAATTTTCAAAAAACCACATAATTTTTCAGTCATGGATTTTTCTTAATTTTTTGAAATGGTTGATCTCTTGGGTATGAAGTAAAATATGGTATCCATATAAGCTATGTATCATGAGATCATTGGGAGTTAAAAATTTTACAATAAGTAACATAATTCCATTCATGACCAATAATGTGTTTATTTATTAAATTACTTTATTTTAATGTAATTCAATTTATTTTATAAACCTATAAGTAATCTTCCAAAAGAAAGATTATATTTTAAGATTTCTGAAAAAATTATCTATGAATGATAATATTTTCCCATTGAAGAATAATATATTTTAAAGAGTGTTATTTCATTAGATATTTAAAAGTAGATACCATTCCCTTCCTTTTAAATACACTTGGATAAAATAATTGGAGGGCCAATGGATTTATTTTTTATATTATCCTAGGGTCCAATACTCATACATTTAAATTAATAAAAAAATCTTCTAAATTTTCTATAATTACCTACCCAGAATTCCATTATTCTTCACTATAATTTTTTTAGCATGGCCATACTCTCACTGATTATCTCAATAGTTTATTTATGGTGTTTATGTTTACATCATTCCAGGTAAGGGTTCTATATCATCCTATTTCCTTTTCAATTGAAATATTTTGTTCTAATATCATTTAAAATATTTTTCATATATTATCATGATTTTAAATAAATTTTATAATCATCTATGTGATGTTTTTTTAAAGTGATATTACTTATTCCCACTCATTAGATACATTTTCTAACTTAATATTATACCAAAAAAAGGGTTCATGACGCCTTTATATCTTTTTAATAATGTAATACTCTCCAATTATTTTTCATTTAAGTATGCAATGTTATCAACATTCATTATTATCAATTTCATAACATATCATCTGTGAGATATCAATATTTCTAATGATTATAATACCTTCACAATATGTTATAATGATCAATCATAACATGAACCCAAATATTATAAAATTTTAAAAAATAAATTCAAAAGGGTATGGTTTCTTAGAAATGGAATCTCATTGTGGATAAAATAATTTGATATCAACCCTAGATCATTTTCACTCAAGAAAAATAACCCAAAAAAATATTTTTTGGCAATTAACAAGATCATCGTTCAATCTAAAAAATGCTTCACTACACACATGATTTTATAATCTGAGAAAATATTCCTTAGTTGATTTAAAAGCTAATTATAAACCATAACGAAGGATTTAAATATTTTTTTTCCATCAAGGAGTCCTCCCATTACAAACTATTGAAAACAATGACTATTCCTATTGAAATCCATAAGATATGAAGTGTATTGTTTTCAATTACCATGCTATCAAACCATTCATAAGGTTACATTCCATTACATTTTTGAATATTTAATGGTTTATAAGTTTATTGAAGGGTATTGAACTAGACATAAATTTAGTTAAATTAAATGTGGAAATATTGATGTTTTGATTGAGGTTTATTTATATGTGGATACTTATTATATTCTTAGTCAAGTGTATGTTTTAGGTTACATGGATAACCAATTGATATGCATTTTTTATAATGTCTATCCGTATGATGATTTCATTGGACTTATTACGTGACCCGTAGGGCCTAAATATTAATAGCCCCTTGAAGCATTAATAGGCCTCATGAGAGATACTAGCATTGGTATTTGTTATAATCCATACCTAAATAGATATGATGACTTATAATGATTCCGTGACATTATTTCTATAATATTATAAATTTTTCATTTAACCACATTGAAATCAGGTTTTCAATCCCTGATTTTATTTATTATTTTGAAATCCATGGATATAATATGCAAAATGTTACATTTGTTATGGAATTTATTAATTATAATCATATTATTTATTAAATTATTATGTTTGATAGCTTTTACTATACAAAAAATTTTTGTGCATCTAAGCACACCGATTTATATTTTTTCCTATTTCCCTATATACCTTGATGATTATTAGATGGAAAATTTGAATTCTTAAGGATAAATAAAAAATTTCTTGTATTCACTTTTTGTAACTTATGTATTAAAAATAATTTACTATTTACTTATATACGTCGTTCCCTAACACTAGAAAATTTATAGATAATATTTACTGTGACCTCTATACTCCATACCATTGTAATAAAATAACCACTGGATCTTGGTTATAGGAGTAAGGGTGTTACATTTGGTATTACAAATAGTTTAGTTGAAACATGGGGAACTATACTTAGAAGAACATTGTTAGATAAAAAACATTATGATAAACTCTTATGATACTCTTGAAATACTTATTAAATACACGTAATCAATTTTTAATAAATTAATAATAATTATTTTGTTAGAATTCATTTTATATTAAAAAAATAATTTAGTATATGATTTTTTTAATGGAACCAAAAGGATAGAACTGAAACCATATCAACACCCAAAATCAATGTAGTAATTTCAATCAAGAGGATTACAATGAAACTAATTTCAGAGTAGAGAATGATATAATTATATTAGGGTGGTTGAATCAAGCTATATCAAATACCCTTTCCTATATAAGAAAATGTTATTTCACTAAATCATGGTGTTTCAATGATAGACTACATCATGAGGTTGCAGCCTCCTTCCTTTATTAGAAACATGAATCCATTAGAAGATGAACAATTGATCAAATTCCTAGAGATGGTATTATTTAATTTCGAATGTAGTTCAAGGAATATGGTTATCATGATTTTATATCCTATTAAAAAAGATGTTGGTTTACGGTGGAATTTCATTTGTACAACTAAAAAGTATGATGATATATATAATATGGAATAAAATTATTTTCAGATGATATTCGTTGTTAAGTATATTCCTTCGGATAAATGATCTGACATTGAAATATAATTTTATAATTTATGAAAATTCGAAGAGGAAGTTGTTTTTGAGTATGATTCTAACATTAAAAAATATTTGAGGTATGTTTAAGACTATATATGAAATCTAGAAAGTACAATTTAAAGCTTATTTGTGGGGTTTAAGACTAGTCTTCAAAGGGAATTACTATATCATACATTTTCATCATATGAGGAGATAATGACTATTCTTATCATGCATAATGAGTTATCAATGTATTTTACATTCCAAGGTATGAAAAAAATAATATGGAATCTAATATCCACATTGATTGTAATTTTGGAAATTCGAAGAAATGAATGGTAGAATTTCTTAAACTTAATATATGTTGGATGAAACACCTCAGGGAGTTTTGGAATGGAATAAATTTTTTTCTACAAGTATAGAGAAAAATTCCATCAAGATTATTATTTCAAGGGAAATAATGAATCTAAAAATTTCTATATATCCAATTGAAATGAGAAAGGAGACTATTCGAATCAATTCCCAAATAATCATTGTAATATACATGAACTGAGTCTGTGGGAGTAAGACTATGATTACACAATCACAACTACAGGAGTTTGGTTCCCAAATTTTATAATATTAGGCACTTAAATCATTCACTCAATTTTAGATACTGCATTATTTGTTTTCTATATCTATGAACACTTTTATAACTTTCATTTTCTTAAGAATATTGAATCACCTCCAAATTGTTTAAAAAAGGTGTTTCTAGTTAATGTTCCCCATTGAAATAATTTAAAAACCAATGTATATTAGTGTATATATATATATATTTAAATTCACATGGTTTCATTAGATTCAAACTCTGTGGTAATACCCATAGTTGGATTTGACAAAAAATATTTGGATTGTTTTTCTCTCAAATTATAATTAAATAATTTATTATCACTTGAAAGAGATTAGAAACTCTGAGGCTAAATTAGTATATATTATTTTTATTGGAGAGACGAAATTTCATGGGTCTTATTCATAACCACCTCTATTGGATCATATTACTGAAAAATAGAGATGATAAATCAATTATTTATAAGGATATCATGTGAATATAGGATATTTCTATTGTGATATACTATATTGATATTTATCCTAAGGAGCTACATGGTTAGACACATGATCATGATGTTTAATTTTCTATTGACCTTATCCCTGATGAAAAACCAATATCTAAACTGCCCTATCGAATATACCAATTAGAATTTATTGCATCTTATACCAAAATGTTTAGTAATTATAGGAATTAATGAAAAAATTTCATTATGAGACATTAAAAAAAACTATTAGATTTACATTTTTATAGAAATAGGAAATAATATTATCTAACACATCAAATATCTATTTTAGCTAATGGACATTTTTCATTCCATAGTAATAGAAACATATTTATCCATGAAAAATATTAATAATAACTCATAAATTATTCTCAAATGATATTTTAATGGTCTGAACCTTCCAACTCATAACTTTATATGCATCTTGGTAATAGAGGTTTTTAGAGGAGGTAGGAATGTATTTAGAGGGAAAAAAGTTTCCACTTGAAAATACAACTAAAGGGAGTTCTATGACATGGATAATGGGATATTCAATATCAAGAGCTTCTACAACATGGATTAACAAGCTATGGTATAGAGGATATGATAGATATGGTATTTTAGGTCTATTATTTTGAGGGTAGTAATGTTGTGGATATTGGATATAGAATAAACCCCTTCTTAGTAGTTTAGGGTGGTAGCATGGATACCATTACAATGGTATGGAGTCTTGAGGGTGAGTTTTTAGGGTTATTTCATTTTAAGGGTAGTTATTCCATAGAGTTAGGATGCGACATTGAGTCTTCATTGGTATACAGAGTTTTCCGGTATGATATGATATTCCATGGTCCATTTTTAATTTATCAAATTTGAAGTATAGATATAGCTATAGTTATTAAAGGTTTCTTTGAATAACCTTAATATGGCATGGTTATTCCCATTTAACTGTAGTACACTCCCTTTTCAACATTTCTATAGCATGTTGAGGTAACATGCGACAAGGTGTTGTGTTTTCTAGACTCGATATAAGAACAAAAATCCTCTTTAATCCTATCATATACCATAATTTATTCTCAATTCATAGGTGACCCAAGTGTGTCTCAAGGACATTGACCAACCAACATTAAATGTAATTCAATCCCCAACATGGGATATTATCATTAGTGTTTTTAGTTATACTCCCCCTAATTTCCTCTCCCTATTTCTCTATGCTTTTCGTCAATAGAAGTTTTTTGTCAATGTGATCTTATATTTTTGGTGATTTTTAGAAATATAATTTCTAGGGGTTTTTAGGCTGATTAAGTTTTTATTTTTTTTCTAGGGATTGGGAGGTGGCGTCCATCTTATTCTAACCTTGTGCGGTGGTTCAGAAAGCTTCAATTATGGGAGTGGATCTAATGTTTCATATTTATTTGTATTATAAAATAGTAGTTATTCTCTTGTTTTCTTTTGGGAAAATAGTAAGCTCTAGAATGATAAACATAATGGATTTTTTAAATTGATAATAAAGGGAAAAGGGAATGAAATTGAATGTTTTAACACATTTGATATTAGTGATATTATGATTGTACGTGTTTGATTCGATGATGAAAATCATGGTCAATGGTATATTCTTATTTTATTGGATGTGGTGACTATAAAACAACTATTATGTGTTTTTTTACTCCATGGATAAATGGAAAATCCCATATATCCTATTAATGAAATGGTTTCTACAAGAAATTTATTCCTTCTATGAAAATAACCATGAAATAATAAGTGAATGTGATGAAAAAACCCTTTCTAAATATGGTATAAGTTATGTGAATATTTTATGTGTGGTTGGGGTGTGGAGGGAGTTTGTGATGATCTTTAGATAGGTTATATGCTGGTTGTGATGTGGATAGAGACTATGATATGGAAAGAGGTTGTGATGTGGAAATTGGTTGTGATGTGGAAAGTAGGGGGGATGTGGAAAGTGTCTATGGTTATGAAATGATGGAAATATGGGAGTTTTGGAATGATAAATATGGGTTTTTGTTTTTTTATGTGGTACTGACATAGTTTTATGATAGTGGTAGAATAATTGGTTAAGTATGAAGTTGAAATTGCGTTTAATGGTTTGGTTAATGACTTGAAATAGTTAATGAAATCATAAAATAATATGGGAAGTGTGATTAAATATAGTGGATGCTTAAATGTTAAATAATGGGATAGTCAATTGAAATGTGATAATAATGGGAAATATGAATATTATATTAAGTTGATAAATATGTTAAAATATAGGTTATGGCTTGTAGCTTGTGGTCAATTAGTGTGGTTTTATGTATATAGTGGTGGTAGAAAATTTGGAAGAGGTTGTGGGGATTTTTCATGATATTGTCTATTAGGATAGTATAATTATTTAGAATCCATCAGATAAGGTTGTGTGTGTATGTGTATATTTATTATATTTAATTTCCTCATTATATCTTTATCCACCCACCAACATCTATCACTTTATGTTAATAGAAAAATGTTTTGGGTGTTTTTTCTTTATATCATGATACTGAAGACGAAAGGACGACTACCCGCTCTTCCCCACTCTCCCTACTAAGTGACAATGAAATGAAAGTGATTTGTTGGCCATAAGTAAAAAAAGTAAAATATTGGGATGTTTGTTGTGATGGGGGAAATCATACATGGTTTAAGGAGGGAACAAGGCTAATGTCTGTCATGTTCATGATAACTAAATAATTTAGTCATGGTTATGGTGAGAGATGACATGATAGACCAGCTGTCTCTAGGTGAGATTTGATATGATGTGATGTGATGGACTTAGTGAGTTTAGGTGATATGAGTTGAGATAGACTAGGTGATAGTCAAAAATATTTGTTTTAATGGTCTATATTTTTCTAGTGAGATGTGTATTGATGGCTTAGCTGTCCTTAGCTGAGATGTGTTGTGATTGAAAAAGTGTATACGGGATAGATGCTATACGAAAGATATGGGATCATCAATGTGTACAACAGATAGTTACGAGAGTGTAAAATTAGTGGGAATTTCATGCTGGGGTACTTGTATCGAAATACATGTTTTTATTTTATTATACATGGATGTGTAGTTGTTGAGTATGCCATGGTGTGGATGAGGTTGGTTAGTTGATCTTTTTAGGTGTTTTTGGTTATTTTATTTTCTCTCTAGTGAATTATTATTCCCATTCCCTTTTCTATGAGAGTAATTGGGTATGATCATACTGAGTATACTTTTATTCTCAAACTGTGTATATGGAAACAATTTTTCAAGTTTTCGAGAGGATGAAATGAACTCTTCTAAACATTAAAATCTTGGAAATTTGATTTATTGTTGAGTCGATACGTTCAATTTTATTTTGTGAAGTAATTTAGAGACACTTGTATATATTTATTCTATAAATATATTAATTTATTTTTTTGGTTTACTTTTTTATTATTTCATGGAGTCTCTTGCGGTTTGTGGCTCATATATCCGAATCCTATGTTATAAAGGGTACTTATTTCTATTTTTGTGATATTTTCATACCCTCGATGAATGTTTTTATCTAATGTCCTAAAAATGGTGATAATCATGGGTAATTATCTCTATTCTTTAATTTCCATCTTATGAGAGGTAACATGAGAGATATAGGTCATAATACAGTGGTATTAGTGATTTTGGTTGAGGTGTTGGATTGAGTTTAGAGTTTGTCATAGAGAGAATTTAAATGGTTATTAAGTTGATGGTGTGGGGGTAATCTTGGTTCTTGACATAGGGTTGGGATGATCAGTAAAGACATATGATTTTAGGTCCCCAAATGATTCAATGCATGGAAAATGAGCCTATAGAATGACTAAGTTAGGTAGAACCACCTGTAGGGTAGGCACAAACGGGAGGTATATGTGTAATGATTTTTTGTGAAATTTGATTAATTATTTGTTTTTTGGAAGTTAAAAATGAATTAAATGGTTAATAATAAAATTCAATACTACCATACATAGAAAACCTTTATTTATCTTTTAGATATGGATCAGGGAATTTTTGGGTGTGTGGTTTTGGTAGTAGAGGTTTATCTAGCTGATCTGATTGATCATCGAAGGGTTGATCTAGTTGAGGATAATGATAAGTGGCATAGCTAATTGTATGCCTTTAAGTATAAGTCTTTGGAATAGTATGAGGTCAATGTTTCTGATATAGAAATAGACTACTATTGGATGTGGTGGAGATTTCCTTTAGTTTGATCAATGCCCTGATGGAGCACTGATTACCATCGGTGGTTTGTCATATTATAAGGGTATCCCATAAGTTATGTAAGATTCATATTAGTGAGGGGAAGTATGAAAATGTTTTTTAGGTTTCATTTAATAAGGATTTCCAAGGAGATTTCCTCTTGTCTTCCATGAAGGTAGTGAAGGGGTAAGAGATTCCTATTTTTTATCATGATATAATGATGGTGTGAGAGCTTAGAATAATTCAAGTATCATTTATTTTTGTTTCTCCAAAATTCATTTTTTATAATAAAAATTCAAAAGAGAAGAATCATGAGGGGGAACTCTATCCTTATTTCTAGTATTTAGTAACACCTATTGATTTATAATGTATCTTGAGGATTAGAGGAAGTAATATGTGACCGATCACATGCACTCAAAAAGAGGATTACTGTAAGAGAGTCACCAATGGGGTTCCTAAAGAGGTAGAGTCAGTAGTGGAATGTCTTAGGCATGAGGACCTTCATGTTTTTGACTAGTTGGAAGTCGACCTCAATAGATTGTTTTCTGGTATTTTGTGGCCGTTGGTTTTAATGATTCTCTTGGAGAAATATGGGATGGTTTTCTTTATATTTTGGGACCATGTCCTTCAAAGTAATTAGTATCTTGTGGTTATATAATAATAATCCTATAGAGGTGGTTCAGTTTAGTATCAACCCTATCATTAGCCACTCATGGGATAGTTTTAGTAGTAATGGTAGTGGGATTATGCTCCACTTAGAAGAGATGTAGTAGGAATTATTGAAATTTGTGTTGTTCATTGTCTTTAGGGACCCCTATATGAGTATTTTTGTTGCTGTTGTAACCAACAGAGAGGTGGATGAGCTAAGTGTGGTTAGTTACACACAGTAGGGGTGGCTACACCAGAGGAATCATAGATCATTTGAGGTATGATCAGTTTATCGTATACCATTTTTATGAAAAAATAAATTTAAGATATTCAAACTCCATTATTTCTCCCATTCTAGTTTGTGGTATTTTATTATAAATAGTGTGTCCTCCCATGATCCTAGTGTGTACTACACCAGTGAAAGCTAAACCAACTTGTTTGACACTTTTTTGGGGTGTGGACTGATTATTGGGAAATATCGATCATGTGGGGATATTTTCATTATAAAAATTAATCTATAAAATGTAATTCCTAACATTCATTGGTTTTATTATGTATGTGTTATTATCAACTTCCTCAAGGGAAGAATAATTTTCATGGATGTAGATGGTCGACGTGTATTTTTCATTTATGAACCTGGTTGTTAGGTTGGAAATAAACATGTGGAGACGCTTCTTTACATGATGTCAATGCTTCCTATTGAATCATTTGATGCTGGTACGGTGGAGGTTACTAAGATAATTGGTCTGTTTTAGGATGTTTTTACTGATATTGTTTTGGTGATACACCATGATGTGATATGTGTTTGGGATAGACTTGTAGCCTATTTCTCAATGTTTTTAATGGATCGTTATCATATGTCACCTTCTGAGTTGTGGGAGATATGGATATATATAGATGATTGAATGATGAAGGGTTTCATCTGGACCAATGCGTCATTGGTAGTGAGGATGAAGGGAAGGATACATACTCTTCCCCTCTATCTCTATTAAGTGATGTTGACACATATGTGTTGTGATGGACTGAAGACTAAAGTGCACTATGGTAATATTATATGAGAATTATTATAGAGGTTGTCATGCATGGTCAGTTGATGACATGAGGTTGATGTCCCTAATAATTACAAATAACATAATATTCTGGTTATTGATGTGGTGAGATTGGATGTTATGGGCCATATGTATTTCTATGAGATGTGATTTCATGTGAAAGGATGGTTCATATGACTTCCAGAAAGATGTGTTGTGATGTTCTAGGTATCTTTGTTCAAGGTGTGATGTGATGACCTATATATCATTAGAAGAGATATGTCGTGATGTCTATGGTCTCTTTGGGTGAGATGTGTTTGGATGCCCTAAGTGTCTATGAATATGATGTTATATAATAGATATGGGTGCTCTTGAATTTAGGATGTTTGGGTGCATGGGTGGAAAATTGGTGGGAAGGTGGTGTGGGGTAACTTTTATCAATATAAATATTATTATGTTATTTTACTCGGATGAATTATTTGGTGAGAGTTCCATGTTGAGGATGGTATTGGTTAGTTGAATTGTTTAGGTGTTGTGTGATTTGTTATTTTTTAATAGGTGATTTGATATTCCCTTTCACAGATGTGTATAAGATACTTTGGGAAGGATCTTAATGAGTATACTTTTATTCCTAGAAAAATTATACCGACTCATTTTTTTATTTTTCTTGGAGGACAATGTAGACCATACATGGAATTTATATTTATAAATTTATATAGTTTTTGTGTCACTTCCTTATATTTTCTTTTGGGTATTCATTTATGGAATATTATATTTATTCGTTCTCTTCTATTTTATCTTTCTGGTAGGATCTTTCTCCCCATTTTTTGGTTCTTATATTCTTGGTGTTTTTAAGGCTGTTTCGATCGCACTGTCGCTATTGTTTGTTGTAGGATCCCATGTCCATTCAAACCTTATCTGGCCGTGAGTTCCTTCATTTGTCTCTAGGTCGTATCTGGAGATGGGTTCAAATGTGGTTTTGGGATTTTTGGTTCTTCGGTCAATGGTGGATCAAGGCGCTTTGATGATGGGTTGTTCTTGTTCGGCTTCTAAATTTGGATTCTTCATCATTTGGGACCCTCAGCTGCTCAAATATCTGCTCTGGTTTCAATATCTTCTTCTCCTTTCCTAGTCAGACCTAAAGTGGTGGAAATATTGATAATTTGGGGTGTGGGACTTTGTTATTGGTGTCAGTTTCTCATCCTCTACAATTTGGTGATTTTTTAATCGGTATCGTCATTCAATATTTCTTTTTGTTTTTTTGGGTTTTGTTCAGTGTTCCCTCCTCAAATCAGTGGTGAATGGTGTTTTTTTTCTTTCGATATGTGTTTTTTATCGTTTCGTGGGATATGGGAGATGTAACTAAGGGAAATGGAAACATATGAATGTGGTGAGATCAGATTCCAAATATGGGAAAATATAATTGATAACAATTAAAGATCATAATTTGGAATTAGATGAGAATATGGATATGATGAAGATACACAATAAAGTCATACTCAATAAATAATAGACTATATATCATGGAATATGATTTGGAATAACATATGAAATGAATCAAATGACTGGGGAAACATTAGTTAATAAATGTGATAAATGATAGAATAACATATTCATGAGAATAAGAATAAAATAGTGAAACATAATTCAAATATTTAATGCTTATTATTATAGGGAACATAACTTTCATGATCCATCCCATGAGTTCCCATGCTTACTATTGAATGAAATGTACTTTCAAATTCATATATTAAGAGATATAAACTCTTAACCTTTTAATTTAAAGTTCATATAGGACCCCACCGATCATTATCAATACATATGTGTTCTATAAGAAATCAATATTCATCATATCACAAAGTACCCATTGAATGAAAATTGTTTTCGTTCATCATGACATAAATTACTCATGGAATAGAAGTGGGGTTTAGATCCCTTTAAAATTTAATCGAATAATGAAATGATTTATAATTCCGTCTATAATCATAACATGATAACCCCAATGAAAATAAATGTGTATCTAATGAAATCAAGTAACATATTATGTAACTACTCATCAATCAAGATAATAAAGTGTATGGATTATAATGTGTATATATAAAGTGTGTATTGTTAGAATAATAATTTTTACCTTAAATAGTGGTATAGACTCTTGGTGAACACGCTTTGAAAAAAGGAAGAATAAATAGGGTATTCAGAAAAACAATAAATATGATTAAAAATTAAGTTTAAAAAGACTCAATGACATGGAAAGATAATGTTATTAAAGAATTATATTCATTATATTATAGAATATTCATATGATCTTTGGATAATGATGGAAGATGGTGTTGACTGAATAATATAATTGATCAAGACTAATATGTATCAAAAGAAAAATGGATTATATCAAAACTATTTTAAAATATTAATAAAACCCTTTTTGTATATATGAAATATTTTTGATATTTTGAAATAATTTTAAATTATTTTCTTTTAAAACTTTTAGAAATTTTACTTGTTTTAGAAAACATGTATAGAAGTGTTACATAAAGAATAAAAATATTAAAGTAAAATGAAAAATATATTTTAGAAATAATTTTAACATTATCATAAAAATAAAATTTTACATGTAAATTTCAAATGTGATTTTCAAAATTGGATAATTGAAAACCTTTACTTTTAAAAAAAACATAAATAATTAAACCAATAAATGAAAAAAATGTTATCAAAATATATTTGGGTGCCTAATAAAAACAACTTTTTTGAGGATGTAAAACAATTTTAAATATTTTTAAATACTTTTATTTTGATACCCAAAATGTTAAAAAGAGTATTAAATTTTACTTTTATTAAGTGGTCAAGAGATTTATAAGAATCATAGAAACTAATAAATATTCTATATCCTAACAGTATAGTAGTACATTGATTGGAATGAAATTATAAACATTCAAGAAAATATACATTGGTACAATTAAAAGTTAATATAAATAACATTTCAATTGAATTTTATAAAAACTTTAATCAAAGAAGTTCTGATTCATTATGAGGTGTAATATCTACAGAGAAAAATTGAAATAAAATATAAAATTGGGAAATTCTAAGATAAATTTTTTTATTAAAGGTATATTAAATTAATAATGTAAATAACCCAATAAATTAGAAATTTAGTCAATAAAACTCTTATATAATTCGTTATATAAGAATCAATGGAGCATGAGAGGAAGATCATGAAATTAATCAAAAATAACATGTATGGAGGATGATTTAATATTTTTAAAAAATATTTTAGTGATTACACCATATAAAATAAATTTTGGTGTTCAATATCAAAATATGTCCCATGGAGTTAAAAATGAGTAAAAAACCCCAACTTATTCATTGATTAGTAAAATTCCCTCTATCTTCTTGTATAAAAACATATATATCGTAATAAACTATTCCATGATCATTTTCGTATATTGAAAATTTTATCAACTTAATTTATAATTATTATTTATAATTATAATAGTTATTTATTACATATCTTTGATTTTTGGTCTAGGTAATCTTTATCATTTTGAACAAGTTTTATAATAGTGATGTTGATATTCAATCATCTATCAACGTAAATCATTAAAATATACTTATAGTTACTAAAATGGACCAATTATAATGATTTATAAACCTTAAATGTCGATTCATGATTAGTTTCATTATTCTTTTAGAACATAAAATTGTCAACGAACATTTTCGTTTGATTTTTAAACTATAAATGGTGTTTTATTAATAAGTGAGTTAAATAATGATTTATCATTTCTATAGATCAATTTTTTTACGTGTTTATATTATCTTATACTAATAGTTATTTATTCATAATCATGAGTGATATAATTTCATAGCATTATTCAATTAGGTGGTCAAACCGACCAAAACATGAACCAACAATGATTATTGATGATTATGAATCGATTTATTTAAATATAATTATCCCATTAGAAAAATTATACAATTTAGTATTTATTAGTGTGAAATATCTGAATTAAAATGGATTAATTTGAAAAAGTAAGGCATATGAAAATATTACATTATTTCAAACCAATACTTTAAACTTAGTATGGTTCTTTTAAATGATTGTATAAAGTAGATTCATTTATTGGTCATATCATTCATAGGTTCTAATTATTTTGATAAAAAAACTTAATGATATTGTAAAAATAAAATTTATCTATTAAACCAATTCACATTTCCATCTATGGAAGAAAATGATGAAAATAAAAATAGAAATCAATTGTCCCTTGCAGGATGAAGTCTATAAGTATGCTTAAATGAAGAGTTTATTTCCCATAGAACATGGAAGATGAGTAATATGATTTAAAAATATAAAATATAAATTTTTTAATTGTAATTAAAGTAATATAACAAATTCAAAATTAGGACCAGTAGTGTAAGGTGGGGAATTAAAATAAAACATGTTTGGTTGTGTAGGTGGTAGTCCACACAACACATGATTCACATTTTTTATTTCTCTTAATAAGAAAGTGGGTGGTAGTTAATTATAGAAACTTAATTTAAATAATATATGAATATTATAAGGATAATAATTTTATTATTTTAAATGGATAAATACAAATTTGAGAAATAGTTAATTCAGAAAAGGAAGAAAGAAATGAATAAATAATTTAGACACCTAAACCAAACTATTTGGGTTATATCATGTATGATGGTGATTAAAATGTTAAGGGATAGAATTTTTAGATAAATAAAAACTTGTTATGGTGTCAATGAATCTATTGGATACATGTGGATATATTTTTTTTACCAAACATATGGGTTTTTATGATAGTAAGGGTGGTGATAAGTACCCCTTTCATAAGTTAAAAAGAGTTTCATTTTGGTAAATACCCAAAAATGTTTGTTATTAGAATGTCTCTCTCAAAAAAGTAGATCCAAAATTTATAAATAATGGATTTTAAAAGATATAATTTCTATAAAATCCTCCACCATTAAATTATATACATTTTAAAAATTCTAGGTCTTTTACCTATTTGGTTACTCGTTTTACGAATTTTTTCATTCCTCAAAGTAACTAGAATTTACCGAGGTAACAGACTCTTTATGTCAAAAAATAAATTAGACCATATTATATAATTTGGATTCATATATTCACAATTTTAAATCTATTTCATTTAACTGAATCTATAAATGTGATGAAAATTAATTTTAATTTGTTAATGAATAATATATTAGAACATTGTTTTTGGAAAACATTACATTTGTTCTAAAATGTGAAATATATATTTTTAATTAAAATATAATATTTTAATATATAACATGTTCCATATAAAACAATATTTTTTCATTAAAAGGTTCCATAAGTTTATGGTAATTTCTTTCCATGGGATGTTATAAAATTGAAGATATTTTCAAAAATGGTATTGTACATTATCCACCGAAAAATAAATTATTTTAGAAAGAAAACAAAAATTAACCAAAAAATGATTATAAAATTAAAAAATCACAAAGTTATATTTATAAACTACATGTTGTAACATTTATTTATTATTTTATTTTAATAAAAATACATAAATATAAAAGAAAATAGTTGTATTGAAAAGTGTCTTCAAAAAAATAAAGTGTCTTCAATATTATTTCATATAAATTTATAAATAATTTAATATTTAAATAATAGTATAAAAAATATAAACTATTTTAAAAAAATATTAAATGTTATCAATTAGATTTATTAATGTAATATAATATTCCTTTTTTAAATGGTTCTCCTAACCACATAATTTTTTAAATATTAATCAAATAAATAACAATTATTTAATTTTTTATTATCCCATTATCTAATAAGAGTTATATTATTCATTTATTTTTTATTATGTCAATGATCATATTATTCCGCTATTACAGTAATTCAATATTGAGTGTGAGGCATGAAAGGGGAAATACTATTAATTTAATGAAGAAAAAATATCACATCATTACATTATATTCCTTTAAAAACATTATTTATTCAAAACATTAATTATTAACCATGGATAAAATTTGGAGTGGGTTTTCTTAATATACATATCATTTATGATATGAAATCTAATATGTCATATACCGTACTCTATTAGTTATATCATGTGACTTATCATTCTCAATCATCATTTATCAATCATACAATCATATACCATGGTAAGTGTACAATATAAACATATATTCTCAATGAAACACCTCTCCCAAAACAACTTGAATCTCTAAGAAATTAAACAATAGGGAAATAAAATATTCTTCCAATAATTAACTCTATATTTATTCATAAAATTTATCAAACACTGGAACATGATTTCACACACTAGTCAATATATATCATAATCTTAAAAGTGATATGAATATCACAAAAAATACCATTGATCACCTTTTCATTATATGAGGAATATATTATAATATATTTTAAATAATTATCTTCTAAATAAAGGACCCCTTTATTGGCTCAATATAAATCGTATATTAATCATATGATTTATCCATAACTCATTTATGTGTTCATCATGAGTTTTACCCAAAAATATAACCTTATCATCAAATAAATTTTCATGGATATTGATACCAATTAATATATGTTTCCAAACCATTAAAGAAAAAAAATGAAGACCAGACATTAGATGTTTCATATAATCCTCATGAACTTTATAATATACCTAAATATCATCTATAAATATCACTAAATAATTAAAATAACTAATTTTATTTTAATTTATATTAATATATCAACTTTACTACCTTATGTATTAGTAGGAAAATAAATTTTCTCCTCACAATAGACATATACCAATATTATCAACAATTTAAATGTACGTATTAATTATTTTATGATACATATCAGGTTCTAGATACATACCTTTAATAGCTTTATTTCCATAATCATATTCCATAAAAACATCAAAACAAAATTTTTATTATAATATACAAAAGAATCAGATTACATGAATATGAAAAATCAATCCTAAGAAGTATTCTCCAATGAACCCATCGTTACCACCTATAATACTTTCATTTAACAAATTCATAGTGGGTTAATATAATAAATCTCTCAGTTGGACCTATCTTAAATTATGTTTTTTTTCTAATAATACTTAACAAAATATCTTAATATTATTTGACTGTAAACCCTTCTTAATGTTTCATAAAAGAAAATGTGATTGGTAAAATAATATCCCATAGGACTATCAAACTAGTTTTTTGGTTAGGCCAACTTGTATTACATTGGTTTATGATTGATTGAATACCCAATCCATCCATTTTGAGTTTATTAACCCCAGTTACATATGTTCCAAATCCTAAAAACACATTTAGTATCCTAAAGAGTATTTTATTTCTATTAAAACCACAGAATCACTACTTTTCCCAAATTTCTAGATATTATGAAATACATAAACCTAACCCCTAGACATATCCCTAAGGTTTTCAAAAAAGTTAAATTATCCTAATACCTATAATATTATCTCAACAGACCTAAAGTGTTATCTCTAAAATTTAATTTTTAACCATCCTTAACATATTAATTTTTTGGAAATTTATAAATCCCAATTTTCCCTTAATAGATATGCTTATAATCTACTAAGTTAATGAAAACCAACTCTAGTACGAACATTGAAAACCTAGACCAAATTGTAAATTACCTAACCACGGTAACCCAATCCTGCTGGATATTTTACTACTTTGTAATAGATATAATGGGACAAATATAAAAATAATGAACAATTTAGTAAATTTTGGGAACTTGATACATACATGAAACACTTTTTACATTAGAAATATAATATAAATCTTAGAAATGGAAAACATTCTACATCTTTGAGATCATTCAAATGAATCTTAATCATATATATGGGAATTTAAAAAAATTAATGGTAGGCTCAAATTATAAATAAGGGTTATATTGAATTAAGAAGTCCTAATCAATATGATCATATAAATAATTTAAAACACATTCCCTATAATGAATAACCTATGGAAAAAAATATCCATTGTTAATATAAATTCAATTCTCTAATGGATAATAATAATTTAATTTTTAATTAAGGAAATAATTATTACTCTATTTCATGATATCATATATCATTATATTTATACAGTAAAAACTATTCACTAAGAACATTAAAAGGTATGCATAAAAACCAATTAAATATCATCTTCTGTTATAGATCATGAGACTAGTCGATGAATCATGGGACTATATAATTCCAAGACCCAGCTATCACAACATTTCCAATGCATTCTGCAAATATTGAATGATTAGTTTAATTCATGAATGATATTCCTTATGATCAAATATCTCTATTGAGTAATGAATATGTATTTGTCCCCAATTAGTTGAATAACATTCAAAATAAAGAAACGTGTGTATAGATGATATACAATTTAATCAATAAGAATATCCATGATAAATAATATGAATATTAAATTAACTACAATTTCCATTGATCACAAGAAAGTGAATGTTTCAAGGGAATGTTAATTATTAAATATGAATCAAGAAAGTGAATGACAATACATTCCAGGAAAAAATTGATCATTAAACATTCAAAACAATTATAAATATGGTATTTTGAGAATAAATTCATAGTTTATTATAAGTAAAATACTGGTATTTTTTCATTTATTTTTAGAAATACCACAAAAATGTCATTAAAAAGTTCTTGAAAAAAATACACATTTAACGTTGAAAATAACTATTAAAAACTAAATTTTTTTAGAATATTATGAAACCAAATTTAATTTTAAAACATTCATGGAAACTTGTGAAGGACTCCTGAAATCATTTAGTATCCATGATAGTAGAGAATTTCCATTTATACGGAGTAAGTTAAATCAAATATTCCTTCGATTATTTTTTTGAAAACTCAAAAAGCACATAATTTTCAAAATGATAAAAATATTCATTTTAATTTTTTTAAAACCAATTAAGGGTAAAAATTAATTTATAATATTATAGTCTAATATTTAAAAAATTCATGAAAACCTTTTTAGAAAACATGTATTTAGAAGAAAAATTACTTTTGATCAGAGAGAGAAAAAAGTATGATTTTCTTGAGATCCATTTATAAATAATATCTATTACCAAAGATTATAAATGATACTATTTATTAAAACGTTCATAACTAAAAATAGGATACCAAAATTAAAAGTGGTTTTTTGACAATGTTCAAATAATTTTGGTAAATATAATTTCTATCGTAACCCATCCTCATAAAATGTTATTGAAATATTATCCCCAACCACTTTGGTAAATTTTGAATCATAACCCCCATTAAAGATATACATTAAAATAATTTATTAAATACCCTGAAAATTAATAGAGTAATGAAATATAATATTATGTAGTATTTGATATACATTATAAAATTAAATATGTGCAGAATAACAAATATGTCTCAATTGATTAAATGTTTAGACAAAATTTCTTTCCATGATCATACTGTTGAAGTGAGAATAGAAAAATTAATTGATTAGGTGTATAAAATTTAAATTTACAAAATAAAAGTATAAATTATGCATAAAACAATAAAAATACCATACACGCATACTCAAAGAATATGAATTACAATGAAAAAGTAATATAACCTAATAAAATGAATTGAGTTATTAAAATCGTTACCACTTGGTAATGTCCATGTTAAATTCCATCAGATGAAATAATTCAATTTTAAAATTAAAATAACCAGATTTATGAATCATTCTTAAAATATAATGTAAATTTATGTATATAAAACAGATAAAATAAATTATTTTTATTACATTACAATATGACTCAATGACAGGAAATTGAAAAATACCCCTTACCTCACATATCCCTTTAGTTGAATGTGATTTAAATTCTGTTATAATTGGTTGTAACATGTTATTGATTCATTATAGAACAATGTTAATATTTATAATATCATCTATGTTCTTCTTATAGAACATTCACCCCCTATTCCTTAATAATATTTAATTATTATGATAGTTTTTGGTGTTAACTGCTTTATTTCCTCTTACATTATTCTTTAAAAATGATTCACTTATTTTCTATAGGATATTGTAAAATAACTTAAATAATGATATTAATTTTATACATAACATATTTATTCATTAGATTCACTTTTATATTAATTCTTTATTGTTTTAAATTGAAAATGAATCGCATCGCTTCGTGCAGAAGGTATGTCATACGTATGAATGAGTGATATTACAATTCCATTAACAAGTGAAAGGGTGAGAAAGTGGGTTGTATATTAATTCTAATTTTTTTATATTATTTTATTTTTTTCATATATATTGATTTTTTCACCATTATTATTATCCATGTGAGTCGGTGATGGAAAACAAATTACATCAATTCGCAAGGCGGCTTGACACAGTACACACAAGTGATGATTTTGTTTACCTTTTGGTTGAGAAAGAGATAGATAAATATTATGAAATAAATAAAATAACATATTATTATATTAGAGATACTGATGTTATTATATTGTATTTTTAGAACATAATTCATATTGATAAATGATAAAGTAAAAAAAAGATCTCAATAATTTTGAATACATTCTCACAGGGAATCATAAATTAGATTGCTTATTCAAGACCTTAGTATTAGTCTATGGGGAAAACCATAACCTATATAAAGTGTATATATAATTAGGAGAATAATTTGTTTTGGGTATAAGAATGATAAATGTATTGATATGTGTTAACATATGAGGGGATGGTGTTCCCTTTTATAATTGTAGAGGGGTGGATTTTTATTAAATAATCAATTCAACTCAATAATGTTATGTCTCACTCAACAAAAGTGTCTCCAAATTTTTTAAATAATGGTGTGTATGGATGATAAGGTCACAAAACACTTAAACAACTAAAACGAACTTGTTTTAAAAATTTTATTTCCTAATCCAATAATTTCACTTAATTTTACAATTTTATTGTTTACGATGGTAATTAATTTTATATATTATATTTAATTAGTCAATTAAGCAGAAAATAAAATGATCATTAACAGATAATTTGGACCAACTAATTTTTAATATTAAATAAAATTTATCAAAAAAAAATCATGTGTGTTGAAAATTAATTTTGAAAAAAAATACATGAAACACGAAAATCCTCATTTCAACATTAATTGAGGTAAATAAGATATAATTCATTTTCTGATCATAAAAAAATATAATTTGACATTATTATATAAAATTAATAATTCTAGTAATTTCCCCAGACTACTTCAACCTCACATGACGGAACTTGGTGGTCTACGTGACCGTAGGCACGCCTCCCGGTATTCTAGTACTTGTCGATTAAGATCAATGGTGTCAGAAATATAGTGGGGATACTATATCCTATATAATAGAGTATAAAAAAAATTAAAAAAGTTTATATTGTTGAAAAAATATTGTTAATTATATAATAAAAAACTCTACACCCATAATAGAATAAATAATAATTCAAATATCTCAATAATAATATAATCAAGTAGTTACTTGATAAAATGTAAATAAATAACCTCTTAATGTTAAACAGATAAGTAAATATGAATATTAATATAATGAATTCAAGTCCCTAGTAATGATCCCCATATTTTTCCCTTCACCAACCTCAAACTTACAAAGAATTATGTAATAAATGAAATGGTCCCTTCCCTAAACCAACCCTACATCCATGAAATTTTTTCAGTTATGAAATGACAACCCATCATGGGTGTGAGTAAAGATCAGTTGGTCGACAATACCATGTATTAAAAAATATAGTTTTAGATATATAGTTAATGAAATAAATCAATAGTAGTTTTTTTATTTTAATCAATCAATACTACTAGGAAATAAATCCATTAACCCTCAAGATCTAGGTTGACACCTGAGATCATCCCCAAACACCTTCAGCTATATGCCAAATATAATTTACCATGTAGCATAACTACTCCTAAAATAACTATAACCCTATAATAAATATTGAATAACCATGAAGAAATGTATAATAATTAAAGCCTAACTAGGTAGAGCCCTAAAAACATTACAACATTATAGGACGATATCAATATAATTACAGTATAACTGGGAAGTTCCCTATAATTCTTGTATAACTGAGTGAACCCCTATAAAAATTAAATCAAAATTAGTAAAAATCATAAATCATGAAATTATATGAAATTATGTCTAATTCATCAAATTAACTTTTATCTTTTAAACCCAAAAGTTATTTAGCAAACCAAATAACCTATTCTTAATCTATGGGATCCCAAATCAATTAATCACACTAATATCATATGATAAGAAAATTCATAATGCAATAACATCAATCAACCAAATTAAAAAATTCATCAGATATAAATATCAATAAAATTATGTCTCAATATATGTAAAGTATTTTTTCCCAGTTGGGTGGCTACATGTCTCGGTCTCATCACCAATGCATACAGTGAGATCCAATTTGAGGTCTATACAAGTTTAACTTATCAATTGAGGACAAATCTAATTAATTAGTTCATGAAAAAAGTATGCGGGAAGAATCACACATATTGTATATTCTTAGAAAATTTAATGAGATAATAATGGATATGTTATAGAATACCCAAATCAAAACAATAAAGACACAAACAACTATCAATGTCCAATATATGGGTTGATTCCCTATCCCTTCCTTTTTTTGAAGAAATAGAATCTAAGAAAAAGGTTATAAAATATGAAATCAAATAATTTGAAGAAGAAGAAGATGGTGATGAATAATATGATTTATCAAAATACCTTCCATTAAACTATAGGCCATGAACACGTGGATTGAAAGGATCGGGTTAACACAGTTTAATCTAGAGAATTTTGTGGTTGAATTTAATGTAAATGATATGAAAATGCCATTAATTATATATATGAGTTTCTTAGGAGTATAGAATAAATGATTAGATTAAAAGGATTTCTAAGGTAATGAAGAGTATTTATAGAATAGTTATTTTAAAGGGGTCCGTTATGTATTATAGTGGACCATGAAACAGAACTTACTGACCCTGGGTTCATGATAGTATAGACGAAGGGACCACACTACAACACCCATTGTTAAACTGTATTTATGTCCATGATTATTTAATTTAAATAAATCATATTTACCTGAGGATATAATATAGTTTATCCATATCTACCACACTATATAACATTAAATATCGGAGATATGGATGTTTCCCAACCATCCTCAATGCCGTAGGGCAATCATAATTGGTGGAACCAATCAATTATTTTCTTGAGGTCTTCATTCCACAACCACCATTTTACACTATAACAATACTAAAATTAGCACAAGAATAGATTTTTCTCCCCCCAGACTCCTAATCTATAACTAGGAACTCCATGTTGTATCCACTAGCCTTGTAGTACAACCATACACTCCACAAAAAATAATCCTCTACAGCCAATAAATTTAGAACAACTCTACTCTTCATTTCTCCTAGTGAAACTATGGTTCAAATATAAAATAAAACAATAATTTTAAAGGATTTTGAAAACATTAATGTGGGAAGAACTTGGAAAACAAAAGGATCTTACAATCTCCCCAACATATAACATCTCATCCTTAAGTTTCTTTAATCCTGAATATAGGTATCTATGAAAACTTTTACCCACTGTGTATGTATACCAAAATCCCTCTCCTAGGACTTCTCTTACACATTCAAATGTTGAAATGACACTCACACCAGAGTTATGGCCTTCCCCCATTAATTCTTATCCATAAGTACCACATTAATAATTGTATTATTCTAAAAGGATAATTCAACATCTATCTCGATATATTTGGCATATATCATTTAATAAGGATAAGTATTATATCTAACAAGTTATGAAATGTGAAACATTTGATGCATGGGGATGTAGTTCTATGAAAGGTTTAATTGGTATTCCACCTGAACTACCCTTTAAACTATCTCAAAAGACCAAACATACAAGGGAATTACCATCCCCTATTTCCTGATACATCATTTCCCATCCAAGATAAAACCGAAAGAAAATATATATGACCAAATTTAAACCCTATTGGTTATCTAATATATCTTGTGTATGATTTTTGATTACTTTGTTCAATCACCAACTTCTTTATGAAAAACTAAACCCGATCAAACATATCTTGTTATAAACTATTTCAAACAAGAACTGAATCATCATACTCTAAACCGTAAAGAGGAAAATGAAATGGTCTTCCATACAAGTCCTCAAAAGGATCCATTTGGGTCGATTCCTGGATGTTATTATTTTAGGAAAACAATATGTGTTTTGTATATTACTTCTTATGAACCACCAAAATCCAATACATTGGCCCACACCATATCCTATAGAATTTGAACCATATTCTCAAACTGGCCATCATTATGAGGATGATATTATATACCCAGAAGTAACTGTGACCCCAAAGAAAATAGAATACCCATCCAAAACTAAGATGTGAAATGAGGATCTTGGTTAGAAATTATATTCCTAGGAATACCATATAGTCAAATAATTCCCCACACATAGAGATTACACAGTTCATCAACAGTGAAGGTCTCCTCAGTAATAAAGAAGAGTGATAACTTCTTTAGTCAATCCACAATCACCAATAAAAAATCATTCTTAGGGGTTTTCCTAGGAAACCTTATCAGAAAATATGTAGTGACATCATCCCACTTACATTGAGAAATATTTGGAGTCTATAACAACCCAAATATCCTATATACACTAAATTCACTTATTGACTAGTGAGAAATCTCACCTCGAAGCCTACTACAACCTTTTTCATCATTGGAAACCAGTATTTCCTATCAGGATCACAAAACACCTTCTTCAAAACCATATGTACCACCCATATAGTAGAGTAACACTTTACTAATTCATTATAAACAAAAAATTGTTTTTTCATTGAAATTAGAGTAATATGAATTTTTGGTAACCAAAAAAAACTTCACATGATATCCCGGGTTACTATCTCTAGTGAAAAAATACATTAGTATTAATGAAGTTCAATCGGTGTTTTAGTAGTCAATCATATCTCTCTTTCTATCGTTATCATAATTTACCTTGAAGGAACTATTTTAATTGAAATAGTTTTTTACTAGATTTGATATAATAATCCATGAATAAATTCAATTCAAAAGACATTTCATTAACAAAATCATATTTTTAATTATCCATATTATTAAAATAAATAAAAGTAAATGTTATTAATTATATGATATATAAAATTGTAAAATTAATGCATCTAGTTAATTAAATATGGTGATTCATCAATTTAAAAAAAAATATGTTCCAGAATGATGAGATTTAGTGATATAAATTAAAATGATTTTTCATTATCATTGAGATTCCAATAATCCCTTGGAAATTTTATTCAATTATTTCACGGTCTAATATGAGAGGTTCCAAATTCATTGGGAAAATTTTTTTTTGACAAGAGTTGCGTTTTGAAAAGTAATTATCAATTGTAGGGGGTATGATTTATATTTTCTGTAATTGTTTTCTATAGAATTCTGAGTATATTTTTTTAAGTGTCCATTTTATGTTAGAAATTTTAGTTTCCATATTGTTTGTTAATAAAAAATATTTTAACATGTTTACACAAAAATATGTGAAATTTTTGATTCATTTTTTTGAAAATTATATTATGGATCCCCATGATTTATAAATTGTTCTTTTTGTAGTTGTAATAAGAGTTGTTCTTTATGAATATAATGATTCTATGTTATAATTATAAAAAACCTCATGTGATCTAGGTATAAATTAAACAATATGGAAGTGATTTTATTTTGGGTTACACACAAGAGAGATGGAGTAAACTATTTTGGATAGAAAATCATTAAGGTCATGCCTAGGATTTACATTTTGGTACGACATTTGTTTATAAATGATACACATAATATTTTCAAGTTATCAGCCTACCCATCATAAGGATGAGAATAAATTTTTTAAAAGAATTAATATATACTAGAAAGACTCTGTTGGGATCCATCCATGTTCAGTGGGTAATAGAAGTAAGTAGGATTGACTAAAAACCCCTATAGAAACCAATGAAACTTTATCAAGGTATATCCAAGGAGGTTTAATAGTCACAAAAATTTACTAATGGTAGATATTATAGTGACTCTCTATTGTAAATTCCTGATATCAATATAATTTATGCATTTCAAGTTACTCAAAACTAATGGTAGGATAATGAAATGTCACGTCTTTAAATGATAGTCACCCATGACCAATGCATGAATTATAATTTATAGTGTTATTAATGTCTTATTTTCAACATATTGATATTATTCTTATACAAAGGAAGAGAAAGGGGGAACTCAATGAATGTGATCAAATCTATAATAGGACGACTATTTTGTGATGAAAAATAGTAAAACATTTATTCATGGATATGAGTGGGTTATAAGAAAATTGATATGAAATCCATATAAATTTTTACATTCCCAAATCAGGTAAAGTCATCTTATAAATTCAAGTGAAGATATATTGCGATCGAGGAGGAAGAATCCTAACTCCCATCGTGGAAACTCAAAGGATGGAGAAGCGATGAATATATTAGAATAATATAGAATTTTAGATAATGAATACAGATGAAATTGAATAGAGGTGATGAGATATACATGGAGTCATCTCATGGATTATGTGATATCTAGCGAGAAATTTAATGTATATAACAATTCAATTATAATAGGGTTGATCAAACCCATTTATGATGAATAATTTTAAACAAGTTGATCAAATTCATTTATTATTTCTCTATTCCCCTTCATCTCAATCCATACGTCATTCAATGAACCTATTTATTAGGTGTATAATTATATCATCAAGTTAAAAGAATATGGAAAGAAATAATATGGGGAAATAAAATATTCAGGGATAGTTATAATGTTGTGGGCAGTGATGTGTTTTTTGTATACTCATATGATAATTATTATTATAAACCCAAATTTTGGTTATTTAAGATTTTTTCTTAATGGATTAATCAATCGATCTTAAATTAATTGATGTGATGGTGATTTTTATGGAGAAATATTTAAAACCATAACTAGTAATGAAGTGTATCAATGTTATTTTCTAGAGAAATAGAGTTCAATAAACATAATGAAACCAAAATTATATAAAATGAAATGAATGACTACTCCCAAAAGATAATTTAAACCTTATAGGGAATCTTAACTATATGTGAATGTATTTTGATATCCTAATAGGTGCATTTAAAAAATTAAATATGTTTCAAATGAAATATTTTTTGTAATTATTTTTTATTAACCATTAGGTAATATACAACATGAATTACTAAAAAAAATTAATAAATAAGAGTGAAAAGTAATTTTTATTTAAATTTTAAAAAAATTACACTCTCATAGAGTTTATATAAAATAACTTAAGCAATAACATTTCCTCATGAAAAAAATCATTACAATTTTATATAATCATATAATATTTGTAAACAAGTGATATAATGGAATAATAAGTAATCTAACCCTATAGAGGTGACATGGTCCTTACAACTTACTATGTTATAAGGACCTTATACCATTATAGGTAATTTAACGTTTAAATCAAAATGAACTAATCAATATTTTTCTAAAATATTGATCTATCTATGAAAATATAACTTCACCCTCTAGAAAATATTTATTGTTTTTTTAATTTTTTTATCCCATTAGAATTATCCACGAAACTCTAAAATAACATCAAATTTTATTATTAAAAGTTAAAATTTATTAACATGAATAAAAAATCTAAATATAATCATAAATCAAATATTCCAAACACCCTATGGAAACAAAAGGAACCTCATAATCAAGGTTGGAATGTAACTTACTCATGAAATACCGAATGATCTCTGGCCATCTTATCTTATATATCCTCTAACATTCAACAATTTATAAAAAAATATGGGTACAATCCAATTTAGATTTGAACTCACTAGACAAACCCTGAGATGATATTGATGATTTCCAATTATAGGAAATAAAGAACATTCCTAATCACTATGGTTTAGAAATTACTATCACAAAATCAAACCTTCGAAATAATGATTTTTGTCAAAAAGAACTATAATAAAATTATGGGTGATTTAATAAAAAAATCAAATTTACCTTTCCATATGTTGGTCAGTGATACATACCAAATAAATTGTTTTATAAATAAATCATAACCCAATATGTAATAACATATAATAAAAACACAATAATATAAATCAAAATAACATAAAAATGTAATTGTAATTAAAAATATCAATAACCTTTTAATAGTTATATATAAAAAGAAAAACTATAAAAAATTAATGGATGAATGGGATGTAATGATGAAATTAATGAGTATATAAACGGTTGAAACTAGTAATCTCCACTATTCCCAAAATAGAAATCATAAAAATATATTTTCAGAATCTACACCTCCATAGTTGTTAATTTCTTTTACATGTGTCTAACAGCACTAAATATATATAGAAAATTGGGTTTTTATAGAGTGAGATAAAATTACCAATGGGATTAAACCTCATGCTATATATGTAACCATTATAAAATAGACAATGTCTACTTAATTGGAACCACCAATATAAAATATAAAATTGTATTTAAATATAAATAGTAATAAATGTGTAATAATATACATGTATAAATAATAAATCATTAATGAAAATAATTTTGGATATAAAACACATGTCAAGTAATGTTGGGGAAATACATATTCTACTATGTAATGGTAATCATGGATCCTAATATCCATTCTCAAAACCAATACCCTACAATCCACTGGCATATGAACCTAAACTATTTCACCAGTCAATAGATAATAGATAATGTAAACTAGTGAGTGTTCCCAAATTAAACTATCCAAAAAATATCATAAACAATCTCGTTAAAGATATTATGTTGTCTAATATATTGAAAAAATAGGAATTTTATATTCTAAAAATATAGTATACTGGTCCCTATAGTCACTCTAATATAACTATTTTTTTTGAATGAAATAATACACTATCATTGAAGAAATATCAAAAAAATCCTTTCAAAATTAACTATAAATCATTTCAAAATATTCATTATAAAATATCAAATTCATTCAATAATAAAACTTCACTTGTTTATATTAAAAATACATGGTTTGAAAATTTATTTCAAAACATAATTCATATACATTATGAAGCCATATCACCATTAATGCAGTAAAAATTTGATGAAACCATTAAATAAATACCTAAACATAACTTAATATATCACATATATTACTAAACTCATATGAAATATAATTTATGATAACAAATTACACACATCGTTCATGATAAAATTAAAAGTTGTTAGAGATACCAACCAAAAAGAGTTGAATGCACTGATAATAAATATTTTCCCACTATATTAGAAGATAATTTATCAATAAAAAATGATTTGAATCACTAATAATAAATATCCTTCCATTATAATTTAGTTATGATGGACCAAAATCCACTATTTTCATGTGAATAGAATAAAATGAAAGCATATAGAAATAAATTTAAAGAAGGTGATCATAATTATATACTTAAAAGAATTGAAAAATTATATTGAATTATTAAAGAAGAAGAGAAATAAAATCATGAAAATGGAAGGGGTTTATTTGATGATGTAAGAACCCGAATCTTCGTTTCAGGTACACCTTTCCTTTTTCTAGAGTTTTTGAGAAAAATAAGGTTTCTGTAAATTTTTGAAGTACACGCCTTGTACATTCTGAGTACACGCTGTGTACTTCTTTTCAGCTCGATTCCATGTACTGGCCGTGTTTGGGCCACACACACTCTGTGTAGGGGTGACGTGGAGGCCGATTTTGGAGGAGTACAGAAAGACCTAGTACATGCCATGTACTCTAAAAGTATACTCCGTGTAATTTTTTTTCATTAAACGGACAGGGGTCATGCCTGACACACAGAAACGTCTTCTTCTAGGTCACGTTCATCCAAGAGCACCAAGGATCCGCGAATCTTCGATGAGCTCCCGCCTCTTCGTCCGTTCTCCGATTCAGGCATCATTGATTGCGTTGGAATCACAGCGTTGAGTTCTTCCTATTTCTTGAGCCTTTTTTTCCAATTCCTCCAATTTCTCAAGTTATCATGGTTTATGTGTTTTGGAAATTTTCTCAGATCTATGGCATTCTAAGGAGAATCTGTCGTCATTGTTCATGTATATCGATCTCCTAGGATTGAGGTAGGTTGTTTGTTCCTTTCTGTAGAAAGTATTTGAATATTTTATGCAATTACGCCAATTCCCTTGAACGGGAATTGGGCGTTTTCCTGTTTTTCCCTTGATTGATTTCCTTCTTGCTTAATTGCTATAGTAGAGGTCTACCCTTGTGAATAGAGTAGTTTTCTCTATACTATGGATGTTTTCCATGCTTGTTTTTCTTGTTTGGAGTTTTCTAGTTTCCAAACCTAGTTGTAGTATAGTGGAACTGTTAAACTGTTATGCTGTTGTACCTTAGAATGATAGCCAAGTAGTTCATGAGGTGTACTTGGACGATACATGCGGGCTGAGTTTGTTAATTTCAGACAGGACTATGAGAACCTAGTGTAGTAGACTATAGGGAGAATGGATGTAAGGGCCTCTCCAGAGTGTCTTTTAATACGATGCGAGACCAAATGAGGAATTGAAGATGAGTGCTTCCTCAGAGATTCTGTAGTTCCTTGACGCAGGCCACAGGGGGAATGAGACGTTGGGTGCTTCCCTAGAGATCCTTCAACACGATATGAGAATATAGGGGGAATTGACGGTGAGTGCTTCCTAATAAAGTATACTCTTAGATTAACCAAAGGGTTGAGACTGTGTGTGCCTCCTAGAGGGTTTCTAGTACTTGTAGGTTGAACCATAGTGGCTAGGCTATGAGAGATACCCATAGGGTTATCTGTTTTCTTCTTGTTATTAGTTGTCTACTTGTGTACTTTATATGCTTGAACTGTGGATTGTAGCTGATGTGTGAATTTCTTTTTACTGCATCCTGCAATCTTACTTTCCTAGTATTCATTGACTGTTCGGCACAGATCTTTGGGTGATTTCTTACTGGTATTGTATCTCACACCCTGTTTGGGCCATGATTTTGGGCCCAAGCATACTTTGTTGTTGCCGTAATAGATAAGGGAAAGCGCCCTTCGACTTCTGTTACTTGATTGCTTAGAGCAGGAGAGCATGGGACCGAGCTTTGGCTTGCGATGCTGAGGAGCTGTTTACTTCTTTTTGTACTTATCTTGGTACTGTGGTGTTTTCATCATTTTGACTTGTTTTTTTGTTTTCTTAGAGTTGTATGTTGCATCATTTAATATATAACTATGTGCTGCAGTTTGTTGATTTAGTTTTCCACTATTTATTACTGGTGGTTATTCACTGCTTCTTCTATTTCATGTTTATCTATTTCTACTGAGTACTCTGCCAATGAAGGCATAGTTTCCCCACTATCACACCCGAGACCCTCGCTACTAGTCGGATGCCTCTGGTGTTTCCGGAAATGCGCTTGAGGCCAGGTGACCAACCGGGTACGGGGCGCCTCTGGGTTGATTCTGGAATCGGGACGTTACAAAGTGGTATCAGAGCGTTTATTTTCTCTTGATTTATTTTTTAGAGCCTTTATCCATGGATAGGATGGATTTGGTACATGGTTTTAAGCTATTCTCAGGAGTAACTAACCCATGTATAGGGAAAAGCCATACTTCTTCGTTAATTGCAGTTTCTTGTTTTGCGATTTACGGTTGATATGATTTCACCTAGAGTGATCCACATGCCTTGTGTTGTTATTGTCTTAACTATTGTGGTTATATTTCTGTCACAACCCAATGAAAGTAGGGTATTCCATCCCACTCAACATATAGGCACTTTTATAAGTCACATGCCATGCATTTTTTCCATTCCATCTAGGGTGAATTAGCGATTGCATGATGTTGTGATAGAATTTGTGTAGATTATGCATTCTGTTGTGATAGAAGTTTGATAGAATATTTGTGGCCTTGTTAGAGGTTTTTTTGTATTCTAATTTTCTTTAAATAAACGCCATGTTTAGATTCGTGGGGAGTATGGGCCCCCATGAATCAGAATTTGGCGCCTCTCTGCCTTGTTTTCTGTGTTTTCTGGGCTTCTGTGCAGTTTCTGAGCAACTACCAAGAAAAACTCAGAATACACGGCGTGTACTTTTTGGATACACGCCGTGTAGTTTTTAGACCGTGTCATTGACCATGTGAGCAGGGACATGCTGTCATAGAAATAACATCAGGAACACGTCGTGCACTGTTGGTACACGCCGTGTAGTTCGGAGTCGTGTACCCGATCGTGTCACGAACAACACGGGGTGGGGAAGCTCGAGTAGAACACGCCATGCTATAAAGGAACACACCTTGTAGTCTCTTCCCGGTACCCGACCGTGTCACGAACAACACGGGTCGGCATCACCTTCTCTTAGACATGCCGTGTTGTTTTCGGAACACATCGTGTAGTCTTGTTCAGGTACCAGGCCGTGTCACGAACAACATGGGATGGTGTCACCTTCACCTATACATTCCGTGTTTGTTCGGAAAATTCCCTGTAAGGTCTAGTCGTGTAGACGGGCGTGTATTTAACCACACGGGCCACCGAGGCCTCGTCTAGTACATTCCGTGTTTGTTCAGAACATTCCATGTTTCCTCGGGTTAAGTCAGACCGTGTGGGTTAGCCATGTAAGGAGACTCGGGCAGGGGAACAGTTTTCAAGTACACGCTGTGTGTTGGGTCAATACGCCATGTAGTTTGAGGTGTTACACAACCTGTAGGGCAGGCGTACATGCCCATGTCAGTGGATTAATAAGACACACCGTTTAGTTTTTATACACGCCGTGTAGTCATGTTTGTAAACTTGTGTGTTTTCCTTCCCCTATTCCCATTTTGTACTCTTGTGTTCATTAGGTAGTGATCAGATGCCTAATATGGATGATCAAGAACGTCCTGCCGATCCCCCAGTCGGGCCAGCCTTGGCATCGGCTGTCATACTAGATGCAGGCCCTGATGCACAGTTCGGGGAAGGTTTTATGAGGATGATGCAGATCTTTCAGAGAGAACCTTCTCCTGGCTCGACTATGGAAGACTTGACGCGAGTTTTCCAGCAACAACATCCTCCTAATTTCTCAGGGGAAAGAGGACCACATGCTGCATAGTCATGGCTGGAATCCATGTCGACCATCTTTGAGCATCTGGAGACGCCTCCAGAGAGGCGGGTCAAGCTCGCTACCTATATGCTATGAAACTCCGCCAAGAGGTGGGGGGACGTGATCTCACAGGCGGGTCACCAGCAGGTTATGGCTTGGGAGGAGTTCAAGCGTGTCTTTTATGATTACTTCTACCCGGAGACCCTAAGGGCCGATCGAACCCGAGAGTTTATGAGCTTAGAGCAGGGTACTCTTTCTATCATAGAATAGTCCTCTCGTTTCACTGATCTGCAGTGATTCACACCCCTCCGAGATGGTATTGGGGTGTTGTTAGCAAGGATGTTTGAGGATGGTCTCAGGCGAGAGATCCGCTCGCAGGTGATTATCTTCTAGTTGACATCTGTCACATGAATCGCCATCCAGGAGCTGATTGTGGAGTGCAATTTGAGAGACTCTGGAGTTGTGAGCTAGGGCGGTTCTGCTTCCAGAGCTAGTTTTCCCCTAGATGACAGTAAGAATCATCATAGGGAGTCTACGCGTGGTGATCCGAGGAAGTGGGATGCATCGTCATGCAGCCAGGTGATATGCTACCAGTGTGGTCGGTCATGGAACATGAGGTCGCAGTGCCAGAGAGACCCCATGGAGTGCCGATCTTGCGGCAAGATGGGTCACCTTCAGTGTTTCTGCCATGTTTTCTCACCAGCAGCTGGTGACCGGGATTCTTTCATGACTCCTTGTTCAGGAGTAGCACCACCAGTTTCTCACCAGTCGGGGAACTGGAGTTCTTTCAGCCGTTCGGGCTGAGGTGGAGGTCGAGGCCATGGTGGTCAGCCACCAGTCCCTCAGCACCAGTAAGGTGGATCAGCTCCGAGTGGTCAGCCAGGGGCATAGGGCCACGGTGCAGGCCGGTCTTTCACCATGGAGCAGACCTATCAAGAGCAGGATCCCAGACCTTCCATAGTTCGAGGTACGATTTTAGTAGCCTCGGTTTTAGCTTCAGCTCTTTTCAATACTAGTTCTACGCATTGCTTTATCTCTGTGGCTATTTTGGAGAGACTTGGGCTCTGTTTCTTTTCTTCTACCGACTAATTGACACTAGGCACACCTTTGGCGAAGATGACATCTAGAGTACGCCAGGGTAGAGAGTTCCCCATCGAGGTTGAAGGGTATCATTTCTTATGGGAAATCTATGTCCTAGAGATGATATGATATGATTTCATCCTCGGGATGGACTGGTTGTTTCCCTTCCAAGTAGTCGTTGACTGTTATTGTCATAGAGTGAGTTTCATTTCACCAGAGGGTGAATTGTTTCTTCATAGAGGTGAATGGGATGTTCAGGCGAGTCGAGCAGGACTCGAGCATCATGGGCTAGGAAGGGTGATAACCCAGATTGCTAGTCTTTATCTGGATGATCAAGGGACGTCGCATTTTGACTTTCCTACAGTGGTGGATCGTTTCAGGAACGTCTTTCCCGATGACTTTTCGGGTTTGCCTCCGGAGCATGAGGTAGAATTTTCTAATGAGCTCGTGCCAGGAGTAGCACCGGTGTCCATTCCTCCTTATAGGATGGCTACACCTGAGTTGTAGGAGCTCAAGAAGCAGTTGGAGGAGTTGCAGGTAAAGAGTTTCATCCAACCCAGTACTTCTCTTTGGGGTTCACCTATCCTTTTTGAGAAAAAGGTAGACGGTACCCTTCGGCTTTGTGTGGATTATCGAAAGCTGAACCAGTTGACGGTCAAGAACCGATATCCCTTACCGAGGATCGATGACCTCTTTGATCAGCTTCGAGGACCCCGAGTGTTCTCTAATATCGAATTGAGGTCCGGTTATCATCAGTTGCATGTTAGACAATCAGATATACCTCTGACAGCCTTCAAGATCAGGTATGGTCTGTACGAGTATACAGTCATGTCGTTCGGTCTCACGAACACGCCTGCAGTTTTCATGGAACTGATGAAATGAGTGTTCCATCCTTACTTGGAATATTTAGTCGTGGTCTTCGTGGATGATATATTGGTGTACTCTCACACTCGACACGACCGTGCTACCCATCATGAGATCGTTCTGAGTACACTGATAGAACATCAGCTCTATGCTAAAATCTCGAAGTGCCACTTTTGGATGGAACAAATTCTCTTCTTCGGTCACGTCATCTAAGAGGAAGGATTATCTGTGTACCCAGAGAAAGTGAGAGCGGTAGTTCATTGGGAGTAGCTGAAGAACGTTTTTGTGGTAAGGATTTTCCTAGGGATAGCTGGATACTACAGATGTTTCATTCAAGACTTTTCACAGCTAGTAGCACCCATGACGGGTCTGACCATGAAGGGGGAGAGGTTCTTATGGTCATATTCTTGTGAGTTAGCCTTTCAGGAGTTGAAGGGAAGATTGACGTCAGCACCGATACTAGTCTTTCTAGATCCAGGCAAGAGCTACACTGTTTATTGTGATGCCTCAGGTATCAGGCTGGGTGTTGTGCTTATGTAGGGAGATGGAGTCTTTGCGTACGGGTCTCAGAAGTTGAGGCCAGATGAAAGGAACTACCTGATGCAGGATCTGGAGTTTTCGGCTGTTGTTCATGCCTTACGTTGTCGGAGACATTATCTTCTGGGAGAGAACTTTGTGGTCTTAACTGACCACATGAGTCTCAAGTATATCTTTACTCAGTGTGATCTGAATCTAAGGTAGCGCAGGTGGGTCGAGTATCTTCAGTATTTTGATTTCGAGCTTGCCTATACACCGGGAAAGGGAAACACAGTTTCAGATGTGTTGAGCAGGATAACTCAGATTCAGGTAGTTCAGGAGGCCAACAGTGAGTGGCAGCTGATGAACTTGTTCTTTGAGATGCGTCTGGAGGTGCACGACAGACATGGACAGACTTACCTATCTTCCGTAGCTATTACCTCTATGCTTCTTGATCGGGTATGGATGAGGCAGCTATCAGACTCAGAAAGCTTTGTCTTATGGGAGAGCGTGTCAGGAGAGGACCCTCTTCCTGGATGGACAGTGTGCGAGGATGAGATCTTGCATTTCCAGGGACGCGTATGGGTGCCAACAGACATACGCAAGGAGGTGATGTGGGATTTTCATTCATCACTTTGGGAAGTTCATCCTGGAGTCACCAAGATGTATTGGGATCTTCATCGCTAGTACTAGTGGCCAGGTATGAAGAAAGATTTTTCTAGTTGCGTTATCAGATGTTCTACTTTTTAGTAGTTGATGGCAGAGCATCAATGACCAGCAGGCCTTTTACAGTAGTTACCCATTTTGGAGTGGAAGTGGAATGATGTCGTGATGGACTTCGTGACAAGGTTGACAAGGTCACCCCAACGTAACGATGTTGTTTGGGTTTTCATTGACATGATCACGAAGGTTTCTCAATTCTTGCCGATCGAAGAGACCTTCAGTGTCGACGATCTGGGATGACTTTACATCCTAGAGATTGTACGTCTGCATGGACTTCCACACTAAATTGTTTCAGATAGGGATGTGTGCTTTACATCTTGGTTCTGGAAGGGGCATCATAAGGACTTGGGTAAACATGTACTTTTGAGTACAGCATACCATCCCCAGAAAGATGGCCAGTCCGAGCGTACGATCCAGGTTCCATAGGATATGCTCAGATCTTGCATTCTGGACTTTGGCAGTTCTTGGGAGAAGCATATCCCTCTGGTGGAGTTCTCCTACAATAAAATCTTTCAGGAAACTATTCAGATGGCACCTTACGAGGCTTTGTATCATAGGCCATGTTGATCACCCTTATGCTGGCTGGAGGCTGGAGAGGCAGCTTTGCTGGGACCTCGTCTTGGTTAGGAGACCTCAGAGCAGATAGAGTTGATTCGGAAGAGGATGGCTACATAACAGTCTCGACAGAAGTCTTATGGTGATCAGTGGAGACGACCTCTAGAGTTTGAGGTCGGGGACATGGTTTTCCTACGTGTTTCACCGATGTTGGGAACCAAGAGGATTCAGAGGCAGGGTCTGATTTCACCGCAGTATGTCAGGCCGTTTGAGGTTTTGGAGAGAGTTGGTCCAGTCGCCTATTGGTTGCAGCTACACCATAGGTTCCATGCCATTCATGATGTTTTCCACGTCCCTCATCTCCAATGTTACTTTTTAGACCCATCTCAGGTCTTTTAGCCTGAGGAGGTTGAGCTCAAAGAGGATGCATCATTTGAAGAGCATCCCATCTGGATTGTCGATCGTAGTACGGAGGTTCTCTGTGGGTGGTCTATCCTTCTTGCACGGGTGTTGTGGCAGCATAGGAGAGTACAAGATGAGACCTGGGAGAGGGAGGCCAATGTACAATTGCAGTGGCTAGAGCTTTTTAGGGTTTCTTCTTCTACGCCTCGCTAGGGAAATTCGGGGATAAATTTCATTAAGGGGGAAGTTTTTAAGAACCCGAATCTTCATTTCAGGTACGCCTTTCCTTTTTCTGGAGTTTTTGAGAAAAACAAGGTTTCTGGAAATTTTTGATGTACCCACCATGTACTTTTAGAGTACACACTGTGTACTCTTTTTCCACTCGACACCGTGTACGGGCCAGGTCCGGGCCACACACACGGTGTATAGGGGTGACGTGGAGACTGAATTTGGCGGAGTACGTAAAGACCTAGTACACTCCGTGTACTCAAAAAGTACACGACGTGTACATTTTTTTCATTAAACAGATTTGGGTTGCGCCTGATGCACAGAAATGTCTTCTTCTAGGTCTCGTTCATCCGAGAGCACCAGGGATCTGTGAATCTTCGATGAGACCCCGCCTCTCCATCCGTTCTCCAATTGAAGCACCGTTGATTGAGTTAGAATCAAAGTGGTGAGTTCTTCCTTCTTCTTGAGCCTTGTTTTCCAATTCCTCCTCTTTCTCAAGTTATCATGGTTTATGTGTTTCAGATGTTTTCTCAGATCTACGACATTCTATGGAGAATCTGTCGTCTTTGTTAATGTATATCGATCTACTAGGATCGAGGTAGGTGTTTTGTGCCTTTATGTATAAATTCATTGAATATTTTTTGCAATTACACCAATTCCCTTGAACGGGAATTGTGTGTTTTCGTTTTTTTCCCTTGATTGGTTTCCTGCATCCTTGATGGCGATATTAGAGGTTTACCCTTGTGAATAGAGTATTTTTTCTATAATCTGGATGTTTTCCATGATTGTTTTTCTTGTTTGGCGTTTGCAAGTTTCCATGCCTAGTTATAGGATAGTGGAACCATTATACTGTTATACTGCTATTCCTTAAAATGATATCCAAGTAGTTCTTGAGGTTTACCTGGGAGATATACACGCATTGAGCATGTTAATTTCACATAGGACTGTGAGAACCTAGTGTAGTAGACCATAGGGAGAATGGTCGTAAGGGATTCTCCAGAGTATCTTTTAATATGATGCAAGACCACAGGGGGAATTGACAATGAGTGCTTCCTCAGAGAGTCTGTAGTTCCCTGACACGGGCCACAAGGGGAATGAGATGTTGAGTGCATCCCCAGAGAGCCATTAGCACAATACAAGACCATAGGGGGAATTGACGATGAGTGCTTCCTTATAATGTCTATTCTTAACTGAACCAGATGGGTGTGACTGTGTGTGCATCCTTGAGGGTTTCTAGTACTTGTAGGTTGAACCATAGGGGTTAGGCTGTGAGAGAAACCAAGAGGGTTACCTGTTTTCTTCTAGTTGTTGGTTGTTTACTTGTTTACTTTATATTCTATAACTGTGGATTGTAGCTCTTGTGTGCTTTTCTGTTTACCACTTACTGCACTCTTACTTACTTGGTATTCATTGACTGTTAGGCACAGATATTTGTGTGATTTCCTACTGGGATTGTATCTCACACCCTGTTTGGGCCATGCTTTTGGGCCCAAGAATACTTTGTTATTGCTGGAATAGATAAGGGAAAGCGCCCTCCAACTTCCGGTACTTGATTTCTTGGAGCAGGAGAGCATGTGACCTGGCTTTGGCTCGCGATGCTGTGGATCTATTTACTTTTTTTGTACTTGTCTTGGTACTATGGTGTTTTCAGCATTTTGACTTCTTTGGGAGTTTTCTTAGAGTTGTAACTTGCATCATTTCATATATACCTATGTGCTCCAGTTTGTTGATTTAGTTTTCCACTGTTTATTACTGTTGGTTATTCAATGCTTCTGCTATTTCATGTTTATCTATTTCCACCGTGTACTCTACCAATGAGGGCATAGTTTCCCCACTGTCACACCCAAGGCCCTCACTACTAGTCAGTAGCCTCTGGCATTTGGGGAAATGTGCTTGAGGCCATGTGACCAACCGGGTCTGGGGTGCCTCTGGGTTGATTCCAGAATCGGGACATTACAGATGAATCATTAAACAATTTCCCCAAAAAATGTGGAATCTAGATGATATTCCTTTCTCCTATTTCATTTTAATTAAAATATTATAATTTTTAATTGGTTTTTTCATTTATTCCCACTATTTGATTTTTCATTCACCAATAATGTAATTTTTTTGAATAGAAAACTCATGTGTGTGGTTGGGATTCTATGTTATGTTAAATTTTATAAAAATTTAAATCAATGGAGAAAAACATTTAGCCCACATAATTTATATGAAATATATGGGTAAAAATATTCCATAACTATTCCTAATTGGAATATTCCTCTAAATGATAACATTTTATTCCTGACAAAAAAATGAATTAGAAAACTAATAATTATCATTTTATATATAGGAAAGAGACATAGTAGGTGAAAACCAGAATTTCCTATGATTATGAAATAAGTATAATCACTAGGGTCTTTCCAATAAATCTTATAGTGAAGTATATCATTTAAACTAAAATAGAAATACCTACGAGAGAAGTTAGAGTTAGTGGAGAGAACAATGAGAGACATGTTACCAAAGTAACAACCTAAAAATTCGTCAATTAATTATCCCACATTTTGTGATTTTGTATATGTATTATGTGTCACTTTCACTACGGTATGGTAGTTGTTTATGCATAATAATTTAGATATTAAATGTTTCCTTTAATAATTTTCTACAAATGTAATTTTGCAATTTTTTCATTTAAGATATTAAAATATTTATTTATAGAAAAAAATATTTACCTAATTTAATAACTGAACATTTAAAAATATTTATATTCTGTATTTTAAAATATATAATTATTAAAGATGAGACATAATTGGAAATAATAAATCATTTTTTATTATATAGGATATCTTTTTTTAAAACCGATATTTTTAATGTTTTTGTTATCCTTTTTTATAAATCAAATTTCTAAAATATAGGTATTTATTTTAAAAACATTAATAGAGAATCAATGTTTTGTAATATGGTAAATATTATTTGTTATTATAAAATAAATTACTAATATGAATAGTGATATTGGATAAGAAATTTTAAATATTTGAAGACACTTTACCTGGTAGAAACGGGGTATACTTGTTTGAAACAATAATTATATATCATTATAATTCATAAATTCCAGGCTCTTTTCATATATTTCCCTTTTTTCATAATTAATAAAAAAATAAATTCCTTATGAATTAATTGTCATTTATTTAAACCAATGTTAAAAAAATTTACTTCTATGAGGACCCATTCCCCCTAGTATGAAAAAAATTTATAGAATTTTAAACCATCAAAAATTCCCTATTAGAAACTGCTTTATGTTGGTAGCCAAATGACACAACAATGTCCTTTTGTTTCATTATCTATTAGTTTTCTATAAAGAAAAAATCCCCTATATTTTTTAATAAGTATTTATTAAACTCTTTCATTTATTAATATTAATATTTGAATATAACTGAAAATAATAGACTGAAATGATTAGTATAATAATTATTATTATCAAGTAATAATATAATAAAAAATTAATGAATCTTAATTTTAAAATATTTCACCATATCAAATCCACATTTGTGTTGTTTTTTATCATATAAAAGGGTGATTCCCCTATATAATTATCATTTTCATCACTTATAATTTTGTAAAATTAATTAACTGGTCAAATAGATAATTTATGTTGAATTTATTATATATTTAATTTTCTATAGTGGTAATATTTAATTATAAAAAACAATTAAATCAAATCATTTAGATTGAAAAACCCTCCCAAATGACTTAATTATGAAATTTTTATTTAGTGATATGTAAATATTGTAATTATTAAATTCATTTGGAATATTATAACTCTAGAAATTTCTAAGAACCAACATATATGACAATTATTAGAAGAATAACATATATAGGTTGAATGATGACAGATAAAACATACCAAAAGTGATCGTGGAATTGTAATAATGAAAAATTATTGACCCTTGAAAAACATAAAAAACTAATAAAAAATTATTTATATATAAAAAATGATTAATAATAGGTAAAAAATTAAAAAATACTCCAGAAATAGATTACTATTAATAAAATAATAGTTGTGAAAAATTATTCATGTTAATTCAAGAGACTCAAGACTAGTGGTATGTAAAGTATTCATTGATTTTACCATCATTTATTTCAATTTCCAAATATTTTTCGGTATCATTTGATGGCATATATAGGTTTCTATTTAAATACATATATTTTTAATGTTTTATTCTTTCCTTTTTATTTTCATTTCTTTTGACCATTCCCTATTTTCATGATTTTGATGTTTTAAGGAGAATTCCCACCCACATCATTAATATTCAATCTATTTAACTAATAATAATTTTAATCATATAATATGTTTCTTATTATATCTATATTATATCTCATTTTATCTTATTCATGACTATTTATATACATATTTAGTATTTTAAAATAATAGGTTCATAATTCTATCATCGAGAAATTTTTAAGGAACTTTCATGTGTTTTCTCTCTATATTAAATCTTATTTTCATATTTTATATTCCATGAAATGTTTTTATGTAATGTTTCATTTTCCTTAATTTTAAAATTTTCTTTTATATTTGGTCTATATATGAACCTTATCATTATATTTTCTTCACACAATATGAAAATATGAATAAAGTTATTTTTTGATTTTCTAAAACAAGATCCCTTTAAATATAATATTCTTATTCATTATATATTTTTATTTAATATATATATATATATAATACATTGAATTAGTTTTTTGATATTATACCTTGAGCCTATGAATTTACAAGATCTTTATTATTCTCCCTCTTTGATATACTATTATATAATATCTCATGAAATTGTTATGTAACTCATTTTTCTATTGGGAAGTCATGTTATGAATTATTAATGATGTATGCTCACATTATTTAATTTATTTAAATGGATAAGATGTATTTATCGAGATTTTACAATTATAAAATCCCTACAAGAATTATATAAACTTCCAATGCATTGGATAAATATTATATATCATGAGAGTTTATCTATTGGTTATGGGTTATTTTACTAGTATACATTTATATGGTTACTTCAAAGAGAGAATTTACATATTCTTATTGTGAATTATTATTATAAATAGTTCACATATGTATTCTATATTTAATTATCCATGTAATTTCATTCATTTTCTTTATTCTCATAAATGCATTCCTTTAGGTTTTACCTAGTGATATCTCCTATATATTTGTTTAATATATCTTCTAGTTTCCCACTATTGGGGAATAAAATCAACCACTATATTTATTATGAATTTCCCTATGATTTACCATGATGTTAATTATATATTATGTGTTCATAAGATAACATTATTGTATTTTTTTATGAAATTTATTTTCAATGGGCATAAGTAACTACTCACATAACATGTAATGTTTGTGAATATTTGTTTTATTTATTAATATATTAGAAGTATAGTTTCTTGTTTTGAATATGTAACCAATCACCATATAAAACTATCCCTTTAGTTCTATGTGTGGTTTAAAACCACAATTTATATTTAGTTTTTTTTGAGAAAATGTTATAAAAGTTAGGTTTGCTATTTCCCATCTATCATAAAAAAAATCAATGATTATCATTCTTAGCCTTATCCTAGAAAAAATATTAATTCCATATTTTTATATATAAATTTATTATGGGTATGGTTGATGGTTTCTCATACTAGTGGATATATTATATCCCTTTTATTTACATTTGATCAATTTGGAAATTGCTACATATCACGAACCTGTGAGAATTATTTATCCTATTCTAATGCTACTAGGAATATTGAGATGTTTTCCCTCATATATCTATGCAATAGGGATAAGATGATGAGGAATTCATCATTTAAGGTGGATGATGGAGGTGTTTTTGTTGGAGTTTGTTTTCCACATGATATTCCATTGATAAAGATTCGTCCTATTGATGAGAATGGAGGGTTTTTCATTATAGATATGTTTATATTGGTGAAGAGGATTCACATTATCAGGGTGGAAAAATATGGTGTAATCTTGATGATGGATATCTCTATAAAAGGGAAGTGGAATTTTAGGGACCCCAAAAACACCATTTGGGTCTTGTAATGGGTGTATTTTTATGCTGATGTGAAGGTTATTCTGCAGAGTGGAGCCAATTCAAGGTGGAGATACGTGTGGTTGACCACATGCCTACTATGTGGTGGCAGTGTAAGGATGATGACAAATGGGACACAGTGGGTGTTTTATTCCAATAGTGAAATCACAGGCCTCAAAGGAAGGGTATTTGGGATGTCTGTCATTCCTTCGATATATGGTTATTACAGTCATCAAACTTTTTGGATGGAACCATCATTGGATAGTGGAAACGAAAATGAGTGGCCGCTAAATAAAAAGTATGACATTGGGGTAGTAGCCTATGTTTTTTGGATTCTAATATGCTTATTGGTGATGGTGAGGAGTTGGATGAGGATGACCTTAAGATAAGGATCAATAAAAAATTTAAGCTATATTTCTTGAAAACATTGAATGAGGGAGGAAATTGAGTTTTTCTTTAGGTGGATGATGGTACCTATAATGACATGGAGCCTAGCACTATTCTCACCTTTTAGAAAGTTGGGATCTTTTTAGGATTTATTCTATTTGGCCATTAGGCCATTCGATCCAAATGATGGTCTAGTATTTTGAGCCTCCAATTATTCTTATCAGGAGATGATGTCCTGGGTTGGGCCACCTTTAGGTTATGGTTTACTCTATATACTGTGGGTGTTTTTATACTATTTCCAATTGTTATTGGGATTATTATCTGGTTGTATTATTAGCAGCGTTTTCCTACCAACTTGTGTTTGGTGGAACCTATGCCTCATTTCTGTATAATTACATTTTCATTCTGTTTCTAAATAATTATTTGGGATGGAGTACAATCATCTCCCGAACCTTCCTAGTATTTTTTTATATCTACATGGTGTTATTTTCCCACAAAAATATGAAAAAAATTAAATATTAGTTTTTTATATTATTATGATAATATGAAAATCTACATTCCCATAATTAATTACCCAATTTTTCAATATTTAATACATATATAAAAATTCAATCAACTTTACATGAAGAACCAATTGATGTACATTTACATACAACGGTAAAAGTATTAGATAGGTTTTATTGAAATCATTCCAGATCAAATAATTGAACTGATTTTTTTATAAACTCTTCAGTGTGTATGTATACAAAATCATTTCATGAATGACATAATTAATGGAAACAGAAAAAAAATATTATATATAATTTATAAGAACTTTATTATATATAAAAATATAATTTAAGTTAATAATTTGATAGTATTCGGTTAGGAAATTCATTAATTGATTTTCTAATATTCCATTATGTAAATTAATTGGGATGTGTCACCAACAACCATATACAATGGTGAGGGAAACTACCTCTCGCACTACATACCTAATGATCAACTAATATATCACATCAATATATTCCATATCTATAGTAAATTTTTAAAAGATATAATTACATGTGATTCAATCATTAAAAATATAAATTATTCATGTTTGTTTATTTTCAATTATTATTTGTATAAATTTGTTAAACATATTAATTTATAAAAATAAATAATTAATAAAATAATTTTCTTGGAGATATTAATACAAAAAATATTCAATCTTCAATACCTTGGTGACATTAAATGAGACACCATGTAATCAACCAAAATTTGAACATCTACTAGATAACCTGATCACCCAAAATTGATATCCAATAACACTCTTGAAGATGTTAAGTGTAACAACCCACTCATATTATAATTGTAATGTGATATAAATTTTATTGTTACTTGTATATTTAAATGTTTATATATTTTAATTGTATTTGGTAGAGGGTGAGGGTAAATATATATGAAAAAATGTTTTTAAATATATAAAATAGTGAAAAATAACATATGGTACCCTATAGCCTGGTATCAAGTACCCATTAGCATGGGATATGAGGATGAGTTTCTTTAGTGGACCACTCGCTAGACGATGTCCCCTAAGAGAGTATACTATATGATATTTGGACCTAATTAGACATGTATTAGTTACTCAATGAACTCATTTTGGTTAGGTTTTTATATTATTGATAGTTTTTTTTAATAATTTAATATTATACTATATAATTCAGATCCCCATGTTTTGGGTTAACTATGACTAGAACATAATATATCTTAGAAATATCATCCTCCAACCTCTATATATTTTCCAATTAATATTATATTCAAATTTCATCTATCATGGTTTTTTTAAAGAAAGATGAAACCTCTCCCCTCTTGTATTGTAGTTCACATTTTGTGATATATAGATAGTAAACAAAATAACTATTTTTATTATTTTTAGGTTTTCAGATTTATTCTTATTAAATTATATTTGGTAAATAATATTTTATGTTTATACTTTTATGAATATGAAGTTGGTGGCCCTGGTAATAGTTACAATTTTCGTTGATCTATGAAATTGTATATTATATAAATTCAATATTCCTCTATTGTTTTGTCACTATTTTAGGTGTTTAATGGGATTTATTTTGGTTGATGTGAGTACAAGAACATATGGTTGAATCCTTGGGAAGTGAGTTGGAAAAACAGTTGATTCTTTCCCCTAAAATGCCATGGGATTTTATGTATTTTATATAGATAAAAAGCCACACTAGATAGATTGTGGAGGAGGAATAATGCATGGAATTATAAATATTACAATGGAAAATTTATGGTACATCACTAACCAAACTTTGGTTCCCCTATCCAACTGATGAGGCCCACCATATGGTATGTGATCCCAGTCCAACAGTATAAAAAATACACCTCATGGGTTCTAATCACAGACTCTTTTGTACTCTTGTTAACATCAAAATTTGACCCTTAGCCTATTTCAAATTTGAGACCTCCACCTTGGACTCTAAATATACCATGTTTATTTTTCCTTAGTATCTCAACCATTGACCTATAAATTGGTTTTTGACCAAGGATTTTTTCTTACATATATTCAAATTTCCTCATTTTCATTTTTGGAATAATCATAGATATATTTTGGATTTTCTTTTTGAGGAATATCCATTGGTTAGTTCCTTTTTATCATAGATTGGTTGAAAATTGGACTTATTTTTCATGAAATTTGAGGTAAGAAATTCCTTACCTTTTGGGGCTCTCATTTATTCATATTTCTATGGTATAATGTTTGTGTTGGAATAAATTATTCACTATGCTTGATTATTATTACATATGGGTGTGTGTATACCCTGTGAGGTCCAATTATGATCCATGATTCCATGGGTATGATTTTGTTTCTTATTCAATATGTTTTATTTTGATCACATATTTTTTTATTTTTTTATTGTATTTTCATGATGATATTATATGATTTATCATATTATCTACACTTTGACAAATATTACCATTCCCTTGGAGGTTGTTCTAGGAACTTAGGATAAGTGGACAGTATTGTAAATTTTATCCCTTTGAGGGTGAGTGAACATGGATTACAATGATGATAATGATAGATATAAGCATATGGTTGGGGTTTGATGGACTAGAGGCTAAGAAAAATGTAGTTTGTTAAAGGAATTATTCTATAAAAGTTTTATTCTCAACACAAATGTGGTATGAATGTTTGGAGGCCTGAACTATGACATGGATGGTAATGGATGGTCTAGGGATCTAAATTGAAATGTTAAATTGAGACCAAAAAGAGACATGATTATAGATCTTGAAAATTGTTCTTTCCCAGTTGTTACATCATATGATTTTCCTTCAAGCATGGATCCAATTATTGTATGATCAGGGTCCTTTGAATGTTTGGATAACATGTGATAACTCAATACATGTTGTATTTTTTATAATTAATGTTTTTAAATTTATTATTACCATGTAATAAACCTATTATTCATTAAAATAATTTTTATGTTGTATTTTTGTGTGTCCTATTATGTTTCCATACACAAAAACTACACATGTATCTCGATGAACATACAAAACTCATGTTTAGTGATCTATGTAAGGGAAAGGGGATATGTATAATTCCCCAGAAGAGGAGCATGAAGCTAATTGTATAAAAAGATGGAATTTGATGGACTCCAATTTATATATTTATTTATATATATCTCTCATACATTAAAATATAGTTCATATTACTACACAATAATACTAGTTTATCTTATTATGCTAAATGCGTGTCATATTTATATATTCTTCATGTTACTTGAACTATGTATTTATATTGTTTAATTATTAATTTATGTGGGGATGTGATATTGAGGTCAGAATCTATCCAGTAACTAACTTACAACATCACCTATAGTTGGTGGACTCTTGCATATGGGGAGGCACACATGGGGTCATGTGGAACTCCAATACATACCTGATGGTTGAGGTTATGAAATTACAATCCCAAAATTTTGTATATGGTTTATAGGAAGATCTTGAATTGGATAAAATATCCTGGTATTTTTTCAAATAATTGAATATGTCATATAGTTCAAAGGAATCTTATCTTATATTACATAATTACTTATTGATAATCTGTTTACCCAGGAAGATTATGACATGGTTAGGTCGTGCATTGGGTTATCATTGGATAATCAGAATAATCAAAGGGTCTATTTGATTGATTATAATATAAATAGATTTAATTCTATGACAATTTATATACTGTATTCGATGTAGGGTTATACATTATCCAAATAAATATCTTTTTTTAGAAGAATATATGTATTTTATGCCTATAAATTCATTATCTAGAGTAAGTGATATAATTTTATATCTATTATTGTTTTCCATGAAAATTTTACCATATTTCATTCTAATAAAGTCATTGATATTGATATAGGGATGAAATGTTTTCTATTCGGGCTTATAGGAACCTATGGTTATGTGAAGAGTGAAATAATGATACCTCAATGATCTAGGTTAGGGGTTAAGAAATTATATAAAGGTATATTAACATAGAATATTTTTATATTAAGTTATGCATATATGTAAAACTATTTGATTACGTAAGGCTGTATAGTATATATTTTCACATTCGACACAAGTAGTATACCATATAGTTTTAACAACTTGTGTAGGTGAATTTTTTGTACTATATTATGTTATGTGTATTTATTGTGGTAGTTATTTATTTGAATATCAAAAATTTCACGTACATTTATATTTTTAAGTGATTTAGGTATAATTTTACCGAATTTAAAAATGTATATTTATTTAAAATGTATATCGGCCATGGTGGGTATATCGATATTATGACCAAGGATTCAAGTAAAAGAATGGTCTTGAAGATCAATAATTAGGAGAGATTGGTATCTGGTGTGGGAGATAATACTAGGATGTGGATACTTTCTTTTTTATGACTCTAATATTATTATATATATTGGATTATTGATTATTTAAGTTTTCCATGTGATTTCATTGTGATATAATGTGTCAATTATTATATCATTGTATTATATATATTATTATGTCCAATAATGATGATGGTTTATTATTATTTCTAGATTATTTTTATTTATTTGATATAGGTTATAATATCCACATGATATTCGTAGACCCTTGATGCAAGTCGACTACATCGATATATGGGGATACAAGATTGAGGTTTTTCATTATTCGACACCATTTAGGATACCTTGATCAAGGATTCTACAATGAAATCATACTAGTAGTATGTTATATACCTCTTAAATATTGAAGTGCAACTTAAATTTTATAGATAAAATTAGATAATGTATCTGGTTTAGGATAACATTCATCAAACTATGTAATATATGGGCCAATTCGAGTTATATATAAAAATATTTTCATACATAACATTAAAATACAAAAAAACATGATAAATATTGTAAAAAACATATAATATATAGTATTTTATTCCTATATAACTTCATTCATATAAAGGTTTTTTAATTTAAAAATATACACCAAACAATACAAATAATAAATTTAATTGAGAAGTTAATGGAGGACTAAAAATATATTTTAAATTCAAAATTATCAATTATATTTTCATATTCCAAAAATAATATATTTCATCATCATAACCCTCACTTTTTATTATACATGGTTTTAAATTTATGAAGGAAAAAATTGTTTATGTAAAGTCAAATTCATCATCTATATCATTCAAGTAGATCAAATCCCAATTGAATTTGACACCTTACCCATCACAAACCCCATCACATAAAAAATATATAATTTTAGATTAAAAATATATGTGAAATGTATTATTTACATCATGCATGCTAGTATTGGAAATCTAAGAAAAGTGTATATATGTATATTGTAATGATTACATCAGCTATTTCATGCAGATTATCTTCTATAGTGGACCTATTATATGAAATAAAAAATTTTATTGCCTTTTTAATAAATAGTTATTATAGTTTTATTCAAAAAATTACAAATTGGTTGAATAATGTATCAATTTCATTAAAATAACATTTAAAAGGTTATACACACTTTCATTAGGTAAAATCCATTAATAGATCCTTCTTGTATATCTTTATTTCTTATATATGAATTCAAAAGACCTGGGTACTACACAAGAATATTAAAAATAAAATAAAAAATTTATATATTGTGATAGAAAAACATAATTCTACATTTATAAACATATGTATGATGTATAAATCTCCCTATAATATATATACATCATTAGTATACTATTACTATGATATAATCATTCTTGAAAAAATTTAAAATTAGATGAATCATTAATGTAAATTTATTATGGGGAAATATAATTTCAAAATGATTATTTTATTATAATACATTCATTATATTTATCAACAAAAAATAGATTTAAATATTTATTATAATGGTGTCCATAGAAGGAGAAAAAATTTATTACAACAAAATTTTAAAAAAAAACCATTATGTACTATGAAAGGTCAAAAATACTCAAAAAAATTATGTGAGTCAAGAATTTTAGATCATGTAATTAAATATTCAATAATTCAATATTTTTCAGATTATTATTCTAATAACCATTAAGTAAATCTACAAACTTTAAAATTCAATCGATTTATTTCTTCTAAAATTTGAATCGATAAATTATCATATGATATGTTATATTATCGTATATTAATATTTATATATAGATTCATACTTATTCAACTTATATATTTAAGAACACTAAGATAACCCTGAAATCCTCTCTATTCATTAATAAGAAATATGAAATTTATATTTTCAAACACATTCTTATCAAAATATCACCCATCAAGATTTTTCTAATGAAAATTATATTCCCAGTGTATTATATCTGAAAAATATAATTCCTTTATACATGGAATCATGAATTTTTGAACAAATTGTTTTTTATGAATCATTTATCCAATGGTGATGCATAAGAGTCCACATTTTATATAAGGATGTATTTAAGATAAAAAATACATTTAAAAAATGGATAATCATATCTAGTGATATAGTTTTAATGATAAGTTCTTCTAAATTAAGGATTGTTACTAATGGTCCACATCAGAGAGATAAATATATTAAATATTATCATCATTTATATATCATTTGATTACACACTATTGTTACATAACTATTAAATTTCAAATATAAGTTGCTGGTGGTACACATTGATGTATCTATGGATATTTTTTTCCATGAAATAATTATCAATAAAATAATCGTAGTTTTATATATTCACATCGATAGAAGAATATTATAAATAATCCAAATAACCTCTTTGTTTAATAATTATATATTTATTTCTATAATGGGATAAATAGATTTTCACTAAATCTCTAACATTCATTCCAAAGATCAAAGGAGATATATGGATATAAGGGATATAAGGAATTAAATGCTTATAAATCTATTTTATATCTCATTATACAATAATTTTTTTCCCAAAATCCTGACATACCTTAGGATTTCAGGTTTTAGATGGAGTCAATAAAATTTTCTATTATTATTTTAATGTAATATAACATTAATCCTTTATAAGATTTTTCCTTCACTTCATTACATCCATGATTTATCATATTGATTTTGAATTTAGTTATTATTTATTATTTTTTATCAAAAATAAATACATTGTTGGACACTTCTCTATAAAAATATTTTTCTTATTGGATTATAGAATCAATAAGACATGCATTTACATTTCTATAATAATGTTCGATCTTGTCTATAAAATTATGAATCTCTTAAAACAAAATTTTCATATCATTTTTGATGAAAACCACTTTTAAAAAACACTATTATCAATGTAATTTGTTGATTTTTAACTCCATTTGTGCACTATATGTGGAAATAATTTATTGGATTAATAAATTTATATTATATATCACTTCATTCAAATAATTAATAATTTAATTCATTAACAAATTTATGATTCTTTTTTGATTTCCCCATAAGATTATCTTTATTATTAATAACTTAAACATACAAAATAGGATCAATATTTATTTGATCAATATGATTTTGTTCTGAAAATATAAAAACTATACGGTATGTCTAGTTTTCAATTTATTTATCTATTATTGGGTTAATATATTATTCATTATAATGAAATCAATTTCTCAAAAATTCTATCACATTATATTACCCTTTAAAAATAAAATATATATATTAAGTAGTGAATTATTTAAATATCTTGGGTTCATATAGATCATGTATCCTTAATCATCTTTTGAACATCAAAATATGAAATATATAAAAAAATCCCTTTTTCAAATAATGATTTGACATTTAAAAAAAATGGATCTACATTATTAAAGTACTAATGTATGTTTTGGGATAATGTAAACCAACTAGTACCCATATATAGATCATCCTAAATAATTTCAAGTGATATTTTAGTTAAGGACACATTATTTGAAAAATATTTCCCACATGTGTAATAAATTGAGATGAAGAAAATTTTCCTTATCTTAAAGAAAAAGGAAGAATAATGTGTTGTGTATAATTAATAAACCATTACAAGGTTATCAGGCTACGATACATAATTCATATGAAATATCGAGTGCAATATTGAATACTTATTTTATGTTCTAAAGAAAACTCTCTGAAGGGAACTGCTTTCTAATACTTTTTCTTCATTAAAAGATATATTTTTATGTGCCATAAAAAAGAGAATTAATTCTTATGATCCTACATACTCAAAGGGATGAAATATAATAATTGAAAAGAAGAGAAGATAACATATATAGTGAATATGGGAAATAATGATTTTACTATATATGACAACTATTGAAATAATCACCCTAATAAATGATTGAAATGATTTGGAGTTTGTTATATGTGCAGAGAAAATGGTCACGAAGAAAAATAATGCAAAGGGATGAAGGAAAATGTTTATATTCAGTGTTACAACTAAAAAAATAAAGGGAAGTACACAGACTAATACCCCACTATTAAAGGGAATATAACTATGAAAAACATAAGGTATTAAGGTTGATATTATTTTATTGAAAAAATAAAAGTAGAAAGATTAATGTGAATATATATTTAGATATATGAAATATGGTTTAATGTATTTTATTTAAGATTTTCTCATCATATGTATTATGAAATATACAAGGAATGAGCTGTAATAATGTTTTGTTAAATATCTAAGATCATGTGAAGAATGGTACCATGAAAAGTGTTTCGATAGAAAGTTTATTTTATTAAAAAACACGTGGTTGAGGGAAAGATAAAACTCAATATGTTCTGAATTTTAAGGTAATGTTTTTTGTATGAATAAATGATTGGTTTAGATAGTTGGGGGTTACCTTGGAACTAATTAATGTTTTTTAAACAAAGTCGTTTATGTGTTCATTGAAGGACTTCAAAACACTTTTGAATTTCTATAATATATCTAATAACATGTTTTGTACTTATTGAATAAGAAAGAAAATGTGTTTTGAATAAGTTTTTATGTTAATTCATGTTACTACCATGTTTCAAGAGAACACATAATGAAAGTGTTCACATGTTCTGTATATGATGATTAAGGAGATACAAATTGTTAATTAAAGGGTAATGATAAGTTAATTTTAGATATTTAGTGACCTTCCTTTTAAATTATTGAATCGTAATCATTTGGAATATTTAACTATTTATGAAATAGTTTAAGTTGATCTTTGGATGAGGTTTTAGAGGTTATTGAATTACATCACCATATGATGATACATGTTCTTGGAAGTGAAGTAGAAATGGTTCAAGGAACAACCAAAGGATTATATTGTGCTTATGAAATCAAGAGGTGTAAAATAATTATATTTTCTTATATTCTTATAGTGTAAAAAAATTACTCAACTCTAAGAAAATGGTTTTGAAATAAAATATTTTTCATATTATCATCATATTGGATGTTATCAATGAACTTTTTCACACTACTGGTTTACGAAATTCTAGTAAAAAACATTCATATAAACATGTTCTATATCATTATTCACCAGAACATGATAGTTCTATTTTTCTTCCATTTCCATGTTTTCATTAATGTTATCCTAATTGAAATACTAGTATTGTGGTGAACTTCACAATTATTTTTTCCATCTTATTAAAGAGATACAATACAAACCCTATTCATAATGAGGGTTTTAAAAATTAGTGTTTTAATATATCAACTCCGCAATTACCAAGATCACATTTCAATTTAGAGGAAAAAATTTAATTAAGGTGGATAGAATGTGACCCCCATAAATTCTAAAGTAAGAAAATTATATTCAATAGCGTGTATGTCATGTAAAAACAATCATAAAAAGGAATATAAATACCCTAGACATTAATATATGTATAATATATTAATTATATATAATGAATAAATTTTAATTCATGAAACACTAAGTTATCATGCATTAAATTCATAAACTACCTTGTTCAATATCTTATGTTACACAAAACAACGACTTTCTTCAATGCATTGTGTTACATACAAGGCTGAGTTTTACCAAATGACAATATATTATTAGACTATTATTATTTAATATATTAATATATAACCTAGCCTTTAATTTGGTAGTTATGAATATAATTAAATAAATTATGAAAATATATGGTTTAATTTATTGATTAAAAATTAATTATAAATGAATATAAGAACTAATTGAATAAAAAGGTAATGTTTTAGAAAACAATTTGTATGCTTCAAATGTGTTTTATTTTAATAAATTTAAATATTTAATATTATAAAATTTTATTAATGGAATATATCATACATATTCAATAAATTTTTTATATTCATCCTATATATTTAATAGACATATGATATGGATAAATCGATTTTTATGCTTAAAAATTACATTTCTCTAAAATAGAAATTTTTCCTCCTTTTAATGTAAATTTATTTTAAATATTAATTTTGAAAAAATTATAAATTTAATATGAAAAAATAATGTTCATATTTTATATAAAAACATAAAAATAGGATAGCATTAGTTTTTCGTATTTTTCTGTGAAATTTCATTTTTTGATGAATAATGATAAATAATTAACATTAATTGAAAATTTCTTCTTGTAAAATATATTTATAAGGCTAAATAAATTTTTTATTTATTTTTAAATTTATTTAGATAAATTATACATTAAATTTCCTATTTTTTTTTATTTTAACCAATTTAAAATTAAAACTGTATAAGAAAACATTTCAATATTTTAAGCATTTATACTTTAAAATGCCACTTTGTCATCCTATCAATGGGAATATATTTAAATTAATTTATACCACTTATGTGATTGGAATATAAGAATTTGGATTAAATATTTGTAAATATAATAATTTATAATTTAAAATAAGTTCAACTTAGTTTTTTTGTCAAAAATATTAGTGAATGTGATCCAAATTAATTCTAACGATTAAGAGAAAAAAATGTTAATAAAAGGCAAAACCATAATGTTAAGAGAAAAAATTACTTAGAAACATGACCACAAACCATTGGATATTTATATTTATATACTATAATACCTTTTATGAACTTTGGTTTCATATTTGAGCCGCTTCATATTGGGTAAAATGTGGGTGAAATTCCATTATCAAAATTTACAAGAATACCACTCCTCAACTCTAAAAGGGAACTCACCCATAACACTTATTAGCACATATCAATCAATTTAGATCACCAAAAATATTATAAAATAATCTTAAAAAATCCATCCCCTTAAACTATAATCCTCTATTTGTCCTAAATAAAAACCAAGGATGTCTTTTGTTATTAACAAAAAGGAGTTACCTGAATAAGAGGCAAAAATTTTGAATGTACATTTATGTTTTATTTTTAATCTACAAAATGAATTTATTATTATTACATGATTATATAATGGAAAATTAATCATAAATATATTGAGATTATTTTATGTTAAGCCTTTTAGCTACACCAACACACACTTTCATCTAACGGGTAACGAATATACCATTCGTGTATAATGAACTACCACCACACAAAATGATGTCTTTAGTTTTTTCGTTTACCACCTCCCATAGTTGGGAATTATGATAGAAACAATATTTTTATATGATATATATTAGATTTTTGTTGTATTAATACTTCTTTAATTTTTATATAACACATTCTTGAATGCTTTTATTTTCTGTGAATACAATAACATTGTCTGTGCAAAGTGTGGACTACTGCCTCCTCAAAGTGATGTGATTCATTAACACTATTAATATAATGTATAAGTGATTGTTTTAAGAAAAATATGTGACAAAAATGACATATATATGATAGTGTAATTATATTGTACACACTTATCATTTACATTTCATTCTTTTAATATGGAAATGAAATGAATGTAGTGTTAATGTGTACGTACGACCTACCATCTCCATAAACAGTTCATTTCATTTCCTATCCCAAAATTTTATATATTCTTATATCTATATATATAATGAATATATATTATAATTAAATAATATTTTCACATTCTTAAGATGATTAAATGTTGATTTAATTAATTGGAATAACATATAACAAGTCAAAACAAACTTGAGAAACTAAACAATTAACACACCAAATAGTGAAAATAAAGTAGGATTACAAAAAAATAGGTAATAATATATTATAAGAAAATAATATATGATATAATAAATATGATTATGGTTCTATTATAAGTAATTAAAAAAATTTAAACAACTATATAGCAGGTTAAATACCACAAAAAAAAGAAGGATAATGTAATGGATTTTATCTCACTTTTTATGAATATGAGATAAAAGTCTTATTAACCAATTACTTACATTGTGTGGTGTATCTACTTCCAATTTTGATATATTACATAATTATTCCTTTTATCTTATTTGTATTTTTGTTTTACTTTAAATTATATCATCCATGGGGTTTTGAATTGTATGTTATCAACTTGTAAAAGTTATCTTGGCAAAATCACTTTCTTTTGTGATTGTAAAAATTCTCTTGAAACAATCACTTACTTATGATAATTTTAAAAATAAATATAAATATTTTAATAAAATATATATTATTATATCTGAAACCATATAAAATTATTATATAAATTGTTCACATTGATCGTTATTCAATTTACGTGGGAATTATTGATAAATCTCTATTTTCATTAAATACAGATACATGATAAGGTACATTGTTCATGAATTAAATCGATTATTTGATATATGAGGAATATTTTGGATAGGTACAACATCGGTGGGGCCTAGTTATAGATTTCCACTTGATGAATCTGTAGTATCATGAGACAAATCAGTTGGCCCAATTTCATAGGTTTCTACATGACAAGTTATAAACCATCTTATGGATGGTCTTGATGATAATGGTAACATATACCCAGGGACATGGCATCCAATAAAATAAAATTTCCCTCATTCAGACTCTATTATAATTTATTCGTGAGATTTTATTTCATTTACGTATCTATGGATGCATTTTTATCTTTATTTTATTGAGTATATTCCATATTTTTTATTTATCTACCATTCTATATTGGTTATTCCTTATCCATATATATATATGGAATGTTTAATATGTTATTTAACATTACATGATAATTATTCTCATTGATTTATTATTCCTCCCATCCTATTTACCCTTATTAATAAATTGATCTCACCCTTAATAGGTTTCCTCTCCCCAGGTTTTTTAGATGAAATATTCAAATAAGCGTTCTATGATGTAGTTTATTTCATTTAATTAGGTATCATATTTAATTATTATTTCCCAATCTGATATGGGTATCGTGTATTTTATCTAGTTTTCAAAAACACTTAATCTGGTCAGTCATTTTTAATTTGATTCCCTGTAATCATACCAATTTAACAAAATAATGTATTGGATCTGGGCATTTGGGATGGGGCATTATAGGTTGCTATATAAATCATCTAATTATGTACAAGTTTTTTAAGTCTCTAAAAAATTATAACATTTAATAGTTTCTCAAGTAATCATGGGAGGTTATATATTGTGTCTTAGGTTGTTTTTTTATAATGAATTATCAAATTTTTATAGGGTATCTTTTATTTATATTGTATTATATTATTAGTGGAAATATTTTATAAATTTTATTCATTGAATATTTAATTTCATACCATTCTATATTTAGATGATAAATATTATTATTTCGAATCAATAGAAACTATAAATAATAATTTGAGTTCCAATTAAATTTATATTGAGATTGATAAATGGAAATTTTAATTTAAAATGTGATTACATTTGTTTTTGTGTTATTTTAGTTCAAAGCTAACATAGTTGAAATGTACACACTATTAAAAGTAAAATTTTTGAGACTCATATTTTTTTAAATATATTCATATAAGATGATTGAAAAATGAGACCCTAAATATCTTTTTCCTATGTAGAGGTATCCATTTTAGACGATGATATCAGTAATTATTGATCATAAAAATTTGGAGCTCATCACGAATTATGTACAGGGATCCGTCCATAAAACATACATATTCTTGTGGATTTACGCTAGAATTAATTTCATTCAATTCTCTAAAAATATTTTCGTTTTCGATTTTTATAAAATTAGGAAATAAACTTACATAATAAACCCATATCTTACAAATGAACACTTTTACCAAATATCTATTTATTCAAAAAATACAACACTTTACAATAAACCTTGTTGAAAAAACTTCCTAATTTTGTTCACGATCTCACCCATGCTCCTAATCATCGTTAAACCTTGTTATTTTTTTTAAAAAACATTGTATGAGATAAACAATCATTGAAAGATTCATAGAAACAAGGAACAAAATCATTAGTTAATGAATATTTATAAACATATGAAATCATTTCCACAAAGATATATTTCTCACTTTTATAGTATCAAATACTTACTTTGTGAAAAATTAATATTTCTATAAAAAATAAATAAACATAGATAAAACATTTGGGAATCTTTGGGCTTCATTTTATTATCATACATACATAATATTGTGACCCTCACAACTATAATATTATGGGCTTCCCTCTGGGGTAACTTATGATGTAACCCTCATAGCTACCTTATGATGTAAACATTGTCGTTACCCTTAGAATAAACATTATGTTTAAATTCCAACAAAAACATACCAAATTAATTCTAGTCCTATCATGGACCCACCGGTCAACATATATAATTCCCATGTACCATAACATAATCATTATACAAGAAAACTAACATCGTAAAAATAATTCATTGAGAAAAATAACATTCTAAAGAAATATTAAGCACATATAAGTGGAAGCATTTTATTTGAAAATTTACATGTAATCATGTAAGGAAAACATTAATACATTAAATAATCATGAAATTGGTAAAATACCACTTGTTACATATATGTTAAAAAACATTTTTGTTAAATTTTATAAAAAGATTCATTTAAGATGGTTTTAAAATAAAAGTCTCTTACCTCAGGTTCGAATTCCATGAAATGTTTTAAAACCTATTTTATAATGGTTTAAAGAGTGTCATTAATTTGTTACCAAACTATTTTATTATTTGTAATACCAAATATGATCATTTTATAAAATAATTTCACCCATATAGTAATATTATTTTGATATTTTTGTTGTTTTTGGTTGGTTCGTTTCATGGTTTCATGGTCAGTTCATTATGTATTTTCATATAAAATAGTAATAATAATATACAAGAGAGATAATATATATATATATATATATTTAATCCATTTTAAGTAATTATACATGAATTTAAACATTCCATTATAATGGTAAATGGAAACTAAAACTCCCCATCCACAAGGGCTATGAATTTACACACCGTGGATGAAGATTTCATTTTTAAGAATAAAAGGATAAAATATGATATTTGAGAATGGATAAAATATTAAAAACTTTTTAGTATATATTTTATACGTTAGTTATCATGAAACTTTTGATGGTGGTGAGGATAAGGTAGAAGTGAGAGAGAATTTGAATGAGAAGAAGTTGTAATTTGCCTATTGAGTATTTTCTCCTTGGGAACCTCTTAAAAGAACTTGTAATTAGTCATTTTGTGAGACCAAAAAACACTATAATATAGAAAGGGATTATTATAAGAAATCTTGGAAGAGTATTTTCAAGAAATAATTATCGAGGTGATAAAATTATGTGATGGAATGAGACTCCTTTTATATTCACTATGATGGGAAATTTAAGAATTTTATAAAATAAAAGAATATAATGAGGTGATTATAGGAGTAAAGACATCCAAAATGACTAAAAAGATAAAATTGATTACATTGTAAATGTATTATAACCCACTTTTTCTTTATTTAATATCTTTAACATTTTTTATATGATTTAATAAAATATTATATTATGGAAATATCATTTTGGTAAAATTTAACACTACTCATTAATATGGAATTAGAAACATAAAAACAGTGTCAGATTTAAAATAATAATTTTTATTATATTTTATAAATATCATATTTATCTAGATAATTTTTGTATTACCTTAAAAATATAAAATTTTAATTATTTTAAAAATTTTAATATCATATTTTTTATTTGTTCGTTAATGAAGTAATTACTACATCATATTTTGGAAATCTATTAAGGTAAATATATATTCCATAAAAATAAAAAAATACAAGAAGAAGATAAATTTATTATATTTGAAATGAATTTATTGTCGAATATCTCTTCTAGAAAACAATATATTAAAATATTATACTATTTTAAATATATTCTTTGAACAGTTTGACATTCTTTTAAATAAGATACTATAATGGACTTAATCATATCCACGTGGATTAAATTTTTATAGTAATTCATAATTTGGTAAAAAAAATGGTCGATATATAATCATCCAATAGTAGTTATCCATGTTTTGGGTCATTTAATAGTTCTTGTCATTTTAATTCAAATGATTTTATTGATTTTTCATCTGCTTACACAGGCACTGCATTAGAATTAAATACATATTAATGTTAATTATTTAATATATAAAAATAAAAATAAATGAACACCATAAAATAAATTATTTAGGTTAATGATAATCTTTCATATTCCTTAATTTTGAATATTTACTCATATCCATGTCAAGAAAAATTATTTAATTTGTTAATTTGTCCCTTCTAGCCTTGCACAGGTATAACACATTAATTTGGATAAGATTCATGTAATATATCTCTAATATTAGAAACTATAATCCAAAAACATTAATTATATATAAATATTAATAAAAAAATTCATTAAAATTATTTTTATGACTCCATCATTATCTATAAGGAACCAAATTTTATATATCCAACGTTACGTAGGCACTGCGTCGACATTGATAATGTTTATATACTTATCATGCAGTAAATTATAATATAGATATTATTAATTTTTTATTTACAGAATTTATTTTAAAATATCTTTATTTAATCATTACATAAGTTTAATAAATTTTATTTCATTATAATGTGTTGATGATGTCACAAAAATACGTTATTTTTTAAAGAAATTGTATTTTATACTATTAACAAAAATTAGCCATTTTAAACAAAACCAAAAAAATTCACAATAGGGAAAATATGATATGGTTTTCTCAAATATTATATTAATTTTATCAAATTACAATTGTATAAATTTAATCTAAATCTTTTAAATATAACAATATAAGGAATTATTTCATTCAAACTATTTAATTTAAGAATTACTTGATATATGAAATTTTCTATTTAATTAAAGAGTACTAATAAATATTAAAAGGAATTATTCTATTAGTACATAGGTTGTTACACTCTCCCCCCTTTTGGAAATTTCATTAACACAATTTTATTACATTATTAAACAAATGAGGATATCTTTTCATCATAGCATTTTTAGACTCCCTTATTGCCTCTTAAACCATTTGGTTTCTTAATAAGACCTTAACATGGTGAAGTGACATATTTTGAGATACTTTCTCTCTATGATCAATTATCTAAACAATTATTTTTTCATAAGAAATTATCTCTTCCAGCTTAGATACTTCCCAGCTCAAGACATGACATGATTCTAGAATATACTTTACTAGCCTCAAAACATAAAAATAATTATATACCTCAGATAAAATCGTAGGAAAGGATACATGATCGACAATTAATCCCACTTTCTCTATGATTTAATAATATCCAATGAACTCTGGACTTACCTTCAGTTTATTACCAAAATTCGTAACACTTTTATATGGATGTATTTTGTGGAAGACCTGATATCTTGCCTCAAAAGAATGGTATTTCGTTTTGTTATTCACCAAAATTTTCTTCATTCATTGATCTATCCTCATGTGTTATTGGATAATAATTACTTTCTCATCTACCTACTCCACTCATTCTAGTCCCATCAACTTCCTTTCTCCAAATTCATCCCAAAATTATTGAGTTTTACACCACTTTCCATACAAGGCTAGAAATCGTGCCATCTGTATACTAGAATTAAAACTATTATTATAAGTAATTTTTACCAAATATTGATAATAATCCCAAATTCCATGGGAATATAATGGAAAATATCAAAGCATATACTTTAATAGCTGATTGTTTTATTTAAATATTCATTATATTTATGTTGAAAATCCTTTATTTAATTTAATCCAATTACTAATAAAATCTAAAGGCCATTCAAAAAGAAAGAAGGGGATCTAATATCAAGATCAGATATAATGGAGAGCGGAAATCCATGTAACATGACTACCCCTTTGAGGTATAGTCGAGAAATTTGATCTAAAGACATTATATACTGAATGAGGAAAAAGTGTGTGTATTTTTCCTTAGTTCAACAATAACCCAAATCACAATGTTACCATGAGAAGTATTTATTTTTCCTACAATGAATTCAATGGATATATTTTCTAATTTCCACTCTGGTACTAGAAAAGGATGAAGTATCCCCTTCAGAAATTTTGTTTCTACTTTTAGTTGTGGACATTTCAAAAATATCATGGTAATGTCAGCAATATCCCTTTTCATTCCATCCCACTAGTAATACTCTCGACAGTTATTAAAAAATTTAGTTCTTACAGGATGAACTAAACATGGAGAACGATGATATTCACATTAAAATTCTTTCATTGGATGGGAATTAAATGGCACACATAATCTCTTCAAAAATATCAAGAAAAAATCATTATCGACATTAAATTTAGGAAAATTACCATTCATAACCAATTATTACTTTTTCTCTATCACAATATTCTTTCTCCTCATTATTAAATTTGTGTGATAGAGACGATTATAGTGAAACTAGAAAAAATAGAGTAATTTCCTACACCTGTAAATTATAATCCCAAATTTATCAAATAAAAAATTCAAGGGTAATTTTCTACATGTAACAAGGTTAATGATTCATTAGGTTTTCAACTCAAGGAATCCTCCACTTTGTTCTCTTCTCCAGGTTGGTAATAGATCATGAAATGATAATCCTTTATCGGTTTCAACCATCATATGTACCTCTTATTCAACTCTTTATTAGTAAATATATACATTGAACTTTTATGATTAGTATATATTTCAGACATAGTTCCATATAAATGACATATATATATTTTTAAAGAAAAACAGTAACATCTAATTCAAAATAATATATATGATAATTTAAGTTATGATGTTTCAGTTTTATCAAAGAATAAGAAATTACATAATCATTTTTCAATAGAACATAACCATGTCCCTTCAAAGAATCATCACTATAGATGAAAAAATCACCAATTCTCAATGGCATGGCCAAAAGTTGAGTGTTTACTAATATTTTTTTTAATTTCAAAAATAGTAATCAAAATATTTTTTCTTAATAAATTTGACACCATTTCATGTTGACCAAGTTTGAGTGCTAGGAAACCATTAAATATTTTTAACAATCTATCTGTAATATCATTCTAATCCCAGAAAACTATGAATCTTAGTAACATTTTTAGGTCTTGCACATTCATCGAATAATTTTGTTTTGATGAAATAAACTATTATTCCATCTTTATTGACAATGTTTCCATGGGAAAAAATATATTATAAAAAACACATATTCTAAACTTTCCATATAATAGATTTTAATTGAGGGTTTACAGAAATATCTTTAGATGTTTTTCTTGATCACCATAATTTTTTTAAAACAATATAATATCATCAATAAAAACAACCAAAAACATATCCAAATATTTATAAAATTTTATATTCATAAGATCCATAAATATATTAGGATATTTCTTTATATGAAAGGGAATAACAAGAAACTCATAATGCCTATATCTAGAAAAAATTATATTTTTGGAATGAATCATCCTACACTTTTACCTACTAGAACTTGTGTCTCTTATTCAATCATGAAAAATAATATGATTCATGGACATGAGAAAAAAAGTACTTGATATAAAGAAATAGATATTTATTCAGAAAATAAATTTTATTTAAATCATGGTAATAAATGAAAATTCTCATGTAATAAAATTTATATTTATGAAACAATATAATATCTCTATATGGTGAAGTTCTAGGTCGAATGAAATCATTATCACAAAAATTTTACAACTGATTTTTCAATTCTAGATGTTCCAATTTTTCCCGTCGATATGGGTGTTGTGAAATTAGCTTACCTTTAGAAAATAATAAAATGGTATATTCAACTTCTTGATCAAGTATAACACCAATCAACTCATCAGGGAAAATATCCAAGTATATATTTACCACTAGAACATAATTAAATTGATTAGTTCACTTTTTTTCATCAATATGTGAATTATAACATTTATCTTTATATTTTAAAGTTTTTCAGTTTCATAAAATATTATCAATGATATGGGTTCATTACTATATACAAAATTAAAATATTTCTGAAAAAAATTAATTATCTCTACAATAATTCTTAAAACAATAAATATAAATCCAATATATACCCATAATAACAAAAATCATTAGTATGGGAATAAAAAAATGTTAAATGGAAAGTATTTCCACAAAAAACAAAAGGATGATTCTTATAATGCCTATTTTCTTTAGTATTTCCCCCTTGTGTTTTAACCATATGTTCAGGATTCATTTAATGAGGTGAAATTCCCCTTTTACCATAAAATGTATCAAATATAAAAAAAATAGAACCATTATCAAATAAAACATTAAAAAATATAAGAAAAAAATGATTTTCTTGATAGCACCTTATTGGATGGACCAACATCTTCTAAAGTAGTAACAAAGGATTTCACTATACATTTATGAATATAGTATGACTTCTTCCCATCATTCAAATCCTTCTTTGGGAAGGTTTATTTATAATTTACCATCTCAAAACATTTGAAACACTTTGTAGTTTGATTATTATAATTAAACATGCCAATAATAAGATCATTTTCATTGCAATCTAGGTCCATAAGTCTAAACATACAACATATAAAACACTTACCTGATTTGATAATTCATTTCATAAGGTTATTTTTACCACACTTTCCACAAATTGGAAACACAATTTTCTTAGCTTCAGATTTATTTCATTGATACTTACACAATTTCATTCCACTTGTTCATTTTCATATATATTTTTTTAAAGTAAACATGATCATCAGAAAACTCCATTTCTACCCTCTCAGCAGTTCAAAAAAATTTCTCCTAACTTTTGAATTCATGGGATTATAATGACCCTAGATATATTGGATTCAATCCTTAGTAAAAATTAATCATTTTAATATCAATATCTTGAATAATATTTGGATCATACAAGGCCAATCAAGTGAATTTTTCTTCATATATATCCAATTAATTTCCACCCTTTTATTTTAATTCTAGGAATTTCATTTCCATCTTATGTCTAAATATCTTGAGAAAATATTATTCAAGGAAAATATTATTAAATTCAACCCATTCAAAGGCATAAATATCCTTGATATCCCTAATATTCTTGACCATTGAACACCACTGGTCTTCTTCACCTTTAAAATGGTATATATGAAGACTGAAATGTTGATGGTATGAACACCCCATGACATCAAAAATATTTTTACACGGCTTTCATCCACACTTTAGCTACCACTAGTTTAGAATATCCCATGATATAAGGAGGATACTGACTCATAAAATGTTCTACCATAGTCATATTCATATATGGTAGATTAGGATATTCTCTTTCACGGATTCCACCAACATTTATAACCTACGTCAATATATCCATTATTGTGACAAACTGATCAGTTTCAATACCCACTATTATTGGCTATTGATTCAGAAGGATATCATTCTGTTAATGCTTTCACACTTTCTCTTCGCCATTTCTTCCATGGAAAACCATTCTCAATAGATATAGTATAAATGAAGAAACATTCTAATAATTAAATTATATATAATTTAAAATTAACAGTAATATAAAATGAATTAATGTAATTCTATTAACATAATCCCAAAACCGAATGTTATCCAAAATGTGCTCGGATTCCAACTATAATTAATAGACCTTAAAACAGAAATATTATAGTGTATTTAGATAGGAATTAATTATATTTCATTACCAAATATTTCTTTAGTTTCATGTTATATATAAATTGGAAAAACACTTACATTATAAACTCATATCATTAAAATGAACACTTTTACTCAATATCCATTTTTAACAAAATACAACCCTTAAAAAAGAAGGAATGGAATCATTATACCATGAATAATTATGAACGTATGAAATAATTAAGGGACATAAAAGGAAGTAAATAAAACAATAGACCATGAATAATTATTAACATATGAAATCATTTTTACAAAGATATATTTCTCACTCTTAAGGTATCATTGTAAGGCCCTAGCCTTAAACATTACATAATATTGAATTATGTTAATAAATCATATTAAGGATCTTTTCATGTTTTGTGTTTTAGATAATTAGGTCATATATTATACATAATAACTTCAATATTACAAGTATACACTTCTAATCACTATCAATATTTTCATAAAAGAGAAAACTCATAAAAAATATACATGTCTAGTTCCATGTTTTAGGCAAAATGATTATTCTTTGATCCCATCCTTGACACTATTCATATTTAAGTCATGTAGAAATCATTTTAAAATTGGAATGAGTTTAGAAGGCTTGGTAAGGGATACATAATGAATGATAAATATTAGTTTATCAAAACATCAAGTAAATCATGAATACTTTATCATAAAGTAATAGTTTTCACCTTAAAGAAGTTACAAAAACACTTCACAGAATATAAGCTCATTGCTTACCCTTTTTATAACCATAATATTACTCTAAAAACCATAGAATAAAACATATATAATATAAAAGGTAACTTTGGAAAGAAACATACTTAAAGGGAATAACCACATGGTCAAATTCCACACATATCAATAAATTTAATAGGCATACCTGTGACTTCCATAAACAATGCATTAGAGGTCATAATGCAACCACTCATCCTTGGTTTATCACTAAACCTCCCATCATTTGGATTGTCAAATAACCACCCTTCATTGTTTTATCATGTAACCAGCCGTCAAATGTCCAAGTACTATTATATAATCACAAGACATAAAATATTGAAAATATCAATAGTTCACTAATAACATTTCATTTGAAATTACAAGTAAAAATTTCAAGATATTTAAATAATCAATACATTTCAAAAATAATCTTCAACATGAAAAAAACCAAAAATGTTATAAAGGATTTCTTTTTAAATTAAAATCATGAAGGTGTATAGTGGAATCCAAATATCATATAACGATTATTGTGGCATAGAGGTCATTGTCACAACAAATTGTTTTTAAAAATCCTTTGTACCTTTAGTAAAATTTTACATACATAAAAGATTACCATTGAATTAAATCAGAAGTCAATGGGTTTTGTTATACACCCTTTAAAATAAAAAGGTGTATATTATGAAAACATGCCTCAATGAAAGTAGATAGAGACGACGTCCCTTACAATGATTATTTTGTTAATGAAATAGATCTATTATATGTATTCAATATTTCTACACATAAATAAAGTATAAATACAAGATAATATATTAAGATTTATTTCATACATAATCAAATCATGACATATTCAAGAAGTATAAGATTAACATAAAGAATTTAAATTGGGTTAAGAATTTGTTTTACCTCATGTCCAACTTGACTCGTTCATTCTTCAATTTTTTGAATAATAAATATAAGTTAATTTATACTTATATCAAAACCTTTTTCCGATTTATTATTCCTTTTATATCAGTTTTTACCATGTTATGAAAATTACCCAATTATTTTAGTTAATATCAGTCGTTTTTTTTATGTTGGAAACTTTTGTCAAATATGATCTTTTTATAATTACATTTTTTTCATGTGGTGAAAAGTTAATTATATAAATAATATTATTCATATACATATATCATATATATCTATTATATATTTATTTATAATATTCTATAATATTTGGAGATAATAAATGAAATTCACCATTCATGGTGATGGTAAGTCGAATGGACGAATGATTGCCACTTTTATTTCTATTTTATATTTAATGGAATGAAAACTTAATGATAAATAGGTATATTATAATTACAGAATAATATCATATTTTATATATGTTACATATGTTATTTAACTCCTTCCTTTATATGTTCCATTCATGGAATGAATGAGTCATATCACTTTGAACGGGGCGGTAGTCTGCACTTCCTCAAATTAAGTTATCGTATTTATACAACATGAAAAGCACAAAGGAATGTTCAAAATGAGAATTAAAGAATAATAGAGATAAAATAAATATCATAAATATAATATATAATTATATTTAATTCATAATGGCCATCGTAAGAGGTGATAGAAGAATATTTAACAATCATTGTTTCGTGAGATAGTAGTTCACCGTCCGCAGAAACAGTATGTTCTATAACCATTAGACGAAGGTGTGTGTAAATGTAGTTCAAATAAGTCTAATAAAACCAACCTAGTATATTTAATATATCGTTTTTATTATAAAATAATTGAATAAAGGGATAATGGGGGTTGGAGAACAAAAATAAATTAAAGAATCATTATAGAAGACATTACCTAAAATCGAGTTTCATTTTATTATTTAATCTAAATGTCCTTCTTTAATTTCCTTATTCCCAATGTAAGGATTCTAGGAGGAATATTCAAATGTTGGGAGATTTTATGGGATGTTTTTGGATGATCGAAGGGGGCTTGAGAGGTGTGAGTAAGGGTTAGAGGTGGTGGCCTTTTATAAGAGGGAGGAGGGACACTTTTAGAATGTTTCAAAATGTTATTTAATTATTAATTTATTTTAGAATTTTAATAACATAAAAGTGATATATTTCAAATATAATAGGAGGATAGGTCGAAATTTTTTCATCCAATGTATTTTAGACAAGTTTATGTCATAAAATTTACCTTATCTTTTAACTTTAACCCTTAGTATACTAATTTAACTTTTTTCCATGTCTTCTTGTATTTTCATAATATATGGTTACCATAGTTACTATAAAAAGCATACCAACCTGAAAATGGATCATTAATGACATTTTTTACATTATATATTTTATTTTTCTGAATATTGTATTTTTAGGACTATTATATAACTTAATAAACTATTTAGTTTTTTAAAAACTCATTTATGTGAATTTTTATATTATTCATATCATGACTTTTTAAAATTCCATAAAAACTTGATTTATTATAAAATACCTCATTAATTCAAATATAACAATTCATAATAATCGATAAGATTCGTGTATGGCATTAAATGATGAAAAATAAATTTATTTTAATATTTATAATCTAATTTATTTAAATCATTAATTAAGAAGGTAATCACTACATCACCATTGTGTAATAAATAATTTTTTTATTTGATGTATAAAAATTATAAATAAAATACCATGATGTATGAAATATTTTTAGGTTTCTAATTAATATTTATAGTCTATGTTATCACATATATAATGGAAAATAAAAGTTATTTTATTATAAGTTACATGTCTAGGTTATATTTTTCTTAACATTAAATTAAGAGTAATTAAATGTTATTTTCAAACACAAGTGGCTCCATGGGGACCAAAAATCGACCCAAATATGACCATGGTTGTAAATATATCATAAACTAAGGTTAGGATATGTGCTAGGGTGATTTAATATTATTATAATATTATTTTTATCCTTATTTACCATATTAACCCTTTAACCATGGTAAATAAAATATTAACTCATGTTACTATTCATAATGTCTAATCATAAAAGATACCTATTTAAAAAATTTAGACCTCCTCATTATAAATACGGAATCCATTTTTCCAAATTTAAAACATCGATGTTTCAGAAATTAATTTAAAATTAATTATAGTTATCAAAACCGAAAAGCGTGTTTTTATGAAGTAAAAACTACCAAAAGATAGACATGTGTTTATGTCCAATTTCAAAGTAAAATTACTTTCAATGACAATAATTGGATTAAATGATAAAAATATTGTCTAATTACACTTTAAAAAAATTTAAAATAATAATATAATAATATAATTAAATTAGATGAAAAGACATTTTTGACATAAAATGCAGTATTTTTAAGTATTCATAAAAAAAATGAAATTTATCATAAAAATAACAAAAATTAATCCAAAGTAGATTTTATTGTCTTGATTCTAAATAATAAGTTTATTTTTTAAAATAAAACATATAAAATTGATGAAACTATTTTTAAAAACGGTTCTCCATCAAAAGGTGGTAATTCGACCTTTTAAAGAATATTAGAGTTTTTAATGCTTAAAATCTGATTCATTCTTATTTTAAGAAACTATCATTTATTGGATAAATTTAAATACATTTAAAAAACATGTTTAATCATAATTTAGTTAGTTATGTTCATTCCCAACATTACAATAGCTATGCATTAACTACCATTTAAAATAATAGTACTATTTTATTATTTTTCGGTATAACTCAAAGTCATAAGATTTCAAATAAATCTATTGTAGTGTTTTGATTATTCTATCAAACAATGTTTTATATTTAAAATAAAACTAATATCATATTTATAAATATTAATAGATATGAAAAAGTATTATTCCATAAATACCTGGGTTGTTACATCCTTCCCCCTTTTGGAAATTGTGTCCTCACAATTTTTAAATTGGGCATGGAAATTTAATTGAAAGTTCCACATCTGAAAAAAAGTTAATAAAATTATCACTCTAAAATAAATAAAGAGAAGTAAAGAGGTCACCGGATATAACAAATACTAGGATTCCATGTATGAAAGCATGGATATGAAAGAGAAACTAACTCTCAAATATTAAGAGAGAGTGGTAGAGAACTTGATCACAATAGGTTAACAACCACAATACCATAAATTTGTGGTTGGGTAAGAGTATGATGATAAAATCAAGAATATAACATTTTTAATTCAACATCCTTTTCATAGATTTAATCAATTCTAATACTACCTACACTAAGATCATAAGGATATATACATACTTGAAAAGTAGTGTTTCTTCTTTTAATCAAATTTCTACGACAAACTCATCTTCTCTCCAAATGATAGGTATTATAGATGACATGGTCACATATGAAGAGCTAGAATCCACTTCTATAGAATAACATAATCTAAGAAAATTAACTATCTTTTCCCCTCTCTTTAGACATTAACCAAAACAAAAATGGTTAGTATGAGAGAAGATAATCCAAAAAAAGGATAATACTTTTTAAAAATAAATACTACTCTAAATATCCAAAATTCGACAAAAAATACCCAAAATTCAACAAAAAAATTCAATAAACAACTATCCTTAATATTATTCGAAGTAATAAAAAATAAGATTGAAACCCAAAACACAAAAGGATTTAATCACATTGTCTTATAAGGTAAATATTAACCTTTATCCCCAAATAACATCAACTACTCTTAATGTTTCGTACTAAATTGTAATAAACCTAACAACATATTTATTTTCATAGGTAAATCATTTCAATAAATTACCCAAATCACCATATTTTCACTATAATAAATATACTCCTCCAAATTAAAATTTCAACCATTACTCCACAAATGAGATCCCATAGTATTCTTTTTTCCTTAAGCATATAGTGTTCCCAAAGAGAGAATGTCTTCCAAAATAACCTTCATTACTTAATAACCAAATCATTTTCCTATACTAATGATATCCGTTTGATAAAAATAACTTTCAAAAAATAACTTGATCTTATTACATTAAATCATTTTACTAAAAAATAGTCATTTAACCCAGTACTTATCATTGGCCAGTGGTAGGTGATGCACCCTTGTCGACCTTCGGTTGTGGGTTAGATTCCCATGGCCTTGCCGGACATGACGGGTTTTCACCCATCCTACGTGTTTTTATTTTTCTAAAACCATATCACTCTTATAACATTCTCAAAAGTAAATTAATTTCCCAAAAAATAACCATAACCAATTTTATCCCTTAAGGTTATAAAATACCTTTCATTTTTCATCCCATAAAGTAAAAACAATTTATCGCATCAAAAACAAAAGATCATACGAACCCCTAAGGTTATTCATTATGTATACACATGAAATGATAATTATTTCTTAAATAAAGATTTCACATATCAATCATTAGGGTTAAAAAAACTAGAAAATGTATTCTAATGTAATCCCATCATCAAAAAATCCTTAATACTTTTAAGCATTTCATCATCCTAAAATCTACAATAACTCTTGAATACATTATATGTAGACTTCTTACTCATTCAACATTCTTCACGATCCATTAACCATTATTTTCCATCTTATTCCATAATACTTCATTCCTATAAAAAAATCATGAATCATATCCTAAGATTCAATAATGTCAAAGAATCATATAAGAAATAATGCATACCTATCATATGTCATTTTCAGTTTCCTCATCTTCAATAATAATGACATTAAGAATTTTTAAACATAAATTTTTACAGTCCTACTAATCCATATTTTGAACCATTATCATGGAAAGTCTATTTTTATAATGACCATGCACAACACATTTAAATCATTACATAAATCCCCCGAAAAGAACTTCTTTCCATTTCCTAGAGTCAAATCGATGCTTCCTTTTTTCAGGGAAAGTTATTTATTTATTACCATCATTACCACATTTGTATAATATTCCCTTCCAATTGAAGCATTTTCCTAGATTTTTCTATCCACATCCATGACAAATAAGTTTTGTTAATATACTTACATTTATTATAATTACTTGTACTTCTCTAGGAATGTTTCTCTCGTATATACGATTCCTTATAAAACTTTCCAAGGTTTAGGTGGTCAATCATGACTCCAAATAGTTGGTTGAGAATAGCTGGAAGATTTCTCATTGAAGCTATTATTTCATTCAGTTCCTTATTCAAAAACCTGTCATAGTTTTCTTCACATCCATTGTTACTTCGGTGCCTTCTAGATCCATCCATTTCCTAAAACCAAAAATGTTAGTGTGAGTATATCCGTAAAATTATCGTATAATATCTTATATGGGGGGAAAATAATATATATATATATATTAATGTTATCTTAAACTAATTTAATTAATCTAAAATAACTATGACTCTTTCTAATATTCTAACCATTGTAGTTATGTCACTTATGCTTAAATAGCACCCTGGCCTCAAAATTTATATAAACAGATCTCTGATACGAACTGTAAGGCCCCAGTTGTAAACATTATATAATCTTGAATTAAGTTAATAATTAACATTGAGATATTTTTAGGTTTAGAGTTTTATAGAATTATGTCATATATAATACATTACAACTTGAATATTACAAGTAGACACTTCTACTCTCTATCTATTTTTTTTCATAAAAAAACTCTTAAAAAAGAAACAAGTCTAGTTCCATGTTTTTTACAGCATGACTTTTCCTTGATCCCATCTTTGACCCTATTCATATTCAAGACCTATGAAAAACATTTCAAAAAATGGGATGAGAATAAAAAGCTCTGTATGGGATATATAAAGAAAGAAAACTATTAGTTTTTCACAAAAAAATAGAATCCATGAATACTTTATCATGAAGAAATACTTTCCACCTTAATGATGTAGCAAAAATTCTTCACTGGATATAAGCTCATTGCTTACCCTTTTTTTAACAAAAATATTACCATAAAAAGCATAGAAAACATTTTATAACATTTAATGTTAACTTTGAATATAAACATACCTAAATGGAATAGCCATACAATCAACTTCCATACATATCACTAAATTGAATAGTAATATGGCCAATTTCCATACCTAATGTAGTGGTGGTTATAGTTTAACCTCCCATCCTTGGTTTATTATGAAAAACACATCATTTGGTTTATCACATAACCACTCGTCACTGTTTTATCAGATAATCACCCATCAAATATCCAAGTACCATTATAAAATCAGGACACATAAACTATTGCAAATATAAATATTTCAATAATAACATTTCATTTTCACTCAAAATAAATATTTTCATGATATTGAAATAATCAATACATTTCAAAATCATTTTCAATTAGAATACACTTAAAATGGAATAAGATAATTGTTATCATATGAAAACAAATAATGCTTATTGAGGAAGCCAAATATCAAATAACAATTACGGCGGTGGAGAGGTAATTATCACCCTAAATCATTAAAAAAATTTGTTTTTTCATTTACTAAAATGATTCATAGAAAAAATATTCCCTTTTAATTAAAGAAAAATTCATAGAGTTTTATTATACACTGTATAAAATAAGGAGGTGTATATTATCAAAACATGCCTTAATGAATGGAGATTGAGATGAGGTCCCATACAAAGATTATTTTGTAAATAAAATTGATTGATTATGTGTATTAACTTTAATTACACATAAATCAAGTATATATACATGATAATATGTCAAACATTATTTCTTATATACTCAAATAATGACATATTCAATAAGTATAAGATTTACCCAAATAATGGAAAATAGGTTAAGAAGTTCCCTTACCTCGTGTCCGACCGGACTCATTTGTTATTTAATTTTATAAATAATAAACTTAAGTTAATATATACTTACTTCAGAACCTTTTTCAGGTTTATTATTCCTTTTATATCACTTATTACCACGTTATAATAATTACATAATTATTTATGTAAATATCGGTCGTTTTGTCGAAATTGGGTACTTGAGTCGAAAATGTTATTGTTATAATTACAATTTCTCTATGTTGTAAATAGGAAATTTTCTCCAGAATATTATTCATATATATATATATATATATGTCATATATATACTATATATTTGTATTTATAATATTCCATAACACTTGGAGATAAGAAATGAAATGCACCATTCGTGGAGATGGTAATCCCTACGTACACATGTACGCTACTTTCAATTTTATTTCATATTTAATGGAATGAAAAAATAATGATACATTGGAAAATTATAATAAAGTATCATAATATATTTCATATTTGTTACATATGTTTGTTAACTCCATCATTTATACATTCCATGTATGTCATGAAAATGTTATATAACTTTGAGCGGCGGTAGTCTGCAGTTCGTCAAATGAAATTATCGTATTAATACAACATGAAAAGCCCATAGGTATTTTCTAAATGAGAATTAATGATGAATAGAGATAAAATAAATAAAATAAATATCATATATAATTACAGTTCCATAATAATGGCCACCATAAGAGGTTGTAAGAGAATACTGAACAGTCTTCATTTCGTGAGGCAGTAGTTCACCATCCACAGAAACAATATGTTCCATACCCATTAGACAGAGGCGTGTGTGAGTGTCGTTAGAATAATTCTCATAAAAAATAGAGCATATTTATGATACTGTTTTTGTTATAAAATAATAGAATAAATAGTATTTATGGGGTTGGAGAAGGGAAAAAATGAAATAATCATGAGAGAAGACATTACCTCAAATCTCGTATCTCCGTTTGTTTTAAGATAAAAGGCCTTATTAAATTGCCTTCATCCCTATGTAAGTCTTAGAGAAGGAATATAGAGATGTTTGGAGATTATTTCGGCAGAGTTTGGATGTGCCAAGGTGGATTTAGAGGTGTGAGTAAGGGTTATAGGTGGTGTCCTTTTATAAGAGGTGGGAGGGTCACTTTTGGAAAGTCTGAAAATACTATTTTATTATTAATAGATTTTCGAATTATAATTACAAAAAAGTGATATATTTAGAATATAAGATGAGTATGTGTCTAAATAATTTTAACCAATGGATTCTAGACATGTTTAGGTCATAATGGTAACATTATATTTTAGCTTTAACCCTTTGTAAACTAATTTAACTTTTACCATGTCTTTTTGTATATTCATAATATATGGTTACCACAGTTACTATAAAATTATTAAAGACCGAAAAATGAATAATTAATGACATTATTAACTTAATATATTTCTGTTGTCTAAATCATAGATTTTTTGGACTATTATATCATTTAATAAAACATTAATTGATTTCAAAACTCATTTAGGTCAATTTTTATACTATTCATATCATGAAATTTTAAAAATACATAACAATGTAGTATTAAAAAATCATTAATTCAAATATAAAAAGTCATAATCATCCCTAAATTTAGGGTATGGCATAAAAAGTTTAAAAATAAATTTATTTTAATATTTATACTCTCATTTTTTTAAATCCTTGATTAATAAGGTAATCACTACATCACCATTGTGTCATAAATAGATAAATTTATATGAGGTGTAAAAATTATAAATAAAATACCACGATTTAGGAAATATTTTTCAGATTTGTAATTAATATTTATAGTGAAAGGTATAACTTATATAACTCCATATAAAAATTGTTTTAGTGAAAGAGACATGTTTATGTTATATTTTCCTTAACATTAAATTAAAAGTAATTAAATGTCATATTAACACACAATTGGCTCTATGGGGTCCTAAACTCAAAAAAATGATACCCATGGTCGGAAATAAATCATAAAATAGGTTTAGGAAATGAATTAGGGTAATTTAATATTATTATAATATTAATTTTATCCCTTATTGACAAAATTTACCTTTTAACTATGGTAAATAAAATATTTACTCGAGTTACTGTTCATAATGTCTAAAAATAAAAGGTACAAATTGGCCCAATTTAGACTGCCTGATTCCACATATCAAATACATTTTTTCCAAATTCAAAACACATAAGTTACATAAATTTCTTTAAAATTAATTCTCGTTTTAAAAACCAAAAAGTGTGTTTTTAAGATGTAAAAAGTACTAAAAGATTGACATGTGTTTATGTCCAATTTCAAATTAAAATTAAATCCAATTACCATAATTGGATTAAATGATAATAATATAATACAATTAAAATTTAAAACTATTTAAAATGATAATATAATAATATAAATATATTATATGAAATGATAATTTGACTTAAAATGTAGTATTTTCACTATTCATTAAAAAATGTTCTTTATCAAAAAAATACAAAACATTTTCCGAAAGTAAATTTTGGTGTCTTGATTCTAAATAAGAAGTTTATTTTGAAAAATAAAACATATGAAATAAAAAAAAACCTGATTAAAAAATGGTTCACCATCAAAAGGTGGTAAATCGACCTTTTAAAGAATATTAGTGTATTTCATGCTTAAAATCAGATTCATTTTTATTTTAAGCCTCTAAAATTTATTGGATAAATGTAAATACATTGGAAAAACATGTGTAATAATAATTTAGTTAGTTGTGTTCATTAAAAGCATTACAAAATCTATGCATTAAGGACTATTTAAATAAACAATAACATTATATTATTTTTTGGTATAACTTAAAGTCATAAAATTTCAAAGAAACTTGTTGTTTCATGTTGAGTATGCTATCGAAAAAGGTTTCCTTTTTAACTTAAAATTAATATCTTATTCATAAATATTAATAAATATAAAAAATTATTATTCTACAAATAACTTGGTCATTACAAATATATACATACATAGTGAAATAAATAATATTTCAATTAAAATTAGAATACATAAAAAAACTATTTATCTTACTTGTGGAATCATTTTATTATCACAATAAGTAAAATTTATAAGCATCACATATACCGTATTATTTTTAACACTATTGGATACCTTAAAATGTAACCCTCACGACTACCTAGTTATCTTACCATCGTAGTTACAATTGGAATTACCATTAAAGTAAAATTACAAAATAAAAATACCCCATCAATTGGAGGGAAATTAAAGAAAAAAATTTCAAAATAAAAAATTATATGGAACCATAACATAATAATTTAAAAACAACACTTGTATTATAAATATCATTCCTTGAGAAAAATCACCTAGTAAATGAATACTTCGCACCTACAAAGGAAAAAAAATTCATTGAAAATAACTATGTAATATTTTAAAGACAAAATTAAATCATTAAGGAATCATGAAATCATCAAAAGGATTCTCATGCTATATATGTTAAAAAATCATTCTTTTTAAATTATATAAAAAGATGCATTTAATATGATTTAAAAAGGAATGTCCCTTAATATAGGTTCGACTTCCTTAAAATCTGTTCAAATTATCTTTATAATGTTTAAAATAGTTTTATTAATTTATTACAGAACTATATTCATATTTATAAAAACTTATATGATTTTTTATAACAACTTTCCACCCTTTTATTATTAATATTTTGTTATTTTTATTGTTTCACGGGTGTTTGTTATGTTGTGTAATGGTAATTTGATTATGGATTTTATTATAAAATAGTAATAATAATCTATAAGAGAGAATATATATATTTAGGTAATTTTAATCAATTATAAGTGAATTTTATCTTTCCATGATTTCGGTAAAAAGGAAATGAAAACTCATCGTCCAGGAGGGAAGTGGATTAACACACCGAGGATAATGATTTCATTTTTAATAATAATAGGAGAAAATAAGATATTTGATTGTGGATATAAAATTGAAAAAAAAACATCAAATTATATATATGATAATGGATTTATCATAATGATTTGTATAGGTGGGTTAGGATGAGGTCGATGTGAGAATTAATTTAAAAGAGAAGGAGGAATTCACCACTTGAATATTTTCCCCTTGAGAACTTCTTTAAGGCACTTTTAATTTGATTTTTGGGAGACTAGAAACACTAGAATGTTGAAAAGGATAATGAGAATTGAATTTTACATAGGATAGTAATTCATTAAGGCTCATTATGATTATAATAAGTTATGTAAGGAGTATCTATTTATAATTAAGATGTGGGGAAATTTAGGAATTACATAAAATATTATAATATAATGAGGATATTATAAGAGAAAAGACTCCCAAAATACATAAAAAAGATAAATGTGATTACCTTTTAGAGAAATTATAATTTCATTTGGCCTTATGGATTTTTTTTAAAAAAATTAATAAAACATTTTATTCATGAAATATCATTTTCATCAAATTTAAAAATATTTATTAATATGAATTTAAGAACATAAAAACGTGTTAATTTAGAAACCATTATTTTGTTATATCCTAAAAATAACATATTCATCTATATAATCATTTTATTAACCTAATAATCTTAAATTAAATTTACATTTTATATTCATAAGAACCTTTATTAGATTTGTTCATTAATAAAAAAATTATTACAAAATAATTGTTAAAGAATATAAGTTAATTATTAATTACATAAAAATTAAAAATAAAATTTCCATAAATAATATAAAATTATTATATTATAAATTTATATTTATGGTTGAATATGTCTTCCTTAAATCCATATATTAAAATATTATTCTAATAAAATTCTATTGTTTGAACAGTTGGAATTTATTTGTAATAAAATTCTATAAGGGTCTTAATCATATCCATGTGGTTCTAAAATTTAATTAATTAATACCTTGAAACAATCGTGGATATATATTCAACTTTTAGGATTTATCCATGATCTTGGGTCATTTAATGGTTCTTATAATTTTAATTAAAATCATTTTATTTTTATGTTTCTGCTTGCATAATCACTAGATCAGAATTATATAAGCATTCATGTTAATTATTTCTTATATAAAAATTAAAAATTAATTAATATCAGAAAATTAATTTAATTAGTTTCAAAATAATCCTTTATATTTGTTTATTGTTCTTACTTAATCCTTTGTATTTCAAGACAACTTATTATATTTTTAACATGAATTTTATTTATTTCCACAGGTGTTTCCCATGTATTTTAATAAGATTCAAGTTATTTAATAATAAAATTAGGAACTATCATAAACAATAATACATAATAATTACTAAAAAGTTCGTGTAAATACTTTTCATCACTCAAATATTATCTATAAGGAACCAAATTTGACTTTTCAAATGTCACACAGGAACTGCATCAGAATTGACAAAGATTTCGATATTTATCATTAAATAAATTATATTATACATATTTTGAATTATTTTGTTGAAAAATTTATATTATAAAAGCATTATTTAATCATTACATACGTTTAATGAATTTTATTTGAAAATATTGACTTAATGATTAGAAAAAAAAATGAATTCTTTAAAAAATTGTATTTTTTACTGATTACCTAAAATATAAGTCTTTTATAATATTATCGAAATTTCGCCATAGGAAAATTTTGATATGGTGATTTCAAAAATGATATTAAATTTATCAAATTAAACATCTTAAACTTGAAAAAAAATCATTTAAATATAACCAATAAAAGAAATTAGTTTAATAAAATTACTTATTTTAGGAATTACTTAATAATCTAATTTTACTATTTAATTCATGAATACTAATGAATGTGAAGATTTTTTTTGGTATCCAAATACATATTTTTTAATTTTATGAAAACACCTTTTAATGATTAGTGTGAACATTTACAAATTTCAAACAAAGAGATAAACCATGTAAACCTAATTTAAAATGAAATTACCAACAAAAATGAAAAATATCACTGCTTTATTATGATTAAAAAATTTAAAATTCTACAACATTGAAAAAAATTAGCCACCACATTGACTTCTTTTATCTGGTAGAGCATAAAAATATCAAAAAATAACCCAAAAGTTCTCTAAAAAACACACCAAAAAAACCTTCGGTAGTGAAAGATGTCATCAACAACCTCAAGTCTCACCTTGATAATGCAGTGCTAACAAACCATCACCATGAACCATAAACCATAACCATATCTTGTGACCCTACTCACCAGAAACCAAAATCCAAACCCCCTCCGTCTTTACCAATGATACAAACTGAACCAAAACAAAGTGGAACTCACAAAAAATCAGAATAACAAAATCAGGGGTTAGAGTAGAAGAATCCAAGAAAAAAATTCTTCCCAGATGTTGTCTACTGCTCGAACGAAAGCTCCCAAAGCTCCTAATGAACCATCACACCAGATTAGTCTAGAAGGGGTGAGGGACCTTAATGATTAGGTAGAGTTGAGTTGAACAAGGACCACCTTCATCGACATTGAAACCATGCCACCATCTCCACTATCACTAAATGCCACACTAAAATGATAACATAGGAACAACCTTCCAAAAACTCCACAAGACCATTCATATCACAAGAAAAAATGAGTATTCCACTACACCATTGACACGATTCAACAGAAGTGAACCAGCATGATGCATATCAAATATTAAATTCAATCCGAGCTTATGAGACACCCAAAAGACTCAAAAAAAATTCTCCAAATTCTCTTCAAGAAGACCATAACACCAGACCAACATGGGGTCATAAATTTGGTAAACATGAAGAAATAGTAGAGGATGAATCCAAAGACACCCATATAATTTCAATACTAGATATATATTGAGATAAATATCAGATAGGGTTTCATAATAATTTAATCCCCTCTCCAGATATTGTAGGCTTTAAAATTTGATCCCAGTTGTATAAGAAATATATTTTAATAATTTCGTTAATAATAATGGTTTTTATATATTTTTTAGTGATCAGAGATAAAATAATTTTACATTTTATTTCATGGATGACAAAATCCTGGTAGTGAACTAACGATTATAAAATAATTTAATTAGTTTGGGAAGATTTGTACATGTTACCCACCTATTTGTTATGGGAAAATAATATTTAGAGTCTATTGGTTATTATAATATTCATAATTGGATGAAAAAATTATTATAGGACATCAATAAATTGATAAGTAAGATCAAACTATCCAATCCATATATCAAATGTAACAAGATAATATTTCTCACCATATACATATATCAATGTGTGGATAGAACATGGTTGTTCCATATAGTATTCATTTTTTATGAGATATATGAGATAAATAATGTGGTATTAGAAAAGATGATAATTAATACTTAAAGATTTTGATCTTCTTTTTCGCATCAGGAGTGAATGGATCACAATTTTGTGCTTTTTGTAAGGCCTTCTGGTTTATTAAGAAATATTTATTTTAGTATAGTAATGTTTTTCTATATTGACATACCATCACATAAAAGGTGGATTAAATAATCAAAAAAAATGTTTTAACAATTTGAAACTAACAATTTGGACTTCTTATGGGAATAATGTTTAATTCATCTAATAATACATTATTCCTGTCATGCGGGTGTTTTGGATTTCATCAAAATGATGATTTTTATTCTAATTACTGTGATGTGAACTTATTAATTTATAATAGTTAATATATCTATACATTTTAATCCAAAATTAAATATTTTATCTTGGGTAATATTATCCAATCCTTTATAAAAATGAATAAATATAAGTTCTTTTGTCTGAGTAGAATAATTATCTTATGAATGAAATCAGTTGGATGTGTCTTCATCTTTCTCAATTGATATTAGTTGACTAAAAGTATTCCATTCTTCTATGTTTGTTATTAAATTGATGAGTTATTGGTTTTTTATTCAATGTGTGATGTTTTATATGATTGTGTTATATAATTTATGATATTATAGAACTTATCGTTTTCAATGGATATACAAAAAGATAATTTTTATTTCCAATTATCATTATGTGATTTTCACACCCTGACATGGAGAAAAAACTCCAAAAATATTTTTTGAATGCGTGTTTTAGTATATCTCTTGATCTCATATAGAGTAATAGTTAAAATTTATATTAAGTGATGCATGATGTAATATATGTTTTATTAGTGCAAATTTTTTGATGATTTTATATTGAAATAGTGTTATTTTTACTATAGTATACATAATATGGCTTCTATATTATTTATGTTACTATAACCCAATCAACTATAATCATGTTGGAGGATTTTTTATGATATAATGGGTTGTAGGTGTCTGATTGTATGAAATAGTACTCAATAACCATATTTTTAGAAAATATGATTATATATATATATATATATATATGTGTGTGTGTGTGTATGTTATTATTCATTGGTTATTTTTTGTGTGTGAATTTTTTAGTTGTTTAAATATAATATCAATTATATAAGTGAATGCAAATATTTATTTTATGGATTTCTTTTACATAAATATGTCAGTCATGTTTATAATTTAATGTTTTTCAAAAAGGATATATCCTTTTCTAATAGAAACCCTGAATTTATTATTTCACACCCCAATATGACCACATGATCATTTATATTCTTATATAATTGATGACTAAAACATGAAGAATGGAGATTCATTTGGGAGATGGTTTCAGGGTATTATATAGTTATAGTTTATGTAAAAGTAGTCACATTTTATGACTGTTATATTGATTTTTATTTTTATGTATGTTATTTGGGATGTGAAATTTAATTTTTTATTTTTATATGAGTTTTATATCATTTTTATATTATATTTGTGTATTAAATCCTTATATGTTTTACCTTCAATTTTATTTTCATGTTAATTTAATGTTTTAATGGTTATGTTATTGATTTGATTTCATTATTTATAGGTAAAATGATTTTTAGAGGGGAAATATTTCTTTTTTTCTAGATACCACAATATAATTTACTCACTAGGACATAGTGGAAGTGGTTTAGGGAAGATCACTTAGAGATATTTTGGGACATGAATGATTAGTACCCAGGAGTGTGGTCAGATATTGGAAAAAGAACATGGTGATTATTCGTTGGGATGAAATACCATGATATTATAAAGAGAAATAATATTTAATTAGTCTTATTTGGGGAATTGAAAAATATCCATGTGACAAATATATTCTCATGTGAGAAACTCATTAAATGTTTTTATCATGAAAACATTGTAGGATTTTTTTAGATTTATTAGAGGGAAAAATAAATACATAAATTTTTTTCATTATTTTATAGGAATTATTTTTTAAAACAATTTAATCGAGTAGAATTTGTAGAATATAAAAATATATAGTTATTTATATTATCTATCATTAGTCCCTAGCATGAAATTTTCAAATTTTACTCATAAAAGTTTATGAAAAGTCTTAATGAGGATAAATAGTTATATATGAGGAGGATGAGTTGGAATATTAGGTACCAAATGATATAATATAGTCGGTAGAGGTTTGGGTACATCAAGGACTCATTTTTATAGGTATAAGTGATAAGGGTATGACTATTTCATGGGTTATATAGTATGGGGAACCTACACACATTTCATTGAGTTTGAGGGAGTATATGGATCCATGATCAATGGATAGATAAAGAATATACTTTGACACAAATCCTTAGTTGATTTCAATATATATATAAATATATATATGGGATATGATCCTAACATTAATCTGGTGGTACATTGATGTGTTTTATACTATTGGGTTATTTTTCAAAGGTATGGGACTTTAATAGTTTCATTGTTCTATAGCCCATATATATTTTGGGTGGTAGAAACATGAAAATGGTTCTCTTGGAGATCATTATATTCATTGACTGGGTGTACCTCTTGGTACTCAACATTTATAGGGTATTGGAGAACTAATTGGTTATGGTTACTTCCATATAGTGGAGGTATTAGAAGATGATTATACAAATTTAATTGATATCATTATATATATAATTAATAGGTTGTAAACACTGCCTTGTTTAGTTGACAATATATAATTAAATTTATTCATTATCCTGAGTCCAAATTATTGGATTTGCCTTTTTGGGATATGTCTTGATACCATAAAAATTTATAATTTTAATATTTTAGAGTTGTATTTTATAATAGGTTTTTAGAGTATGTAACTTAGTTTATTGAAATTATATTATAGTGTATAATCTTACCTTGATATAGATGGAACCACATGATGTAATTTTTATCAAAAAGAAAATACTGTTAGTTATACCTTACATTTCATCAATTATAATAGGATTTACAAACACCATTCCTGGTGGGGAGTGTCTAGATGTTATTATAGAATGAGATTCTCACCTTGAGATTATTTTGAAGAGAATTTATTCCATAACTACCCAAATGGATAGTTTTCAATTTTGTATTAATGTTATATAATCAAAGTTTACTCCAAAAAATATATGGGAGTTCACTATAGTCAGTTTAATAAATATGTGGGATGATATGTATAGCATGAAGCTAATTCTTAGAGTGGCGCTAACTTATTTAGCAATGTATAATGTATTACATGATTATCATTTTTATTTCAGGGTTTATGTAAATAGAATATTTCTGATAAAAATTATTCAACTGAGATTATTCATCTAGGGAAAAATGTTTTTTTAAAGTGTAATAAGAGTATATGAATTATTAGTAATTATCACTAATCAAATAATATTAAGATCAAGTAAAATTGTGTGTGTATATATATATTCTAAACCTATTTGAACATATTAAGATTTCACAAGTTCTCTCTATGATTGATATCAGGTTAAGTTATCCCTTAGTATGGATTTTAGGATAGTATATTCTAAATGTCTGTGTTTTATTATTGGTGTAGACATGGTGAGTTCATGGTTATTCCTTTTTGGATGATGAATGTTGTAGTGGTGTTAAAGATATTTACAAATATATTATTCAATCAAAGTTTCAATATTATTATTTTCATTATCATTTATCATATATTAATTTATACATTTAGTAATGAATATAAAATTGACTACATGTGAGTCATATTGTACAGACTATAGTAAGATTAAATCTTTGGGAATCATTTAATGTGAAAATATATGATTCAAATGGATAAAAGTTTATTTCATTTTACATATGAGGTTGGGGTCTGTATTGGACCAACAAAAGTTGATGTTATAGTAAAATATTAACCCACCAAGAGAATATTGGATTTCAAATGTTTGTTAGGGATATTAAATTATTAAATATGTTTTAGACATGATTTAACCAAGATACCAACATATTTATCCATGATTTCAAAGAAGTGTGAATATTTCATTCCGATAAATCATTGTAAAGTGTGAGAAGAACCAAACCCAAATATATGGTTATAGGGATAAAAACATTCTTATTTAAAATTTATATTTAGGACCAACATTATTGAAAAAAATATAAACAATGGTAATTAAAAATCAATTAATAAATACCTAATCAAGTACATAAGCATGAAATTTTTGTGTTTAGAGTGTCAGAGAAATATTAAAAACACATATTGTATAATAAATGAATACTTTCTCATCAAACATTTAGTTTCCCCAATCTATTAAGAACATATTATTTAATCATATGTCTTAAATATTTCCCATAAAATACTCTAATGATTACTCCCTTCTAAATAAATATTACTTTTTTATCATTCATTAGAACCTATGGAAATGATAATATAACAAGTTTGAGCCTATAAACTATGTAATAGTAAACATATGTTTTATCAATCATAGAAAATAAGTGATAATAAAATGATTATAAGGGTATTAGAACATGATTGTGACTTAAAAAATCATATCCAACATGTCCTCGATAAAAATAAATTGGTCATATCCAAGGTCATTAACAAATAAATCACATTACCATAAGATAAAAAAATAATCAATAATCATTAAAGAGGTATAAGATCATTTCAAAAGAATAAGTCATATATTAATGGAATAAAGATGTTTCATAATCATGGGAATTTAATCACATGTAAATACTGCAACTAAGACATTCATCAGATATTACGTCTTTACAAATCTCCCATGTACCTTCTTCTGCTTGGTCTAAAATCTCATATACACTATTGGTCATGGTATAATCAATTTTATACATCTATCTTCCAATATACCACAAAACGCCTGATATAACCACCAATGTACCATATAAGTACCCGTAAATATAAATAATTACATAATTAATTAGTATAATATAATGGAAATTCACTTCACATAATAATAATCCCTTCATATATATTCCGCACAAAAAAAAGATCATTATTCATTCTTTGTCTATTTATTTAGATCCTAAGAAACAAATTAGATTTATAAAAGTTCTTCCAAAAATTATCATTAGGACTTCTTGATAATGTAAGCTTATGGTACCCTATAATCATAACCCCTTTTATGTATATCAATACATAAAATTATTTGATATATATTAAAAGAATATATCTAAAAAATAATCTAAATATGATTTAAAAAATCATTTTCTATAAATAATTTGTTTAAAATATATTTAATTATCAAAAGAGTGGGATTATTAGTTTTATATAAAAAAGGGATTAATTTATATGATTAATGATAATTAATAATATTAATGATAGTGGGAAAATAAATTTAATACATTTACATTAAAATATCAGGGTTTTACACATCTTTGAGGAAAGCAAAAGAGAGATTTGTACATGAAATTCGTTGAAAAAATAATAATTTGTAATTTTGAAGGATAGTAAAAGGTATTATAAAATAACATTATAAAATATATGGGTTTAGAAATAGGCTTCCATAAAACAATTTTAATGAACTCAGACATAATGAAAATAGATTCCCATTCAAAAAAATAAATTTTGGTAGGATTTTCCTAAAAACATTCTTTAACCCTTTTTCAGAACTAATGAGATTAAAATGGGAAAAATAATGGAAAATACTTGAAATAACCAGAGGATAAAAAAATAAATATTCATTAGGATAGAATGAACATATAATTTCTTGTACTAGAAATTGAAACATAAACAATCTAGATAAAGAGCGAGGTTGTAATATACACCCATACAGCTTTGGTAATCATTGGGTTAAAAACACATTAACATTAAAACATTATATAGATTATTAACTCTCCAATTTTTAATAAAATGTAACAAATAAAATTTATTTAGAATATACTACACATAAAAGAAATAATTTTATGAATATAGATGATATATCAACAAAGGGAAATTGATATGATGAAACCCTTACAATGTTCGTGTATCATGAATATAAATCACATAAAATATAGAAAAAGATATAGATATTTAAATCCCATTAATATATGGAATGTGTGTTAAAAAATCCATATGTTAGTATACTCACCCGAAAAAAGATATAAGGTAGTCAGTATTTCTCTATGAAATTAATGTAAGATAAGAAAGTCGTATGATGATTCACAACATTTGATATAGGAATACATCTATATAAATATTATTTGTTAAAAATTTAAAACCCAAAAATTTAAGTGAAAATATGATATGAACAATCATCGACTATGAATAACATAATATTCGCATAGCATAGTTAATTATGAAGTCATATGATCCAATGAAATGAAATTGATCTAAACATCTCTTAACCTAGGACTTTTTTCTTCATTGAAAAAATTCTCAATTCTAGGATTTTAAATTTATTATGATTATATACCTATTATAGACAAATATTCATACATATAATATTCTATTTAATTCCCCTAAAAGTATTACTACTCACTTAATACTGAATCTTTTTTTAAAATCAATATTTTGGTGTTATGTTTTTTGTTTTCTACAGAAGTTATTATTTGAAGGGTTGTGTTCATGAAACATGGATAGGGTTTCATCTTCTTTATAATGTTCATAAATACATATAGAGTTATATAAATATATTTAAGTGTTTTTATAATATATTTTATGAATATATTTAAACAGTTTTTATGGAATTATTAAAAATATATTTTTTAGTAATTATTGAATTTAACCAAATAATTGTCATTATTGGTAAAAATATATTTCATTTTTAACACTCATGATTTAAAAAAACATAAAAAATTCATCTTTGTTACATTATATTAATTTTACATGAAATTATTTTCTCATTCATGGTACAAAATTATAATAATTTTCTTGTTGGTTGAAAAAACTTCAAAAAAACTACATGACATAAGAAATGAATGAGTAGGAATATGTTATTTTACAATGATAATATAAATTTAAATGAATCATACTTGTTTTATAAATATCATACTTATTAATTTAATATATCCTTATGATGGACTTTGTGGGTTAGTAATGAAATATGAAATGTAACATTAAAGATGGAATAGTCCTCACGTATGAACAAATGAAATTTTAATTTTCCAACGGATATAAATTACGTATATAGTGGTTGCTCCATCAAAATAATAACAATTTTTATGTAAAATATAAAAATTTTATTATATTATTAAGGTTATAATGTAATTTAATGGAAAATAATAAGAAATAAACATGAATGTATTTAATTAAGATGTATACCTCCTCCTTGGATTTCTCTTTTTTTTCTTACACATCAAACCTTATATGATTGGGATTTTTCTAAGACCATGAAATCTAGAATATGTGGAGGGAATTTAAAAATTTATTTGGGAATTGTTTTTTCAATTTAGTTTTTCTGATGTATATGGAGGTGTATGGAGATGTGGTGACTGATTATAAGTGGGTGGATTGATTGTCTTGTAAATAATATCATTTAAATATAATAAATGTATTTATAAGGGAAAGTATATCTAATTTAATTCACTATTAAATACAGGATACGTTTTGGTCAATATCCACTCATAAAATCCAAATTATACAGGTTTTTGTGATATTTTAAACATTTAAACTTAATTTAACCCCTATTTAACCCTTTTATTCCTTATTGTTGTAAATACATTTTACTATAGTAACTATTCATTATAACAAAAAATGAAATGATACTAATTAGAAAATTATAATATAATTATCCAAGATATTCAATATGTTTTATATTATCAAATTTATATAAGTGTGTAAATTTACTATTAAAATAGGTACACATAACACAATAAAAAATAGTTTTTAAAAAAATGATCATTTGGGAATAATAAAATATTTTATACCGAAATCATGTGTAATATTGATTTCAATAAAATTAATTTTATTATTTTCAATCAACAAGAAATTATATTAGTTCCAATCCGAAGCAAAACTGAAATGATCATTTTTAATACTTCATTAAAAGATAATAACAAAGAATTGATTTAATTTTAATAAAAATTTCTCATAAATTTCAGAAATTTGAATCATATTTCATACATTCAAAATTATATTTTTAAAGAATTATATTACATAATAAATATATATTTTTTCTATAAAATGTTTTTTTATATTTTCATCTCATTCCTATACTTTTTAATGCCATAAATGTGTCATTTTAAAAAAAATTATTTTCAACATTAATCAAAAGAACAATTATTTTTTATGAATAGAAAAAATCATATTATGCATATTTTAAAATATTTAATTAAAAATGATTATTATTTATTCAATATATAATTGTAAAATTCATTAAATGTTCATTTAAATGAAAATAAAAAATTTAATTAAAACCCAGTTTATTGGAAAAATCCCATTTTAAACATTATGAGTTGTTCTTCATCTTCAACATCATTTAGTAATGATTGTCAATAATTTTTCTCACATTTTATATTCATAATGTATTGTTATTTGCCAAAATTTTTGCTAAATTACTTTTTTCATGAGTTTAATGTTCAGTATATCACACAATGTTTAACAATAGATTTACTTAAAATAATAAAAACTATGATATATGTGTTTTACATTCTCCTCAGTTATATAAATTTAATCCGTGCAATATATTTATAATGTCTTATAGAAAAATTTTTATGACATTTTAAAATTTCATTCCATGGTGCATAAGAATGCTTTGAAGACTATTATTTTAAAAATAGTCCAAAATAATGAAACCATAAAACTAAGGGAAAAGGGAATAAATATGGAAATTAAAATAAATAAATGTAAGTGGAAAGAAATAGCTATTAATCCAAATGAATTATATTTCAATGGAAATCATTTTTGATGTCTACATTAAAATATAGTAACTTATCATTCATTATATATTACCAAAACCAAAAACTTCCCATTACTAGACTCATACTTGTGAATGATCTTCAAAAGGCATACTATGGTATCTAGGTTATATATTCTATATAGGAATCAATATATTTAACTACATTTTGATTGATTTTGGGGAATTATTTTAAGACTAAGATAATAAATACGAGGAAACATTAATTATTTACAATCCATAATCATAACTATTAACATTGGTGGTTTTTTGAGAAATTTACTATATTATTTTCATCACATATTATAGGAGATAAATAAATGTAGTGAATTTCTCATTCCAAAAGCACTGAAATTTAATTTTTATTGATAATAAGTTCATGAAATGTTATGACATGTTATTATTAATTTCTAAACAAATTTTACAAAACAAAAAAATTGTTCATAATAAAGGACAATGAATAAATCTTCACATGAAAAAATAATCCACTAATCTAAAATTCCATTATAAAAACACCCAATTATCATCATAACTAATCACATGGATAAAAAAATCAAAAACACTTCATAACAATGGAGGCCAAACTTGAAAACCAAAAACATCAAATATATTTTATTAGATATTCTTTAAAACAATACTTCTGATTTTACCCCAAAGAAATAAATAACCCTTAAAGACACATATGGAAAATGTGAATGACCTGAGAATAATTGTTTTGAAAATATAATAATAATTTCGTAGAATAATAAGAATGGCCACCAAAAACTCATATATGATTCCAAAAATTAACTTAATATCCAATCCTTAAAAATTATCAACTACTTAGTTAAAAAATTAAACACTAGAAAATAATTTCTGATAAAACTTAATTACAAAAATATTCCCAAAAATTTATTTAACTTCATCAAAATATATATTTAATCACCTAATCATCAAATAAAATTTCAATCCCACGATTATCATTATTATAAAACATTTGTTCTCAAAATATATTAAACCTTTCTATAAATTATCCATAACTAATTCAATATTAAAGAACATAATAACCCCAAATGTTATTTGAATATTTAAACTTATATCTCTAATATCATTCTTTTTTAATATATTTTACATTAAATCACATGTTAAACCTTACTGTCATATGTATATCAAAAAAAAAATTAAAACAATTATAAAAATATCATTAATATCTATCATATAAAATCACTTAAAACGTCAATTGGTACCTAAAAATTTAAAATTATAACCTAACATAAAATTATTAACCCTTAATGGAATCCAAAACACTAAAGAACTCTCATTTTATTACATACTAACCTCTAAAGTCATCTAAAACCGAATCCAATACAAACTGAGGCCCCTAGGACTAATATAATTGTATATATTACAAAAAACATTCTTCTTTACATATTGGATTTGATACTAAATTATGCTACCCAAAAATAAATATCCATAATTAAAATTTCAATATAAAATAAAAATCTACTTAAATACCCAAAATTATTTATGGTTAGAATATTGAACGACTAGGAAAAAAATTACATAATAGTACTAATGTCTTTATCGTCAAATGGGAATCTTCATATTATCCCATGAAATTAATATTTCATAATTACTCTCCAATAACTACCCAAAAATTAAATACACATTATACCCTCAAGTAAATATTGTACATTATATCATTATTCATAACATAAGTAAATATAAACATTATTAGTGCACGCTAAAATATCAAGTAAGTGTAAACATATGCATTGAACATCAAAGATAAAATGTAAGAAAATAATGATTATATGGGAATAAAAACAAGATCATAACATATTAAAATATAAAAATCATGTCATATACCCTAAATCATGAGTCACAGAATAATAATTTTTCATAAAAAAAGTGTTATAAGAGTGTGAAATCCTTTATAATCAATCATGAGACACAAGAGCATATTAATGGAATAAGAAATATTTATGTGTAATTAAAGTTTTGAACAGAAATAAACATAGAATCATATTTCCAATATACCATAATGATATTAATTAAATAATAGTCTTTGGACAATCAACAATATTCTTGTGTATGCTAGGGTTAAACACCCGTATACACTTTTGAGCTTAATATAAATGAAAATATCCCTCCTAGTTCCATGATATATTAAAAATTAATTGGACAGATATAATAGAACCAAACATGAAATTGTAATAAATCATTTATATATATAACCCAAGAAAATAGGAGCATTCATTATTCTATCACTATTTAGTTAACCTATGAGAATGAAACAGGTATCAAGAAATATCTATAAAACATCGTTAGCATAAGCCTCCTAGATTGGTAGAGTGATTTTAATAAAAATTCCATATACCTAGTAAAGAATATCAATCTATAATTTATATTTACATGGATGAAAAATAATTTTATAAAATCCATAGAAATAATATTTTAATAAAAAAAAGAAAAAATCATTTTTTTGGAAATATTAAAAAAATAAAAATAAATCTTATGATTGGGAATATGATTTCATTATAAGAACACGAGAACTTATATAGTAAAATTTATATTGAGAAATAGTTTAGATAATTAGAAAATAATGATGTTATATAAATGATAAAAATATATTCGTTTTAATTTTTTCTTAAGTACGACTAAAAGTTAGTCATACAGAAAACATTTTAGAAAATTACATTTAATAATTTCTGAATAAAGAAAAATTTAGTAGAAATGTCATTTAACAAACATTTATTTACAGATAACAAGATCTATAAAATTATTTTAAATAACATGGACATGGAGGAAAATGATTCCATCCCCAAAAGATAAAATATGGCCAGATTTTCTGAAAAAACATTATTTGTCATTTTTTTATTACTATAAAGGGGAAAATGGAATTAATACTTGAAAATGAATAAATAATAATAGTATAATAAAATATATAGGGATTAGGAGATATGTTTTATATAATTTCCATTAATATATATTTAAACATAAACATTTTGAAAAATGAGATTTGTAACATAAACTCTTACTACTTTGGTAACCTATTGGTTAAAACCCTTTAAAAGAGACAACATAATATGAATTTGTATATATATAAAAATTAAATTAAATTTTTTATAAAATAAATTAATGGCTTTTATATAAACATCAAAATATAATAAAGGTTCTTAATATTGAACATATCTCAATGAATGGAAATATTATATAAGGAAACCATTATAATCATGGTATCCCTTAAATTTAAATCCTATAAAATGTTGAACATGAGATGGTTTAAAAAATAACATGAATTAAAAAAATTAAAAAAATATCAATATGGAAGTATATAAAACACTCATAATAACTTTTTAGTTAACATGTCATATTTCTCAATAAAATAAATTGATACGAGATAAAAATACAAATATTCATAACATTGGAAATATGAATCCCAAAATGAAATGATTTTTGGAATAAATATAAATCCATATAAAACATGATTAAATATAACATATACTATTATATGTTATAAAACACATAATATATTCATAACATAATTATTTAATAATTGATTGAACACAATAAAATGAAATCGAATTAAAAAACGCCTAACCTATTACCTGAGCATATTCAAAAGCATTTTTACCTCATATGTAATAAATTTTGACATAATATACATATATACTAGTACCATAATCATAATTATATTACTATATATCATTCACTGATAATATATTTTTACACAGCTAATAGATAAATAATTGTTAAATTTAATAATCATATGTTAACTATTCAATTTTCTATGAATGTCCTCATTCAATAGTTGGTTCCTTGCACAATGGTCATGGTTTTATTATCTTAAAAATTTTCATGAATATGTAAATACTTATTTGGAATTGTTCTTTAGTTTTTAATCTATTTATTTCACATAAATTAAAAACTATGAAGGAAAACATAAATATTTCCTTTTAAAGTGATAATTGAATATAATAAAACAATTTATTTTATAAAAAAATTTATTTTGATTGTTACAAATAGAGAATTGGGAAATAATTATAAATCAAAATTTTTTATGTAATATAACTTGTGAACAAAAATCCAAATTTTTTCATGACATAAAATTTATAATATTGTTCATTTATTTAGTAAAACCAAACAAAAAAAGAACATTTTTCATGCCATAAGCTGACCAAGATAACCCACTAAACCTATACCTGGATAAATTATAAAAAAACTAAAGGTATTCACTGATCTCCAAAATCATACTATTGGAACCTAGGAATCATGAATAAATAATATGGGATGATTTCCTCAAAAGGTATAACTTAATAAGAAAAATTCAACCGAATGAATCCCTAAAAAATTGGTATTCCAAAACAGTCATCAAGAGAAAAATGCCCAGAAGATAGAAAATTATGTAATCCAATGTCTATATCAACATAATTAATCCTCATAAATATTTGATAACATTATCAATTTATTGAAGAGAACTGTAAAGGTTCCACTATCAAGAAAACCAACCACCTCCAAGTAGTGATTTCCATTTTTCATAGACCTATAATAAGAAACTCTGTATACTCTCAATGACATATGAGGTGTTTGAGGAAAAATACACTAATAGTATTTTACATGAATACTTAATATGTATTCCATATCAAATAAACCAAATATGATCTATTTTTATATAATGATGGCATAGTAATCTTACATAATTCATAATAAAATATCATTTTAAAAAAATTTCAATGGAATATAGACAACATTCATGAATATGAATTTATATCAAATATGAATGAATAAAATATTTCATAAAATGTGGTATATATAAATCAGTTTTCAAAAAATCCTATAATATCACCACAATTATAAGGTTTTGGGTTGGTCAAATCATTTATTAGGATCCTCAAACATCTTGGTTAAATATGGATCCATGTGTGCACGAAGATCCCAAAATCATAGCCCAAGGGTGAATGGGATAACACACCAATAGATGAATTGCACACCATCAATAGATTTTCATTCACATATCCTTCTAGACCTCTAACAGTATATAGAACTCATAAATTCCTAGCATGATTGACATGATTATCCATTTAACTACCATGGATTCTTTGTGTTTCATGTAAATCAAAAAAAATGGGCAAAATCATTCATCTTGAATTAGTTTTATCAATCCTCATTCTGGTGTAGACATTTAAAGTTTGAAAATTACATTTCACTTCAAAAAAACATCAAATGATTTTAAAAAAAATCATTACACTCAATATAATTCATTTCATTTAAAATCTATAAACAATTTAGGCCGTCATTTCTTATGAATCCTCATCAATGTTCTTAATCAAATAAATCTTCCATTTTAAATTTAGTTCAAAAAAACAAAACATTTTTACAGAAAATATAATGATATATATTAAACACAAACCATTACTTTTAGAAATAATTTATCATGAATCTAAAATTGAAATATAAAAATTAATTATAAAATAATTATAAAATAATTAGAAATTAATTTCAAATAAAAATTAATTAAAGGTTTTAGTTATTAGAAACTGTATTATGAAACCACATACATTAATTTGTAGGATCAACAATACACCAACATGGAATCAAAAAATAGAGAGAAAAAGGCTAGGGAAAGGCTAGAAACAATTGAGATGTGTCCTAAAAATGAAAAAAATAATATTGATATATCAATGATACATGGATCCATATCCCTCAAAGAAGTTTAATGTGGGGGTGGGTGAATTTCTTTTTTAGTTTGATATTACACTTCTCATAAGTGATTCTACAATTAAAATGAATCATTAATATGTGTTGTTTCTATAGTATAAGTGAAACAACAACATCCATGGAACCTCTAATATTGAATGACTCAAATTAAGTTCATTGAATGAGATTGAATACTTAAAAGTTTGATTTTGGGTGGAAGAATTTTTGATTGTTCTCAATCTTTTCACACCTAGATCGACATCCCTAGCTAGCCGCCAACTCAAACCAACTAGTAAGTGCTTTGTATAGGAATAAAACTTCTTCCAGATGTTCAGTGGGTTGGACCATGGTCTCCTACGAGCTGGATCATAGGATTCATGTTGGAAGCTACAAATTTTAGCATTCCACTATCTAGCTAGTGGCTTTCACTTAAAGGATTGTGGAATTTCCTTAGGAAGGCCATATTTTCATCCTACTTTTGAATGACCAATTGACCTAACCAGCACATTGGTGGACCTCATATAGCCATTTTGGATATATTCTCCTATCCACTCTCATGAAAGACTCCTTGGAACCCCCAGCCACTCAAGAATGGATGAACACAACTTCCCACAACTAATAAAAAGGACTATAAATGAATGAAAAAATAAGAAAAAAATAGAAATCTAGAGGAAAAATAAAATAATTAAGGATCATACAATAAATAGTGTGTCAGAATGTATTATCCCCACCATAAAGCATTATTCCCCTAGAAATAAATTTAATAATAATTTATTGAAAACATATTAGGCCAATTATATCTCATAAAAACATCATGATCTTATGTATAATGAGTGTTAAATTCATAGTATCATTTCATTTAAACCAATAGTATGATATTTCTATAGAGAAACTTCATATGTGAATATGCAATTAAAACCGTTTTTTGAAAATTTTCTTTTCAAGGTCTTCCTAAAATTCCTACCAGTTCATAATATAATATGGAATTTGAATACACTTAATGATATTCGATATGTGAAAAATATCCTGGATCTATGTTATCTTTGTTGAACTGTGAAATTTTATTCCACCTTTCTAATCTACACAATTACATCAAATGGTGAATCATATAATGGTCCCAATATCCCCTATTTTCATAGCCTCTAATGACCCAATAGTTTCAAGACTATAAAGAAATCGGGTCACCAATCAAGAACACTAAAGGCGACTGATGATGATCCATATAATATTTACACTAGCTCTACAATATTACTATGCTATGTTAAATAATTTGGATTTTTTATCATCTCAATGGTATAAACCGTGTCCCACAAGTTATGCTTCATCAATCAGTTACTAATAGAGATGATAGTGAAATGGAAGGATATACAAGGCCTTGAAAGTTTCTATAATAATAAAAAACTAGTAGCCATTATTATAGAAAAATCAACAATCCTCAAAAGCGAAATCCCAAGATCTATTAAATTAATCGATGTAAGCATGAAGCATGTTGTATATAATTTATAAATCCCATTTTGTATAATCATATTTCTAAGGATGGTATGATGTGTTCATCATTATCTGGGTTCTCACCACCTCTTTGAGGCCTCTCTAAAAATATGATGTGATATAGGGATCCTTTTTTTTGAAACAATGGTAAATTAAACACAATTTATTATGAAAATATCATACACAAACACATTTCCTAACTCATAAAATTTTATATTATCATGAATGGGGGTAATTTTAGACAATTTGATAAATCAAAAAAACAATACCAAAATCAAATTCCTTCCATGAATAGTTTGTGGGAATCAAAAATAAAGTCCATGAATATCTCATCTCACTTCTATTTTATAAGAGAAAGTTGTTGAAAGATATGTGATGGATTATGATACTTTGCATTGATCTATTAAAAATTACAATAATGTAAAAATTTTTGTAATGTCTCATTTTAGATATAGACACTAGAATCAAAACCATAATTGATCAAACATACTCTTTATGTTTAGATGAACCACCCATCATGAATGATGACATTATCCCCTGATAGCCTTACTTGTAGTTGGTATAATGTCATTAGATCACCCAATGTAAGGGATACCTTATTATGATAGATAAAATTCACCTATGGTCTCCCCACTATATAAGGATTACCCAATGAAATATTAATCAAAATAGAGATACTATTAATATAGGATGATCTCAATAAGAGAGGAAATCAACTAAAAAACATCAGTCTTATCTTCTGAGACTCCTAAATGCCTATGAGTAATGAGAGGCATGTGGGTCCACTCTTTTGATGATTATTTCATATCATCAGATGGTACTCATCTACATATATCATCACTAACAACATCCCCATTTCTTAGGGTTTATTAAATGTAAATTTCTAAATACAACAAGTACACCACCCATAGCCTCTAATGGAGATTCAAATATTTTATCAAGAGGATATGACACAATATTTTTTTATATGAGTAAATGAAATACCTTTAACTTAAATGTAATTTCTACTAACTATAATGATTTTTCATCACATCTGTGAGTTTAAAATCATGTGTGGGTGGTATATCTAATAAGTTTAATGTTGATGAAAACTATAAACCACCACTTGATCACCTTGTGTAAGAACATTACACAATCATGAACCTAATATAACAAAAAATTCCACATATGCCTACCAACCTATAAAAGAGTAAAAAGAAGAGATAAGAACAAACAGAACATAAAATCATCAATGTAATCTATAAATTTGAAATACCATACAAAAATCAGTCTTTTTTGAGTGAGAGTATACAATGGAAAATCCAACATATGGAAATAAATTATGAACTAGATGTAATACCCAGTTAAACCGGAATTTTTTTTAACTCAATGATATTCCATAGTTCTTCAAATGATAATATATATTTTACCTTTTTATGATCAACTATGAAAAAATTGTCAATTAAATATTCTGTACAAATGTAACTTGTAACGCCCCGACCGCAGTTACCCAGAGTCGGTGCATTATTACATAACATTGGCATGATCACAAGAAAGATCAAGTCTAGAAAGACCAATTCGTTTAGTAGCCTTGGAAACACTAGAAACATTAATAAAGTTTAAATTATATCATAAAATGAAAACTACAAAAATATAGTCTCTATAGTCCACACTCTTATCCCATCGTACTATCCCTGTAGGTCATTCATAAATTACTTCTTCACATCCTCGGAAAAATTAAACATAGAAAAGGGGTGAGGTCAAATGCCCAATAAGGATAACAATATAGAGGAAAATTTAATAAATAAGAATAAACATTTAAGGTAATGTATAACTAAAATAAAAGCCTTTTAAACTTGAACTTCAACATAGTATGGAAAAAATAAAATGAAATAATGCCATTTACTTATTCACATGGATATTATACTAATCGAATAATCACATGCAATATCAATGACCACTTTCATAATGATGGAATGCATAATGCCAGAATATCATAACCTCATAGCCAAGGCCTCGTGCCAAGACTACAAATAAGACTTTTCCAAGGCCTTGTTCCAAGACACTAGTTTTTCTCATGAGACCTACCGATGCATCGAGGATCTATAGCGGGCTCCACCCGTCACATATTAAGTCCAATGCATTTCCATATGAAAAGGTTTAAACATAACATAAACATTCGTATTAAAACTAGCATACGAAATGTCAATACTTTCTCCAGAAACCATGAATGGTATAAAAATAAAACATCCACAGTCAAACATATCACAAAACCATCAATAATATATGGAGGTTTTGTATCATAATAAATCAACTCCAAATAATCTTAAAATCCATCAATGAATGTTGACATAGATGAAATAAGAACTCCTTTTATAGAAATATCTCTTTATATTTTGAAATAATTTAAGAGTCACATAATTATAAAATAAAACATTTACTTTGAAATTTTTTTATAAGCTTGTAAGTAAATCTTCGAAGATTTTGTAACGGCAGAAAATAGCCACACCCGCCGTATAAGTTAAAAAAACATTCTTACCTTAATTCTGTCGAAAAGGTCAAAAAGCACCTTGTTTGGAAAATGATGGAATGATTCCTTTATAAACCTCTAATAAAAATTACAAAAAGTGTATAAATGACTTTAACCCATATTATTTTGAATAGTAAAAATATTTTGAAATACATTTTTAGGAAACATGGATGTGGATGATAAGGAAATCCCAGTAGATTATTACGTATAAACAACCTCGGATAATGAAGAGATTGTGAAATAAACCCTTACCTTGTACTTTTCCTTGGTTGAGGGTAGGATAACCTCCTGTATAATGGTGAAATAATTGTTATTAAATTATAAAAGAATCATATACTTTAATATGATATCATATATGATCTTTTAATAAGGCTTTGTTAATAATATTTTAGAATTATCGTTGTTTTGGGTGTTAACTTACTCATTTTATTTTATATGTTTTGATATATAATCCATGTTTGTTTTGGATAGGTTGTATCTTATTAATATCCAGAATGATATAATGTCCTTAAAAGTTATTTTTAAATCATCAAATGATAATTATACTTGAATGGATACGATGGAGAATGAATATCATCGCGTTCGTGAAGACGGTAGTCCGTACGTACGCACGAGCGACAATATCATTCTGTTGATATTAAAATAATATTTGATTGGATGGTATATCATAAATACATAATCATTATCATGTTATATTTATTATTTACATTAATTACACATCATTATTATACCCATCTAAATAATAATGTTTTGAATAACAATTACACCACGACGTGGAGACGGTAAGCCGTACGTATGCACGTATGGTGACATGTCATTAAAAGGATGGATAGAATAATGAAATATGGTTGTAACATGTTTATAATAACATAAATTTATATATAATATACTGGAGTTATTATTTTATAATGGTAATAACAAATAAAGAATAAGTGGAAGATGAAAGGAACGTGAAAAAGGGTGGTGAAAACATTACCTCTTCTTCGGGTTCTTCATTTTGATTTGATCAAAAGGGCTCCTTAGGTTGGATTTATGATCCAAATAAGGCCTCTAGGTTGTAGTGAGGGAAGTTTAGAGAGTATTTGGCCTGGGTTTGGCTGATCTAAAAGGCTTTAAATGTGTGAATAATTGGTTAGAAGTGGTGTCCTTTTATAAGGGGGAGGAGGGGCACCTTTGGAAAAGCTAAAAATATTATTTTATAATAAATTCATATTCGGTTTATAATGTATTCAAATTGGATTATTTATAGTTTAAGGTGGGGATGGGTCGAAAACCACACAACCAATAGAATTTATACAGGTTTGGGTCGTTATATTAACCTTGTCTTTTAGATTTAACTCTTAGTTAATTAGTTTGACACTTACCATGTCACTTTGTATTTTTATATTATATAGTTAATAAACTTACTATATATATCCAAGAGACCCCCAAGTGGTCCATTAATGATACACATATCATTATATAAGTCTCTTGGAAGAACCATAGATTTTTATGAATTTAATATCAATTAATAATATAATATTTGTTTTAAAAACTGTTTTTTGTCAATTTTTACACTATTCAATAATTGATTTTTGTAAATATCACAATAGAGGTATTACTTCGAAGAAAGTTAAGTAAATCAATCCTAACATGTCATATTCACCTAGAAAATTACTGTAATTCATAAAAAGTCTCAAATTATATTAATTTCGGTGTTTATAATATCAATTATTTTAATTTTTCACTATTATGGTAATTACTGCATCATCATTGGGTCATAAATAAATTAAATTATTTAATGCCTAAAGATTATAAATAAAATAATATTATTTAGGAAATCTTTTTAGATTTCAAATTAATATTTACAATCGAATTTATCTTATGTATAACTATATATTAAAAATGATTTAGTAAATAAACATAGATTTTAACTCTTTTAACTCTTATTTGAATTAAATAATAATAAATGTCTTAATCTAATCCAAGTGGACCTAAATGATAATATTTTATTCCTAAGGTTTTTTATGGTCGAGATACACTTTTCTAATAGAATTAGGACACGTTTTAGGGTAATATTAATATCATTTTTACCCTTAATTTCCCTATTTACATTTAACCGTAGTAAATAAAAGTAAAAAGATACTATTCACCAAAAATTATTTTCATGTCATTGAACCACATTGTACTTCTTGATATTAACCGTGTCTCTTGGATTTTCGAAAATACACTCACAGAAGCGGTAAAATTATGTTTTATGAAAAATTCAGTTTTTTAACTACCACTTAGTGGTTTCACTATTCATCAAAAATGAAGTTTTTCAGAAAAAAACCAAAAATTCACCCTAGGATAATTTCGATATTCCGAATCCAAAAATGAATTCAATTTTAAAAAATAAAATTTATAAATTTCATAAAGTGGGTATTACTATTCATAACGGCTAGTTTGATTGGTTGTGGTGTGTTAGAACTCAATGTTGCGTACAACACACGCTATTGCATTATTCAAAGAGATGCATACCATAGAAGCTTGGGGTGTTAAATTCTCCCGTCCTTCAAATAATTTTGTCCTCGAAATTTTCATAATACTACCGCATGAAAAGTCTCGGGTGGTTCTTCATCATATGTTCCTTGGGTTCCCACATTACCTCTGCCATCTTATGGTTTCTCCACAAGACTTTTACTAGACGAGTCATCCTGTTTCTCAGTACTTGTTCTCTCGTATCAAGAATCTTGACGGGCTCTTCACAATAAGACAGATCAGGATCTAGTTCTAATTCCTCATAGGTGAGTACATGCATTGGGTCAGGCATGTATTTCCTCAATAGTGATACATGGAACACATCGTGAACTTTGGAGAGATTTGGTAGCATTTCCAAATGGTAAGCTATAGCCCCAATTCGTTCTAGAATTTTGAAATGTCCGATGTACCTAGGACTCAATTTACCTTTCTTACCAAAACGTATGACTCCCTTCCATGGAGATACCAAGATATCATCAATAAATACCACTATAAAGTCATCAAGATATTCCTTGAAAACTCTTTTCATTAGATCCATAAAAACAAAGGGTGCATTAGTCAATCTAAAAGGCATTATTGTAAACTCGTAATGCTCGTACCTTGTTCGAAAGGCTATCTTCGGAATGTCTTCCTTCTTCACAAACAACTAATGGTATTCAGATCGAAGGTCAATCTTTGAAAAGTATTAAGCTCCATGCAGTTGGTCAAATAAATCATCAATGTGAGGTAGGGGATAATTGTTCTTTATTGTTATAGCATTGATCTCCCTATAGTCGATACATAACCTCATAGATATATCTTTCATTTTAACAAAAAGAACAGGGGATCACCATGGAGAAACACCAGGGAGAATAAATCCTTTATTACTCAATTCCTCTAGTTGTTTCTTTAGTTCAACTAATTCTATAGTGGCCATTCTATAAGGGGTCTTCGATATAGGCCTTGATCCATAAATAAAATCAATGGAAAACTCAACTTCTCGTTCTGGAGGATGTCCAGGTAAATCTTCCGGAAACACATCTACATATTCTTTCACAATAGGTACATCCTCTATTGGAACATTACTTTTCTCACCCACAGTCATTTCATTCTCTTCCTCCCTAATAATAGAATTTAGTTGAGCTACTAGGGGTGGATCTTGATAAGAATTAGGTGGTGACGATTATTCTCTAAAGATAAGGTGTTCCTTATCATCATCATCAAAAATCATAACCTCCTTCTTATTACAATAAATCTTCACATCATGGTCCAAAAGTCAGTCCATACCGAGGATTATATCAAACTCAATCATACGTATGACGATGAAATCAACAGATAAAGAACATTATGTGCTCTAATGGGGATTGATTCACAAAACTTGCTTGCAATGATACTTCCCTTAAGAGTTTTAACTGAAAACTCCCCTGTTAAATAAAATTGAAAATATCTAATTTTCTTAGAAAACTGGGAATATATGAAAAAATGCGATGATCCAGAATAAAATAATGCATTTTTTTAACTTGAGGAAACCATTAAATTACCTGCCACCACGTATTTCGGAGCTTCTACCTTAGCAGTAGTGATAGAATAAGCTTGGCCTTGGTCCCTCGAAGAGTAGTTTTTATGTTTCCTAAATTGGGAATAATAAAGTCTTCATACACCCAAAGAAATAGTTTGGTTGTGGGAAACACTATACCACTAAGATTTCACCCAATTATTTGATATGTAATCCACATGAAACAACCCAAATATGATCTGTTTAAAAACACACGGAATGATATTATTTCCCATTTTATAATGAAATAATAATTTAAATGAAAAATAAAAAAAATTTTGAGTATGAAATCATATCAAATAAGTATGAGAAATTAATTTTATATACATTTTCACGTATAAATAAGTTTTATACAATTTTTTTTATTTTTTAGATACAATGCCTTGGGTTAATTCGATAAAGGACTAACCACCCTCACACATCTCCGTGAAATTGAACTCCATATATGTACATATCCATATATCTTATTCCCATGGTACTAGGAGGACACTATAATGAATGAATACCCCACCCCAATAAAATCTTTTTTTGTTCTCATCATCAAATCCATCAATAGGTTGATGAAATGCAATCCTAACATTCTTTTCAAGGGAAATCCATCTAATTACCGATGATCCATTATGATTATTGTTAATCAAACAAACAGATAATCTTTTATCTCAAATAAATTTCTTCAAAAAACACTCAATTGAACCAATTTTATATTTCAAAAAAACTAATTCATTTAAAAAACCAATGTAAAAGAGTTTTCCCCAAATGTCATTCTTTTCAATAGAATTTTTTATTTGAAATCTATAAATCATTTCATTCCATATTTACTCAAGATTCGTCATCAATGTATTTCATCAAATAATTTATTCATTTCAGAAACACTTTATATAAATCATCAAATCATAATTAAATAGGTTCAACAAATACCATACGCTTTAGAAAAAACTTATTTGGATTTTAAATCCACGTATTTGAAATCAATTTAAAATAAATTTCACAATAAACCATCCTAAATGGTTTCATTTGTAAGGAATTTCCTTTAAAAACTACCTACATAAATTATCAACATAAATAAATCACCCTACATGGGATCTAAAATCAAATAAATACATGTTAGAACTGAGATATAAACAATCAAGAGGTGATCTTAGAAATGAAAAAAATGAATCATGATCTGGATGCATCATTTAAATAAGGTTCAATATCCCAAAATGAATATGAAATAAGGGGAAAAGACAATTGAAATTAAAATGGAGATTAATCTAAATTTTAATATATTAAATTCTTTATATGGAACTTCAATCTAGGAAATTTCAATGTTGGAACGGACAAATCACCTCAAGGGAGTTTCCAATGTGGAATGGGTAAAAATCAGTATTTTGGAGGGAATTAATGAAATAAATAGGTGTTTTTTGGAGGATGAATTATGATACATCCAAAAACATTATTATATAGAACATTTTCATCAGATATTCACTAGATCCCATAGGCTAATCACTGGTACCTTTTAAAATGCAAGTGCATTTTTAAGTTCCACAGTCAAACTGGTGGGATGCTACGAGTTTTCCAATTAGATTTCTATAAGATCCCAGTCATTATAGAATTACACTAGTAGGCCAGTGTATCTCACATGTTGGATAGTATAATTCTAATATAATTCAATTCAATCGACCTTTCACTAAATATTCGGTGGCCCTGAGAAGCTAGAAAGTGGACCTCCTATATCTATTTTGGATATATTTCCCCTTCCACTATCATACTGAACACAAAAACACCTCTTTTACTTTCAAGAATGGAACATAAATAGCACCCAAAAACTAAAAAAATATTCCAAAAAAAATAAAAAACCAAAAAAATGAATAACGAAAATAAAAATTAAAATAGGGTTCATAACTAGAAGAAGGAATTGGGATGTCAAATTATAATTGTTCAATGAGTTATAACACATTATTTTAAAATTATGTTATCATTTTTATAGAATCTAGATAATGTTAAAAATATCATATTTATTCACAAAATCTATGATTTTGACCATCCATATTATATAATAATGAAAATAATGTGTGCCATTCATAGAGGTAGTAGTCTGCATTTACAGAGATTGATGTTATCATTTTCAGATGTGTGTAAATATGGTATAACGTATATATTCATTAAGCATATTAACATGATAGAACCATACTGATATTGATGTCACTATATTAGGATAGATATAATTAAATTAAAGGATATAATAGAATAAATAAATATTAAAAAATCCGGTCAAGATTTATTTCTAAAACATTGAAATTTTCATTTATCAAACAACATTATCATTCTAGAATTTATGTTTTGGTGAGAATGTTACCACTATGACATAAAAATGGATTTTGGGAAGCAATTTGGCCACATCTGGGAAGAGATAGGGTTCTCAATGTGTGCGTTAGAGTGAGGATATGAGGTTCCTTTTTACATGGGATGCGAATTGAACCATTTTAAATATTGATAATTTTTTAAATATAATAATTGTATTTTTCATCGATAATGAATAAAATTTAGTGAATTTTTTTCCATTTAAACAATCCACTTTGAATAAAAAATAACATGGCCATTTTACATAATTTAAATATTCTGATACAAAAAATAGAATATAATTTAAAATATTCAATTTTATGATGTGGTAAATATCTATTTTAAAATCATTATGTGTAATTTAATGAAACAAATTAGTTTTCATAAAAATTATCTTTTATTTATAAAAACTATTTTATGAAAACATTTTTTATAATGATTATTCTAATTGAATTAATTGGATACATTTTAGAAAAACAATATGTATTTTAATTTTATATAAAACAAAAACTAAAATAAACCTTTGAATACTTAATTAAAAGAGAATAACCAAATTTTTTTGATGAAAATACTGTTTAAATTATTATGATTTCAAACATATATTTATATGATTAAAATTATACATTTAATAGAATTATGAAATTTCTAATATATATATTTGGGCTATATAATGGCTTCATAATTATTTGTGTTATAATATCATCATAATACCATAAAAGTGGCAGAATTTTTAAAATTAGTATTTTGGTATTCACCCAAAAAAATAAATAATTTCAAAAAAAATCTCAATGATTCACCATAGGTCTGTTTAAAAATTTTGAATTAAAAAATAGAGCTCATTTTATCAACATGAAATTCTAAAATTTATCAAAACAAATTTATAATGGAAATTAAAATTTCAACGAATGACTTCTTTTATTGAAAATTGAACCCTTTAAACATTATTTATTCATAAAAAAACTTCTAACCATATACTAAATAGTTTATATATATTTTTTGTAATGTTTTGTATTCATAATGTAATTTTTTTTATCTTCGATTCTAACAATTTATTCCTTACATTAGTTTGATTTTTCTATATCATACTCTATTCAATAATGATATATAATTTAATTAATATGTACTAAAATATTGACGTGTGACAAATTAGGACTTAAGATCATAAAATGGATGAAAGAATGAAGACAAATTCATATATTTTCCAAAGATATAATATAAGGAGTACCATGATACATCCAATTTATAGATTGGATTATTGTAAATTCATAATATAGTATTCATTACATATTGATGAAGTATTATGAGGAACCATGATCAAAAATACATTCCCAGAAACATAGATTTAGTATATATATTGTTATTGGATTAATGGTATTATTACTTAATAAAGCATTTATTATGGATTTGGATACACTTTTTTATGATATAATATTTTATGAATATATATCCAATAATAAAATTAATACCGTTTAATTTATACAACGAAAACAGAAGTATCATGTTTGGGTTTTTGGTATGATGGATAATTATTCAATAGAAAAATAGAAAAATTCATGTTCTTATATGTTTGATATATCATGTTATTATTATATTGTGTTAGTGTAATTATATCTCATTAGATTTTGTGACATGGAATAACAATATAAATGGAGGTAATAATAATGTGTCATTAACGATCTATTCATAACATCTACTCTATTATTATTTAATATAGTAAATTTTTTATGGATATCTTTCAGAGATTATATATATTTTATGAGGTAATGAATAATGGTGATCCATTTATTCTCATTTCAGATTGATATTCTTGTTTTAATTTGAGGTTACGGTATGGGATATGGTAGAATTTCAATACAAAAGTATCCTTTACTATTACATATTATCCTTTTAAATATTTCTAAATAATTATTTTGATTATGAATTTTGAGGATATATTGTTGGTATATGTTTTAGATTTTATTAATAAATGAGTTAAAGTTGGTGGCCTGGAACCAACCACTTTGTCCTTTAGTCATTAATAAATACCTTATCACATCTTGATTTTTCTTCTCCATAACAATGCATGTGATAATTTCCTAAGGACAACTGTTTCATTAAAGGGTCATAGCGGATCCCTACTATGATGAGAACCCAGAAGTGCCATAACACTATTCTTAAATATATGTTCTATGGCCGGATGATGTTTTTTTAGGGACACAAATAATAAAGTCCATTTTGGGTGAGGAATCGTAAAATTTTTGGTACCTTCTCATGGTGTGCTCCCTTGGTAATATCCCGGAGGATATTATGAGAATGAGACCTGCCAGTAGGAAATCCACATTTCATAGTTTCATTGGATGTTCCTATCTGAGGACATGTGTATTGGCCCTTATACTTTAGGATTATTATTAATGGGTATTATAACTCATGAAATTAGGTGTATTGTTGAAAAATGTGACGACACACTGTTCGTAGTGAGGTAGGATACATTGGGTGTGTCACGAGTAATATGGCATTAATAGATAATACGAGAACGGATTTATCCCTTCTGTTCCTTAACGGAAGTAGATATCTCAGCCCTTTGATGGAATTGATATAGCATAAATATATCCATGGCCATGGTAATATATATTGGTGAGTTTAATTCCGTAAAGTCAAACAAATAATAATAGAGCACAAGGGTTGATGGTACTAGCATGAAACCCGCTTGATTTGAGATATCGTGATAAAGAGATTATATTACACGATAAACATTCATAGGATGTGCCATTTCATTGTGGTATTAACTTATTTTTATATGGGTGGCTTGGCATGTTTCTAGACGCTAAACTTGGACTTCAGGCAGGCTCCACCTAATTCCACTGAGAAAGGAGCCTAGAGGGTCATACACTAAGTGTTTCTATGTATCTGAGTTAAATATTAATTTAACATGTTAAATAAATATTTTTCCCGACTGTGGTTTACTAATTATTTAAGGATTCCTGATTTTATTTATTTCAACACTAGTTATTCGAGAGAATATATTGTGGGAGAAATAATATATATCTATTAGTGAGTAATGAAGTTAAATTTATTTAACAAATGAATAGCCATTACTCAAGGAATAATAAATGTGGTGGAGGAAATAAAGGAAAAAGGAAAATAAAAGTACATGTCGTGTATATTAAATATACATGCCGTATAGTTTTATGGAAAACGAGTACATGCATGTATTAATGATTACCCGCTGTATAGTTTTTCCAGTCAGGATTTTAAGGATGTAATATTGTTTTATTATATTATATTTATTATAATCTGCGTAGGAGCATGTCAAGGAATTAATAATTCGATGTGGGGGTTTTCAATAAGAGTTAATGAAATAAATAAAATGTGTAATGCTTTTATTTATTGACATAACTCTATAACCTCAAACCTAATTATAAATATCCTTACAACCCCAACACTTTTCCCAAATAATTGTGCACAACAATTATGGAGAATTCATTCTTGGCCGAAGGAACCACTTCCTCCAAGAATGCTCTCAAGATCGATAGAGATCCTCCTCCATCGGATCAAGGTGATCGAATGCGAACATCACAAGCAAAGGTTCTTCCATTCTAGCACCCGTAGATCCCTTCGGTGACATCCATAGATATGCGAAGCATGTGTGGATCACCTCTAGAGGAATCCTACACTTGGATTCTACGACGCAATGACTAATCAAATTGGATTGTGACCAGAGAAATCAACAATGTAAGAATTACAACAAGTTAAATCTTGTGGATTAATTAAATTAATTATAACCAATATATGATGATCCTATCTCAATGGTTTCAGGACTCCCCCTTTTGTTTTTCGTTCTTTGTTCTATTCCGAAGATCCAACATTTTATATCGTGACAGATCTCGGTTTGAACGTTGTTTAATGCTAAAATAAAATTTGGGCACTCCCACCAATGTGCTTTCACTGTTCCTGGAACCTTTAAGTTGTATTAGAGGGGTTCATATAGTTGATTATAATTATTTCATTTTTCATTGGTGATTTACACATTTAATAATTTAGTTGTTTCAATCCATGTTAATCGTTCTTTGAATCTGAATCTTGAGATCTGTTCCTCCTCTATCGTTTCTCTTTCACCATACAAAAATGAAATTTTATTTTAATTTTTGATTAAAATAAAATAGAGGATCTAATCCGGAGGATCCAAACGTTCCTAGCTATACAACACGAGAATACACGACGTGTATTCAGAAGTACATGATGGGTTGTCTAGGTTCATTTATCAGACTGGTCTGCCAAATCAGGTTGTGTATTGATCGTATCTAAGTCATTTATGACACCGTGTACTGACCAGGATCATGTGGCACACAGTTTCCGGATTACACGCCGTGTGGTCCAACAGAAAACGACGTGTAGTCCCTTTGGGTTAGGGTTGCGCTGTGTACACCGTACACGGATTGCTCGTTTGGAAACCGTGTAACACGGAAACTACACGGCGTGTGACCCACAGAACAAGCTGTGTACTCCGAATGTTTCTGATGTACATTAACACACCATGTCCCTGGGCATGTACATCGGATGGACCGTGATGAAAAGTACACACCATGTTGTCAGAAGTACATGTTGTGTACTCCCCCAAATTATGCATATTTATTAAAATTTATTATTATATTATACAAACCCTTGAGACATGTATCATGGTGCAGGCCTAAAGCTGAGGCACAACACATGATAGGTGTTTTATATATGTGTCTTTAATTTAACATCTGTGTAATGAATAGAAATTCGTCGGGTCGCCTCCAAGGTAAATGTTACGTACAAAGATAATTTTAAATGAATTTTATTGTTTCAAATTATGATGGATGAGAATATCAAGGAAATTCAAAAAAAGGGTTTAAGATAAAAGGATTGATTAACTAATGATAATCAATTGATTCGAGCATGATTTATCATAAACAAGAACGATTAAATAATTTAATGCTGGTTTTATTTATTTGTAAATATCATTGCATTTATGGATGATCTTGAGCTAGAACAAGACCTTTGTATGTGAATGGTTTCTTTAATTTGTTTATTTAAATTAAATTTGTTGTCCTGCGAACCTTCTCCTCATTAATATGTAGGGCCTGCATTCCAAAGGATTATTTTATGTAAGAAAAACTTTTTTACCCCTCACCTACATGTGAGATAAATTAATATGTAATGGATGGAGCTCCCAAGCTAGTAGAGGTGGATCAAGTCAGGAGCCAAGGCGAAACCAATCCAAGGAGATACAATGGTGGATAGGTGGAAAGCTGTAAACATGAACCCGAAAGGATCAAGGTGTTTCTCCACTAGGTCTTGGGTTAGTTTATCAACCACTAGATAAACTAACTAATAAAACAAGCTCATGATCATACCATTAATTTTATTTCTTTCAGTTGAATGGTTTATTTATTGGGGGTGTGTTGTCACGATCACACAATTAATGAATTAAACAAGCATGCAAGATGAAACTAAAATAAAACTGGATTATGTGTAAATATTTTCTTATACATGGTTAATCACATAAGTATATCCCACTTAATATTAACAATCATGTAATCATATATAATAAAATGGTAATTTACGTATAAGGATAAAATCCCTCGAATAAATATTAAGTCAGTATAGCCTTCCATAATCATGGTTAGAATCGAACCATAGTTCAAAGTTCTTGACCAACCCAAGTTGGGGTGCTTTTAATTATCGGAGATTTCTAAAACAGGGTTTTGGGTTGACATGACATGGTTTGCATCAAGGGTTGACTGCAACAGCAGGACTTGGTGTGTCCAAGAGGCAAAGGTTGAGGAAATCCAAAATAAAAGGATTTTAGGATTGGGGAGTCCACTCATTGGATTAAGGAGCTGAGAGTTAATGAGTTGGCATTTGGAATGCCTACCTAAAACCCTACAAGATGATTGAACAACCCTGGTTGGGGTAATGCGAAGGGAAATATAGATCCTTGCCGTTAGAATATTTAGGCAACAGAATATTCCGAAGTCAATGTTGAGGGCTATTGGATTTCAATAAAATAGTGGGAGACTAATAAGTATTAATTTATTTATTTTTCTGAATTTTATAATAAAATACTAAACCTTTTCTCATTTTAATTTTTAGAAACGGCAAGAAAATGAATTCAAACATATCATTGCAAACCATACTTGAGAAGGGAAACCTTCTCACCGGCACCAATTTCCAAGAGTGGCAGAGGCGTTTACGTGTTATCCTTTACCATGAAAGGAAATTGTGTGTGCTGGAAGAGCCTTTTCCAATTGCGCCTGGAAGGGAGACCAGTGATGAGGAACTATCTCTCTACATGAAACACATGGATGATGCCACAGATGTCCAATGATTAATGCTATCGTCCATGTCTAATGATATGTTCATGAAACCTGAAAACATGGATGTGTATAGCATGATGTCTCACCTTAAGGATATCTAATAAGAGAAGGCGAGACAAGAGAGATAAGAGATCTCCAATGATTTTTTTACAACTTTTCATAGAGAGTCAGTGCCAGCTAGGCTTCATGTAGTCATGCTTATTGGCTACATCAAACACCTGGACATCTTAGAGATTAAATTCCCAGATGATTTGCATATAGATCTCATCTTATCATCACTGCCCAAGAGCTTCTCCCGATTTACTGTCAACTACAACATGAGAAATAATTAGAAGAGTCTCTCGGAACTTTTGACCTTGATTCTCCAGGTAGATAAGGACAAGGGGCGTGACAAACCCGCAGTCCTTATGGTGAATAACAATAGGAATGACAAGGAAAAGGGGCCAAATACATATAAATAGTCTGAATCCCCCGAGTGTCATCCCTCCAAGAAGGGGAAGACCTCGAGGCAGGGCAAGGAACATGAGGTAGTGAGTTTTGCATGTGGAAAGAAAGTCCACTGGAAGAGGAACTACACCCAGAAGCATGGGGATGCTAAAGGTGCGTTCATTATCAAGTGTAATCTTTCTATTTCTACACATTGGGTATTAGATGAAACTTGTGGGGCTCATATCTGTATTCAAATGTAGGAACCATGTAAATTTAGAAAGATTTCTAGAGGATAGGTGGATCTTCGAGCTGCCAATGGTGCAAAGCTGGCTGCATTGGTTGTTGGTGATTACCACCTCTCATTACCGACTAGGATGATTTTTGTTTTCCATAACTGTTATTATGTGCCTAGTGTTACCAAGAACATAATTTCTATATCTTGTTTGGATATGGATGGATATATTTTCAAGTTTGAAAATAAGGGTTGCCTCTTTTATAAGAACAATTTATGTTATGGTATGGAACATTTAAATAATGGTTTGTATGTATTAAATTACGAAAACCAAGTGTTGGCAATTGAACATGATACAAAATCACATGACTCATACATCACCCAATTGTGGCATCACCGTCTCAGTCATGTAAACAAGAATCGATTGACAAAGCTCTGCCAAGATGGATATTTAGACTCTACTGAGATAAAACCACTTGATATATGTCACTCTTGTATACAAGGTAAAAATACTAGGCTGCCTTTTGGTGGACAGGGTGAAAGGGCAACAGAGCTTCTAGGATTGGTGCACACTGATGTATGTGGACCATTTCCAGTAGACGCTAGAAGTGGATTTTTTTTTACATATTTACTTTTACAGATGATTTAAGTAGATATGGCTATGTCTACATAATGAGGTATAAGTTAGAGTCCTTAGAGAAATCTATGGAATTCAAGAATGAAGTGGAGAATCATCTTGGTAAGAAGATAAAGAAACTTCAATTAGATTGAGGTGGAGAATTTCTGAACCAAGAGTTTATCAATATTCTACGAGAGTTTGGGATTCTATCTCAGCTCACTCCTCCTTATACACCACAGTGGAATGGTGTTAGTGAAAGGTGGAACCCCGCCTTGTTGGAAATGGTGAGGTCGATGACGATTCATGCAGATCTTCCATTATCCTTTTGGGAATATTCATTACAAACTACAGCATACACATTAAACCAAGTACCATCTAAGGCGGAAAATGGAATTCCATCTATGTTATGGAATGGAAAGAAACCCATTTTGTCTCACACACGTGTATGGGGTTGCGATGCATTTGTTAAGTCATTCTCAGGCAACAAACTATAACCTCGGGGCACGAAGTGTATCTTTATAGGATATCCCAATGAAAAGAAATGGTATTAACTAAATAACCCTTCAGACAAGAAAGTTATTGTCGCCAGAGAAGCTGTATTTCTCGAGAGGGAACACATCCTCAAAAAGGATAGTGGGAGAACGATTGACTTCGAAGAAATTGATTATCAAGACACACAAGAGTTAGTATAGGAACAAGTTCCAAAGGTCCCCGTGGAAGAGGTTCCAGAAACACAAGTACAACGTAGAAGCTCAAGAGAGGTATGGGAACCAGAGAGATTTGGTTTTTTAGTCATCGAGGATGGTGAATCATTAATGTTGGAAAATGATGAACATCTCTCCTACAAGAAGTAGTAGAAAGCTCAGAAGCTACATGATGACGAGAAGCTATGAATTCTGAGATGGATTACATGTATCAGAACCAAGTCTGTGTTCTGGTCGATGAGCCATTCCTATTGGATTCAAATGGGTATTCAAGAGAAAAATGGAAATGTATGGTCAAGTTTGCACCTATAAATTAAGGCTAGTGGATAAAGGATTCATACAGCATCAAGGAATTGACTATGATGAAACCTTCTTGCCAGTTTCCATGTTTAAATACATAAGAATCATACTTGTCATAGCAGCTTACCATGACTATGGGATTTGGATAATGGATGTCAAAATAGAATTCCTTAATGGGAACCTTCAGGAAGAGGTCTATATAAAAAAACCAGAAGGGTTTGTGATAGTAGGTGAAGACAAATGTGTTAGCAAGTTACAGAAATACATTTATGGATTAATGAAAGCCTAAAGGTCATGGAACATTGGATTCGATGAATCCATAAAGGAATTTGGGTTCATTAAGAATGAATGTGAGCCGCGTGTTTATAAGATGTTTAATGGCAATGTGATCATTATCCTAGTAGTATATATTGACGATATATTGCTTATTGGAAACGATGTACCAGTATTATAGTCAGTTAAGGACTAGCTAAACAAGTGTTTCTCCATGAAGGACTAGGGTGAAGCAGCCTACATTCTAGGGATCAAGATTATTCTTGATAGATCTAAAAGGCTGCTTAGACTAAGTCAGGGTATATACATTGACCAGATACTAAAGATATTTAGTGTGGAACAATCCAAGAGGGTATGAGTTGCAGTGTCATATGGCCTAAATGTTTCTAAGAAAATGTGTCCATAGACACAATAGGAGAAAGATAGAATGAGTATGATCCCATATGCTTCGACTATAGGATCCATCATGTATGCCATGTTATATACCAGGCTTGATGTTTCCTATGCACTGAGCATGGTAGGCAGATATCAAGAAGATCTAGGAGAACTATATTGGGTTGATGTTAAGACTATCCTTAAGTATCTGAGAAGAACTAAGGATATGTTCATGGTGTATGGAGGAGAATATGAGCTTGTCATTAGAGGGTATGCTGATGCTGGTTTTTAGACAGATCAGAACAACTTGAAGTCGCAATCTGGATATGTTTTCTGTCTCAATGGAGGAGCTATGAGCTGGAAGAGTTCAAAGAAGCCAGTTGTCGCCGATTCTACAGGGAAGTATGAATATATAGTGGCTTCTGATGCATATAAGGAAGTCGCATGGATTCGGAAAATTGTCAAGGAGCTTGATGTAGTGCCTAGAATTAAATACCCTGTCACATTGTATTGTGATAAAATGGAAGTGGTGGATCTTGAAAAAGAACCAAGTTCACATCTACAGACAAAGCACATAATCCGGAAGTATCAACTCATGAGGGATTTCTATCAGAGGGGTGATGTCGCAGTTTGCAGAGTATCAATGGAAGAGAACGTGGCAGACCCCGTGACTAAAGTCCTATCATAGATGAAGCATGAATATCATGTGATAGCTAGCAGGTTAAAGGTTGTTAGCAGTTGGATCTAGTCCAAGTGGGGGTCTGTTGGAGTTGGTGGCCTAAAACCAACTACTTTGTACTTTATTCATTAATAAATACCTTATCACATCTTGTTTGTTCTTCTGCGTGACAATTCATGTGATAATGTCCTAAGGATTGATTTGGCATTAATGGTTCATAGTGGATCCCTACTATGATGAGAACACAGAAGTGTTATAACACTATTCTTGAATATATGTTCTATAGCCGGATGATGTTATTTGAGGGAAAAAACAATAAAGGACATTAGGGGTGGGGACTCATAAAAATTTGAGGCACCTTCTCAGGGTGTGCACCGTTGGTAATATCCAGGGGATATTATGAGAATGAGAACCGCCAGTAGGAAATCCACATTTCATAGTGTCATTGGATGTTCATATCTGCAGACATGTGTATTGGTCCGTAGACTTTAAGTTAATTATTAATGGGTATTACAACTCACACACTTAGATGTAATGAAGAAAACTGTGACGACACACAGTTTGTAGTGAGGTTGGATATGTTGGGTGAGCCACGTGTATTACTATGTAAATAGATAATGCGAGAAAGAATTTGTCCCTTCTGTTCCATAACGGAAGTAGATATCTCAGTCCTTTTAATGGAATTGATATAGCCTAAATAAATCCCTGTCTATGGTAAGATATGGGTGAGTTCAATTACAGAAATTCAAAGAAATAATAATCGAGCACATGGGTTGATGGAACTAGCATGCAACCCTCTTGATTCGAGATATCGTGACAAAGGGATTATATTACACGGTAAACGTTCGTAGGAGGTGAAACATCATTTCTGGATTAACTTCTTTCTATATGGGTGCCTTGGAATGTTGCTAGATGATAACCTTGGAATTTAAGCAGGCTCCTCCTAATGCCACTAAGAAAGGGGCCTAGAGGGTCACACACTAAGTGTGTCCATGTATCTCAGTTAAATATTAATTTAACAAGTTAAATACATATTATTCCCGACTGTGGTTTAATAATTATCTAAGGATTCCTGATTGCATTTATTTTGACAGAAGTTATTCGAGAGAATATATTGTGGGTGAAATAATATATATGTATTAGTGAGTAATGTAGTTACATTTATTTAACAAATGAATATCCATTACTCAAAGACAAATAATTGTGGTGGAGGAAATAAAGGAAAATGGAAAATAAAAGCACATGCCGTGTATATTATATATACACGCTGTGTAGTTTTATGGAAAATGAGTACACGCCATGTATTAATGATTAAAATCCATGTATTAATGATTACACGCCGTGTAGTTTTTCCAGTCATGATTTTTAGGATGTAATATTATTTTATGAAATGATATTTATTATAATCAGTGTGGGTGAATGTCAAGGAATTAAAAATTCGATGTGGGGGTTTTCAATAAGAGTTAATGAAATAAATAAAATGTGTAACATGTTTATTTATTATCATAACTCTATAACCTCAAATCTGATTATTAATATCCTCACAAACCCAACACTCACTACTGGAAAAACGTCCTATACCCATGGTTCAAAACCGTGGGTATAGCCCCCAAAACCGTGTGTATAGGCTATACCCATGGATTTGGGAACTGTAGGATGGAACAATGTCGGTATAGGTCCCCAGCCTATACCCATGGTTTTCCAAAACCGTGGGTATAGGTGATCTGCCACCGTGTCAATGAAACATATCCAATTGCCACGGTGTCAAAGGATTTTACCCACGGTTTCAAAACCGTGGGTACAGATCCTAAAATAATGCATGCGGTGGGTTTCGATCTCGTAACCTCTTTGTTATAAACACTGCATCTAACCACTACCCTAGCATCACCTATGTGTATATATATTTATATGTAGTTAAAAATAGTTATATAAACCGTGGGTATAGAGGGAAGAATCGTGGGTATAGGACTCTCGCAAAAAAAAATTCCTTCCCGTGGAAAAAATTTCCCGCACACACACTGGAGTCTTATTCCCACTGTTTTTCATAACCGTGGGTATAGGTATTTTATCCCATACCTATCCCCATGGTTTTGGTGAAAACTGAGGGGATGGTCACCCCTATAACCACAGTTTTCCAAAACCGTGGGTATAGGTGACTTTTCAGGACCTATCCCTACGGTTTTGGAAAACCATGGGGATAGACCCCCCTATACCTACGGTTTTGGAGAACCGTGGGTATAGGTCTTGAAAATTGACTTATGCCCACAGTTTTTAAAAATCGTGAGTATAGGGGTACCTGTCCCCACAGTTTTGTGGAAAAACGTAGGGATAGGTCTATTTTCCAGTAGTGACTTTTCCCCTATAGTTGTGCACAACAATTATGGAGAATTATTTCAAGGACAAAAGAATTACTTCCACCAAGAATTCTCTCAAGACCGAGAGAGATCCCCCTCCATAGGATCAAGGAGATCGAAGGCGGACATCGTAAGCGAAGGTTCTTCCATTATTTCACCCAAGGATCCCTTCAGCGACATCCAACGATACGTGGAGCACGTGTGGATCACCGCGAGAGGAATCCTACACTTGGATTCTACGATGCAATGACTGATCACATAGGATCATGACCGAAGACATAAACGAAGTAAGAATTCCACCAAGGTAATTCTTATGAGTTAATTAAATTAATTATAACCAACATATGATGATCTTATCTCTATGATTCTAGGACTCCGTCATTTTTTTTTCATTATTCATTCTACTCCGAAGTTCCGGTGTTTTATATCGTGACAGATTTCGGTTCGAACATTGTTTAACACTAAAATCAAAGTTGGTAACTCTCACAAACGTGCTTCCGCTGCGCCCGGAAACTAAAAAATGATCATTACACATACCATTTATGGAATATCAAAAAATCTAGTTAAAATTCTAGTAAAGGTATGTCCTTTTTTAGGTAATTACATGTGAAACCATATAAATATACCTTATATAGGAATGTGGATCTTTCCATTTGAGATTATGATGTAGTTATGATTTCAATATAGAAGGTATAAAAATTTTATCACGGAATAGAGATACTGACGAGTAAATAAAATTAATATTCCAACCATGGGAGAGGACCTATATTTCTTCACATCATTGATTATTTCTTCCAATTTTTTTTCCACATATGGTACAATGAATTATTTATAGGCCTATAATAAAATTATTGAATTTTATGGGACTAGGTGAGATATTGGTCTAGGTTATAGGGGTTTCCTACCTCTTTGATATAATATAGAATCTTGAATGGAATTATTGGATATTCCAGGTTTCATAGCTATAGATGTATTTACACAAACATTCTCAAGCGATTCCTTGTACTAACTTCAAAAAATGGAAATATTCAACTATTATGGAGACAAATTGGGTGATCTAGCATCATTGATTAGGTTATCTCTATAATGATTGTATTGTGCATACATTGTGGTATATAAGAGAGTACATAGGTTTTCGTGTAACAGATGCAAGATTGAAATCATTACTTTTTCATAATAACATCATATACAAATTTATATTGATTTATTAATTAGTTACTTTTCATTACAAGGATGAAAATATATTAAAGGTGAGGTGGATATTATAATGGGGTTATTTATTTTTAATATTATTTTTTTGTGACGAAATGTTTAAAAGGTAAAAATTATACAGTTTAGTTAGTTTTATGTGAGATATATATATTGGGAACATATATTATCTTATTTTTCAATTTCTATGGTTTATTTGGTTCCATTGTTTTTAACATTTAGTACATAGATGAATTAAATAAGAACATAAAGAATTAAAAATATAAAATATTTAAATTAGGACTCAAGGTTATGAAATTATTAAAATATAAACTTCCCTTAAACAAGGTATTTGATTAGAATGTAAGGTTTTCTAATGTAATTGGGTGATAATTTTTTTCTTACAATCATATTTTATAATCAATTCAAAAATAAAATTTTAAAAATAAAATTTTAAAATTAAAAAATTGAAAATAATGATTAAAAAAATATATTCTTATGATAGAATTGTGATATCTAAATTAATAACATTATTTTTATCCAAGTATTTATCTAACATAGGGGAGTAGATCAATATATTTTTAGAATGTGTGTTGTGAAATCACTATGATTTATGATGAATTAACCTCAATCGCATATCCTTATTTCACATGATATATTAATTTTCTGTGCTTGGGGTGAGACACACATATCTATTCATTGAATCAAATATTTTACCTTATATAAAAATTATATCATCATTGGAGGAATAAAAACCAATGTTTTAAAGATACTATAAATGATTCAAGATAAATTATATAGGTATGTTTTTATCTCAAATATGGTTAATGCGAGATAAACTATTTTACATATATTTTATTGAATTATACCATATTCTAATGGGAAAATATTTAGAATAAATATTTTGTGAAGCATTGAATACTATAATAATATTAACATATTTAAGTAAATCATATTAAAAATATCATTTAAATTATTAATGATCTATTGATATTAGAGGCAAAAAATATATTCATGCTTAATAACAAATATTTTTCTATCCTTATGTTGATATGAATTTGAATATAGAGGTTGGTTGTAATTAAAGATAAAATATTCATGTTTTGTATATTCTCTCTTACCATAATCATTATTGTTTAATGTAAAATAATCGTGTATTGTTGGGAGAATTAAAATATTAAATTATATATTATGATGAGGTTAGGATGTCTGTTTTTAAGTGTTTATTGTTTTTTGGTGAGTTGTTTTATATATGATAGTAGTTTGAAAATTGTTTAGTTGAAGGTGGTGGATGAAACTAGACGGGTTAATGTATATTCCTTCAAATAGAACATTTTTTGGAAATCAATTTCTTTTAAACAACAATAACGCTAATAGAATCCCATTATAGGATATTTAATCTATGGGTTCCTCTTAGGAATTATTTTCTGAAATTTTTATATGAGACCTATTTTTAATTACTCGTATCCTTTTGAACCCTTTAACCCATTTCAATTATTCCCTTTATTGTCATGGATAAATTCCCTTCCCAGATTCATCTGTTGAATCCTTCCAGAATTTGTTAAGTCTACTTCATATTGAGAAATATTTATTTGAATTCTATCATGTCAATGTCTATAAAATGTATTTATTTCTCTCTCTTATCTCATTCTATTTATTTTATTACTGTACTATTTCTTTAATGAATTCACTAAAATGGGAATTCAAAAAATTTATGATGATATATTGTAACACCCCAGGTAAATAAAGAATATGACATTTCATATTTATCCATATTTGTGAATAAAATATTTAAATGACATTAAAGGGGACGCTATGCTCGATGGCGTACCCAACACGCAACAACGAGTTTCTTGGGAATCTTACGTTGCACTCTAATAATAAAATAATATTATTTTAAATGGTAGTTAACATGTAGACGTTGTAATGGAGGGAATGTATATAAATAACTAAAATATGATTATATATGTTTTTAAATGTTTTTACATTTATCCAATAAAATCTAAAGGCTTAAAATAGGGAAAGAATTCAATTTTAGGCGTATATGCCCCAGTTTTCACTAAAGGTTCACTTATCGCCTTTTAACAGAGAACCATCATTAAATATAGTTTTGTTCACTCTTATAAATTCTATTGGACAAAATAAAACTCTTCTTAAGAATCGGGACATCAAAATTTACTTTGTGTAAATTTTTGGTATCTTTCCGATAATGTTAATTTTTTTAATGAATAGTGTAAAATGTTGTATTTTAATTCAAAACCTCTTTTTAATCTAATTTATTTATATGATTAGATTATATTTTTAATTTGTTTTAAAGTTAAATTAGAAAATATTTTTACCATTAAATCCAATAGTGGTCGTTGGAATTAATTTCACTTTGAAATCAGACTTAAACTAGTGTCAATCTTTTGATACTTATTGTTTTATAAAAACACGCTATTTGCTCTGACAGCGGGAATTAATTATTAAATTAATTAATGAGACTAATATGTTTTGATTTTTGTAAAACGGACTTCATTTTTGAATTCGGAATATCAAATATAGCTTAGGGTGAAGTTTTGGTATTTTTCTGAAAAACTCCAATTTTTTATGAATAGTGAAACCACTAAGTGGTAATCAAGCAAATTGATTTTTCAGTTAAATGAAAGTTTACCACTAATGTGTATTGAATTTTGAAAATCCGACATACATGGTTGTCATTAGTATGAAAAATGTGGTTCAATGGGATGAAAATAATTTTTTGGTGAATAGTAACTTATTAAGTTTTTAATCGCGATTAGTGGTAATTAGTGTAATTTAAGGTAAAAATGATATTATAAGAATGTGAAAACACCAAGACACTTGTCCTACACCTATTGGGTGAGTCATGGCCGACCAAGACAAGCCATGGGCCAACTTGGGGACCCCATGGATCCACTTTGGTTGGGAAATGACATAAATAACGTTTTATTTAATGTAAAAGTAAAAATGACAGAAACATGATATGTTCTACTAAAACAATTTTTAAGTGGGGTTACACAAGTCCAAATTTTTATTATAAATAGTCATTGGAAAGATAAAAATATTTCCTACATCATAGTATTTTTTTATAATTTTTAGACATTAAATAAATTAAATTATTTATGACATAATAATGATGGAGCGATGACATCATTATTTGACGATTTAAATAAAATGGAAAGATAATGTAAAATATATGAACTACACATGTCCAAAACTTATTGGATGAGTGGATTTCGAAGCCTTATCACCTTATCCACGAATTATATCAATGTGGGACCTTTTAAAACCGAAACACATTTTCAAATAAAGTAATATTTCTTTACTTTCCAAAAGTGCCCCTCCTCTCCTCTTATAAAAGGCCCCCACCTCTACCTCATTTCACACACCCCTCAAGCCTTTGGCTCGGCCAACACCTGCCCATGTACTCTCTACACATCCCTCTCCTCATCCTAGAGGATTCCCTTTGGGCAGAATCCTTTCAAAGGAAGCCTTTAGGCTCAAATCAAAAGGAGTTACACTTTTAAAGGTAATTCATTCTCTCATGTTCATTTGTTTTATTTTGCTTCTCCAACCCCCTAAACTCTTTTAATTTATTTCATTTGTAACAACACCAGTATATTTAATATACTAGGATGTTGTTATATGATTTATTCGATCTACACTCTCACAAAACTACATCAAATGGTTAAAGAACATACAGTTTCCGTGGATGGCGAATTTCTGCCTCCCGAAACGATGATTGTTCAACATTCTTTTAACACCTTCAAAGGTGGCCATTATGATGTCACTATTTTTATATATGATATATAATATGTTTATGTTTTACTTATGATTCTTTATTTTTCATTTGTGTCTTACCTTTATGGCTTCCATTATGGGTATACGCGATATCTTCATTTTAGGAAGTGCGGACTACCGCCCCCTCAAAGTGATGTGATTCGTTAATACCATATGTGGGACGTATAAAGGATGGAACTATGATATTATATATGATATTATACTGGAATTATAATATACCTTTATATAATTATTATTCCATTATATAAAATACAAAATAGAAATGAAAGTAGCGTTCATGCGTACGTACGGCTTACCGTCTCCATGAACGGTGCATTTCATTTCTTACCTCTAAATGATTATGTAACATTATAAATTAATGAATGTACTGGATATATATGAAATATATGATATCTACATCATGAATACAATTATGGATATAATAAACATTTGGCCACACGAACAACATGTAATTGTAAGAAGTCCACTTTCGACTTAGGAACCAAACATCGACAAAACAAATATTATTAACTTAAATGATTATATAATGTTTATGACATGGTAATAAGTGATATAAAAGGAATAATGAACTTGAAAAATGTTCTTAAGGAAGTATAAATTAACTCAAGTTTATTATTCAGAAGATTAAAGAACGATCGAGTCAATTCGGACCCGAGGTAAGGGATCCTACAACTCTCTTTCTTTTTAAGTACACTCTTTTATGTCATTTATTTTAAGCTCATATTTCTTATGATTGGGATGTTATTTTATATTAAATTTACTGTAATTTTTATGTTCATGAGATGAGAGACCCTATTCTCTCTCATCAATCCATTTTGGAAGTTTTGAGTGGCGCCGTTAGGCTGCCGAACTTTCGTAAGAGATCTAACCTCTCTCTTTCTTTTTAAGTACTCTCTTTTATGTCACTTCTTTTAAACTCCTCCTTGCAATGTTGGGGGATTTTCTTTTATATTAAACTTGCTGTAAATGCTATTTTAATATGATGAGATACCCTATTTGATCTCATCAATCCATATTCGGATGTTTTATGTGGCGCCGTTAGGCTGCCGAGTTTTCGTAAGGGATTTTTCATCTCACTTTTATTCCCGTGAGATTTATGCTACATTTGCCACAAATTCCATTGAGTGGTGTATGTACTGCCAATTATTCTACTCTTTGTGTAATATAATTTCGTTTATGAGTATTTACATCAATGATATATTGTCTTTCTTTCATGGGGTGTATGTTTTGAAAGATACCCAAGTCGGTAAGGGAACGTTTCACCCTCCTCTTTTTTAAAAGACTTCTTTTATTGGGTCTTTTAATTTACATATTTTTATGTTGGGATATGTTCTCATACATCTTTATTGATGTAAATTTTATGTCCAAGTGATGAGATACACATTTTATCTCTCATCAACTCATTTTGATGTGATGCCGTTAGGCTGTCAAGGGAACTTTTTAACCCAATTTCGATTTCTTTGGGTTCAACTTGTAGTCATTGAATATGTCATCCATTGAATATGTGTGAATGACCTTTTATTGTTTTACACTTAATATCCACTTATATTGGGTGTATATATATTTGTCACACATATTTTTGAGATTTATTTGTCCTTAATTTAAGGATACCTTCTTTATAAGGTATTTCATCACATTTGACATTTCTATTGAGGGTTCATTGTTGTTATGCACCAATTCACTCTTATATGGTGTATATACTGTCCTTTGGAGTATTATATCATGAATCCTTTTATTCTAATGATATTATAAAGTTTTGAAAAAATGTTATTCCTTGATTATTGTATTCAAGTGTCTCTAATTTTGGTAAAACCCCTTTAACCAAAATATCGTTTTAAATGTTTTAATTATTTGTTCTTATTAATATCCATGTTTTCAAAGTGGTTTTAAGGATTTATTTATATGGATATTAATGGTTTAAAATGTTAAAAGCTTCAAGGTGGTATGGGACACTTTGAGTCAAAAATCTCTTTATTAAATGTTTTAAATGGTTTTGGAAATTGTTTCTTTTTGAATGGATTCATTATTTCAATATCCTAAAATGTTATATTGTGATTGAAATGTGGAAATGTTATGTTTCCTTTATTCATGTTTATGTGATACGATTATGTTATGGTTCTTGGGCATTGTTATGAAGAACGGGTGGTTCCGTGATAAACTAAGGGCGGGTGAGCCCGATATAGCTCTCCAATGCATTGGGTAACGCGAAGGAGTGAAACGTTAAGGTTTCTCCGAAGAGATTTAGGGAATATACTGTGATGGGTATTCCAAACGTAACCAAGAGGGTTACTCCCCACGTAAGAATGTTATGAATGCCTCAAGTTACCTTTTTGTCTTATGATTTCTATGATTTATTCATGATTTGATATGCCTATGTTTTATGGGTAAAGTATGATTTCATTCTTATGTATACATGTACTCATGTTTCCTTTCCATATCTATATATCCCTTACTGTGATTTTTATGCTCATCCCAAGTTTTTGAAATGTTTTTCACAGGTCAAGGGAAGGGTACATGATGTGATGATAGTTTCAAGGATGTGTCAAGAAAGAATCCATGTTTTATTTTAAATATGTTTCCGTTGATGGGAAGAATGAATACTGTCTTTTATGTAACCACTTTGTTTAAATGTGGAATGTAATGGAAGTTTCATGATCTAATTCTCTAAAACTCTAAACCTGAAAAGATCCTCAATGTGTAATCTTGTAATAACTCAAGACTAAGTAAGGTTTAAGTATGGGGCCTTATATATATATTATGATTCATGGGTTTATTTATCATTACACTAGAGACTAAATTAGTGGGTGATTCTCAAGATTTCTTTATAGTTTTTATTATGATCAGTTAAAAAATTATTTGGGTTATGACTTACTTCTGAAAAAAATATGTCATCTATGGTATGATTAAATTGTAGATTTATACCAATTAATTATTTTATCGATTATTTAGGTATCCTTCCCAGGTTTAAGACATGTATTATTTGAGTATTTATTATAGATATTTTATCTTCAAGTGAATTTGATACGGAAATAGATTTATGGGTTTCTATGTTTTGTTGGATTATGAGATATGAATCATTGATTATAATATAAAATGATGGTGTTTCCAACCAATAAAAAATTTCATAGTAATTTTTTAGATTTATTTACCAGTGTTTTCGATAAAAAAAATAAATAAAATTAATTTATTTTTAGAAATATGAATCAAGGTTTTCTGGAAGATAAATTTATTACATAGTTTAAAAATATTCTATTCAATGACTTTTATACTCTTGGAAATACTGTTAACATTAATTTTCTAATTTTAACATTGGATGTATCAATTTAAAAGAAATAGAAAAATTATTATACTCAGTAATGTTTTTTTTATTATAATTCCTTCCACCATGTTATACTAACATGTGGTGTGATTATCCCAATCATAACCATATAAATATAATCATTGTAATGTTTATGATGAAACAAGATTATTACCTTAATAATTTAGAAAAAATGAAATAGTCATCAGTTATGCCTTAATGAATTATGTAATGATTTAGTGTTTAAAAAATTGATGAAACCATAATTACCTTTTTTGAATATAAAATTGTTATTTATATTTATTAAAAAGGGATGCATTTTGACTTATTTATGTCATTGATTATGTTTATTATGACTAAATAGATTAAAATATATCAACAACGTTACTCTTTTATACCAAAATAACCATACAATGGATTTTAAATTTATTAAATGATTTAAAATGGGTAGTGAGGGACTGTTTAGTTTTAATTTATAGAATGAGACATGATGATCATCATAAAGAGATAGTTTAGTGAATTTGTAGGAATTTTTTGTTAATTAAAACTTAGTAGGAAATTTGAATTCCAATACAATATACAATCTTAAAAAAACATAAATAGTATTAAAATTTATTTAAAATTGAACATAATTATATAAAAAGGTTACCCGAGAATAAAATAAATTTTTTTTTTGTTAAATAATTAATTCACACATGATATGACACATAAGTAGTTATTTTATTCGATATTCAATTAAATATTTTACATTCACATTTATGATGTTAATTAGTCACATGTGTTTTATACTCCATTATTTTTTTTAAAACAAATATTACCTTATACCATAAAAATAGGGAAACTAATTTATTAATGGAATAATTCATGCACCATTCTCCATACCCCTGCCAATATCAAATTTAGGTTTAATAAGAATATAGACTTTTTTGGATAAGAGGGTAGTTTGGGCGAAATATAATAGAGGGGAAATATGGGTTGGAAGAAAAAGTTTTATTTAGCATATTTTCTTTCTATAAATGGTTGTTAAAATGAATTTTTATCCATATTAGTAATGATTATTTTTACCATTATAAATATGAATGAATAAATGATTATTTATTAAACTTATAATGAATAAGATATTATGTTTAAGTGAAGTCCCTCAATCTCTATAGGGATATTTTTAATAAAATATTGGGAGGTAAACATTGTTTTGTTAAGTTTTATCAAATTTAATATATAGATATTCCTAGTTTATATTATACATGATTGATTTTAGTCTTGTTATCATTATAGTGTGATATATTTACAATGTATACTGAGAATTTACAATACTTTAAAAACTAGAATATTCATTTTTTTTGTTTTTTGTCTATTTATTTCCTTAAAATTAATCATGAATATTACATTCACTTTTTACATGATTATTACAATGATATTTAATAGTCTACAATTTTTTAATAAAGTATAAAATTAAAAAATCATAATAAATCATGGGAATCTATTTAATATTCTCATTATTAGTACATTTATAGTACTATATTACACTATTAATAGCTTTGTTGAATAAAGATAAACAATCTAATATAACTACTATTGATATGTTTAGTTTTCAAATATAAATAGTTCTATTATTGGAATTTACATTATTATTAGGATTCTTAAATATCTAGGAGTATATGATTTGTATATAGTTTTATACTAGGATCCAAGATTTCCTCCTTAAATCATTTAAGACTTATCCAATGTTGATAATGATAGAGTAATATACATAACTAGATTATTAAAAATATGATTATGTTAATTTATTTATATTTAAAATTAGAATTTATGTAATTAAATTCAAAGATTATTAGTATCAATTATGATATGGGGATCAAATCATTTATGATAGGTAATAACACTCCAAAATAAGTATTTTTAGAAAAAACATTTATAAGTAATTTTATATTTTATTTTTGGGTGCAATATTTCTTATTATTATGTTAATATACCTTTTTATATTTATATAACCGAGTAAATTTTAATGATGTATAAACCATTGTGATTTTAGTTACCTATTTGAACTATGATGTTTTAAAACTAAATATTATATGATCACATGTTGGAAGTATTCCTTTCGGACATATATGTTCAAGGTTTTTTAGTAGGTACCAAACAATAATAGAATATATATTGATAAATATTTTTCTATGTGTGATCATAGATGATATTAATAGGGTTAATTTCATTGTTAGAACTGCAATAATATATGGGTTTTAGTACTTATCTACAAATACTAGTGACCTATTTTTGTTATATTAATTTGCATGGGATGTTTATTAATTTTTATATGTATAATTTTTTATTCCTATAATATTAGATTATTTTATATTTAGATGATGTATAAAAATTATATAAACACTTCCATAATTTAATATTCATATACGTACTTATTTTTTCCATCCCTTGTAGATTAGGGAGTTCCCAATAGGTAATATAACTCTCACATGGGAACCATTATAGTATCTAATACAGTGTCAATAAGTAGTTTTATAATTGAAAAAAGTTATATAATTTCTCACATAAACCTATCTAGATTGTCGATATTGAGATTATACATTAGTTAGGTTAGTCATTACTTTATAAGTAAATCCTAAAATGTAACTATGAACCTCTATATAGTAGAATATAACATTTCCATGGATGTCTAGGTAGCTAGGTAGGAACAAATAATATAGGTGGGGAATTAAATTTACTAACTCATTCATAACTACGTAAGAATCATTAGATTTTATAGTAATATATTAGGATTCAACACATTCCTGTATTTGTGCTACATATGGTATATAGGAACACATGGTTATATAAATACTTGTTATATTATTATTTTCACTTGAAATGTTAATTAATTAGAAAAAACTAACAATGTAAACCTAGATTTATTATATACAATATTTATGTTAATGAAATAAATTATAGTAATCCCATTGAAAATTTTGGGTGTGTATTTAATTTTTAGGATTATATTATTATTTTATATTGTGGGATGATATATAAAATGAATATTTCTTATATCCTTTTACATGGTAGTGTTTTTTTCATTTTTGTATGATTCAACTTCATTTTTTATATGATACAATCTTGTTAGTAGTTACAATTCATTTGAGAATGATTTTATTTTTTATTTATATACTAGTTCCATGATTTTATGATGCACTGAATAAGGAATTACCATATATTTTATTAATATATCAATCATGCATTAAGTTCTATTATTTATTAAATCACGGAGTCGTTACTTTCATGAATAATAACCACTATGCTAATGGTGATCATTAATAAATAATGATATATCCAAAACCTCCATTTTAATTCATATGTACTTATAAATTTTATATTTCAATAAAATATATATATATATATATATAATATTATTTTCACTAGGATGAATTTATGAAAATATTTATATTTTAAAATGTGATAATGATATTGTTTCTGTCAAAATGACACGATTTTAATGAATGCTAGAAACAAAATTTCTATGAACATTGGAATGGGTTCCCCCATAGTAGGTTGAAAAATATTTTATGAATATAACCTATCTGTTCAGAACATTTAAATTAGTTTTTAAGTATAATTTAATAACTTGAATCATTAAGGAATAGTTTCTATTGAATTAATTAAGTAGAAAAAATAAAAATAGGTATATACTAGGTAGGTTTAATGGGGGTCTCAAAATCGGTGAATGTTATTTCTAGTATTGACATTTGGGTGATTTTTTTATCATTATAATTTCATGATATCTATGATATTTGGGTGATGGGTAAAATATATAATCCTATATCATTGATAACAATATATTATCTTGGTTTTCTTTTACATATCTTATTTTTCTCTTACTGTAATATTATCTCTAAATTTTTAATTCACCAAATTCATATTGAATTCTGTTACTATACATGTGTTATTTCTTATATTGAGTATAGGTGTCTATAGTGGGACACATCCAAACCTTCTCACATGGATTTGATCAATTAATTTTAAATAGTAACTAATTTTTCGTTTTATTTATTTTAAACAGTGATTTTGATCATAATATGTTTCAATAAATTGGGTACTCTTAAAATATAATATTAAGATTGATTATGGTGGTATCTTGTATGAGTTTCATTTAGGATTCATATTGGTTTTCATTAAAATAGATTTTCATTGTTAATTTACTATAGATAGTAATGAATGTGGTTTTAGGTTATTTAATTTCCCTATTTCAGTATGAGATAAGGGATATTTGTGTTATGAAAAAAGGTAAGTGGGTCAGTAATATATGGAGTTACTTATGACTTGGATTATGTATATCTACCACTATTTTCTACAAATTAATAAATGAAATGATTATTATTTTTTTATAATGAGAATAAATTATTTTAGAAGATATATTGAATAATTACATCAATAAAATATTGAACACCCTAATTAAATAAGATTTATTTCTTTTTAAAGAAATTTAATCTCTTTGATAGCTTGTAATGAATGGAAAACTCGGTCCAAACGAAACATGACACTCTATTAAATTATTATTTGAACATGAAAATTATATCCTTGATATTAAATTGGATAGTGTGAATATGAATAAAAAATAGAATATATATATATATATTACACACATTTAGCAACCATCTATTGATTATAAATAAAAATAAGAATCATTTGAATGTAAATGAAAATTTTTCATAGAAAATCTTTTTTTAAAGAAAAAGGCATCATTGCTTCTTATGAACTAAAGATAGAATAAGTTTTAGGAAATTTTAAAAATAGTATTTTTGAAATTTTTCTTCATTTTTTAAATCATAATATAATAATTATATTACTAAAAATTGTTTTTATTTTTTTTAAAGTTTCATTTGTTATGAATAATGAGAAATGATTATTTTTTATCAAAACATCATGTTTGATTAAATTTTTTACAAAGATAATTTTAATTTAAAATTAACTTTAATGTAAAATTAGAAAAATTATATTAATATTAATAGAAATTATTCAATTTGGATAAATTATATATTCATTGTTAATATATAAGCAGTCCATAGTTATGAAAAGTTTCTCTTCGGAACCCTTATCTTTCATCGTGTCTGCGCGTATAATACTAAATTGGATTCTTCCAGTTACATTAATTGACTTGGGAAAAAAGATTTAAAATTTCGAATAATAATAATTTATATTATTTAATATGGTTTGCATAATTTTTTACCATTATAAGTAGAAAAAATTGTAAAATTAAATTATTGTGGTTATGAAAAAAAATATTTACTAGTGGTTAAACAAAGATGGTTTGGGTACAAATACCCTACCAACAAGTCCCAAACCCAAATTATTGAAACATTAATACCTTACTAGATAAAAATGAATTTAGTGACACATTTTTTAGGTATTTTAATTATAAAAACGTGGGTGTAACTAAATATTTTCAAAAATATCTTTTATTTCCTCTTCCCCACTTATAAAAGGACACCCCTCACCTCACCTATTCACACTTTGAAATCAATTTTGTTATGAAAAAAATTTCCCCCATCACATTCTTTATTCCCCACACTCATACAATAATCCTTCATTTGATTATAAATTCATCCTAGAATTTATTTTGGTGTAATCTAATGGATTTCATCTAAAGAAGAGATATCATTCAAAAACAAGCATTTTTCTTTTATTTCATTTTCCAAATCCTCTAAATACCATTAAATCATTATAGTATAATAAAACCATAATATATCATATACATAGGTGTTAATTTTTTAAATTTTTCACCTTTATTCAACTCATCTTCCATCAAACTGGAATCAAAATTTTCGGTCCTGTGTACAGCGGACTATAGCCTCACGTACTAATTTAATTCATTTTCCATTACCACATTTCAGGGCTGGATATAATCCTGTATTTAAAAGATTTATATGATATTTATAATATTATTATAATTAATTCATTTTAATATCACATATATATTTTTAATTTTCTTTCAATTTAAAAAATGATAATGTCACTCGTGTGTATGGTAGACTACTGCCTTCCTAAGTGATGTGATTCATTTTTCACATACGATTTACATGGAATGTAGTAAGGATAAAATTATTGATTATATTTGATACATATGATATGGTAATTGTTATCTAAAATGAATATATCACTAATTTTCTTACCCTTTTACTTGATAAGGTTTTGATATAATCTGTCGTGTATACATACATATACCGTCTCCAGGAAGCGATGAGTTTATTTTTCCATGTAAAATATTCATAAATGGTTTTAAATATGTATATACATGATAAATATTATATTTATAACATTATTATAATTCTTGAGAATATTTAAATTTATCACTTTCTTAATAAAAATAACATTCATGAAAAAAATACACTACAAAGCAATGAAATTTACACCTGTAACAATGAAATAAATGACCTATTATTAACAAACATGTGGTAAAATTTAATTAAAGGATATCATATGGAATTATAAGTATGAATATAGTTCTAGTATAAATTTATAACATGCTTAATACTATTATATATTAATATAAAAAACATTATACGAAGAAAAATCATGAGGTAAGGAACTTCATCTTGATTTACCTTCATTGAGACATATTCTATTATTATGCATCAAATTTATTTTATATGGTGTATATAATTCCACTTTTAAATTTAATATCATGAATAAATTATACTTTATGGTATTTTATGTTTTAATTTTAATTATTTATTCCAAGTGGATTTAACATGAAGGTTACAGAGTGGTAAAGAATTTCAAAAGTCAATTTTATTTCATTTGATTATATTACAACATTATTTTCCTTTGATATTCTTTGATTATTTTTATAATGAATGTTGATTATATTATATTACATTTACAATGGTTCAATGTGATTATAAAATAGAATATCATAATCTATTCATATAATAATTGTCTCTTATATTGGTCAGAGTATAGTACTCAAGAGGGTGGTGAATTGAGTATCTATAAAAAAATTGTTAAAAGGAGTTATTTGAAAATTCCCACTATTAAAAAATTTATATATTTTAGATTGTTGTTAATTTATTAGGGATAATAATGTTCAATTAATTTCTAAACATATTTATTAGTTCTTCACTATATTAATCTAAAGATCAATATAACTATTGAAACTAACCTATTGGTTCAAAAAATTTATAACCACTTGCTAAACTAACAATCAAAGATCAATTTTTATTTTCTGAAATACGAGATAAAAATAGAGTAAAACTAAATGGTAAACACAAAAGATAAAAACAAGAGGTTCGGTCTCAAGCATAGGGTTAGTCCTCTCTACTTGGTGATTTCCTACAACCAAGAAGTTTAAATTAATAAACAGTTTGATCCACAGCTTCAATTAGGGTTCACAAGGGAACATAGGGACGTCTTGGTCACAATTGTCCTCTAACATAGTTATTCATGGGAATACATCAAACAGGTCACATAAATCCTATTATACATTTCTACATGGGATACTATTAGATAAAAATAATGTGAGTTTGAGGATATTAGGTATCCTCTGGTTATGCATTGGAGTAAGTGTTTGTGTAACAGACAGATACACACACTACTCAAAAGATATGTAAGAATTGACAAAACAAAGAAAATAAGTATTATAAGGGATTTAGAAGGCTCTATGTATCTTTATAATCCTCTCGAGAATCTATATATGTAGTGAAATTTGAGTTCAAGTCTGCATCTAGAATTTGACACAAAAACAGAGTGTTGTATTCTAGCTCATAACTATAGGTTTGGTTGTGTATGTATATTCTTCTCCATCATTGAGTTGCTTAAGTGAGTTGTCAATTAGGTGTTCATTTTGACAGAGATTTTCTCATGTGTTCTTCTATTCAATGGGATCACATTTGTTTTATTAGATTTGGTTTTCTTTAGTTTCTCCCTTTTATAAACTGCATGCACTGCATTTCGTCCACCACATTCTCAAGAACTTTTTTTCTTAGTTAAAATTTTTATCCCGAAAATGTGCATGTGGAGATACCTCATACTTTGTATTTTTACTCTCAAGACTAAAAGTAAGAATTAATTATGTTAGATTAATTAATAAATAGAAATATGACCATTAGAAATAATATTAATAAAGGAAAAATTAAACAGTATATCGGTGACCTGTCTATTGGGGTCTTCTTCCGTCAGTGTCTCCTTCTATCAGGGTTACAGTTAAACCAATGATGACTCATTTCAACTGATAGTGATTCCTTTCTTCGGTATCACCATGTAACGGTGTGTCACTTGGACTAGCGGTAGGTTGTATGTGTCGATGAGTCATATATAACATTGTGTCATCTTGTGTCTATGGGTGTCAGGTCCAATGCTGAGTCTTTTGTCTATCAGTGTCATTTCCAATGGTGAGTCTTTTTTCTATTAGTGTCATGTCCAATAGTGAGTCTTTTAATGGTGTCAGATTTATATACTTAGAATATATTCATGTTTGATCTTTCTATCATTGAGTCATTTGTCTGATAGTGAGTCATCTGTCTATCAGTGTCAGTGACTCATACATAGAAAAAATTTAGATGTTCTGTCTATCATAAATTTCTGCAATGTTATAAAATGGTAGAACTCATAATTACACATAGATAATCAATTATAATCTTGTTTAGACTTAAACACACATAAATAGTTCTATGATTTAAATGATATGATATTGAAGAATATCCTTTTTAATAATATATAATCATTAACATAAGGTAAGATCAATGTTAATATATGATATGATTTTTGATAATTAAAACCATTATATTTAGATAATATGTTCAATAGAATCTATATGATAACAATATACCCCTTTTTAACAATCACAAATCATGGTATTATTAAGTACCATTGAAGAATTATTACACTAAAAAATTAATAATTTATCAGAGAGAAGATTAAGATAATGTATCAGAGAAGCATAAACATATAGTGTGGTTGAATCTTATAATAATGGAAGTTAGTAATGGTTTCTCACTTTTAAATATTCTTAATAAAAATTTTCCCCCTTTTGGGATTAGAAAAAGGTGGTAGGAAAAAATAACAGGAAAAAATAATAAAGTAGAAACAAGAAAATAACATTTATAGAAGACTATATTAGAAAGGTAGACATAAAATGACTTGTCCCTATCAAATTAAATTCAGTTCACACTAGAGGGTAGTATAAAGGGACTCCATTCCATTTTTATAAGGATCAATAGAAGGTTCATCATGAGGGTTAGGCTGAGGAGTAGGAGGGTTTGAACCGATTTTGATTGGAGGTAGAGGTACTCTTTTAGGAATTGTAGAAGCATGGGTATGTCTCTGCTGAGAAAGAATCTGTGGTTGAACAGTTTTTTGATGACTGGTCTGATGTGAGATAAGGCCTGGGAAACTATCATTTGAGGATGAGGAGGCGCAATACCAGCTGGACAATGTGATGCAGCAGGAGGTACCACAATGGCATCACTTTTTACATGAAGATATTGTTTTAACAGGTGGTTGAATTATTCAATGATTTCTACACCATAATTCATAGAATTTTCAAAATAATCATTTTTTCTATACACATATCCAACAAAGGTGTACATTATATGAGATTCCAAATATGATCCTTAAAGTTCATTGTCACTAGATGAAGAGTATTATTTGTGGCCAAGTACTTAAATAGACTGTTCATTTATTTGATGATTTTGGAAAAAAACTCATTAACCAATTTGATCATATATTTCTAATTGTGTGAAGAACTACTAGTATAATACATTACATAATCATTCACTTTATTTGATGTATCTTAAATATTGTCCATACTTGTAATCAAATCTTGAAGATCCTCTTTCAACACTAAAGTAACAGAAGAAAGATCTGTAGTTTGGGAGGACTGAGTAGGTGGAGTAGAGCTTGAAGCAAGAGAAGAGGTCGTAAGACTGTAGAGACCCAAGTCTTGACGTTCACGGAAATTAATTTACTTTTTCATAATACTTAATACATAACAAAAACAGACATCCAATGGCTGTATTAGTTCAGGGTCTTTAGAAACTCGGAACATAATCATCTAATCTTGGTGAATGATCTTCAACATCTCCCATAAAGATCTTCCCCTTTGGTTTTCATACCTAAAACATTCTTTATATCCTATGGAAAAGAAAACATAAAAAGGGTGACCTCAAATACTCAGTAAAGGTAAACATGGAGAACCTAAAACAATTCATAATCATTTGATCTTAAGAACATTAACATAAAACATAAAAATCATGAGTAATGACATAAATCATGGTAGCTCATAAGGCATAGATCATAAACAAACATTAACCATAAAAAATTAGCATGGGAATAAAACATGTAATTGTGGAAACCATTAAGCACATTTTACTATTTCCATAGTAGCCATGGAATTGTTACCAAGACCATCATTGTGAACAAATTCAATCACTGAACCAGGTTTACTTGTCGTTCCAACCCTTTATTACTGAATCAGATTCACTTTCTGTTCCAGCCATGTCTATCTCATGAGATATAAATCTTTACCCAATTCATTGGAGCGAGATATAGGTCCCATAGATCTCATAATGAAATCATTCTTATGTATGCCACAAAATAGACATAAATCATTCATCATAACCCAAAGAATAAAATGGGTTTTATAAAAATCATCCCATCATAACATAATTCATATAAAACAAATGGATATCATTTCATCATATGAAGAATCAAACCGAGAAAATAATAGAGACATTATACTTGAGACATAATCACACTAAAAAATGTCATCTTATATGGAAAATAGTTTTGACAAAACATTTGAAATGAATTCTTGAGAAAAATATCCTTTCTTCTTCAAAATCATCTTCCTTTCACAAAATGAAATGAAATTTTAAAATAAAATAATTTTGTTGAAAATATTCATGAAATCCTGTAGAGTAATCTTCATGAAAAGTTGGCGTTATGACTTCGTAAAAATACATTCATGCCGTATAAGTTAAAAAATCATTCTTCTCGTACTTTTTCCAGAAAATTATAAAAGTACCTTATATGGTAACCAAAGGAAAGATTCATACCATACAATGTGGTAAAAATTCAAAAAGGGGTAAAAATTACTTTAAACATACATGGACAAATAGTAAAAAACTTATGAAAACATTTTTAGAAAACATGGGCATGGATGATAAACATAACCCTAGTAAATGCTTACGTATAAGTAATCTCAGATAAAAATGAGATTTGGAAAATTATCCCTTACCTTATGTCCAATTTATTCTGTATGTGTTTGAGAATCCTCTATAGTGGGTTTAAAAATATTATTAACTTGTAAAAGAACCGAAACAATATTTATGATATCATACATGATTCACTTATGACTTTATATTACTCGTTCTTTTGTCAATTCCATGTTAAAGCAGCGTTTTGGGTAAAATTGTTTCATTTATCGTACATTTTTTGACTTGTAATTCTTAATATGATTACTCATATCATGATTAAATGTTTCCAGAATATAAAACATGATTTATATATAATATATATTCACCATATAATAGATCGATAAATGGAATAAAATACACCGTTCATATAGACGGTAGGCCGTACGTACACCTGAACGCTGTTTTTGTTTCATTATTAAATCGAATGTGAGTAAGTAAATAACATATAAATAAATCCCGTATCATTAATAAGTCATATATTTCATTATTATTTAATATATATACTTTATAATCATTTTTGAATGGATAACTTGAAAAATGAATCTCGTCACGTCGTGGAGACGGTAATCCGTACGTACGCATGAGCGATGATATCATCCCCATAATTATTTAATGGAATTAGAGTGGATGATATGATATCTCAGAATTAGTATCATGTTACAATAACTATGTATAGTTATTATTTACACCATTATACCCATCCAAGTAAGGTGGTGGTGGAAAAACAGATTATACCACGACGTGGTGACGGTATTCCTTACGTACTAACGCGCGGTGATTTCATTTTCTGTAGGATAGATAGAAGGTAAAATAGGGTTCATTCATTTTTTTTAATAACATATCAGTATATGAGTGATACTGATGTTATTAATTTAATATGAAACAACAAAAGTAGAGGAAGTAGAATAAGAAATGAACTTAAAAGAATCGGAAAAGGATATTACCTCTTCTTCAACGTGCCTCTTCTAAACCTCTTCTTAGGGCACTAAAGTTGGTCTTTAATGAATTATAGGACCTCTAGTATGATTATAGGTAAGTGGATAAGAGAAATGGGTAGGTATTGGCCATGTTTTAAGGCACAAAGTGGTGTGAGGAGGAGAGGGAGGAGGTGCCCTTTTATATAAAAGAGGAGAGGGGCATCTTTGGAAACATAAGAAATATTAATTTATAATAAATTCAAACCCCACATAAAAACATCCAAAATGACTCCAATTAAAATATGAGATGATATAGGGTTGTAATATCATCAAACAATAAAATATTGACATGTTTGGAATTTATTTTAAACCATATCAATTTGATTTATCCTTATTTAATCTATTTAAATTTATTTGTTGTAATAAAATTATAATTTTTAATTGTTATAAATACTTACTTATATGTTTTTAATATTCCATAATTAGATAAATTATTAAATTTTAGGAAATATAATTTTCAATTTGTAAATTTTAAATATTATTTTTATTTTTAAACAATTTAATAATATGTTATTTTTATAAAATATATATAGTGTTAATTTTGACACTATTCAATTATTTGAATTTAAATAAAATCCACATAGAAGATATATTTGATCCTAAACATTTAATATAATTAAAACATGTCATATTGATCTATAAAATTAGTGGATCACATTAAATAGTTCATATAATATTTATTTTAATATTTGTAAAACCATTTATTTGATATTTCTCTTAAAAAATAACAACTATAACATTTTTGTATATTTATTCAATATACATATTTGTTGCATAAAAAATAAAAATATAATTCTATGATGAAGAGAAATATATTACCTTTCATAATAACACTTTTACTCTAATTTTTCATTTTTAAATTACAACATGTAAATTGTTATATTTATTAAGCAATGAAGGTGACAACTTTGAAATTATTAATAATAAAAGAATATAAATGTCATAATCTATTTTATAAGGCTCCAAATGGTCTAATAGCCGACCCTTGTATGATTATGTTATAGAGATACTCTAATAATAGGTTTTGGTCAATTGTTTGGGACTTTTGATGGGTATTATTATGTTAATAAAAATTATATTATTGATTTTTCACTAAGTCAATAATTTCTGCATCATTACTGTATAAGCTATTGAGGTAATTAAATATCACCTAGAGATTAAAAATAAATAACCATAACAAAGAAAAACATTTTAGATTTCAAATGAGTATTTATAATCAAATTTATATTCTATATAACCTTATATTAAAAATAATTTATTTATTAAATTTTAAGTGAGACATATTTCACTTTTTTTAAAATAAAATAAATTAAAGGTCTTAATCACATCCAATTTGGTTCCAATGGAGTCCATTTCGACCCAAATATGCCTTAGGACGAAATATAGTTATCCAATTCTATTAATAAAAGTTTTAGGGTAATTTTATAATATAATATTTACCCTTAATTACCTGATTTACCTTTTACTATGGTAAATAAAATTTACCGTAGTTACCATTTATAGTGCCCAAAAATAAAAATTAGACTACTAACATAATTTGAACCTACTAATTCCAAATATGGTATCCATTTTTCCAAATTCAAGACACATAAGATGCAGTAATTAATTTAAAATTAATCCCGTTGTTGAAAAAAATAGGTTTTTATTTAAAATATTATAAAAGATTGAAATATTTTTACCTATGAATTCAATGTAAAATTAATGATATTGACATACATTATATTAAATGGTAAAAATATATTCTAGTTATACTTTAAAACTATTAAATATTATAATTTAACAATATAAATTATCTTTATGAAAAAAGTTGTTTTTAAATAAAATTTAGTGTGTTTTTTCTATTCATCAAAATATGAACGTTATCATAAAAATAACAAAACATTATCCAACATAAATTTATATATCATTATTCACATGAATAAGGTTATTTTGTAAAATTGAACTTATAAACTTGTTAAAAATTAGATTTAAAATGGGTGCGCCTTCAAAAGGCGGAAAAACTTCATTTTTTGAAAAATACTTATTTTACCTGAAAAAATTATTTTGTTCTTATTCCATGTTCTAGAAAATGGGTAAGATGAATAATAATGTTATAAAATTAAAAATATAGTTAATAATATTCATAATGTCTAGTTCATAATATTATTATAACAATATATCATTTTTTTGCGAAACATGGTATTGTGTACGACACACGCTATCGAGGAAGGTCGTGATTGCATGTAATGCAAACAAAGTCAGGGCTACGTGTAATGGAAGCTCCCTTTGGTGTTGCGTATAGCATAATCAAAACTTATTTCATTTATACATTAAACAAAGTATATACTTAATGTTGCATAGAATAATTTCTACAAAACGCACTTGAAATTGTGTGTAACACGAGCCAAGAGTAGTGTTGCGTATACTGCAAGATAATACAGTGTTGTGTATAGTACAAGATAATATTAGTGTAGTGTACAATAGATGACATAAAATAAATTAAAAATAATATATCTCATAAAATATCTAGTTGTTACATTCTACCCCCCTTAAAATTAATTTCACCCTCCAAATTTGTCGGGGTTATAAATCGTTTACTACTTGAAAGTTTCATTCATATAAACCCACATCATAAAAAGGAATACTAAAACTTAATTTTAAAAAGGAATCTAATGAACATAATAATCACCTAAAGTAACTCAACACTGGGTTTCCAAATAAGAAAATATAGGTGAAAATATGGATATGGAAGAGAAATATAACCATCATGTTCTAACGAAGAGTGGTGGAGAACATGGCTATGAAAAATCCAACAATAACAAAGAAGTAAATTTGTGATGATATAAGGTACCATCTTATTCAACGAATATGAGGGTACTAGGAAAACGTTTTTGGTTTTCAAGATCATTTCCCTAATTTTGAAGAATTAAAAGAAATACTTTATTTATTTTGGAAAAATCTAACTATTGTTTGTGCCTTGAACAATTTCCAGTTCATCTCTTAAGTAAATGATGTTGAATTTGTCTTCCATGAATTTTTAGCAGATCATTTGATAGAATTATAGGTCATTATATATGTCTCAAACATATGGTTAGAAAAAGTTGCATACATAAGTCCATCTTATGGCCATATTAACCATATATGATTCCAAAAATGGACTTATACTTCGACTATTATACTACTTAATAAAATAAAACTAATTTCTACAAACTAGGGACTTCCTATAGGCCAATGGTAGGTGATAAAGGCTTATCACACTTCGGTTGTGGGTTCGATTTCCATAACCTTGTCCGATGCGATGGGGTGACTCTTATCTCATGGGTTGTCTCCCATCCTATGGGTTTTCCTTTTTCTAAAACTACACTATTACAAAAATACAGAAATGATATCAAAAATGTATAGCCTTAAACATTACTATATGATGTCTGACTTAATGCATTCCAAAATTTAGTCTAATAAAAAATACTTATGTCCAATCTCATAGTATAAAGAAAACAACTACTAGAAAGGTCATCTACCAAGCATGTGAATACCATCATTTATCCCCCATATATCATTAGATATATCTTATGGATCACATTCCAAACATTTTAATACCTTAATCATGTATTCTCTTGAAACATGAATTACCATAGAACCTTAGTGAAAACATGAATGCTGTAAAAAGTTAACTCTTTCCACATAAAAAAATCCCAAAAATTCTATATACTCAAACCATGATATCACTTTTTCCTTATATAAGTCATGAGCTCATTAATAATATCAAAAAAAGTATTTTCTCTTTATCCCTTCATTATGCACATATCATCTGCTTTCCGAAAATATTTCAATCACTTTTCATGGTTACCAATACCATTCAACATATACTTTCAAATACTCAATGAAAACAAATAGTGTAACAATCCTTATATTTTTCTTTATTCCATAGTACCGTACATTATTCTTGATAAACATTCAATCATTCCACTACCTTCTTAAACCATGGACTCAGATTCGTCATCTTATTCCTCTACACTTCTTTCATTTCATATATCATTTTTAGGCTCTTCATCATCATTAACATAAATACTACCCATACTAACATGCTGAATCTCTTCATGAGATTTTCCCTTAGGGAAGTGGTTTGCATAATGCCTGTATATTCCACATTTAAAACATTTAACTGTTATTGATGTATTAGAAATACCATTATCCTTGTCCATTGTGTTAACTGAACCTTTTCCTTTGCAAATACTGGATTTGTGTCCTTCTTTTCCACACCCAAAGTATCTTCCAGTTCCTTTGAATCATTCTCATTGATGCCTCTTCCCACATGATATAAATTAGGGAAATTGAACTTTCTTTCCTTTATGATCATCATGAAACTCCATATTTCTCTTATTAGCTAAGTCAAGAAACTTACCAAAGTTGAGATTAATGATTATATTATGAGATTTCTGATTGGGCATAATAATGATATGTAGAATTCTAGATCCCATTTCATTTGGTTTCTCATGAAGATTATCGTTCCACTGTCCATCATATTCTCCATTATCATGAATCTTCCTGTTTCTATCCATTTTTCTGAAACCCAAAAAGAATAGTTTGAGAGGAAAAAATCCTGTTAGGAAACCAATATAATAAAGGGTCAACATCTAACATTTTAGTTTTAATTATAAGATCATTACCATAATTCTAAGACTATAACCTAAACTTATACTTAACCTTAGGGACATCCCTATACATACCTTAGAAATATCTCTAGGGATATCACTAAAATTTTTGCATCCTAGTTTCCAAAGGTTAACTAAACATTCACTCTGATACCAACTGTAGAGACACAAATCTTGACGTTCATAGACATTACATTAAATCTACGGAATACTTAATACATGGAAAAAATAGATTCCTAAAGACTGTATTAGTTTAGTGTCTTTTGAAACTCAGAACATAATATTCTAATCATGGTGAAATATCTTCAACATCTCCCATAATGATCTTACCCTTTTTTTCTTACCTAAAAGCATTATTTATATCTTGGGGAAAAGATAACATAAAAAGGGTGAGCTCAAATGCTCAGTAAGGGTAAACCTGGAGAACCCAAAACAATCCATAAACATTTGAACGTAATAACTTGAACATAAAACATCAAAATCATGAGTAATGGCATAAATCACGGCAGTGCATAAGGCAAAGATCATACAGGAACATTAACCATTATAAAATATCATGGGAATAAAACATGTAATTGTGGAACCATTAATCAAATTTTATGATTTCCATAGTAGTCAAGGCATTGTTACCAAGACCATTATAGTGGACAAAGTCCATTACTGAACCGGGTTTACTTGTCGTTCCAGCCCTGTATTACTGAACCAGATTCACTTTCCATTACAGACTTGTCTATATCATGAGATATAAATCTATACCCAATGCATTTTAGGGAGATATAGGTCCTAACCATCTTATAATGAAATCATTCTTACATGTTCCAAAAAATAAACATAAATTATTAATCAAAACCCAAAGAATAAAATGCGTTTCATAAACATCATCCCATCATAACATAATCCATATAAAACAAATGGATATTATTTCATCATATGAAGAATCAAACCATGTAAACAATAGAGTAATTATACTTGAAACATAGTCATACTAAATAATTCCATCTTAGATGGAAAATAGTTTTGAAAAAAACACTTGAAATGAATTCTTGAGGAAAATATTGTTTCTTCTTCAAAATCACCTTTTTTTCACAAAATGCAATGAAATTTTAGAAGAAAAAGATTTTTTAGAAAATAATCATGAAATATTGTAGATGAATATTCTTGAAAATTAGGAATTATGACTCTATAAAAATCCATTCATGCCGTATAAGTTAAAAAAACATTCTTCTCATACTTTTGCCGGAAAATTCAAAAAGTACCTTATATGGTAACCAAAATAAATATTCCTTACATACAATGTGGTAATAATTCAAAAAATGGTAAAAATTATGTTAAACATACATGGAATAATAGTAAACATTATATGAAAACATTTTTAGAAAACATGGACATGGATGATAAACATAACCTTAGTAAATACTTACGTATAAGCAATCTCAAATAAAAATGAGATTTGAAAAATTATCCCTTACCTTATGTCCAATTTCTTTCATATGTGTATGGGACTCTTTTATTGTGGGTTTAAACATATTATTAACTTTTAACAGAATGATAACAATATTTATGATATCATTCATGATTCACTTACGACTTTATATTACCAGTTCTTTTATCAATTCCGTGTTAAAGCAGCATTTTGGGTAAAATTGTTTCATTTATCATACATGTTTTGACTCGTAATTATTCATATGATTACTTATATCATGACAAAATATTTCCAGAATTTAATACATGATTTATATATAATATATATTCATCATATAATAGATTGATAAATGGAATGAAATACACCGTTCATAGAGACAGTAGGTCATACATAAGCATGAACGCTGTTTTCGTTTACTTATTAAAATGAATGGAAGTAATTAAATAGCATATACATAAATAAAATATAATTAATATGTCATATATTTCAATATTATTTAATATATATATTTTAAAATCATTCTTGAATGGTTAACTTGGAGAATGAATCTCATCTCGTCGTTGAGATGGTAATCCATACGTACGCACAAGCGATCATATCATCCCCATAATTATTGAATGGAATTAGAGTGATTGATATAATATCTCAGTATAAGTATCATGTTATAATAACCATATATATTTATTCTTTACCCCATTATACCCATCCAATTAAGGTGGTGGTGGACAAACAGACTACACCACGCCGTGGAGATGGTATTCCGTACATACGCACGCGCGGTGATTTTGTTTTTTGTAGGTTGGATATAAGGTGAAATAGGGTTGGTGCATATTTATAGTAATATATCAGTATATGAGTTATACTGATGTTATTACTTTATTTTTAAACAAAAAAATAATATGATGTATAAGAAGAAATGAAATTGAAAGAATCGGTAAAGGATATTACCTCTTCTTTGACGCGCCTCTTCTAACCCACCTCTTAGGGCACTAATGTTGGTCTATGAAGAAGACCAGGACATATAGTATGTTTATATGGAAGTGGAGAAGAGAAATGGTCAGTTTTTGGATGATCTTGAAGGCTCATAGTGGTGTGATGAGGAGAGGGAGGAGGTGCCCTTTTTATGGGAGGATATGGGCACCTTTAGAAACATAAGGAATATTAATTTATAATAAATTCAAAACCCATATACAAACATCCAAAATGACTCAAATTCAAAGATGAGATGCGATAGTGTTGTAATCTCATCTACCATTAAAATTTAGACATGTTTTGAATTTATTTTAAACCTTATATAGTTTATTTATCCTTATTTAATCTATCTAAACTTATTTGTGGTAATAAAATTATAATTTCTATATTTTTATAAATAATTACTTATGTGTTGTGAGTTTTCCATAATTAGATAAATTATTAAATTTTAGACCATATAATTTTCAATTTTCAATTTTTAAATATTTTTTTTATATTTAAACAATTTAATAATATGTTTTTTATAAAATATCAATAGTGTTAATTTTTAAACTATTTAATTATTTTAATTTAAATAAAATCCATAGAGAATATATATTCTATCCAAAAAAATTAATAGATTTATAACCTGTCATATTTATCTAGAAAATTAGTGGAGAACATTAAATAGTTCATATAATATTTATTTTAATATTTTTAAAACCATTTATTTGATATTTCTCTTAAAAAATAATTACTATAACATTTTTGTATAATTATTTAATATACTTATTTGTTTCATAAAAATTTAAAAATAAACTTCTATGATGAAGATAAATCTATTACCTTTCATAATAATACTCTTACTCGAATTTATAATCTTTAAATCACAATATTTAAATTGTTATATTTCTTAAGTTATGATGGTGACAACTTTGACATTATTAAAAAAAAAATATAAATGTCATAATCTCTTCTATACGACTCCAAATGGTCCCAAAGTATACCCTTGGATGATTATGTTATAGATATACTCTACTAGCAGATTTTGGTAAAGTTTTTGGGCCTTTTGATGGGTATTATTACTTTAATAAAAACTATATTATTGATTTTTCACTAAGTAAATAATCTCTGCATCATTAATGTATTAGCTATTAAGGTAAATAAATGAAACCTAAAAATTAAAAATATATTACCATAACAAAGAAAAAAAATTATCTTTCAAATGAGTATTTATAACTGAATTTATATTCTGTATAACCTTATATAAAAATACTTTATTAATTAATGTTTCAGTGGAACATATTTCACTTTCTTTAAAATCAAATAAATTGAAGGTCTTAATCAAATACCAGTGGGTTCCAATGGATTAAATTTCGACCCAAATATTCCTTAAGACGAAATATAATCATCAAATTTTATTAAGATAAGTTTTTGGGTAATTTTATTATATTATATTTACCCTTAATTACACGATTTAACTTTAACTATGCTAAATAAAATTTACCGTAGTTACTCTTCATAGTTCCCAAAAATAAAAAGTATCCTATTAACATTTTTTGGACCAAATAATTCCAAATATGGAATCCATTTTTTCAAATTCAAGACACAGAAGATGCAGTAATTAATTTAAAATTAATCCCATTGTCTAAAATAACGAGTTTTTATTTAAAACCTTGCAAAAGATTGAAATGTTTTTACCTATGTATTCAATGTAAAATTAATGATAATGACATAAATTATAGCGACCCAGCCTTTTCTTAATTTACTATTACATCATTTCAAAGATCAACAACATAATAGTATTACACATGGAGGATCTAGAGGTTTAGTGTCTTGGGAAAACTAGGACAACACATAACAAGTACAACATCAAGCATAAAAATTCATTTCATCTCTTCTTCTATAGCTTCTTAGTAGCACTTGTCCTCTCCTTAGTACATGTAGCCACCTGAGGATATACATAAAAAGGGGTGAGCTAAAATCCCAGGGAGAGGATAGATAAGAACAATATAGCATGGGGTGAGCATAATCATGACATAGGAAGAAGATCTTGAACATGAGAGGAGCATAAACAATAAACTTGAAATGTGGCAAAGCATAAAAATGAAACATCATGTATTAGTGGTTAACTACCACACATACTTGTGAACAAAGATAGCATAATGTTCACGCATCATTTCACATTTACTCATGAGATTCATAACTTTACCCAATGCATTGGAGAGCTACATAATTCCAGGCGCACCCGTCACATTTAAACATTCATATTACACTATATAATTCCGGGCGCACCCGTCACATCATAACATTATCATTATCATGCTTGCCACATAGAACACATATCAAACATGTACATAAATAAACCATGGAATGGAATGAGTTTCATCTCATAATAACATGTTCATAAGCTTTGGGTTCCCAAAATAAAGAGGGAACAACATACTTGATATAAGAACCATCAACCTTGAATGAGAGGTAAAATGTGAGATCTTGAAAGAATAGTTCTTTTGGAAAACATTTTGATGGACATAAAAACCAGTGAAAACATGTATATCCCAGAAAAGTAAATGAAATGATGTAAAAATGATCTTTGAGGAGTAACCATATCAAAAAATGGAGTGAAAGAGGGAGAACCCGAAGGAAGAAAATTGGGTTCGAGATTTCCCCTTACCTTGTACTCGAATGCCTCCTTCTCTTTAATGTCCTATATAATGACATTATATTCATTAATTAGAAATTACAGAACCTTTTATACATTAATAGGGTTCATTATGGTTTCATTATTTCATATTATGTTCCTTTGGATGACTTATAGAGTTTAAAAACATTGATCGGGGATGTTCGTTTTCATGGTTTTCTTGAGCGGTCCACTTGTATTCATAATTTGATGTTTGGGTAGATCATGGGTAAACATCCAGAACTGATATTACATGTAATTAATGATATTATAGAAGATTGAATTATTTTATAATGAGTTATATTATATCCATGTGGCCGAATCATTAGATAAGAATTAAATGAAGATTATTTGGGCTAATTTGAGCGGTTTTTGGATCACAACCAACTCATTATAACTTTTCACTTAGTAGTATGGCCATAGGTTATTTAAAGAACTTAAAATAGAACATAATACATATAAAACATTCTGGTTTAACCATAAAAATGGTTTCATGACCAGATTGAAGGTATAAATGGAAGAAGAGAGCATGTTGTTTTTGAAGGTGATAAATTATCACCACATGAACAACGTTCTCTTTAATAAAATAAAAGGAAGGGGGAAAGGGTGTGGGGTGATATAATATATCATTAGAATCATAATATTACGGTATATGTATAATACTGGATTTAAAAAACAATTTGGATGAAGATAAGTAGGGATAGATCAAGAAAGGAACTTGAACTTGAAAGGAAATTAAAGGAGAAGAGAGAGAGAAATTACCTTTAGAATCCTTCTCTTGAGATCCTCTTTAAGGAAGCTAGGCTTGGTCTTTTGATGATACCAGAAGCTTTTGGACGTGGGGGATGATCTAGGTAAGGAGTTTGGGAAGAATTTAGAGATGTCTTGGAGCTTGAGAGGTGTGAGGAAAAGAGGGAGTGAAGGGTGGCTTTTATAGTGGAGGGGAGAGGGGTTTCCTTAATATAAAATTGATTAGTTTATTAATTCCACAAATGACAAGGAATAGTGAGTCTTGGATGACTAATAATAACAATTTTATAATGTAATCCCGAACCAAGTGGGATTACATCAGCCGAACATCAGCAATGACTCAATTAATACATTATTTAGCTTTTGTTGTGAATTATCAGATTCCACTATTCATCAAAAATTAAAGTATCTCAGAAAATTCCCAAAAAATTACCCCAACCATTTTTCGACGTGTAGAATCCAAAAATGAAGTCAATTTTTAAAAAATAATTTTCTAAATATTATTAATTTAATATTTAATTAAAATCATAATTTACTTAAAAAAACAGCTTTTAAAATTAAAACTGATTTTGCAATTCTTTCAAAAATTACTTAGGGTCTTATAAAATTATCTAAAAACTATTGATTCAATAATTTATGAATATATTTCAGGAAAATAAGTATTCTTTTAAATTAATTAATTAATTATAATTAATTATTTATGACTTATAAAATACCAAAAACGTTTACTAAGGTCAAATTATCACTTTCTATGCTGTCTAAATTTTATTTTATTATTCATAGGTAATGTTACTAATATTTACTATTCATAAGGGTCATATTACTATTCATAAGGGTAGGTTACTATTCACCAAAAAATATTTTTGTTTCATTGGACTCCAAAAACTATCTTGAACACAACCGTGAATGTTGGATTTTTAAAATTCCAAACATAGGGGTGACAAAATTATGTTTAAAGGTCACTTATCACTTAGTAGTTCATTATTTTGTATTTTTATGACATAGATATAAGAAATGAATTTTCCTTTGAAATAATTTGGGTTGTTACATTATTCCCCCCTTAAGAAATTTCGCCCCCGAAATTTCACTTTACACAAACAGGTGAGGGTACTTCTCCTTCATTACCTCTCCTGGTTCCCACCATTTTCTAAAATAGAAAAGGATAGAACAAAAAATAACTAAACCAGTCATGAATAACTTATTCATTTAGACAACTAAACCAAAAACATAACATATGTGATCCCTAGGTAAATATTCTTGTGTACATATTTGTACTTATTCTCATGCTAGAGGTTTTCTCTAGGGTTTACTAATCCTAATTCCCAAATTAACTAAACCTTTCCTCTGATACCAACTATAGAGACCCGGCCTTTTCTTAATTTACTAGTATATCATTTCAAAGATCAACAACATAATAGTATTACACATGGAGGATCCAGAGGTTTACTGTCTTGGGAAAACTAGGACAACACATAACAAGTACAATATCAGGCATAAAAATTCATTTAATCTCTTCTTCTATAGCTTCTTTGTAGCACTTGTCCTCTCCTTAGTACATGTAGCCCCCTGAGGATATACATAAAAAGGGGTGAGCTACAATCCCAGTAAGAGGATAGATAAGAACAATATAGCATGGGGTGAGCATAATCATGACATAGGAAGAAGATCTTGAACATGAGAGGAGCATAAACAATAAACTTGAAATGTGGCAAAGCATAAAAATGAAACAACATGTCTTAGTGGTTAACTACCACACATACTTGTGAACAAATCTAGAATCATGTTCACGCATCATTTCAAATTTACTCATGAGATTCACCACTTTACCCAATCCATTGGAGCGCTATATAATTCCGGGCGCACCTGTCACATTTAAACATTCATATTGTGCTATATAATTCCGGGCGCACCCGTCACATCATAACATTATCATTATCATGCTTGACACATAGAAAACATATCAAACATGTGCATAAATAACCCATGGAATGTAATGGGTTTCATCTCATAATAACACATTCATAAGCTTTGGGTTCCCAAAAGAAAGAGGGAACAACATACTTGATATAAGAACCATCAACCTTGAATGAGAGGTAAAATGTGAGATCTTGAAAGAATAGTTCTTTTGGAAAACATTTTGATGGACATAAAAACCAGTGAAAAATATGTATATACCAGAAAATTAAATGAAATGATGTAAAAATGATCTTCGAGGAGTAACCATATCAAAAATGGAGTGAAAGAGGGAGAACCCGAAGGAAGAAAATTGGGTTCGAGATTTCCCCTTACCTTGTACTCGAATGCATACTTATCTTTAATGTCCTGTAACATGACATTATATTCATTAATTAGATATTCCAGAACCTTTTATAAATTAATAGGGTTCATTATGGTTTCATTATTTCAAATTATGTTCCTTTAGATGACTTATAGAGTTTAAAAACATTGATCGGGGATGTTCGTTTTCATGGTTTTCTTGAGCGGTCCACTTATATTCATAATTTGATGTTTGGGTAGATCATGGGTAAACATCCAGAACTGATATTACATGTAATTAATGATATTACATAATCTTGAATGATTTTATAATGAGTTATATTATATCCATGTGGCCGAATCATTAGATAAGAATTAAATGAAGATTATTTGGGCTAATTTGAGCGGTTTTTGGATCACAACCAACTCATTATAGCTTTTCACTTAGTAGTATGGCCATAGGTTATTTAAAGAACTTAAAATAGAACATAATACATATAAAACATTCTGGTTCAACCATAAAAATGGTTTCATGACCATATTGAAGGTATAAATGGAAGAAGAGAGCATGTTGTTTTTGAAGGTGATAAATTATCACCACATGAACAACGTTCTCTTTAATAAAATAAAAGGAAGGGGGAAAGGGTGTGGGGTGATATAATATACCATTAGAATCATAAGATTACATTATATTTATAATACTGGATTTACAAAACAAATTGGATGAAGATAAGTAGGGATAGATCAAGAAAGGAACTTGAACTTGAAAGGAAATTAAAGGAGAAGAGAGAGAGAAATTACCTTTAGAATCCTTCTCTTGAGATCCTCTTTAAGGAAGCTAGGCATGGTCTTTTGATGAGACCAGTAGCTTCTGGACATGGGGGATGAGCTAGGGAAGGTGTTTGGGAAGAATTTAGAGAAGGCTTGGAGCTTGAGAGGTGTGAGGAAAAGAGGGAGTGAAGGGTGGCTTTTATAGTGGATGGGAGAGGGGTTTCCTTAATATAAAATTGATTAGTTTATTAATTCCCCCAATGACAAGGAATAGTGAGTCTCGGATGACTAAGAATAATAATTTTATAATGTAATCCTGAACCAAGTGGGCTTACATCAGTAGAACATCAGCAATGACTCAATTAATACATTATTTAGCTTTTATTGGGAATTATCAGATTCCACTATTCATCAAAAATAAAAGTATCTCAGAAAATTCCCAAAACATTACCCCAACCATTTTTCAACGTGTAGAATCCAAAAATGAAGTCCATTTTCCAAAAATAATTTTCTAAATATTATTAATTTAATATTTAATTAAAATCATAATTTACTTAAAAACAGCTTTTAAAATTAAAACTGATTTTGCAATTCTTTCAAAAATTACTTAGGGCCTTATAAAATTATCTAAAAACTATTGATTCAATAATTCATGAATATATTTCAGGAAAATAAGTATTCTTTTAAATTAATTAATTAATTATAATTAATTATTTATGACTTATAAAATACCAAAAACGTTTACTAAGGTCAAATTATCACTTTCTATGCTGTCTAAATTTTATTTTATTATTCATAGGTAATGTTACTCATATTTACTATTCATAAGGGTCATATTGCTATTCATAAGGGTAGGTTACTATTCACCAAAATTTATTTTTGTTTCATTGGACTCCAAAAACTATCTTGAACACAACCATGAATGTTGGATTTTTAAAATTCCAAACATAGGGTTGACAAAATTATGTTTAAAGGTCACTTATCACTTAGTGGTTCATTATTTTGTATTTTTATGACATAGATATAAGAAATGAATTTTCCATTGAAATACATTGGGTTGTTACATAAATTATATTAAATGGTAAAAATATATTCTATTTATACTTTAAAACAATTAAATATTATAATTTAACCATATAAATTATCTTAAGGAAAAATGTTGTTTTTAAATAAAATTTACGGTGTTTTTACTATTCATCAAAATATGAATGTTATCAGAAAAATTAAAAAACATTATCCACCATAAATTTTAATATCATGATTCACAATAAGAAGTTTATTTTGAAAATTTTAACTTATAATCTTGTTAAAAATTATATTTAAAATGTGTACGCCTTCAAAAGGCGGCAAAAATGCATTTTTTGAAAAATACTTATTTTAACCGAAAAAATTATTTTGTTCTGATATCATGTTCTAGAAAATGTGTAAGATGCATAATAATTTAATAAAATTCAAAATTTAGTTAATACTATTCATAACGGCTAGTTCATTATAATATTATAACAATATATCGTTGTTTAGAGAAACTCGGTATTGCGTACTACACACGCTATCGAGGAAGGATGTGATTGCATGTAATGCAAGCCAAGTCAGGGCTACGTGTAGTGGAATCACCCTTTGGTGTTTCATATAACATAATCAAAACTTATTTCATTTATACATTAAAAAAATATATACTTAATGTTGCAAAGAATAATTTCTACAAACGAACTTGAAATTTTTTGTAACATGATCCAAGAGTAGTGTTGCATATACTGCTAGCTAATGCAGTGTTGTGTATAGTACAAGCTAATCATAGTGTAGTGTACAATAGAATACATCAAAGAAATTAAAAGGAATATATCTCATAAAATCTTGAGGAGTTACAAAGATCATGAACTTCTTTTCTCATCATGGAAATCTGAAGTGTTTTAAAATGAGAAACAAGGTTCTCAAGTACATTCCTGACTTTTTCCATCATATTCTTATACTATGTGAACAACGAATTGATCCTAGTTGTTAACTTCTTCATATCCTTCCCAATAATGGTACTTTTTGTCACAATTGTCTCTACATTTGTGATTATATTTGATTGAACTTATTGTATCCCCATTTTTTAAATAGAAGCAGCATTAAAATCAGATAGACTAGTTTAGGTAGGATATGTACTAGAGGCACCAACATGTTTTACACCATCCACCATAGATATGATTACATTCAAATTCTCAGTTAGCTCAGTATTCTCTCTCATTGATTCATTGATCTCATACTACATTTGAGACCGACTTAGTTTATTATGGATGCACATATCTCTTCCTTGAATCATTCAAAATCATCTTTTGTTACATAGTCATTAAAAGCGGTCTCAACCACTGGTTTCTTTTCAGCAAGGGAATCAATTTCATCATCGGAATATTCATAATCCATTTCCAAGGATACATAACCATGATTTTTTATCCATTTAGAAATAATATCATAATTTCAAAGGAGAAATATTATCAAGACTTACTCTTCTCGTTTTATGCTCTTCATCATATTGAGCAATTGGCCCCTGAGGCTCCCCCTCAGTATCACCTCTTAGGGAAGATTTCTCCTCCTCAGTGAATTCATCCTACCTAAGATGCTTTTCCATATGAAGAGTTCTTTTCATAGTATAAAAATCATGAGAAACAGGTTCATATGGAGCAAAAGTTTCCTCTAGAACAACACTCTCAATAGAGACACAATTATTATCTTCAGTAACATCCAAAAATATAGCATCTAGATTTTTATCAGGATGACTGGAGTCATTGTCATGCCCATTGTCACTACTTCTTTCATTATTATCGTCTTCATTCTTCTCATCTTAAACTTTCTCATCTTTTTATTCCATTCCTAATAATGATCCATCTTCACGACTACCGGCTTCTTCATCTTCATCTTATTCTTTATTGGATTCACTGACATACTCTACATTTCCATCATCTTTGATTTATTCAATACCAGATGATTTGAGAATAATTTAATGGGAGGGTAAGTCCATATGTGGACTTGAAGGTCCAATGGAGACTATTTTTGATGGTCTAGTTGTGTTTGGGTCACCTTGTTCATCAAATGATGATCCCACATCTCTAACAGGAGTATCAGGCTCCTCTTCCTCATCTGAATAATAGGTTACTTGATCATCTGGACTGAGTCCAGGATGCACTGGATCCCTTGGTCTCACTAGATGATCTAATAGATTAAACTTCTCATACAATCAGTCTTTATCACCAACCCATTCCTTACTCCATGGATTTTAATTTATTTTCCTTCTTCTATAGTTGTTAGATATTTTACAGATTCCACAACATTCAAAAAATACCACATCCATATCTTCATTTAGATATCCATTCCCCGTCATCATTGTAAAAATGATCCTAGAATAGAAAAGAGAATTTTTTTACACCCGTGTTTTTACATCTCATTGATGTAAACCATCAAATATCTACACAAATTCCAATTAACATATTTCTATAGAAAATAATCCAAATATACATCCCGATACATGAGAGATGAAAGGTCCACTTTCCTGGTAATAATATGATGCTGAATAAACTCGACTAAAATTCATCACTCACTATTGAATTTTGAGGCAATGGGTCTTCTGGGCTCTTCATTTCCAATTTTCTCTTTCATAGTTGTCTCATATAAAAATAATTCACATTCAGGAAGAAAATTACCTTTGTAATTATCAAACCTTCCTTTATGAGGTGCCATAAGACATTCAACCCAATGCCTTAAAGAGAACAATATTCTATTAAATTTCATAATTGATTTCACCCAAGAAACATCATTTCCTTCTAGATGAAGTCCAATATTCATGTAAAACTCATATACCAGCTTCAGATAAAATATTATGAAATTGTTTTTGGAACCATTCAAGCCATCCTTGATCTTACAGTACTTTCAACAACAAATATTTTCTTTCAAAGATCCATTCCACCAAAACATATTTCTCTGAAGGTATGACAACGTTTACCAGACTGGTCTTCATAGGACTTGATGATTTCCTTGATTCCCCTTTTTGTTTCTTGGACGTACTAGACTCACCATCTTCCATAGTTCTATTCACTCATTCCATTTTGACCAGTTCATTTGAGAGGTATGAAGGTGAAAGGATGGGGGTAGAGAAATATAGAGGTGTAAGAGATATAGAGAAATTATTGTTAAAGGTAGTTGAGTGGATCGATTAAAATTTATACCAACTAGGGTTTTGTAATTATACAATCTCAAAATCGTGAACTGGGTTCACTAGAATTAATTAAATAGTGTCGTTTTGAAACAATGAGTCATCAGTATTGGTATTCCAAACTATATAAAATACTAACGGTGTCTACATGATAATAGTGTTTGCATGAAAATGGTGTTGGCATGACAACTTTGTCGGCCTGACACCTTCACAGAAAAAGATTAATGGAATAGAAAATAGAGGGTCTTACTGATTGAACATTCCCAACTCATTTTTGTTGTATTTTATTCTCCCAGAGTTCAATGGGTTAGTGAATATATTAGCAATATGATATTAATTTCTAATAAATTATAAAGTGATATACCCATTTTGTAATGATATCTCAAAATGAGATGTCTTACATCAATATGTTTTGTTCTTGAGTGAGAAACTAGGTTCTTTGAAATGTTGATAGAACTTGTGTTGTCACATATTATAAGTACATGTCTAAATTGACATCTATAGTCTAGTAATGTGTGTTTCATCCCCAAAATCTATTTAAAACAACTACCATCTGCTACGCATTCAACTTCATTAGTAGATAATGCAATATAAATTAGTTTCATGTTACACCATGAAATAAAAAATTTCAAAAAAAGTGTCATGTCCTAGAGGTCCTCTTTCTATCTTCTTTCATCCACCAAATTCATCATCAAAATAACTCCTAATATCAATTGATTGTCTGTTTGGGTGACATAAACCTAAATTGATATTATGTTGAGAATATTTGAATTTTCTTTTTAACGTCATTTATGTGAGATTATTTGGGGTTACCTTGAAAAAGGGAACACAAACACACACTAAAAATTATATCTATCCTACTAGAAGTCAATTAGATAAAGCTTTCAATCCTTCTTCTATAAGTGGTTTTATCAATATATTTACCATCATCATGAAGATCCAACTTACAAGTAGTACTCATGGGATTATTAATACTTTTAATACTGTTAAAGCCAAATATTTTTATAAGTTATTTTGTATATTTACTTTGATTTAAAATGATACCTAGTTTATTTTGTAAAATATGAAATCCAAGAAAGAATTTTATTTCACCCATTAGAATCATTTCAAAATCATTTTTCATCATTTTTTAAAAATCAATACATTAAGATGTTTTTGAAGATCCAAAAATAATATCATCAACATCGATATAAACTCTGAAAAAAATATTTAGAAATTCATTTTATAAAAGGAATATGATCAGAAATTCTTTGTAAAACCTTTTAAAATAATAAAACTACTTAATCTATCATATTAAGGTCTTAGAGCATGTTTTAAACCATATAAATATTTTTTTAATTTGAAAAAATTATTTCTAAAATGGGGGTATGTAAAGATTGGGGGTTGTTTAAAAAACATCCTAAAATATATATCTATTTAGGAATTAACTATTAACATCCATTTGAAGTAGTTTTAAATTAAGAATGGAAAAACAAGAAAGAATGATTCTGATGGCTTCATGTCTACCAAAAGGTGAAAAGGTTTCTTCATACTCATTTCCATCATCTTGACTATAACTTTCTACAACTAATATAGCTTTCTTTCTAAGAATATTACCATATTCATCTACATTGTTCTTAAATAACCATTTAGTTCTTATTGTCTAGGTTCTATTGGGTCTATCCACATGTTTCCAAAAATTATTTATTTCCAATTGATTATGTTCATCTTTCATTTCTATCGCAAAAAATTCATCATTAATTGCATCATTGATGTTTTTAGGTTCAAAATGTGACCATAATTCTTAATGTTCAACTTGATTTCTAATAGAAGCTCTAGAATGTGTCCCTTTCTCTAAGTATCCAAAAAAATCATCTAGATGATAGTTCTTGAGATTTCAAGATGATATAAAAATGGAGGGAGTAGTAACTTCAGGATTATCTATAGGTTCGGGTTCATCTTGTTCAGATTCTCAAGCATTTACAGAACATTTGGATTTCACAGATTTTTTAAGAGAACGATTAGATGATTCTGCAATTATGTCTAGGATTGGTCTATCACCTTCAAGGATTTATTGAGATATTTTAGGTTCATGTGGATCTATTTCATCGAATTTTATATTCAATGATTCTTCCACACAATAGCTTCTTTAATTAAAGACTCTATTGGCTTCACTAGAGTTTGAGTAACCATGAATTATTCCTCGATCACTCTTTGATGTGAATTTTTCAAGATTATCCTTTTTATTAAGAATATTGAATTTTCCACCAAATAAAATGAAATAACTAAATTTGGGTATTCTATTATTCCACAGCTTATAAGGATTCTTCATAAGAATAATTCTAGTTAAGACTATTAATTATGTAATAAGATGTATTCATAGCCTCTTCCAAGAAGTAAACATCCATGTCATATTCATTAATCACTGTTGCGGATATTTCCTATAAGGTTATATTTTATCTTTCCGAAAATCCATTTGGTTGAGGTGTCCTAGGGGAGAGAAGATATGAAAATAGCCATTTTGCAAGAAAAAAGATTCAACATCTTGATTTTCAAACACACAGACATGATCACTTCTAAATGATGTAATTCTAAGTACACATATATTTTCCTCTTTTTAGAATACTTGTTGAAGTAAGTAAATGCTTAAAATTTGTGACCTAAGAAATAACACCCAGTATAACTAAAATAATCATCTACAAGAACATACACATAGTGATTCCCATTCAAGCTAAAAACTTGAGACAGCCCAAACAAATCCATGTGAACCAACTCTAAAGGGTGAGATGTTGAAGTTTCTTTCTTTGATTTGAAAGATAACTTGTTCTGTTTTCTCTTTGGTAAGGATTATAGACCTTTTCATTCGGAAACTCAAGTTTGGGTAGATCATTCTCTAGTCCTTTTCTAGTAAGCTTTCTAAGAGATTGTGTGTTACAATGTCCTAGCCTCCCATTCCAAATCCAAGACTCTTTATGAAAGGCACTTAAACAAAAAATATTATGAGAGGATAAAGAATATAAATTAACAGAATATATATTTTCATTTCTAAAAGCATAAAACTGTAATTCATATTTAGATTTAAACACATAAAAATCATAATTTTAAAATTTAACATGAAATCTATCATCGCATAATTTTTAAATACTATGACTATTATACTTTAATCCATTAACAAAAAGAACTTTAAAAATTAAAACTGAGTTATAGTCACCACTCTAGCCTAGGCTAATTATTTATCCTTTAGCATTGTCACCATTGGTGATATTACCTACTAACAATCTTGATTACATTCTTAATGATTGATCAGTATCTGGTAATGTGTATTCAATAACCACTATCCAAGTACCATTGAATCTTTTAAGAAATTTTTAAACATATTTCCAATATTATTATTAGACAAAAAAAAATTTTGGTACCAAGACATGTTTAGATCTAGTGACATTAGAAATAAATGATTTAGGTTCCCACATTTTCTTTATGGTTTTCCTATATGCATTATGTAACATATATGAAAAAGGACTCAATTTGGTCTAGAAATACTAGATATAATAAAATATATTTCAGACCTGGTACTAGCATAAGAGTTTTGATCTTTAGGTAGAAAAAAAGATTTTTTAGATTTGGTTAAAAAATGTGTTTTAGATTGGTTTTTTTGTACGGGTTGATATCTAATACAAGAGGTGTACATAGGGTTTATCTGTTTACCATGAATTTGAGTAAGATTATTTTCCCCAATGGTAAAATTTTCATAATATTTTTTCAATTTTTCATTAGAAATTTTTAATTCATTGTTTTCTTTAAGTAGTTGAGACTTCTTCTCTTTTTTAGTAGTACGTTCTGATATAACAGTTACAATAATAGCATGTTTTCTGTTTAAAGATTTATATTTGTCATTTAGTTCATTACAAGTTTCTTCCAGCACGTTGCAGTATTCAAATAGAGCATCATTTTTCATATTTTCATACTCACTTTCATTTTTAGAATGATGGTAATTAGGTGCATGTGAATCTAACATTACCTCAGATGTGTTAGTCATAAAACACATATTTTCCATGTCATCTTTCTCATCATGATATGATTCTAATTCACTAGAGATATCCTTAAAAGCACTCTAGGTGGCCCTTATATATTTCTTATACTTCTTGTCTTTTTTCATACTTATTTTTTATTTTAACTTTGGACGGTCATCTTTGACATGTCCTCTCCTCTTAGATTCATTTCTGATAATCTCCTGTGATTTCTCATTTCTTTTCCAGTACTTTTTCGGATTTCCCTTGTTATCATATCTTCCTTTAGAATTGAGCTTCCCCAAAAACCTCTTCATCCAATATAATTTCATGAATCTTCTGGCCAACTGATCCATATTTTCATTACTATCAAATGATTATTCATCAGTACTGGATCTTTTAATAGAGGTTAGGACCTTCTATTTTTCATTATTAATAGATTTAATATTCTTTAAGGCCACAAATTTTTTCTCATGTCCATCCTCCTCTTCTTTTTCACTTTTAACTCTTCCTCATACTTCAACAAATTTTCAATGAGTTCTTTGACATGTAATTTTCTGGTGTCACCTGATGCTCTAATTGAGAAAGAAGCTCCTTTACATCTATTTGGTATGCATCTGTGAAAACTCATGACTTTTTCTTTAGTAGTAAAATCTCTTCCCAGTGAGATCACAGTGTTCACTATTTCATTAAACCTGAGATACATGTCAAAACTAGTCTCATCAGGATTCATCTTAAATTCATCATATTTAATATTATATGTTTTTGGCCTCATTTCATTAACACTAGAAGTTATTTCATGTGAAACTGATAATTTATCCCAAATTTCAGGGGTTGTTTTACATGTAGAAATTTTGTTGAATTCCTAATCTTCTAAAGGACAATATAAGGAATTCATGGAATTATAGTTATTGTAATAATAAGTATTATTTGGGTAATCCCAAGTAGTTCTATAAATACTAGGAATCTTATATTCATCTACAATCAAAGACCACATTTTAAAACCCATACTTTCAAAATGCATTTTCTTCTTAATTTCGCATTGTGCATAATTTTTTCCATTAATGAATGGAGGTCTTTTGGTAGAAGAACCTTCTAAAAGATTATCCATAATAAAATTAAGAATATATTTTAATGTGATTTCTTTTTGAAATAATAGAAATATTATGATCTTCAAAATCCAACTAAAATCATAGTTAAAAAAGATTTAAAAAACCTTCTAAATCCCTTAAAACTAAATTTTGGTCAGAGTAGAGCACTCAAGTGGGTAGGGGTGAATATATTATCCATATAAATTTCTATTAAGAGTTCATTTACATTTTTGTCATTTAAAAATATAATCTATGTCAGTTTGTAGTGGATTTATAAGAGTCTTGAATGTTCAATTAATTTCTCAAAAGTTTGATTAGTTCTCATCTATATTAATCTAGAGTTCAATATAATTTTTGAAACTAACTTACTAGTTCATTATAGTTATAAACACTTGATAAAACAACTATCATAGTTCAATTTAGTTTTTATGAAGTAGGTGATTAAAATAGAGTAAAACTAAAGGGAAAACACATTGAATAAAACCAAGAGGTTCAGTATCAAGCAAATAATTATTCCTCTCCACATGGTGATCACCTTCCACCAAGCATTTTAAATTATTAAACAGTTTTATCCACACCCTGGATTGGGGTTCACAACAATACATAAGTCTTTCCAGGTCATATTTGACCTCTACCACAATTATTCATGGGAATAAATTAAATAGGTCACACACAACATCTTTCATATTTTTACGAGGGATACAGATGGATGATAGGAATGTGAGTTTGAGGATATCAAGTATCCTCTAGTTATGCATAGGAGTTTGTGTGTGTGTGTGTGTAATAGACATATACACACACTACTTGAAAGATATGTAAGAATAAACACAATAGAGAAAATAAGTATGAGAAAGGATTTAGAATGTTGTGTGTGTCTTGAGAATCATCTCTAGAATCTTTAGATGTAGTGATATTTGAGTTAGAGTCCTCTTCTAGAATTTGACACAAAAATTTAGTGACATGTTCTGGCTATTAGCTACTGGTTTGGTTGTGCAAGTATATTATTATCCTTCTTTGAGATGATGAAGTGAGTTTTCAATTTGGTGTTCATCTTGTTTTAGATTTCTCTATGTGTTCTTCTATTCTTTGAGATCACTGTTGTAGCATGATATTTGTCGTTCTTTAGTATATCAGACTTGCACACTGCATGCACTACTTTTCTTCCACAAATTTCTCAAGTTCTAGTTTGCTTATTTAATCTATTTATCCCAACAATGTTCATGTGGACATACCTTGTAAATTGTACTCTATATTGTCAAGTATAAATTAATTATGTCAGAGTAATTAAATAACACAAATATGACCATTATAAATAATATTAATAAATGCGTATTTAAATAGTCTATTAGGGACTCGTTTATTAGTTTCTTATTCTATCAACTTCTCCTCCTATTGGTGCTATAGTTGAACCAACAGTGACTCATTTCAACTGATGGTGAGTCCTTTCATTGGTAGCACCATGAAATGTTAGGTCACATAGACTGATGGTAGCCCATCTGTGTCGATGAGTCATATGAAACAGTTAGTCATTTTGTGTCTATCAGTGACATGTCCAACAGTGAGTCTTTTGCATATCGGTGTCATGTCCTAAGGAGTGTCGTTTGTCTATCGGTGTCATCTCCAAAGGAAAGTCTTTTGTTTATCAATTTCATGTCCAATGGTGAGTCTATTCAATAGTTTCAACTTCACATACATAGAACATATGCATGTTTGATATGTCTATCAGTGAGTCACATGTCAGACAGTGAGTCATATGTTCTCAGTGTTAGTGACTCATTCATAGAAATATTTTAGATGTTTTTTTTTGTATTACATTTCAGCAAAGTCAGAAAATGGTAAAACTCATAATTACACATAGATAATCAATTATAATCTTAGTTAGACTTAAACACACATAAATAGTTCTATGATTGAAATGATTTGATAATGAAGATGATTCTTTGTCATAATATAGAATCTTTAACATAAGGTAAGATATATGTTAATATGAAACAGGATTTGTGATAATTAAAACCATTATAGTTAGAGATAGTATCCAAAAACATCTATGGGCCAACACATTCAACATTATGATCATTGTAATGTATTTTGTCTTATTTTTCATTTCACTGAAGCATTTTTGTTAATTTACACCAATTCACATTTCTATGGTGTATATACTACCACACTAATGTTTTTAACTTGAATACCTATTTATTTATGATGGATAATGTTTCAAAAATATTTTATCCATATTCTAATATTATGGATATGAATATTTCTTAATCCATATTCCATTTATCTGTATGGTTTTTACTTTGAAATTTATTTGGTTAAGAGTGGAATTATTGATAAATCAGTGTTATTTACACAATGAAGATATTGGTTTATAAGAAATATTCCCCATTAATTAAATAGATTATTAAGTATTTTTGGAATTCTTAAGAAATTTTTTGATGGGTGGGGCTAGTAATTATAAATACCCTCAAAGTATTGATAGAGATTATGAGTCATATCTATTTCTCAAATTAAACAAGCATCTACAAGTAGTTTGGAATTGTATTGGGACTGTTCTTAAAGGAAGAGGTTTCATGATACATTAGACCATGACATAAAATAATAAATCATTTTATTCATTCAGAATGTAGTAATTATTATTACCCCAGAGATTTTCAAAATGATGTTTTCTCTCAATCTATTTCATTATCAAATTATTGATTAAATAGCATGCATGTTCAATTATTTACCTTAACACATTTATTATTCCTTATCTATTCATGATAGTGATTTTATTTAAATGGAATGTGTGTTCAGTTATTTACCTTTCTATATTTATTATTTCTTATCTAATTATGATAGCCCAGATATTGATTCAATATAATGTGTGTTTTGATATTTAATTGAATTTATGGATTATTCCTTATTGATTCATAATTGCTTCCACTATAATTAGGAAGAACCATTATTTTGATTACATCCCCTAGGATATGAAGAAAAATATTTCATTTTCTTTCAATGATTCACTTTATTTGATTTTGTTATGTATTAGGTTTTATTTTCTATTACTAATGAAAAATTGGTATCATTTATTTATCTGTTTCTCCGAAAGAGCTAAACTAATATATCAATAGGGATTTGACCCCCTTATATCTATTCCAATGAAATACATTAGATACAGAATCTGGGTTACTGAAAAATTGTCCATTATAGTTTGAATTAGAGTAATTTTATTTTAAACCTTTTGAGCTAGATTAAGGAAAACATAGATTTGGGAAAATAACCCTACGATGCACTTTTGGGATAATTATATAATAACATTATACTAATATAGTAATGAATATGTTAGATGTTTTTTCTAGAAATACATCAATATCTACATACTATAAGGAGACTTGGTTCATGTATAGATATACCTAGAGGTAATGACTCTGAAATTTGTTTAGTAGGCTTGATCCTATATTCACCAGATGCATGAGAATGATCATTACTACGCACCATGTTTGAATGTGATAGGGGATATTATTAGGACAAGTAAAACTTTTATTTCATACCATTATAATGTATTTTATAATATTGATATCCCAAAATTAACCAATATTATTATTTTTAGATAAATAGTGCATAAATATTTAATTTATGATTACTCTTACATAATATTTCGAAGTATAAATTATAATTTAATAGTAATAATTTAATGTGAAAACCCACTATAAGCCATTGTTTATAAAAAGTGCCTGTAAAGAATAAGAGGATTAATACTTGTAGCCAACGTAGTGATTAACTTGTTGATATATCCAGTATAACTAGAATTGGAAATAATTAATATATAGTTGTATTAAGGTAGATTAATTTGGTTATGAAAAGTAACCTCTTCTAGGTGGCGAAAATCATTCCAAATAAATATTATCCTGTTTCAAATAACCTCATGCGATAGGATAACCCATTATTTGGTGGGACTAATAATCCATTTTTTACTATAGAGATGGATTATGTCTCTAGAGAAGATATTTATGGACATGGGAAGAGATATAATTGACAATTTTACATTTATAGTGTATTTTCTCAAATTCGATGATGAACAATGGGTGTCATTAATCCAAAATTTTATAGGGGTAGAAGAAATATAACTCATTAAATGTAAAAAATTTATAGACACGTTATTCAACAAATATCTTTCTCTTGAACAACCAACTGAAATGATGTCAATTCAATGTAGCTTAATTAAAATGAATCATTCTTGCATTTTTTAGTATGAGGATACCTTTACAAGGTCATCTAGGAATGATACAGATTAAATATGCATAATGGGGTGAAATATTGACAATTCATTTTAAGGGATTAAGCCGTGTTTCTGAATAGAACATGGATCTCAAAATTTGACTTCATATGAAGTAATATTTTTACGTTCCATCACAATAGAGAAAAAATTATCTATTTTAAAAATATTCAAGGGGATGAAATAGAATAGAAGTTCATCCATACACCAAGAAAAAGGGATTGAAAAAATAAGAAGAACAAAACACATACTTTTAAAAAATATGATTTGTTTTTTATTTTTCTATCTTCATCTCTTGAGGAGAAGTCTATGAAGGTTACATTGTTAATATTTTTTTAAATTTGAATATTAAAATCGAACTTAAAAATTTATTATTATGATTTTTCATGCCACTTTCTTTAAAAATATTTTAAATACTATCATTTTAAATGGTTTAAAAAAGTGATGCTAAAATTATTTTTTCCACAGTTTTTTTAAGAAACAAAATTGGAAAAATAATCAATAACATAAGTTTTCAAAAAAAAATAAAATACCTTTTTTTAATTTTTTTTAATAAAACTGATGTTAAATATCATTTTTGCGTTGTTTATTTGAATCCACCAAGAAAGAATATTTGTTTAAAAATATTATTTGGGTTCCGACAACACTATACATTGTTCTTTTGTTTGATTAACAAGAAAAAATATTATCCAACAAGATAAAAAAACATTTTCATCTTTTAAAGATGAAATAAATAAGGTTCATTAAAAGTTATAATCATAATAATAAAAAAATATTTATTAAAATGTCAATTAATCCATCCATAGAAAATTGGAGATTGATAAATGACAACACATCATAGACACTATATGAAATCTAGAAAAAATAAATAAATATTTTATATAATTTTTAATGTTATTGAAGGCATAGTATATATATTTTTATTTTGAGGACAGATATCATGAGGCATCCAAATCTTGGTTTAAGGGAATTTTTGAATCCAAATGATGATTTTTTAATTTTTCCATGATCTGAAGATAGATTTCTTAATATAAGAAAAAATGAATCATTATTAATTATATCAATTAATAAATATAATCATAAAAACATTAAATCATGGAAAAAAACTACAAATACCATGATGAGATCTCCTAAATAAGAATAAGTGGATTGATGATGATGATATAACAAGTTGAGTTAGTGTTATGATGTTGATAAAAATAAATTCTCCTAAAACTAATATAGGTGGGACATGAATACAAATAAATAACATGGTAAAAGCAAATGTGATATCAAAAATTTTATTCAGTGATTGAAAATTGCGCAATCGCATTGTAAAAAAATTGAAATTCATGTTTGAGGATTAATAAATATTAAATTTAACATTTTTTTATGATTAAAATACTAAAAATATAGTTTTTTACTTCAGTTATATTGAAACTGACCATAAAAATTTCAATTTTTATGCTATGTTTACGATAATCTGCATGAAAAACTAGCTTCTAGCATTCATTTTTTTTTTCAAAAAATGATGTTAAAAGTATATTTAGATATTTATTTTTCAAACACATGATGTAAATAATGTTGGCTAATTTTTAGTTCATTTCCCAATATATGATTTTACTTATTATGGATCCCAAAAGGATTTATAGATCAAATGTAATCACTGTTGAAATTTACACTTCTCTAAGACTTCACTTAGAGATGTTTGACCACTGACATCTAAAAAATTCAATATATAACCCCTTTTTAGATCTATGAAAATTCAAAATGAATATTTCAAAATGATCTTGAACCAAGTCAATATTTATGATATTAGGGTTTTGAAAATTCAATGTCAAAACTGGATTTGAACATTGGTTCTTGAAAAAACAAAATATTAAAAGTCATATACGAGGAAATTAATTGTCTATTTTTTATGAACCCAATATAAATGTAGGATTTTAATGTTGGTTACTATTTAACTAACCTAAAAAAGTTTTACATCATGACTTATTATTTCATTTACTAAATAAATTACATTAAAACATTGATGTTAAAGACCATTTTTCTACTAATGAAAAAATATCACCATAGGAAATGATTAAAGGTATTGGGAGTTTCTTATATGTGTGTAGATAAGGGAATATATGATAAAGAATGAAATATAATGACTTAAAAAAACTAATATTCAGTGTTTTAACTATAAGGAGATGGGGAACTACAAAAAATTCTCCAATCATCAATGGAATCCACTATAGAATATGCCATGGGGAGATTTCAAATCTAAGGAGTTCACTGTACCTGAGATTGAATTACCAAATTATGTGCTCTAGAGTAAATTTATCTTATAATAAAATTTTCTTAATGAATTATTTGATTTTGTATCGTCACACTCAATTATATATACCCAATTTTCAAAGTAAATTATACATTTACATATTACTTTTTGATAGGAGTTTACATTCAACAGTACTAGTGTATATCTCACTATAATAAGGATATGTTTAGAAGTCCCCATTAGGAAACAAAATCATTTTTATTTTCTAACCCTATTAGTATTCCAATGGTTTACATTGATATAATACATTATATAAATAGTATTTCAAAATATGATTCAAATATTTATAGCACGAAAAAAGAAATTATTATTCAAGATGATGATTTAAAATTCCTTATCTTTAGAGAGGAGACTCTATCATTAGTTTCATTCTTAGATCCACCACCAATTGATATTCTTTATGAGATTAATAGGAAATAAGATACAGAAATCTCTAGGTATGAAGAATGTAATATTCAAATTTTGGATGTATCTACTACAAATTAAAACATTCATGTATTTCATAAAGAAATACCTGGAAATACACTACTTCAAGAAGTCAAGTTTTCTCTCAGTTTGGTCCTTAATTCAAGAACAATATAAAATACCCCTATATAAGGGAACCTATTGAGTTAGTTGAGTAGAAGAAAAAACAATTGGGGTTGTGTGGTAAAATATTAATACACCATAGTGTTTTACCTTGGGGAGCCAATATTTTCTTCATTAAAAAGAAAAATTGATCCATGAGATAGGGTATTGATTATAAGAGAATAGATGGAATTATGAAAAATAAAAATTATCCACTTCCTCGCATTGATTACTTATTCAATACACTTCATAGAGATCATTATTTTTCAAATATTATACTTCGATCTTAGCATCATCAATTGTAAGTAAAGAAGATAAGAATTATAAAGACATATCTCTAAATGAGGTGTGGAAATTTTGATTTATAGTAATTCCATTTTGATTGACTAATGTTCCCTATATTGTTATAGATATAATAAACATAATATTCAAGTACAATGTTGATGATTTTTTATGATATTAAATGTTGATATCTTGGTGTGTTCTAAATTCTATGGGGACCATGAGAATCACATGAGGGTCATTCTTGAGACTCTAAGAAGAAAAGAGTTATATGATAAATTTATTAAGTGTGATTTTAGGATTCAATAAGATTATTTTTGTGGTGATATTGTCTATAAGGATGGAATATCTGCTGATTCCATAACGAAAAGGTAGTCTGAGAGTGGCCTATACTAAATAACATAACTATTGTAAAAACATTCATTTGTTTGGATGGTTACTATAACTGATTAATTTAGAAACTTTCATGATTGGGTTACCCATTAACCAATATTACAAACAAATGGTTATGTTCAATTTCAAAAATAAATATGAATATTTTTTTATGAATTGAACTGGAGTTTGTTTGATCCTCTAATTTTGACGTTACCATTAAAAAATGATGATTTTTTTATATATAGTTGTTAATGGAATAAATTAATGGTTTGGGTCCTTATAAAAAAATTATAATGTTATTGAATATTCATTAAGGTAGTTAAATAATAACGCATGGAATTATCCAAGACATGATATTTAGTGTGTAATTTTTTACTTTTAATTGAAGATATGGAGAAAATATCTTTATGGTGAATGATGTAATATATAAACAGACAATAAAATCCCATAATATATATTTTCACTGATAGTTCTCAACCTGAGACAAAGGAGATATATTGTTCTACTTAAGGATTATGATTTTTTCACACGCTACCACCAAGGGAAATAAAATAAGGGGGTTGATGCATTGATTATGAAAGATCATGGAGTTATAACCTAAATAAGGATTGAGTGGGATCATATGTTCATGGATATTTTTATGATATATATGGTAAATATTGAAGAAGGGGATACATCACAAATATTTTGAATGATTTGAAAATAATATTTATTGAAAAATAAAAAACTACCACTCTCATGCTGATAATATTTACATGAAAATTCAAACATTGAATGGTATGTCGGTAGAGTTTTTTTTATGATGGAATCATATAACATCAAAAGGGAATATTTGTTGCATATATACCTAATATTTAAAGGGAATTTTTGGATGATTTTAATATTTCTAATTTATTTATGCATCTTAGTGGCACTACGATGTATACGGATATAAGGAAACATTTTTTGTGGGACAACATAATGTGGAATATTGTTGAATATATGTCAAGATGTTTGGTTTTTTAAATGGTAAAATATGAGAGAAAATATAATAGACAAGTCATGTAAATTATTCTTATTACTATGTGTAGATTTTTGGAAATTACTAGATAATTTTTTATAGTACAACCAAATTCTAATAGAAATAATGATTAAATATGGGTTTTTGTTGATCACCTGACAACATAATCACATTTTCTCTCTATAAGAGAATATTTAACTATTGATTTATTCATAAGGATAGATATAAATTAAGTTTTATTACATTATGATCCACCAATTGTGATTTTTAAATATCATTATCACTGTCCTATATCAAAATTCAGGAAGATCCTTTTGAAGGATCTTGATATTGAGCTTCATTTGAGGACCACTTATTATCATTAAACTTGATGCACAATACGAATGAAATATTCAAATAATGTAAGAAATGTTTAAATAGAGATCAATTTACATTCAAGGTAAGTGAGATAACTATTTACCTTTGGTAGATATTTATAGAAATAATAGTTTCAATTCAAGAAATCAAATGGTTTCATATAAGGCATTTTATGACAAGAGATGTCGTACTCCAAATTGTTGGGATAAAGTAGGTGAAAAGAAGCATGTTGGATTTGAACATTTTTATTAAACAACGATGAAGGTAATGACTATTCAGAATCACATTAAAGCTACTCAAAATAGGAAAAAGGGTTATACTGATAATCAAAGGATGGATTTGTAATTTAATGTAGGGGATCATGTTTTCATAAAAGTTTTTCCAAGGAAGGGTGTTATAAGTTTGAATAATAAGGTAAATATTATCCCTATATATATATATTAAAATAATGGTTATTTTCATTCTTTTTATGAAATTACAATAAGTCACTCAGAAGCACATGATGTCTTCCATATATTCCTATTATGGAATTACATGTCAGATATAATGATGGTTCTCACATTCGATGAAATTGAATTAGAAACTAATCAATATTTTTGTGAACAACCCATACCTATTTTTTATACTTGAGATAAAGTATTGAGGAATAGTATTACTTGACTGATAAAAGTACTTTGGATAAATAAATAAAAAACATGATGTAATGGGGGAACAAGAGGATGTTATGAAGAAGAACTGCACTCATCTACATATATGGTTATATCAATGAATTTTCAAAGAATTTTTTAGCAGGGAAGAATGTTACACCCTTGGACATTATGACTTATTTACTTTTCAATAAAATCAATCTCTCCATAGGTAGCGAGGCACATAACACCTGTTTTAATCAAAACATGATAACATATTAAAATATTATTTCTACACTACCATTTTAAACAAGATATTAAATTTTAGGGAATTAATAAGAATTGATAAATTACAAAAAAATTTATTTTATACACATTTATTGGTCATCAATTTATTAAAAATAAAAATAAGAATCATTCTAATGGAGAAGAAATATTTTCGAAATATGTTATTTTTTCATAGAAAATGGTTTTGTCATTTCAGGCACACTTATCAAAGAAATATATTTTGAAAATATTAGAAAAATTATTAAACAAAATTAACTACATTTTTTTAAATTTTAATATTAAAATTATTTTAGGATAAATTATTTGGTTTTTTCTAAAATTGTTCTTTTTTCGATGAATAGTGTTAAATGGTAATTTTTTTATTGAAAACTACAATTTTGTTTAAATTATTTACCCATTTCACATAATTTTTAAATTTTTTTTAAAGTAAAATTAGTTATCTTATATTAAAATTTAACTCATTTATTAAATTAGGATCAATTTTATTTTCAATTTCAAAATATAAAAATTATATATATTTGTGAATTTAATCTTTTTAAACCTTCTTTTCATCTCGTCTACAAGTATAATATTAATTTAGATTCAACCAATTTTTTCAACTAAATTTGGAATAATCTATTCCAAATGTTGAATTAGAGTAATTTATACAGTATAAATATTTCAAAAGAATTTTTTACCATTGTTAATAATAAAAATAGTAAAATAAAATTACATTGGTTTGGGTAAAAACATATTTATAGGAGGTTAATATAAGAATATTAGAGATAAAATGAATTAAAATCTTTTCCAAAATCTATTTTAAGGATGTATTTAAAACATATAACATAAAAGGCATATTAATTAACCATTTTTTGAGTCATCTGATATGAATAAAACGTGGTTTTTAATTTTTCATTTCCAAAATTCGATGTGTGTTTAGTACCCCACTGATAAAAGTCCATACCCTCTCCTCTCCTCATCACACTTAAAAAATAAATTGTTCCATATCCTAATAACTTACATAAATCCCTACACTCATACTATAATCATTATTTTTATCACAAATTAATCCAACGAAGGCTTTTGGTGTAAACCTAATGAGGTCATCTCAATAGGAGATAATGTTCCAAAGCAAGAATTTTTATTTCATTTCTTATTACACCTACAGAAAAACAATTCAATCAAGATTTTATAATATAAAAATTATCTCCTTTATACAAAGATGTTATTACTTTAATTTAATGACCTATGTAACACCCTGACCCTAGAATCCTGAAGCCGATGCATTATTATATTATATTATAATTATTACAAGCAACAAATCTTGAAGAACCATTTAGTTGATGAATCATGGAAATCGAGATTATATACATGATACCCATAATAAATTGGAAAATAGTAAAATACAAACATGATACATAAAATAAAAATAAACAGTGTCCTTGATAGCATATTTGAATATTTATTCTCCATAACCTTGGGAAAGTAAACATAATAAGGTTGAGATCAAATGCTTAGTAAGGATATGTAAATTTGAAGGAATAATGAATCCATATGAATAAATAAAAATGGATAGGTAGGTAGCTAATGAAATTTAAAAAACTAGATAAGTTAATATCAACATGGAAATGTAAGAAACTAAAACACATTCGATTAAATAAATTAAAAGAAAATTAAATGTATCAATAGATATGTGTTTCGACACGGGGGGGGGGGGGGGTGACGCTGCTACCGATGGTTGATTTTAAGAAGGATGAGTTATGTTTAATAACTCATGTTGGGTGCATCATTTTTTGCTTTGAAATGTCTAATGGTTCCATATCTAATGATACGTGGACCTACTTTCGGAAGGCATGCATTCGTTGGGAGATTTGGCCAACGACACTTAAGAACTCACATTGGTTAATAGAATGGGAATTCAGACTCATTTCACCCTCCTGAGGAGAATTATTGCCTATTCTGGGGATCTCTTATAGATTTAAGACATATTCATATGTTTATGAACCATTGGTTTATCCCCGATCAAAGTATCCACGAATTATCCCTAGTTGGCAATGATCAACTGAATGTAGGGATTCAGAATCATTTAGGCCCGAGGTATACCACCCCTCGTTAGATTAATGACTCCGAGTAACTTGGACTCATTGAGACAGTACGGGTCCCAAGCCTCATAACTGGGCACCATGGATTTTATTTTCATCTAGGGGGGACAGATAATGACTTGAGCATTTGCATCGAACCCATGATGTGGGATTCCTACGTATCCTCGTGAGAGTATTCCGAATCCACATAGCTCAATGCCACACAATAGGGCATATCACCTTTTAAGGTCATGTTACAAGGACCCAACCATACAGTTTAATTTCATGTGGCAAGGACACCCGGGTGAGGGAAGCCTGGTCAAGGCTAGTGCGGGATATATGCCGAAGATTCCCATAAGACCCAAGGGAAGTGATTTACTGGCACCAAATATTGTCTTTATGGGGTATAAGGACATAATCTGACAGGGATAAAGGTGTTTGTCATATTTAAAGATCATTTTTTACCTCGGGGATGTTTCCTACGTATCCCGGTTGGCTGGGAATCAATATCCACGTAGTTCTGGAAGATTAGGGCTTACACGTGGGAGTTGCCTATTATTGGGATTGAACCTTGGGGAGGCATCCTACGTACCCTATTTGGGAGATAGGGATCAAAACCCCCATAGTTCATTTAACCTTCGCCGCTGTGCGAACGCTACGGCCACCACAAATCTCTAAGCCCATGTGAGCCATGCTCGGTGTGAGAAACAAGAGAATTCAATAGACTTGGAAAGCCTTGTACTTTTCCCTCACCAAGGGAAGGTGTCCGGAACTGCAATAATCTCCTTCTCCCTGATGTTAGAGTGGGGAGACGGTAGTAGTCATGCAGTAGAGACAATGATTATGGCGGTGGAGAAAAAGGGAAGGTGCAGCTGGATTCTCGTTCTTCCCGATGTTGGAGGGAGGTAGAAGTCGCACTAGCAGGGGACAAGGATACGATGACATAGAAATGAACCTTCTTAGAAGGTAGGGGAAGGCCATTGGCTTCCGGTAAGGAATGTTTGGGAATTAATCCAGATAGGATGCCCAGCCACTCCCAGGAGAGAGGAGAAGTGCTCACCGCTAGTCCTTGTCAAAAGGAAAGTCCAGGGGGATCCCTCAATCCTGGAAAGTGGAGAGGCCCAAAGGGGACTCCCGGGCTCAGACTCTGCACTAACTTGGGAATGTGAACCCAAGAATGCTTCGGAAATCCACTCATCGGTTGGGCCAACCCCTTTGTCCTTGCCTATGGTGGGTAAGTGAACTCAGAGTGGCGCGCTGATGTGCCTAAAGGTATCATTATATGAGTCTGGTGGCTTCGGTAGAGGCCTTGTCTTGGGTTCAGCGAATAGACCAATGAAGGGATTGCAGAGGGTCGGGCTAGATTGTAAGGGTTTTATTTGGTTTGGGGAATGGAAACATTGAAGGATTTGGTGGGATACATGGGTTCATGAGGAGTGGATCCCTTCACGTAGGGGACTACTACGCAGCTGGAGAGGTCTTCCACGTACCAGGGTGGTACGCAGAATGATGGTACATCCGCATACTAGGGCGGTACGCAGCATCATGTTTGGACCATGTACCAATTTGGTATGCGGCCCTAGAGTCTGCACGAGTAGTGGAGGCCAGGGGCATCGCCGGTCCGGGCTGTGTCTGCGTAGGAGGGTGCTACGTGGCGCGTGGGATTGAAAAAAAGGCATAAACTCCCTTGTCTGCAGGGAGTACATCCTTGGAGGGTCCATGTCTCGCGGATTTATCTTTACTTCATGGTTCACCAATTTATAACACATTTATTGGTTCTTTATCAATTCATATCATTTTATATACCTGTACTGGTTCGCGAATCAAAACTTCATAGTTTGTGAAATCATATGCTTCTTCCTTCGAAAAGTCGGTCCTTAAATCTCCTCCAGCCTCCGAATCCCCAAGCCTCCAAGCCCCCCTTCTTCTTCCCCTCAATGTATTTTTGTAGAGGGGGGTGGGAAAGGGTTGTATTGTGATCATTTGACAACTTTTTCGGAGGCCCATGAATAAAAACCCAGCCTACAGATGACTTGGTAAATCCGAGGTTCATGGGGGTTCATTGAATGCACCTCACCTGCAAACCAAGTCGGTTCGAGGGGTGCATTGCGGCCGTGAAAAAGATCCACCTCCATTCCGCGAATGACAGTGCGCTCGGCATGGGTCGTTCGGGCACGGTTCGTCGCTGGGGCGGTTCACGGTGGTGGACTGGCCTAGCATTTTCCCTGGTTCGTTCCCCCGTAGGGGCTCCCGCCTCTGTTTTGCGGATGACGCTGGTCTGCGGGGGCTCGCGGAACCGGTCGCGTGCCACTGATGATGAACCGGTACGCAGACCGGTTGGTCCTTTTTCAATTTTGAGTATTATTCATGTTTATCCCAATATTCTAAGGGAAATTGGGTAGAATCCTTTCTCAAATTATGGTGGGGATTCCCATTACCCTTTGTGTATTTTTCAGGACCCCACAAATGCCCCCATCAGAATGCGGTCCGATCGGAACGAAGAGGAGGCTATTCTGATGTAGAACGGTCCAGAAACTTGGGTAGTTTGTGGATTTATGACTTCATATGAACCACATGTGGATACATAGGCTAACCAAGTAGGGGTACCCTAGAAATTCATGGATGTTAGGGGGAACAAACCTGTAAACCACTTCCCAGCAATTTTTGGATCGGGAGATATGATATGGGGGATCTGAGGCCGGTAATCATACAAAGATAGGTAGAGTGTCTCCTAAGGAACTCTTTCATTTGGTAGACGGTCCAGGGGATATCAATATGCAGAGACGCTAAGGGAACGGTATTCATAGTTATGCAAAGGTTTCCATAGGTTGATGACTTTCCACTTCTGATGGCCATGGGTGGTTATGAAGATCCGCAATTGTCCGGGTCGCAGAGTATGATGTATAAAAAGGATGCATCCAAATGCATAAGGAGTATTCTGATCCCGTTTTTCCATATATCTAGGGTGGATCATAATGATTTCCGTGTAGTTTACTATCATGTGGTGAGGATTATTTCTATGCAGTTTAACCTCGTTCGGTGAGGTTGATTTCCATGGAGTTTAATATTGTGCGGTGTGGAGGATTTCCGTGTATTTTAACGTCGTGTGGTGAGGATGATTTCCATGCAGTTTAACGTCATGCGGTGAGGATGAAGCAATTTTTACAAATATAATAATTCTTGTAGTTGGAGGAATTTCCCTAGATGTTTAATGCTTGGTCTTTGCAGTTCCATGCCAAGTGGAAAAGACACTCTCTGTGTTGTTTTAACGTCAATTGGTAAGGAAGTTGTTACAAAGGCCTCTCTTGATTAGAATATAATTGGGATCGAATATCTTGGAATTTCTAAGAAGTGGAGTGGGGTTAATGTTGTAAACCATTGTTTCGGGGCATCTCCGGTTAGGAGAGATGATATGGGGGCAATGGGGCATTTGAGCGTATGAAGGTAGGAAGAGAGTCTCCTGGGGAAATATTTCCTTTGGAAGATGGGCCAGTGGCGATCAATATGTAGAGCCACTGAGGGCATGGTATGAATACTCGTGCAACGGTGTCCGCAAATCAATGAATTTCCTTGTCCGATGGCCTTGGAGGTTTATGGGAGCCACATTTTTCCGTGCCATGGAGTTGGTCATTTGGTAAGGAAATATCTCGACATGTCGGGGATGCTCACCCCTGGTTGCTGTTAAAATTCGAAGGGTTCCCTATGCTGATTTATCTCAAGCATGGGGTCTACCTCTACTCCACGTAGTTTAACGTCGTGCGGTAAGGACGAAATACTCATAGTTTAACGGCCGTAGAGTTTGGACCACTGGGAGACTATTGCTACAATCACCTGAAGGATAATTTAGTTAAGATGCTCTTGTATACTCTGAATATGGTGAGATATTTAGGGTGTAAACTGTAACTCTGGGGTTTCCCGGACCAGGAGATGTGGTGTGGGTGCTCTGAGCCCGGTAAGTGTACGGAGCTTGAAAGAGTATCTCCTGAGGAAATCATGCCTTTGGTAGATGGGCCAGGGGCAATCAAAATGCAGAGATGTTGAGGGCCTGGTATGCATAGTCATGGAAAGGTTTCCAAAATTCGATGACTTTCCATGAATGATAGCCATGGATGGTTATGAAGATCCAGGATTTCTCATAGCACAGAGTCCAGAAAATGGGGATAATTGTGCCTGAGCATACAAGAAATATCTTCATTTCAATTGTATTTTGAGTCAAAGTAGCCTTGACCTTGCTTGGTGCTCACAGATGTAGATCGTCATATGAACCAAAGGTGGATACATAGGCTAACCGAGTAGGGGTACCCTAGCTACGCTTAGATGTGTGGGGGGGGGAGAACCTGTAACCACTACTAGAGTAATTTTTTGATTGGGAGATATGATATGGGGGCTCTGAGGCCGGTAAACGTATGGAGCTAAGAAGAGTGTCACCTGAGGAAATATTTCCTTTGGTAGACGAGCCAGGGGATATCAATATGCAGATCTGCTGAGGACATGGTATGCATAGTCATGAAAAGTTGTCCATAGGTTGACGACTTTCCACTTCTGATGGCCATGGGCAGTTATGAGGATCTGTAATTGTTCGGGTCGCAGAGTGTGATGTATGAAAAGGATGCATACAAAAGCATAAGGAGTATTCCTATCCTATTTTTTCATATATCTTGGGTGGGTCACAACAATTTCCATGCAGTTTATCATCATGCAGTAAGGACACTTGACAGTGTAGTTTAACTTCGTTCAGTAAGGACGAAGGGATCAACGGTAGGGATAGGAGATAGGACTCCGGCATTGCTTCGTCTCCTGCGAGGGTATGAATCAACCCATAAATAGTTCATTCGAGGAATACACCTCGTGTAGGTCTGGTCTGTGCATGGGGGAAAAGGGGAATTTTGAGCATTATTTGGGGGTGGCTAGGCCAGGTTGTGGAACCCTGGCATCAATATGTATCCTGTGAGGGCAGGAATCAAGATGTATGTAGTTCTTTAGATGCCATTCGGCCTGTTTTTACGTGAAGAAACCCACCCATAATTCCTTAGCCCATGTGAGTAATACTCATTGTGAGAAACAACGAATATAGGAGGTCCTGGTTGCTTGGCGTGAGAATAGTCATGCTGAGAGGGTGGTGATTAAGGTGGTAGTTGGACCCAGTCATGGGGTCCGGGTGTCACCACGTATCATGTGAGAACGAGAATCAATCCATATATAGTTATTTTAAGGGGATAAACCCTGTGTGGGGTTGGTCCGTACACGGGGGAAAAGGGCATTTTTATCTTCATTTGGGGGTGGTTGGGCCAAGATGTGGGATCCTAGCATCGTTACGTATTCTACAAAGGTAGGAATCAAGCCGTATATAGTTCTCTGGAATCTGTGTAGTTTAACATCATAGGGTAAGGATGAAATACGCTTAGTTTATTGTCATAGAGTTTGTACCAGCACGAGGCTTGGCAGTTTAACATCCTGCAGCTCAGACGAAAGGAGCTTGGTTAGGAGAAATATATCTTCACGGATCTTGTGCTTCTAGGAGCAGTAGTGAACTACCTGTCCATGGAGATCAGGGCATATACTCCATTGGAGTAGACCTTTTGTATAAAAAATGGTCCCTCCCACTTGGGTTCCATCTTTGGAGGCTTCTTTCTAGGTATCATTGGGGTCCGGAGGACCAACAACAGTTCTCATTCCAAGAAAGACCGAAGACAAACCTTTTTATTGAAGGCTTGTACGATTTGGTTCTGATATACATCTAGATGGTGAAATGTGTGAAACCTCTTTTCATCCAGCTATTCCAATTCACCTAGCAATTTTTCTGATTGCTCATCATTGGATAACTGATCACAAATGGAAACACTGAGTGAAGGAAATTGGAGCTCAATGGGCATGACCAATTCTGTTCCGCATACTAATGAGTACAGAGTAGCCCTGGTAGCGGTGCAGATTGTGGTTTGATAATCCCACAATGCATGGAGGGGTTTGTCCGACCATGACTTCTTGAATTTGACCACCATTTTCTAGAGTATGTTGGGTAGGGTCCTGTTGATAGCATCTATCTATCCATTGGCCGCTGCATGGTAGCAGGATGAGTGGTTAGTTTTGATACCATATTCATTGTACAGCTTCTCTAATTCAACAGATCTGAAATTGGTGGCATTATTCGCTAGTATGGTATGAGGGACGCCAAATATGGTGATGATATTAGCTTTCACAAAGCTGAAAATGTTTCTTTCCCCGGCTTCCTTGAGGGGTATAGCTTCTACCCATTTGGAAAACAAGTCCGTTGCTGTGTGGATATACATCAGTTGTTTATACATGGTGGGAGGGTATGGTCCCATGAAATCTATTCCCCAAGAGGAAAATGGCCAGGAGTACTTGGCTTGATGAAGTATCTCTGGGGGCTGATGAATGTAGTTGGCTTGAATTTGGTAGGAGTGACATTACACGGAAAAGTGAACGCAATCCCACGCCACGGTGGTCCAATAGTATCCAAGCCATTGAACCTGATTGGAAAGCTTAGACCCTGACTGATGTGCTCCACATACTCGGTCATGTACTTTTTTCATGACAACAACAGTTTCTTCTCCATCAATGCATCTGAGGAGAACTATGTCGAGGTCTCTCTTGTATAGGACCTCTTGATGACCCGTGCCGCCATATTGGACAAAGTTGATTTCCCTTCTCTGTATTTTCTATCGTCCCTCCCTATTTGAGGGAAGTTCTCCCTTTTGAAGGTAGTTATCAATGGGGTTCATCCAGCCGATAGCAATAGTATATGTCTCAAGGACAGGACTGACATTGTTGATTTCTTCTATCTTTGTCTGAACAAACGAAAAGACCATCTGACAATGAGAAATACTAATAATTGTCTCATCCCAGTCTGGGTAAGTTAGGGCTATGGCCTCATTGTCTAATGCATTAGCCTGGGCATTCTGAGACCAGGGAATATAGGTCAATGTTGTTTCAGTGTATAATTCTGCCATTAACTCTCGTACATGGTCAAATAGGGGGATCAACTTCTCCTTTTTAATAGCATAGTCACCATTGACATTCTTGATGACCAATTTCGAGTCAACTTTTACCTCAAGGTGCAACACTTGCACCTGGAGTGTGAGCTCCAGGCCTACAATGAAGGCTTGATATTCTTCCACATTGCTCATACATCCTTCTGAAAAGAGGATAGAATATGGAAAAACAGCCCTTTTTGAGGACATGAGTATGATCCCCAACCCCACTTTGTTAAATTTGGGATCCTCCATCCTCTTCACTATTGGGCTTCGGGATGCGCCGCTGAAGTACATTTCCCATGTTGGGGGATCCTCTTGAACCGAGAAGAAGTCTTCATTGGGTACCTCAATGTCCGGCCTGGTGGTCCCTGTCAAGGGATGTTCTGCCAGAAAATCTGCTAATTCTAAGCCTTTGATGGCTTTATGAGGCCCAAAACAGATGTCAAACTGTTGCAGGATGACTAGCGATCGAGATAGGCATCCATTCAGCATTGGACGACTGATGATGTATTTGAGATGGTAACTACATGAGACCAAATGGATTTTATAATGCTGCAGATAATGTCGCTATTTCTAAACTATGTAAACCAAGGCCAAACAACTCTTATTTATATTTGAGTATCGATTATTAGCATCATTCATGGTTTGGTTTTGGTAATAGAGGCTATTTTCACTATCGGAAGCATTTTTCTGTGTTAGGAAGGCTCCCAGTGACCGCTCCTGGGCCATCACGTATAGGATAAGAGGTCTTCCTTTAATCGATGGCATGAGTACCGGTGGTCTTAAGAGTTACTTCTTCAGGATATCAAATGACTCTTTGAAATCATCTATACATTTGTACGTAACCACCTTTTTCATTAACTTGGTGAAAGTAAAACATTTACCTGCCCGGTTGGGTATGAAATGCATAATGTAGGTCAGGTGTCTTTGGAGTCCTCTCAGCTCAGTGAGATTACAGGGAGGTGGTAAGACAAGGATAGAATTTCTCTTTTCAGGGTTAACTTCAATGCCACAATGGTGTATGATGAAGCCAAGGATTTTACATGATGTAACCCAGAAGGCACACTTCAAGGGGTTCATCTTCAGGCTGTGTTGTTGAAGTTTACTGAAGAAAGTTTCAAGGTCTGACAGGTGATCTGATCGTTGTCTTGACTTGACCACCAAGTCATCTACATAATATTCGATGAATCTCCCCAAGAATGGTTTAATGAAACGATTCATGGAATATTGATATGTGGCGCCAACATTCTTGATACCAAAGGGAAAGACCCTGTAGAAAAATATCCCTTGGGGGCCCTGAAGGAAGTGGCTTCTTCATCTTCTCAGGCCATCCTGATTTGATTATACCCAGAATAATTGTCGATGAAGGATAGATCCTCATATCTAGCCATTGTGTGGGTTAATAACTCGGTGATCGGGATCGATAAATCATCTTTTGGGAAATTCTGATAGATATCCCTAAAATCGATGCAGACGTGTATTTGTTTTCTCTTTTTATTTACGAGGACAATGTTGTCCAATCATATAGGGTATTGGACCTCTTGAATGAAGCCTTCTTTGATAAGCTTATCGACTTCAGCCTCTATTCTGGAAACATTAGTGGGGTGCGTCCATTTGGAAGCTTTTTTATAGCCCTGGTGGTCTTCTGGCAGACCTAAGTGGTGTGTCGCCACTTCAGGGTTGAGTCCCGGAATTTCTGTGTAATTCTAGGAAAAAAAATCTCAGTGTTGCCTCATGAAGGAGGTGTATACCTCGTGCTCCTCAGAAGAAATGGATGCACTAATAAGAGTAGGCCTTGTGTCTTCTTTGGTACCCAGGATTATTTCCTTGAGCTTGTCTACAGTGGTGGAGATGCCTTCCTCGAACGTGGGAGGTGAATCCCTAAGATCTTCCTCTTCATCTTCTCCCACATCCTCATCTTCTTGATCCGATGGGGGCAGAGCTCCTGACATGGGCTCTCCAGAGTCTATAGGCAAGGAATTATGGGCGTCATCACTCAAGTGTTCTCCCTCAAAATGAGGGTTAGTAGTTGTTTCTACACTGATATGATCGGGCATTACGGCTGAAGTCATGAGGACAGCTGAGTACGTGTCCGGGCTTGAAACCCTGCTCTCAACATGGTTAATGGGAAGTATGTAGTCTTCACCGAGCTGCTTGATGGGGTCATCTGGAACCATTTATAGACCGTTTGGAGTGGGAACCCAGTCGATACCATCAATCGAAGGTTTTGTTTTCTTTTTCTCATAAAACCCAGAATCGATGTAGTGTGACTCGTAGAGCTCGAAAGGGGCCTTGTCAGCATGCAATGTCCCACTTTTTCCATTGATGCAATACATGATAAACGGTTGCTAGGATCAAGTAATGGAAATGTGATTATAGAGCCATGGCCTTCCCAACAAGGCATTGAATGATGTGTTCTTCCAAACCACCAAGAATCTTGAGTAGGCCAAAAGGTCACCAAAATGGGTTTTGAGCTTGATTTGTCCCATCGGCATCTGTTCACTCTTGTCGTAACCCAAAAAAGTTGTAACTGAGGGTATTAAATCATCCTCACTATAACCCAACATACGAAGAATCTGTAGGGGAAGGAGGTTTACTCGAGATCCGTTTTCAATAAAGACTCCCCAGATCCCAGCATCATTTAGTGTGCCTGACACATATAGTGGCTTGATGTGTCCTTGCATGATGTCACCTTCATCCTGATAGGTGAAGGAAATCACTACATTGTATTCCGTCAGGCTAGTCTCTGTCCAGTAAATTTCGGCGGCGGAAACTTCGGTTTGAATCTTTGGGGGGCTGAGTAAGGATTATATAAGCGCCTCCCTAAAATCTACTGACAAACTCATGGATTGCAGGATTGATGGCCTAGATAGTACTGACGCCAGCTGCTTAAGGATGTAGTATTTCTGCTCCAGCGGGTGATGCTTCTCTGTTGGTGGGAGAGTTTTAACAGGCACATTGGGAATTGGAGTATGTGACAAGGAGGGACCGACTATGGAGTCCAATGTCGATGGTGTTCTCGCGTTCTGGGGACTCGGCCTAGCTAATCTGTTTGTGTGTAATAGGTGTCTATACACTTGTTCCTCCTCTGATGGGTATTGCATAATGACGGGGCCATAGTGGCTGCTTGTGGAGGTGGAGGGACATTCGTTCTCCTGCTGAGTCCAGTGAAGGGCTCTCCTAAAGGTTTCTGCGATATTAACAGTTTGGGCTGGGGTAAAACCATAAGGTTGGTTTCGTCCATGACTACGCCTCCCCTAGTATCCCCTACTTCTGTGATTCCTCCTCCTGGTCCCTTGTGTTAGGAATTAGGGATTCTAACCATACCCTTCGTCAAGGCATGATTCCATTAGATGGACGAAGTTGATGGAATGAAATATTAGCTCCTCATCCTGTAATGGACAGCCTCGTTGGTTTTCCCTAATGGTTCCATTTGGTGGTTCGGTGCCTGTGGCGCCAAGTTTGAGGGCATAAAAACTGACAGTGTTAGGGCTAACTTCGGCCTTATTGCAGACTTCTCTTCTTTTGCTTGCTTCCCCCCTTCTTGATTACGCCTAGATGACTGGCTTTTGGAGGATTGTGAAGCCGATATTTTCAGTTGTGTGGTGTTAGGTGTTTTTTGGCGGCACCACTAGCTACTATAGCTAATCTCAGAGTATTCCATGTGGTCAGTTGACAGTATTCTGAGTCAACCAATCCTCAAATTTCTGCCCCTTTTTTCTAGGGACATCTTCCCACCCATCCCCTTCATCGAGGAGCGTGGGCCTGGATCCTTGAGGTGATATCCTTCCTAGTGTGAGGATAATGAGTCGCGGCGTAACCACGGCGATGTCTTCTGGTGGGGGACTTAGTGTGGAACCCCCATTCAGTGGGGATGAAGTCCTCAGTGTAGGCCTCATCTGCCTCCCTAAGATAAGAGAGGTATGAATTGTCTCTTTCTATGGATAGACTCCCGAAATGGTTTGAGACCGCAACAGGAGCCATCTGGATCTACTTTCGCGGACACTGCTAGGTAGGCGGCCGGCAGGTCTTGGTCGACTAGAGGGTGTGCATGGCCGCCTCCGCCGTCAGGAGAGTACTGTTTGAGTGGTACTCTCAGATCAACTCATGCGACACCCAGCGTTGAAGATGCTGAGTAGGTGACGGGGCCCTTCTTTGGTGGGAATACCTGGTCATTGCGTTGCTTGAAGCACAAGTCTGCAAGTTCCTTCGTGATGCCATTGGATCGAAGGGTGTTCCGATTGGTACCTATAAAATATTTTAACAAATACAAACAGCAAACCAGTCAAAGCAGAATCCAATAATCCCATGTGTTATTAAGGACTTTTCTTGGCCCACCTCGTGAGTTTGAGGGGGCACAAAGTGGGATTATGGTAAATTCGTCATGCTGGTTGAAGATTCACATTTGGTTCACCATTTTTGTGTTGATGCGGGGGGGGGGGGATGGAATGCTGCTACCAATAGTTTATTTTAAGAAGGATTAGTTATGTTTAATCACTCATGTCGGGTGCATCATTTTTTTTCTTCAAAACGTTCAATGGTTCCGTATCCAACGATACATGGAGCTACTTTCCAAAGGCTGGCATTAACAGGACGATTTGACCAATGACACTTAAGAACTCACATTGGTCAAGAAGATGGGAAGTTGGGCTCATCACACCCTCCTGGGGGGAATTATTGCTTGTTCCGGGACTCTCTTATAGATTTAGGATGTATTCATATGTTTACAAATCTCTGGATTATCCCCAAGCATAGTACACATGGATTATCCCTAGTTTGCAATGAACAACTGAACGTAGGGATTCATAATCATTTAGGCCCGAGGTATACCATCCCTTATTGGATTAATGACTTCGAGGAACTTGGACTCATTGAGACAATACAGGTTTAAAGCCTCATAACTAGGAACTATGGGGTTTATTGTCATCTAGGGGTAACAGAAAACAACTTGAGCATTTGGATCAATCCAATGATGTGGTCTTCCTACATATCCTCATGAGAGGAATCAGAATCTACGTAGCTCAATGCCACTCAATGGGACACATCACCTTTTAAGTTCATGTGAAAAGGACCCAACCGTACAGTTTAATGTCAAGTGGTAAGGACACCCGAGCGAGGGATGCCTGGTCAAGGCTAGTGCAGGACTAACACAGAAGCCGCCCAGAAGACCCAAATAAAGTGATTTACTGGGCCCAAAGATGGTCCTACTAGGGTATAAGGACATGATCTGATAAGGAAAAAGGTGTATGTAAGATTTGAATATCGGGCTTGCACCTCGGGGAAGTTTTCAACATATCCCGGTTGACCGGGAATCAAAGTCCACATAGTTCTGGATGATTAGGGCTTACACGTGGGAGTTTCCTGTTATTGGGATTGAACCTCGGGGAGGCGTCCTACGTACACTATTTGGGAGACAGGGATCAAACCCCATGTAGTTCATTTAACCCCCACCATTGTATGGACGCCGCAGCCACCACAAATATCTAAGCCCATGTGAGCTATGCTTGGTGTCAGAATCAAGAGAATGCAACAGACTTGGAAAGCCTCTCACTTCTTCCTCCTCAAGGGAAGGTGGCAGGAACCGCAAGACTCTCCTTCCCCCTGATGTCAGAGCGGGAAGAAGGTAGTAGTCATGCGGTAGAGACAATGATTATGGAGACAGAGAGAAAGGGCCGGTGCCGCTGGATTCTCCCTCTTCCTAATGATGGGGGGAGATAGAAGTCTCACCGGCAGGGGCCAGGGATACAGTGGCATAGCAATGAACCTTACCAGAAGGGAGGGTAATTCCATTGGCTTCCAGTGAGGATGGTGTGGGGCTTACTCGAGAAGGGATGTCGAACCACACCCAGGAGAGGGGAGAAGTGCTCACCGATGGTCCTCATCAAAAGGAGAGGCCAGTGGGATCCCTCAATCCTGGAAAGTGGAGAGGTAAAAAGGGGACTCTCAGGCTCAGACTATGCACTACCATGGGAATGTGAACCCAGGAATGCTTCGGGAATCCTCTCAAGGGTCGGGGAAACCCCTTTGTCCTCGCCTACTATGGGTATGTGAACTCACTATGGTGCCCTGACGCGCCTGAAGGTATCATCATACCGGTCTGGTGGCTTCTGTAGAGGCCTTGGCTCAGGGCCAGTGAATAAGCCAATGAAGGGATTGCATAGGATTGGTCCAGATTAGAAGGGTTTTATCTAGCTCGGGGAATGGAAACACAAAAGGTGTTGGCGGGCCACATGGGTTCATGAGATGTGGTTCCCTTTGCGTTGGGGAGTGTTATGCGGTTGCAGAGGCCATTCGCATTCTAGGGTGGTACGCGGACTGATGCGCCTTCCGTTTACCAGGGCAGTATGCAACTTTGGGTTTGGCCCACTTACCAAGATGGTACATGGTGCATGAGTCCACACGAGCAACGACGGCCTGGGTCATCGCCGGTCAGGGCTGCGTCCGCGTAGGAGGGTGTTACGCGACATGTTGGATCAAAAAATGGGCATAAAATCCCTGGTCCATGGGGATTATTTCCATGGAGGGGCCATGGCTCACAGCTTTATCTATAGTTCGCAGTTCACCAATTTATTAAGCATTTTTTTGTTCTTTATCAATTCGTTTCTAGTTTTATACCTGTAATTGTTTGGGAATCGAAACATCACAGTTTGCGAAATCCAAAGATCCTTCCTTCAAAAAGCTTCTCCTTCAATCTCTTCCAGCCTCTGAATCCCCAAACCTCTAAATCCCCCTTCTTTTTCCCCTCAACGTCCTTTTGTAGAGGGGGGAGAGGGTTGTATTGTGATCATTCTGCACCTTTTTCAGAGGTCCATGAACGAAATCCCGACCTATGGATGACTTGGAGAATCCGGGGTTCGTGGGGGTTCATCGAATTCACCTCACCCACAAACCAATTCGGTTCGAGGGGCACTTTGAAGCCACAAAAAATCTCTTCCTCTGTTCCGCGAACGACAGCGTGCTCGGTATGTGCCGGTAGGGTGCGGTTCGTAGCTAGGGCGGTTCGTGGCGGTGGACCGGCATGGCGTTCGTCCTAGTCCGCCCCCACGTAGGGGCTCCCGCCTCTGTTTTGCGGACAATTCTGGTCCGTGGGGTCTCACTGAACCGGCCTCGTGCCAGTGATGTTGAACCTGTACATGGATCGGTCGGTCCTTTGTCAATTTTGAGTATTCTTCATGTTTTTATGCAATCTTCTAAAAGAAATTGGGTATAATGCTTTCTCAAATTAAGTGGGGGGGATTCCCATTCCCCTTTTCATATTTTTTGGGACCCTAAAAATGCCCCCAATCAGAATGGGGTCTAATCAGAACAAAGAGGAGGCTATTCTGATGTAGAGCTTTCCTGAAACTTGGGTAGTTTGTAGATGTAGATCGTCATATGAACCACGGGTGGATACATAGGCTAACCAGATAGGGGTACCCTGGCAATGCTTGTATGTGAGGTGGGGAACAAACCTGTAAACCACTACCCAAAAAATATTGATGGGGAGATATGATATGGGGGCTCTGAGGCCGGTAAGCGTACGGACCTAAAAAGAGTGTCTCCTGAGGAAATCTTAACTTTGGTAGACGGGATAGGGGCTATCAATATGTAGATCCGCTAATGGAACAGTATGAATAGTCATGAAAAGGTTTCCACAGGTTGACGACTTTCCACATCCGATGGCCATGGGTGGTTATAAAGATCAACAATTGTCCGGGTCACGAAGTCTGATATATGGAAAGGATGCATCCAAACGTGCAACGAGTATTCCTGTCCCATTTTTCTGTATATCTGGGGAGGGTCATGACAATTTCAATGCATTTTATCATCATTTGGTTAGGACTATTCATGTGCAGTTTAACATTGTGTGGTGAGGATGATTTCCATGGATTTTAACATCGTGTAGTGAGGACGATATTCGTGCAGTTTAACATCGTGCGGTGAGGAAGCTTTCTGTGAAGATTAATGTCGTTCAGTGAAGATGAGGGCATTTTTAAATCCCTAAAAATGCTTGTAGTTGGAGGAATTTACCTGGTAGTTTAATGCTTGGTCTTTTCAGTTCCATTCCATGTGGCCTGGACACGCTCTGTGAAGTTTTAACATCATGCAGTAAGGATGTTGTTGCAAAGGCCACTCTTTATTAGAATGTATCTTGGCTCGAATATCATGGCATGTCCAAGACATGGAGAGGGGTTTATAGTAGAAACAGTGGCGCTTGGGATTCTTGGGTCAGGAGAGATGATATGGGGCAATGGGATCATTGAGAGTAGGAATGTAGGAAGTGTGTCACCTGGGGAAATCTTGCCTTTGGTAGATGGTCCAGGGGCGATCAATATGGAGAGCTGCTGAGGGAATGGTATGCATAGTCATGAAAAGGTGTCTTCAAATCGATGACTTTCCATGTCAGATAGCCTTGGAGGTTTATGGGGATCCTCAATTGTCTGGGCCACAGAGTTTTTCATTTAGTAAAGAAATATCTGGACATATCGGGGATACTCACCCTTAGTTGCTGTAAAAACTCGAAGGGTTCCCTACGCTGATTTATCTCGCACATTGGGTGTACCTCTACTCCATGTAGTTTGACATCATGCGGTAAGGACAAAATAATCTTAGTTTAATGGTCGTAGAGTTCAGACCACTTTGTGACTATTCATACAATCACCCGAAGGATAATTGAGTGAAGAATATTTGGTATACTCTGAAAATGGTTGGAGATTGAGGGTGTAAAATGTAACTCTGGGGTTTCTCGGATTAGGAGATGTGGTGTGGGGACTCTGAGGCTGGTAAGCGTATGGAGCTAGGAAGAGTATCGCCTGAGGAAGTCATGCCTTTGGTAGATGGGCTAGGTGCGATCAGTATGCAGTGCTGCTGAGGGAATGGTATGCATAGTCATGAAAATGTGTCCACAAGTCGATGAATGTACATGTCCTATGGCCTTGGATGGTTATGAAGTTCCATGATCGCTCATAGTACATAGTCCAACATATGGGGATAATTGTTCTCGAGCATACAAGAAACATCTTCAGTGAAATTGTTCTTTGAGTCAATGTAGCCTAGCCCTAGCTTGGTGTTTGTGGATGTAGATCGTCATATGAACCATGGGCGGATACATAGGCTAACCAGGTAGGGGTACCCTATAAATTATTTTATGTGAGGGGGGGGGGACAAACCTTTAAACCACTGCTCGAGCAATTTTTGGACATGGAGATATGATATAGGGGCTCTGAGGTATGTAAGCGTATGGAGCTAAGAAGATTGTCGACTGAGGATATCATTTCTTTGGTAGACGGGCCAGGGGATATCAATATGCAGAGCCGCTGAGGGCATGTTATTCATAATCATGCAATGGTTTCCACATGTCGACAACATTCCACTTCCGATGACCATGGGTGGTTATGAGGATCCGTAATTGTCTGGGTCGCGGAGTGTAATGTATGGAAAGTATGCATCCAAATTCTAAAGGAGTATTCTTGTCCCATTTTGTTGTATATATTGGGTGGGTCATGAAAATTTCCTTGCAGTTTATCATCATTTGGTAAGGACACTTGACTGTGCAATTTAACGTCATGCAGTTAGGATGAAGGGATCAGTGGCTGGGCTAGGAGATTGGAATCGAAAATCTCTACATATCCTGTGAGGGCAGGAATCAAGCCACATGTAGTTCTTTCGAGGAATACACCCCATGTAGGTCTGGTCCATGCACAGGGGAAAAGGGGCATTTCGAGATTCATTTGGGGTGGCTGGGCCAGTATATGGAACCCTGTCATTACTATGTATCATGTGAGGGGAGGAGTCAAGCCGTACATAGTTGTTTAGATGTAATTCGGCATGTGTTCACGCAAAGGAACCCACCCATATTTCATAATCCCACATAAGTAATACTCATTGTGAGAGACAAGGAATTGTGGAGGTCCCGGTTTCCTGGCATGATAATAGGTATGCTGAGAGGGTTGTGATTAAGGTGGCGGTTGGACCCGATCATGGCGCCTGGGTGTCACTACGTATCTCATGAGAACATGAATCAAGCCATACGTAGTTATTTTAAGGGGATACACCTCATGTGCGGTTGGTCCGTACACGGGGGAAAGACATTTTTATCTTTATTTGGGGGTGGCTGGGCCAAGAAGTGCGATCCTAGCATCGCTACATATCTTGCAAAGGCAGGAATCAAGCCGTATGTAGTTCTCTGGAATCTTGTAGTTTAATGTTGTGTGGTAAGGATGAAATACTCTTAGTTTAGGGTCATAGAGTTTAGACCAGTCCAAGGCTTGGCAGTTTAACATCATGCAACTCAGACGAAGGGAGCTTGGTTATGCGAAATATTTCTTCAGGAATCTCGTATTTGTAAGAGCGGTAGTGAACTGCCTATCCATGGAGATCAGGGTATTTGCTCCGTTGGAGTAGACCTTGTGTATAACATATCGTCCCTCTGAGTTGGGTTCCAGCTTTGGAGGCTTCTTTCTGGGTATCATTGGGGTTCGGAGGACCAACACCAATTCTCTTTCCAAGAAAGACCGAAGACGAACCATTTTATTGAAGGCTCGTGCGATCCGCTTCTGATATACTTACAGATAGTGAAATGTGTGAAACCGCTTTTCATCCAGATGTTCCAATTCACCTAGACCTTTTTCTGATTGCTCATCTTTGGATAAATGATCACAAATGGAAACATTGAGTGAAGGCAATTGGAGCTCAATGGGAAGGAATGCTTCTGTTCCGTATATTAATGAATACGGTGTATCCCGGGTAGCGGTGCGGATTGTGGTTCGATAAGGCCAAAATGCACAGAGGACATTGCCCGACAATGAATTCTTGTCTTTATACACCATTTTCTGGAGTATGTTGGATAGGGTCTTGTTGAAAGCCTCTATCTATCTGTTGGCCGCTGTATGGTAGTGGGATGAGTGGTTAGTTTTGATACCATATTATTGGTACACCTACTCTAATTCAACAGAGCAGAAATTGGTTTCGTTATCCAGTAATATGGTATAAGGGACACCAAATATGGTGATGATATTAGATTTCAAAAAGATGAAAATGTTTCTTACCCCGACTTCCTTGAGGGGTACAACTTCTGCCCATTTGGAAAAGAAGTCGGTTGTAGTGAGTTTATACTTCAGTTGTTTGGCCGTGGCGGGAGGGTATGGTCCCACGACATCCATTCCCCTGGTGGAAAATTTCCAGGAGTACTTGGCTTGATGAAGTAACTCCTGTGGATGATGAATGAAGTTGGCTTGAGTTTGGCAGGAGTGTCATTTCACAGTAAAGTGCGTGAAATCCTGTGCCACGGTGGGCCAATACTATCCAATCCTTTGAACCTGATGGGAAAGCTTAGACCCTGACTGATGTTCTCCACATTTTCCAACATGTACTTCATTCATGATGGAAGTGGTTTATTCTCCATCAATGCATCAGAGAAGAAGTCCATAGAGGCCTCTCTTGTAAAGGACCTCTTGCTGACCCGTTCCGCCATATAAGACAATGTTGATTTCCCTTCTCCGCATTTTCTCTTATTCAGCCCTATCTGATGGAAGTTCTCCATTTTGAAGGTAGTTTGAAATGGGGGTCATCCAACCTATAGTAGCATCAAATGGCTCAGGGACAGGATTGACTTTGTTCATTTCTTCCATCTCAGTCTGAAAAAATGGAAAGACCATCCAACAATGAGAAATACTAATAATTGTTTCATCCCGGTCTGGTTCAGCTAGGGCTATGGCCACATTGGATAATGCATTGGCCTAGGTATTTTGAGACAGGGGAATATAGTTCAATGTTTTTTTGTGGAGAATTCCTTCATTAACTCTTGGGAATGGTCAAACAGGGGGATCCTCTCCTCCTTTTTAATAGCCTAGTCACCATTGAATTGCTTGACGACCAGTTCCGAGTCACCTTTTACCTCAAGGTGCTGCACTTGTGCCCGGAGTGCGAGCTCCAGGCCTACAATGAGGGCTTGATATTATTCCTCCTTGTTCGAACATCCTTCTGACAAGATGAAGAAATATAGAATAACTACATTTTATGGGGACTTGAGTATAATCCCCAACCCCACTTTGTAAAATTTGGGATCCTCCATCCTCTTCCCTATCGAGCTACATGATGCGCCATCAAAATACATTTCCCATGTTGGGGGATCCTCTTGAACCGAGAAGATGTCTTCATTGGGTAGCTTGATGTCCGGCGCAGTGGTCCCTATTGAGGGATGTTCTACTAGAAAAACTGCTAATGCCTAGATTTTGATGGCCTTCGGAGGCACAAACCGGATGTCAAACTTTTGCAGGATGAGTGCCCATCGGGATAGGCATCCAGTCAGCATCGGATAGCTGAGGATGTATTCGAGTGGATTACTATGGGAGACCAAATGGACTTCATGATGCTGCAGATAACGTCACAATTTCTAACCTGTGAAGACCAAGGAAAAAAATCTTATCAATATTTGAGTATCGAGACTGAGCATCAATCATGGGTTGGATGTGGTAATAGAGGCTTTTTTCAATGCGGGTGGTATTTTTTTGCGTGAGGAAGGCTCCCAGTGACCGCTCTAGGGACATCACGTATAGGATAAGAGGTCTTCCTTCAACTGGTGGCATGAGTACTAGTGGAATTAAGAGGTATTTATTCTAGCTATCAAATTCCTCTTGGAAATTGTCTATCCATTGGTACGTAACCCCCTTTTTCATTAACCTGGTGAAAGGAAAACATTTACCCTCCATGTTGTCTATGAAACACCTAATGTAGGACAGGTGTCCTTAGAGTCCTCTCAGCACAATGAGATTACGGGTAGGTGGTAATACAAGGATATACTTTGTCTTTTCAGGGTCGACTTCAATGCCACTATGGTGTATGAAGAAGCCAAGGAATTTCCCTAAGGTAACCCAGAAGGCACACATCAAGGAGTTCTTCTTTATGATATGTTGAAGAAGTTTTCTAAAAACAATTTCAAGGTTTGATCGGTGATCTGAGCACTGGCTTGACTTGACCACCAATTCATCTACATATCATTCGACGAATCTCCCCAAGAATGGTTTAAGGATATGATTCATGGCGCATTGATATGTGGTTCCAGCATTCTTGAGACCAAAGGGAATGACCCTATAGAAGAATATTCCTTGAAAGGCCCTGAAGACAGTGGCTTATTCGTCTTCTCGGGCCATCCTGATTTGATTACACCCAGAATAACCCTCAATGAAAGATAGATCTTTATATCCAGTCATTGCGTCTATTAATAACTCGGTGATAGGGACAAGGAAAGCATCTTTCAGGAAATGCCGATTAAGATCCCTAAAATCGAAGCAGACGCGGATTTGTCCATTCTTTTTCTTGATGGGGACAATGTTGGCCAGCAAAATGGGGTATTGGACCTCCCGAATGAAGCCTACTTTGATAAGCTTATTGACATCAGCCTCTATTCTGGCAGAATGTGGGGGGTGCTTCCTTCTGGCGGCTTGTTTATAGCCCCAGTTGACTTCTGGAAGACCGAAGTGGTGTGTCGCCACTTCAGGGTCGAGTCCCGGTATTTCTGTGTAATTCTAGGAAAAAACATCTCGGGGCTGCCTCAAGAAGGAGGTGTATACCTCATGTTCCTCATAAGACATGGATTGACTAATGAGAGTGGACCTTGTCTCTTCTTTAGTACCCAGGTTTATTTCCTTGAGCTTTTCTACAGTGGTGGAGATGCCTTCCTCGAACGCGGGAGGTGCATCCCAAAGATCTTCCTCCTCATCTTCTCCCAAATCCTCATATTATTGATCAGATGGGGGGAGATCTACTGACACAGGCTCTCGAGAGTCTGGAGGCAAGTCATTATGGGCATCCCCGCTCATGTTTTCTCCCTCAAATTGAGGGTTAGAAGTCCATTCTACACTAATATGCTCGGGCGTCAAGGCTGACGTCATGAGGACAACTGATTACGTGTCTAGACATGAACCCATGTTCTCAACATGGTTGATGGTCAGTACGTACTCTTCACCGAGCTGCTTGAGGGGGAATCAGAAAATATTTCTAGACTATTTGGAGCAGGGGCGCAGTCAATACCAGCAACCGATGGTTTATTTTTCTTTTGATCATAAAATCTGACATCAATGTAGTGTGACTCGGATATCTCGAAAGGGGCCTTGTCAGCGTGCAATGTCCCACTTTGTCCATTGACGCAATACTTGATACGCTGGTGGTAGGATGAAGGAATGTCCATGTGCTTATGGAGCGACAACCTTCCCAACAGGGCATTGAATATTATGTTCTGCCGAACCACCACAAATTCTGAGTAGGCCACAAGGTCTCCAAAATGGGTTTGGAGCTTGATTTTTCCCATCGACTTCTTTTCACTCTTGTCGTAACCCAACAGTGTTATAGCTGAGGTTATTAAATCATCCTCACCGTAGCCAACTTACGGATCATCTGTAGGGGAAGGAGGTTAACTACGGAGCCATTTTCAATAAATACCTTCTGGATATCAACATAATTTAGTGTGCCAGAAACATATAGTGGATTGATGTGTCCTTTCATGTTGGAATCTTCATCCTGACTGGTGAAGGAAATCACTGCATTGAATTCATCTTGGCTAGTCTCTGTCCGATAAATTTTGGTGGTGTATATTTCATCTAGAAACTCTTGGGGGCTGAGAAAGGCTTCTATAAGCGCCTCTCTAAGGTATACTGACAAAATAAGGTCATCTGAGATTGAAATCTTGGCTGTAACTAACACCAGATGCTTAAGGATGTCATATTTATGCTCCAACAACCGAAGCTTCTCCGTTGGTGGGAGTGTTTTAATAGGTACTTTGGGAACTGTAGTATAAGACAAGGAGGGACCGACCATGGATTTGGATGTCAACTGTGTTCTCATGTTCTGGGGACTCGGCCCAGCCGGTCATTTTCTATACACTAGGTGGCTAGACACTTGTTCCTCCTCTGATGGGTACTGTAGAATGACAGGGCCATAGTGGATGCATGTGGAGGTGGAAAGGCATTATTTATCCTTTTGAGTCCATTGAGGGTATCTCCCGCGGGTTTCCACGATATTAACGGTTTGGGTTAGGGTAAAACCAAAAGTTTGGTTTTGGATGGGAATATGCCTCCCCTGGTATCCTCTAATTCTGTGATTCCTCCTCCCAGTCTCTTGTGTTAGGAATTCAGGTATGTAACCAAACCCTTCATCAGGTGACGATTCCATTAGATGGATTACATTGATGGAACCAAATATTAGCTCCTCATCCTCTAATGGGCACCTTGGTTGGTTGTCCTTGATGGTGCCATTTGGTGGGTCGGTTCTCCTGGTGCCAAGTTTGAGGGCATAAAATCCGATAGCGTTATGTCTAACATCGGCCTTGTTGCAGACTACTCTTCTTGTGCTTTCTTCCTCCCTTCTAGATTACGCCTGGATGACCGGCTTGTGGAGGACTATGAAGCTGATATTGTCAGTTGTGTGGTGTTAGGGGCTGTTGGTTGCACCACCTGTTACTGTAGCTCATCTCGGAGTATGCCATGAGCTCAGTTGACAGTCTTTTGAGTCATCCAATAATCAAATTTCTGCCCCTTTTTCTGGTGACTTCTTTCCACCCCTTCCCTTCATCGAGGTCAATGATAGAAATGTATGCTACATGAGCCGCGGGTGGTCCTAGCTCAACCTGAACAGAGTCTACCATCCTTTTCCGGAGGTCTTTGAAGACAAACCATTCCTGGATATTATGTCCTAGAATTCGGTGGTAGGGACAGTAATCTGGCCTGTCGCCGCGGACAACTTCTTCGGGTTTCCAAGGTTTTGGGAGGTGAAGAAAGTTCCAATTCATGGAGGCGATGAAGTAACCGTGAAATTGGTCTTCTTGGAACGAATATACATTATGTCTTCATTCCTCAAAATGGTTCCTCTTAGGACCTCTCTGGTCCTCCCGCTGGGGCAGAGGTGGCCGCTGATATGTTGGGGTCCCTTGACGATTCGGTGGAGGTCTACGCAGTGGAGTTGGTGCAGGGGCTAGCATGAGCGTGACAGAAAACGATTCAGCCCTAACTGCCCTCTTTGTAGAAGCCTGTGAGGCTATTTGGGACTTTAGATTAGTCCGGTGTAGGGGGTCCTCGATTCTCTGGGCGATGTCTGAGAGATTTTGGAAGCTAGTGGAGCACTCCACTAGTATGAGCAGTGTTCGTATCTCATCTCAGAGGTTATCGATGAAAATAGTGAGTATCTCATCCTGGGGTAGTGGCATCTTCATAGAGTAGGTCAGACCCTTCCATATGGCGATGAAGTTTAAGACCCTCTTGTTCGCCCTTTGTTTGCAATTCATGAGGTCACTGACTGTTGTTTTAGGCAATGTTGATCTGAAGTGGAATATAAACTGCTGCCGAAGGTCTTCCCATCTCTTTATTGACTGAGCTGGAAGGCTCGTATAACAGACAAAGGTAGATCATTGTGAGGTTCACACGAAGCATCTGAGTTTCACTACTTCTTGTTGATCCAGAGTTCCCATCAAGGGGTCGCAATAAGAAATGTAGTGCATCAAAATCTATTCCAGATCACATGATCTATTGAGTATACGGAATACAGGGCTCACAAAGTTGGGTGGAGGAGGCATGTTACTCACCCAATATGGATAGGGCTTTTTCTCTAGATGTATCATAGTGCACCGACCTTCTATCGCTTCTGGTCGAGCTGTCAGTGCCTCGATAGTGTTTGTGAGACCTTGATTTACATCTTGTTGAGCCCAGTATTTGGTGGGTATAGCTCGAGGCGTTTCTTGAGGATCTAGCTCGTCCGGCACCAAGGGTGCATATTCCATTTTTGGCACCTTTGGAGAGTTCAAATGTACTCGCTCGGGTTTCTTCCTAAGTGGAGGAAAGTCTTGGTATTCATCCGAATACAAGTTTAGATAGTTGGATGGGCCAGGCGCTGAATTGGGAGGGGCCCTGACCTTGCTTCACTTGTCGGGGAAAACCTTGGTCTTTGAGATGCACTTACTGGTAGTGAAAGGTGTGTCTCTAGTTGGGAAACACATTCAATAATACATTTCCTCTAAAGTAGCTCAGTGTTGAGCCGTATCAATTCATTCATCTCCTCTTCCTATCCAGCAAATCTCTCCTCGAGCTTAAGTGTATATTTTTTACTGGCAGGAGGGGAGTTAAGGGAAACCAGGTATTTTTATCCTTATTAGAGACTCATAAGGTAAGCAGAGGAGGGTTGGCTAGAGGGGCGGCTAAATTTAGGGTGGCACTCTGGTTTCGGGTGTGCACGCCTGACGGTTTGTAGTGGGTCACAAATTGAATGGAACCATCGTCTCCTGATCCATCCTAATTTGCATCATCTTCATTATCACCCATGGGGTTAACCTCTATGGCGTTCACAGATGCATACTATGGGGCGGTGGAGATGTCATCTTCCAAATAGGAAGAGGATCTTCTGTGACTTTTGTTGTTCTTCCCCTTCCTGTCCCGGGATCACTTTCGGGCTCCTTGACAAAAGGTGATGTGGAGAGTTCTTTAATGAAACCTTACGGTACGCCTCCCTCTCGGAGGGTATGGTGATTAAAAAGACGAAATAGGGCAGGAACCCCCTCTTTTGACAGTCATACCCAGACGAGAGAGTACTGATTCTCATGGGGAGGTTGTTTTGATGTCATAAAAATTCCCCTAGCCCTAGGGGCTGGGTTCGACTCTATTCCATGGATGTTGCATCTCTTCCTGCTCTTATTGGTCACAGGGGGGGATTTTTTGTTAAAAACACCCCAAGCCCTACAGGCTGGAGTTGGCCCCAGATTTCGGCAGTGGCTGCTGCTATCGCTACCTTCATGATCTTCCAAGCCCCCATTCAGGGGTGAATTGGATCTGGTGCCAGGTTCACCTATGAATCTATTCCCTCAGGGGAGGAAAGAAATGATTGTTGATTGGCCTCTCTTAGTCGAGAGGCCTGTTGTATGCTTTCGGTGGCCTGATTTAGGAGCTCATGAATGTCTTGTTCTCGTTGGTCCTGACGCTTCTGAGACATACTAAAGACATGTCTCTGTCGGGCGGATTGCCTTTCCTGAATAGGGACCACACTCGATTGGATTCTTGAAGCGATGATGTTGCAAGTCATTTTTTCGAATGGGTTCTACTGGGCGGGGAACAGAGTGAAATGAAGAGCTCCATTATCTCCCCATCCTCTGATATGGACTCCTGTCGGGGCGTCACCAATTAAGCGGTACAACTGTTGTAGTGTACAGAAGCAGGATAAATCAAGGTTCCCTTTACACCTCTCTGACCGTGGTTGTCAAGATAAAGGAGGAGCTTCCAGGTCAATGTGACATAGGAGGTCTCCTATTATCTTGACATTTTCTACATACCCATCATAAGGTCAGAAATTTGATTTCAACTGGTGGAGGGTTGTCCATATATTGGAGCAGATGCCGTGCACACATTATTCTGTCAACTTTCTGGGTATGTTGAATTGAGAGGTGGCTGTGGGACAAAACATAACTGGTACATCATCCCTGGGCAGTCATTTCCTTAGGTGCAACATGTCAGAATCCTACTCCACCAGTGATTCCTCTACCTGGTCAGCCCAACTGAGACACACACTGATAGTGTGGTCAGAGGTAGTGGGGATGGTAGGTATCAGACTATCATGTGCGCAGTTCTGAGGTGTCTCTAAAGATGATCGTGGTCCCGGATCGCCCCCTTATTGAAGAAGGATGTCGTTGGAGACTGGCTGGGAATCTGACATGATGGATCACGTCCTTCTGAGTGCCTCATCATAGGAGGGATTTTCTGTGCTTGATCCGGATGGGGTAGGACCTTCCTATCAATATGATATTTCACTATGGATAGGACTTCCACTATCTGTGCTATAATGGAGAGGGATACCATTACAGGTGGATTCCCCACTTCATAGAAGACTTTTGCAGTGCATACCCTGGGGAGGACCTCCAAGGTGTATCGTAGCAAGGGGAGGACCTTCTGGCTACGCCACATAGTTTCGGGGAGGACCTTCGCAACAACGGTCATCATGGTGAGGATGACCTTTATGTTTTGACGTTTGATGTGTATCCTAGTTAGGACCATCAAGACACACTGAGACAAGGGGATTACCTTTTTGTTACCGGGGTCCATTGCGGGGAGGACGTTCGCAATGGGAGCCGTGGTGGCGAGGACTACCATCACAATTGCTGCAATGGTGAGGACTACCATTAGAGCTTCCATAGGGAGAATATCTGCAAGGTACACCATGGGGAGGGCCTCCAGAATGTACCATAATGAGGGGAGGGCCTTCTCGTTGCTTGACGTCTATGTGGGAAGGACCTCTATTATCAAAGTGGTGAAGACTACCACCGGGATCTGATTCCTAGCTATGCAGAGTGTCGTTGCAATGTAACCCCAGGGGAGGGCCTTTCGGGCAGTCCATGACAAGGGGAGGGCATTCTTGTCTTGATGGATGTCACTATGGTGAGGGCCTCCATAGTTACGACTAAGATAGCGAGGGCTACTATCAAAATATGTGGCCCCACTACATGGAGAGTGGTGGCTATGTATACCCCATGGAGAACCTTCAGGGTGGACAGCAGCAAGTAGAGGGCCTTCTTGCTGCTCGTTCTTCTGGTAACGTGGAGGGTTTATGTTACTCACATCAAAAGAGAATCTCTCGTGATCGATCGTTATATGCACATGGGGGAGTCCTCTGTGGGTGCTCGGGGGAGGACCTTCAGAGCTGCTAGTAGACACATTTTGTGGAGGACCTCTGCAACTGCTACTGCCACTCCCATTATATGGTAATGGGTGGGTAGGGTTCTAAGCCTTCAACATGTGATTAGAATCATCGGGAACCCTAGATTTTAGCAGAGCGTAGTCATGAACCCTCTCTTTATTTTCTGGTGGCCTTTAGTGTGTTCGGGGCAGTCTCTTGCTGGCCGCGGGAACCATCGGCTATTGATAACGGCCCTCACATTTGGGTCCCTATCTAATTGGGTCTCGTGATGCTGTCGGGATATTACAACAAACTTCTTGAGCTTTAGCAGGGATATATGCCAACTTTGGATCATCCACCATGATGGAAAAGTGTCCCCCAGTTGGAATGAGTGAAGCTGCGCGATCTGGTTGCCCTTGTATCGTGGTATATGGTCGATGTCCCTCTTGGGTAGAAGCAGGGATGCAGATCTTCTCTGAGGTGGCTATCTCGTCTCTTAGATGAGTCACCTCAATTGCAGAGATGGGCTCACATGCTCGAGTCCTTGCTGTTTTCGCTGATGAAATTACATTCTGGAAAGTCTGCAAGATATGATGTGGGATCAATACCTGCTCCCCCATCATTTCTAGGATATGCAGAGACACATCTTTGGCTGGAATGGGTATGAAGACCCATTCCGATATCAAAGTAGTAATATCCTACTCTGATCCTCCAGTAGTCAGTGGGTACTGAAAATTCTCTTATGTCGGTATAGGTGAACGAGTCCACCCCTGTGTAAGGATATGCCAGTTTACTTCTCCATTTGCCTCTACATCGGGGTGGTGGACTTTACATGCATCTGTTGGGAGCTGGCCCTGCATAAGTTGGTTCCCCACAGTATCGAGTCGGTGGCCTTTTTTAGAAGTGAGACGTTCCTGTCTACTAATTGTCACAACATCTGGATAGTGGGATTTGTTTATTTCCACCATATCGGTATGGTGGGAATGAGGAGAATCTTCTAGGAGAAGGTCCTACAGGTGCTGGGTTACAACTACGTCTGGTTGGTGGGCTTCATGACCCCAGGTAAGGAGAAGTACCTTCTGGGTAGGTGACATCCTCTGTGGGTGACAGGCTTGATGAAGCTCGGCGAGGATGCTCACCTGCTCATGTGATGCCCACAATTTGAGATGTCGGGCTTTAGAAGAGCGAACAAGTTTATGCACCTGCTCGTGATATGTCTCCCTAACTGGGTAGTGGGGATCCTCCTTAGGGAAAAGGGTAATGACTGGTCCCTGATTGCATGTTTGATGCCCTTGTCTGGCGGTCTGAGGGGCCGGAGCTCAGGGAGTGTGGGCCTGGATCCTCAGGGTGATTTCCTCCCTTGTGTGAGGATAATGAGTTGTGGTGCAACCATGATAACGTCTTCCAGTGGGGGCCTTAAAGTGGAACCCTCGTTCATTGGGGATGAAGTCCTCATTTTCAGCCTCATCTACCTCCCTAAGATAAGGGAGGTATGTGTTGTCCCATTCTGAGGATATACTCCCAAAATGGTTTTAGACGGAAACAGGAGCCATCTAGATCTTCATTCGTGACCGTTTTTGGGCAGGCGACCGACGGGTCTTGGCTGACTAGAGGGCATGCATGGCGGCCTCTGCCATCGGGAGAGTATTGTTCAAGTGGTACTCTCGGATCAACGCATCTATGACCCAACATAGAAGATTCTGAGTAGGTGATGTGGCCCTTTCTTGGTGGGAATACCCGGTCATTGCGTTGCTTGAAGCACATGTCTGCAATTTCCTTCGTTACACCATTGGATCGAAGGGAGTTCTGATTGGTACCTATAAAATATTTTTACAAATACAAACTGAAAACCCATCAAAGCATCATCTCATAATTCCATGAGTAGTTAATGACCTTGATTGTACCTCCTCATGAGTAGGAGAGGGCACAAAGTGGGATTAGGTTAAATCCGTCATGCTGGTTAAAGATTCTCATCGGGTTCACCATTTTTGTTTAGACGCAGGGGGGGAACACTACTACTGACATGTGATTTTAAGAAGGCTGAGTTCTTTTTAATCACTCATGTTAGGTTCATCATTTTTTTCTTCGAAACTTCCAATGGTTCCGTATCCAACAGTACATGGACCTGCTTTCCAAAGGAAGGCGTTCAGTGGGCGATTTGGCCAGTGACACTTAAGAACTCACATTGGTCGAGAGGATGGAAATTCGGGCTCATCGCACCCTCTTGGGGGGAATTATTTCATGTTCCAAGAATAACTTATAGATTTAATACGTATTCATATGTTTGTGAATCATTGGATTATCCCCAAGTATAGTATCCCCAAATTATCCCTGGTTGGAAATTATCAACTGAACATAGGGATTCAGAATCATTTTGGCCCGAGGTATACCATCCCTCATTGGATTAATGACTCCAAGGAACATGGAATCATTGATATAGTATGGGTTTCAAGCCTCATAAATAGGGACTCTGGAGTTTATTGTCATCTATGGGGGATAGATAATGGCTTGGGAGTTTGGATCGAACCCGTGATGCAGGCTTCCTACGTATCCTCGTGAGATGAAATAGAATCGACGTAGCTCAATGCCACTCAGCGGGACACATCACCTTTTAAGGTCATGTGATAAGGACCCAACCATAAAGTTTAATTTCATGTGGAAGGGACACCCAGGAGAGGGATGCCTGGTCAAAGATGGTGCGGGACTTACGCCAATGATGCCCAGAAGACCCATGGGAAGTGATTTATTAGGCCCAAATATGGTCATGTGGGGGTATAAAGACATGGTCTGACAGGGAAAAAGGTGTATGTCATATTTAAATATCATTATTGCACCGCGAGGAACTTTCCTATGTATACAGTTTGGCCAGTAATCAAAGTACACGTAGTTATGGAAGATTAGGGCTTACATGTGAGAGTTGCCTATTATTGGGATTGAACCTCAGGGAGGTGTCCTACATACCCTGTTTGGGAGACAGGGATCAAAACCCATGTTTTTCATTTAACCGTATTCTTTGTGCAGACGCCGTGACCACCATAAATATCTAATCCCATGTGAGCCATGCTCGGTGTGAGAAACAAGAGAATGCAACAAACATAGGAAGCATCGTACATTTCCCTCCTCAAGGGAAGGTGTCCAGAACCGCAAGACTCTCCTTCTCCTTGATGTCAGAGTAAGGATAAGGTAGTAGTCATGCGGTATAGACAATTATTATGGCGGAGGATAGAAAGGGTCGGTGCCGCTGGATTCTCCCTCTTCCTAATGTAGGAGGGAGGTAGAAGTCGCGCCAACGGGGTCTGAGGATACGGCGGCCTAGAAATGAACCTTCTCGGAAGGGAGGGGAAGGCCATTGGCTTCCTGTGTGGATGGTGTGGGGATTACTACAAAAGGGATGCCACGCCACTCCCGAGAAAGGGGAGAATTGGTCACCACTGGTCCTCGTCAAAAGGAAAGGACAACAAGATCCCTCAATCCTGGCAAGTGGAGAGACACAAAGGGGACTCCCGGGCTCGGACTACGCACTGTCGTGGGAATTTGAACCCATGAATTCTTTAGGAATCCCCTCAAGGGTCGGGAAAACCCCTTTTTCCTCGCCTACCGTGGGTATGTGAAGTCACAGTGGTGCACTGACGTGCTTGAAGGTACCATCATACGGGTCTGGTGGCTTCGGTAGAGGCTTTGGCTTGGGGCCAGTGAATAGGCCAATTAAGGGATTGCGGAGGATTGGGTCAAATTGGAAGGGTTTTTTCTAGATCGGGGAATGAAATCACTGAAGGAGTTGGCGGGCCACATGGGTGCATGAGGAGTGGCTCCCTTCGTGTAGTGGAGTGTTATGTTGTTGGAGAGGTCGTCCGCGTACCAGGGTGGTACATGGACTGATGGACGGTTTTCATACCAAGGTGGTACGCGGATTCGGGTTTGGCCCATGTATCAAGTTGGAACACGGCACTGGAGTCTACGTGAGCAATGGAGGCCATGGGAATCACCAGTCAGGACTGCGTTCGTGTTGGATGGTGTTATGCGGCGCGTTGGATTGAAAAAAGGGAATAAACTCCCTAGTCTGCGGGGAGTACATCTATGGAGGGGACATGCCTGGAGGCTTTGTCTTTAGTTCATGGTTCACCAATTTATTAGGTGTTTTTTAGTTCATTATAAATTCATTTCTAGTTTTATACCTGTACTTATTTGTGAATCGAAACTTCGCAGTTCGTGAAATCCTAAGCTCTTTCATTCGAAAAGCCTCTCCTTTAATCTCCTCCAGCCTCAGAATCCCCAAGCCTCAGAATCCCCCTTCTCCTTCCCCTCAACGTCCTTTTGTAGAGGGGGGAGTTGTATTGTGATCATGTTGCACCTTTTTCGGAGGCCCATGACAGAAACCCCGGCCTACAGATGACTTGGTCAATCCGAGGTTCGCGGCGGTTCATTGAATGCACCTTACCTGTGAACCATGTCTGTTCGAGGGGCTCTTCGTGGCCATGCAAAAGCTCTACCTTTGTTCCGTGAACGACAGCGCACATAGCATGGGCTGGTCGGGTGCGACTCGCGGATGGGGCGGGTCGCGGTGGTGGACCGGCCTGGCGTTCGTCCTAGTCCACACCCACGTAGGGGCTCCCACCTCTGTTTCCCGGATGACGCTGGTCCGCAGGGGCTCACTGAACCAGCCGAATGCCACCAATGTTGAACTAGTACATAGACCGGTCGATCCTTTGTAAATTTTGTGTATTCTTCATTTTTTTCCCAATCTTATAAGGGAAATTGAGTAGAATCCTTTCTCCCATTAAGGGGGGATTCCCATTCCCCTTTTCAGATTTTTCAGGACCCTACAATATGTCAATATAAAATATCACAAATGAATAATAACTGAAAGTAAAGGAGTGAAATGATTAATTATTGATAACAATTATTTACCACTGAGGATTCATTTTGATTATCTAATACTTTCATGGCTACATTCCATGAATATAATACTTTCAAGTCTTTATTACAATAATAAAATACTTTCATGGGTTTATGCCCAGAATATATTGCTTTAATGGATTCATGCCAAGAATATAATACTACCAAGGCTTCATGCCATGAATTTAATAATTTTAAGGATTCATTTTAAGAATCAAATACTATCGGGTTTTAATTCCGTGAACCTAATACTATCAAGGCTTCATGCCAAGAATCTTATACATTCAATGCTTCCTTCCAAGAATCAACTACTTTTAATGTGAACGTCGTAGGAATAAAATGGTATATGGTCTAGGAAACAATCATATCCATGAAACATGATATGGATATTTATGTAAATTTCACATTAATATGACTAAAATAAGATTTTTGTTTCAAGATAATGTTAAAAGTACCAAAAGAAAGTTACATTGGAATGATTACTATTAAGAACATTATTGAAGAGAATAATCTTAAAAAATTCCAAAGTGTCCCATACCAATTTGAAACATTTGAATCATAATATCTTGAAAGGTATGAAATTAAATGAAACTTATAAAATCATGATATTAATTTGATTCATGATATGACATGAAAAATTATTTATATACACCAAATAAAATTGAATTGGCACATTATAACAAATATGTCTCAATAAAATGTAAATTGGGATGAAATCCTCTTACTACTTGAGCAGATTTTGAGTCAAGGCTTCCATGAAAGAGTAAAATCAATATATATTCTTTATATAATCAAATTAAGTTAAATCCGGATATAATATATCAAATGGGAAGTAAATATACCACAGAAATGAAGTACGTAGTTAATATGACAATAACCTCATAGATTTAAAAACACAAATGGAATTTTATTACCTTAACCTTATTTTTATTGTTTTAACTTTATAAAAATGTGTATTTGTTTAAAATATCTTAATAAATTATAACATAAGAATAATAATGTATATAGTATAATATATTAACTTCTGTATAATTATTTATTATCCGTGTGTTAAGACTTTTTCATTAATTTTATTATTTCTGGTGTTAATTGTCTAGCTTTCTCAGGTAAGTTTTAACATGTTACATGTTGTTATCATTTATTAGATCATGGTTTAAGAATATAAATAATTTAATCCATGAATTTATTATCATTCATTTTCATTATATTTTTTTTATATTAGTCAATAATATTTGGAGATTATAAATAATGTAGTCATTTATAGAGACGGTAGGATGTACGTACGAATGAACACTACATTCATATATATTTTTTTAAATTAAAAGAATAAAAAATAATTGATAAATAAATATATTAAAATTAAATTATCATATATATTTTATATATGTTACATTGTTTTATTATAACCATCCTTTATACATTCCATGTTTGGCATGAATGAGTCATATCGTATTAAGGGGGTGGAATTCCACACATCCTCAAATGAATTTATCATATTTACACAAAATGGAAAGCCTAAATGTAGGTTATAAAAAAATTATATAATCATGAATACATTATAAAAATAATATATATCATATTAAAAAATATTTTCCATCATATTGGCCACCATGATAAGTGGTAATATAAAAATAAACAATCGCTGTTTCGTGAAGCAGTAGTTCATCGTATAAAAAAAGGTTTGTTTGTTATCCATTAGATGGAGGTGTGTGTAATTTTATGTAAAACCATTTAAATAAACAAATAATTATATATTTATAATTTTGGTGTTTTTATATAAACATATAATAAATATATTGGATTAGGTGGTGAATTGAAATGAAATTAGGTATCTTGAGATAAGAGGTTACCTCTTAATCGGGTAAATCCTTTTGGTTTGCACAAAAGAGATTCTTAAGATTTCTTTTTACCCAAATTTTTTCTTATAAGATGAGGGTAGGTATTTTCTATTCTATTTAAGTGGATTTTTTTCTATCCTAATTGTTTTTAGAGGTGTATATAAGTGTAAGAGTTCTTTTCTTTGCATAGTGTAGGGGGAGTGGCACTCTTGTAAATACCAAAATGTATTCATTAATGGGAAATATACTTTACATAAAATGCCTAAAAAAGGAAAATAAATGGATTAATTGGTAATAATGGTCTATTATATCTTTAGAAACACAAAAATATCTATATTTTGATAATTTTAAATCTTAACATCTATGATACCCCAATTTTTTCATTTTGGTTTTTATTAAAGCATCTAGTTTTATAATCTAATTAATTAAAGCCTTAAGACTAAAATAAATTGTGATTTATTAGGTATTAAAGATCCAATTAATTTCTAATATGATAACAAATTTATAAAATTAAAATCCCATTTTTTTGGAAATAAATTTTAAAACAAGCACACGTGACACGCTAAAATACAGTTTAAACCCGAACCGTGTTATCAACGAATTAACAATATATAGGTCAATAGGATAATTATAAAAGATCAATTGGTCCATTAATAAAACATTTTTTAGATTTATTAACACTTAAAAATCACTTTTATTAATATATGATTTTTATTAATTTTAAATCCTTTATTAAAATTTCAATTAATTGTAAAATAACAATAATGTGAATTTTGATATTTTTTTTCAAACTAAATTTTAAAATATCAAAACAAATATTAATATTAAAATATATTAACTTTATATATTTTTATTATGATATATTTATCTAAAATGATAATTAATTACAATAATTCAATCATCATACCTCTCTTTTGATAGTTATAGTATCATTTCATTCGGTTAATTATTAGCTAAATAATCAATATATTGACATTTCTTAAGAATTTTATGTTACTAAATAATATATAAAAATTATTGATTAATTATTATGATAATAATATTGAATTTATATTTAAAATGTTATGTATAACCAAAAATATTAATTTTATACATATCTAAATGTTTTATAAATTTTAACTATAAGGAAGTTCAATTTTCATCTTTTTCCTTACATAAACATTTATATAGGGAACTTCAATTTAATGAAATCCCATTAACCCATAAAATTATAAAAAATAGAGGATATGATATAATTATTATCATTTAATGGATTTATGACATTTTTTCAAGTCATTTTGGCCCTTATGATAATGTTTTATATCCTTATTAAGCTTAATTTTACCTTCATCACTATAATAAATTTTAGTCACTTTCAGTAATATTTTTGGTCAAAAAATTAAGTTGACTTTATTAGAACCCAAATATTATATGGATTACAAACTTTTATTTATTTTTTTAAATTAAATCAATATATTTGGATACAATAAGATTAATACTAATCTCACAGACAAGAAAAAATAGTAGATTTTTAATATAGGAATATGTTCAAATTATTGTTAAGCTCTTATAGTAAATTTAATAATTAAATTGATAAAAAAAACTAAATTGTCTTAATATATATAATCGATCTAATTTAACCTTAAAAAAAATTTAATATATATTTTAACATTAATAATTATTTTAATTAAAATGATGTTTTGAACTAAATAGAAGCAATTTTTTCTATTCATCAAATAATGAAGTTTCTCAGAAAAATACAATAATTTCACCCTAATTTATTTTTTACATTACAGATTCAAAAATTATGTTTATTTTCACAAATAAAATTTAAAGGAGTTAAATTTTAGTTTTAAAATAAGTTCACCATTAAAAGGAAGAAAAACTATGTCATGAGTGTAACACAAGAAAATTATGACTTTTGTGTAGTGTAATATTAACTTTATGATGCATATTAAGTAAGAAAAACAAATATTTATTCTTAAATAAAAATACTTTTATTTTTTGTGCTATTATGTTCTCCTGATATTATTTCAATTGCATCCTCACAATTTAAACATGTTCTCAGCAATCAAGGGGTTTATATATGAAAATAAACTGTTATTGAAAACCCCACATTGTAAATAGGGTTAATAAAACAAACAATTAATAAGAAATAAAGGGATGTAAAATGGTCAATTAACTAGGTTCCTTAGTAGGATAACATAGGTGGAAAATGGGAACATGGATACAAAGGAAGAGTCTAACAATCATGTTTTTATGGAGAGTGATATAGAACATAGTGAAAAAAAAAGTAAATAATCACAGGGCCATAAATCTGTGTGATCTAAGGGGACCTTTAATTTATATCAGATAAAGGTACTATGAAAACATTTTTGGAATCAAGATCAATTTTTCTAGAGTACATTAATTATTTCACTATCTAATTATATAAGTTAATATTAATTTCTATTAACACAATTTTGTCCATTTATTACACCTTGTACTATTTCTACATTATCTCTTAGAACTGGATGTATCATACCGTGATGTAATATATAAATCTCTAAAACAAAATCCTATGTTTTTATTAAACTATTTTTTAAATGGTTAACTGTTCAAAAATTTTATGATCCAACACTTCAGAATAATTTCCATGGTAGTTAGTAGTGTATATTTTACTTTATCCATATGAATTATCTTTTTGTCCAAAATTAACTACAAATTAGGGATATATTAAGGCTTATCTTCCCATCAACCTTGTGTTTTGAAAAAATATTAACATTATACCTAATCACTTTTTGTTGTACCATTACACATATAATCTCAAATATTTAATGAAAATGTTATGAAATACAATCTTGAATCATTCCCCTACTGTGTTAATATCATATTTTCGACCTTGACCTATTATCTAAATTTAGGTTATATTCTCTTGGTTCTAAATAATTAATTTTAAATGTTCTCAATATCAATATACTTGAAGTAGTGAACATTATATTTCTTCATAACCTTTCAATCCAAATCATGGTGAAATTTTCTCCACCCTTGAAACGAACTCCTTTCCCTTTTAAGCATTCTCCAAGGTGTTTCCTTCCACAATTATCACATGTTAGACAATACCACTTTATCTTTTTTCCTTTTATCTAAATATTTTTCAACCATCCTCTTCTTATTTTACTTCTCATTTAATCTATAATACATGGATAATTCATTCTCTATATTGATAGAACATAAAACAATTTAATCGTATGACAAAAATGTGTGAGACAGTAGTGCCCTTCGGAGAATTATCTTAAGTCCCTCAAGGAAATGATCAATAATGAACTTCATGTTTTTTATGAAATCTATAGCATACCTGAATAACCTTTCTATGGTGTCATCGAACTCCATAAAACTTTCTTTCTACGATTTCATTAAAGTAAAAAACCTTCCATTTATATCATTTTTTTCTCATGAGGGAAGTTTTTAATGAATAATATCTCCTTAAAAGATTTCCAATCATTGAATTCTCTCTCTTCTTCTTCCCTAGTAATTTTGATCAATGACCACCACTGATCAAAGTAATCACTGAGATAATAACTTGAATGTGTAACCTTTTCCTTTTCACCACATCCAATTCCTCAAATATCTTCTCCAAAGACATAATCCATTACTCAACTATAATTGGATCAGTACTCCCCCTAAAGTATGGGGTCATTTATCATATAAATTGATCCAAAATATGAGTGTCATGTTGTAGAATAGGTTTTTACATCTATTAAAGGTTATGTCTCAAAATAATATTAAGATTCTCAAACATTTAAACAACAATATCATTTCCAATACCAGCTATATTGGTTTCCTCTATAGAGAAATCTATACATTTTATATGAGTACTAATTCCATTTTTTCTTCTAGGATCCATTTCTAAACAACAACATATATTGTATTAGATCATAAATTAAAAATATTATACAAATAAAAATATTTCCAAACATAAATTAAGAAATTTATGCACAATAAGTATCATAATTATAAACATGGATTCTTTGGGGATATTGTTACGTTTAAATCCTTCATAATTATAGGTAAATAAAATTTGAACTATCTTATGTGTATCCTTCAGTAGTGTCAAAATAGGTGCACATTAAGGCTTATTGTTGTGTACTAGGATTCCTAGAGTTAGGCATGGAACACATTGTCGGGGTTATTACTCCAAGGTATATTTGTGCTAGAAACTCATCCACTAGTAGTATCCTTACATGCATGTATTTCTATTAATACTCGCAGAATGTATACCTTACCAAAATTCTATGATGTTATTATATACTCCTTCTAAAAGTCTACAGTATGATTATGTTCCCTTATCTATGTTTTCTAAATCTAGTTTCCAAGTATTTTTCAAAACACCCTATGATACCAACTGTACACCCCAACCCTAGAAGCCTCGAGTGGGTGCATAACTACATTACATTAGCATGATTACAAGGAATAAAATCCCAATGTATTATTTAGTTTAGCAGTATTAGTAAGATAGATTATATATCTTATACCCATAATAAATTATAATGAAGGAAAATACAATAATGTTACATTAAATGAAAATAAACCCCATCCTTGAATGATTATTCAAATATATATTCTTCATAATCCGGGGAATGTAAATATAATAAGGGTGTGCTCAAATTCCCAGTAAATGTATGCAAAGAGGAATAAATAATGAATTCGTAAGAATAAATCAACATCCCAAGGTTAGTAGCTAATGAAATTGATGTAACTAGATAAGGAAATATCAATATGGAAAGGTAAGAAACCTGAACACATGACATTTAATCCAAGAACTAAAAATTAAATGTATTTATAGATATGTTGATATAAAATTTAATGGATGAATTGTAACAAAAAATAAATGAGTGAAATATTTAATTATTTATAGCTATAATTTACCATCTTGGTTTTAACCTAATGATTTAATTCCTTCATGGATGCATTCAAATAATCTAATACATTCAAGGATTCATGCCAAGAAGTAAATATTGTTAGGGATTCATGCCAATAATCTATTACATTCAATGCATCATTCCTGGAATCTAATACATTCAAGGATTCATTCCAGGAATATAATATTATCAAGGCTTCATTACAAGAATATAATAATATCAAGTTTTCATTCCATGAACCAATTTCTATCAAGTATTCATTCCTAGAATCAAATACTTTTAAGGATTTATTCCAGGAATCTAATATTTTTAAATTGAATAGTGTATAAAAATGGTATACGGTTTATAAAATAATAATATACATGAAAAATTATATGTATATTTATGGAAATTTCTATTTAAAAATTATAAAAATAATGTGATTGTTTCACTATTGTTTTTGAAATCAAAAAAGAAGGTGTGATTTCAAAGATAACCTTTAATAACATTCTTGAAGAGAATAATCATTAAACATTCCAAAGTGTCCCATACCACTTGAAAAAATTTGAATTTTATTCTCATGAATGGAATGAAATTAAATGAAACATTTAATATCATAATAATATGTGTTTTCATTATATGACATGAAAAATATAGTATATAAAGCAAATAAAATTGAATTGTCAAACAATAAAATATAACTCTAAATAGAATTTAAATTGAGAATAAATTCTCTTTCTATTTTATTAGATTTTGAGTCAAAGATTACATGAAATATTAAAATAAATTGAAATGTTTTATATCATTAAATAAAGTGAAATTCTTATATAGTATATTAATAAATTAAGTAGGTATACTACACCAAAAAATTTTGTATTGAATATGGAAATAATCTCACCGATTTAAAGAGTATGTTGAAAATCTTTTACATTAACCTTATTTGTATTATGTCATGTTTATCATCGTATATAGTGGTTTAATGTATGTTAATAACTTATAACATAACCATATTGAAGTTTATAATATCATATATTAACTACTATAAATATTTTATTATCCTATTGTTAATACTCTATCATTAATTTGACTCTTTCAGGTGTTAATTGTCCAGTTTTCTTAGGTAAGTTTAAAATTGTTTCTTGTTCTAATAATGAATTAGATTGTGGTTTTATAATCAAAAAAATATAAACCAGGACATTATTATCATATATATTCAGTATATATGAATTTATATTAGTCCATAATTTTTGGAGATTATAAATGAATTGCACCATTCATAGACATGGTAGGTCGTACGCACGATTGAACGGTAAATTCATTTATTTGTTATATTAAAAAATTAAACATAAATGATATATATATATATATATTACAATTAAAATATAATAAATATGTTACAAATGTTTATTATTCTTATTAATAACTTCATTTATATGTTCCATGTATGGAATGAATGATTCATATCACTTTGAGGGGAGGGTAGTCCACACTTTCTCAAATAAAATTATCTAATTTACACAAGATGAAATGAATAAAGGTATATTATAAATAAAATTAAAGAAGAATAAATGAATTATAAATATAATATATAACACATATAACCATATTTTCTAACATAATGTCCACCATGATAGGTGGTTAGGAGAAAATGAACAATCATCAATTTGTGAGGCTGTAGTTCCTCGCACATAGAAACATTATGTTCATTACCAATTATATAGAGTTGTGTGTAAGTGTTGGTAAAATAATATAAATTAAAACATCATAGTATATATAGGATATTGTTTTTGTTATATGAACATATATTAATGTCATTTTAGGGGGTATATAATTGAAATGAATCAAGATCTCTTGAGAGAAGGCGTTACAACTTATTTGGGAAACTCCTTTTGGATTGCACCAAAGGGACTCGTTAGTTTTACTTTTTTCAAAAAGAGATGATTCTAGTAGTAGGGGAGGGATTTTTGGAGACTATCTGGGATTGTATGGTCAAATACTATGTGGTTTTATAGGTGTTAAGAAGTACGATCGTTCTTTCCTCTTTATAGTGGAGGGGGAGTGACACTATTATAAATCACAAAGGGTATTCATTAATAGGAGGTATAACATACCAAATGTGACTCTAAAATGTAAAAATAATGGATTAATGGTTGATAATGTTCTATTAAAATCTCCATAACACAAAAATTTGTGCAATTTAATAATTTGGTTCCTCAACATCTAAGATTCCCCAATTTTTTCATTTTGGTTTTTATTAAAGCTTATAGTTTTCTATTATAATTAATTTAACCATTACGAAAAAATAAATTTTTATTTATTAGATAATAAATACCCAATGAATTATTAGTATTATAAATAATTTATAAAATTCAAATATAGTTTTTTTGTAAATAAATTTTAAAACAAACGCATTCGATGTTCTAAAATACAGTTTAAACCCAACCCGGGGTAACAACGTTTTTTCAATATATTAGCCAAAATTTAAAATACAAAAGATCCATTGACCCATTAATAGACCATATTTAATATTTATTAACACTTAAAAATCACTTGTAAATAAATATTATTTTTATTAATTTGAAATATTTTAATGAAATTTCATGTATTGTAAAATAAAAATAATGCCAATTTTGATATAATTTATTTAATTTTAATTTTAAATTATCAAATCAATATTTTTTAAAAAAATATATTGCTTTAAAGCTATGTAAAAAGATATATTTATCTAAAAAATTAATTAATGACAACAATTCAATAAATATACATCACTTTTAATATTTATAGTACCATTTAACTTAGTTTATTAATAAAAAAATAATCACTACATTGCCATTTCATTAGCATTTTAAGTAACTAAATCATCTCTAAAAATTATTGATTAATTATTATTATAATAATAGAAAATTTTATCTTAAAAAATTATATGTATATCCAAAAATATGATGTTGTGTACCAATATAAATGTTATATATATTTTAAGATTAAGGAAAGTCCTCTTTTCATTTTTTCCTTACTTTACCTTTTAATAGGGAACTTCTATTTAATAATATCCCATTAACCCATAAAACTATAAAAAAGAGGGTATATGGTAGAATTATTATTATAAAATTGACTTTAGAAAATTTTCCATGTTATTTTTTCCCTTATGATTAAGGATGAGTTCCTTATTAAGCTTAATTTTAAATTAATAACCATAATTAATTTTAATCACTTTTAGTAATACTTTTGGACAAAAAAAATTGATCGTATTAGTCCACAAATAGTACACCAATTACAACCATATATGTTAGTTTTTCACGATTCAATTCACAAAAGCGGATAAATTAATATTAATGATAATCTCATAGACGAGACGGAATATAGGGTTCTTAATGTAGGGAAATGTTCAAAAGCTTTTCAAGTTATTTTATTCAATTTCTAGGTGAAATTGAATCTAATGAAATAAATTGCATTAATATATGTATAATGGTCCTAATTTTATATTAATAAAACATTAATAGATAATTTTTCTCTTATATTATTTAAACGAAGTGGGTTTTTAACTAAATTGATGTAATATTTACTATTCATTAAAAAATGATATTTCAGAAAAGAATACCAAAACTTTACCTTATCATAATTTAGAGACTCTAATTTAAAAAATGATGTTTGTTTTTAGAAATAACATTTAAAAAGGTTCTATATTTTTGTTTTAAAATAAGTGTTCCATTAAAAGGTAGAAAAACTTGGTCATGCATGTAATACATGCTAATTCTGTGTTTTGTGTAGTGTATGTTTATCTTTGTGTTGCTTATAAAGAGAGAAAAATAATTATTATTTTAATGTGAAAATATTTTAATATATTGGTGTGTCACAAAATTTATACATGTTTTCTTCCAGGTAATGGAAATTAAATTTTTTTATCGTTTGTACAGCTAATTACCACCAAGAAAAAAAGATTTAATTTATTTCCCATCAACACGTTTCAAGGATTGATATAATGATGGATTTAAATAAATTTATATTATATAAATGAAATTACTATACTTATTTAATTTTAATGTCTCTTATAAATTTTTTACATTCCATTATGTTTTAAATAAGATAACGTCGCTCGTGAGTACAACAAACTACCACCTCCTGATGTGATGTGATTCATTTTTCACATTTATTTTACATAGAATATAATATGGATAAAATATAAATTCTATTTGATATAAATGAGGTGATATTTATTTCATAAAATTAATATATCACTAAATTTTTTACACTTTCACTCATTTTGGTAATGATATTGTCGCTCATGTGTCCGTACAACCTACCATCTCTACAATGCGATGAAATTAATTTCTGATGTCCAACATTTATGTTTTTTTATAAAAATGTTTTCAATGATTAAATATGATATTTATAGAATTAATATAATTATTTATATTATTTATATATTTCTTACTCACAATAACCATAACATACATGAAAAATGATGTATGAGAAAGTAACACAATTAACATTTAAAAATTAAAAATAATGAGATATTATTAAAACATGAGGTAAAATGTAACAAGAGGATCATATATAATATTATAAGTATTAATATCATTATTTTGAAAATTAATAACATTATTCAAACCACTATGAAGGATTTTAATTTACATTCAACTATAGGAAAGCATGAGTTAAGGGACATCATTTCATTTTACCTTTATTGCGGTATATTTTATTATTTTGCACCAAATTTCATTCATATGGTGAATAAACTGCCCAATTAATATGTAATATCGTGAATCCTTCATAACTCATTCTATTTTTTTTTAATATTAATTATTTAATCCATGAGTATTTTAAATTAATGTTACTAAGTGGAAAAAAAAAATTCATATCTATGTTTCATTCCATTAGGTAATATTAGTTCTTTATTTTCCCTTGATATTCTAAGATTATTATTATTATTTTATTATTATTATTTTATATTTTAGATATATTTATTTTTATTTACATTTTATACACATAATATTTTCATTGATTCATTCTTGTTTCAACGTTATGATCGTTGTAAGGTATTTTGTCAAAATTTACAATTCATTGAGACATTTTTAGTAATATGAACCTACTCACATTCATATGGGTATAGGTTACCCCACTAATGTATTTAACATGAATAATAATTTCTTCATGATGATAAGTGTGTCAATTCTAGTTTATCCATAGTCTTTGTATCATTAATTTGAATATTTCATGGACTATATAACATTTTTACATATGATATTTACATTGAAACTAATTTGATTAACAAGGAAAATATCAAAAAATTTAAGTTCATACAAAATGATTATATAGCTTTGGTGAGGAATTTTATTCAATCATTGGATATATTATTTTATATATGGGGAATTATTTAGACATGATGTGATAGATAGATCATATAATTATGCTTCCCCTCGATTCCTTGACATGTCTCATGAGGCAAATCATTTATCCAAATTATATATGTTTATACCAGTAGTTTTAAACCATATTGTGAAAGGTATTTATTTTAGAGCTATCATGATTACCAATTTCATGGCTTCTAATAATTAATAATTTCCTTCATAGAGAATTAATTTATTGTTAATATACATGATTTTTTCGTGATGATATTATCTATAGATTAATTTAAATTTTAAATTTCTTATTTAATTTAATGAATATACAATTATTTTCCAATCAATATTGATTATTCCATATCCAATCAATATAATAAATATATTTAAATTTCATATGAGTTAAATTATATACCTTCCCATATTGACTATATTTTATCGAATTATGATAGCCTTGTAATTGATTTAATTCCTTGTTAGTTCAATTATATACCTTCCATATTGATTATTATATTACAAATTTATGATAGATTAAACTGTACATAATCCATACAAATCATTTCATATAACCTTAATTTTTCAATTACCTAAGATACGATGAAAAAATATTTTAATGAGTTTAAATTGATAGAGTTCATTTTATTTTGTTATATATAGGGATTTATTTTATATTCTCAATGTAAAATGGGTATCATGTAAGTATCTGGTTCTAAAAATAAAATAAACTTATCAGTGCATTGGGATTTTAGCCCATTGTATCTACTTTAATGTATAAAAGTAGGCAACATGTCAAGTTTATTGATGTCAAGGTTGTTAGAAAATTAAATTGAATGAATTTTTTATACACAAAATAACTATTAAAAAAATTAATGTCTACATATAAATTGGATTTAATAATTGTAATGGAGTCATGAAATTATTAAATGGGATTTAAGTATTCTCTGGTACAAATAAATATTATTCACTATTGTAATGATTTTAGCCATCGTATACATATATCTAGATTGAAAATCCCTAACATACAAATATATATCATAGATTGAAAAATATCAATATGAAACTATGTTAGTAATATAATAATATAGAATAAAAAATAATGAACTTAGTGACACCTAAATTGGGCATATGATGAGGTAATGTCTGATAAATTTTAACAGCCTAACTAAATAATTATTTTTTGAAGAATATTTTAAATTCATTATATAAATAGTAGTAAAATTTTAAAAATATAATTTCATTTATTATTTTTATATATGGTGAAATATATTTCAAATATTTCCATAATTATTCCCTTTTATAACAAAAAAATTTATAAAAGTGAATATTATTTGATTATACATATTTGAATTTAATTTACAGTGATATTTTGTTTAAATTTATATCATTTTCTCTGATGTTTAAATAATGTGGGTAGTATAGTAATTTTTTTCAATGTGGTAGTAATTAACAAATGAAAATAAATATTATATAAAAAATAATGGATTGTGGAAGAAAACATACATAAATTATATAATCCTTTTATAAAAATGAAATAAATTATTTTTGTAAGGTTACCGAAGAATAAAACAATTAAGAACGGTGATTAATTGATAATTGATTATTTTTAATGCATAAAAACATTAATTAGATTAATTATAAAATTTCCCCTTTTATATTCACGTTTTATATGTTAAGTACACATATATATAGTATACTAATCTAATTAAAATTATCTCATTAATTTACTACTTTGATAAAAAGTAATTAATTATTTTATTAAAAAAATAATTCTTCTAAAATTTTCAACACACTTACCTAAATGTGTTAAAGTTAAAATAACCATACACGTCCATTTTTTAAAATTGAGCTTCGATATAAATACAATGACCAAGAAATGTGGGTTGGAGGAAAATAATTTACCTTATTTCTTTAAGAATTAATAATGGTTTGTTTTTTTAAATATGATTCATGATGTTGTCTACTATTGTGAATAAGAATGAATAAATATTTAATTGTTAATAAATAGTGACTAATGATATTTTTTTAAATTTCAATGTTTTTAAAATTAGATATATTTTTATATCAAAGAATTGGGTGGTAACCATTATTTGTTTGGTGTTATATCATTTGATATTAGGTTTTTTATTGTTTGGGTTATAAAAAATGAGGCCTGATTTATTTCTATTATATTACGATCTGATGATTTTTCATTCAACGACTATACGTTACTCTCTGTATGTATAATATTTATTACATTTGATTCTAGAATGTTTATTTCCTTATCATTAATCATGCCTATTTTTTTCATTTCGTATCATTATTTTCCTAACAATGTATAATGTTTTATTTGGAATGGTATTATTTGATATTAAATTTAGGTGAAGCCACATTTGTAACACTAAATATCTTTTCTATTTATTTTATTTTAAATACATTAAATCTTTTTGATATCTTGTGATGCATGCAACACTGGGTTTAAATGAAACAAGATACTCTATTAAAATATTATTTAAAAATAACTATTATAGAAAATACTTTAATTTGGTAGGTAATAATAAGAATAAATAAATTATAAAAAATATATATATTACTCAGTTTAATTATTTATCTATTTATTATGAATAAAAATAAGAGTCATTTGAAATTAAAAGAAATGATTTTTGGAAAAACTGTATGGTTTCAATGAATGTGGTTTCATTGCTTCTTGTAAACTAATGGAAATTTTATTTTATGAATCTTTTATAAAATATATTTATTAAAATAAACATCATTTTTTAAATTAGAATATCAAAATTATCTTATGGTGAATTTTTCGGATTTTTTTTAAATGTATCATATTTTGATGAATAGTTAGGAATAATAATTTTTATTGAAAATTTTATTTTCATTTAAATTAATCAAAAAGATAAATTTCATTTTAAAGCAGTTCCAGTTTAAAATCAAACAATTATATTATTATATATATTTTATGTTAGTGGAATAAATTTCATGTTGAATTTTTATGTTAATACCTCTTATACTTTTGATAATTTGCTCTTTAGAAACATTTTTTAATCGCACCTACAGGTATAGTTTAAAATTTGGATCTGACCCTCCTATTAATTTAATTATTAAAAACTGAGTTCCTATTTAGAGTCATCATAGTTTTATTTATACATTATATTTTTTCTTTTTGAATAATAAAAATAGCAATAATTAATTACCACAGTTTAGGTAAAAACTAATTTACTAGGGGGTTAAGCCAAAAAAGTAATGGTTATAAAAGAAATAAACATAAAAAAACCATTTTATTGAAATATTTATTCCTGATAACATCCATGATATAAAATGAACCATTTTTTAGACTTTTTACAAGATAAAAACATCAGTGTAATTGATTCTTTTAAAATTTTCAATGTGAGTCCTCTCCCCCACTTATAAAAGGACACCCACTATCCAACTCTACTAGCACATCCTAATCCATTTTTTCTAGAAAATATATATAATGATCAACAAAATAATACCATAAAGACAACCTAGATAACCTTTTTGAATTGTAAATCCAACATAAGAAGGCTTTTCTGCAAACCTAAAGAGGTCGTCCAAAGAAGGGGTATTGAATTTCAATGAGCGTTTATATTTTGTTTCTTCTACCACCATTATTAATTCTTATTAAACCATGATTATATAATTTTAGCAGAATATTCTATATACTGAGAAGTTAATATGTTATATTCCCGATCTATATACATCCCCTATTCTTTTAAATGGAAAAATTAATAGCCGATCGTGTGTACTAGAAGACTACTACCTCCCAAACCGATATAATTTATTTTCAATCAGTACGATTCAATGATTAATATAACGATTAATTATAAAATTATATGATTATAATGATTTTATTATACTTATCTAAAAAATCACATATACATCATTACTTTCCTTTCTATTTAAAATATTATAACATCCCTCATTTGTACGATGGACTGATACCTCATGAAGCGATTTTGATCATTTTTCACATAAAATTTACATGGTAGGTAATAAGGGTAAATTTAATGAATATATGTGATATAAATCAAATGATATAATTTTTTTAATATAAATATATGACCCACTTCCTTTACCTTTATCTCATTAATGGAATGATATCATTACTTGGTCATACTTATGACCTACTATCTCTACGATGCGATGAAATTCATTTTCCATGTAAATAAATCAAGAATGATTATAAAATTTATATAGTGATTAAATATTATAACTATGAAATTAATATAAATCTTTAGATGATTTAACTATATAATATGCACAAGAACCAAATATTTTATGACAAAACATGCATGAAAAAATAAGACAATTACCACCTGAAAAAACTAATATAATAAAATATTATTAACAAATGTGTGGTAAAATATTATAAAGAAATCATATAAGATATTATAAATATGAATATGGTTTTATTATAAATTATTAAAATGATTAAAACCATTATATTTACTTTTAAATATAATTCAATAAAAATAAAGTGTGAGGTAAGGGACTTCATATCAATTTACCTTCATTGAGGAATATTGTAATATCATGCACCTATTTTTATTTATTTGGTTTATATACTGGCCCTTTTACATTTAATATATTAAATACATAATAATTAATTTTATTATATGTTTGAATTGGATTTATTTCATCCAAATTGATTTTATATTAAATTTACCATGTTGAAAGAGATATCGTCTAAATTTCCATTTCATTAACACATATTTGTTAATATGAACCTATTCTACTCTTTGTGGGGAATATATATCCCATTTAATGTACTTAACAGAAATACATATTTTTAAATTATTATTTATGTTTCATTTAATGTTTATTCATCAAGTGGTTACAATTTTAATGGTACCAATGATGTAAAAATTGTTATACACTCTCACTTTCTTTTGTGATTTTTTACATTTTCTTGAATCAATAAATTTCAAATGAAAATTTACCATTGAAAATTACAATTCAATAAAATATACATCTTCATATATGATATATATAATTATTTCAAAAACTGTATACAATATTTACATATGGTGTTTACTTGTAATATTAATTCTTTAAATGGGGAAATATTGATATAAGTGTACCCATACTCAACATGTAAATTTGATGAAAAGGCTTATTGAATAACGAGTTAATTCAGTTATTCAATACATAAGTTATTATTTGGACATGTAGATATATGTGAGTACCAATTATAGATATCTTCTAGATTCATCGATAGGTCTCATGAGTCAAATCAGTCAGTTAAATTAGATGAGTTTTTTCAATGTAGTTTTAAACTATCATGATAATGGTCTTGAAAGTTGATGTATCATTAGGTCTGAGATAATGAAGTCTAATATTTAAGAATATTATTTATTTATAATTTAGTTATAATTAATATACATGAGAATTTTTCTATTTTAATTTATCTGGATTCATTTTATTCTCGGTTTATTGAAAAAATTACATCTTTTTTAGTTATTTACCTTGTAATATTAATTATGCCTTAACCAATTATGATAGTCATGTTATTGATTAAATAACATTGGTGTTTGGTTATATATATTTATATATTGATTATGATTTATTTTTTAGGATATCTGATAATGTATGTAACCCATATTGAGTGTTTGAGATCACCCTTAATATGTTTTCATTCACCATGATATGGAGAACAATTATTAGAATAAATTCAAGGATACTGATGTTTTTACATTTATATGATTTTTATTTTTCATAACTATGTAAAATGTGTGTCATGTATGTGTCTAGTTCCCTAAAACTACTAAATAGATTATATTTTTTTTACATTTTATTCCTTTAATATATGTCGACGTAATAAAGTATTCAGTAGCTTTGGGCTATTGGATTCGAGGTTGTTATAGTCGTTATTAGGGAATTTTTAGTAGAAACCATGGGAACTATATTATAGAAAACATACATTAGGGAACATGAATCTATTACATAATTTAAGGATATGTAAATAAGATAATCCTAAACATTTTTTATATAAATCAATTTTGTGATGTTTCCTAGCAATACATCTTTTTCTTGAAACTACTAGTGGATATGGTTATAACATAGTCGTACCAAGGGGTAATAACCCCGAGAAGGATTCATGGGGATATACCTTATCGTCACTTATTTCAAGAAAAAGAGACTTATTATTCACCATTATTGAAAATAATGGGGGACATTCTTGGAGAAATTCACATTTTCTTATCAAACCATTATGTAGGATTTAAAAATGAAGATATCCCCAAAGAAAAAAATGTATTATTCTGATATTTACAATGCATAAATTTTAATATAGGTCAACTATTACACCATGTTTAGAATTATACATTACAATTTAGAATTAAAAATTTTATGATCTAATCTAGTATATGGCATTATTTAGAAATTTTATCACCCAAATATTGTACCATATTTTTCTTTAGATTTGGTTGGAAGCTTTGAAATACAAACAACACCTGATTTAAACAAAACACTATTTGTCCATTTTTATCATATAAAATTAAATTATATCACTTTTAGAGTTTTTATATAGTAATTTTATAAATTATATTTCTAAAAAATATTTTTACACTCATCTAATAGGCATAAGATAAGAACAAACCCAATATTATATATAAAATACTATATTTTTTACTAAAAGAAATTTTATCACCTTTGGATGGAGAACCCATTTTAAATTAAAATACATGACCTTTTTATAAAATTAATACATCTTAATAAGATAATTATTTAAAATATAAATATAAAAATTACGTTACTGTGATTATTTTGTATTTTTCAGTTAAGTTTCATTGTTAATTAATAGTGAAAAGTAATGAAATTTGATTAAAAGTAATTTTTTCATCTAATTAATTTAGAAGATTAAAATGTAATTTTAATTTTTTATAAATGTTAATTATATATAATTTTATCAATTAACACTATTTAAGTGATTAGTATCAATGATACATTGAAATTGAATGTAAAAACCAATCAAACATTTAACGTTTTTACTTTAAAACCACTCATTGTCATCCCAGCCATGGGATGAGTTTTAAATTAATTTATGACACATATTTGTTTGTAACTTTGAAAATTTTGTTCCATAATTGTAATAAGAATAATTTATAATGTCTAATAAGGTAAAAAATGTTTTTTTCCAAGAATATTTGTTAAAGTAATTAAAATTAATTACAATTATTAAAGAAATATTAAGCTTAATAAATGACTAAACCTTTAAATTAAGGGTCCAAAAGACCTATACACTTATCCAAAACCTATAGTTTTGACATATCTTGTACATAAAACTCATATTCATGAGTTTGGTTGGTTTTTTATGACTTGTAGTGGGTAATAACATGTGTACATCTAACTTGATTCTAGATACTCAAAATGAGAAATTTTCCTTCCGTATTAAAGAAAACAACCTCACACCGTTCCTCAAACCTCTAAAAACAATTAGGTCTATAAAATATCTTCTCATGTAGTATCCCAAAATCTCTACCATCGACCTAAATGCCTCCATTTGGGAAGGATTCTTCCAAAATAAGCATTTGGGTTCGAACCAAAAAAGGATACCCGATTAAGAGGTAATGTCTCCTCTTAATATTTTTACTTTCTTTCCAATTATTAACTCCATATAATTTTACTATTATATTATTAAATAAAAAACACGTATAATCAGTATAATATATTCTTTTTGTGTTAATATTTTATCCTAAACTAACACACACCTCCAACTAATGGGTAACTATAACACCCGAGGTAATTAAAGAAATGACATTTTTACATTTATCCATATGTGTGACTAAAATATTAATATAACTTTAAAGGGGATGCTATGCTCGATGACGTACCCAATACGCAACAATGAGTTTCTTGGGAATCTTACGTTGCACTCTAATAATAAAATAATTTTATTTTAAATTGTAGTTAACGCCTAGCCGTTGTAATGGTGGGAATGAATAGAACTTACTAAAAAATGATTATATATGTTTGTCAAATATTGTTACTTTTTACAATAAATTTTAGAGGACTAAAAATGCGAATGAATCCAATTTTAAGCGTAAACATTCTAATATTCATTAAAAGGTCGATTAACCGCCTTTTGATGACAAACCTCTTTTAAATCCACTTTTTGAAAATTTTATGTGTTATATTTGACAAAATAAAATTCTTCTTTATAATCGGGACATCAAAATTTACTTTGTGTAAATTTTTGGTATTTTTCCGATAAAGATCATTTTTAAATGAATAGTGAAAAATGTTGTATTTAAATTCAAAACCTCTTTTGAATCTACTTTATTTATATGATTATATTATCATTTTAATTGGTTTTAAAGTGAAATTAGAATATATTATTACCATTTAATCCAATAGTGGTCATTGGAATTAATATCATCTTGAAATTGGACTTAAACTAGTGTCAATCTTTTGATACTTATTGTTTCATTAAAACACGCTATTTTCTCTGTCAGTGGGAATTAATTATGAAATTAATAAATGTAACTTATATGTTTTCAATTTTGTAAAATAGACATCATTTTTTAATTCAGAATATCAAATATAGCTTAGGGTGAATTTTTGGTATTTTTCTGGAAAACTTTTATTTTGGATGAATAGTGAAACCACTAAGTGGTACCTAAAAAACTGATTTTTCGTTTAAATGAAATTTTACCACCTCTGTGTTTTGAATTTCAAAAATTCGACATACATGGTTGTCATTAAGAAGTAAAATGTGGTTCAATGGGATTAAAATAATTTTTTTGGTGAATAGTAACTTTTAAGTTTTAATTGCGATTAGAGGTAATTAGTGTAGTTTAAGGTAAAAATAATGTTTTAATAATATGAAATGACCTAGACACATGTCCTACCCTCATTGGATGTGTCATGGCCGACCAAGACAATCCATGGGTCAACTTGGGGACCCCATGGAGCCACTTTGGTAGGAAAATGACAGAAATAACTTTTCATTTAAAGTTGAAATTAAAATGTCACAAACATGTGTTGTTTTACTAAAACAATTTTTACATGGGGTAATACAAGTCATATTTTTGACTATAAATATTCATTAGAAAGATATTAAGATTTTATACATCATTATTGTTTTCTTATAATTTTTAGACACTAAATAAATTAAATAATTAATGACACCATGAGGATGCAACGATTACCGCATTATTTAACGATTTAAATATAATTAAATGATAATGTAACATCTAAGACCTAAACTTGTTAAAAACCTATTGTATGGGTGGATTTAGAAACCTTATCACCGTATCCTCAAAATATATCGTTTTGGGACCTTTAAAATCCGAAAATAATTATATAATAAATTAATATTTTATAACTTTCCCAGAGTTCGCCTCCTCTTCTCTTATAAAAGGCCCCCACCTCTACCACCTTGCACACACCTCTCAAGACTTTTTCTCATCCAAACCCTGAAAATTTCATCTCTACACATCCCTATCTTCATCATTAAAGCCTCACTTTGGGCATAATCCTTTCCAAGGAAGCCTTTGATCTCAAATCAAAGAGAGTTACCCGATTTAAAGGTAATGTCTTCCCTTGTGTTCTTTTGTTTTAATTTTCTTCTCTAAACCCCTAAACTCTTTTTATTTATTTATTTTGTAACAACTAAAATATCTTCAATATACTAGGATGTTTTTATGAGGAGTATTCTAGCTATACTAACACACACCTCCGTCTAATGGTTAAAGATCATACTGTTTCCGTGGATGGCGAATTACTGTCTCACGAAACGATGATTGTTCTATCTTCTCATACAATCTCTCATGGTGGCCATTATGATGGAAAAATGTTTATTTATGATATATATTATATTTATTTCTTCTATATGCTTATTTATTTTATTTTTAATACTTACCTTTATGCTTGTCATGTTGTGCAAATGCGATAATTTCATTTGAGAAAGTGTGGACTACCGCCCCCTCAAGTGATGTGACTCGTTCATGCAATACATGGAATGTATAAAGAATGAAATTGATTAACTTATATGATCTGTATAACATATATATTATACTGGAATTATTATATATATATATATATATCATCTATTTTAATTCCATTAACGTTCCAAAGAAATGAAAGTAGCGTTCATGCGTACGTACGGCTTACCGTCTCCATGAACGGTACATTTCATTTTTTATCTCCAAATGTTATGTACTATTATAAGTAAATATATATAATGTATATATATGTAATATATTAAATCTAAATTATTTATATCATTATGGAATTATAATATATATATCTCTCTCATTTTGTTTTAAATCCATTAATATGACAAAAAATTAAAGTAGCGTTCATGCGTACGTACGGCCTACCATCTCCATGAATGGTGCTTCTAATTTTTTATCTCAAAATGCTATGTAATAGTATAAAATAAATATATAATGGATATATATGATATTTAAATCATAAATAATATTCTGGATATGATGTAACTATAACTACATGGAAAATTCTTTTCCAACAAGTTCGATTTTTACTCATGTACCGAACATCGACAAAAATGCCCAACATAAACTCACTTTATTAACGAATTATTATAACCTTATAATATGTGATATTAACTGAATAATAATATTTAAAGTAGTTCCTTAATAAATTATAAATTGACCAAATTTTATTATTCAGGAGATTAAATAATGATCGAGTCATGTCGGACACGAGGTAAGGGATCCTACCCCTCTCTTTCTTTTTAAGTACACTCTTTTATGCCATTCATTTTAAGCTCATCTTTCTTATGATTGGGTTGTTATTTTATATTACTCTTACTGTACTTTTTATTTTCATATTATGAGAGAACCTATTTTCTCTCATCAATCCATTTTGGATGTTTTGAGAGGCACCGTTAGGCTGCCGAATTTTCGTAAGAGATCTAACCTCTATCTTTATTTTTAAGTACTCTCCTTTATGTCACTTCTTTTAAGCTCCTCTTTTTTGTGATGGTGGATTTTATTTTATATTCCTATTTCTTTAAAATTTATTTTAATATGATTAGAGACCCTATTTTATCTCATCAATCCATTTTTGGATGTTTTAAGTGGCGTTGTTAGGCTGTCGAGTTTTCGTAAGAGATTTTTCATCTCACTTTTAGTCCCGTGAGATTTATGCTACATTTGCCACCATTTCCATTGAGTGGTGTATTTACTTCCCATTATTATACTCTTTGTGTAATATAATTTCATTTATGGGTATTTACATATTCATTGTATGAACCTTCTTCAATGGGATATACGTTTCGAAAGTAACCCAAGTTGCTAAGGGAACCTTTCACCCACCTCTTTTTAAAAGACTTCTTTTGTTATGTCTTTTAATTAACATAATATTATGTTGGTATATATTATAAAACATCCTTATTGATGTAAATTTTATGTCCAAGTGATGAGATACCCTTTTTATCTCTCATCAACTCTTTCTCTGAATTTTGATGTGACATCGTTAGGCTGTTAAGGGAACTTCTTAGCCCAATTTCGATTTCTTTGGGTTCAGCATGTAGTTATTGAATATGTCATCCTTTGAATATGTGTGAATGACCTTTGATTATTTTAAACTTAATATCCACTTATATTGGATGTATTTATATTTTTCACACATAATTAGGATATTGATTTATCCTTAATTTAAGGATACCATCTTTATAATGGATTTCATCTCAATTTACATTTCCATTGAGACTTCATTGTTGTTATGAACCAATTCACTCTTATATGGTGTATATACTTTCCTTTGGAATATTATATCATGAATCCATTTATTCTCATGATATTATAAAGTTTTGATTAAATGTTATTCCTCAATTATTGTATTCAAGTGTCTCTCATTTTGTTAAAAACTCTTTATCTAAAATATCATTTTAATTGTTTTAATGATTTATTCCTATAAATATTTCTCATTAATATCCATGTTTTCAAAATGGTTTTAAGGATTTATTTATATGGATATTAATGGTTTAAAATGTTAAAAGATTCAATGTGATATGGGACACTTTGATTTAAAAATATCTTTATTAAATGTTTTAAATGTTTTTGAAAATGGTTTTAGAATGGATTCATTATTTCAGTATCTTAAAATGTTATATTGTTATTGCAATGTGGGAATGTTATATTTCCTTTATTCTTAAGTTATGTTCTATGATTATGTTATGGTTCTTGGGCATTGTTATGAAGACGAGTGGTTCCGTGATAAACTAAGGGCAGGTGAGCCCGATATAGCTCTCCAATGCATTGGGTTACGCGAAGGGGTTAAACGTTAAGGTTTCTCCGAAGAGATTTAGGGAATATACTGTGATGGGTATTCCAAACATAACAAAGAGGGTTACTCCCTATGTTAGAATGTTATGAATTCTCAATTTACCTTTATGACTTATGATTTCTATGATTTATTCATGATTTGATGAGGTATGCTAAAATGCTTATGTTTTATAAGTAAAGTATGATTCCATACATGGACTACTGTTTTATTTTCATACTTTTATATCCCTTACTGAGCTTTTTATGCTCATCCCATGTTTTTTGAAATGTTTTTCACAGGTTAAGGGAAAGGTTCATGATATGATGATAGTGTCAAGGAAGTGTCAAGAAAGAATCCATTTTTTATTTTAAATATGTTTCCGTTGAAGAAAAAAAACGAATTCTATCTTTTATGTAACAAATTTGTTTAAATGTGGAATGTAATTCATGATTTATGATCTAATTCTCCAAAAATCTAAACCTGAAAAGATCCTCAACGTGAATTATTCATTTAGTTTAATATTAAGTAAGGTTTAAGGCCGTGGCCTTATAGTTGGTATCAGAGGTCGGTTTAGATAACTTTAGAGGTTAGTGTATCCTCACAGCATAAGTTACATTACCATAATGGTTAGGATTTCAAAAAGAGTCCTAGTTTTAGATAAAGTGAATGAGTAAGTATATCTTAGTGTTTATCTTCCTCATTAGTACATGATGGTATTGTTGATATACTCACACTGACATTTCTATTTTTAGCAAATGGATGGATCTAGCAGGAACCAAAGTGACAATGGGATTGAAGGAAACTATGGTGGTTCTATGATTAAGAGACTGGATAAAATGGGGGATTCAATGAGGAATCTCATGGTTGTTCTAAACCAACTATCAAGGAGTCATGATCAACCACTTGAACCTTGGTGTGTTCTCTAATGCATCATGTACAAGATGACCAACTTGATGTGGAAGTTCATGTAATAATTATAAAGTTAACCATTAGGGTTTATATGATCCTTACTTTTTAGGTAATTATGGGTAACTCTATGATATGATAGAAATTGAAAGGCATGAGATAAACTTGAGGTTAAAATATGTTATGATTATTTTTGAATGTTTTATCTTGTTTTGGGGAATGTTTTAAGAATTATATAGTTTTGGAAAAAGTACAACACGCAGACCATGTGACAACCCGTCACGTCGGACAAAGATGCGGCAATCGAACCCACAACCAAAGTGCAACTGGTATTTATCGCCTACCATTGGACTACGTGAATTCCCTGGTTAGTTTGACTAATTCTTTTTAGTTAGATGATTTTAGGAATCAAGAGTAAGTTTATTTTGGGTTATCTATGGAAATGATTAACTTATCATGGATGATATTTGATTAGGTTAATTACTTTTCAGTATGAGACTTTAAGAGAAACAATTGTTATTTGGAGATAAATGTTAATTTTGTACCTTGGAAGACTGTGTGATTAAATCCTTCAAATATTTGGGTTTCAATCTTAGTTTTTTTTAATTTTAATAATTTTATGGACAATTGTTTATCGAATGGTCTTCGTTTAACTTTGGGTTTTTTAGACAAATTTTGGAGATTAAGAATAGATTTTCTTTTTATAAAGGATTATACTTTTGTGGATTATATGATCTCATTCTAACAATTTTGGTTTTTGTATAAAGACATGGGATGTATATAGTTATATTTTTTGGAATAGGTGATTCTCTAGAAGTTGATTATAGCTCTCTTAATGTGAACAAGTCATCCTAAATACTCGTCTTTTGGAGAAAATAGGAGTTCCTGTAAGAAATATAGTAAAAGGTGAAAGTCAACATGACAAGTAAGTATGTTTCCATAAGATCAAAAATAAATTCCTCAATGAAGAGTAACTTAAAACAAAAATGTTGTCTGTTAACTTTTCCTACTGGGGAATCAAATACCGTTTAACCCATCACAAGTTTGTGATTTTCTTATGGTTAACTTTCTCTTAGACATGTTTACTATCACTCTCCCTCAGAACATGACCCTTTGTTTTCTCCTCCATATCCATATTTTCATACTTGTAATCCTAGTATGGGTTAACTCGGGTGACCTTTGTACTTCTCTTTATTTTAAAGTGATTTTTTTTCTGACTCTTGTTCTGATGTGGGATTTTCAATGATGTTTCCAAGCCCAATTTTAAAATTGCGAGGACGCAATTCCCAAAAGGGGGAAGGATGTAACACCCCAGTTAAAAAAAGAATATGACATTTTCATATTTATCCATATGTGTGAATAAAATATTAATATAACTTTAAAGGGGACGCTATGCTCGATGGCGTACCCAATACGCAACAACGAGTTTCTTGGGAATCTAACGTTGCACTCTAATAATAAAATAATATTATTTTAAATTGTAGTTAACGCCTAGCCGTTGTAATGGTGGGAATTAATATAACTAACTACAAATTGATTATATATATTTGTCAAATATTTTTACTTTTTACAATAAATGTTAGAGGATTAAAAATGCGAATGAATCCAATTTTAAGCGTAAACATTCTAATATTCTTTAAAAGGTCGATTAATCACCTTTTGATGACGAACCTCTTTTAAATCCACTTTTTTACAATGTTATGTGTTATATTTGACAAAATAAAATTCTTCTTTATAATCGGGACATCAAAATTTACTTTCTCTAAATTTTTGGTATTTTTCCGATAAAGTTCATTTTTAAATGACTAGTGAAAAATGTTGTATTTAAATTCAAAACCTCTTTTTAATCTAATTTATTTATATGATTAGATTATATTTTTAATTGCTTTTAAAGTGAAATTATAATATAATTTTAACATTTAATCCAATAGTGGTCGTTGGAATTAATTTCATCTTGAAATTGGACTTAAACTAGTGTCAATCTTTTGATACTTATTGTTTCATAAAAACATGCAATTTGATCGGAGAGCGGGAATTAATTATTATATTAATTAATGTAACTTATATGTTTTTAATTTTGTAAAATAGACATAATTTTTGAATTCAAAATATCAAATATAGCTTAGGGTGAATTTTTTGTATTTTTCTGGAAAACTTCAATTTTTGATGAATAGTGAAACCACTAAGTGGTACTTAAAAAACTGATTTTTCGTTTAAATGAAATTTTACCACCTCCATGTTTTAAATTTCAAAAATCCGACATACATGGTTTTAATTAAGAAGTAAAATGTGGTTCAATGGTATTAAAATAATTTTTTGGTGAATAGTAACTTTTAAGTTTTAATCGCGATTATAGGTAATTAGTGTAGTTTAAGGTAAAAATAATGTTTTAATAATATGAAATGAACTAGAAACATGTCCTACCCTCATTGGATGTGTCATGGACGTCCAAGATAATACATGGGTCAACTTTGAGACCCCATGGAGCCACTTTGGTAGTAAAATGACATAAACAACTTTTCATTTAAAGTTAAAATTAAAATGTCACAAACATGTGTTGTTTTACTAAAACAATTTTTACATTGGGTTATACAAGTCATATTTTTGACTATAATTATTAATTAGAAATATAAAATGTTTTCCTACATAATTATAGTTTTTTTATAATTTTTAGACACTAAATATATTAAATTATTTATGACACCATGATGATGCAGCGATTACCTCATTATTTAACGATTTAAATAAAATTAAAAGATAATGTAAAATCTAAGACCTAAACTTGTCACAAACCTATTATATGGGTGTATTTAGAAACCTTATCACATTATCCTCGAAATATATTCTTTTGGGACCTTTAAAATCTGAAAATCATTATATAATAAAGTAATATTTTTTAACTTTCCAAGAGTGACCCTCCTCTCCTCTTATAAAAGGCCCCCACCTCTACCACCTTACACACACCTATCAAGCCTTTGGATTGGCCACCCCCTACACATTTAATCTCTCCAAATACCTCTCTTCATCATTGAAGCCTCACTTTGGGCAGAATCCTTTCCAAGGAAGCCTTTGAGCTCAAATCAAAGAGAGTTACCCGATTTAAAGGTAATGTCTTCCCTTGTGTTCTTTTGTTTTATTTTTCTTCTCCAAACCCCTAAAATCTTTTTATTTATTTATTTTCTAACAAAAATAGTATCTTCAATATACTAGGATTTTTTATGAGGAGTATTTGAGCTACAATAGCACACACCTCCGTCTAATGGTTAAAGAACATACTGTTTCCATGGATGGCGAATTACTGCCTCACCAAAAGATGATTGTTCTATCTTCTCATACCACCTCTCATGGTGGCCATTATGATGGAACTATATTTATTTATTATATATATTATATTTATTTCCTCTATATGCTTCTTTATTTTATTTTTAACACATACCTTTATGCTTTTCATGTTGTGCAAATGCAATAATTTCATTTGAGGAAGTGTGGACTACCGCCCCCTCAAGTGATATGACTCGTTCATGCAGTACATGGAATGTATAAAGAATGAAATTGATGAAATTATGTGATATATATATCAAATATATTATACTGGAATTATAATATATATAACTCATCTATTTTAATTCCATTAATGTGCCAAAGAAATGAAAGTAGCGTTCATGCGTACGTACGGCTTACCGTCTCCATGAACGGTACATTTCATTTCTTATCTCCAAATGTTATGTACTATTATAAGTACATATATATAATGTATATATATGTAATATATTAAATCTAAATTATGGATATCATTCTGGAATTATAATATATATATCTCTCATTGTTTTTAATTCCATTAATATGACAAAAATGAAAGTAGCGTTCATGCGTATGTACGACCTACCGTCTCCATGAACGGCGCTTTTAATTTTTTATCTCCAAATGACATGGAATAGTATAAAATGAATATATACTGGATATATGTGATATTTAAAACATCAATACTATTCTGGATATTATGTGCCGATAACTACATGGAAAATTCTTTTCCAACAAGTTTGATTTTTACTCATGTACGGAACATCGACAAAAACGTTTGATATGAACTCACTTTATTAACCAATTGTTATAACCTTATAATATGTGATATTAACTGAATAATAATATTTAATGTAGGTCCTTAAGAAATTATAAATTGACCAAATTTTATTATTGAGGAGATTAAAGAATGATCGATTCATGTCGGACACGAGGTAAGGGATCCTACCCCTCTCTTTCTTTCTAAGTACACTCTTTTATGTCATTCCTTTTAAGCTCATCTTTCTTATGATTGGGATGTTATTTTATAATAATCCTACTGTAAGTTTTATGTTCATATTATGAGAGACCCTATTTTATCTCATCAATCCATTTTGGAAGTTTTGAGTGGCGCCGTTAGGCTGCCGAATTTTCGTAAGAGATCTAACCTCTCTCTTTCTTTTTAAGTACTCTCCTTTATGTCACTTCTTTTAAGCTCCTCTTTGTTATTATGGGATATTTTATTTTATATTCCTATTTATGTAAATTTTATTTTAATATTATTAGGGACCCTATTTTATCTCATCAATCCATTTTTGGAAGTTTTAAGTGTCGTCGTTAGGCTGCCGAGTTTTCGTAAGGGATTTTTCCTCTCACTTTTAGTCCCATGAGATTTATACTACATTTGCCACCATTTCCATTGGGTTGTGTATGTACTTCCCATTATTTTAATCTTTCTGTAATATAATTTCATTTATGGGTATTTAAATATTCATTGTATTACCCTTCTTCAATGGGGTGTACGTTTCGAAAGTAACCCAAGTCGGTAAGGGAACCTTTCACCCTCCTCTTTTTAAAAGACTTCTTTTGTTATCTCTTTTAATTCGCATACTATTATGTTGGTATATGTTATTATACATTCTTATTGATGTAAATTTTGTGTCCAAGTGAGGAGATACCCTTTTTATCTCTAAACAACTCTTTTTCTGAATTTTGATGTGACGCCATTAGGCTGTCAAGGGAACTTCTTATCCCAATTTCGATTTTTTGGGTTCAAGATGTAGTTATTGAATATGTCATCCTCTGAATATGTGTGAATGACATTTGATTATTTTACACTTAATATCCACTTATATCGGGTGTATTTATATTTTTCACACATAATTATGAGATTGATTTATCCTTAATTTAAGGATACCATCTTTATAATGGATTTCATCTCAATTTACATTTCCATTAAGACTTCATTGTTGTTATGAACCAATTCACTATTATATGGTGTATATACTGTCCTTTGGAATATTATATCATTAATCCCTTTATTCTCATGATATTATAATGTTTTTATTAAACGTTATTCCTCAATTATTGTAGTCAAGTGTCTCTCATTTTGTTAAAAACCCTTTAACTAAAATATCGTTTTATATGTTTTAATGATTTATTCTTATAAATATTTCTCATTAATATATATTTTTTTAAAATGGTTTTAAGGATTTATTTATATGGATATTAATGGTTTAAAATGTTAAAATATTCAATGTGGTATGGGACACTTTGATTTAAAAATATCTTTATTAAATGTTTTAAATGGTTTTGAAAATGGTTTTTATAATGGATTCATTTTTTAAATATCTTAAAATGTTATATTGTTATTGCAATGTGGGAATGTTATCTTTCCTTTATGCTTAATTTATGTGCTATGATTATGTTATGGTTCTTGGGCATTGTTATGAAGACTGGTGGTTCCGTGATAAACTAAGGGCAGGTGAGCTTGATATAGCTGTCCAATGCATTGGGTAACGTGAAGGGGTTAAATGTTAAGGTTTCTCCAAAGAGATTTAGGGAATATACTGTGATGGGTATTCCAAACGTAACCAAGAAGGTTACTCCCTATGTAAGAATTTTATGAATGCCTCAAGTTACCTTTATGCCTTATGATATCTATGATTTATTCATGATTTGATGAGGTATTCTAAAATGCTTATGTTTATGAATAATGTATGATTTCATACATGGACTATTGTTTTATTTTCATACTTTTATATCCCTTACAGAGCATTTTATGCCCATCCCATGTTTTTTGAATTTGTTTTCACAAGTTAAGGGAATGTTTCATGATATGATGATAGTGTCAAGGAAGTGTCAAGAAAGAATCTATGTTTTATTTTAAATATGTTTCCGTTAACGGGAAAAAAACGAATTCTATCTTTTATGTAACCACTTTTTTTAAATGTGGAATGTAATTCATGATTTATGATATAATTATCTAAAACTATAAACCTGAAAATATCCTCAATGTGAATTATTCATTTAATTCAATATTAAGTAAGGTTTAAGGCTGGGGCCTTATAGTAACAATCATAATATTTCAGTGTACAGAAAACTATAGCCTCACAAAACGTTAATTGTTCAATTTTCCTTTACAACATATCATTGGGGACATAATGATGAAAAATATATTAATATATTATATTCTTGTTATTTTTAATCATTATTCTTCTGTAATTTGTATTTATAACTTACATTTATGCTTTCCAATTTGTGTAAATACAACAATTTCGTTTGAGGAAGTGTGGACTAAGACCCCCTCAAAGTGATAGGACTCGTTCCTTCCACGCAAAAAACATATAAGGATTTGAATTAATAAAACTATGCAATTTATAAAATATAGATATTATTTTGGAATTATACTATGCATATGAGTCATTTAGTTTTTATTCTTTTAATTCAACAATTAAATGAAAGTAGAGTTCATATGTACATTTGACCTACCATCTTAATGAATGCTGCACTTCATTTGTAATCTCCAAATATTATGGAATATTCTAAATACTTATGTACTGAATATATAATATCACTTAATCATGTTTTTCATTTAGGAGATTATGAATCCTGGTCTCATTATTAGGAACAACAAATCATATGTCAAATCATACTTGAGAAAACTGTCCAATTAGTGGTTGAAATAGATAAAATATTAAGAGGCTATTATGAAATTGGTAATAAAATATTGTAAGATGTAAATATAAGATATTTTTAAAACGAGTATGGTTCTGGTATAAGTTAGTAACGTATTTCAAACCACTATACCAGAGTATAAAGACAACAAACCAAAATTAATGTTAAGGTTAGAGATTTTTTTGTAAATATACATTCCATTGAGACTTATTTTTGTTACGTACTAATTCACATTTATTTGGTGCATGTGCTACCCTTTCATAAGATATATCATGAATATACTTTTCTTATTATTTTATAAGTTTCATTTAATTCATGTGGATTTATGATTTAAATTTATCAATGTGGCATGGGATACATTAGAATGTTTAAATATTATTTTTCCACAAGAATGTTTTAATGTCAAAAACCATTGATGTTAAATATACTCCTCTAAGGTATTATTTATAAATACATATTCATTATTAAATATGGATATTTTATAAGTAACACTATTTATTTGTTATATTAGGAATTCATATGACATAGAATACATGGGTTAGGGTCTAATTAATGAAATAACCTCAATGCATCAGTAGTATCTTGAGGAGAATTAGTTGGAAAAATATTTTAAACTCAATCATGACAATAAATGTATCACATCCCTAAGAAACATGACATCATATGGTTAAGAATTTCCTTTATTGATAATTCTGTTTTTATTAATCCATGATATTTTTCATCAATATATCTTTGGATGAATTTCCTTTTCAGTTCATTGATTTAATATAATGTGTTTCATTTTATTACCATGTCATATTGATATTTACTGATCTAGTTATTTTAGTGGCACAAATTATTAGTTATTTACCATGCGATGTTAATTAAGTCATATTGATTCATTGTTTCTTTCTCTTTACTTACCATTTCTGAGCATTTGATATCACCCTTATTATGTTTCCTTTCCCCCATTTTATAAAGTGGAATATTTTGAATATGTTTTAAAAGAGGATGTTTGTTTCATTTAATTTTGTATCATTTTTATATTTTCAATTTCCTAAGGTATTATGGAAATATTGTAAGTAATCTAGCTATACAAGAATGCTAAACTAAGCAGTTCTTCTAGAATTGTTTCCTTATAACATGCCAATATAATAAAATAAAGCACCTAATCTATACTTATATTGTCATGGATTTGATGTTGGTATCAAAGGATGTTTGGAAGAAACCTTGGAAAATAGATTTTTAGAAAATAGATTAAGGATCACAACCCTGAGATATACACAGAGGATAACAGTAGAAGAAAATCTTATAATTTTAGTAAATTATAGATTATGTGGGTATTCATAGAAATACATACCTATTTGGATACTATAAGTGGAAGTGGTTCTAGAATATATGTTCATAGGAGTAACAACTCTGACCGGGTGTTCTGAGCATGACTCGGGGTAACCTGGTACTTGACCACAATCCTTACTGTGAACCCAGTTTCAAACTCCCATGGGATAGGATTATGATAATTCATATTTTATTGACATTCATTTTTGAAGGATTTATTCCCCCAAAGTAATCATAGTTTATGATTCTAGGATTCATGATGCATAAATGTATATTTGATCTATCATATTTGTAATTATATGGTATGATTTTATTAGCTAATATTGTATATTCCATTATTTAAAAATGGTTCATAGAAGTATGAATGGTGTTAAAATTTCAGAAAAATGTAGATAATTACATTATGAGTAAGCCAATATATATGGTATTGGACTGGAGAAAATCATGGGAATATTCAGGCTACTTAACCAGGATATGAAAAATAATCCTTTCTTAATGGAGAAACGTATTCCATGAAGAGAATCACCTTTGATGGATTTCTTTATGAGGATAAATCCCATGTAATTTGGTTAGACTACTAATCCAATAAGATCAAAGCAATTGATTAAGTGTCTTGAGAAGATATTTATGGGTATAGAATGCATCAAAAAGGAAAAATTTATACTTATATTTTATGGCCTCTAAGGTGATGTTGATCAGTGGTGGTCTCTAATCCAGAATATAAGGGAGGAGAAGAAATTGATATCAAGGAATGAAGGTATTTTAAGGATATGATCTTCGATAAATACATTCCACATGATCAATAATATAATATGAAGATAATGTTCCATAACATAAAGTAGAAGGTAGAAGAAAGTGTTTAAGATTATGAAGCTATCGTTACAAGGATTACCGGGTACACTATAGATTATATACGCAAAACTATGTGTCATATTGACCACGTTATTGATGGCCATAAGTCAAATTCTTTATGGTCACTCGTTTCTTAGATTTTTTCACCATATAAAGAAATCATTTTATGTTCCATGAATACTGAGATGGAATTATCCAGATACTATGTATTGAAATGAATGTAAGAGAATAAGAGATATTCTAAACATAATGAGAAATGTTATGTTTCAAAGAATAATAAGGGAATGAATCCAATCCATCCTTGTGAGAACTAGGGAAAAAATCACTCTTGGAAAGTCTTGAAGGGAATAAGAGTCAGTTTTAAGTGTGGAGAAAAGGAAAATCATTTAAATACTACAAATGGAAGAATTAAAATAATAATATTCATTTTTTCACCTTTAAAGATATAGGGAACCACTCAAATTAAATCCCCTAAGCATCAAGGGGATTTAACATAGAAGATCCCAATGGGATACAGAAAGGCATATATGATCGCTATAGAAAATAATGAAATGCCAAATGATGTGCTGGTAGATGCACCAATCTTATATTCAAATCTGGACAATGCATTATTTGATTATGGATCGCCACACTCTTTTATATCTACCTAGATTTCTATGAAATTTGGTTATTTTACTGTTGATTTAATAATAGAGTTTTCACCCAAACTCTAAAGGGAAATATAACTGAAAAAATATGTGTCATTCGGTCCCCATTATTTCACATAAACGTACATTATGTTTCGACCTTATAATCATACCAGTGGTTGACTTTGTTATTACACTTGGTTTAGATTGAATCTCTAAATATGATGAAAACTTTTATTGAAAGAGTAAGGAATTTAAATTTTTTGAGGAAGATGTAGAATCCATCATCTTTAGAGTATAATATTCCTCATGTGATTCATATTTAGATCCACCCTCACTAGCTCTACTGAATGAAATTCTTGTAATAGAATAGAAAACAAATTCTAGTGAATAAGAAGGTAATCATTAAACAGAGGATGTACCAATTTTTTGGAATACATTGAAATATTTAATGAGGATTTATCTAGAAATCCCCAAGAACATGAGGTTAAACTATCCATTGATTTAATCCATGATGCGAGGATAATATTAAAGACTCTCTAAAGAATGGACATTGTGGAATTGGTATAGTTGATGAAAAAACTAAAGTATTTTGGTAATAATGGATTTATATTCTCTTTTTATTTAACATGGGGTGTCCATATCCTCTTTACTAATATGAAAGGTGGATCCATGTGGTTATGCGTTGATTATAAGGAAATTAATTCCATTACAATCATGATAAAGAATCCACTAACCCACATTGATGACTTGTTTGATCAACATCACAGAGCCCAATTTTTTTCAAAGATTTATCTTTGTTCTAGTTATCACTAATTTTGAGTGAAGAAGGGGAATATTCCAAAGAAAATATTCTAGATGAGGTATAGATATTATGAGTTTATAGTAATGCCATTTGGATTTACTAATGCACCCTCTATTTTTATAGACTTAATGAACAGTATATTCAAAGAATATGATGAATATTTTGTTACAATATTCATTGAGGGTATTTTGGTGTATTTTAAAACCTATAAGGATCATGAATATTACTTATGGATTATCCTTAAGACTAATAAAATAGAAGAGTTTTTTTAGAAAATTTAGAAAATATGATTTAAACCTTCAAAAAAGTCTCATTTCATTGTCATTTCATCTCTAAAAATAGAATATTGGTTGATCCTAGAAAGACAAATACAATCAAAGATTGGATTATTCCAACAAACATAAATGAGGTATGTAGTTTCATTGGGTTAGCAGGATACTACTAGCATATCATTTAGAAATTTTTTCTGATTAGCTAACCTGTTAACCTAGCATACATGTAAAATTTTATGTTTTTGAAGATAAAGGAATGTGAAGAATGGATTGATGAACTATAGAAGATATTAGTCAATTCTACAATTTTGAATCTACCATATAGTAGCGATGGGTTTATTATATATAGTGATGCATCAATAAATGAACTTTGTGGTTTCTTAATGTAATGTGATAATGTTATTTCATATGCATCAAGGAAATCGAAGACTCGTGAATAGAACTACCCAAACCATGACATAGAGTTAGCCCCTATAATTTTCACTTTAAAAATATAGAGACAATACCTATGTGGATAAAGGTGTGAGATATACATGTATCATAAAATTTTGAAATACAACTTCTCATAAAATGATCTCAACACAAGACAAAGGTGATGGCTTGAACTACTCACGTATTTTGATTTCTTTATACACTACCACTCGGTGAAAGAAAATGATGTAGTGGAAGCATTGAGTAGATAATGTCATGGTGTTCTAACCAAAATGGGGATTGACAAGGATACTATGTTTGAGGATCTAGTGAAGATGGATATTAGAATTTCTATGAAAGGGGATAAAACAATTACTTGTTAAATTATCTCAAACCCATATTTATTTTAGAGGTTAAAAACTTCTCAATCTAATGAGGGGGAATTTTAGAAGAAAATTAATGTCATGAAAAATGGAAAAATAGGAGACATTGTTTTTGAAGATGGGGTTCTAAAATTTGGAAAGAGGATATGTGTTCCATATATACCTGAGATAAAAAGATAATTGTTTTATGATTATCATTACTCAAATTTATATATACATTATGGTTTCACAAAGATGTATTGGGACATGAAGGAACACTTTTGGTGGGATAAAATGATGTGGGAAATTGTGGATTATGTGTTTCAATGTTTGTTTTTCTAACAAGTTAAACTTGTAAGGAATTATCTTAAAATATTTATAAAACCTTTTCCAATCCCTATGTATAAATGGGATGAAATTACAATAGAATTTTTCAGAGTCCATCCAAATAATCCTTGAATGAATGATGCAATATGGTTTATTATTGAAATCCTAACCAATCCTAAACATTTCCTTTACACAAGAAAATATATACCCCTCGATCATCTCACAATGTTCTATATTAATGAATTTTTAAGACTTCATTGTACACCTCTGTCAATTTTCTCGGATCGGGACCCCTTCTTTACATTAAAATTTTATAAGATTCTTCAGAAGGATCTTGATACTGAGCTATATTTGAGAAATTTATACCATAATAAAATGGATGGATAGTCTAGAAGAATAACTCCAAACAATGGGGGGCATGTTGAGTTCATGCTCACATGACTTTCACGGTATTTGGGATCAGCACTTACCTTTTGTGGAATTTTTCTATAATAAAATTTTCTATTCAAGTATTCAAATGGAACCATATGAAGCATTATATGAAAATATACAGCATACTCCAACTTATTGGGAAGAAGTAGGAGGAAGGAAACTCGTAGTCCCAAAACATTTTTAGGAGGTGATGAAAAAGGTGAAGCCTATTTAGGCACATATCAAGACGGCTCAATGTAGGAAAAAGTTATGCTGATAATCTAAGAAAAGATTTGGAATTCCATGGGGGAGATCATGTTTTCCTGACGGTATCACCATAGAAGGGTGTTATCAGGTTCAGTAAGAAGGGTAAACTGATTCCCAGGTAAATTGTAACATTTGAGGTTCATGAAATGGTTAGAGCAATTACTTAACTATTATAATTTCCCCCAAATCATTCAAAGGTTCCCGATGTGTTCCACAAATCCCTGCTAAAGAAGTACATGTATGATCCAACACATGTGCTCACATATGATTAAATAGGGTTGGAACCATGAATTTATTATTTCAAATAACCAATATATATTATTGAATCTATACATGACATTTTGATGAATTAGATGACTTTTCTGGTAAAAGTTCTCTAGAGAAACCACAAAATGGAAGAATCAATAAGGGAACCAAAGGATTCTGTGAAGGAGAACTAAACACATCTTTTTTTAATGTAATAATCCAAAAAGTGTGAGGAAATTTTTTTTGGATGAAATAATGTTTTACCCCAAGACATTACAATATTTTCTATTATATATTGTTCATATTTTTTCAATACACACAACACCAAATTTAAATAAAATATTATTTAGCCATGTTTTACATAGTAAATTAAATTAAAACGATTTTAGAGATTTTATATAGTAAATTAATATATTATAAATCTAACAAAATAATTTTACACTCATCTAATAGTCATAAAATAATAACAAACCCAATATTATAGAGAAAATACTATATCTTTTTCTAAAAGTATTATCGCTGCCTTTTTATGGTGTACCCATTTTAAATAAAAAATTTGAACCTTTTATAAATTTAATATATCAAAATAACCTTATTATTTGAAATAGAAACATAAAATATAGGTTTTGGTGATTTTTTTTGGATAAATATTAATTTTCAAATGAATAATGATAAATACTAAAATTTAATTTCAAGCCACTTTTTCATCTATTTTATTTATAAGGACAAATTATTAAATTAATTGGTTATAATGATTAATTATATTATATTTTTAAAAATTAATTAATTTTAATTAATTGGTTTCCATTTCAATTTGAAATTGAATCAAAAAAACCTATCATACCATTGATGTTTTTACATTAAAAAACATCATTATCACCCCGCCTACGTGATGAATATTAAATTAATTTCTACAAATTATTTCTTAGTAATTGGGAAAAATAGATTCCATATTTGGAATCAGAATAATTTATAATTTCTCATAAAGTCAACTTATATTTTTACCACAAATATTAGTGAAAGTAATCAAAATTAATTGCAATTATTAAAGGATAATTAAGCTTAATAATGAACTAAACCTTTAACTCAATGTCCCAAATGACCTTGAAACTTTTACCAAACCTTTTTAACTGCTATATATCACCCATAGAACATACATTCCTGACCTTGGTTGGTTTGTTATGATTTTTTTTGTAATAACATGTGTATAGCTAACTTGTTTTCAATAATTCCGAGTGAGTTATTTTCTTTTACTATAAAAGTCCACCAAATCTCCCCTTTCCTGACACCTATCAAACCTATTAGGTTTTGAAAAGATATACCCATGTAGTCTCCCAAAATCCCTCCCCAAACATATAATCCAATATTTTTTACGCAATCCACCTAAATATTCATTTGGGTTCAAACTAAAAGAAGTTTCCCTATTAAGAGGTAACATCTCCTCAAAATCTTCTTAGTTTCATTAATATTATACACTCCCTATAATATTAATATTCTATTATTACATAAAAAAAACGTTTTATCAATATAATATATTTTATTATGTTATTAGTTTGAACTACACTTACAAAGACCACTAACTAATGGGTAACGAACATATCTTTTCTGTCTATGGTGAACTACTACCTCATGAAATGATGACTGTTCAGTTTTCCCCTAAACCTATCATGGTGTCTATAATGATGGAAAATATTTCTAAATATGATATATAATATACATAATTCTTTTATTATTACTTAATTTTTATTTAGTACATATAATTATGATTTCCATTTGTTTAAATACAATAATTGTTTTTGAGAAAGTGTGGACTACTACTCCCTCAAAGTGATTTGACTCATTCATTCCATACATAGAACATATAAAGGGAGGTGTTAATAAAACTAAGTAAAATATATAACATAGATTTGATTATTTAATTATAATATACATATCTGACATTATTTTATTCTTTTAATACAACAATGGAATGAAAGTAACGTTCATGCGTACATACGACCTACCATTTCCATGAACGACGAACTTTATTTCTAATATCTAAATATTATGCACTATTATAAATAAATATATACTATATATATAATATAATTTACTCATTTTTTTCATTTTTTAGATAGGGAAATCATTATCTAATTAATAGGAATAAAAAATTAAATGTCATAACATACTTTAGAAAACTAGGGAATTAACACATTATAATTTTAAAATAATAAAAGAGTGATAAAAAACAGCAAATAAATTGTTGTAAGAAGTTAATATATGATATTATTAAATTGATAATGGATATTTTATAAGTTTGTAAGATATTTTAATCCACTACATAAGAATATAAATACCACACAATAAAATGATTGTTATGGTAAGGGATTTTATCTCAATTTCAATCCCACTGGGACTTATTTTTATAATGCACAAACTCAGATTTATTTGGTGTATATGATACCCCTTGATATGATATATCTTGAATATAATTTTATCATGATATTATAAGTTTCATTTAATACATTGGTAATTGTGATTTAAATGTTTCAATGTGTTATACTACACATTGGAATGTTTAAATATAATTTTCCCGCAAAAATATTTTAATGTCAATAACCCTTATTGTTACTTATAATCCTCTGTGGTATTTTTGATAAATCTATATTATTTATTAAATATTGATATTTGATAAGGAACACTATTAATTTGATATATGAGTAATTTTTAGTACATGGAATATATGGGGGGACCAATTAATGAAATCCCCTCGATGTGTATGTAGTCTCTTAAGGAGAATTAGATGGCCAAATAGTGTAAACTCTCTCTCAATAGTAAAGGTATCATGTGACTAAGAAACAAGGTTCTTTATATTTAATATTTTCTTTTATTTAGAATGATTTTATTATTTATCCTTGATATTTTTTATATAATTTTTTGTGGATGCATTTTAGCTTCAGATCAATGATTTAATTGCATTTGTTTTCAGTTTATTACCCTTCCATATTGATATTGCCATATCTAGTTAATTTAATGGAACACGTAATCAGTTAATTACCTTTACATGTTAATTTGTTCCAATTTATTCATTATTTATTCCACTATACACACACTTCATTTTCATTTGAGATCACCATTATTATGTTTCCTTTACCATGGTTATGAAGAGGAATCATTTAAATAATCTTTCAAGGATACTATTTACTTCTTTTTATTATGTATCATATTTTTATTTCCTATTTTCCAATGTATTATTAGAATCATATATATAATCTGTCATTCTAGGAAAACTAAAAGGAATTTTCCTTAAATAAGTGTTTCCTTGTAACAATTCCAATGTAATAAAATAATACACAGGATTGTGGATCACAAGGTTGGGGTGTTGAAGAAGTCGTGCCTCGAAGGAATAAGGGTATCAGTACATGTGGGAAATTTAAATATTTCCCTATTGATAAAGAAAATATATCTATAATAGGAACTAAGGAGATCATAGCTATATTAGTTAATATTTGTTAGGTTATGATAAATAACCTTTCCCAAATGAAGATCCATTTTCCAAAATGTTAATATCAAATATTAGATTGCTTTATATGTCTGATGCCCCATTATTTTGTGATTATACTAATCCAATTGTATCAAAGGAATGGATTTATTCTCTGGATATATATTTATGGCCTTAAGATGTGATTAAAGAGAAATTGTTTCCCTTATGGAGTATTCTATCAGAGGATAATTCGATCAATGGTTGTCATTAATTAACTATAAGGAGGAATTGGATATTTGAATCATGGATTTGAATGATTTTAAGAATTCGTTATTTGATAATAATTTCCCTCATTATAAGTATAATGAAATGTAGTAACAGATTCCCACCTTAAATAAAAAGGAACAAATTTGATTCTAATTATGAGGATACCTTTAAAAGGTAATTCATGTATCTTATGGATTATATATACAAATCATTGCTCATAGTTGACTATTTAATTGAAGGGATAAATCCATGTCTCGGAAGGGTGTTAATCTCTCAATTGTTTTCATCATATTATGAAATAGTTTTACTTTCCATCAAATGAGAAAGATAATTCTATAGATCCAACATGTTCAAGGTAAATTAAGAAAAAAACAGTTCAAATGAGAACCAAGGTAGAGGTAATACAATAAAGAATAATAAAAGAATGAACAAATTTATATCCTATGAGAAATGTGAAAAAATCATCACGTAAAATTCTTGAAGGGATTGAGTGTTTTTATATGTGTAGAGATAAGGGTCAACAGGATCTAGAATGAAATTGGGAGAAAATAAAACATTATATACCATGATTTAACTATTGGTAGATGGGGAACTACAAAGACTAACTCCCAAAACATCAAGTGAATCTTCCTCATAAGAGGCCATGGGGAGATGTCCAGGACTATTTGGTCAATATAGCTAAGGATGAAGTTCCTACTAATGTGGTGGTAGATACTATATTCATTGATTTCAATTTAACTAATTTTTTATTTGATTTTGTATCTTCTTGCTCTTTTAAATCATCCTTGTTTTCCAAGAAAATTAGATATTTACCTATCCCTATAAGAAGGGATTTGTCGGTCAAAAATAAAGTTAAAGTGTCACTAAAAATAGGATGTGTCAAGATTCTCCAATTATAACACATAAATTTTCATTATCTATATACAACATTCTCATACCTATGATTGAATTCAATATAATCCTGGGTATGGAGTGAAATTAAAAATATGATGAAAATATTTAATGCAAGAGGATGTTAATTACGATATGTGATGGATATGTAGAATTACTTGTCTTTAGAGAAGATACATCATCATCTAGAAAAATTCTAGATCCACCCAGAGTAGATATTCTAAATTATATTCTTGGGGGTGAAGTAAAAAAACAAAATCTATTAATAGAGAAGGTAATATTCAAATTTAGGATGCACCTATCATACAAGAAAACATTGATGTATTTCTTAATTAATTACAAATAAATACATTAGATCGTGATGTTGTAATTTACATTTAATTAATCTCTAATGTAGGAACAATACCACCGAATACCTTTAGAATTTCAACTTTGAAATTAGTTGATTTTATAAACAACTATAGGAGTTATGTGTTAAGAGATTTATTCTCACTAGTGTTTCAATATGGGGAGCTCCTATTCTCATCATTAAGAAGAAAGATAGATCTAAATGTATGTTCATTGATTATAGGTAAATCCATTTATACTTATAATTAAAATGTATCATCTACCTCAAATTGATGACATATTCAATCAACTTCACAAAGCCTAATGTTTTTCAAAACATTAAACTCTATTCTGGGTATCATCAATTGTGAGTAAAGAAGGAATAAAATCAAAATACATCATTCTGAACAATGTAGGAACAATACGAGTTTACAATAATTCCATTTGGATATACCAATGAACCCTATGTTTTTAATGATCAAACTAAAATAGTATTCAAATAATATGATGATGGTTTTTATGACATTCATTGATGATAGCTTAAGGTTTTATAAATTCTAGGAGGATTATGTGAATCACTCAATGATCATTATTAAGCCTCGTATAAAGAAGGATTTATATGCGAAATATAGTAAGTGTTATTTTTGGATTAAAGATGTTTTTTTCTTATACATATTATCTCCAAATATGGAATCTCAGTTGATCCGATATAGAAAAATGTGGTCAGAGAATGTCATACACCAACGAACATAACTGAAGTATGTTGTTTCATTAGTTTTTTAGGTTACTATCAAGGATTCTTTCAGAATGTTTCTGATTTTACTATTAATTTAAATAATATTAAATATAAAGGTATTATGTTAATTTGGAGAAAGGAATGTTTATGAATTTTTTATGGCCTAAATAGGACATTAGTCAATGATCTGATTTTGACTCTACCATCATGAAATGATGGTTTTGGGATATATAGCGGTGAATTAAAGAAGGGACTTAGTTGTTTACAAATAAAAAATTGTAGTGTTATTGAATATAGATCAAGGAAATTGAAGACTCATATGCATAACTACCAAACCCTTTATCTAGAATTGGTAGTTATATTATTCGTTTTGATGATATTTGGACATTATATTTAGGGTTAAATATGTGAGATATAAATCGTCCATAAAATTATAAACTAAATATATTAAAATAAAAAACTATATATGATGAAAATTAATTGCCTCTAGGTATATAATGATAATTTTTTGATAAACTACCATCCAGGGAACAAAAATAATACATTGACTCCATTGATTATGAAAGAATACAGAGTTAGGAGACAAATAAGGATTGAGTGAGACCCTATGTTCCTGGATCTATAAAATATGGATATGAAAATTATTAATGAATAGGTGAGATCACTCTTTTTTTAATTGATTATGAAAACATATTTATTAGAAAATATAAAAATTTATCAATCTGATGTTGATAATTTTCTCAAGAAAATTAAATATTTAGTTGATAATAATTTAGTAGATATCGTTTGTGAAGTTGGTGTTCTAAAAAATGAGATAATATTACGTGTTTCATAAATACCAGATCTAAAAAAGGGGTTTTTATATTATTCTTATAGCTTGAATTTCACTCTACACTATATAAACACTGTTATTTATATGTATTTGAGGGGAAATTTCTAGTGGGATAACATATAGCCATAAATTACTAAATTATATCACGATAATTGGTTTTAAATAGGTTAATGAAAAGAGAAAACATCATGAAGGATTCATGAAACCTCTTCTTGTTCTTATTTCAAAATAATATTAAATTATTATGAACTTTTTCATAGGAGTACCAAACACCCCTAGAAAGAATTATGAAATATGTCTTATCATTGGTCACATAACAAAATATGAAAATTTCATCACCAAAAGAGAAGATTTACCTCTTTATAACAACAAAACAATACATATTAATGACTATGAAAGACTTGATGGTGAACCTATTTCGATAATGTCTAATAATGATCCCTGTTTTACATCAAAATTTTCAATGTTTCTTTAAAATGATCTTCACACCGAGATTAATTTGAGTACTTACTATATTCCTCAAAATGATAAAATATACAAAATGACTACTAAAAAAATATAAGGCATGTTGAGGTTATGATCACATTACATTCAAGGTATGTGGTTCTAGTATTTACCTTTGGTAGAGTTTACCTATAAAAATAGTTTTCATTTATGTAATCAAATGGATCTATATGAAGTGATATATGGAAGGAGATGTCAAACTCAAACTTGTTTGGATGAATATGGTTAAAACAAACACGAATCCCTGCACATTTTTATGAGAAAAAAGGTATTGATTATTTAGACTCACGTTGAGGCATCTGAATGTATGAAAAAGAGTTATACCGACAATCAGAGGATGGATTTAGATTTCCAAGTGGGAGATCATTTTTTTGAAATTATTTACATGGAATAATGTTATATGATTTATATATAAGGTAATGATTATACCTAAGAATATCATAACCATTTAAATCTGTGAAATAATTGGATCTATTTCTTAATGCTCAGAAAATACACCAAGTCTCTCAAAAGTAAATGATGTATTCCATATATTTTAATAAGGAAATTAGATTGTAGAACAAACACATGTGATAACATATGACTAAATAGAATTAGAACCGAGTCTATAATATATTTAATAACCTATATATATTATTTATATTATATATATATTATTGATGAATTTGATGAATCTACTAGTAAAGTTACTTTGGAAAAATAATAAAATAGAGGAAGAAATATGGGAACTAGTGTATGTTATGTTGAATAACTACCCTCACCTATTTAGAATGTAATATCCACAAAATTTTGAGGAAGAATGTTTTTATAAGGTTGAATAATCTATATCATTGACACATTTTGATTTATCTCCTTTTAAATAATTCTGGTCTCTTATAATTATTTTGAGACACGCAAAACTGGGTTTAAATAAAACTTGTCACTCTATTAAAATATTAATTGAATATAAAAATTATAGCATATGTGTTAAATTGGATGTTCTGAATTAAAAAACCAAAATTTTAAAAATATATTATTTACACATTTTCATTGGCTATCTACTGATTATAAATAGAAATAATAATCATTTTAGTATAAGAGAAATGTTATCTTAAAAGGGAATTTTTATCACGGAAAAAAGTTTCATCGCTTCTTACGCACTTATGAAGAAATATAATTTTTTTAAATTTTTTATAATTTATTGGATAAAATTAATTTTTTTTTAAATATTTACATTTTTATTCGGTTAAGTAGATTTCTCTTCTATGAAATATTGAATTTTTTGATGAATAATGAAAAATGAAGATTTTCATTTAAAAATGACTTTTTGATTAAATTATTTTAAAAGGTAAATTATATTTCAAATTTATTTGAAAGAAAAATAATCTCAATTATATTATAATATAAATAATTTAGTTTAGTGTATTCAATTTTAAATTGATTTTTAATATTAAAAACTTCTCTAATTGGGAATATTTTCTCTTTGGAAACCAGTTTTTTGTCATGTCTATGGGTATAATTTTAAATTGGATTCTTCCAATTATATGAAATTAATTTTAAAAAATGGATTACATATTTTTAATTAGAATAATTATATTATATAATAAGTAATCTTAATTTTCACCCTTATAAATAGTAAAATTGGCAATAATTAATTACCATGTTAAAGTTAAAAACTAATTTACTTGGGGGTTACTCTAAAATGATATGGGTAAAAATGACCTACCAAAAAATCCGTAACCCATTGGGTGGAATTATTTCAACATTATAACAAGTATTTTTCATTAATTGTTCATTTTTAAGCTTCTTACAGGAAAAAACATGGGTGTAATTGATTATTTTCAAAAACACCATGTGTGTAATCCCCCCAACTTATAAAAGGCCACCATCACTACTCCCAACATCACACATCCAAAGTAACTTTGATCATACAATACCTACCCAAATAATTTCCATAATACCCTAACAATATCTAGTGACACATGTTTTTATCAATAATCTATCCTTGGGAGGGGTTTTTTGCAAACCTAATGAGGGCGTGTGAAGAATAAATAACATTCATAAATGAGCATTTTTATTTTCTTTCTTCTACCACCTATTTTGTTTCTTATTAAAAATATAATTATATAATATCCCCATTTTAATTCATATATTTATATTATTTTCTATGAATTTTATGACTTATATCCATCCCACCATCCATAATATGGTAAATAGAACTGTCAATCATGTGTGTGTGTCGGGAAGCTCCCTCACGAACCCATATAATCCATATTCATCACTAACATTCAAGGATAGATATAATGATGGATAAAAAAAATTATATAATATTTTTGATATTATTAAAATTATGGAATTATAATATTAAATATATATTATTACTTTTAAATCAGTTTAAAATATGATAACATCACTCATACGTATGGTAGACTACGACCACATTGGGCGATGTGATTAGTTTTTCACTTAAAAATTAAATTTTAGGTAATAAAGATAATTTAAATGAATATATGTTATATATATTTAATTATATAAAATAATTAATTTATTTATATCACCAAAATTATGACCCTTTCACTCGTTATGTGAATGACATCGTTGCTCATGCATACGTGTGACAAACCTTCTTCCCAAAGCGATGCGATTATTTTTCCATGTACAAACTTCAATAATGTTTAAAAATGTATATAATGAGTCAATATAATATTTATAACATTAATATAATCATTGATATGATGTAACTATATATTTTGAACAAGAACAAAAACATTCATCAAAAACATGCATGAGAAAACAAGGAAACTAACACCCAAATCAATGAAAATATTGAAATATTATTAAATATTGTGTGGTAATATGTTATAAGGGGATAATATATGACATTATAAATGTGAATATGGATATATTATATATTAATAGTATTATTTGAAGAATTTTACATAATGTTAAATCATGACCAACCAGAAGGAAGCATAAGGTATGAGAGTTCGTCTCAATATCCCTTCATTGAGGCATAATGTAATTTCATGCATCTAATTTCATTTATAAGGTGTATATACTACCCCTTTGACATGTAATAGACTGAATAAATCAAAATTAATAGTATATTAAGTTACAGTTTGACTTTCTTCATCCAAATGGACTTGAATTGAATGATACCAAGTTGTAAATGATTTTGTCTCAATATCCATTTCATTGAGACATACATGTTAATATGACCTAAATCACGTTTATGTGTTGTATATAGTTAAAATTTGATATATTTAACACATATAAATTTTTTTTAATGGTGATTTATGTTTTTTTTCATGTTTATTATTCATGGGGTCACAATTTAAAAGTTACAGAAGAGGTAAATATTATTGTACAATCTCACTTTCTTTTGTGATTGTTTAATTTCTCTTGAAACAATAACCTTCATGTGGTAATTTTACATTGCACATTAAATTTATATTATATATTCACTTTATTTTATGATGGATATTATTTTTTCCTAAACCATATACCCTTTTTAAATATGGTGTTTACTTTGTAGGCTATTTGATTAATTATCAAACTATTGAGAAATATGTATCCATACTTAAGAATGATATTTCATGATTACTAATTGATGAATAAAATAAATCAATCTATATATATATATGTATTTTTTTGTAAAATAATATATTAATGGGTTCTTGTTTTATATATACCCTTGATGTGTTGATAGATCTCATGAGAAAAATCAGTTTTCCAAATAAGATGGGTTTTTACCAAGTAGTTTTAAACTGTCTCGAGAAAGGTCTTGGTTGTAGAGGAATCATGATTCCTGATATCATGAAATCTAATAATTTATCATTTCAACCATTTATAATTATTTATGGTTATTATCCTTGATATTTTCTTGATTATATTATCTTTGTATACATTTCATTCTCACATTATTGATTAAATGGCCTTCTGTTTCCAATTGTTTACCTTTCCATATTGATTATTCCTTATCAAATTTTGATTGTCATGTTATTGATTAAAATTAATTTTTGTTCAGTTATTTTCCACTAGATATTTATTATTATTTATTTATATATGATTTCTTACACTTTATAAAACTCTTACTAATCATTTTCTTCACTGCAATTTATTTTCCTTTCCCTAGGTTATGAAGAATAATTTATGGAATGGGTTTGAGTATGATAATTGGTTTCTTTTACTATGATTTTAGTTTAGTTTCCATATAAATTAGGTATAATTAATATATATATATTCTCTAAAACTTCTATCCTGAACAACCCTTCAGGATTTGACCCCTTTTATCTATGTCAATGTAAAAAATTAGGCACTAGATTTGGGTTACTAGGTTGGGGATGTTACAACATGTACCTTTATATGAGTCTAGTATCTATTTCATTCCAAGGTCATGATTACAAAATTACTATATTATCCCAATATAGCTATGTATTCTATCATATATTATGTTTTTAAGTTTAGTATTTTACTTTAGCTAGTTATATTTATGTAATATTCATTAGTTTCAGGATTTGATTATGAAAAGTGGCATATATGTATAATATTTTTGGGTATGAGGATACAATATAACATACCTAGATCCCTTGAAATATATCCCCCAATTATTATGGTATTAGTTAAATTTATGTATTTCATATTAAAATATAGTATTTCTTATACAACACGTTTTTTGAAATAATATTAGAGAAAAACTTCTTTCAATTATATTAGTGTAGATTTATAGATAAGGATCAATGTAGTTATGAGATGTATATGACTTATTTCATAGGAAGTTACACATCTATATTTCTTATTTAATATGTTATTTTTTTCATTTAGTTTATGTTCAACATATTATTTCGTTATTTTTTTATATTTATTTAATTGAGTATATTAGTCCGTTAGAAAGAATTGAGTGTTTTAAAATATATATCAAAACCTTTGTAGTTTCCCAATAGGTATTATAAACTCACACCCATAATTTAAAAATTGTTGGAAATGATGATTCATGGTCGATTTAATAGTTATATCAAAGAATGTAGAAGATATGACGATGAATTGTTCTTACTATCTATAACTATAGGTCTCCCAACTTGATTCCCAGTTATGGTTGGAACATGAAACTGAATATGGTTTCTGAGACATATTCATGTTTATTACTAACCAATTTTTAAAATTTTCATTTACCTGGGTTGAGAATTTATCATTATATTATATTTTTATTTTTATATAGAACTAGTATCTATTATATTTTTTTATTTAAAAAATTGAGAAATTTTTTACTTAACTATAAATTAATTATTGTGTTTTTATTCACCAGCCTCAAGGGATTTGGAATTTCCCTTAGCATCATGGTACTCTTTCATGGTCACCATTTAGAAAGATGATATGGGGGATCTACGACGGATCACCTGAGATAAAAAATGACATTAATGATCATATAGAGCTATCAGGATGATGATTATTCAGATTATATGGGATCTAGGTTAATTTTTCCTTGAATTTGAACCCATATAAAAGAAATTTGGACCAATTTATTGTCGAACATTTAGTTTCGAAATATTTACATTGAATTATTAAGCCACAACTAGGACTGCTAAGGAATATAATTGTTTAGCTAAGCTAAGTAAATTGATAATATGTTAAGTGTATGGGGATTTTATTGGATTGAAATATTCCCTTAATTAATTAATTATATGGTCTAGGGGAAACCTAATATATACGAATAATATTATGTGAATAAATATATCTATATTATAAATTAATTATTAGAAAAAAGAAAAATCCACAATGAATATTCATATATACCTTTTTGGGGTGATGTAGTTAATTAATATAATATCATTGATGGTTGTAGTATATCATCACATATTATACTTTATTTATTCATTCATTTTTGTGAATCATATTCTTAAAGTATACTTCTTTTTTCCTTTTTACACACTTGTCTTGATGATATTTTAGGGTTATTATTTATCTTCATTGATATGTTACTATCACATTAGTTGATACACATCATTTTAATATCATTATATTGTTTTTTGGATATAAAACATATATGATAGATCTTACCACTAATTACATTAAGACATTTCTATATAATTATATTTAACTTTTTCAATTATTACTATTGTAGATTACATCAATCATTTATTTATTTTATAACACCTAGTTACCATACTATTTGTTATCATTTTATTGAGGATTTCATGACATATGGTTATATAATGATAGAGAAAGACTTATAATTTTTCTATATTAATAAGTGAAAGTAAATATAATGTAATGATATTGTTTTAATTGAATAAATGTATGATATTGAATATATTTTGTAAATAAATAATTTAAATGGTTCATTCAAAATGAATTGATTTTTCGAGAAGGAAGAAATAAAATTTATTGTAAAAATGGAAGGTGTAATACATTAATGTATTAAAAAATTATTTTACCAAAGAAATTGTTCCGTGTTAAGTATTTGGAAGGGGGTTTATAAATGGAATTAAAAATTGGTTCTGTTAATGTAATATTTTTATGATTGAATTTATTGGGAGATACGGATAAATTTATCTCGTATAAGTATTATTGTCGATAGAACTATAAAGGAAGGGTTCTCTAGGTGTTAATATATTGGTGATTCATGTATGGGTAAAATTTCATGGTATATAAAGTACTTAGATCTTATGAAAAATAGTTTAAAACATATGATTTAGTGAATTTTAGAATATTTATATTTTCATCGGCATCATAAATTTGTGATATTTAAAATAATAATATTTTAAATTATTAAGGTGTTTCCATGTAGTCATCCTGGTTTAATAATTTACGAAATATTTTTGATATATTAATTCTAAAGTTAGTAACATGGGTTGGTGATCATAACATGATGATATATATTGATATAAGTATAGTAGATTTTATGAATTGGTTATTTGGAAAAGATCATCAAATAATGATTGAATTTGATTTAAATAAATATAGAATTATATGATGGGGATTTTATAAAGACTCTATCCATTTTCATTTTTTTAGGAACACTATTCATTAAATTTGGAGGATTTTCAATTTTTGAATTGTAAAGAGTTTTGGTCATTATGGATGGGAAAAAGTGTTTAATGTGTTATTTTGGAGTTGAATTCTGGGTTACTAGAGTTTGGAATAGATTTATTAGGAAGAAAAGAATGATTGGAGAATGTAGGTAAGCCTATTGATACAAGAAGAAATCCAATAAAGGTAATAAAAAAATCAAGGTGATTAACAATATAATCCTACTATAAAAAGAGAGACTATATTTCCACTAGTGTGACACCGATTGTACAGTATTGGCTACTAGAACAATGATAGCCTTTTAGGTAGTATTTTATATTGTTCATATTGGATCACTAAAGATAGGGGTGAATTGAGTTTCCAATTAAATTTTTTTAAAAAATATTTAATGCATAAATTATATAATTTATATAATAATCCCAATTAATTAATAAAATATATTTATATAATTTTGTATTTCCAAAAAAATATAAAAAATTTGATCGAAAATATTTTAATGTACTTGTGATGTCACTTTATAATTTTAAAAAAATATACTTGAAACAAACACCTTATATGAAGCACTGGTTAGAGCCTAATATTGAAGTAAATATTTTTAAAATCTTTTCGAAAAAATATGATTTTTTTGAAATATTTATTATTCCAAATAGATAATAAGAACTATAAAAATTAACAAAGGGTTGAGTCATAATACAAGTCCAAATATCCTCTAGGAAATCACTTACTACCAAATATTTTATTATAAAATAAATTAATTTGTAACCTAGATCATGTTTTTCAATAGAATATCAGACTATCCAGATGAAGAGCCTATTGAACAGTTCTATGTGGGAGAAAAGTGAATCCATGTTACATGAAAACTCTTCCACATTTATATGTGACAGTATAAATGAAAAGAATAGAAATATAGTTTTTTTCACTCTCTAGTTCAGTACAAGATATTGTGTTTAAAAATTTAGGGGGAAATGAAATATTGTACTCAAGAATAAATAAATATAGTAGGAGAAATTAGTTCTGTGAAGTAGATTGTAAAGATCTGTTACTCAAGTTAAATTCTTCTCCAATTATTGGAATCTTTTTTTTATATTGGATTATTTAATATTTTATGTTGTTCTCTGATACAATGTTGAAGTTCAGTTGAGATTTTTTTTAATATGATTAGAAAAGTGTAAAATTTTTTGTCATTCTGTTTATAGAATAGATTAGGTTTCACTATTGTAGACACTGAAATGTTCTTAAAGCCTAAAGATGGCCTTTTCAGATAAACTGAGTACATATTTCAAGTTAATGATTAATTTTAGGAGAAATTAACGGGGCGCATGAAAAATCCTAATGTTCTATGAAAAAACACTCTCCCATGTGAAAAACCGCGGGATCCGAAGGAGGCTTTCACGTGAATCCACCACCCGGCACAGAAACGTGTGCAAAGCATAAAACGGGCATAGAAACATTGGTGTAGTCGACACCGGGCATGGAATATTTTTTCCCGCCGACACCGAGACCAGATTTTTCAGTGCCGATCAACTTCTGTGTGGACCTGGTGACCACGAGCACCTATAAATAGAAATGATCCCCTTTGACTTCTGACAACTGAAGAATCTGAACCATCCCCCTCTACTCAAAAAACACCCCTCATGCATGTAAAAGATGTCTTTCAAGTCTGGGACTTTCTGTGACAGGTCACCCAGGGGGTCCGCCATTGCATGAGACCCCTTTGGTTTGACCCTCACCCATGTCTGGAAACAATGGGCCCATTGCACGCAATCCCATTCCATTGCATGCAATCCCTTTCCCTTGTGTGAAATCCCTTTCCTTACATGAAATCCTTTTTTCAGGAGCACAAAACCTCAGCCTCCCCTTTCACTCAAACATCCTCAATTGCACACAAAATCGGTCTTCTCCACACAGCTTTTCTGATTGCATGCCAATTGCATGAAAACCTCTCCTATTGCGCGCAAACCTCCTAGTCCTCTCACCCGGCCTTTTCTGTATATCTTTTCCATTTTATGCAAGCCGCCCTACTTATGCGTACCATTTTCTTCGATGTACCTCTTTCAGAAATCATCTTCGGATGGTTTATACGCCCAAAACATCTATGTGACACAACATTTTCTCGTACGGTACACTGGGCTCATATGAAGTAACTTCAAGGTCCCTAGGGTGGTGCTTCCCATTGTGTTGCTTGCCTATTAGTTTTTCACATTGGAATGCTAACAGCTATTTCTTCTTTGCATAGCCAGGCTAACATGGACCCCTCAATGGATCACTTCATAACACCCCCACGCCACAACATTTCTGAGGCCTTCCCTTCCCGAAGGATGGGTAGGTATCAGTCATGTATGTCCTAGGGGTTCGAAGTAATCCAACCTCATCTGAGCTGCAGTAAATTAAACTACCAAGCATATTCATCCCTAGCACATGATGTTAAACTATGGCCTCGCACTACACATCTTACGTGGGGTTCCCCATCATGGAAATTATATACGACCACTGGTCTCCATGGGAGTGAGATCATTCCCCACATAAAATGAGATCCTCTTTATCAGATCTATGTCTATCCATGGGGAAATGGAAACCACCTTGATGAAGGCCCCTAGTATTTCATGCGGGAGGAAGTATCTCTACTCATCATATCTTCTTCCATGTAAAAGAATATGAGGAGAGATGGTTATCGGGACAATGTTACCTAGACCCTCTACCATTAGGATTTGTCGCAATTGGGCCTCCACCCTGAAATAAGTCCCAATATACTTCCACATGGGCTGATGACCATGTGTAAGCCCCTATTTCCTCTTTGGGCCGCTAACCACATGCAAGCCCCACTCCACTTCCCACAAACGCACCTTTCGTGACATGATCGTTTGGTCTTTCTGGCCTCTTGTTTCTCACACCAATCCTGACTCATGTTGGCTTAGTGTAATCATCGACTATGACATCCTCTGGGCCGCCTAGAGTGTAAGTCCCACACCCCATTTGAACTATATGGTCTTTGATCCTTGATAGCGCAGGATACGTAGGAAGCATCCCAGTGGTCTAGTCCCACCATTTATTGGTGTCGACTCCCTTTATGTTGGTTAACCAACCCCCTTTTGAACAACGTGGTCTTTGATCCTTGTTAAGGAGGGGCACGTTGGAAGCCTCTATGAGGCTCAATCCCACCATCAATTGGTCCCAGCTGCCTTTATGTCGGTTCACCAACCCCATTCTAAACTTAGTGGGATTTGATCCTTGCCAAGGCCAGGCACGTAGGAATCCTCCTCGAGGATCAATACGAACACCTATTGGTCCCAACCATCTTCACGTCAGTTCACCATCCCATTCTGAACTATGTTGTCTTTGATCCTTGTAATGGCTAGATACATAGGAAGCCTCCCTGAGGTTCAATCCCAACAAACATTGTTCCTGACCATCTTCACGTCAGTTACCACTCCATCAGAACTACGAGGTCTTTGATCCATGCCAATAAAAGGTACGAAGGAAGCCTCCCCGAGGTTTAATCCCACCAACTGTTGGTCCCAACCACCTTCACGTTGGTTCTCACCCCTTCTGAACTATGTGAACATTGATCCCTACTAAGGTAAGGTACGTAGGAATCCTCCCTATGGTTCAAGCCCATCAACCACTGGTTCTGACCCCCTTCACATCAAACCACCTTCGTTTCTCATGATGTTAAATGGAAGGTCACCTTATGGTCTAGCACGATGTTAAGATGCATCCACCCTCTTGAACTATGTGGTATTTGATCCTTGTCTCCTAGATAGGGTACGCAGGAAGCCTCCATGTGGTTCAACCCCATAAAGTGGTAAGTTATTGTGCCCCCATACAGTAGTGAGCCATTGTGACTCCATCTCATGGTAAGTCGTTGGGCCTCCATCCAGTGGTAATCTGTTGAGATCTCATCCAACGGTAATCCATTGTGAACCCCATTATGAGGTAAGACATTGTCAACCCAAACCCAGTGGTAAGCTGTTGTCATCCCTTCTGTTGGGACCCATATTTTTTGTTTGTCCTAGTGGCATAAGATCATCCATGGGTTGATAAACACATGTAAGCTCTAGTATATCATTGGGTCACAATCCTCTATGCACGCACTAATTCTATACCCCCATCCTGAACTACATGGACTTTGATTCCCTACCACAGGGATATATAGGAGGTCTCTTCGAGGCTCAATCCCAATATCACCGTCACCCATGAGTCGAACCAATCTCATTTTCCATCCACTTTACTTGACTATCCATTACCCATATTGATTCTTACCCAGGTCGTCACATCCTGGTGAGATCATGATAATCCACCTCTTCACTCTTCTAGTGGTAACTAGGTAACTAACCACATGTTATCCCCGACATCAGTGTTCCCTCCAGGTGTCGAACCCATCTGATCCACTCTAGTCTGTTTTCAGATCAGTCCGATACATCTCCACTAGACGTTAAACCTAAGACATACACTATGTTAAACATGGGAAGCTATGGAAAACCTCAAATACATATCTATGGCATATAATTCCCCACATTCGATGTAGGATGCCTTAGGATTATTTTCCCTTGAGAGGCCCTATAATAAGGGGAAGAACCCCAGAAGAACTAGTGTTCAAGTGTCCAGAAACTCCAGTTATGTCCAACATGATTACTCTCCTGACTGAAGGTTGCTTCCCAGGCTAGACCCCATGGAATATCCTGACAAAAGTAGTGTAATTAACTGGCGTCCATGAAGACATGTCACTGTGAAGAGTTTCACAAACAATAGCCTAGTCTATAAGGGAGACCCGAACAAGGTGAAGAGTTCCGAGGAGGAATCCACGAAAGGAAAACCCGACATCCCATAATCCTTTTTTGATTAAGGATCAAACAACCCCTGATAAGCACTGGATGCCACCCACCTTTGGAAAGTAGGAATGTGGGGAAACAGCCAGCACGTCCTCGTCATCCCCAAACAGACAGATGTGCACGCCCCATCGAAATTGTTGGAAACATAAATGTTGAGAACGATGTGAAATTATTCTCCTCAATGTAGAGATTAGTAGCGTTCAACATATCAGTGGATTGAAGTGTCACCGGATCCAGTTATCCGGCACCGGGTCCCGCCATCCAAATTGTGGGCCTAGCGTGGAACTCAACAGAAGTTGGGGCAGTCAAAACGTTGAACATACCTATTAGCGACGTTGTTAGCATGAATTTTTATTACCATACATGGGAGGTGGAATGATGTTGGGGTACTAGATGTCGATTTCTTTTTTTTTCAGAACTAATGGTTTAATCTCGCTACCTTCAGAAACAAAGTTGTTGCACCAGGAATCTGATCACTACCCGCCCACCTATGCAGGCGCAGGAGAAATTCCAATGTGGAAATCCCAAAAAGCTCCACCAATTCTATGATAGCATCTACACCCACATCTTCTAGGCGCCCATGCCCCATCTCCTATTCTGAATTCATACAATGAAGGGTGATAAACAAGCTTGTACGCCGATATGAGGGGGAGGGGATTATCCTGACTTGGGATATGGCCTACCAGGATTTAGAGGAATATGTGTCTCATCACCACTGCATCCTCCAAGGTCCGCATAGGGAGCCACTACTCCCAACACCAATGTACACTCGTTTTGGGAGCCTCTCCCCGGAATATCTCGATGACTCCCTCCCCTACGCCAATGAGGTAGGGGATTTGTATGCCAACCCGACTGAGATCTAGTTCCAGGGCCCCCAAAAGGGGGCCCCCACTAGGAAGTGCTAGTTCCACCACTAGATACCATGGGATAAAGATCAGCTAAGCTATGTACATGCACCACCATCCCCTGTCTGGTTGACTCGATGCCAGCGTTGGGTGCTGGCTGAGGAGGACGCCCGCCAAGGGGTGTCGGCGTTAGAAACTACTGTGGCCCGGGGCACCGCCGATGTGTATCATCAGGTACATGTGTGCACTGAGTAGGTGACTGTATATAATCGGCTTGAATTGAGGCCCAAACTGCCCCACAAGATGGGTGGGTTGACTCTCTCGGCCACCAGCGTAGGGAGAATCCACTACGGACCGACCCGCAGCAACGACACCTAGTACAGAGGTCCTCCCTGTACCGCCAACATGGAGAATGCTGGTCCTCCCTGCTTCCAAGCTCAGCATGGAGGTCTTCCTTGTGCTACCTTCAATCCGAACAAGGGTCCTCTCCATGGTAGTGAGACTCAGTAAAGAAGCCTCTCTGACGCTCATTACGTCGGGTATGGGTTTATTCTTCCAGCCACAAACCCCCGGTATGAAGATGATGGGCATCCGGTAAATCTCCAGTATGGGGGACTTCCCTATGTACATATAGTAGTAGGTGAAGGTCCTCCCCGCCTCAGAAATTAGAGGAGTGAAGGTCAGATTTGCTTCATTGGCACCCAGCACGGAGGTCCTACCCATGTTCAGCATGACCAGTACAAGGATCCTCCTTGCGCTGATGTTGCCAGGGGAAGCAAGCATGGTGGTCCCACCTATGCTCCTATCATCTCCGGAAGAGGTCCTAACCACTCTAGCACTTTCGGTGGAGGTCCCCCAGCACATCATCTAGTGGAAACAGAGGTCCTCCCCCAGTTCCCTTTGATATCTATCTAGGTGCTCCTCGCACCCCAGCTCAGTCAGGCAAAAGTCCTCCCCACCCCAGCACCAGTACGACCGAAGGACCTCCTCGTGCTAGAAATAATACCTATCTCGAAGAACCATTCTGGGGCAGGAGGGGAGGTCGTCTCCTCCCTAAATATAGTGCCGAGATGATTCAGACTGAGATCAAACTGGTTTTCTTCTCAGATTCCGAGGCAGAATACGACTCAATAATGGAACTCTCTTCAAGGTCCTCCGTGTCTAGGGCCAGTGTAGGAATAAGGTGTATCAGCCTCATACTTATATAATGTGAGGTATATCGGATTCCCACCTCCCTCCATAGTCACATCAACAAGGATGAATATTTTGAAACCCCACCGGTTATGATCATGAAATCACCACAACCATCACCAGAAGCACTCTCTACCTCCACTAGAGATCAAGGGTATCTATTCTGGGGACCAATGGTTGAAAAAAACATTGTGTTCCGTCACCAGTATCTTTAGTCTCTGCATAAGAAATTGTGGTCTCCAGGCAGTCATACGGTGATTTGGTAGATATGTCACTACACTCTTCGAAGGATAGCCCAAGATGTGGTGGCTTGTCAGCTCTCTTGTCATATTATTTTCATGCCAACTATCCATCTCATTATTCAGCATCAGTACCACTATCAGTTCACCAACCACCTCGAGTAGATGAGTGGGGTGATGAAGGGCCAGACCCTAAATTTGGACCAAGGAGCTTGTGGGATATTCTCGCAACTGACCATTTTCCAGAGATGTTCTTGCTAGTTGTAGCGCCAAATTTTTGGTCACCAGAAGCACTCACCCAAGAGGTGGTTGGATGAGTTTTCCAAAACCTCTGGGAGACCCATTTCCTTCTTCGACATCAACGAGTGGCCTACCCAAATAATTAGGTGCATTTCAAGGATATCAGCCAACAATTTTGTTTGGTTTATTTCGCCGCACTCCCCATGGCCCAACGCCCTGAGTCAATCTGGTTCCAGTCTGGTTTTCCAGGTGACATATATGATATGCCTCCAGGATGGGTTACGGTTAACATGGATGACCTATCAAGGTGAGAGAATGAGGTAGAGGTCCTTGATGGGGACAAACCCCCTAAGGGAGTTCCAAAACTACTGGATCCGTTGGGAATAGTCACTCACCAGTAAAGAAATCTAATGGTTCTTCCCATGCTCACCAAGGCACTAGTCCCCAGCCGGAATACCAAAAAGGGCTAGGAACACCTCGGAGCCATCAAACCCTCTAACCCATCTGCTTCTGTGCAAAAGGCAGAAGACAATCCTGAAATATCCTCACTGTGTCAAAAAATCACCAAACACAAGAAGATGGTCGACAACCTCCTTACTGAACTCATTGCGGAGCGATAGCCCGACTGCGGTGATCCTAGTCCAGGGCTGTAGGGGAAGAAATGTCTTCCCCTAGGTGATCCTTACCATCCTACCCATGCAGATAGGGTTGATGTTGGAACTTACAGCAATAGGGTGTGGTATTTGTTGCCAAATCCTCATGAACAGCGTGACAATCCATAGGAACCAGCTCTAGTTCCCTCAGCTGCTCCACAGGTTGTTCCACCAGCCGCTCCATGAGCCAGTGGACCTATTTATCATGTTTAAGAACCCACCAACTGACTGGTGGCCAGGGATCCCCATCAATACAGGAATCCTTGCAAAAATGATCCAATTGTGGCACTCATTTCCTGCCTCAAATCTTTGGCGACTCAAGAGCTGGCAATCGCACCTGATGGCATGACATACCCGGCATGGGTGGATGATATGACAGAACCCCCATGTTTCAGAAATACCACCATTACTCCTTTAAATGTGATAGAGTACCCACCACAACATATGTACCACATTATCTCATGGTGTAGGCCTATGTTGAGGACTCCAACATAGTAGGAAGTTTCCAAACTCCAGTGTTTCATACAAACATTGGAGGGGCCTGCGTTTATCTGGCACAGCCAACTCCCCATTGGATTGGTAGCCGGTTGCGAAGATCTTCATAGGAAATTTTATCCAACTATTCTGTTCCACAACTCAGAAGACAAGTATCACAGACCTCTATAAGTTCATGCAGAGGCATGATGAGTGCTTTGCAGACATTGTCACCCAGTGGAAAGGGCTCGCATACTCTTCTGACATGCCGCTGACATAGGAGAAACTACTGACGATGTGTGTAGGGAATGTCAAGATAGAACTAGTACCCTCTCTGATTACCTAGAACTACCCCATAATATTCCTATACTTCTCTGATATGGCCCAACACCTAGTGGAATCCTTACAGCAGGATATGAAGGCATGTCCTTTTCCCCCTACAATCCCCGCAAGAAGGGACGCTAGGGCCAAGCCCACCATAGTGTCTCAAATAGATCCCCCTATGCAACTAGAGTTATTACCAGTGGAGCCCCCCTTTATATCCTCACATATGCCCTCCACCTCAGGCACAGCCTCCGGCCTAGAAGCACCCACCTCAGAATCAGTAGGTGCCCCCGCGTAATGCGCCGCCACCACCTTGGCATGATAACCAAGATCCACCTCCTTGGAAGACCCCTCTTACCCTACATCAGGGTTAGGCTCTATGGGTACCCTTTCTAGACAAGAGAAACTAGATCAACTCATTCAATAAGTCTCAATTCCACGATTACTTCCATAGTTCCTTAGAGCATGGGATTGTATGTTTTCCTATGTGAATGAGGTTTGAAGAGGTGAACCTCACTGATCTCCCTAAATACATCCCCTATCACCGAATCCTAGGGCACACCCTCAAAACTTTCTATGGGTTTAATGAATGGCTTCAAGACCAGGTGGATAACAACATAGTCCGGATATGCCTGGCTCTGGCACAAGTGTCATGTGTCGTCATGAGGCCAGACAGAAGTAGTGATAGTGAAGGCGAGCGACATCAAGTTTCTAACCAAGGGTCCCAGAAGAATGCTGATTGGATGGCTCGAAAACAAATCACCCAAGCCAATGGTGTTATCCGCGCACACCTGAATTGGACAAAGCCTTTAGAAGCTGTATGTACAACTTATTCATTTTGGTCTCAATAGTCCCCTTCTCAGAAGAGGAGTCACTGACGGCAGAAAGGAAAACAAAGTCCCCCCCTCCAATGTCATTTTTATTTCGTAATCTCGGTGACTTCATGCCTCCAGAGATGATGATTCCTCCTATAATCTGTTTGGTAGTGGATGAATCTTCAAGAGACACTCAACGGTACTCCCCAGTTAATACCATAGAGCTGGTAAACCCCTACATAATTCCTGATGATGAGGAGTGCCAGGAGGATCCTACCAATGTCCCCATCAATATTCAGAGTAAATGGAGCCGTGACAATATGGGATGTCGGAGTGCCACTGTCAGTACTTACAGCAAGGTTGTGCATTCCACCAAATCTAGGACGCAAGCCCAATGCGGAGCTCAGTATATGCAACCATCTCATCTGGTGACATCAGGTCCGCCATCACCACTATTAATGTAGTTGGATCAGGAAGAGCCACCTCGACCTCATCGTGACTAGAAAAACTTTGCTACAATCCGGTCTCATTCATCTGGCCCCCATCTGATAGTCACTACAAAGGTTTCGACTAGTGAGCAGTGGGATATTCTTAACACCAGTCAGCCATCGGCCCAGTAGGTAGGGGCCACCATACCTCATGTCATATAGAAACCTCTTATAAGTATAATTTCATACCTGGCAAGGAATTATAATGTTCTCAAACATAATTATAGAATTCCAGCAAAGTTATCCATCCTTTAGGCCCTTCACCTATCATTATGTATGCATGAGGCCCTCACCAAGGCTTTAAGAAGCCCCCTCCAGTTTGAGACGGAGGTAGCAGTCGTAGAAGCATTTTATGATGAGGCGGTCGATAATGATAAATGTTAAGACAATATCTCATTCAATAGAGAAGATGAAGGCTCTCCCATACAAGGGAGAATTTCCCCAATGTACCTTAGCGTCCAGTTCAATTTCCTGTATGTTTGTCACATTCTTATTAACACAAGCTCTAGAATCAACCTAATCCTGACTTGGACACTGCGAAAAATGGAATTTTCTGAGGATGATCTGATTTCCTCTGATCTAATAATCCAAGGATATGAAAGGATAGAAAAGACACAGGTCCACAAGATCTGTTTGAAGACCCAGTTCACTGGTCTAATTGACAGCACTGAATTTATGGTTGTCTCCCAGGACAACGCCAACAACACGTTGATGGGTAGGTTGTGGCTCCACCTGCATGCGGCGATTCCCTCATCATATCACCAGTTACTTAATTACTCCCTTAATGGTCGAGTGGTCGTATTTCAAGGTGAAGAATTCCCCTTTTCCTCTTGTGAAGACCGCTATCTAGATTATGACTATTACAAGAGCAAGGAAAATCGTATTCAAGCTAACTTTTACGATCATTCTACGGCTACGACTGACTTGTGAGAAGATCTAGATAATTCATACATCTTTCCAATCCATCAATTGGAGTCTACAACTCCAGACATGGGAAAATGATTTGTTTTTTCTATAACAGGGGGGACATAATCCCATGTCTAAGTGATGATGGAAGATCACCTCATACTCCTCCACAAACCAGGCTCAGTTTATCCCAAATCCTTCAACTCCCATAAGGTATCAAGATATCCACCCCATGGAAACAACAATACGTCATAATTTCTTGTTTTTCAGGGTCGGAATTAACTAGATCATGCCATTTCACCACTACTACTTTGATATCATCAAGCATGGCCCCTTGGTCCAATGACCATATTGGATCGGCTCGATAACCTTCATCATTATGGTTGCGGCAGCACAGGAGTTCCCCGATGCAGTGTCCACTCCCGCTCAAGCTGGTACCAGCCTCCCATCAGGAGATACTGACTCAGATAAAACTTCTCTCATCGAGGATCCACCCTCTATATGTGAAGAATTGGATTTAGAGGATGCTCCCCCTGCCTTTTAAGAGGGCGTCTCTGCCACGGATGTTGAATTGGTATAGGTGAACCTCGGTAGAAAGGTAGACCTGAAACCCACACTGATCAATGCTGCTATGCCCCATGAGGGGAAACAACAGTACATAGACTTCCTTAAACAACATCATGATGTATTCACATTTATTTTTGAGGATATTCTAGGACTATATCCTCAGGTATCCATCCCCCAGCTTGGTCTCCTTGAAAATCATCGTGGGTTCTATTAGCCTCCCAGAAAGATGCACCCTTCTCATGGTGACATGGTTGAGGTGGAAATTGATAAGATCATCAGAGCCAATTTCGTTAAAGAGGACTAGTAATCCATGTGTATATCCAACATTGTTCCAGTCATGAAGAAGAATGTACATATTAGAGTCTTCATCGACTTTCGGGATCTCAATCATCAATTTCTGAAGGATGATTTTCTCCTTCCTAGGATGTAATTGTTGAATGATGCTACTGCAAGATTCGAAGCCCTCTCCTTCATGGATGGGTTCTTCGGGTAAAACCAGATCCAAATATCCCCCAAGGATGTGGTGTCTACATCCTTTAGGGATCCACAAGGTCCATTCTGTTACCATGTCATGCCCTTCAGTTTAAAGAATGCAGGTGCCACATATTAGTGGTCTATACATCTCATATTTTTACTGATCCTCAGAATGTTGGTGGAACGTTATGTGGATAATATGGTGGTCAAATCTCACCATGTCATGACCATCTACAAAGACCACGAAAAAAGTGTTCGGCTTCCTCTGTTCCCGTCACTTGAGGATGAAGCCATTGAAGTGGTCCTTCGGGGTCACCTCTGGAAAGTTCCTAGACTTCATTGTAAGATATAGGGGAATTTAGATAAACCCAAAGAAGATTAAGGCCATTATCCAGATGACTCATCCGAGAAACATTCGGAATCTTCGAGGTTCCGAGGATACATAGCCTATATACACCGATTCATCGTGAATTTGGCCAGAATGTGTAAGCCCTTTTCTCAGCTCATGAAGAAAGACATTGCCTATGAGTGGGATGAAGGATGTCAGACTGTTTTCGAGGAAATCAAGCAGTACCTGCTCCATCCTCGGGTCTTAATGCGACCCATATCTGCAAAACCTCTAGTCCTTTACGTGAATTCCCATGAATGGTCTCTCGGTGCCCTTTTTGCCCTGAAGAACAATGAGGGGACGGAGAACAACCTCTACTACCTCATCTATATGCTATTCGGTATGGAAACCAGATTCTCCCCTATCACGAAAAACTACTCGCACTGGTATTCACAGTACAGAAATTATGACATTACTTGCAGCAGCACGAGGTACACTAGAGTCTCGAGTAGATCTGTTGAAGTACATCCTAAACCAACCCATGATGACCGGTCATATAGCACGGTGGGTAGTGATTCTCTAGTAGTTTGAAATCAAGTTTGTCCCTCAGAAGGCTATTAAGGGGAAAGAGTTGGAATATTTCCATACTGCCCATCCGGATCCTAGAGACCAGTCCTTGGATCTATATTTCCACGATGAAGCAATTCATTCGGTAGACCAAGTCATGCCGTGATGGAAAATACACTTTGATGGTGCTTCCTAGAGCCCCACTGACAGAAGGCTCAATGACCCTAGGCTCAACAGAGTAGGAATGGGTGTCTTCTTCATTAACCCAAAACAATTCATTCTGCCATATTCATTACTGTTGTCAGAAGGCTGCACCAACAATGAGGGAGAGTATCAGGTTCCCCTTACCAGCCACGAGCAGGCCCTCAAGATAGACGTTCACCATTTGCATGTGAAAGGGGATTACAAACTAATAATCAAGTAGATCAATGGTGACTATGTCGTTAGAAATCAAGAGCTCGTACCATTGATAGAATTCACTCTCTAGATAATGGCCCAGTTCCCATCTCAGCTAGAAGTTACTCACATCCAGCGATCTCAGAATGGTCAAGCTGATGCCCTGGCTGGCCTAGATGCATCACTTATTGAGAGTGAACATGATGATATGATTATCCACCTGTCACATTGAAGAGTCATTGCTTCAGTCACCCCAGATGATGTTGAAATCCCACAAGTAATACACCTTACTGTCGGCACCTCCATGTCAGGACCCCCAGGTCCCCAGGATGAATTGATTGATGTGAATCCTGATTAGAGCACCTCCTTTGACGAGTTCCTCCAGAATGGTAATCTCCCAGCAGATCGGGCAGAGCGTGAGAAAATCCGACGTTGCATGTTACAGTTCATCCATCGAGATGGCCTTGGTCATGGGAAGATCCTCCATAAGTGTGAGTTTATAGGGGTCCTACTCTGTTGAATATAAGGAGCTGAGATTTCCCAGGTCATGTAGGAGGATCATGCTGGTTTTTGTAGGTCTCATTAGACTGGGCCGAAGCTAACTCACTAGATCTAGAGACTGGGGGTACTTTTGACCCTCCATGATCCATGTCTGCATCGAGTTCGCTAAAAGGTTCCATGTGTGACAAATTTATGCAAACTTCATGCATCGGCCGGCAGAGCCTCTCCACTCCACCAAGTACTCTTTTCTATTTGCAGTATGGGGACTCGATGTCATGGGACCATATCCACCCGTGACAGCTTACAAGTGTAGATTCATCCTAAATACTACAGATTTCATCTCCAAGTGGGTAGAGGCAATTCCCCTCAAGGAGGTCAAGGCCCATTCCATCTTTGAGTTTGTGAGCTCCAACATCATCGACTGATTTGGAGTCCCTCATGTCGTCCCCACAAATAATGGCACAAAATTCCAAGAAGTCGAGCTGAAGAAATTACATGCTATGTACAACATTTGTTCGAACCATACCTCTCGTTATCATGCTCATGAAAATGGAAATATCGAGGCCTTCAAGGAAACCCTCTCTAACATTCTGTATAAAATGGTTTGTCAGAATATGAAGAGTTGGGAGGATAAACTCCCCAACTCCCTCTGGGATTATTGGAAGGCAACTCATAATTCCACCCAGGTGACCCGATATTCTCTAGTGTATGGGGTAGAGGCTGTCATGCCCATCAAGATTCAATTTCCCTGATTGCGCACAACTGTCTATGATTAGAAAGTATGAGATAAAGTAGTAGAAATATGTCTGGTAGAGTTGGAAGTGATCGATGAGAACATGCTTCCTGCCCTTCACAATATGGAAAGGAATTAGAACAATCTAGCTAGAGAATTAAACAAGAAATTTCACCATTGATCCTTACTTCATGGTGACTTGGTGTTGGACCTGAGAACATAAATGATACCTAGAAGAAAACCACCCAAGTTGGAGCCCAAATGGGAAGGACCCTACATTTTTTACAAGGTTTACTCCAATGGCGCATACTCACTGGTTTCCATGGATAGTGAGTGTATAAATCCTCCCACCAATGCCATGTTCCTCAAAAAATACTTTGCTTGAGTCCATATGGTCCCTCATGACCCAAAAAATTATTATTGAATTACATGACCTTAAAATGTCTTCTCCTGCATCACCTTAAACTATGAAATGTCCCACATTACATTAAACTATGTGTTATCCTGAAAGACGTTAAAGAGAACCTCAAGAACTACGTTGGGCTTGATTATCATCCTCATGGGATACGTCTAACTGCTTGGATGCATCGTCCCAATTCTATCCCCACCGTCTTCTCGTTTGGCTACCCCTCCTAGGTGATTCTCCCTCGGAGGATCTCATGTGACGCTGCCTAAGCTTCTTTGGCCCCACTCATGGAAATATTATGAAGCTCGTGCCATGTGCCCATCCTAATTCATCTAATCCTCCCACATCCTTAATGCATGATGTTAAACTGAATGGAAATTTTTGAACTATGTATGGATTATTTCCCATCCTTATGGGATACATAGAAACGCTCATACATTTTTTCCATAGGCCAAACCCCAAACTCTGAGATCTCCCCTTGAGTCTCTTCTGACACTGGTTACACGATGTGGATTCATTGTTTCAAATCTGGTAAAAAATGTCCTTTTTCACAATCACCACCCCCATATGTCCCAAATATGGAGTGTAGTGGTTCGTTCAGCCCCATTGTCTCTTTAAGTTTCGGTTGACCTCAGGAAAGAGTGTTATTCCATCTGTCAGACCCTTATATGATGGGGAGAGCCTAGTCCCACTCCTTTTTTTCCACACCGAGAATTACTCTTATGGGATTAGGAGTTGAGGTAAGGCAGTACCCATATGAGAGGTCATTTGGCTATAGTTGGCCATGAATCCTAGCCTCAGGTCGCTCGACCCTTTCGGCCCCCTGGCCTGAGTTCTAAATTAGGAGTGGGCGGTGTGGTATAGACTCACATACTTATTAAAATCATGATTTTTTCCATTCCACACATATCCCCTTTGATAAATCCCTCCATTTATCATCCTTTCCATGAGTACAAGCCCCTCCACGCTTTGTGAGCCCCATCATTTGGGTTCATATCATTTTCATTCCCTAAAGGACCCCATAATGGCAAGGATGCTCAGCCCAAGGGCTCTCCTACCATTACGGGCTGACATCCTCGAGGATTTCAAGCAACAAATTGATACATGTCCCATGTTGTGAATGCAGTCAAATGTCTACACTCAATTACTTGCCCCCAAAATCTGGTTACACTAGGGTGGATACTGTGTTGCGAACCTAGTCAACAGTTGTCGTCTATAATCATTTCCTCTTTATGGTCATCAAAAGGAATGATGATTCACCCTCTCTACTCAGTTGTCCCATGCATAGGACATTAAACTGGGAATCTATAGTCCAAGACTTCTGACCTTAAACTAATATCACCATCATCCTCACTGCAAGACGTTAAACTGCAAGATGGTTGTTACATTCTGTCTATGGTCCAACATTTGGTCCCTTGGACTTCTCAGGCACCTGGCCCGAGTTCTAACTTTCGATTGTATGGTGTGGTCTGGGATTATGTCCTTATTCACATCGGGTTACTCGTTGTACCATACACATCCCTCATTTGGGTATCTATCAATTATTTTCATCCATGTTGCATGTCGATAAACTGCTTTCCATTCTTCTATTGAACTACATGTGGATTGATTCCCATACTTATGGGATATGTAGAACCACTTGAACATCTAGTCTTTGGGTCCATTTCTATCTCTTAGAAACCTCCCTATCATATTGCCCATTCGGCCAGCATTCTTCCAGGAGAGAAGTATATGTTGTTGTATGGAATCCCATCCTTATTCGCATCGGGTTTATGACAACCACTCCACATACCTATATCTCCTGAGCAGCCTTTGCTTCATTTTCCTACACACATATCTTATAGTCGGCTGCCCTTATGTTGAGTCCCTTGACCCTCTTTGGTGATTCTCCAATGTTCCCAAGAGTACTCTGGTTCAGAACCTGGAGCGTCAAATTCTACCTGGACATGATTTCTCCCATTTTTTGGGCTTCATGATCCCCTTTATTTGGGATTTCATTATCTTTCACTTCCAAAGGGACCCTCAAATGTCATGGATGCAAAGCCCATGGGCTCTCCAACCATTATGGGAAAACGTCCTTGAGGACCTCGAACAATAGGTTGATATAAGTCCCGCATTACGAATACGGTCAGAAGGTGAAGCTCATTTGTTATTCCCATTTCCGGTTACACAATATGGATGTAGTTTTTCGAACATGATCAATAATCATCTTTTATCGTCATTCCAACCGCATTAATCCTTAAATGTATGTTACATGATTCACATCAATTTCCCTCCCATCACGTCCAAGTGGAATTTTGACACTCTCGGTACTATCCCTCAGTGCACATTTGTATGTTTGGAGGAAAAAGTCATGGCAAGGTGTCATTCAGGGCTCCACACCAACTTCCCCCTTTACGTGTATCCCATGTGTTTCAAGGACCTCTTTCGCCATTGTTTCCCACACCGAGTTTGACTCATGTTGGCTTAGGGAATGAATCGAGGTCTAGGCCTACTTGGAAGAGTTCCACTTCTACATGGTCCAAACTCTAAGACCTTAAACTAATATCTCTTCATACATCCCCTCTTTATAACTATTTATGGATTGATTCTAGTCTTTATGGGATATATAGGAATTCCCATACATCTCATCCTTATGTCCAGCTCAAGTTCCACTAATTTATCTCTTCTGTTCATTCTTTTAGGCCCTGACTCTTATAGGACGACATGGTGTGGAGTTTGTGGGCTTATGAATTCGTTCACATCAGTTTTATAATAGTTGCACCAAGTACTCCCCTTCAAGGAGCTAGTCCCTCCTACCTCATGTACCGCATGAAATTAAATTGTATAATGTACCTCATGACATTAAACTTTATGTTGTCCAGCATGACATTAAACTTCACTTTCTAGAACTACGTATGGTTTGACTCCCATATTCATGGGATATGTAGGAATGCCTGGAAACCTCGTCTTTGGGTCTGGGTCAACAGAGAGCTACTCTCTCCTGCCCCATATTCTCTAACCTTCTTGGCCCGAGGTTTCATTCTTGGAATCATGCACTGTGTGGCGTGGAACTCGTCCTCATTCACGTCAGGTATGTTTTATCATTCCATGATCATTCCCTATTGAACCTCATATATTCTATATTTGTCAAAGACATATGACTCTAAACTATGATTCTTAGTCGTACATGACTTTAAACTTTTACGTCACATTACCCTAAACTATGACATTATCGTCCTGGCCGCACGATGAAAAAACGTCACTGCATCATGGTGTCCTCACTCAAGGGGACATCATGTTTGGTATCGGTCACACACCATACCATTTGTCAATTACTACAAATGGCATGATTCTTGTGTCAATTCTTGGACATTCTATCCTATGTCCATTGCTCCATTAAAACCACACATTCATCCTAAATGACAAACAAGATCTATCAAATGTCTCTTCTTTTTATGTGAGGGCCAGACCCACATGACCTTATTATCTCTAGAACGTGTATCTTATCGGGACATCCCTTCAACTATGTGTGGTTTGATTCTCATTCTCATGGGATACGTTGGAATGCTCGTGCACATTACCTCGAGCCCAGCCTAACTTTTGTTTTTGGTCCCTCGACCTAAAAGCTCCCCAAAAAACACATGGTGATCTGGAATCTAGGTCCTCATTCACATTAGGGTTTTATAATTACCTCACCATGTGTCTTCCACATTACCCACTATCTATTTTCTGAGATCTATGACCATAAACAAAGATCACTCTATGTCCATACAGCAAGACATTAAACTAAACGACATTTTCTAGAACTACATACGGCTTGATTCCCATCCTCATGGGATACATAGGAATGCCCAGGAATCCTGTCTCTAGGTCCTACCCTAGGAATCTAAAATCTTGCAACCCTGGTTTACCCCCTTTTCCCAAATGGTTTTGAGAGCATGTGTTGTGGCGAGTACCTATTGGGACTTCATTCACGTCCGGTTTTGCAACAGCCACACCATGTACCTCCCGGGTCATTTCCCAATATGGTCCAAGTTCTATGACCCTAAACTATGATCTCCCATTAATGGCCCATTATATGACCGTTATGTTGGATTCCCACAAACCCATGACAATTTTCCATATAAAGGGACTCGACTCCCTCCATCTGATACGTCTAATTGTCGTACTCAGATGAATTGTGACAAAAAGCCCGATGTGTGGAATTTTCATGGGGACATTCCCTCAGTCTACATCCAAGCATAGTGAGGCTATTATTTGGATCTTCATCTTCTTCCAACGTCCTAGAGGGCCCTAGATGACATTTGCAATAGGATCCATTTTTCGAACAGGGTCAGCGGTTGACCCTCATTTGTCTGTCCCCATTCCAGGCTAACACAAAACCGATACTCTATTTCAAACATGGTCAACAGTTATCCCCTATCGTCATGAAACCATCATTGTGGTCAAGATATCAAGCATCATGATTAACATATTTAAACTTCCTTATTTTCATTTTGAATTCTAACATACTCAGATTTACCCATTCCCACATCAAGGTGCATCATATAGGCGATCCGGCATTATTGCGACGTCATTCACCTAGCATCCAATCTCCCCTAACATGTGAATTCCGATGAAAGGAATGTCCCATTACTACCCCTTGTTTCCCACATCAAGCATGACATACTAAGGAATACTAGTTTTGGTAGGACATGTACTGGAGAAGCCATGAAAATCATGCATTTCATCGTCTCGAATGACATTAAACTGCGCTCCTAGAACTACATGTGGCTTGATTCCCATCCTCATGGGATACGTAGGAATGTCCAACTACTCTGCCTCAGGCCCAACCTGACTTTAACATTTAGTCCCATGACCTAAAAAACATCTTTCAGGGATATGTGGTGAATTTTGGACTTCCTACATCCTCATTCATGTAGGGTTTATGGCTACCACATCATGTTCTCTAATCTTGGGATCTTCTTTTTCACTCCTCATACCATCGTATGAAGTTAAACTACATGAGTCCATATGACCTCAACGCATGACACAAAATGGAATTTCAACCTTATACAAGTTTAGGATGCCCCATGATAGTACTAGGATGCACTGGATCCCTTTCCTGAAAGGATTCTCTCTACCAGTGTTGGTCTCTGAAAACGTCGTGATTCAAGAAATACGCTTGGATTGATTCTCATCTTTATAGGATATGTAGCGACACCCAGGAAGTTCGCCTTGGTCCCAGCCCTAGGGTTATTAACCCTTCTGGACCCTCGTTCCTGATCAAAATCCACTCTCTATGACCATAAACTAGGAGCCTACAGTCCATGTATTATGACTTTTAACGGTAAACCTCAGTCCAAGCAGTATGACCTTAAAACTATGTGCAACATCCAAGTCATATGATGTTAAACTATTCCATTCATTATCCAAATTCATATGATGTAAAACTACAGATCATTCTTGGTCCTTACCAGGGAGGTCTTGTTTGGAAGTTGGTATGATCCCTGATCAGACCGATGCATCCACCTAACATGTTTTCATCATAGTGGCATAATTTCAAGAGTGTTGGAATCCATTTGAACATCCCATCACTACATAATCCACGCTTTGTGTGCCCGTTATTCGGACCCTTGTCCTCTTTCACATATAAAGGAATACCAAACAGTATGGATGATCAGCCTATGTCACACCTACTATCCTAGGATAATGTTTCGGAAGACTAATGGATGACATTTTGAGTCAGGCCCTATGTTTTGAACATGGTCAGCGGTTGGCCGTCATTTTTATTCTTATTTCAGGATAACAAAATAAGGATATTGTGTTTCAAACACGGTAAAAAATTAAACTTCATTTTCATTCCAACCCCACAGTGTTCCGAATTTTGGGTATCATGTTTCACACTTTCCACTCCCCTATGCTCTGATTTATTCTATATCCCCTGGTGTTACCCTTCTTGTGCATGAGAGCATATTGTTGAAGTGATAGTTCGTCTGTCCCAGGGACTTTGTTCTCCCATCTGGCCATCCCCTCTCTCTCTTCGGAATCCCAGATGGGTAATTTCTACCCCAGATGTCTGAAGTATGGTTGGCACTCCAACATTCAAATGCTGTAATAGTGAGAGCATCCCTTATTTCTTACATCGGGCAAGACCCCCATGGGCTTTGGAATGGGTTTCTATTTATTTTGGGATTGTGGTTGGAGTGCATTAAAATAAAGAAGAAAAATGTCCAATGATGTGTAAAATTCATAATTGGAGGTAGTATAGATGGATATATTTATGTGTTCAGCCAAAACAGGGCCCTTAAGGATCATCATTTTGGATTGATCGCTCCAGCGCCCCTACCTTCTGCCTTTTTCTTCAATGATTGCTTCCCAACCCATGAAAACCCTCTCTTCATACGTGGCCACAGAGTGCAGTTCACTGACCCTTGCCTGTGATAGTGCATGTTCAGTCTGAATCTTAGTAATTTGGTGACACACTTCCACTATCTGCACTTGGGCATCCACCAACTAGGCCTTCAATTACTCAACGAGCTTAGAGAAGTTAGTAATGAATGCCTCCGTTTCTTTTTCCATATTTTCAATGCGGCAGGCCTCCAGCTATGGCTTTAGGAATTCTTGGGCATTTCCTGACCCTTTCTGGCACCAGGTGATGTTGGAGTGTTGGCTGCTCCAACATAGATTCTCGTCCATGTATTCACGGATTGTTAGATGAAGACGGTGAGCATCAACCACTATAGCACAGATAAATTGCATCCAGGTGCAGAGTGATCCCATATATTTTATCCATTCTTCATATGGATGACTGAGGAAGTGTTTGATACACTTCCACCCTTTACGCCGCATCATCCGGCTCTCATCAGCTGCTTTTGAATCAGATTCATCTATCTCTTCGGGGACTACAGGCCGATTGTTGAGGAAAAAAACCACGAGATCAACTGCATGATCTTCTTCTGGTACGCTTCCCAAGGGGTTGGGATCCTCAACATGTGGGAGGCCTTCCTCTCTCCCCTCAGCACCAGGAACATCGCCCCCACCAACATCAGACCATGCTCATTCACTGTTATCATCAGTATCCATTTCTATTTTCTCAATAAGTGCCCAGGATGCCCCAGTTTGAGTAGTGGGCCCCGAGTGGGTCGGTGCGTTCGTCATCAAGGCATCCACAGATGGCCTGGATTAGGTGAACTGTCGAGCCTCCAATGCTGTGATAACTACACAAACAATGAATTCCCAGATCAGTTGGGCTGTCTAATGAAAGTCTAAGGGAAAAAACATACACGAACTTAGCGCATTAGCCTCTGACATTTCTGTCACCGCACGAGCTTTCACTATGAGAGATCCTTCAGTGGTAGTCATCTCAACAATGGGTGATAGCTCTCCACCATGTTTTATCATCACGTACTCCCTCCTCTAGATGGATCTTCTTGGTCGGCTCCAATATGCTCCTGAGCAGGAGAAAAGAAAATCCGACTGAAGATTACAAGTGATGGAAAATGGAAAGGGATGGATAAGGATTGAGGCATACCTCGATTAGCTAAGTTATGTCTATATCAGATCCAACAATCTTTCCACTCTCTTAAAGACTCCTTTGGTAGGACACCCTTTAATACCTTCCATCCTTAAGCTCTTATTCAGCTTCCCCAACTTCTTCTCCTTCTTTTGCATCATCTCATTCCTCCTCCTCATCTTCTGACTCACTGCACTCTATCTCTTCATCTCTGTCATCACCCTCAAATGGTATTTTCTATGGATCATGCTCCTAGCCAAGAATTACCGACACCAAGAGAGGTGGTTCCTCACGCCAACCAAATTGGAGTGCATACACAACCATGGTCGTGAAATACACGTGTCGATGATGAAATTTATCCTTGTCATTAATTTGAATAAGTCTGACCTATGGTAGCTGGATTCCATCTCACACTATCTTTTTAAAATGGGGTTCAGTACCAATCGACTGCCGTAGGGTCAACCAGGATGACCATATTGCAGGGAAGATTGCATCATTGGATGGTTGAAGATGGTACCTTATCCACTTCCCAGGAAGCTCCCTGACTACTCCATGATGTTGTTCAAAATCCCCACTTCCCCCAAATGATGAAGGTACAACCACACCTTGTGATGTTCCCACTGCTATAGTCTAGGTGTTCCCTAGCCCAGTTACCCGACTTTCCCCTGACCTTTCCTCCCTGACGGCTCCATGTCTTCTCTTTCACTGCCCATGTTCTATACTGGCCACCTTGAGATGATGGACCTGCTTCCACATAAGCCCTTTAGGGTATTCCACATCCCAATGTTCGGTGTATTTAATCGAAAGGACTACATCAACTCTGGTGGGAGGGGGGAGTAATGACTTAGCCAGAGTTGTAAGTTGTAAACATCAACCACATTGAATGTAGAACATAGGGATTCCTCTCCTCCCATACCTCTATGTACAACTTCTTTGGCATCCACTAAAGCCATCCAAACTGCCTGAAAAATCTTGATGGCACGTAAGGCTCGCAAAGAATCTTCCCATCGACCTAGTCCATAATCACCCCAGCTATGATGCTCTGGATGTATTCCCATTACTCCATTAAACCTTGCACGTTGTCTATTATCTAGCCATCCCGACTAGGTAACATTCTAAACGTAAAATTGGTGTTATTTCCAATCTTGATCCTTAACCTCTGTTCATTGAGCATCAACGACATGACCCCATCAATATTTAACAAGGAAGGCCACAGACCGTTACTTGGGGGACGAATGGAATTTGGAAATGTATATCTGCCACACTGAGCCGCTATCCATCCGTAAATGATATGTAAAGGTCCATAAATCCTCCTCAGTGAACCCTCTCTCGAAATATTCCCTAGGATGGTGTAAAAATTGGTCAACATAGAGACCCCCATGTTAAACCACTGATTAGCAGCCATAATACCATCCATCACCAATTTTTCTGGACGAACTCCTATCCTTGTGTCCCTCAATGGCATGAGCCACCCGCTTAGGAATTTTGCAAGAAATCTAGAATACCAGTCTTTCGGGTCTTGACATTCATTCAATCTAAAACCCCAGGATTGATATTCTCCGACCTCTGGGATCCTCCATTATGATCCACTCTTACTTCTCTATTTCGCGATCAGACATATTCTTCCTCTCCTTGACGTCGTGACATTCGGGTCATTCTCTAGAAATACGTAGAACCACTTTGAGTAGGCAATGTACATTAGAAAATCCTCGACAGTCTACCTCCCATTGGATAGCTCTAATAGATTCCATCTCAGGATGGGAGTTTGTGACCTATCTCCCTAGATGTTCCTTTTCAGAAAGAATTCAACATACTAGAGCCAATCCAAATAAATGCCTCTGATGAAATGAATGTCCCAAAGGTTGATACCAACCTCCCCATGCTGGAGATGGAAGGTGTTGGTATTGGGGGACCACTAGGAAAAGACCTATGTCCCATGTTCATGCTGGCGGTTGAAATGGAACTGCGATGACCACACCACATCAAACAACACAATGTGCCATAGTTTGGCCCTAAACTGATCACATGTTTAGCATACCCAATACGCCCAGACACACTCACTTGTGAAGTTTCCTCGAGACCTCAAGTTCCAATCCTGCAGCCAGCCTTTAGTCTCATCGGTGATGCTCTATTGGAAAGTACTTGAGTAATGTGCCAGAGAACCCTCTGGGACCAGCTCATTTCCCAAGATGGTTCTGGTCTTCGGGTTCGGGACATAAACATCCATGTGCCTTGTTTCTCTAGCGGGATGGCCATTGTTTGTAAGGTTGTATCGTGGGAGATCATCCACGGGGGTCACCCATGACCTCCATGTGTCATCTTCAAACCCCGGCACGGTTGCCTCCTCCAAAATACTGAAGTCCTCTATTGGTAGGTTGTCAGACATTGCATACTCCTTCTAGGCGGGGGCCAACATGTTGAACAGAGTTTGATTGTTGGATACAATCTTTCGGTCACCATAAACCTCAGTGTTCACAACCATCATAGCCCTTTGAGCGGTGTATTTAGCTTCTCTCTCAGCATTAGCCCGATTAGAATCCATGTTTTTTCTATAAGGTATGAAGGAGATCACCCGAAAAATCATAAATCGGCACCAAATACCTAGGTAGTGGCATGAAAAAGTCGATTCTGTGCTAAAAACCATGATCAAACTAATGGAATTACGCACAATAAAAGTCATATTACATGCAAATAAAGGGATATTTTTCTCACATGAGAGCTCTGAAATTATAGGACATGTAAATACGTATGGTCTATGGGACTTGTGATGGTTTTTACAGGCGCAGAGTGGGGTTTCCGCACACGCGAAAAGGAGTTTACGTGAAACTTCATAGTTTTGCGTGCACCTGAAGTGTTTTACATGAACTGAAGACATGAGATTTAACATCTTAGTGTTTCACTCAGAATCCGACCTTTTCATACCCTCGAAAATACAATTATGAGGGGGGGGGGATTTGTAGATTCCAAAATGTGGTTAAATACTAAATTGGGACTTAGCGGATAAAACGAGTACATATTTTGACTCGGTGACTAATTTTGGAAGGAACAGAAGGGGCGTGCAAGAAATCTGAAAGCTGTGTGAAAAACCACTCTCTCACGAGAAAAACCACGGGATCCAAAAGTGGTTTTTGCATGACCCCAAAAACTATCACACAACCACCACCCAACACAGAAACGTGCATGCAGCCGACACCAGGCGCATAAACATTCGCCCAACCAACATCGTATGTAGAATATTCCGTGTAGCCAACACCGGGACCAGATTTTTCTAAACAGATCAACATATGTGTGGAACCAGGGACCCGAAGCACCACTAAATAGAAAGGAACCCCTTCGACTTCCGATGGGTGAAGAATCCAAACCGTCTACTCTTCTCAAAAAACACCTCTACTTCACATAAAAAATGGATTTTAGGTATGATATTTTCTGTGATAGGTCTCCCAGGGGTCCACCTTGGCCCGAGACCCCTTTGTCTTGACCCTCTCCCATCTCCGAAAACATTGGGTCCCTTGCACACAATCCCTTTCTCTTGCGCGCAATCCCGTTCCCTTGTACGCAATCACTTTCCTTGTGTGCAATCCATTTCCCTTGTGCGCAAAACCTCAGCCACCCCTTTCATGAAAATATACTCAATTGGGTGCAAACCCGGCTCGATGAAACTTTTCCGATTTCATTCCAATTGCGTCAAAACCTGTCCTATTGTGTGAAAACCTCCAGGTCCGCTCACCCCATCCATTTCTGTGTAGTTGTTCCATTTTTTCGCAAGACTCTCTACTTTTTTGTACCCTTTTTCTTTGATATCCTTATTTTATACATCATCTTCGGGTGCTTCGTAATCCCAAAACGTCTATGTGACACACCCTTTTCTCGTACGGTCCTCTAGCCTCATACAGAGTAATTTCAGGGTCCCTTGGGCAGTGCTTCCCATTGTGTTGCCTCACCTCATGCATCTTCACATAGGCACACTCAAAGACTATTTCTACTTAGCATAGCCACGCTAACATGAACCCCTCAATGGATCACTCCATAACACCCCCACACCACGACATTGAGGACGCATTCCCTTCCCCATGGGTGGGTATGTATCAATCAAGTAAGCCCTAGCGGTGTGGAGTGAACCCACCTCATTCGAGCTGCAGGATGTTAAACTGACAACCCCCTTTATCCCCAGCACATGATGTTAAACTGCAGCCTCACCCCATGCATCATATGTGTGGTTCCCCATCTTGGACAATCTCTATGCCCACTGGGCTCTATTGGAGTGAGATCATTCCTCACATGGAATGAGCACCTCTTTATCGGAGTGGCAACTGTCCGCAGGGAATGGGAAACAACTTTGGTGTAAGACCCAATCCTTTCTTGCGGGGGGTAGTATCCATGCTCCTCATATCTCTTTCCTTGCCAATGACTAAGAAGAGAGATGGGTATCGGAACTACGTTACCCTGACCCTCTCCTACTAGGCTTTGTCGTAATCGGGCCTCCACACTTGAGTAAGTCCCAATATCCATCCACCTGGGCTGATTACCATGTGTATGACCCTATTTCTTCTTTTTTCCGCTAAGAACGTGTGAGCCGCACTCCACTACTCACGGAAGCCCCTTTCATGACGTGGTCATTAGGTCTTTTCTGCCTCTTGTTTCTCACACTAAGGGTGACTCAGATGGGCATAGAGTAAGAATCGACTATCAAATCCTCCGGGCCTCCTAGAGTGTAAGTCCCACACCCCTTATGATCTATGTGGTCTTTGATCCTTGCTAACACAGGGTATGTAGGAAGCATCCTAGAGGTCCAAGACCACCATTTATTGGTCCCGACTCCCTTCATGTTAGATAACCAACCCCCTTTTGAACTACGTACTCTTTGATCCTTGCTATGGTAGGGTATGTTAGAAGCCTCCCTGAGGTTCATGACCACCATAAATTGGTCCCATATGCCTTCATGTCGGTTCACCAACCCATTCTAAACTAAGTGGTCTTTGATCCTTTCCATACCCAGGTATGTAGGAAGCCTCCCTGAGGTTCAAGCCCAACACCTGTTGGTCATGACCATCTTCACGTCTGTTCACCAACCCCTTATAAACTGCATAGTCTTTGATCCATGCCGAGGAAAGGTACGCAGAAGGCCTCCGTAAGGTTCAAGACCAACACCCATTGGTCCTGACCATCTTCATGTCGGTTCCCACTCCTTCTAAACTACATAGTCTTTGATCCATGCCAATGAAAGGTATGTAAGAAGCCTCCCTGAGGTTCAATCCCACCATCCATTGGTCTCAACCACCTTTATGTCAGTTCACACCCCTTTTGAACTATGTGGACTTTGATCCCTTCCAATGAATGGTATGTAGGAAGCCTTCACAATGTTCAATCCCAACAAACACTAGTTCTGACCCCCTTCACATTGGACCACCTTCGTCCTACATGATGTTAAACTAAATGCCCTCTTTTCATCCTACATGGCATTAAGATACATCCACCCTACCAAACTGCATGGGATTTGATCCTTTCCTCTTAGACAGGGTATGTAAGAAACCTCCATGAGGTTCAACCCCATCCATCGGTATGTCGCTGTGACCCCATCCTATGGAAAGTCATTGTGCCCCCATCCTGAGGTAATCCATTGCAAACCCCATTCAGCGGTAAGCTGTTGTGCCTCCATCCAGCGGTAAGCCATTGTGCCTCCATCCAGGGGTAAGTCATTGCACTCTCATCCTATGGCAAGCTATTGTGAACCCCATTCAATGGTAAGCAGTTGTCAACACAAACCCAATGGTATGATGTTTTCACGCCTTCTGTTGGGACCCATATCGCTGGTCCATCCCATTGGTGTAAGACCAACCTCAGGCTTCTAGCCATGTTTAAGCCCTAATATGTCATCAGGTCACTGTCCTCTACACACACCCTGATTCTATACCCCCATCCTAAACTACGTGGACATTGATTCCCTACCATGGGGATACGTTGGAGGTCTATTCGAGGCTCAGCCCCAAATCATTATCGCCCACAAGTTGACTCCATATCATTTTCCATCCACTTCACTTGATCATCCATTATCCCTCTTGATTCTTACCTGGGTCGTCACATCTCGGTGAGATCATGAAAATTCACCTCTTTATTAATCCTATTTGTAACTGGGTAACTAATCATGTGTTTGTCCCGATATCACTGTTCACTCCAAGGGTCAAACCAATCTGATCGACTCTAATAAGTGTTCTGATCAGTCTGATCTGTCACCGCTAGATATTGAACCTGCAGCATACCCTGTGTTAAACATGGGAAGTTGAGAAAACCTCAGATACATGCCTATGTCCAATAATTCCCCGCATTTGAAGTGGGATTCCTCGAGCTTATGCACCCTCAAGAAGCCCTATAATAAGGGAATGAAACCCACATGTGCAAGTGTTCCAATGTCCAGACATGCCAGTGATGTCCAACGTGACTAATCCCATGACCGAAGGTTACTTCCATGACCAAAACCCTTAGAATATCCCAACATAAGATGTTTAAGTAACAGGTTCCCATGAAGACATGGAAATGGGAAGAGTTTCATGAACAACATCTTAGACCATAAGGGTGACCCATACTAGGTGACGAGTTCCAAGGAGGAATCCACAGAAGGAAGAACCGATATCCCATCAACCCATTTCTACCAAGGAGAAAACGTCCCTGAATAAGAAACAGATTCCTCCAGACTTCGGAAAGGAGGAATGCGAGGAAACAACCAGCGCCTCTTCGTTTTCCTCAAACAGACGGATGTGTGCACCCCGAAAATAGTGTCAAAACAACTATTCTTTTTTATGAGTATATTAATAAATATATATGTCCCTATTTATATCTTTTTTTTCATTTAATGACTTTCTTCAAAAAAACTAGTCATTGCAAAATCATAATGATGACCCTTCTATCATTGACACAAAATATGGTTCATTAAATGATTTTAATGGAATTTATTTCTTAATAGACAAGTTTTTAGATTAATAATATTAATGATATAATAATATAATAATTATATTTTATAAACATTCGATTAATTTTTTCCATATTATTATCCAAAGTGGTGTTTTTTCTAAGATGTTCCACATTAGAATCATCGTCAACATAAATGGTCACTTCAATACATGGGAATTTTTATATTTTATATAGTCAATAATTTTATCATAGATTTGATTAGACTATATTCCAATCAATAATTTTATATTTCCATTTTATTACATTATATGTTTTATCAATCCCATACATCATTATATTCTGGATCCTCGGAAATTGTCACTTTATTTTCTCACGTGGTAACCCTTTTCCATTTTGAGATCACTGATGGTCATGTAGTCAAATTGATTAGTTTTTTTGTTTCTTTGTTTTATGGTTCATTTGATCCATGAATTTGAAACTTTTACCATGATTTTCACTAGAAACAATGTATGGTTCTTCAGTTCATTATTATTATCGCATAGTTCCTTTTTCAAAATCATCATGGTTGATCATGCGGTCGATTCGAAACATAGTGAAGTATTCATATAGTTCAAAAAAGTAAATTTACTTCCATAAAACCTAAAACATATTTAAAATAACATAAAATTGATTTTTGAATATTAAAATAACGAATTACATGATTGATCTAATAATCTCCTCTATTTTTATGATCACTAATCATTACATCAAAAAATTTCCAATGAATAAAAAATTCAACATTTACATATTATAATATACTATATAATCTAACTACAATGAATAAAACAATGTAAAATGATACAATTTAATTCATTTATTATAATAAAACAATTATTCCATATAGATTAATCCCCCATTGGGATAATCGAAAATTATTTATAAAAGGGTTAATGAATAATAATCAAAATTAAAATAAAAATAAGATTGAAAAAAAAAAATTATTATTTGCATAAAAATATATTTGTACATTAGACATATTATAATTAAATTAGAAGAAAAATATATAGGCATTTTCTAGGTATAAGTTTCATTGGGATAGTTCCCTTTTCCTATATCAAGAGTAGAAGAAGGATGATGAGGATCAACATGAGGTCATAGAATAGTGATTCATTTGGAAACATGAATGACTTGACTAATTACATAGAAAAGAGTAAGACCAAAATGTACTATTAGAGGTATATATTAGATAGTGGTAAGAATATAAACTGATACTGAGGCACTAGTAGAAACAGATGAAGGTTTGAGTATAGAAAGGGTTGGAGTAGTTAACACATGAGTATTTCTAACATATATATAAGCTTACAAAATCATTGAAATTTAATATATATCCCATTTTCCATGCTCCGTCACTTGAAGGAACCCATGTTTTCCTAAAATAAATTTATTCAATAATAGATCCATTACTAATAATTTATAAACTACATAATTATCGAGAGTGGTCATATATGGAATCTTCATATTTATATAGAATAATATAAATTGAGTTTTAAGATTTTATTTTTTGAAAATCTTTTAAACTTAAATCAATTTTTAGAACCTTGACTACAACCTTATCTTTAGTAGAGATGGATGATTTTATTAAAATATAATTTATTCTCACCATGCGTAGGAATATTTAGTTGAACATGATTTTTCACATCTTTGATAATATCCAGAACACTTTGATAGTCATCATCAATTATCCTTCAAATCATATCTTTATCAACTAAAACTAGAAATGAAGAAGCATGAGGAGGTTATGATGTTGCGTTTGAGGTTTGGGATGGGTCAAAAATCATATATAGATACATTTTATCCATGTTATCCTTCATATTAATCATATATTCTTGTAGAGATCCCATGTGACTTAAAAATACCATTTCCCTTTTGAAAGATTGATCTTTTTGGAGAAGATGGACAAACATTAGAAAGAACTTATTTTGAAGGTGGTAAATAACCTTTTTAAAAATATATTCTATATCTCCCTCCAAAACATGATTTCTAAAAAAATAATACCCCAGAAAATATTATATAACAAATTCCAAGAGTTTTTTAAAATTTAAATTATAGGTACATAAGTGAGGTCATAAAAAGAAATAAATTATCATCCAACCTCTTGAGATTTAATTTATTGAGCTTGAGTAGGATCACATGTAGGAAAAATCTACCATCACTATATTCACAAGAATTACCAATAAGAATATGAGTCTTTCTCCATGGGTTTTATTAGTGATAAAATATTCCTAGAGTTATTTTATTCCCCTTCATCGAGGCCTCAAATTCACATATATAATCTTCTATGTTCACATCTCAATCCCACTAGAAGATTCATAAGTTTTTTTTGGAAAATGTTCTCAAAATCTTCTATATAAAAAGGTGGGGATTCCAATAGTTTAAACAGGTATTCAAAAATTTTAGTTAACACTATCTTTTCTGAAATGATTATACAAAGAAGAAATGGCTCCATTGATTCTATTTTTCATAATGAAATAATACAATCTCTATCAGGAATTCCATTTTGATTATCATAAAAATTATCATCCTTATTACTAGACATAACATCATTCTTATCATCATCTTTGGATTTTTGAGTATCTTTCTACTTATCAATAGTTTTATAAGACACATCAACATAAAATAATAGATTTTGTGGAGATATTTTCTCATCATCATTATTTTCATTCATTACATTTACATCAATATGAGAATATTCCCCCAAATAAAATAAATACATAGAAATTGGTGATTATACTTTACAAGAAAGGGAATCAAATATTGGATATCCAACAATATAAAAAATTGGTGTATTTTCCAAAATAGTTTGATCTATGTCCTTAACCCTTTTAGAATCTGATAGAATTGGTCTAAACAACATTTACATTGGAACACTCTCCCCATTTAGAGACGCATACTTTCTTATTGAGTCATGCATCAAAGGAAAAACTGGATCTTCAATTGGTTCTAATAAAAATAATTAAAATTATGATATTCTGGAGATGAAGATACTTATGTAGTGGGTTTTAACTCATTAGTAGAATAATGAAAAAGAATTGATTCTTGAATTTCAGAAAATGATTTCATTCCTTCTTAATCAAAATTATAAGGAGTTTTCAATTCATCATAATCAAATGAATAGGTGGTCTCAATGGTCTCATCTAGATCCAATACAAGGTAAATTTAGTCTCTTTTCCTAGAGGAATGATAAATATGATTAAACTTCCCATATATTCTCTCATAATCAGATATCCACATCCTTTTCTAGCAATTATATATGTTATTCATTGTATTATATATAGTTGTATTTAAAAATATTCCATTACAGATTATAGTTTTTTAAAATCCTTACGAAACCAAGTCTCTAAATTCCAGAAAAATAGAAATATACATTGGATAAGGATGTTTGTTTAATCTGATAGAAGATTTTTTCAAATACCCCATATGTCTCATTTAGAAATGCGGTAGACTGACCTAAATTCCTTGCCCCATTATATAAAAAAATTACATTTATTAATAACTTATAGAACTGAAATATACCTTCCATGGGTAGATAGAATACTAAATTAACTTCAATGAAAGTCTACATTAGGGAAACTATTTTTCCTAACTTATCTTATAATGGGGTTTTCATTATTTTGTTCCTCTTATGTACTTTAATTTTCAAAATTTTGATGATTTAATGGATATGATCTTCTGTAGTCCTCATATTCTATATTGTTCAAGACTCTATTACATTAATCCAATGAATATAAGGTAAATTTTCCTTCTTGACTAATAATATCTATTTAAATTAATTCCTCATACTCAATAGCATAAAAACAATGTTTCGATATAACTGATTTTCTAGGTGTAGATAGAAGGGAAAATTATCATATGAAAACCAAATTTTCTAATTATCTACTCTCCAAATCAAGGATTGACTAGTTCTCAACCATAAAATTTCAAATTATCATTCAGATACAAACTTATGACAAAAATGATGAGGTATTGATATATTCATAAACATTCTATAAATGGACTTTGATCTCTTATATAATTATGGAGCATCATCTCCAAATGTAATCTTCAACTATAGAAAGAAGTATGAGATACACAAGATGATAGATTGGGATTCAAAAAGTGGTTAGAGAAGTAGGGTTCATAAATATGGTTTGAGTTCTATAAGAAAAGTTTCAATGATTTTATTCTGATTTGGAATATTAATCATTTACTTATTTTACTCATACAATGACTCCTATCAAATTGAAATCCGCTTATAATTAATTCTAAAATTCATATGACATATTTTGCATGAAATAACAAAAATAAAATAAATATTATATATTAGAAGAATTAAAAAAGTAAAAAACTGATATAATTATCCATGTAAATCATTCACTATTCGTGTTTGTTATAGTTCATTTTCACAAAATTTATTGTCTTGATAATTATTTCAGCCTGCTGATGTTTTTAGCTAATAAAATATAGAGTGATATCTAATTTTTGAAAATAATCTCAAAAAGAAATGTTATATATTATTATTTTTATATAATTTGAAATAATATTCATATAAATGTTTTCCATACTTTTATTATCAAAATTTATCGGTATATGTTTAAATTGATAGCCATAGTCCAACAATGAGTGCTTCATACAAATAATATTTTTACAAAAAGAACATGTTTTTTATAATATGATTTAGTAGTATATAAGTAAATAGAGTTATGATTTTAACCCCACTAAGATACTAGTGTCTTTCCAAAAACATTTACATGTTCTAGAAGTGATATTTAGATCTAACGTACAACCACCAAAATCAACATCTAGATAACTTCCAAAATAAAATTTCTGTGTTTTAAAATAAAATAGTCTCAAGATGGTTATACTTTTGAGGTATTTTTAAATTATTTTCAAAACAAGTAATTGGGATTATTTAGTAATTTATTGAAATCAGACACACACTTAAAAACTAAACCTGATATTTTGTTTCCTAGTCTCTAAGTATACTAAACCTTCAATCATTCATTTTTAATGATGTGAAAAATTGATTTCAAATTTTCACAAAAATCTAGTTTATATATTTTATTAATGGTAGTATCATACCTTTAGTACTATCCATAATAAAATTTAATATGCGATACTTATTTTACATACTTTGATTTAAAATAATTCAGTCATAATTTTGAAAATTCAAAAAAACCAAGAAAAATATTAGTTCAACTATTAATGTCTTTTCACATATATTTGATATCATTTTTTGTAAATTCAATGCATAATGAATTTTAGAATGATATAAATATAATATCATTTAAATTTAATGTATAATTGTTTTTGAAATTATATTAATAAATAGACTATGTCTAGTTATTCTGTTAGTTAAACCTTTAGAAATGAAGAATGGGTTAAGCCTATCATATGAAGCTCTAGAAGAATGTTTTAAGCCATATGATTCTTTTTTTAATTTAAAAAGATGATTTGGAACATGGGGATATATAAATACATTGGTTTTTCTATAAAAACATCCTTAATTATGTAACCATTTAGTATTTCACTCTTGAATTATATTTAATATAACTAAAAATAAAAATGTGTTGCATAGGCAATCAAAATTTTCATGGATTCAAGTATTGGTACTGGTGAAAAGGTTTTTTCATAGTAAATAACTTCATCTTTATTGTTCCCTTATTCATATAGTCTTTATTTGTAACTAATTATAGTTCCAAACTCATATACCATTTTCTTAAACACTCTTTTTGTAAAAATTGATAGGTAGTCCACAGTTTATTCAACTAGTACCCCAAAATTATTTCTCTCAATCTGATTCATATATTCTTGCATTTACATTATATTGAAAATATTATTTTTTATTATTTTATATCCTTTAGTTAATGATGTGATAATAAATCTTTATGTTCAAAATTTCTTCTATGAGAATCTCTATTTTGTGATCATTTATTTATATCTCCTACAATTTACATCTATGTGATGGTCTCTATGAGTCCTAATAACTCTAGAATTTTAAATATTTTATACTTCATTCTCTTCTACATGTCTAGGTTCAAAAAAAATTTCTAAATATTGTGATTTTTCTACTTGATATATGAAAAACATATTACTAGGTTTATCATTAATTTTCTTGTTGTAATTGTCTTACTCAAGTTTATATAAATAAGTATTAGGTTAATCTGTATATGTTTCATCAATCATAGCATGTATAAATGCTTCTATAATAATTTTACTTTAAAAAAACCATGTATGATTTACTTGATGAAAAATACCTAAGGAATGATATTTCATAAATTTTGTTTGTAAAATTATCTAATTTTACTTTTTTGTTGACAATAAAAACTTTACAATAAAAAACATCTAGAGTGAATAACTTCTGGTTTCCTACAATTCCTTAACTCAAAAGGGGTTTTATTTAAGAGTGGTTTAATTATAACTCCTTTAATAATATAGAAGGCTATATTCACTGATTCATCCCAAAAATAAAAAGATAACTCATATTCACTAAACATGTTCTTTGAAATATAATGAAGGGGTCTATTTATCCTTTATACTATGAAATTATGGGGTCCTATGTTCAAATATGTTGTCACTACAACCATATTGTGATCATAGATATTAGAAATAATGATTTTCAAACTCAGGGAAATGATCGCTTCTTAATGTATCAATTAAATGTCCCATATGATTTTTTATAAATTTTTAATACATTGATAAATAAAGTTTTGATTCAATTTTATAAGGTGGAATGAAATCCAAGTGTATTTAGAATATTCATCTACTAGAACATAAACCTATCACTTCCTATTTAATCTAAAAACTCTATAGGGTCCAAACAAGTCCATGTGAACCAACTATAGTAGTAGAGAAGTTGATAATTAATTAGTTTCTTTGACGTAAAATTTATTTTATATTTATTTTTGATAGGGGTTACAAACTTTTTTGTTTGGGATTTCTAGTTTATGTAGATCATTGAGTAATCATTTCCTTTATAACATCCATTGTGAGTGAATTTTCAGTGGACTATTATTAAATGATAAATACATACCACTATATTAAAGGTACTTCAACAATAAATATTTCGAGAAAACAATTAATTAAAATCAATATAATAAACATTATCATCACTAAAAGCTGTAATAACTAAAAAATTCTTCAAATCATAAAATATTCAATAATTATACCCAAACATAGTATGATAACAATCATCTCATAAATATGATATTCTAAGAATATTATATTTCAATCCAGTTATATATAAATATATAGAAATTGAAATAGTACTAGAGTTACTAAATTGACCGAGTCTAATTATTGTCCCTTTCGCTTGGTCCCCAAAAGTGATATATACACCATAAAATTTAATAAGGTTCTTGAAACATGAGTAATCCCAAGTCATGTTTATTGGACACCCACTATCCAGATACCAAAAATTATTACTGTTACTCTTCAATCAGGTTTCCTATAACAAGATTTAAAACCAAAATGATTGTGTACCCATATGTTCTTATGTCAAAATATATTATTAATAAGATATTTTAGAATAAAAAACTGTTTAACTGGATTCCAATAAGATGATCATTTGATTTTAGAAATAAATAAATTATTGGGTCTATAAGAATAAGAAATATTTGTAGAACTTGTAGAACTATAACTATATAAAAATTTATTCATATAAATATTTTTCAATCCATTATATAACCAATTCACAGAGTATATTTTTTAGTGGTTTATTTACAAATAATCATAGTAAAATTTTCTCTAACATTAGAAATTTTTTCCAAATCTATCTTCAATTTCCCATTAGACATTTTATGTTTATTGTTTTATTTTAATAGTTGGTCATTTTATCATTTTCTACATCAATTTTTTTTAATTTATTGTAAAAAAGCATGTCGCATCATTAATATAATATATTTATCTTTAAATTCATTAAAATCTACCTATAAAATATTGAAACATTAAAAAAATTGTCATTGGACATGTTTCCATAATCATTTTCCTTCTCAAAATGATTATAAATATGTTCATGAAATATTGGAAAATTATTTGATTGAATATATGTTTTTTCATTAAAAAAATATTTCATTTATCATTTTATATTACATCAATGAATTAGAATCACTGGATCTATCCAGTAAAGAAATGCATGTTGATTTCATTGAATTTTTAAACATGTGACATTTTTAATGATTGCTTTTCTTATAATTTATACGGGGATAGTATGATTTAATGTTTCCTTTTATGTTAGACTCATATCAACTTACTTTATTATTGGAATCATCATTTTTTACACTTTTATCCAATTTAATGTTTTATCGCACAAACCTATATAGTTTTTATTTTTGACTAACTACTCTATCCTACAAAATGAATTGAGTATTTTTCCTATGAGAGTGATTAACTCATAATATTTAGTAGTTAATTCATCACTAGAAGTTTAATCATTGATCTATTATTTTTTTATTTATGTCAAGATTCAAGAAGGCTGCTGAATTTATCATTAGTTCATTATCTTAATATTTATTATCTTTATGTACCTCCTTGCACATCCATAGTTTTAAACTACATTCCTTCACTTGTATTATACTAATATCACATGATTCTTTGATAGATATAGAAGTTCCTATCCACCTATCAGGTAATCATCACAATGTACACATTATTTGATCCTTGAAGGCAATTGGATTTACCAGTGCATTCATGATATTCATGATTTTATTAAAACTGAGATACATATCATAAATTTATTCCTTAAGGTTCATTTTTAATGTATAATATTTAATATTATAGGTATTTAGACATTTTATTTGATATTTGATGTTCCCTCATGAGATATAGTAGAAGTATCCCACATTTAAAGGGATTTTGAAGATGAGTATATTATATTAAATGAATATTCTAAAAGATAAAAATATAAAGAAATCATTTCATTACAGTTATTTTCATACACATCCTTAGTGGATTCACTCCACATATCTCTAGCAACATTGAGGTTAATGTGTTTTTCTTCAATAAGAGTCTAGATAAAAAAGACCATACCCTCTAGGTGAATTTTCATATTAATATACTATTGATCATAGTTAATTAAATAAAATTAAAGGTGAATTTATTTTAGTTTCTTCTAATATATAATTATCTACAAAGGCATATGTTTAGAACAAACATAATTTCATGTTCAATAAATACAACTTAATAGCAACAAAAAGTATTTTGAAAACCATATGATACCAAATTTTTGTTAGAGTTGAACAATCAATAAGGGGTTGGTGAATTAGGGTTAAATAAAAAAATTATTTTTTAAGTATTTAAAACATAAATATACAAATTTATAAAACAATATTCGTTAATTAAAACATTATATTTATATAACATGTTATTAAAAAATATTCTCAACAGTTTAATAGAATATCAGTTAAAGTAATTTTGGATATGCATTAACATTTAAAGATTATCTACTAGAAGAAAAATCTTTATTTATAAACATATGTTAAAGACAAAAATCAAAATAAATAATTTTAAAACATTTTAAAAAATATTTTTTTTTCAAAAACAATGTATAAAAAACATATAATAAACATAATGGAAATAAAATAGTTATTCATACTGAAGATGGGGAATTCTACCCTCCTCTTAGGAATCATATGCTACCATGAATTTTATTATAAAATAAAATGATCTACAAAAATGATAGGGTTTGGAAATAGAAAACAAGATTGTCCTGGAACAAAGCGTCTTTCATAGTTATGTATGGGAAATAAGATATTTCAGTTCACACAAGACCTATTCCATAGTTATAAATGGGATTAACATGAGAAGAATGTAAATAGGATATATAATATTATATAGTGGGTCTATGATTATATAATAATTGGGAAAAGTAAAAAACTGATAAAAATTAAACCAATAGAGTTGGGAAAAAAATTCTATTCAGATGAGTATAAAGATATATTGTTTAGAAGAATATTATTTTCCACTAATTGTAATCTTTGGATTTTTATTAGATCTATGATGAAATTTAGTTTTCCATGGATCTAATGTTGATTATCCATTGATAATACTTTTTCATATATGTTTATAATAGTGAAAAAATGTTCATTATTTTTATTCTATAATAGTTCAAGTGTCACTATATTTTTCATGAGTATATTTGTCTCTATAGATGACAGTATTTATTTTTCACTTCACTTAATATATTTATCAAAAAAAACTATCCATTATGAAATCCTCATAATGATCCATATATCATAGAAGTATAACCCAATTCAATAAATTCTTCTGATGGAATCTATTTCTACATAGAAATGTGGTTGGATTAATAAAATTATAGAAATAATAATATAATACAAACCTTGTAGAGATAAAAAATTAATGTAATCTATGTCGGCATCTATGGTGGAATTCACTCTCACACATGCCACATCAATTATAACGACCCATAATTTACATACATTGTTAATACTTCAAAATTGAAGCACACTTATTACAACATACGAAAAAACCACAAAGGACCGTATAGGTATAGTGTCTTTAGAAACTGGGAAACATAAACAACTGGTTCATAAATCATCTACAGTGTCTCCCATTTATTTTATCATATCTAGGGTCCCTTTTAGCATATTCTACTTAATATCCATCTTCCTGACCTGGGGAAAAGAAACCATAAAAGGGTGATCTCAAATGCTCAGCAAGGGCAAATAAAGGAAATAAAAATCATATCATATCTTTTTGAAAATCAAAACCTGCAAAAGAGATCATAATATCTTAACATGGAATAAATCATAGAAGTGAAAATGAGATCCCCATAATCATAACATAAAACTTGAAACTTTGTGGCATGCACACATAATCTTGGAAAATCATTTCTTGTTAGTCATGACTCATTTCCAAGACTATCTTAGTGGACAAAGTCCCTTTCTGAATCGAGTAACCCTCGTTTCAGTCCTGTTTCACTGAACCGGTATAACCTACCGTTCCAGCCCTGTCTATCTCATGAGATATAAAATCTTTACCCAATTCATTGAAGGGAGATATAGGTCCCACCCATCTTATAATGAATCCTTTCTTATGTGTGCCACATAATCATAAACCATACATCATAGCGTAACCCACGTAATAAAAATTGGATTCTTAAACAACATGACATCATAAAACAATTCATATAAGATTAAGGAATTCAAAAAAATATTTCCATCACAACATAATCAAATCCATGTAATAATAGGGATAAAAATAGAACCCTTTTATTATCTTAGATGGAAAATAATTTTGATAAAATACTTGAACTCTATTCTTGAGGAAAATATCCTTTCTACTTCAAAAACACTATTCCTTTCTTAACATGTCATAAAATTTTAAACTAAAAGAAGTTGATTAAAAATAAACTTGAATACTTGTAAAGGAAGCTTCTTGGAAATAATGTTCTAGAAATCCATTCATGCCGTATAAGTTAAAAAAATCATTCTTCGTACTTTTGTCGGAAAAGTCAAAAAGTACCTCGTACGACAAAAGATTCCTTTCATACATATTACTAAAAACTCACCGAAGGGTAAAAATGGATTTAAACAATTGTAGGTGGATGGAAATAATATTACATATTGATGAAACATGGATGTGGATGATAAAATACACCCCAGTAAATACTTACGAATAAACAATCTCGGATAAAAATGAGATTGTGGTATTTTCCCTTACTTTAGGTCCGATTTGCTTTTTACGTGTCCGAAGCTCCTGTATAATGGTTTAAATAATGTTATTGACTTGTTCCAGAATCATACATATTGATATGATATCATATATGGTCATATTCTTAGCTTCTTGTTAGTAATATTTCATTGTTACTTGTTACTCGGGTCTTTATTGCCTTTTGTTCTTATGCGTGTTTTGCCGAATACATTATTATTCTTCTTTTAAGGTTATAGATACATTATATCCAGAATGGTATTAGTGTAACATATATCATATTTATTCATTCAATTCATTTATATAATTACTATGTAATGATGATCATGTAGAACGAGTCGCATCACATCGTGGAGACGGTATTCCGTACGTACGCACGAGTAATGATATCGTTCCTATGATCGTGGAACTGTATTGGAGTATATATATATTATTTCAGTATCAATATTACTTTATAATAATTATAAATAGTTACTCATTACACCATTATACCCATCCTTGTAAGGTGATGGTGGAAAATAGATTACACCACGGCGTGGAGACGGTATTCCGTACGTACGCACGCGCGGTGATTTCATTTTTCCATAGGATGGATAGAAGGTGAATTAGGGTTGTTTCATATTTATAATAACATATCAGTATGTAAGTAATACTGATTTTATTACTTTATCATGAAACAACTAAAGAATAAGAAGTTTAAGAAGAAAGAAATTGAAAAGATCGGTAATGGATATTACCTTTTCTTTGGAACGCCTCTTTGAATCCTCCACTTAGGGGACTAAGATTGGTCTTTGAAGAAGACCAGGACCTCTAGGATTATTCTAGGGAAGTGTAGAGGAGAAAATGGCAGGGTTTGGCCGAGCTTGAGTGCTCAAATTGGTGTGAGGAGGAGGGGGAGGAGGTGCCCTTTTATAAGGGAGGAGAGGGGCACCTTAGGAATATCTCAAAATATTATTTTATATTAAAGTCAAAATCGGTTTATAATGGTTCCAAAGGGTCTTATTTCGAAGATAAAGTGGGTATGGGTCGAAATCCTATCAACCAATAGGATTTAGACAAGTTTAGGGTATTATTTTAACCTTATCAATTAGATTTAACTCTAAGTTAAATAATTTAACTTTTACCGTGTCTTTTTGTTTTCTTTCACTATATGGTTAATACACTTACTATAACATGCCAAACGAACCCCAAATTGTTTATTATTAATATATATATCCTTATCTACGTTATTTGGCCGAACCATAGATTTTTATGAATAAAATAACAATTAATAATATAATATTTGATTTAAAAACTATTTTGTGTCAATTTTGACACTATTTGATATATGATTTTTGTGAAAGTCATAACAGAATTATATGTTCTAACCAAGTTGATTAAATCAAAATTAATATATCATAGTAACCTAGAAAATTAGTGGAATTCATAAAAAGTCTCAAATTACATTTATTTTGGTGTTTATAACATCAATTATGTCAATATTTCATTAATAAGATAATTACTGCATCATCATTGTGTCATAAATAAATTAAATTATTTAATGTATAAAAATTAAAAATAAAATACCATTATGTAGGAAATCATTTTATATTTCTAATGAATATTTATAGTCGAATTTATCTTATATATAACCCCATATTAAAAATGATTTACTTATTAAACTTTGATTTTAACTATTTTAACCCTTCTTTAAATAAATTAATAATAAATGTCCTAATCTAATCCAAGTGGGCCAAAATGGTCATATTTTATTCCTAAGTTTGTTTTTGGTCGAATTACACTTGTCCAATAGAATTAGGACATGTGTTAAGGTAATATTAATATCATATTTACCCTTAGTTACCCTATTTACTATTAACCGCGGTAAAAAAAGTAAAAAGTTACTATTCACCAAAAAATTATTTTTATCTCATTGAACCACATTTTACTTACTGATATCAATCGTGTCTGTCGGATTTTTAAAATTCCATTCACAGAAGCGGTAAAATTAAGTTTTATGCAAAATTCAGTTTTTAACCTACCACCTAGTGGTTTCACTATTCATCAAAAATTGAAAGTTTTCTGAAAAATACCAAAATTTCACCCTAGGCTAATTTCGGTATTCCGAATCCAAAAAAGAAGTCCATTTTGAAAAATAAAATTTATAAAATTTCAAAAAGTGGTTATTACTATTCATAACGGCTAGTTTTAATAATATTCTAATAGCATATCGTTGTTTAGTGAAACTCGGTATTGCGTACGACGCAAGCTATCGAGGAAGGTCGTGATTGCGTGTAAAGTAAGCCAAGAAAGTGTGTAGTGAAAGATTCCTTTGATGATATATAAAAAACAAAATATTACTCATAAAAATCTCGGGTGTTACATTCTACCCCCCTTAAAAAGAATTTCGCCCTCGAAATTCATCACTTTGTTACAAACAGATGAGGATACTTCTCCCTCATCATATCCTCAAGCTCCCATGTAGCTTCTTCAAGTTGGTGGTTCCTCCATAAAACTTTCACCAATCGAGTGGTCTTGTTTCGTAGGACTTTTTCTCTACGATCCAGAATCTCTATCGGATGTTCTTCATAAGAAAGATCTTGCTCCAGCGGTACAACTTCTGAGCTGAGTACATGTGAAGGATCAGGTATGTACTTTCTCAGGAGAGATACATGGAACACATCGTGAACTTGAGAGAGATTCGGTTGAAGCGCCAATTGGTAAGCTACCTTCCCAACACGATCTAGTATGTCAAAAGGACCGATATATCTAGGGCTCAACTTCCCCTTCTTTCCAAATCTCATAACCCTATTCCAGGGAGATATTCGTAAGAACGCTTTATCACCCACTTCAAACTCTAGGTCTTTTCTTCGGTTGTCGGCATAACTTTTCTGTCAAATCTGAGCTGCTCTTATGTGTTGTTGAATAGATCTGACCTTTTCTGCCATTTCATCAACGAGATCAGGTCCTAATAGCTTTCATTCCCCAACTTCATCCCAGCAAGTAGGAGTTCTGCATTTCTTTCCATAGAGAACTTCATAAGGAGCCATCTGAATACTGGATTGAAAGCTATTATTATATAAAAATTCCACCAAAGGTAGGTGTTGATCCCAACCTTCTTTGAAATCCATAGAGCAAGCTCTCAACATATCTTCTAGGGTTTGAATTGTTCTCTCAGACTGACCGTCTGTCTGGGGATGATAAGCAGTGCTGAAACTCAACTCTGTATCTAGAGTATGCTTAAGACTTCTCCAGAACATCGAGGTAAATCTCGGGTCCCGATCAGATATAATAGAAAGTGGTACTCCATGCAATCTTACCACTTCCTTTACATATATCCTGGCAAGCTGATCTAGAGAGAAATCCTCTCTAATAGCAATGAAGTGTGCAGATTTTGTAAGACGATTAACTATGACCCAAATAGCATTATTGCCTTTGGATGTTTTAGGAAGTCCTGTGACAAAGTCCATAGTGATGTTTTCCCATTTCCATTCGGGTATGGGTAATGGTTTTAACATCCCCTTAGACTTTTGTCTCTCATCTTTAACTTGTTGACAAACCAAGCATCAAGAGACATATTTAGCAACATCTCTTTTCATTCCATCCCACCAGACGTACTCTTTCAGGTCCCTATACATCTTCGTGCTTCCAGGATGAATACAGAATGATGAACTATGAGCCTCATCCAGCAGCTCCTTCTTTAATTCGGAGATGGGAGGATCACAAACCCGATTCCTGAACTTTATTATCCCATCACAATCAAGGTTGAATTCAGGAACATTTCTCACCTTCTTTTGTAACTCGACATCTTCTTTTTGTGCCGTTTTAATCTTCACATGTATAGATGGTTGAACATTCATTTGAGAAAGATAAGATTTTTCCCCTTCCATTATAATTCCAAGATCCATCCTTTGTAAATCCATAAATATTGGATCTTTTGTGTTCCTCATCATGGATAAACTAGCATGGTCTTGTTGACTTAATGCATCTACCACCTTGTTTACTTTCCCAGGGTGGTAATGGATTGAGCAGTCATAATCCTTAATCAGCTCCAAACATCTTATTTGGCGCATATTCAGCTCCTTTTGTGTGAAAATATACTTTAAACTTTTATGATCAGTATAAATATCACACCTTTCACCATAAAGGTAATGCCTCCAAATCTTTAATGCAAAGATTACCGCAGCCAACTCCAAATCATGTGTTGGGTAATTTTGCTCATGGATTTTCAACTGTCGTGAGGCATAAGCTATCACCATATCATTTTGCATAAGAACACACCCCAATCCCTTCTTGGATGCATCACTGTAGATCACAAACCTTTCTCCGCTACAAGGCAGTGTGAGCACAGGTGCACTGGATAACCTTCTTTTCAACTCCTTGAAATTCTCTTCACATTATTCCGTCCAGACAAACTTAACTCCTTTCCGAGTCAATTTGGTGAGTGGATTAGATAATCGTGAAAAATACTTTACAAAACATCGATAATATCCAGCCAAACCAAGAAAACTTCGGATCTCAGTTACTGTTGTTGGTCTTGACCATCTTTCGATAACCTCTGTTTTTGCTGGATCCACAGATATCCCCTCTTTTGAGATTATGTGACCCAAAAATGCAACTTTTTGAAGCCAAAATTCACACTTGGTAAATTTGGCATAAAGCTTCTCCTTTCTCAGGGTCTTCAATATAATTCTAAAATGATCTTCATGCTCTTCCTTACTCTTTGAATAGACAAGAATATCGTCTATAAAGACTACCAAAAATTGATCAAGATACTCTCTAAAGACTATTCATTAGATCCATGAAGATAGCAGGGGCATTAGTAAGACCAAATGGAATCACTATAAATTCATAGTGTCCATACCTTGTACGGAAAGTCGTCTTTGGTATATCCTCCCTTTTGACCCTTAATTGATGATACCCTAAACGAAGATCAATCTTGGAAAAGTATTGAGCTCCGCGTAGTTGGTCAAATAAGTCATCAATGCGTGGGAGAGGATATTTGTTCTTGATAGTGATCTTGTTAAGTTCTCGATAATCAATGCAGAGTCTCATTGATCCATCTTTCTTCTTAACAAATAGAACAGGTGCTCCCCAAGGTGACGCACTAGGGCGTATGAATCCCTTATCAAGATTCTCTTGAAGTTGCTTCTTAATTCCTGCAACTCAATTGGGGCCATTCTATAAGGTGTCTTTGAAATTGGCAAAGCACCTGGTACGAGTTCTATTGAAAACTCAACTTCACGATTTGGTGGAAGACCCGGTAATTCCTCCGGAAAGACATCATCAAACTCCCGTACAATGGGCATATTCTTAATCATGAGTTTCTCACCAACCATTTGAGATAAATAACCTTCATTTAGTGGAATCAATACCCATAAGATGGAAGGAATTTCTACTGGAAGGTTATGTTCATCCTTGCATTGATAGACGATCGTAGATTGATCTGGAATATGAAATGTGACTTCCCTTCTTTGGCAATTGATATGAGCTCCATGTAGAGAAAGCCAATCCATGCCAAGAATCACATCAAATTCCACTAAAGGAAGGATCACAAGATTTGCAGGAAGCACTTTCCAACAAACTTCAATCGGAGAAGAATTATAAACTTTTGATGCGACTGTTGTGCCATTAGGTGTTGTCACAGCTAACTCAACATCTAATTGTTGAGGTAATACGGTGATACCCTTAGAAAATTTTTCAGAAATAAAAGAGTGGGTGGATCCAGAATCAAATAAAACATTTGCTACTTTAGAGTGGATGATAAGTGTACCTTTCACCACTTCGTTATCGTACTCCACATCGCTGATAGAAATTGCATGTGACTTTCCTTTGTCTTTAGCCTTAAGATTTTCTTGACGTCGACCATCATCATAAACCCTTGGATTTGGGCATTGATTGGCATAATTCCCCATCTCCTTGCACTTGAAACATTGAAGTGTAGTAGGTTAATTCTGTGTATCCCTTCCTTTGTTTGCATCATTAGACATCTTCTTCCCATTATCGCGGCATTCAAATGCCCGATGACCTTCCTTTCCACATTTAAAACATTTACTTGTACCTTTAAGACAACTCCCTCCATGTTTCTTTCCACACTTTGAGCATAAGGGAAAGCTCATCTTCTTTTCAGTGTGCTCTTTAGATTTTCCTTTGAATTCCATCCTCCTCTTCTTATCAAACCCATGTGACTGATGGGTTACTCCAATCTCCATCTCAACTTTGAGAGCACATCGAACGATTTCCTCATAGCTATTGAAGTCCCTTATGGCTAACGCCCTTTGAAGACTTGGTTTTAAGCCACTAAAGAATCGATCGATCTTACTCTCAGGTTGGATAATAATACCAGAAGCATACCTTGCAAGTCTTGTAAAATTTTCTTCACAGGTACCAACAGATTCATTATCCCTTTGCTTCAGTTCAAGGAACTCTTTCTCCATATTTGTTCGGAGAATACGAGGGAAGTACTTATTGAAAAATAAGTTCTTGAACTCGTCCCATTCCATAGACTCAATTTCATCCCTTTGCCTCGTATTCTTAATAAGATTCCACCATTGATCAGCATCTCCTTCCAAACGATACACTGCTAGGATGACTTTATCATGCTCAGAACATTGAAGAACTGAAAATATCTTTTCAGTAGTACTAATCCATTGTTCAGCAACTAATGGATCAGTAGGCCCACTGAAAGAAGGTGGATGCTGCCTCATGAAGGATTCAACAGAATGTTGCTCCTTCCTTTGCTCGTTTGGAAGTCCTGCATGATTCATAGCTTGAGAAAGTTGTGTGAGCATGGCTATAAGATTTTTCATTCTAGCTCCCATATCGTTTGGTTGCTCAGGGGGACAATCATTGCATTGCCCATCGCATTCCGCATTAACACGGTTCCTTCGGGTTCCAGCCATTGACTAAAACCAAGAAGAATAGTGTGAGAAGCACTAATTATAATAGGAAAACCACATAATCAAGGATAAAATTTCACACTTAACGTCTTATCCTAGGGTATTCATGGCCATTTCTAAAACACTAAGATTGTGTTCTATGCTTAGACTTATCCTTAGGGTTCTTACTAAGGCTTTCACATCCTAGTTTCCAAAGGTTGACTATACCATTCCTCTAATACCAACTATAACGACCCATACTTTACATACATTGTTAATACTTCAAAATTGAAGCACACTTATTACAACATACGACAAAACCACAATGGACCGTATAGGTATAGTGTCTTTAGAAACTGGGAAACATAAACAACTGGTTCATAAATCTTCTACAATGTCTCCCATTTATTTCATCATATCTAGGGTCCCTTTTAGCATATTCTACTTAATATCCATCTTCCTGACCTGGGGAAAAGAAAACATAAAAGGGTGAGCTCAAATTCTCAGCAAGGGAAAATAAAGGAAATAAAAATCATATCATATCTTTTTGAAAATCAAAACCTGCAAAAGATATCATAATATCTTAACATGGAATAAATCATAGAAGTGAAAATGAGATCCCCATAATCATAACATAAAACTTGAAACTTTGTGGCATGCACACATAATCTTGGAAAATCATTTCTTATTAGTCATGACTCATTGCCAAGACTATCTTAGTGGACAAAGTCCCTTTCTGAATCGAGTAACCCTCGTTTCAGTCCTGTTTCACTGAACCGGTATAACCTATCGTTCCAGCCCTGTCTATCTCATGAGATATAAAATCTTTACCCAATGAATTGGAGGGAGATATAGGTCCCACCCATCTTATAATTAATCCTTTCTTATGTGTGCCACATAATCATAAACCATACATCATAGCGTAATCCACGTAATAAAAATGGGATTCTTAAACAACATGACATCATAAAACAATTCATATAAGATTAAGGAATTCATAAAAATATTTCCATCACAACATAATCAAATCTATGTAATAATAGGGATAAAAACAGAACCCTTTTATTATCTTAGATGGAAAATAATTTTGATAAAATACTTGAACTCTATTCTTGAGGAAAATATCCTTTCTACTTCAAAAACACTTTTCCTTTCTTAACATGTCATACAATTTTAAACTAAAAGAAGTTGATTAAAAATAAACATGAATACTTGTAAAGTAAGCTTCTTGGAAATAATGTTCTAGAAATCCATTCATTCCATATAAGTTAAAAAAAAACATTCTTCGTACTTTTGTCGGAAAAGTCAAAAAGTACCTCGTACGACAAAAGATTCCTTTCATACATATTACTAAAAACTCACTGAAGGGTAAAAATGGATTTAAACAATTGTAGGTGGATGGAAATAATATTACATATTGATGAAACATGGATGTGGATGATAAAATACACCCCAGTAAATACTTACGAATAAACAATCTCAGATAAAAATGAGATTGTGGTATTTTCCCTTACCTTAGGTCTGATTTTCTTTGTACATGTCCGAAGCTCCTGTATAATGGTTTAAATAATTTTATTGACTTGTTCTAGAATCATAAATATTGATATGATATCATATATGGTCATATTCTTAGCTTCTTGTTAGTAATATTTCATTGTTACTTGTTACTCGGGTCTTTATTGCCTTTTGTTCTTATGCGTGTTTTGCCGAATACATTATTATTCTTCTTTTAAGGTTATAGATATATTATATGCAGAATGGTATTAGTGTAACATATATCATATTTATTCATTCAATTCATTTATATAATTACTATGTAATGATGATCATGTAGAACGAGTCGCATCACATCGCGGAGACGGTATTCCGTACGTACGTATGAGTGATGATATCGTTCCTATGATCGTGGAACTGTATTGGAGTATATATATATTATTTCAGTATCAATATTACTTTATAATAATTATAAATAGTTACTCATTACACCATTATACCCATCCTTGTAAGGTGATGGTGGAAAATAGATTACACCACGGCGTGGAGACGGTATTCCGTACGTACGCACGCGCGGTGATTTCATTTTTCCATAGGATGGATAGAAGGTGAATTAGGGTTGTTTCATATTTATAATAACATATCAGTGTGTAAGTAATACTGATGTTATTACTTTATCATGAAACAACTAAAGAAGAAGAAGTTGAAGAAGAAAGAAATTGAAAAGATCGGTAATGGATATTACCTTTTCTTTGGAACGCCTCTTTGAATCCTCCACTTAGGGGACTAAGATTGGTCTTTGAAGAAGACCAGGACCTCTAGGATTATTCTAGGGAAGTGGAGAGGAGAAAATGGCAGGTTTTGGCCTAGCTTGAGTGCTCAAATTGGTGTGAGGAGGAGGGGGAGGAGGTGCCCTTTTATAAGGGAGGAGAGGGGCACCTTAAGAATATCTCAAAATATTATTTTATATTAAAGTCAAAATCGGTTTATAATGGTTAAAAAGGGTCTTATTTCGAAGCTAAAGTGGGGATGGGTCGCAATCCTATCAACCAATAGGATTTAGACAAGTTTAGGGTATTATTTTAACCTTATCAATTAGATTTAACTCTAAGTTAAATAATTTAACTTTTACCGTGTCTTTTTGTTTTCTTTCACTATATGGTTAATACACTTACTATAACATGCCAAACGAACCCCAAATTGTTTATTATTAATATATATATCCTTATCTAAGTTATTTGTCCAAAACTTAGATTTTTAAGAATAAAATAACAATTAATAATATAATATTTTATTTAAACACTATTTTGTGTCAATTTTGACACTATTTGATATATGATTTTTGTGAAAGTCATAACAGAATTATATGTTCGAACCAAGTTGATTAAATCAACATTAATATAGCATAGTAACCTAGAAAATTAGTGTAATTCATTAGAAGTCTCAAATTACATTTATTTGGGTGTTTATAACATCAATTATGTAAATATTTCATTAATAAGATAATTACTGCATCATCATTGTGTCATAAATAAATTAAATTATTTAATGTCTAAAAATTACAAATAAAATACCATTATGTAGGAAATATTTTTATCTTTCTAATGAATATTTATAGTCTAATTTATCTTATATATATCCCCATATTAAAAATGATTTACTTATTAAACTTTGATTTTAACTATTTTAACCCTTCTTTAAATAAATTAATAATAAATGTCCTAATCTAATCCAAGTGGGCCTAAATGGTCATATTTTATTCCTAAGTTTGTTTTTGGTCGAATTACACTTGTCCAATAGAATTAGGACATGTGTTAAGGTAATATTAATATCATATTTACCCTTAGTTACCCTATTTACTATTAACCGCAGTAAAAAAAGTAAAAAGTTACTATTCACCAAAAAATTATTTTTATCTCATTGAACCACATTTTACTTACTGATATCAACAGTGTTTGTCGGATTTTTGAAATTCCATTCATAGAAGCGGTAAAATTATGTTTTATGCAAAATTCAGTTTTTAACCTACCACTTAGTGGTTTCACTATTCATCAAAAATTGAAAGTTTTCAGAAAAATACCAAAATTTCACCCTAGGCTAATTTCGGTATTCCGAATCCAAAAATGAAGTCCATTTTGAAAAATAAAATTTATAAAATTTCAAAAAGTGGTTATTACTATTCATAACGGCTAGTTTTAATAATATTTTAATAGCATATCGTTGTTTAGTGAAACTCGGTATTGCGTACGACACAAGCTATCAAGGAAGGTCGTGATTGCGTGTAAAGTAAGCCAAGCAAGTGTGTAGTGAAACATTCCTTTGATGATATATAAAAACAAAATATTACTCATAAAAATCTCGGGTGTTACATCAATATCCAAGTAAACATAACTGGTTGATTACATACATGGATATTATTATATTCCATATAGTCGATCATTTTTTTTATGTTTGATCTTATGATATTATAATTGATCATTCTGTACATGCAGTTGATTATGTTATACAATAAATCTATCTTTTTTTTTGAAACAATATTTTTATTGCACGGATGATTCATTTGGTCATATGGTTGTTGTTTTACTTTGTGAGATCTCTTATAGTCCTGAAGTCAACTTGATTAGCCTTGAAGTCACGTGTTTTAGGTGTGGAATTTATCTATTACTTTTCAATGTTGAATATGATAGTCATTTACTACAATGTGTGGTTGTTTAGTTCCTTCATATGGTCACTTGGACCCTTTGTCATAGTCATCACAGTTGATTATACAATCAATTAGAGACTCAGTAAAATATTCATATTTTTCATGAAAATGAATTCACATCAATGACACTTAAAATATATTAGAAATAAAAAAACCCATATTGCTACATATTAGAAAAACGAATTTCTAAACAGGGAATTTTTTTTAAAATAATTTTCATTATTAAATGGACATTTTTATTTCCAAATATTCCATTTATTCCTCTACCCTCCCTCATATATCCATCATTTTATTGTGGTGTAACACACTCCTTGGGTTCTTGCTTTTCTTATTTCCTACATTTATCAACTCTCTTGAATATTGATTACATTTTTTCAGTATTCCATCAAGTGAAAGGCAAGGTAATGCTTTCCTTCCATTTTACTATCTATTTTATTTTATTTTTTTTTATTTTTGTTCGATAATATATTTTCTATATTTAGATTTCCCAAATTGTACGATTAAATAAATTATGACTCATATGTTACAAATTTTTTACAATAGATAAGAACATAGTGGTTGATTTATCAATAATTTCCCATTTTATTGACAGTGTTCATTTATGTAGAAATTTATTTAGAGATTTATGAGTTTATTTAATTGAATAATGTCATCTACGATATGATGAAATTGGGGATTGGTGTTGATTGATATTTAAAATGATTAATGTTTTACAATATATAGTCTTCAACTAACATTCATTTGAGTAACCTTTATAGAAGTTTTACATTATGAGGTTATCAAATATGGATGGTTTCACGAATTTATTTAGATGTTTCTATATTATTATTGTATTATTAGAGGAAGAACATAAATTCTATGAAAAACTTTTGGTGGTTCAAACCCATGTTAAGTACCTTAAATTTTTTTATATGTTTTCAATAAATTAATCAATGTTATTAATATATTTATATAAATATGAATCATTGATTTTTTAAAGAATCATTGTTTTAATACATAAATAAAATTCTTAGGAAAGGACTCTTGATACTAGATAGAAAGTAATGTTATATAATTAAAATCTAAATAAAATATTTAATAGTTGATATGTAATTGAAAATTATTTCATGTGATTCTAGTAATATTTTATACTCATAAATTTTGTTCAATCATCAATTTATATTATCCTTGTTTTATCTATACAAGGAGAGAAAATCCATTCATTATTCATATAAATTATTTCATAGGAAGGTTAATGTTTCAATAGTTTATTAGTTTAATAAGTTTTTGTAAATTAAGTCTATGGTTACACTTAGATCAAGTAGATGATGTTGTTTTATAAATAAATTGGAACGACTCTAAATAATATTTTTTACCATAATAAATTAAATAATTAAATTTATAAATGTATGAAAATATTTGATTTGAATTTTTTATAGATTAAGTAAATTAAGATGAAATATATTTAAACTATATCTATCTAGATCAAGCCTTTCACCATAATAAGCTTCCAAATGAATATCAATTTTTTAAAATTTTTAAAAAGACATATAAGGGTAAAATTAGCTTTGATTAAAATTATATTCCATGATGCTTACCTAAAATTTATTTTCTTGGTGATTTCATATATAGTGGTGTTAATTAACACATGATTGGAACTATCAAGTGTAATCCAACTGGTTAATATATAAAACATGCATTAATAGTCATGTCCTTGTGTAAATTTGAACATAATGATTTTAGATGGTGGCCTCAAAATGAGAAGAATTACAAACATTGATTAAATTAACATTGAATGGAGTTATGACTTATGACCATTTATCTTATTAAATACAAAATTATACCTTTTACTATAATTTTTTTAAAATTAAGTAGGATCAAAAAATTTATACTTATATAACTTATTTGAACTAAAAATTTACCAAATATTATCAAAAGAAGTAAATATTTTATTAATAATATAATGCAAGGAGCAATTAGAAAATCATTATATGATTGATTTTTTTTTTCAAATTACCAAAAAATACCACTGGTTTAGATGGTTCATTAGTGGCCATAAAATGGCAGGGTAAATTGGGATGGATGATTTTTTTAAATCTATATGAATTATTGTACACATATTTGAAATGTTTTTTTGAATCATTATTAATATATAATAGTAAATTTTAAGGGTTAATGTAATAAAACCAAAGTAGATATATTGAAGTGATATTCCTCAAGACATAAATGAATGTTTAAATTAATGTGCTCGGTGATAAAAATTAGTTTTATATAAGCTATCACATTATGTAAGTGTTTATTCTAGGTTTACGTTATACTTGATTGATGTAATATTTTCTAACATGAAAGTGTGATATCATGAATTTGAAAACCGATCATGTATGTTGTTGATGAAAACATGAATATTTCATTGTTTAGTTTCTATAATGTTGAATACATTGTAATTTAGTGTGTGTATTGTTTACCATGATTACTATGAAAACCTGACCATCGATAATAATAAAACAATTACATGTATTATTATTGTTCATAAATATTTTTTTTGGAATCATATATAATAATATATTTTTATATGACTGTTAAGTTGAAAATAAATGGTTTAATTCCACTAGAAAATAATTCCCAGATATATAATGGTTTACATAAAAATTAAAATTTTAAATTTCATATTTTCAAATTAATATATTTAACAATTGTTGGTATTTGGTATATTTAAATTAGATTTTTTTGGTTTTTTTTTTGAGATTTTTAGTAATGAATAATTTTTAGGTGGATAGTAAAAAATACAAATTTTCCCAGAATTTTTACTTTATAAAATTATCATGATACCATAATGAATTTAATGTTTTTGAATACTGTTTTTCAGAATAATTATATATTTTAGAATTAATACAATACATTTTATAATGTAATTTTAAAAATAGAAATCTATTTTTATGATTTTTGAAATGTATGTAATGTTTTTATTATAATAAAAAATATATTGGTTAAATTCTTTAAATCAAGCATTTACAACGTTATTTTAAATTTTTAATTGGATTAATGAAAATTATGGTTCATTTTATTTTAAAAATTAATTATATTGCAATCAACATTATACTTAATTTTTAGATAAAATCATTTCACTTGTTCAATAGGGAATTATTATAAGAACTATTTCCATCCTATTTTTCTTACCTATATTGAAATTAATTTTTAAGACTTCTAGAAATGGAAAATGTGAATTGGGATTTCATATTCTTTACTCAATAGTTTCATATTTTTAAAAAGGTTAAATTTCATTTTTGGTCATTTTCAATAGTCACCATGGAAAAAAATTTCCCCATGGTAATGGTTAAATGAGTTGACAATGTGTGTGTGTGGGGGGGGGGGGGTTAAAACTATGAAATAATATTTAAAATATCTTACAAACATGATTAAACTTGATTTAATGAATGTTATTCAACTCATACACATCCTAGATTTGGAATATTTTATTTTAGTTCCACATACCTTGGTAAAATATGTGTCTTTTTAGGCTCTGTTCACCCATATATATCTAAAATGGAGGGCACATGGCCTCAATCATGCATCCCCATATTCTAGTTGATGTAGACTAGTATAAAGATTATAAGGTTGTTTGGTGTAGATACTATAACCTCATTAATGGAGGTGTCTCAATGATAAAAAATAAGAATAAATACAAATAAGAAAGTGAAAAATAAACCACCCAAATAATAATAAAAAACAAAATAGAAATTGGATCATATACATGTTATGTTTTTATGATATAATAAAGATGTGAAATATGAATACATTGTACTTGGAATTCAATAGTAAAAAAATAATAAAAATGAAACCAATGGGACAAAACAACTACCTCCATTGGCATTTTAAGATCTAGATTAATCATCTATTGGGTGAAATATCTCACTTATGACGTAATAGATTATGGTTTCCTTAACAAAAATCCTTGGAAAACTATTATGAATTTTGATAGGAATAGAAAATTAACTCCATATTAATTCTTCCTTGTAAAATTCCGAAAAATTAGAGTTAGTTTTATATAGAGGGTACTTACCTCTACATTTATATCAAGTACATGAATTATTTAGTGTAAAATTGTTTAGGAAATATATACCGATGGAATCCCATATTTTTATTATTGAAGTTGTATTGTTACAGTGGAATCTCTATTTTATAGAAAGAAAAATGTAGATTATTTCTCAAAAATATATTGTGTTCGAGAATAATGTAATTCTATTTGAAAATGTATTTTTGGGTTAAACCTAATTATTAATGAAACAACATGGAAATCTAAGGAGGTAAAGAGTGAAAAAACCACTAATCTATTCAGTAATGAGTAAAAAGGTGACGAATTGTTTTTGTAAAAGTGGTTAATAATATGACAACTGAGGTAATGAACATAATAAATAAATTTCCTATATTATTAATGTTAATAAATATATTTTATGAATTAATTTATATTATTACAATTATATATGATTTTTTAGTCAAAAACCAATTTGTTTTATTCGAGCAGAAATGTTTTCCATGAGAGATATAGTCATATTTAAATAATAAATGTCTCAATTTAAAACATTAAAATTGAGAAAATAAAAATTATTATATTGATTTAGCATACAGAAATTAGATTCCATTTTATTTGTGGTTTTTTTGAAAGGATTCATTTTTATGTGAGTAGTGTAAAATAATCATTTTACAAGTATTATACATGTAATGATATTATAATTATTTAATAATTTATTAAAATTTAATTAAAATTTAATTTCTTAATTATTATATCTTTATGAATTGATATAAATCATTAAAAATTATAATTTTGATATTTTAAATCAATGTTTATAGTTTTAAAAAAATTACAATTTTATTATTCAAATAAAATCTATTTAGCTTCCTTTCTTTTAATCAACTAATTTAAAGGTTATTTTCTATTTTTATTAGATTTTATGTGAAATAATTAACCTTTTATTTAAATTAAATAAATTATTTTCATATTAATTCGCATTATAATTTATTTTTGTATAAAATAATTACTTTTTTAAAAAGGTTGTTTTTAAAAAAACCATTTTTTATTACTTATATTAAAATTATTTTAATACCACGAGAAGAAACTAAACATGTTAAAATTAATTTAATATTTTTAATCAATATTTTCAAATTTTCTAACAATTATAACTTCAATTTAGTTAAATATGAATAGTAACCATGGTTAAACATTGTCACCATGATAATTGTAAAATGAGTTAATGAGGTGGGGTAAATACTATGAAAAAAGGTTTCAAATTTCATTAATTATTATTTATTTTTTATTGTACGAGTGAATTTGGAATCATAGGCATTCTGTATTCAAAATATGTCAATTTTTTCTACTTTACTTTAATATTAAAAAATATTATATTTAAATGTTTTATGTATTTTTATGTTTTCCCTCATTAATAAAAGGGTAACAGTTATCCTCACATATTCACACTATTTAGAGAAATTTATTTCCACCAATCCCTACCAAAATCTATTCCCAGAATTCCTCCACATTTCCTATAGGATTTTTTCTCTCCAAAAAATCAACCAAGAGGGATTAATTTTACTGATAAAGGAGGTTTTCTAAATAAGAGATATAACTCTTAAATCAACTCTTTCGTGTTTATTTCTTATATTATAATACTGATTGTAATAATTCTAATATAATAAAATAATTTTGTATAATATACTAATGTTTTATTTAATATTTATGGTACAACACTTATTAATCTATATTTTAGAACCATGGGAATATAAAACATCTTTCGTATGTACGTTTGGACTATCACCTCCAGGAAGTGATGTATATGATTTTTCATTACTGCCTCACACTGATGGGTATAAATATGAAATTAGTATATATATATTTATTTATTTATTTTAAAAAAAATTATAATTAATATTTAAATAAAATATATTACATATATTCTTACCCTTATTTCAGTTGGAAAATGATAATATTTCTCGTGTGTACGTGTGGAATACCACCTCAATGAAGTGATGAGATTATTTATTTAGGATAGACATACATGAATGTTTCTAAAATTTTATTTAATGTATTAAAATACTAAATATAACATTATTAAAATTATTAATATGTAATTAAAATTACTCATTTTACCATAGTCAGTGCAAGGAAGATACATTTATGTTAATAAACATATGAACCCAGGAATATCCAATGGGAATTAAAAAAATAGTTACTATATATGAAATTGGAAAAATGAAATAAAAGTAATTATCATAAAAAATATATTCCTGAAATAGGTTCTTAATAAATTTTTAAATTAATACTTTTTATTATTTAGTATTTTAAATGTCATAATTGATGATTTATAAGGCGATATATGTGATTTTTTCATGAAACATTTATTTAAATGTTTTGAACTATTTTTCCTTCATTTTTTATGACTGTTAATACCAATTATTAAATAAAATATAAGGTATATTTAATCTACCTTTTATATATTAAATTTTTTTAGAAAGAATTCTATTAACCATTTTCAATGAAATTCACTCATATCTTTATTTTACCAAATTCAATAAGAATGTTATTTTAATATTTACCAAATGACCGGATTTTACAACTATCATAGTAATTATTCATTATCATAATTCTTCAACCCACTTCTATAAATTTTCATATAATATATGTTGGATCTGAATCTACAGATTATACACAAGAGGGCGGTGAATTGTGTATTTTGCAATTTTTCGGTAACTCTTTGATTGAACGAGTTCTGTCCTCTATACTTTATCAGATTTGATCATGCATCAGAAATAAATAAAAGCATGGACACAAAGATTTATAGTGGTTCGAGGAACAGAATGCCCCTAGTCAACTACACCAATGCTCAACTCCACGAGCTTGGTGATTTTCACTATCTGGTCCTCTTTTCCACAGACCGGTTCACAACTGAGTATAGGCAGTTGACACCTTTACAATCCAAGGAAAAAAAGCTGTCTAGTTCAAACACGAACGTACAAATCATAGAACGAGAATCTGGTTATTCAAGATAAAAATAATTTCAGAAAAAAGATTTCCAGTTGATCTTCACAATTGAAAAAAAATGCAATTGACAGCAGATGGATCATCGTCTCTAGAAATATTGATTTTCAAAACAAAGAAATCTGGAGTCGATCCGGTTGTAGTAGATATAGATATATAGTCCATAACTTCAGCAGTACTAGATCCATAGTAAATATTCGATGCATAACAAGTGAATCTTCTATCAAGTTCCTTCTTCTTAAACAAATAGAGCTTTGATGCTCCTTTTGAATCAGCATAGCTGGATTCTTTTTGCAGTCTCTGTTTTCAACCTTTTTTATAAAAGATTGGTCACCATGAACGGTTGTACCTGGTGTTTCAGAGAGAACAAATATAATAAAGCTGATCATATCTCCTGCACATTTAGACCAATAAAAGTTCCCTTTTTATTCGTGATCTTCAAAAATTTGAATTTACAGAGAAGTCGTAAATTCTCTTAAGAGTCGGCATAAAAAGCTCCTTTTAATTCGATCTTAAATCCATTGATAAATCTACTTTGAATCAGTCAAAGTTGTACTTTAAAAATGACTTTAAATCCATCTTGAAATCCTCCCAAAAATCAGCTTGCTGGCCGCTGCATAAAAATATCATCTTTTAAAATTTCTGACACCAGACGTAAGGTTGATGACGTGGCCTCCAAACGCAGGGTTGATGACATAGTCTTCAATCGTAAAGTAGACAATGTAAGGTTGAATCATAAACGTAGGGTTCATGTTAGTTTCTTCAAATGTAAGGTTGATCTTAAACGTAGGGTTGATCATCCATACTTTTTCTTCAACTATCAAACGTACGACAAAAGATCCATACTTTTACTAGATCTTTACTTTTCCAAGAACATATGGTTGTTTAAAAAATTAAGGTTGATGAACCATACTTTTGAGAAACAAATGTAACGTTTAGTACTTCCGTACGGTTCTCCTTTCATACTTTGCTGATAACCAAAACATAAGGTTCCTTCCTAATGTAAGGTTCTTCTTCAATACTTTGCTGAAAACGTATGGGTTTTTAACCATAATTTTCTCTTATCTCAAAAAGTATACACGCTTTTCATTGTTATGCTACGTTTATCAACGTTGGGTATGAACAGTGATACTAGGATGTGCTAAAGCATATTCCGCGCTACATTTATCCACGTAAGGTAAGAACAGTGATTCCAGGATGTACTAAAGAAGATTCCAAACACGTAATAAATTCTCATTATTTCAAGATTAAAATAAATTAATAAATTCCTGCAAAATACTAAATAAAATCATTAGAAAATAACTAAGGGTATTTGTGAGCATCAAAAATATCATAAAGAGACAGAGTAGTATTTTCAATAATCTCCCCCTTTAAATAACATTATTATGTATTGTTGAAAACAATACTTTTCTCAACAATCTCCCCCTTTTTGATGATTACAAAACCCATAAGATAATAAAATTATTTAAACAAAATTTACTTTCAAAATTAGTTACATAAAGTTTTATAATTTTGAGAGAATGAAACAATATTTAATTTAAGAAAAATTATTTTAATAAAAATAACTATCGCAGAAAAAAAAATTCTTTAGAAATAAAAGTTTTTAGTTTTATCAAAATTTCTCCTTCGGAATAACCTTTATAATAAACATTCTGGATAAGTACCAAAAACATTAAATATACAGATAACCATTGAAATAATGTTTTGTAAAATAAAATGTTTTGGTTATCCAAATTTCTCATGTAATTCTCCCCCTAAATAAAAATACGATGTTGTATGTATCCAAATTCTCCCCCTTTTTGTGATATTAAAAAGAATGATAAAGCATGGATTTGAACACATTTAATGTTGCACTGAATTGTAGGTAAATTCTTATTATTAACTATTAATCAATTATTAAATATAGAGTACTGGAATATCAGAAATAAAGTCAGTAAAACAAAGAAAATGAAAGAAATAAACAATGAAGGAAATTTCCATTCCAAAACAGTAGTATATACATGACAATGATATACACAGGAATCAAGGTTTGGGTAAGATAGGAAACAGGTTCTATTTCCTTTGGATTACAGACTTGATTTCTGTAAACTCTTCCCTGAGCCTTTTCATCATCCCATATCCAAGTTTGATAATGAGATCTCTGTTCTCTTGAGTCATATGAATATCCTCTATTAAATTGACTCTGAAAAACTCATGCATCCTTTCATCTTTTTCAACAAACACTGACAGCTTTTCTAACAACTGACTTAACAGGATTCTGATCGATGGATCACTAGATGTCAGTTGATCCACTAAAAACTTCTGATTGTCCAGCAACACGGACAAAGGAGCACTGTTACATTGAAGATCTTGTAACCTATCATTCATGTTTCTCATCTCATTTGTGATAGCTTGAAACCTGCTGATTAAATCAGGTGAAGTACCTGATCCACTAACAACACTATTTTCAACTGATGCAAATTGGTTCTCCATAACCAACTTCATATATGATAAATCCATATTTATAACCATTTCAGATTTCAATTGTGTAATAACAGTTAGCATATCTTCTTTAAACATTCCAACTTCTTACCTTGAGACTATACTCTCTTTTAGCTTTTGAAATCTGAATTGTTTAAAGGTTAAGGTAGTTCTCAGAGTGACATTCTCAGATTCTAAATGAGACACCTTTTTGTACAGTTCTTTAACATCTTTCTTCCTTGAATCAGAGGAACCCTGTGCTTGATTCTCATTCTCAGCCTCTGGATGATCCAGCAGTACCAAAGGTAATGATTCAGCATCATATTTCTCTTTTTCTTTGTCCTCCGTAGGTTGTTCCACATATTTTTCTTTAGATTCCGCAGACTCCTCCACAGAAAAATCCCCTTGAAGTACTTCTGTGTGAGCTTCATAAGCATGCTCACCACAAACATCAGCATCTTGGCCTTCCACTGGACTTTCGATAACAACATTTTCAGAAGATTCCAGAGGTCTTGCCACTTCCCCACCAGACACTGCCTCCTTATCTTGGTTCTGTTGAAGTTTAACTTCAACATTAGCTACAATTTGTTCCTGATTCTCCCTTTGAGCTTCTTCTTTCACTCCTTGTCCCTCTACTGGTGTTGTTCTTTCTATAACATCTTCCATGGTCTTATCAAAAACAACTTCTCATACAAAAGAATAAGAAAATAAAGCTTCTGTTGTTGTTTCCAATGTAGGGGAGGTAATTTCCTCAATGACAGGTCTCTTTCTTTTTAATTGAAGTCCCTCCTAACTTATTTATTCTTCATCATATTCCACTTAAAATCGGATCCTTGTTTCTGCATTGCTGACTGTTGATTCATCCTTTCCCTCCTTGGACTTAGCAGGTTGAGCCTGAGCACTTTCTGAGTCTTCCTCAGATTTTACTGGAAAGATTTTTCCTTTAATGGTGCTCCAGAAGTATCCAATATTCCATAAAGTTCCTGCATTAAACATATTACTGTGATGACAGCGTACTCGGGTATCCACTAATCTCACCATGTTTTTCTTAAGAAACAGTTTAGAAATAAACTGGCCGAAAGGATAAAATTTCATCCGGGCGTCACTTTGGAAATAGTAGTTGAGGTACCAGACCGTGTACCTTGGTAAGTGTAACTTAATATCGTTTAATAAAATATACATTATGTACATATCATGGTACAATTTTTTTCCATTTCTTCCATTCTAGGATCTATTCCTATCTGAGCAAATTTAACTAGGATCTTTTGATCTGGTTCTAAATCTTTCACCATAATTTTCTTAATAGTATATATTACAAACAAAAAAGACATAATATCCTTGTATTTATGTACAACATATCATATATTCTTCAAATAAAAATGGAAAACTCCCTCATGAGGGCAGTTGAGAATCTGACCAATCTCTACTGATGAGATTGAGAAATCCCTATCTTCTATCATAGCCATTATACTGTCCTTAGTATCTCCCAGGATAAACTGTACAAATTTAAAGAAGTATCTATGTTCTAACTCATACATAAATTCCTTATTTTTACTATTTCATGTCTGTTCACGGTTCTGAAATGAGTGAGCTTGCTTCAATAGTATATTTGTCTGAAATAACTAGTCGAGATTGATTACCTTGCCCTGTAAGATTTTTCTCCCCTCGGAGCATTGTCTCTTGGCATTGCATGGCTCGGCTTCACTGGCTCTTTTAGTCCTTACCATCTCTTCGAGAATCTCTGAAGGTTTGAAGATTAGGGTTTCCGAGGTTTGAATATTAGGGTTTAGGAGCAGAAGTGCGGTTTGCATATTCGAAAAGGTTTCAATGGAAATGAAGCGGTTTAGAAGTCGAAAAGGCTCTCACAACCTTGATTCCCATGTAATCACTAATCATTAAATATATTTTAAAACAAATAAAATTTGCATATTGCAATAGAAAAAAATCTAAAACAATTTTCAGTAAACAAAATAAAATTTACAAAAATAAATAAAAGTAAATAAAAATAAAAATTATTTAAAATTAAATAAACCTAGCTCCCCCTTAATAAAATCAAACCTTGCCGTGGGAAGTAGTTTAGTAAAAATATCTGCTAATTGAATTTAAATATTTATAAATTCTAAAAATATATCCTTTTTAATAACATGATCTCTTAAAAAGTGATGCCTTATATCAATGTTCTTAGTTCTAGAATGACTAATAGGATTTTTTTGAAATATTAATTTCACTTGTATTATCACATAAAATAGGTGTATTATTAAAATTAAATCCAAAGTCCATAAGAGTGTTTTTCATCCACAACACTTGTGTACAGAAACTGCCAGCAGATACATATTCTGCCTCGGCTGTTGATAGGGCAACTGAATGATGTTTCTTACTTGACCATGATACTAATGACTTTCTTAAAAAGTGACATGTTCCTGATGTGCTTTTTCTATATAGTCTACAACTTCCAAAGTCAGCATCTGAATATGAAATCAAATTGAAATGAGAAGTTTTAGTATAAATAAGATATTGGAAAATAGTTCCTTTTAAATACCTAAATTTTTTTTAACAGCAGTTAAATGATATTCTTTAGGATTTGATTGAAATCTGGCACAAAGACATACTGAATACATTATATCTGGCCTACTAGTAGTAAGTTATAAAAAAATACCAATCATACATCTATATAACTTGTTGTCAATTGATTTCCCACTTTCATCCAAATCAACTTTTATATTAGTACACATAGGAGTTGTAAAAGGCTTGTTGTTTTCAAGTCCAAATTTCTTAAGTAAATCAGTAATGTATTTGCTTTGATTTAAAACATTTCCAAAATATTTTTCATATATTTGAAGACCCAAAAAGAAATTCAATTATCCCATCATACTCATTTCAAATTCTTCTTGCATTATCTTTGAAAACTGATGACAAAGGGTTTTATTAGTTGATCCAAAAATTAAATCATCAACATAAATTTGAACCAATAAAACATTATTTTTTACAGTTTTCTTAAAGAGTGTTGGGTCTGCCATTCCAACAGTAAAATCATTTTTCAAAAGAAAAGATCTTAATATTTCATACCAAGCTCTAGGTGGTTGTTTAAGGCCATAAAGAGATTTAATAAGTTTACAAACAGAATCTGGTTGTTGAGAATTTTCAAAACCAGGAGGTTGCTCAACATAAACTGCCTCCATTAAATAACCATTTAAAAAGGCAGATTTAACATCCATCTGAAATAATTTAAAATTCATATAAGATGCATAGGCTAAAAGGATTCTTATGGATTCTAACCTAGCTACAGGTGAAAAAGTCTCATCATAATCTATTCCTTCTTGATTGTATCATTTAGATACTAATCATGCTTTATTTATAGTTATTGTGCCTTGGTCATCCTTTTTATTTCTAAAGACCCATTTGGTTCCTATTACTAGATAATTATTAGGTCTTTTCACTAACTCACAAACATCATTTCTTTTAAATTGGTTTAATTCATATTTCATTTCCATTACCCAACTTTCATCATCTAAAGCTTCTTCTATAGAATTGGGTTCTTATTGAGATAGGATGGTAGAGAATTCCACTATGTTTCCTATGTTTCTTCTAGTTTGAACACTAGTTTCTAGGTCTCCTATTACAGTTTCTAAAGGGTGATTATTTAGGGTTCTAGTCTGTCTAGGTAATATATCTAAAGGTTCTTCAGTATCATGTTCCTCTAAAATGGACTGAATTTATTTTATATTATTTTTAAAATTATTATTTATGTTCTCGAGTCTCATGTTATCATTAGAGTCAAGATCATCCATTTGATCTGTCCTTTTCTCAAATGGATCAGATTCATCAAATTTCAGATGAACTGATTCTTCATCAATCCTTGACTTCTTATTTTAAACTCTATAAGCTTTGGAGGTAGCTGAATATCCATAGAAAATACCTTCATCAGATTTTGGATCGAATATACCAAGATTATCCTTGGTGTTTAAGATGTAAACCTGGAATCCAAAAACTTTAAAGTAATTTACTTTAGGTTTTTTGTTATTCCATAGTTCATAGGGTGTCTTTTTCAAAATAGGTCCAATTAATAATCTATTAATTTTATAGCAAGCTACATTCATATCTTCTGCCCAAAAATATATATGTAGATTATATTCATTTAACATAGATCTAGTCATTTCTTGAATTATTCTATTTCTCCTTTCAACAATCCCATTCTGTTGAGGTGTTCTGGGTGTAGAAAAGTTGTGTTTAATACCCATGTTTGAGAAAAAGGAATTAAATTCCTGATTCTAAAATTCTCCACCATGATCACTTCTCAATGAGATTATATTAAAACCATTTTTATTTTGAACAGATTTTCAGAAACATTCAAATAAAGTAAAAGCTACATTTTTTAATTTTAAAAAGAAAATCCATGTAAATCTGGAATAGTCATCAACTAAAACATATAAATATAATTTACCAGCTAAGATTGCTACTCTTGAGGGTATAAAAAAATCAATATGAATAATTTCTAGAGGTTTAGACGTAGAAACATTATTAACAAATTTGAAGAATGGTTTATGTTTCTTGCCAGGTTAACATGCGTCAAAAAATCAGTCTCTTTCAAATTTGAGACTAGGAAAATCAGAAACTAAATGTTTCTTAGATAATTTATGTCAAACATATACATTGCAATGTCCAAGTCTCCTAGGCCAGATCCAGGATTCACTTACTTTAGCAGTCAAGCAATTTACTTGCTGTTTACACAAGGAATTTAAATACAAAGTATAAATATTATCTGTTCTTCATGCATTAAATTTAAACAGTTTATCTTTAGAAATAATACATAAATTGTTAGTAAAATCAATAGTATATACATCATCAAAGAGTTGAGAGATACTTTTCAGGTTGTGTTTTAATAATTGTACTGTAAAGACCTGGAAATTTGAATGAAATTTTTTTCATAATTTACATTGGAATTTTAAAAGAACGAAGTTTCTGACGGCGCCTGATTCCGAGGCCCGGTGTGCCCAGAATTAATTTCCGAAGTTTAGCTCGGGTACGTTCAGTGAACGAACGAGCGGGTTTTTCTAACTTTTGAACTGGTGCTTGGAATCGAATTCCGAGGGCACCGATGAAATCACAGTGCCGGTATTTGCTTAGGAACACCTTTTCCGGAGTTGTGTTTACATGAGGAAAGTTGATAATAATTGTGAAGTTAAAAATAAAAATTTAACAATAATTTTTATTTACTCTAAGGGGTTTTAAGATTTGGGTGGATGTTGGGTAACTACCCAACTTCCCATGGGAGGTTATGAGGGTGGTGGGGCCCACACGAACACCACCCCTTCATATTCTTTAACCCCCCTTGATCTTTCCATAACTCCCCTTAACCCCATTAAGGCTTCCATTCATTAATTTGTTAACTCCTCTCTTTATTTTTTTTCTTTTTAAACTCTCCACCTCCCTCTCATTAAGTTTGCCAACTCAATTAATTAATATCCATATTAATTAAATTACACCACTCTTCTTTTTGAATTAGTTTGAATTGGTTGGCTTTTCTTTAAAGAGGGAGTAATCTCTTTTGATATTTGGATACCAAATATTGTTGTGGGGGGTCCTCTGGAGAAATAGAAGAGCTCCCTCCTTCCACGAAGAATGGTTCTCTTTCCGACGAATCTTTGACGAACGAAGCTCGAGTCGGGAACGAAGGCACTTTACGGGAGTGACGAACGCCAACGATTGTTGACACCTCATCTCCTCCCTTACGACAACGTCAACGAACCGATGTCTGCCTTTTTTTTGATATAATCAATGAAAAACGACCCTTGTGGTAGGGGAATTTATTTGGTATTCTCTTTTCTTTTGAGAAAAGAACGACGAGCGCGGACCAACCAATTCCAGGTTGATCCGCGGATCGTTCGTTCATGCGGATTGATGTTGAAGATTATTGTTTTTGTCTGTGAATTATTTCTTTGCTGTACGTCGACTTCTATTAGATGGCCACTAGATATCATTATAACGGGAGGAGGTCGGACCGCACGAATACGGCCGACCCTCCTCCCCCCTTGTTGTTTGAATCTGTTGCGGCACGTGAAAGGCGGCGCGGTGTCGTTGCACCGCGCGGAAATTATGATGAAGGGCTAAGAAGTGCAGCGCCGTCGCGCCGCACCGATGAAGTTGAACAATCCACGGCGCTGTCGCACCGCTCCGAAAAATGACAAACGAAGCCGCACAGGCATTGTGGGATCCTCCCAGTGAAGGACGGGTCCCGGGAGGGCCATTGGCGAAGACGACATGAATTTCCGTCCACTAGAACTCGTCCGATGGTCCGCAGAAGACCCCGCCGGCGCACCGCCGGAAGAATCTGCCACTGATGAAGTCGCGGCAGCAGATCGCGGTCCCGTGACCGCGCGGGACCAGAGGGCGGCGGCGGGACGCGGCCGGCTGCCGCGTCCGCTGGCATGGGCGGCCCCACGCGGGGCCGCGGTTCTTCACGTGGGGGCAGCACCTCGCTTCGCTCCTCTCGGCCGTGACCGGCCGAGCCGACCCACCGGCCAGGCCGGGTCGTGCCCAGGAGGGGTCGGGCCACCCCGGCCGGGCCGGGTCACGCCAACCGGGTCGGACCCGGACCCGGGTCGGTCCGGGCCCAGACCCCCAGTTTTCGGACTCCTCACAGTTTTTCGCTCATATCTTGAGCTGTAGACCTCCAATCGACACACCATCAATGTCGATGCGACCCTTGGACCGTGAAGGTCGTTTTGACATATCGAACTCAAGGTTTTGGAATACTTTGGGTTTGGCCGGGTTGGTTCGGATACGAAACCAACCGGGCCCTCGGAGCGGAAACACTTATATCTTGAGTTCTCGATGTCCGATTGACGTGTCGTCAACTTTGTTGGTTTCCTCTTGATGAGACAGAACTTTTGGAATACTTCTATTGAGTTTTGGTTGCTTTTGGATAGTGGCTGGGTTGGATTGTACTCGAAATCCAACCGGACCCCCTAGAACGGAAAAGCTGATATATTTCAGACTGGACGTTAGTTTGATGAACCGTCAACGACGTTGGTGATCACGTGGAGAAACGATCCCTATGAGTTTACCCCATGAGAGTTCGGGGTAAAGTTGAGATACAGCCGGGTTGGTTCTCTCACAAAACCAACTGGGCCCCTGGGACGAAAAGGCTAGTAACTCACAGACCGGGCGTCCGATTGACGTGTCGTCTGTTGCATTGAGACCCCTGTGACGAGGTGGTCCTTTGAGATACATCTTCGTGGGACTTTGTGATACTTGGAGTATTGACCTGTAGCTCGTGGAGTGGTCCCTCCCGGAGACGAGCATACGGAGTACGGAGACCGTGTAGACGACTGAGACCTGACGAATGCTTGACCGACTCGACTTGGAGTGAGTCGACTAGCCCAATGGATGGAGCGCCCAGTAATTGGCGGCAGACCCATGGTGGATGGAGCGCCTGATAGTTGGAAGCAGACCCGTGGTACTCGACCGGAGGAGTACCTCTGTAGGATGATAGGGGGAGCTCCTGGTATTTGGCGGCAGACCCACAGCGGACGGAGTGCCCAGTATTTGGCCGCAGACCCGCGGTACTCGACCGGAGGATTACCTCAGCAGACTTGGATTAGTGAGTATTACCTTGGAGTCATGACTAGACCACTGTACACTCTAGAGACAGGGCTCTTCAGCAGTTATGGTTTCGATAATGAAAATCCTGGTTTGTGCTGATTCTATGACCTTTGTGTTTCCTCATGATTGAGGTGGGTTACCTGATAACTTAGGTATATGTATGGGCATATACCTGGGTAGTGGTTATCCGTTGATTTCATAATCTTTGTGTTTCCTCATGATTGAGATGGGTTACTTGACAACTAAGGTATATGTATGGGAATATTTCTAAGTAGAGTTTATCTGTTGAGATCTTCTTTGTGGTTATCCTTGTTGGTTTTAGTGAGACCATGAGGGTCTCGGGGTCCCTAATGAGTATCGTTATACTCACCCCTGCATGGGTTATGCCCGCACCTCGTTGTGTTGGTTCAGACGATGGGCAGTGCTGGCAGAGGCCGAGTCTTCAAGGACCGGACGGTACCCTGAGGTGGACTACACGACGATTCAGTTCCTGGAGGTGGACTACACGACGAGTCAGTATCCGGAGGTGGACTTCACAGTAAGAAGAAACTCGGAGGAGGTTGACGGGCGAGAGCGCCGTGGAGGCTATCTGTACCTACCCTTCAGGTAGGATCCATGGTGGACGATCTAGGAGTTGTGCCATCTGTACCTACCCATCAGGTAGGATCCGAGGAGGAAGACCTAGGAGCCGTTTCCATTCTTCCAGCTGTTGTCTTTTTCTATTGTACTTTTGTTCAGTTGTAGTTGTACTTTCAGTTGGGTTTGAATTCTGGCCCATTTACTTTTCAGCACTTCTCTTTGTACTTAGTGTTTTACTTCCTCTTGTACTTTGTGGTGTTTGTTTACTTTTTTTAAAGGCAATGCCTTCCCCGTTATCAGGATTTACGCCTTTGGTTCTAGTCTCCAGCCCCTGGCCTATGGAAGGCGGGCTTGGGGTAGTCACGGCACGGGCCCCGAGGACGGGTCATGACAAATTGGTATCAGAGCAGTTTGTTCTACCATAGAACTTATAAATCTGATATTTTCTTTCTGTGAATCAATAGTGTTAAGGGTACCGAGTGTGGTCTTCAGTTCAGGAAGTCCAGTGTTGGTGCAAGTGGCCAACGTAATCATACACCAGGACCCTGACAACGGATTTATGACTTTGTGCATGAAAACACTGATTGTGTGTGGTTTTCCAGAAGTTTTTAAAAGTCATCTCAAACTAGGTCAGCTCACCAGGTATAAATCTTTTGACAGTGTCATGTTTGTTTATTTCAGGATGCCTCCCCGCGGACGACCAGCTAGAGCCCCGAGTGTTGTTCGTACTGACAGCCCGCCGAGTGACGTGGCCTTAGTACAAGGCCCTATCCCAGTGGAGGCACCAGCGGAGGCACCAACAGTACTACTACCTATTGGGCCACCGATGCCACCGAACCCAGCAGCAGAGGGTGCATGTTGCTTGAGCACACTGCACGAGTTCCAGCGCCAGAGGCCACCCAGGTTCAGGGGAGAGATGGACCCGCAGTCGGCTACGGATTGGCTGGAGGATGTGGTGAGAGTCTTCAGGCTAGTGTGGACGCCTGCAGACTTCATGGTGATGTTTGCTTCCAGCTTTCTTCAGGTAGCAGCAGGTAGGCGGTGGAGCCACTTGTTCCAGTTTTGCGACAGGATGACCTTCACATGGGAAGACGTCGAGACCTTCATTAGGGTGGAGTTTGTTACAGTAGCTCTGCACCCCGAGCGTGTACAGGAGATGTTGCCTTTTCCGCGTGTTTTTTGATCAGTAGCCGAGCAGTGGACAAGGCAGTAGAGCTCCGGGAGCAGGTGGACATGAGTGAAACTAGTGGATACGTCCCTTGTACTTCTAGTTCCATATTTCTATTGTATTTGTGTCTTTGTACTATGAGATGCAATAATAAAAAGACACTTATATTTTTTTGCTTACCTGTCCTTTTGTTTGGTTGATACTATGAGGTCTCGGTTAAAACTGTTGACTTGACCCTCACTTTAGAGATTTCTACTGGAGGAGACCCAGTGACCTCACACTGATGCCGACAGTGTGACTCGACCCTTGGAGGCGAGCGTGACAGTTGGATCTCTTGGTAGTTACGTCGAGGCCTTACGACGTCATAAATGGCATTAATGCATCCTTCATGTCATGATTTACTGTATTAGGCAATGGGAGTGGTTCATCCAGGGGATGAGACCGAGTATCTCTTTTCGGCAAAGGAGAAATTTTAGCAGCTCTTCCAGATCATATGTCGAGAAGGTGCAGATCATCCAGGAGCGGATGAAAACTGCATAGTGTAGTAAGAAACAGGAAACTGGCGCCAGTCTTAGGGACTCGGGAATGTTAAATGTTTCAAGAAGAGGGAGCTTTAAGGAGAGATGAGTCTGCGAAGCAGAAGACGTGGAGGCAAAGCTAGGAGAGCAGCATGAGGTGGTGTACATTTTAACATGCTACAACCACCCGCCTTAGTTATCCCCGCCAGTCTCAGGGAGCTGGAGGGCGGTGGAAGAGTGTGGCTGCATGCGGTCAAGGAGTGTAACCCAATGGCTCTAAAAATGATTCAAGGGATAGTCTATGTCCACTACTAGCTACTGTAGTAACAGACGTCAATACGAATCATTCCTTCATTCCATGAATCTTGTCCCATACCTAGAGTTTCCGGTAAGCCATAGAGTTGACCCTCACGTCTAGAGATACCACGGGAGAAGACTCGATAATCACACTTACGCCAACGGTGTGGTCAGACCCTCGAGGTGATAGTTTTGGTTGGAATCTCTTCGTGGCAGCGTTGAGGCCTTACGGCGTTGGTTTGAGTATGGACTGGGCAATCACAGTTCATACACAAATTGACGGTATTAGGAAAAAAGGTTGTGGTTTAACTATGACGTCGGGATGGGTTTTCCTTGGTCGGCGAAAAGGAAACCCTAGGTAGCACAGGATAAACTCATGCACAAGAGGGTGTGACCGATCACTCTTGAGTTGGTCAACCTTACCCTCGTGGCATCAGTCGTTTTGAGTTCCAGTTCTAACAGGAATTGGAGACCTCTAGAGGTCGAGGATGATGATCACGTTCTTATAGGGGTCTCATCTCGACGAGGTTTACGGATATGTGGCCAAGGCGACATGTTATCTCCAAGGTTCAGAGGACCTTCTTAGGTCCTCAGCTGGGTAGGTGGGGTGGTTTACCGCTTGACCCATCCACCTCAGTTGCACCAGGTGCACGACGACTTCCACGTATCTCAATTGAGTAGATACGTGCGTGATCCTTCACATATCATCGACCATAGGGAGATGGACAATGGCGATCGGGTGTCTTTCACGGAGGTTCCAGTGGGGATCGAGGATCGACAGGAGCGGATCCTATGTGGATGGTCGATTCCTCGGGTGCGCTTTCACTGGAAGTAAGGGAACCTCCAGGTGAGCACATGGGAGCGGAAGGCTCAGATGCATGCTCTGTACCGCTTTTGTGACCCTAGTTTGTATTAAAGCTTTACGAGGAAATAAAGACATGAGGTGGGAGTAATGTAAAGACCTGTAAATTTTCAAGGAAAATTCTTTCTTAATTTTCATTGGAATTTTACAAGAACGCAGTTTTTGACGGCGCCTGATTCCGAGGCACGGTGTGCCCATAATTAATTTCCAAGGATTAGCTCGGGTATGTTCAGTGAACGAATGAGCGGGTTTTTATAACTTTTTAATCGGTACTCGGAATCGAATTCTGAGGGCACAGATGGAATCGCAGTGTCGGTATTTTCTTAGGAACACATTTTCTAGAGTTGCGTTTACACGAGGGAAGTTGATAATAATTGTGAAGTTAAAAATACAAATTTAACTATAATTTTTATTCACTCTAAGTGGTTTTAAGATTTGGGTGGAAGTTGGGTAACTACCCAACTTCCCATGGGAGGTTATGAGGGTGGTGGGGCCTACACGAACCCCACCCCTTCATATTCTTTAACCCCCCTTGATCTTTCCATAACTCCCCTTAACCCCATTAAGGATTCTCTTCATTAATCTGTTAACTCCTCTCTTTATTTTTTTTCTTTTTAAACTCTCCACCTCCCTCTCATTATGTTTGAAAACTCAATTAATTAATATCCCTATTAATTAAATGACACAACTCTTCTTTTTGAATTAGTTTGAATTGGATGGATTTTCATTAAGGTGGGAGTAATCTCTTTTGATATTTGGATAACAAATATTATTGTGGGGGAACCTCTAGAGAAATAGAAGAGCTCCCTCCTTCTATGAAGAACAGTTCTCTTTCCAACGAATCTTCGACGAACGAAGCTCGAGCCGGTAATGAAGGCACTTTACGGGAGCGACGAACACCAACGATAGTCGACACCTTCATCTCCTCCCTTACGACGACGTCAATGAATCGATTTCCTCCTTTTCACGATATCATCAACGAAAAACGACCCGTGAGGTAGGGGAATTTATTTGGTGTTCTCTTTTCTTTTGAGAAATGAACGACGAGTGCAGACCAACCAATTCCAGGTTGATCTGCAGATTGTTCGTTCATGCAGATTGATGTTGAGGATTATTGTTTTTCTCCATGAATTATTTCTTTTCCGTACGTCGGCTTCTATTAGATGGCCACTTTCTATCATTATAATGGGTGGAGTTTGGACAGCACGAACATGGAAGACCCTCTTCCCCCCTTGTTGTTTGAATTTGTTGCGGCACGTGAAAGGTGGCGCGGTGCCGTTGCACCGCGCAGAAATTATGAGGAAGGGCTAAGAAGCGCAGTGCCGTCGCGCCGCGCCGATGAAGTTGAACAAGCCACGACGTTGTCGTGCCACACCAGAAAATGACAAACGAAACCACACGGGCGTTGTGGGATCCTCGTAGTGAAGGATGGGTCCCGAGAGGGCCATTGGCGAAGACGACACGAATTTCCGACCACTGGAACCCGTCCGGTGGTCCATAGAAGCCCCCACCGACGCGCCACCGGAAGAATCTGCTGCGGCTAAAGCCGCGGCAGTGGAGCACGGTCTCACGACCGCGCGGGACTAGAGGAAGGCGGCAGGACGCGGCCGGTTTCCGCGTCCACTGGCACAGGAGGCCCCACGCGGGGCCCCGGTTCTTCACACAGGGGCAGTGCCCCGCTCCGCTCGGCCGTGACCGGCCGAGCCGACCCACCAGCCGGGACAGGTCGTGCCCAGGCCGGTCCGGGCCACCCCGGCCGGTCCAGGTCGTGCCAACCGGGTCAGACCCAGACCCGGGTCGGGTCGACCTGGTTCGGGCCGACCCGGGGGTGTTGGGCCGGGTCGTTCCGGGCCCAGACCCCCCATTTTCAGACCCCTCATGGGTTTTCGCTCATATCTTGAGCTGTAAACCTCCGATCGATGCACCTTCAGCGGTGATGTGACCCTTGGACCGAGATGGTCATTTTGACATATCGCACTCAAGGTTTCGGAATACTTTGGGTTCGGCCGGGTTGGTTCGGATACGAAACCAACCGGGCCCCCGGAGTGGAAACACTTATATCTTGAGTTCTGGACGTCCGATTGCCGTGCCGTCAAATTTTTTGGTTTCCTCTTGATGAGATGGAACTTTTGGAATACTTATATTTAGTTTTGGTTGTTGTTGGATAGTGGCCTGGTTGGATTGTACCCGAAATCCAAACGGACCCCCTAGAACGGAGAAGCTGATATCTTTCAGACTGGATATCCGTTTGACGAACCGTCAGCGGCATTGGTGATCATGTGGAGAAACGGTCCCTATGAGTTTACCCCACGAGAGTTTGGGGTAAAATTGAGATACGGCCGGGTTGGTTCGCTCACGAAACCAAACGGGCCCCTAGGATGAAAAGGCTAGTAACTCACAGGCCGGGCGTCCGATTGACGTGCCGTCTGTTGCGTTGAGATCCCTATGACGAGTTGGTCCTTTGAGATACATCTTTGTGGGACTTTGTGATACTTAGAGTATTGACCAGTAGCTCGTGGAGCCGTCCCTCCCAGAGATGAGCATACGGAGTACGGAGACAGTGTAGATGACTGAGACCTGACGACTGCTTGACCGACTCGACTTGGAGTGAGTCGACTGGCCCAGTGGACGGAGCACCCGGTAATTGGCGGCAGACCCACAGTGGACGGAGCCCCTGGTAGTTGGCAGCAGACCCGCGGTACTCAACCGGAGGAGTAACTCTGTAGGCTATTAGGGGGAGTGCCCGGTATTTAGCGGCAGACCCACAGCGGACAGAGCGCCCAGTATTTGGCAGCAGACCCGCGGTACTCGACAGGAGGAGTACCTTAGCAGACTTTGATTAGTGAGCAGTACCTCGGAGTCGTGACATGACCACTATACACTCTAGAGATGGGGCTCTTCAGCAGTTACAGTTTCGATAATGAAAATCCTGGTTTGAGCTGAGTCTATGACCTTTGTGTTTCCTCATGATTGAGGTGGGATACTTTATAACTTAGGTATATGTATGGGCATATAACTAGGTAGTGGTTATCCGTTTATTTCATAATATTTGTGTTTCCTCATGATTGAGATGGGTTACACGACATCTTAGGTATATGTATGGGCATATATCTAAGTAGAGGCTATCTGTTGAGATCTTCTTTGTGGTTATCCTTGTTGGTTTTAGTGAGACCTTGAGGGTCTCGGGGTCCCTACTGAGTATCGTTATACTCACCCCTGCATAGGATATGGCCGCACCTCGTTGTGTTGGTTGCAGACAATGGGCAGTGCTGACGGAGGCCGAGTGTTCGAGGATTGGATGGTACCCGGAGGTAGACTACACGACGAGTCAGTACCTGGAGGTGGACTACATGACGAGTCAGTATCCGGAGGTGGACTTCACGGCAAGACGGCACTCGGAGGAGGTTGACAGGCGAGAGCGCAATGGAGGCTATCTGTACCTACCCTTCAGGTAGGATCCGTGGTGGACGATCCAGGAGCTGCGCCATCTGTACCTACCCTTTAGGTAGGATCCTAGGAGGACGACCTAGGAGCCGCTTCTGTTCTTCCAGCTATTGTCTTTTTCTGTTTTAATTTTATTCAGTTGTAGTTGTACTTTCAGTTGGGTTTTTATTCTAGCCCATTTACTTTTCAGCACTTCTCTTTGTACTTAGTGTTTTACTTCCTCTTGTACTCTGTGGTGTTTGTTTAATTTTTTTAAAAGCAATGCCTTCCCAGTTATCGGGATTTACGCCTTTGGTGCTAGTCGCCAGCCCCTGTCCTATGGAAGGCGGGCTTGGTGTAGTCACGACATGGGCCCCGAGAACGGGTCGTGACAAATTGGTATCAGAGCTATTGGTTCTACCATAGAACTTATAACTCTGATATTTTTTTTCTGTGAAGCAATAGTGTTAAGGGTACCGAGTGTGGTCTTCAGTTCAGGAAGTCCAGTGTTGGTGCGGGCGGCCGACGTAACCGTACACCGGGACCCTGAAAACTGATTTCCGACTTTGTGCACAAAAACACTGATTGTGTGTGGTTTTCCAGAAGTTTTTAAAAGTCAGCTTAAACCAAGTTAGCACACCAGGTATAAATCATTTTACCGTGTCATGTTTGTTTCTTTCAGGATGCCTCCCCGCGGACGACCATCTAGATCCCCGAGATTTGTTCGTACTAACAGCCCGCCGAGTGACGTGGCCTCAGTACAGGGCCCTATCCCAGTGGAGGCACCAGTGGATGCACCACCAGTACTACTACCCATTGGGCCACCGATGCCACCCGCCCTAGCAGCAGAGGGTGCATGTCATTTGATCGCACTGCACGAGTTCCAACACCAGAGGCCACCCAAGTTCAGGGGAGAGATGGACCCGCAGGATGCTGAGGATTGGCTAGAGGCTTTGGTGGGAGTCTTCAGGCTAGTGGGGATGCCTGCAGACTTCATTGTAATCTTTGCTGCCAGCCTTCTTCAGGAAGCAGCAGGTCTGTGGTGGAGCCACTTGTTCCAATTTGGCGACGGTATGACCTTCACATGGGAAGACTTCGAGACCTTCTTCAGGGTGGAGTTTTTTCCAGTAGCTCTACACCCCGAGCGGGTATAGGAGTTTCTTCCTTTGTGGTGTGTTTTTCGATCAGTAGCCGAGCAGTGGTTGAGGCAGTAGTGCTCCAGGAGAAGGTGGACATGAGCGGAACTAGTGGATACGCCCCTTGTACTTCTAGTTCCATATTGTTGTTGTATTCATGTCTTTGTACTATGAGCTGCAATAATAAAAAGACACTTATCTTTGTTTGCTTACCTGTCCTTTGGTTTGGTTGATACTGTGAGTTCCCGGTTAAAACTATTGACTTGACCCTCACTTTCGAGATTTCTACTGGAGGAGACCCATTTACCTCACACTGATGCCGACAGTGTGACTCATCCCTTAGAGGTGAGAGTGACAGTTGGATCTCTTGGTAGTTACATCGAGGCCTTACGACGTCATCCATGGCATGAATGCATCCTTCATGTCAGGATTGAATGTATTAGGCAATGGGCATGGTTCATCCAGGGGATGAGACCGAGTTTCTTTTTTCGGAAATGGAGAAATTTTAGCAGCTCTTCCAGATCATATGCAAAGAAGGTGCAGATCATCCAAGAGTGGATGAAGACTACACAGTGTAGTAAGAAATAGGAAACTGGCGCCAGTCTTAGGGACTAGGGTATGTTAAATGTTTCAAGAAGAGGATGCTTTACGGAGAGATGAGTCTGCAAAGCAGAAGACGTGGAGGCAGAGCTAGGAGAGCAGCATGAGGTGGTGTACGTTTTAACATGCTACAACCACCCGCCTTAGTTATCCCCACCAGGCTCAGGGAGCTGGAGGGCGGAGGAAGAGTACGACTACATGCGGTCAAGGAGTGTTACCCAATGGCTCTAAAAATGATTCAAGGGACAGTCTGTTTCCACTACTAGCTGCTATAGTAACATACATCGATACGAATAATTCCTTCCTTCCACGAATCTTGTCCCAGACTTAGAGTTTCCATTAATCCGTAGACTTGACCCTCACGTCTGGAGATACGCAGGGAGAAGACTCGATAATCACACTTACGCTGACGGTGTGGTCAGACCCTCGAGACGAGAGTTTCGGTTGGAATATCTTAGTGGCAGCGTCGAGGCCTTACGACTTTGGTTTGAGTATGGACTGGGCAATCAATGTTCATACACAAATTGAAGGTATTAGGTAAAAAGGTTGTGGTTTAACTATGACATCGGGATGGGTTTTCCTTGGTCGGTGAAAAGGAAAACCCAGACAGCCTAGGATAAACTCATGCACAGGAGGGTGCGACCGATCACCCTTGAGTCGGTCAACCTTACCCTTGTGGCAGCAGTCGTTTTGAGTTCTAGTTCTAACAGGAATTGGAGACCTCTAGAGTTCGAGGATGACGATAACGTTCTTATAATGGTCTCACCTTGATGAGGTTTACGGAGATGTGGCCAAGGCGGCAAGTTATCTACGAGGTTCAGCGGACCTTCTTAGGTCCTCAGCTGGGTAGACAGGGTGGTTTACCTCTTGAACCATCCACCTCTGTTGCACCAGGTGCACGACGACTTCCACATATCTCAACTGAGTAGATACGTGCGTGATCCTTCACATATCATCAACCATGGGGAGCTGGATGATGGCGATGGGGTGTCTTTCACGGAGGTTCCAGTGGGGATCGAGGATCGTCAGGATTAGATCCTATGTGGATGGTCGATTCCTCGGGTGCACTTTCATTGGCAGTACGAGAACCTCCAGGTGAGCACATGGGAGCGGAATGCTCAGATGCGTGCTCTGTACCGTTTTTGTTACCCTAGTTTGTGTTAAAGATTTACGAGGACATAAATCCCTGAGGTGGGATTAATGTAAAAACCTGGAAATTTCAAGGAAATTTTTTTCTTAATTTTCTTTGGAATTTTACAAGAACGCAGTTTCTGACGGCGCCTGATTCCGAGCCCCGGTGTTCCCAGAATTAATTTCCGATGTTTAGCTCGGGTACGTTCAGTGAACAAACGACAGGTTTTTCTAACTTTTGAACCGGTGCTCGGAATCGAATTCTGAGGGCGCCGATAGAATTTCAGTGCCGGTATTTGCTTAGGAACACCTTTTCCAGAGTTGCGTTTACACGAAGGAAGTTGATAATAATTGTGAAGTTAAAAATAAAAATTTAACTATAATTTTTATTTACTCTAAGTGGTTTTAAGATTTGGGTGGAAGTTGGGTAACTACCCAACTTCCCATGGGAGGTTATAAGGGTGGTGGGGCCCACACAAACCCCACCCCTTGATATTCTTTAACCCCCCTTGATCTTTCCATAACTCCCCTTAACCCCATTAAGGCTTCCCTTCATTAATTTGTTAACTCCTCTCTTTATTTTTTTTCTTTTTAAACTCTCCACCTCCCTCTCATTAAGTTTTCCAACTCAATTAATTAATATCCCTATTAATTAAATGACACAACTCTTATTTTTGAAATAGTTTGAATTGGTTGGCTTTTCATTAAAGTGGGAGTAATCTCTTTTGATATTTGGATAACAAATATTATTGTGGGGGGACCTCTGGAGAAATAAAAGAGCTCCCTCCTTCCATGAAGAACGGTTCTCTTTCTGACGAATCTTCGACGAACGAAGCTCGAGCCGGGAACGAAGGCACTATACGGGAGCGAAGAACGCCAACGATTGTCGACACATTCATCTCCTCCCTTACGACGACGTCAACAAACCGACGTCCACCTTTTCACGATATCATCAACGAACAACGAACCTTGAGGTAGGGGAATTTATTTGGTTTTCTCTTTTATTTTGAGAAAAGAACGACGAGCGCGGACCAACCAATTACAGGTTGATCTGCGGATCATTCGTTCATGCAGATTGATGTTGAGGATTATTGTTTTTGTCCGTAAATTATTTATTTGCCGTATGTCGACTTCTATTAGATGGCCGCTTGCTATCATTATAACGGGAGGAGGTCGGACCGCACGAACACGGTCGACCCTCCTACCCCCTTTTTGTTTGAATTTGTTGCGGCACATGAAATGTGGCGCGGTGCCGTTGCACCGCACGAAAATTATGAGGAAGGGCTAATAAGCGCAGTGCCGTCGCGCCGTGCCGATGAAGTTGAACAAGCCACGGCGTCGTCGCGCCGCTCCGGAAAATGACAAACGAAGCTGCACGGGCGTTGTGGGAACCTCGCAGTGAAGGACAGGTCCTGAGAGGGCCATTGGCGAAGACAGCATGAATTTCCGACCATCGGAACACGTGCGGTGGTCCGCGGAAGCCCCCGCAGGCGCGCCCCGGCGGCGCGGCGGCGCCGGCGGTCGGGGGCGGCGGCGCGGCGGCGCCGGCGGTCGGGGGCGGCGGCGCGGCGGCGCCGGCTGTCGGGGGCGGCGGCGCGGCGGCGCCGGCTGTCGGGGGCGGCGGCGCCCGGCGCGCCGCCGGGAGAATCCGCCGTGGCTGAATCCGCGGCGGCGAAGCGCGGTCCCGTGACCGCGCGGGAATAGAGGGTGGCGGCGGGACGTGGCTAGCTGCTGCGTCCGCTGGAACGGGCGGCCCCACGCGGGGTCACGGTTCTTCACGTGGGGGCAGCGCCCCGCTCCGCTCCGCTCGGCCGTGACCGGACGAGCCGACCCACCGGCTGGGCCGGGTCGCGCACAGTCCGGGCCGAAACACCCCGGCCGGGCCAGGTCACGCCAACTGGGTCGGACCTGGACATGGGTTGGGTTGACCCGGTTCGGGCCGACCCGGGGTGGTTGGGCCGGGTCGGTTCGGGCCTAGACCCCCCGTTTTCGGACCCCTCACGGGTTTTCGCTCATATCGTGAGCTGCAGACCTCCGATCAACGCACCATCAGCGGCGATGCGATCCTTGGACCGAGATGGTCGTTTTGACATATCGCACTCAAGGTTTTGGAATACTTTGTGCTCGGCCGGGTTGGTTCGGATACGAAACCAACCGGGCCCTCGGAGAGGAAACACTTATATCATGAGTTCCGGACGTCCGATTGACGTGCCGTCGACTTTTTTGGTTTACTCTTGATGAGACGGAACTTTTGGAATATTTCTCTTGAGTTTTGGTTGCTTTTGGATAGTGGCCGGGATGGATTGTACCCGAAATCCAACCGGACCCCTTGGAACGGAAAAGCTGATATCTTTTAGACTGGACGTCCGTTTGACGAACCGTCAGCGGCGTTGGTTATCACGTGGTGAAACAGACCCTATGAGTTTACCCCATGAGAGTTTGGGGTAATTTTGAGATACGGCCAGTTTGGTTCACTCACGAACCTAACCCGGCCCATGGGACGAAAAGGCTAGTAACTCACAGACCGGGCGTCCGATTGACATGCCGTCTGTTGCGTTGAGACCCCTATGATGTGGCGGTCCTACGAGATACATCTTCATGGGACTTTGTGATACTTGGAGTATTGACCAGTAGCTCGTGGAGCGGTCCCTCCCGGAGACGAGCATACGGAGTACGGAGACCGTGTAGACGACTGAGACCTGACAACTGCTTGACCGACTTGACTTGGAGTGAGTCTACTAGCCCAGTAGACGGAGCGCCCAGTATTTGGCGGCAGAACCATGGTGGACGAAGCACCTGGTAGTTGGCAGCAGACCCGCGATACTCGACCGGAGGTGTACCTCTGTAGGCTATTAGGGGGAGCGCCCGGTATTTGGCGGCAGACCCACAGAAGACGGAGCACCAGTATTTGGCAGTAGACCCGCGGTACTCGACAGGATGAGTACCTCATCAGACTTGGATTAGTGAGCAGTACCTTGGATTCATGACAGGACCACTATACACTCCAGAGACGGGGCTCTTCATCAGTTATGGTTTCGATAATGAAAACCCTGGTTTGAGCTGAGTCTATGACCATTGTGTTTCCTCATGATTGAGGTGGGTTACTTGATAACTTAGGTATATGTATGGGCATATACCTGGGTAGTGGTTATCCATTGATTTCATAATCTTTGTGTTTCCTCATGATTGAGATGTTTTACTTGACAACTTATGTATATGTATATGCATATATTTAAGTAGAGGTTATCTGTTGAGATCTTTTTTGTGGTTATCCTTGTTGGTTTTAGTGAGACCTTGAGGGTCTCGGGGTCCCTACTGAGTATCGTTATACTCACCCCTGCATGGGCTATGCCTGCACCTCGTTGTGTTGTTTGCAGATGACGGGCAATGCGGATGGAGGCCGAGTGTTCGAGGACTGGACGGTACCCGGAGGTGGACTACACGACGAGTCAGTACCCGGAGGTGGACTACACGACGAGTAAGTATCCGGAGGTGGACTTCACGGTGAGATGACACTCGGAGGAGGTTGACGGGCGAGAGCGCTGTGGAGGCTATTTGTACCTACCCTTCAAGTAGGATCTGTGGTGGACGATCTAAGAGCTGCGCCATCTGTACCTACCCTTTAGGAGGGATCCGAGGAGGACGACCTAGGATCCGCTTCCGTTCTTCCATCTTTTGTCTTTTTCTGTTGTACTTTTGTTCATTTGTAGTTGTACTTTCAGTTGGGTTTGTATTCTGGCCCATTTAATTTTCAGCACTTCTCTTTCTACTTAGTGTTTTACTTCCTCTTGTACTCTCTGGTGTTTGTTTACTATTTTTTAAAGGCAATGCCTTCCCAGTTATCGGGATTTACGCCTTTGGTGCTAGTTGCCAGCCCCTGGCCTATGGAAGGCGGGCTTGGGGTAGTCACGACACGAGCACCGAGGACGGGTCGTGACATGTACATAAAGTACTTTGTTGATTGATACTGTTTTTGGATCTCCAACAGTTCCAATGCCAATGATTTTTCATTTGGAATTTTCACCAAATATGACATGTCCTCATTCCTTTTGAATAAGTGAAGAAAAATTCAATGAGTTTCCACTCAAATGTCTTGAGCAGCCACTGTCCATGTACCATATATCTTTTCTTCTCTGGTGGCCTACTACCTCATCAATTTCTTCCATAAAACACATGTTTTCTTTTATATTGACTTATTTTTTCTCTAAGCTTAATTCAGGAGACCTACTGGAGTCTTCAGATACACTCCAAGTGGCTTTCATAGTATTCTTGTCTTTCTTCTCATAGTTATTTCTTTTGAAGAATTTATTCTTCTTTTCATCCTTCAATTATGGGAAATCTGGTTTGATATGCCCCATCTTCTTGCATTCATAGCATCTTACTTCTTTATCATATCTCTTAAAAGATTTTTTGAAGACTCTTTTCATGCTGTAAGACTTTTTAAATTTACGGGCTAGCTGAGCTATCTCTTCATCTGAGTTAGATGAGTCAGAGATTTCTGATTTATCTTTGACTTCTCTATTCTTCATCTTTCTATTATTTTGTTGTGATGTTACCCTCAAGGCAGTATCTTCTTTTTTGATGTATACCTTATGTTCATTTTCCTCATCTTGCATTTCAGCTTCATACATCATCAGTGTACCAGGAAGCTCTCTCATGGTTAGATATTTGACATGAGTTTATTGTCTGATTGCAGTAGAGATAACATTCCATCTAGTAGGAAGTACACTTAGAACTTTTAATGCTTGATCAGCCTGCTTGATAGGTTCTCCTAGAGCTGTTATATTATTGACAATTTCTCTCAATCTCCCATTCATATGGGTAATGCTTTCACCTTCAATCATTCTGAAAGTATCAAATTTCAATTTGGCAGTTGCATTTCTCATTTGTCTCACATTATCTGTTCCTTCATATGCCACGACTATTTTTTGCCACATCTCATATGCTGTGGGGCACTGATATAATCTATTAAATTCATCTGGTCCTAGACCACAGATAATTGCATTCATAGCCTTCGAATTCATATTGTACTCTGCCTCTGTAGCAGCACTCAATGTCTCAGGATTTTCAAGAATTTTATAAGGAGTCAGAATATTTGAATAGACTTTATATCCGAGGTTTTTTAGATATATTATCATGCGCGATTTCCAGCAGCCATAGTTGTCTCCATTAAAATATGGTGCTCTGACCATTGATATCCCTTCTCTTGTATCAGTCATGATGCTCTGTTGTATAATCTTTAAAAGATTCTAGCTTTCTAAGGCACTATCAGAAGCTCAACCTCTGATACCAATTGTTGGATCTGAATCTACAGATTATACACAAGAGGGGGTGAATTGTGTCTTTTGCAATTTTTCGGTAACTCTTTGATTGAATAAGTTTTATCCTATATAAATTATCAGGTTTTATCGTGCTTCGGAAATAAATAAGAGCAGGGACACAAAGATGTATAGTGGTTCAGGGAATAGAAGGCCCCTAGTCCACTCCACCAATTCTCAACTCCAAGAGCTTGGTGATTTTCACTATCTTGTCCTCTTTTCTACAGACCGGTTCACAAATGAGTACAGCCAGTTGACACCTTTACAATCCATGGAAAAAAACCCTTCTAGTTCAAACACGAACCTACCCAACTTAGAAAAAGAAGCTGGTTACTCAAGAATAAAAATAATTTCAGAAAGAATTTTTCCAGTTGATCTTCACAATTGCAACAGAATGCAACTGACAGCAGATGGATCATCATCTCTAGAAATATTGATTATCAAAACAAATCAATTCTGAGTCGATCCGGTTACAGTAGATATAGAGATAGAGTTCAAAAATTCAGCAGTAGTAGATCCACAGTATATATTTGATGCAGAACAAGTGAATATTCTATCGAGTTCCCTCTTCTTAAACAAACAGAGCTTTGATGCTCCTTTTGAATCAGCAGAACTGGATGCTTTTTTCAGTCTCTATTTTCCACCTTTTTTATAAAAGATTTATCACCATACATTCTTGTACCTGGTGTTTCAGAGAGTAGATATATAATAGATATGGGCATATCTCCTGCACATTTGGATCCATAAAAGTCGCCTTTCTTATTCGGGATATTAAAAAATTTGAATTTACAGAGAATTCGTAACTTCCCTTAAGACTCGGCATATAAATCTCCTTTTAATTCGATCTTAAATACATTGATAAAACGGCTTTGAATCAGTAAATTTCATACTTTAAAAACGACTTTAAATCCGGCTTGAAATCCGCCCAAAAATCAGCTTGCTGACCGCTGCATAAAAATATCATCTTTTAAAATTTCTGACGCCAGACGTAAGGTTGATGATGTGGCCTCCAAATTTAGGGTTGATGACATAGTCTTCAAATGTAAGGTTGATCTTAAACATAGGGTTGATCATTCATACTTTTTCTTCAACTCTCAAACGTATGATGAAAGATCCATACTTTTACTAGATCCATAATTTTCCAAGAACGTATGGTTGTTTACAAAAGTAAGGTTGATGAACCATACTTTTGAGAAACAAACATAACGTTTAGTACTTACGTACGGTTCTCCTTTCATACTTTACTGATAAAAAAAACGTATGGTTCCTTCGTAACGTAAGGTTCATCTTCCATACTTTGCTGAAAACGTATGGTTGTTTAACCATACTTTTCTCTTATCCCAAAAAGTATACACGCTTTTCATTCTTACGCTACGTTTATCCACATAGGGTATGAATAGTGATTCCAGGATGTGCTAAAGCAGATTCTGCGCTACATTTATCCACGTAAGGTATGAAAAATGATTACAGGATGTGCTAAAGCAGATTCTGAACAAATAATAAATTCTCGTTATTTCAAGAGTAAAATAAATTAATAAATTCCTGCAAAATACTAAATAAAATCATTATAAAATAACTAAGGGTATTTGTGAGCATCAAAATTATCATAAAGAGATACAGTATTATTTTTAATAATCTCCCCCTTTAAATAACATTATTATGTATTGTTGAAAACAATAATTTTCTAAACAATATATACATTTCTGGTCTTCTAGGAATTTTTTATTTAAATAATTTTTATGGAAATGTTATTTCTACCCTTATTTTTATGCGAATCAAAAAAGTGATTATGTTTATGTGATAAAAATAATATTTTAAGAGATATTATAATTTAACACCATTTTCATTTATGTTTTTTCAGGACATTATTCTTGGAAAATTTACATTATGATTTGAAATCAAAAAATAGTTTTGATGATGGTTGGTCCTAATATAGATTACCAATTAATTGGGTAATGTGACAAAATTAATTGTAATTATGTTACTTATATGGGATGTGATGGAATTAACTATGTTGGTTATTCCTTTATAAGGGTTATTTTATGTGTGATCGCAAGGATAATGTACCAATATACCTATATTTCTTATTAATTCCTATTAAGGGTTTCAAATAAAATTTTAGATTTTTTTAGGAAATAGAGTGAACTCCTAATTAAGTGAGTGATTTGAATCTTATAATGGGGAAAGTTCTATTTTCAAGAGTTTGAATAATTTTCCTAAGTAAAGTTTAATGTTATTATTTTTACCTATCTTCTTAATTAAAATTTATTTTTTGAAATAATTGTTCTTTGATGATTATTTTATGAGTAAGTAATGATTATTTTTATATCAATGATTATTATGGGAAAATGCAAATTTCATAATGCATTTTCCTGAATTTTCAAAATAAAAAATGAAATTCATTTCATTTAATATATATTAATATGATTTATTTATCATTATGTATTTTCAAATATTACTCATAGTACTTACATTTGTTTAGGTTTTATAGAATGGTAAATGGTGACAAGTCGAGAACGAAGAAAAAGTGTCTTGAATGATACAAGATTTTAATCATATGAACCTATTTTTGGGGAAAATAATTACACTATGTTGAAATACACATAATGTTATGAAATTTACTTATAAATTATTTAAAACTATATTCCTAAACGAACCTAGAAAATATAAAAAAAATTCATACCATGTCATAATTCATGTAATTATTTGTTTTTTATGAATAGGGGGTTGTGATTTCTATTATTAATTTCATAAGAGTATACTATTTCATATTGATATTATATAATAGTAAATTCATGGAAAAATATCAGTATATATATATAATAATATTTTTTTTATCATCATGATACATCATGATTCTGCTTTGATTAGCTTCCCTAAATCCATCCAATTTCCACACTTCATATTTTTTGATCTATTTTTTCATTTTACACTTACTAGTTCCATTTTTTAAATTACAAACATTTAATGATTCTTATAATACATATTGAATTTATTCAATATATGGTTGTGTTTGGGGATCCTAGAATTATACCTTAGATCACCAGATGTTTGTACCAACGTGGTAAAAATTCTGGTATGATACATAGTAGGCTTTTCAAATAACATGATTACATAGAAATTGTTATATTAAACATGAGAATATATGTAACTAACTTTTATTGTTATTAGTGTGGATTATAATCTGAACCTACAATAAGGTATGAAATATATAGATCCTCCCAATATAGGGTGATAAAAATCATGATTGTTCATGTAATACATTATTTTTTCCTTTTATTTAGTTTTAAAATTTCAATTATGTTAAAATATTTTTTTATAGTTATGTGATTGAATATATTTGTTCAATATATACACCTAATAAGATTTTCTTATTTTATGTATCCTTCTATGTTACATACATTGTATTATATTCCCATGAATACATGTACAAAATTATTAATATTCACATTCAAGTCTTGTTTTTTAGTTACATCTATATATATGGATGAATTATCCAATCTATTCCTGACAATAAGTGGAACTAATAAAGTTCCACTCGATTTTTGATCTTGAGACTTTGACATGGATTTTGGAATGTAACAAAGTGTAAAAATTACCTATTCATGTTATTGTAATTCAATTTGGATGTCTATTTTTCATTATATTTTACGTTTCCCATTCAAGTATAACTAGTTTGAATTACATGTAATTGATTGATAATGATCATGTTCAATTTTTCCAAAATAAAAAATATGACTTATATTGATAGTCAATAACCCCTATGGATTGGGGAGATATCATGGGGTCATGGTATGATATATTGGAAGCTATTATGGTAACTAAGTAAATTTTAATAAATTTTACACCATTTAGTCATACAAAAGGGATGTAATGATAATGATGACTATGACATGATGATAAGGCTGCAGTTGGGAAAGGACTATCCAAAACAATGATCAAACTATGTAGTGATATTTGGAATAGCTATCTAGATATTATAAGAAATGCTGAAAAAAATCAAGTTGACCATATGAATTCTGTTATATTGTTATAAATATATGGATCTATGGTTCTGTCATTCCATAGACATGATTACTATCCATTTTTTTGTATTCCGATGATGAAGTAATGTAAGTTTCATAATTCAGTTGTATATTCCATTAATAAAATGATTTATATTATATTTATTATGATGTGAATTTATATTTTACTCTTTATTATGATATTGAATCCTTACAATCTTAAAATTAATAATTTAGGTTGGTTAGAATTATTTCATTTTATGGAAATTATTTTATATCCGATAAATAACATTTGAATGAATTTTTTTGGATAAATTTTTTCTAATGGATAATTATGTATCATTGTCATTTGTAGTTTTCATATTCTATATTATTCATGAAAATTATGAGTTTTACATTCTTTTTCATATTCAGTCTTGGATTTGATACATTTTATATTCAATAAACTATGATGAACATTATCACTCTTTTAATCTAAATACATAGTCTCCATTCTCACCCAATACTATAGGTATGAGGTTGGTAAATCACATAGGATCTTCTTTAAATTTAGAAAAGTTATTTACATTATAGGTCCTTATAAAAATTTATGAAATAATATATTGAAAATGTTATATATAACTATTTCACTATATTTAAAACATTGTATCATCTATCAAGAATTAATATATGTATTTATAAATCGATACTACTAGACACATTGTAATATTCATTTTTCATCAAAACATGTACTGGGTGACATGAAGAATTTATAAAAAAAAAATTCATGTCATTTATTTTTAGATGGTATTGTTTATGGTTGAGTCTTGATATTTATCAATAGTTTCATAATGTGGTGTGTATCTCAATAGAATATATGGTTTAAAATTCCAATATCGGTTAAGTGATGCATGATATATTACATTTATCTATAGAAATAATGTTATTTTTGTTAGCCTGATTTAGTTAAATGTAATTTGAGTAGGGGAACGTGGAATAATGTATAGTTTACAAGTGGCCTCTAGTATGGTGTAATATGCAAGGTCAATATATTTTTAAATTATAAGGTATTATATAAAATTATATGTGTTTGTGGGAATTTATATCTCAATGTATTTTTTTATTAACTATAGGTAAATTTCAATTAATATGAACTATGGATTATATATTGATTTTCATGGGATAATGTTGATACAGGTAGTTGGGGATATAGTTTTTTTAAAATCTTATATTGATCATACATATAATTTCTTGTTAAAAATGGTGGTTGACTCAAAATATGGTATGAACATTCTTAGTAATATTTCAATAAATAATATCTAATGTTTTGTGATTTTTCTCCTATGAACTTGGGGATTTTCAATTATATAATGGAGATTTTTTGGAATAATAGTACTTTAGTGGAAGCATGTTATATTTTATGTTCAAAAAATTACAACTGGTATCACTCATATTTAGTTTCATTTGATCTTAATTTTATGGGATGCATTATTTAATTTTGGGATTTTAATTAGATTTAATTTCTCTTGTTGCATTTTGAGGATATATATCAATTATAAAATGTACAAATTTAAGGTTAGATTCATGTTTTAGTAGTTACGGTGAGGATTAGATTGGATGATTAATAGGGGAATGTTTTTTTACTTAAGTAAATCCTCCCACTATTTATGTAGATACCTTTTCAATGTACTCTTATTTTTTCCCTTGTAGAGGTGAGATTAGGTTAATCACATCATAAGTGTTAGGGAATGATAAAAAATATGGGAAAGTGGTGAGAGAGAGAACATTGGTAGATGGTTGGAGTGAGTGGATAATGTTTATGTTTTATATGGATAATTAAATTATGTTATATAACGATAACCAATAAATGATTCCTTTATAAAATATTAAAAAACAATTAGAAAAAGTGCCACATTTATAATAGGATGAAATTAAAATGATAAATCATTTTTTCAAAATCTTTGGAAATAGAAAATAAAATATTTAATTGTGTTTATACATAAAATTAAATGAAATAACAAAATAAAATTATTATTTTCAAAATATAAATACAATTATATTGGGATAATTTCTATATAATGAATGTTCTTACCTTCCACTAATGAGTGTGAATCAGAAATCTAAACAAATCCATGAGCATGGTATGTTATTCTGAACGAAAAAAACAACACATGTTATTGATTTAGTTGGTGGAAAATTTGAAAGACTTTAGACAGTTGTTTGATGATAAATAAGAACATGTCTTATTTGTAAAGTATCATCTATGGTGGTGGTCTAGTTTGGGACACCCATAATTTTATTTTAATGGCTTTTTGGGTCATTCATGAACCTAGAACTCCTATTCACATGGGGTACACAACACTATTCTTGTGTATTTCTCATTTAAAGGGGAATGTGATCCTCGATTCTTTTTTAGAGATATATTAATCCTTGGTGATGAATTTTCTAGTTACTAAACATTCACAGTATTCAATTTTTGAGACACAGAATATTTAGGAAACTCATTGAGAGGAACATATATTTCCAATGGATAATGTCTAGTGGGAATATAATATTAGATGATATTTACTTATAATTTTTTAATATTATGAATGAAAACAAATTCATGAGGCTTAGATTTATTCAATCCTATTACAAACATGTGATGATTTGTGATGATAATTGTTTAATCAATATTTAGATGAGCATGATATTATTTTAGACATTCTATATCAATAGAATTTAATAAAAATATGATTGTTCGAGATAGAATTAATCAAAATGCCAATAATCATATACTCAAAATAGTGAGTACCTTGGGTTTTACCCCTGTGATCCCTAAAACAAATACATAAAAAGTACGGTTCAAAGAAACAATAGTGGAGAATGACAGTTACCCCTAAATATAAAAGTGTCGAACAAGAGCCCGAAAAATATGATATCAGTGAACCACCAATATGATCATCCCAAATGACCATAAAACCAATGATAATACTATAATGGATTAATGTTGTTCCCTAAAAGATCCCTATCATCATCTTCCCGAACATCATCACTGATAGCTCAATATCACCATCCTAACATTTCGGTGGGTCAAGTACATCATTCACCATTTGCTGGCCCATGAAAAAAAGAACTTAACTATAACACTCAATTTCTGATGATAGTATGCCTTATTCTATTATTTGAAATCCAATAAAAGGCCTCATTGTTGACAAATTTCCATCCTTCCATCATTGACCTACACCACATCTGAATTCATCACTCCACATCTAAATGTTTTCATCCAGTACTGAGGTTATCCACGCATCCTATGGGAATCATTAGTTGATTCTCTAATCCTAAAAAAAAATATCACCATAGTTCATGGTCACCAAACTAGAACATTTATTCCCTCTCTATATGTTACTGTTTATGGTCTCATCAGATTTATTGACTATCTGTAGCCCCAGAGGCATCAGATCTATGCACCTAGAATGAGGTCATCAAAAAACTCACCGTTGTTCAGTGGACCTACCACCAGCCATCCACCTAGATCCCAAATTCACAGTGCGGATATATTAGAACTGCTAGGAAACCAACCATCACCTCCACTAGGAAGGCCCATATCCATCACTCACCGAACTGTCATCATCTATACTCGACCACCATCGCCACATATCTCAAACGATCTTCCTTGTCATCCATTATCCCCAAGCATTCCTCTGCATCATATCCTGGCCATCCTAGATTCCTCTTCCAATGAACAACTATTGAAATGAAACATCACATGCCCCATCCATTCTAAAAATATTCTCCTACATCACCTAGGATCACTCACTATCCTCTTCCAATAGGGCCAATCTATACTTCTTACAATCTACCATCGTCCCCATGCTTTTCTCACACTAATTTCTCGATAGGACCATAGTCCGCTGCAATAACCTGGGTGACACTTAGAGATGTGTATAATTCTCCAACTATTACCTCCCTTTTAATCAACTCAAATAACCTTATGGGGGAATCTATAAGATTCAAACATCTCGAAATGGAAAAAATTCCTCATAGATCTTGATTAGAATGTAAAATAAATCCTCCTTGAATCATAGAGAAAGAGAGGCTCTCCATCCCTCCTTAAACTCATATGAAATTCAAAAAATGATATAATAATAACATATAATTATGTATGGGTGATATATTAGATTAATTAATAATATATATCATAAATAAATGTTATAAATATTTATATAGTTTTCAGGTGGATTATAATTTGTCAGCTTTTATCATTAGATGTTTTCTGAACTTATATGTATGTTAATATATAAATTTATTATATAAGGAAAATAAAAAACATTATTTATTTCATTATTTTAGTTTGATTTTAATTTTTTTTGCATGATTTAATTCATACGTGAAATTCATTGAATCGACATCTTAAAAATGGGATTGTCTAATTTTTCTATATGATTTCAGTTTATCAAATATGTTAATACTATATTAAAAATAATTTTAAAATTTAGAACATAATATTATGTGGTAACTTAAAATATAAATTTTCCATAAGGAATGAGTATTCACCCAAAAATGTCATCATTATCCTCAAATGACCATGATTAATTTTTATGTGTTCTTGAAGGGTACTGGTTCACGAACTATGCATTACCTTAGAACATGGTAAAATCTATTTAATCTCCATGAAACAACCATGAATAAAGTTGTTACCTGGGAAAAAAATACATGATAGTCAATTAAATAAACATGATTCCCATTTTGCTAAAAAATATTTTATGAAAACTCTACCATATAGCACAACAATGTTTCTTCAAGGGTATTTATTATTACTTCCCAATATTAAGTATATAAATCCATAATTTTCCCATTCCATAGTTTCTTTTTTTATTACATTTTTATACACTAAAATGTTAATACTTGATTCTACATGTTCTCTTAATCCCTGATATTTATCCACCATTATAATATATAGGTTTTTTCAGAAACATATATCTATTTATCATTTTATAAATTCAAATAATCATTATAAACTGTTCAAAACTATTTCCATTTTAAAAATTCTATTCTAATTTATTGAAGATTAAATTTTATCATTGAAATAAATCATCCTTTTTTACTGTCATCCATTCTAGGAACTTATTCCCAATAAAAAATACTGAAAATTCTCTAACTAAAACATTATTATGAAATTATATGGATTATTATATATAATCATTAACCCTAATAATTATCACAAACATATCAAGAACTATTTAGATATCTTGTTTTGATCATCTCCCATGTCATTAAATAACATAAAATGATCTATTCATTATATAATAGTTCTTATCAATTTTAAAACACACCATTTTGAGTTATCACTATTAAATTTTTGGTTATCTTCTTATTTATTACTAATTATTTTTATTACACATAATTCAGGAAAAAATAATCAATAATTAATCCATTTACCAATTAATTCATCCTTCATTGAATACCAATTTATGAATTATATCATCTTGAAAACTCCCATAAATTCTTAGTGGGATTCACTCTAACACATTATAATAATATATTTTCAGCGTGACCTAAAATCATTCCCACTACCTTAAATGATCCCAAATTTATAAAAAACAAATATATATTTATTTAATAGCTATACCCACCTCCTGATATTAAAATAAAGGATATATGATGATTTTTAAAAAATAAAATATGGTAAGTATTATAATTTTTAATCATTAATTCCTAAGAAAAATACATTCCACTTTAAATAAATTATAAATAATCTGAAATCCTCATTATTGATTGAGATATGTTACTAAAAGACATGAATAAATTATTTATTATAAAATATTTGTTTTACAAAAAAGGATCTAGAACATGAGACGAAATTAAATGATTATCAATATCATCTTACAAAAACACTTCGAATAATCTAACAAAAAATGGAAATGAAGAATATTTTGGGTGATATGTCACATTAGAGTAATTATTAAAAAGGAGAAAAGAGTGATTTAAAAAATGAAGAGATAAAATAAAAAAGAAATAATATAATGAATTTTAAATTAATCAAATTTTCCTAATTTTTATTTTCACTATTCAACCACTAAAATTTCTCTCAATATATTTTTAAATAGAACAATCCTCCATCATATCGATTTAATTTGAAATATAATTTCCGATAAATTAAAAATATATTGTTTAATTATCCCCAAAATCCCGTGTTATAATTTGAATACCTATTCATGGAAAACAGTATATAATTTGTAACTTTTCTATGACTATCAATCAAAATATCAATAAAAACAATATAAACTGTAATATAAACATTTAATATTATTCTTATGTATATTAAATAAAAATTAAAAATTAATAAAAAATATTTATAGGATATTTTATTTTAAACACTATATTATACCAATAAATTTTTAATACGTTCCACCTTGAGAAAGATAACTTTATGAAACCATGGAAATCGAAGTCTGGATTATTTCGAATAGATCTATTAAAACTCTACCATAATGGAAAAATAATAAAAACATTCACAATTGATTTAAAAATTAGGATATTTATTTCCACATAAAAGTACAAAAATATACTATTGATAAATTTTGATAATGTTGTCTTTTGTGATTGTGATTATGTTTCAATATCACAAAATTATTCCACCACCTCTATTATTTACATAAAACACAATGAAAATATTTTTTTTATGGAACAATATATCTTTTGTTATCATAATATACAAATACATATTAATATCAAATACCACAACTAAATTATCCTCTTACAATCTTATGAATTTAAAAATCCAAACATATATATGACTTATATCATTACGAAGATTTTTTTAAAACCCAATATATTATACCTGAACCAAACAATATATACTCAAAGAGTATCATGGATATAATATTTACATAAAATAAATTTTTATATATCAGTAATTTTTTTAATAGTATACCTTAATAATATTTTTCAGTATTATTGTTTCACTATTAAACTAGATACATAATAGTAAGATATGTTAACAGATGACATTCAAGATAAACGTAAATTAATGAGTTAGTGTGTATCAAATTTTTTACTAGTGTATCCTCAATAAACATTATACATATAGTTTAGAAACATGCACATAGAAACAAAATATGATATAATGAAATTTTTTTCAAAAAGTAAAAAGGGTAAAATTCATTAACCCTAAAGTGATAACCTTCTTATAACATCGAAAATGAACATATCATGAGATATAAATTAAAAAAACTATTTAATTATTATTATTTACCACTAAAATATAGAAATAATGGAATAAAAGGATATTTGACGAAATTCCATATATATTTTATGAACTTTGATAAATGTATAATTTTAAAACTATTATATCCTCAGTGAACATAACGCATACAACCATATTTTATGAATTCATAAATAAAATAACTGAGAAATAAATTAATTGAACCTTATATACAGGATAACCCTATAATCCCCATGTAATCATTTTATTATAAAAGTAAATGATTCATAAAAAACTATATTTCACTAAAACATATATACTAGATATTTTTTTTATAAATACCTAATCAATGAAATAAATGAAAAATTTATAATAATTTACACTACTTTAGGGACATGAATGAGGGGGAGTGTATCGTGTTGGAAAACAATGTATTTTAATTGGACATAAATGAAATATTAGATAATCACCCATAGATACAACCATTTTAAAAAGTAGGTAATAGTTTTAACAAGGAGAGATGAGAACACATACGTCAAAATAATGATAAGCTATGAAAGTAAATTATTCCCAAAAAAGGACTCTCCCCCCAAAAAACACATATAGTAGTGATGGAATACCAATATATCATATATATGATATAATTTACAAAGGAAATTTGGTAGAATTAGTATATACCATTGACTACTATTTAATACTTTTTGATCTAGGGTGAATGTTTTTTAAAATAGGAATAATGAATTCTATAATAAGATAAATTTGACTTTTCATCAAAAAAACAATACAAATCAATATAGAGAAAAAATTATATTAGAATTTTTATTTTAAATAATGGTTAAGAATATCATATCTTTCCACAAAAAAAATTTAAATGTTTTTTTGGGTCACAAAATAGATATGACATAAATAATGAAATTATATGTAATGAATACCATGATGAAGGTTTTGAATAAAGAAGGTTATATCCCCAACGACATAATAATATGATATACTTGGTACCTCAGTATAAATATGCATATTCTAGATGAATGTTAAAAATTTCATGGGGACATAATGGAAATATTATTAGGATGAACATGAAAATCAATTAATTATAGAAAAAATTATATTTCCAAACAACTATATTTGATCCAAAATTTTTATTATTATAGTATATAAATACCATGAAATAAAGAAAACCATATTAAACAATATTAGGAAAGGAAGAACTATATGGGGAAGAATTAAGGGATGAAACACATAATCAAGTCCACTAATGGTAAACAATTTACTTTATAATGTAAAGTTATGAATATTGAATAGATTCAAATTTTTCAAGGAGTATTATAATAAAAACACCCTAAGTAATGGACAAGCACATCAAATGTATCATGATAAACTGATTATTTAAATAAAAATGTTTTATAATAATAATTATATTCTATAAAAAACTGCATGACTATAGAGGTATGGGATCTTCAAAAAACATAAATATTATAAAAAATAAAACTACTAGTTCATATAAAATTTGAGGGTCACATAATAAGGGGAGTGTAACCCCATGATCCCTAATTTATTTTTATCACCTCTAATTTATAATTTTTTTAATTACATATTGATAAATCCATTCTAAGACCCCAATAATGGTTATAGTTTATATAAAATATAACCCTTTCAACCTTAACATAAAAGTATAAATATTTTAATTAAAAACATGGATAAAAAAATATATTCTACAAAAATCGATCTACTCGATTACTGATAGAGAAACACCCCAAAAGATAATATAAAAGAAAAAATAATTTAAAAAACACCAATTTAAGGACATAAAAAGGAATTTTTTATCTCTTAAATAAAAATGTGTTGTTATTGATCATGATTGACATAAAAACATATATTCTAGGGAAAGTTTGGGGAACCATTATACGAGGTTGTTTTTTATACCTAAAATTTGTATTGGGAAATCCAAGAAAAGACATTAAAGGGGCGATGCTTGTTCACCTTCCATTTAATGTCTCCCCACTGACTCTAAAACATTTATATTTAATTTATGAATAGTGGAATCAATTATAGTTCTATTTTAATGGTGTGACATAGTTATATGTAAAAAAAGTAGCCCATTAGAATGAATAATAAATCTATACATCCCAAATGGTCCTAAAGTCCTTTCCAACTTGGAACCACAAGAATACCCATAAACATATATTGGGATAATTATTTCCTAGAAGACAACGCGTTTTTGTTAAATGTGACTTTAACTCAATGAAACAGACGTAGATAATCATCTTTTATATAGAGACCTAGGATTAACATATGTTGATTTTAATTTATTTTCAATGAATATTCATCACATTACAAAAAGACATGCTAAATGACCTTAATAGTTTAGTGTCATTGGAAAATTAGAAACATAATTTATAATTTGGTGAAATTTCTTCAACATCTCCCTTAATTATATTCCCCGTTATAATCCCACTTAAAACCTGTATTCATAACCTAGGGAAAGGAAACATACGAAACGGGTAAGCTTATATGCTCTGTAAGGGTAAAAACAAAGGAGATTCATAACCATATCATAAGAATAAGGATATTATAACATGATCATAACATGTGAAATCATGCCTTTCATATCAAAAAACTCAATCATTATTCATAGAATAAATATTTTCAGTTTATAAGACATGAATCGTAAAGAAATCAAGAGAATTATCCATGAAAGCAAAACATAAGAATAAGACATGGGTTTTCGGAAGGCTCATAAACATATAGAATTATTTCCAAATTAGTCAAATGTTACTAAAAATTAAATCATAATAAAATTGGTTCACTCCTCATACCATATTAGCAGTCAATTTTTACTCTCAAAACTCTCTTAGTGTACAATGATCTTTACTTAACAAAGTTCACTACCCATTTGAGCCCTATATTACAGAACCAAGTTCGCATCCCATTCCATCCCAATATTAATAAACTGGGTTCAATTCGTTCTATATATTACTAAACCATGTTCACTCATCATTATGGACCTATATTACTGAACCAAGTTCACTTTGTGTTCCATACCGACAATACTGAACAAAGTTTATTCCTCATTCCAGCCTTGTCATACTCATGATATATTAATCATTACAAAATAAATTTAAGGGAAATATATGTCACACTTATCATGTAATCAAATCATATATACATGTTCCACATGATATTAAAATATTCATCATATAATGAACTATAAAATAGAGATGGGATTTTACAACATCATATCCTAACCCATGAAATGAAATGCGTATCATAAACATTTCATCCAATATTAACCAACTTAAAAGATATTGGTTTCATAATCAATTCATGAATACCTAACTCATTAAAATATGTGGTTTCCATAAGTTTCTATCGTGGTATAACCCATTGAAGAGAAACTTGTTTCATAAAAAATGTTTCATCTTAAACATAAACCATTCAATGAAAGGGTAAGAATGGTGTCCTTTAATCATATCCCCAATAATAAAAAACATTATCAAATTATTTCAACATAGATGGTGTTTAATTTTTAAAGGATCATTTAAAAAATATCATGAGAAATTTTTCCTTTCAACATTGGAAAATGTGATTTTTAATACATAATAAATTTTGAAAAACATTTCCTTTTAAAATAACCATTTAAACTTATAAAATAAAATTTTAAAATAAATTAAAACACTATTATATATATAAATTTTTTTAAAATCCTTTTTCATTTAAAATTATAATAAAATATAATTTAAATTTATTTTTGAAATTTTTTTCAGAAAACATGGATTTTTTGTAAAATATATTTCCAACCGAAAAGACATATATTGTTGGATTTTCTTAAAAAAGTTTTCTTAATTGCATTTAGTACAAAATAGTGGAAAATTATAAAATTAGATGATGATATAATGAATAAACATAGGATAATAAATTTCATGAGTGTTCTTGAGAGATCTATTTCAAGATTAAATCAATTGAAGCATAATTATAAACAATCCTAATAAGTAATATAATTGTATCAATAAAATGTTACAACATTGGTAAATTTTATTAAAAATTACCATGAAATAATAAAATTAAATGAATATTAAAATATCATTAAAATAAATAAATTTATAATATAACATGTAAAATTTCATTATATACACCCCTAGAAAAAGATAGGTTCATAACATAACTTGTTTCTTAAAGAAGGAAAATCAAGACAAAAAATAGTTTACCGATTTGGTAACTTTTAAATAATATCCCATTGAAAGAAATATCCTAAAATGAATATATAAGTACCCATAAATTAACAAATAATAGTCAATTTAAATATTCTTGGGTAGTATATACCCACACAGAAATAAATTAGTGGTGAATAATGCATAAGACTAACAGAAAAAAAGTGAGAGGAGAAAACCATTACTTTATGTCTTAAATTTCATAGTACATGTTCAAATATCATGTATAATAATTATATTTTTATTATGTATATTCCACAAAAAATTATCATTATATAGAAAACCATATATTATTTTATTATGACTTTATATTATGTGTTTATTCACAATTCTATGTTAATGTTACGTTCTGAGTAATATCCTCTTTGTTCCTCATATATGTTTTGACTTTTTATTCTTGATCCTCTTTCTCATATAATGATTTATATATTTCTGGAATTTAAAATTTGATATGAATATGATATATATTTAGTATATAATTATTTATAATAATTCATAATGGGTAAAAATTGAAATGGAATACACCATTCATAGAGACGGTAGGTTGTATGTATGAATGAACAATGTTTCTGTTTTCTGATCTTATTTAAATAAATAATGAAAATTATATATATATATATATATTATCATTGAATAATATTTGATGTCATATATATGATATAAATTTACAAAACCTATACTTAATATGTTCCATGAAAAGTGTAAACGAATCACATCGCTTTGGGGAGGCAGCAGTCCATAGGTCTGCCAATGAAGGTATCATATTTACAAAAAATCGAAATCAGGGAGGTATATTTTATATAATAAATAAAAAAGAATTAATACATCATTAATATAATATATATCATATGATATTAAAATTAAAATCATAATTTCAAAACCATGAGTGGTGGTATCAGAAAAACGAGTGACATCATTTCCCGAGGCGGTAGTCCTCCGTACACACAATCAATTTGTCTATTACATTTATGATGGATTTCTATTTAAGTAAAGGTAGAACCACTATAATAGAAAATATCAGTATATTTAGAATAATTATTTTATTATATAATCATGGAATAATAATAATTTAACTAGTGGATAATGAAATAAAATAGAAATGCACGTTGAAGAACATTACTTCTTTTTTTGGTAACTCCTTTTGGTTTGCACCAAAGGGAATCCTTGATTGGATTTATTTCTAATATGAGTCTTCTAGGACTGTATGATGGAATTTTGGAGTTTATTTTTTTATGGATTTTAAGAGATAATCTATCTTGAGAGGTTTGAGGATTGAGGGGGTGAGTGACCTTTCATATTAGAGGAGTGGGATTCTTGTAAATTAAAAAGGTAAACACTTTCGATAGGTATACCTTACATTAACTACCTCTAATAATTTAGAATTTTAGATAAATTTCATTATGTGGTCTAAATATTACCATAAAATGGCTTTTGGACAAGTTTAAATAGTATTTTCACCCTTAATACAATGTTTAACGACTAAGTAAACTCGTTTTTACCACAATCACTATCATTAATTTTAATTATTTTTAGCAATGTTTGTGGTGAAAAACTAATTTAAATTAATATAAATTATAAATTTTTGTTAATAAATTTTTTTATTCCATATATCCAAATTCTAAACACATAAATGGAAGAAATTAATTTAAAAATAATCACACAGACGTGTTGTGATAGTGGGTTTTTAAGATAAAATGTTTTAATTTTTGAAATGGGTTTATATCTAATATCCATTTGAAATTTATTTCAATGAATTAACTTAAATATATATATATATATATATTTATAATTTATCTTACTAAAATTTAAAACTAAATTGAAATGTAATTTACCATTATAAATAAATTAGATGAAATACCCATTTTCATTTAAATTTTAGTGTCTTTCACTATCCATCAAAAAATAAAACATCATAAAAAATAAAAAAAAATATCACCAAAATTAAATTTTGACATTAATACTTCAATAATGAAGTTTATTTTTTCCAATATAAATTATAAAAATAAAAAAACTAGAATTAATATAGGTGTTCTAGTAAAAGCCGGTAAAAATAACTTTTAGAAAAATAAATCTTTTTATTCATAAAATTAGAGTTATTCATATCTTATACTAAAAACATATTTTATATGAGAGTCATAAAAATATGGATGAATATATAATATATTAATTTTTTTAAAAAAATTAATCGATAGTTGTTTGTTTAATTTATTGAGATAAAATAGTGTCTTTAAAGAAGAAAATAGTTTTCTCATAAAAGAAATTTCTTTATTTTCAAATAGTTCTTACTTTCATTCATATTTAATTGATAACCATAGGATTAGTTTTATGTACATGTTTAAATTATATTTTCATAACTTAGTTAATCTAATATTTAATTTCTATTCCAATATCTATTTGGAAATCATAATAATAATTTACCAACAATATTACTAGTATATTGTAGTTCAGTAAAACTATACCTTTCATATAAGGATTGTTATCGAAGGAACTCAACATTGTGAGTAACAAGATCATAAAATAGTGTTACATGTACTAAAATAAAATCTAATTTTTTTCATGTAGTTCAAAATTAACTTTTTTTTTGTGTACAATTAAAACCAAAATTAGTGCTTTCTTATAAAAAGATATATTCAATGTTGTGTGAAAGGAAACATATCGGAAAATATAAATTATTTTGAAAATATATATCTTAACGAATCATAAGGTGATACATTATACCCCGCTTATAATAAATTTCTCCACAATTTTTTTTGGGTTACCAATGAATTCATACTTGAATGTTCTTTTCATAGAAACTCACTTCATAAAATGGAATACTAAACATGCTTTAAAAAATGAAAACTGGAACCATTATAATAACCCAATGTAACTCATAACATGGTCCCCACATGGAAGAAAGTTCGTTGGGAGTGACTATTGGACATGGAATAAATTTCTAAATAATCAAAGTAATTAATTAAAATCATTAATCACCATCAAGTGAAGGACTGGTGGAATGTTAAGGGCCTCAAAACCATAAAAATAAAGTGATTTAAAAGTCCATAAGTTCAACAGGAATGAAGGTATAATGAAAAATATTTTTCAATATCCCTTACCTAATTTTGGAGAATTATTCTATTTTCTCATAGCATTTGGAAGTATAATTACTTGATTTTATTCCTTTTCATATGCACAATATCCCCCTTTGGTTTTTCCATGCTCGATTTCTACATCATCTCTTACTCTAATAAATAAAGGTGAATTTGTTATTCTTGAAGTACTAACAAATCATGGGGTAGAATAATAAGTCATGACATATGTATTTAGTAATAGTAACATAAAAAAGGAATGCAAAGGTTAACCAATATGAAAAAAATACTCATATGGATAAATAATAATGGAATCTCTAAAACCTCATTTGATGGTTAACATAAACCATTAGAAAATGTATAACCTAATAATCCTTATTAGAGATGAAATTAAAAAACATTATAAATAACCTCACTAAATTTTTCAAAATCATCTTAACATTGATCTCTTGTATATAATAAATTAGCTATTTGTTTTACCATTACAAACATGTGAATACCATCATCATGAATTCTTGTGAAACATTTTGGTAGCTCAAATTACAATAACTCCTTTTGTAAAAACTAGATGCTTTATTTTCCAATCATTATTGGATAAATTTCAAAAATACTTGTTGTTTTAAACAACATCCATGATATCATCAAACCATTTTTAACCAAATAAATAATTTTTATATGGTCATCGATACTGTCCAATTTAATTTATCAAAATCAATCATATATTTATGCAATCTAAACAAAATTTTGCCAACATCTTGACCAAATTAAGTGTTAATTTTAATTAATAATAATATCAAATTTCTATTAAATTAAATTTTATATCTTTATCACCATTAATCATATCCTTTTAAACCCTGAATGAAAATATGATACTAAAAATACATATATATTATTTGATTCATATAATATAATCTTTGAATTGTGAAGCATATATACTTCATTCACCCCCTTCCTTCTTCTATAATTAACTATGATTCTTCATATTAATCATTAATAACCATTTAATAAAATATTAAATATGAATCATGAATTAAGGTTCCTTAACCTTATTTTAGTCATGCTTCTTATGATTTATGCAAACAATTCTTTTATAATATCCCATAACTTTCAAATTTCATTGGAAGAATATTTATCTTCAACAGTATAACCAATACTCATACAATATTCTTGATTCTCTTCATGATATTCCTTCTTAAGAAATTAATTTTCATAAAGTCCATGCATTCAACATCTGAAAAATTTAAATGATAACCAAGTTGTTTTTAGTTACTACCATTGAATAAATCAATGAATCATAGTGTGAGAAATAGTTATCCTAACGGAAAACCATATAATCATGAAAAATTACTTATATGATGTATAAATCATGACACCTAATTTTTATTCCATGAAACCCTAGGTTTATATTAGTGTATACATATTCATATTCTATTTAAATCCTTCATGATGGTTTGTAAGGATTTTATGAATTTCCAAGCATAACCCCCAGGTTTGTCAAACTAGGTGTGCTGCAATTCCCATTGATGAATTAGATCTGGATCAAGTCTCGCTTAATACGGTGTTTTAAGGGTTGTTACACCTAATTATATATGTGATAGATCCACATACACTTTTATTTTCCATAATAATATGTAATTGAATAGAAACCACTCTATCAATCCTTTTATAAAAACTCTAAGTCATTTTCATATCCATTAACTCACCCAATGACTTATCCTAAGAAAAATCCCTAGAAATATCATTAAAAATAACCATAGGTATCTCACTAATGTTTTCTCACCCAAATTTAAAAATAATTACTAAACCATTATTTGATACCAAATATAGCAACATAACCATGACAGACATGGATATAAAATAATTTTAGATGAATATTCAACACATTACCAAAATACATGTATGAGAATTATAACATAATATTGTATGTTGAATCATGAAAATATAATCTTCTAATTTGGTGAAATATCTTCAACATCTTCATTAAATATCTCCCCCATTAGTACTCATACTTAAAACCCTTCATCATAACCTAGGGAAATGAAACATAAGAAAGGGGTGATATCAGATTCTCTGTAAGGGTAAAAATAAAGGAGACACATAAGCATAAAATAATCATAATGGAATGAGAACATGATAATAACATGGAAAATAATACAATGTATATCAAAGAACATAAATATAAATCATGTCATAAATATTTACATTTCAGAAGGCATGAATCAATAGGAAATCAAGAGAAAAATCCAGGAAATAATAACATAATGATAAGACATGTGATTTTGTCATACACATAAACATATGAAATGATTACCATAATAGTCGATGCTAACTATATAGTAAATATTAGTTGAATGGGTTAACTCCCCAAACCATCTTAGTAGCCATGTTTCACTCTCAAAACCATCTCAGTGTAAATTCATTTACTAGATTGGGTTCACTCCACGTTCCATATCTGTATTATAGTATCAGGTTTAGTTTCTATTACAGATCCATATTACTAAATTAGGTTCACTCCCCATTTCAGACCTATATTAGAGAATCGAGTTCACTCCTTTTTCAAGCCATGTATTACTGAACGGAGTTTACTCCTTGTTCCATCCCTATCATAATGAACCTATTTCACTCTTTTTTCTAGCCCTATCATACTCATGAGAGATAAATCATTACCCAATTAATTAGATTGATATTTTTTACACCCTTCACATAATAAAATTATATATACGTGTTTCAAAAGATATTAAAACATTCATCATCTCAGGACCCGTAAAAGATATGGGCTTTTTGAAAAACATATCATAACAGATATAATGAAATGGGTTTCATAAACATTTAATACTATCATAACCTATAAAAATAGATAGGTTTCATAATCATTTAATAAAATAATAACTCATGAAATTATGCTGGTTTCATATTCCATTTATCATGAAATAACAAGTGGAAGAGAAACATGTTCTATAAAAAACATGTCATCTTAATCATAAACCATTCATAGAAATGGTATTAATGGTGTCCTTGGATAATATTCCAAATAATGAATGAAAATATCAAAGGATTTAGTCTTATATAGAGAATAAATTTTAAAGGATAATTTGAAACTTATCTTGAGGAAAATATATTTTCCTCTTTGTGAAATAATATTTTTCCAACATAACACATTTTGAAATCCCTTTCCATTGAAAATAACCATTGATACATTTAAAGGAATGATTTTAAATAATTTTAAAAAGTTTTTTAACATAATAACTTTTTAAAATAAAATTTTCTTGAAATTTGGATTAAAAAAATTTAAAATATTTTGGAAACCATTTTTATAAAACATGGTGTTTTAATTAAATATTTTTCTAAAAAAAGAAAAATAATGTCAAATTTTATTAATTTTTTTTCTTAATTAGCTTAGGTACCAAAGAGTTGAAAAAATATAACATATCATGGAGATATCCTGAATAATTAGATAAGATGAAAAGTATGATGAGCTATTGAGATATGTATCATATGATTTCATCAATGGGGGTATAATCACAAACAATCCCGATAAACATTGAGATTGTATCAATAAACCGTCGCATCTTTGATAACATTAAATCATAATCCCCATAAAATAACAACATTACATTATGAAAAAAATATCATCAATTGGAGTATATTCATGATATAATGTGTATAATGGTTTTTTATACGCCCCATAGAAAATTTTAGGTGGATAATATGGCATGTTTCTCAAAGATGGAAAATTTAGTCTAGAATTACAATATCGATTAGGCAACTTTTAAACCATAACTAAATGAAATAAAGACCATAAAATGGATAAGTAAATATCAATAAATAAAAATATAATAACAATAAAATACATTTATATTATGTATATATGAAAAACAAAAGAAATGAGTTGCGAATAATACATAGGTCTCACAGAAATAAAAGTGAGACGAGAGAACTCTTCCCTTAAGTCTCAACTTTCATTGTATAAATAAAAACCTCATGTATAATAAATATATGTTTATCATACATCTACCCCATAACCCAATTATTATATATAATACCATGTATTCTTATATATAAAACTATATATGATTTTATTAGGATTTAATATGACCCTTTTATTAAACGTTCTATGTTAATGTTTCATTCTAATAAATATCTGCTTTGTTTTTCATATTGGTTTTAACCGATTTCTCATAATCCAATTACATATATCATGATTTTATTATTAGAATAATTGAAAACATTGCATAAATATTATATATATCCATTATATAAATATATATAATAATTTATAATAGATATAAATATGAAATGCAATACTCCATTCATGGTGAGGGTAGGCCATACGTATGCATGAACATTTTTTTTATATTTCTATTATTTTATTTGAATGAAATAAATTAAATGATATATATATATATATATTTATATTATAATTTTTATTTCATATATATCATATATGTATACTAAAACATTGTTAATATATTCAATGCAAATGTAATCGAATAATACTGCTTTGATGAGGTAGTAGTCCGCACATCCACTAATGAAGTTATCATATTTACACTAAATTTAAATAATAATAGAATGTTTTATGTAATAATTCCTAAAAAATAAATCAATCATAAATATAATATATATCATTTAAAATTTTTAAGTGCATAATAACTCAAAACCATGAGAGCTGGTAATGGAAAAATGAACTGCATCTATTTATGAGGTGGTAGACCGTCGTACCCAAGATCGGTAAATTTATTACCCATTTGATTGAAGTGTGTGAAGTTTTACATAAAACCATTAGCATAAAAACATATGAGTATATTTATGATACTAATTTTATTATGTAAAAATGGAATAAGAATATCTAAATTATTGGAGAATGAAATAAAACAGAAATGCATATTGAAGAATATTACCTCTTTTTTCTGGTAACTCATTTGGGTTTCCACTAAAGAGATTATTTTGGGAACTTATATTAAAATTATAAGCTTGTATATTTAGATTATGGATTTTGGGATCTTATTTGGGTATGGTTTTTTTATCCAATGTGGCTTGAGGGGTGTGATAAAGTGATGATGGTGAGTTCTGTTTTATTATAGAGGAGGAGTGGCATTCTTTTAAATATAAAAAAGTGAACACTATTGAGAGGTGACCCTTACATCACGTGCATCCAATAATTTTCCATTTTTTTAAAAAAGATTTTATATGGTTGAAATATGTCCAATAAATGACTTCTTGTTATCTATCTAGGGTATTTTTTCCCTTAAGATAAATTTTAACCCCAAAGTAAACTGATTTAACTTTAATCACTGTAATTAATTTTAATTACTTTCACTAATAATTTTTAAAAAAATACTATTTTGTCCATAAAAGACATTATAATGTATTATGATTTCAAATTTCTAATACATTTTTCCAAATTCTGACCATAGAAGTGGATAAAATTAATTGAAAACTAATCCCTCAGATGTGTCGTGATAGGGTGTTTTGAAGATAAAATGTCTTAAAGATTTAATTTTTTATATCTAATTTCTATGTAAAATTGTTTTTAATGACATAAATTGGATTAGTTTAAGTAAATTTTTATAATTTTACTTTAAAAACAGGTTAAAATATAATTTTACTATATAAATTAATCTGATTAAAAAGAAGTCATCAATTACAATTCAGGGTTTTCACTATTCATAAAAAAATGAAACCTAAGAAAAAAATACAAAAAAAACACCCAAAGTAAATTTTGATATTATTATTTGAAAATTAAAGTCTATTATTTATAAATTATGAATTATTACAATGTAAAATATAATACTGAAAATAGGGGCACCCTCAAAAGGTGGTAAAATTACCTTTTAGAAAAATTGATATTTTCATTCAAAAAATGGATTTATTCTAGTTATATACCTATAAAATCTATTGGATGAGTGTTAAAAATTATGATTGAATGTATAAAATATATTTTTTATTAAAAAAATTAATCAATAGTTGTTTTTTAATTTATTGAGGTAAAATGGTGTTTATATATAGAAAACTAGTTCACTATGAAAATTAATTTTTTTTATTTTCAAAATGTGCTTACATTCATTTTTAACTCATTGATAAACAAATTATTAATTTTATATACATGTTTAAATAATATTTCTAAATTTTAGTTAATATTACTTATAATATTCATTCCAACAGCTAGGTGGTAACTATAATAATATTTTAATAAAAATATTAATACTATATTATATTTTATTAAAACTCTGTCTTGCGTGTAATGAAAGTCATTGAAGGAACTAGAAAATGTGTGAAACCAAATAAAAAAATAGTATTGTGTGTACTTGTAGAGGCCCGAAGACTGACGTACATGGACATTACATTACTTTTGCGGAATACTTAGTACATAACAAAACACACACACAAGGATCGTAATAGTTTAGTGTCTTTGGAAACTCGAAACGTAATCTTCTAATCGTGGTGAAAGATCTTCAATATCTCCCAAAAAGATCTTCCCTTTTTTTTACCTAAAAACCTTTCTTTATATCCTGGGGAAAAGAAAACATAAAAGGGTGAGCTCAAATGCTCAGTAAGGGTAAACAAAAGAAATATCAATCACATCATATACATAAGAACATAGCTTTTGGAAATCTTAACCTGCAAAAGAGCTCATAATATCATAACATGGGATAAATCATAGAAGTGAAAATGAGATCACCATAATCATAACATGAAACTTGAAACTTTGTGGCATGCACACATAATCATGGAAAATCATTTCTTGTTAGTCATGACTCATTTCCAAGACTATCTTAGTGGACAAAGTCCCTTTCTGAATCGAGTAACCCTCGTTTCAGTCCTGTTTCACTGAACCAGTATAACTTACCATTCCAGCCATGTCTATCTCATGAGATATAAAATCTTTACCCAATGAATTGGAGGGAGATATAGGTCCCACCCATCTTATAATGAATCCTTTCTTATGTGTGCCACATAATCATAAACCATACATCATAGTGTAACCCATGTAATAAAAATGGGATTCTTAAACAACATGACATCATAAAACCATTCATATAAGATAAAGGAATTCATAAACATAATTCCATCACAACATAGTCAAATCAATGTAAAAATATGGATAGAAACAGAACCCTTTATTATCTTAGATGGAAAATAATTTTGATAATACACTTGAATTGAATTCTTGAGGAAAATATCCTTTCTTCTTGAAAATCAATTTCCTTTCACAAAACATCATGCAATTTTAAAAGAAATAGATTTTATTGAAAATATTCATGAAATATTTTAGAGGAAGCTTCATGAAAATAAGGCTTTATAAAATAGTAAAAATCCGTTCGTGTCGTATAAGTTAGAAAAAACATTCTTCGTACTTTTGTCGGAAAAGTCAAAAAGTACCTCGTACGAAAAACGACAAAAGATTCCTTTCATTTCTTTTACTAAAAACTCACCGAAGGGTAAAAATGGATTTAAAAAATTGTAGGTGGATGGAAATAATATTACATATTGATGAAACATGGATGTGGATGATAAAATACACCCCAGTAAATGCCAAAGTATAAACAATCTCGGATAAAAATGAGATTGTGATATTTCCCTTACCTTAGGTCCGACTTGCTTTGTAAGTGTCCGAACCTCTTGTATAATGATTTAAATCATGTTATTGACTTATTACAGAATCATATTCATTGTTATGATATCATATATGGTTCACTTATGACATTATATTACCCGTTCTTTTGTAAATTCCATGTTAAAGAAGCGTTTTGGGTAAAATCGTTTCATTTATCGTAGGTGTTTTGACATGTTGTTCTTCACATCATTATTACTTATATCATGATTTACTCACTTACAGAATATAAAATATGATTTATATATCATATATATTCAGTATATATATATATATATAAAAGGTAGATAAATAAAATGAAAAACACCGTTCATGGAGACGGTAGTCCGTACGTACGCATGAACGCTGTTTTCCTTTCCTTATTGTCTTGAAATGGAAATAAGTAGATGACATACATATGTATATATATACATAAATCCAGTAGCTTTATAATGTCATATATTTCATTATTATTTCTTATATATACATTATAATCATTGTTAAATGGTTAACATGGAGAATGAATCTCATCGCGTCGTGGAGACGGTAGTCCGTACGTACGCACGAGCGATGATATCATTTCTATAAATATTGAATTGAATTGGAGTGGATTATACAATATATCAGAATCAATATGATGTTTTAATAACTATGTATAGTTATTCTTTACACCATTATACCCATCCATGTAAGGTGGTGGTGGAAAATAGATTACACCACGGCGTGGAGACGGTATTCCGTACGTACGCACGCGCGGTGATTTCTTTTTCCGTAGGATGGATAGATGGTGAAATAGGGTTGTTTCATACTTATAATAACATATCAGTATATGAGTGATACTGATGTTATTACTTCATAATGAAACAACCTAAGAAGAAGAAGTGGAAGAAGAAATAAAGATGAAAAAATTGGTAATGGTAATTACCTCTTCTTTGAAGTGCCTCTTTGAGACCTCCTCTTAGGGCACTAAAATTGGTCTTTGAGGAAGACCATAACCTCTAGGATGTTGCTAGGGAAGTGTAGAAGATATTTTGGTAGGGTTTTTCCGAGCTTGAGTGCTCAAATTGGTGTGAGGAGGAGAGGGAGGAGGTGTCCTTTTATAAGGGAGGAGAGGGGCACCTTAGGAATACCTCAAAATATTATTTTATATTAATGTCAAAATCGGTTTATAATGGTTCCAAAGGGTCTTATTTCGAAAATAAAGTGGGGATGGGTCGAAATCCCATCAACCAATAGGATTTAGACAAGTTTAGGGTATTATTTTAACCTTATCAATTAGATTTAACTCTAAGTTAATTAATTTAACTTTTACCGTGTCTTTTTGTTTTCTTTCACTATATGGTTAATACACTTACTATAACATGCCAAACGAACCCAAAATTATATATTATTAATACATATATCCTTATCTAAGTCATTTGGACGAACCATAGATTTTTAGGAATAAAATAACAATTAATAATATAATATTTGATTTAAAAACTATTTTGTGTCAATTTTGACACTATTTGATACATGATTTTTGTGAAAGTCATAACAGAATTATATGTTCGAACCAAGTTGATTAAATCAACACTAATATATCATAGTAACTTAGAAAATTAGTGGAATTCATAAAAAGTCTCAAATTACATTTATTTTGGTGTTTATAACATCAATTATGTCAATATTTCATTAATAAGATAATTACTGCATCATCATTGTGTCATAAATAAATTAAATTATTTAAAGTCTAAAAATTACAAATAAAATACCATTATGTAGGAAATATGTTTATTTTTCTAATGAATATTTATAATCTAAAATCCAACATATATAACCCTATGTAACAATTGTTTTTCTAAAAGATATATGCTTGTGTCAATTTTGTATTCATTTTAACTTAATTAAAATAAAGTGTCATTATCACTTACAAGTGGATCAATGGGGTCCCAAAATCGACCCAAAGATGCCCATGGTCGACCATGTATCAACCAATGGGGTTAAGACACTTTTTAGGGTAATTTAATATTATTATAATATTATTGTTTAACCCTTATTTACCGGATTTACCCTTAACCATGATAAATAAAATATTTACCGCAGTAATTATTCAAAATGTCTAAAAATAAAAGTTATCTATTTAAACAATTTGAACATCCTGATTCCAAATATGGAATCCATTTTTCTAAATTCAAAACACAGAAGTGGCAGAAATTAATTTAAAATTAATTCCCGCTGTCAAAACAAAAAGCGTGTTTTTAAGAGATAATAACTATCAAAAGATTGACACTTGTTTATGTTCGGTTTAATTGTAGAATTGTGTCCAATGACCAAAATTATATTAAGTGGTAAAAATATATTCTAAATATACTTTAAAACCATTCAATATTATAATTTAACCACATAATATATTACGATGAAAAAAGTTGTTTTTAATTAAAATATAGCGTGTTTTTACTATTCATTAAAATATGAAAGTTGTCGGAAAAATATCAAAAATTTATCTAATGTAAATTTTTTACATCCTGATTCAAAAGAAGAATATTATTTAGTCAAATTGAACATATAAACAGGTCAAAAATTATATTTAAAGTGGGTGTGCCATCAAAAGGCGGTAAAACTGCATTTTTTGAAAAATACTTATTTTACCCGAAAAATTTATTTTGTTCTTATACCATGTTCTAGAAATGTGTAAGATGAATAATAATGTTATAAAATTCAAAATTTAGTTAATACTATTCATAACGGCTAGTTCATGACAATATAATAATATAACATTGTTTATTAAAACCCGGTATTGCGTACAACACACGCTATCGAGGAAGGTCGTGATTGCGTGTAATGCAAGCCAAGTCAGGGTTGCGTGTTGTGAAAGAATCCTTCATTGTTTCGTATAACAGAATCCAACCATATTTCATTTATACATTTAATATATATATATATATATACTCAATGTTGCGTAGAATAACTATTATCAAAATTGTGTGTAACACGGTCCAAGAATAGTGTTGCGTATACTACAAGCTAATACGGTGTTGCGTATAGCGCAAGGTAATCTTGGTGTAGAATAAAACACAAGACATTAATGAAATTAAAAGAATATTTTTCATAAAATCTCGGGGTGTTACATTCTACCCCCCTTAAAATGAATTTCGCCCTCGAAATTCGTCGGGGTTATAAATGGTTTATTATTTGAAAGTTTCTTTGATAGAAACCCACATCGTAAAAAGGAATACCAAAACTTATCTTTAAAAACAAAAGTATGAAATGTAACGGTTACCCAAATAAACTAATCACTGGGATTCCACATAGGTGAAAATATGGATATGGAAGAGAAATCTAACCATCATGTTCTGATGGAGAGTGGTAGAGAACATGGCTATGGAAAAGCTAGAAATCACAAAGCCATAAATTTGTGATGATCTAAGGTACCATCTGATTCATCAGATATAAGAGCACTAAGACAACATTTTTGGTTTTCAAGATCATTTCCCTAAAGTTGATGAAATTGGAATTAGAAGAAATACTTTCGTGATTTTGGTATAGTCTCACCGTTTGTTATTATTTGGAAAATTTCCACTTCATCTCTTAAAGAAATGAAGTTGAATTTTTCATTCGTGATGTGTTAGCAGATCATGTGATAGAATGATGGGTCATTCCATCTATCTCAAACAAAAGGTTATAAAAGTTATCAAAGAATACATAAGTCCATCTATAGTGATATTAATCATATATGGTTCCTAAAATGAACTTATACTTCACATATCATACTGCTTAATATAATAAAAATAGTTTTCTACTAAACAGGGACTTCCTGTAGGTCAGTGGTAGGCGATAAAGGCCAGTCGCACTTCGGTTGTGGGTTCGATTCCCACATCCGTGTCCGACGCGATGGGCTGTCGCCCGTCCTGCAGGTTGTCCTTTTTCTAAAACTACATTACTATAACATCCCATCAATAATATCGAAAATCTTCTATCCTTAAACAATAATAACTTATGTCCAACATAATCCATTTCAATCTTTAGGCTTATCCATAATACTGTAGTCCACTCTCATAACATAGTGAAAACGATTACCAGAGATTTAATACCATCGTTGATCCCCATATATCATAAGATATGTCTTGTTGATCACATTCTAAACATTCAAAGGCCTTAACCATGTATTCTCTTGAATACCCATTGAACCTTAGTGAAAACTTGAATGCAGTTAAAAGTTAACACTTTCCACATACCAAAATCCTCAAAATTCTATATACTCAAACCATGATATCACTTAGTCCTTATATCAATCATGAGCTCATGAATATAATCAAACATATCATTATCTTCTTATCCTTTAATTATGCACTTATAATCTACTTTCCAAAATAACATTTCATGGTTACTGGTACCATTCATCATACACTTTCAAAACTTAAGAAAAGGCAATAGTGTAACAATCCTTAGATGTCTCTTTATTCCATAGTACCATGAGATTTCTTATACAACATTACACATGATAAACATGTAATCATTCCACTACATTCTTAAACCATTGACCGAGCTTCAACAATTCTTTCATCTCACATATCATTTGTAGTCTCTTCATCATCATCAACATAAATACTTCCCATACGACCATACTGATTATCTTCATGAGACTTTCCCTTAGGGCATTGGTTTGCATAATGCCCATACATTCCACATTTAAAACATTTAACCATTGTTGATGTCGTAGTAATACCATTATCCTCATCCATGGTGTTAACTGAACCTTTTCCTTTGCACTTACTTGCTTTGTGTCCTTCTTTTCCACACCCAAAGCATCTTCCAGTTCCTTTGAAACACTCTCCTTGATGCCTCTTCCCACATGATTTACATAGGGGAAATTGAACTTTCTTTCCTCTATGATCATCATGAAACTCCATCTTTCTCTTATTAGCCGAGTCAGGAAACTTACCAAATTTTACTTTATTGATCATATTATGAGATTGCTGATTCGGCATAATAATTATGTTTGGACTTCCAAATCCCATTTCATTATGAAGAATATCATTCCATTGTCCATCGTATCCTCCATTATCGTGAATCATCTTGTTTCCAACGATTTTCTAAAACCCCAAAAAAATAGTGTTAGAGGCAAAAATCATAATAAAGGGGGAGTAACTTCAATATCTAACATCTCAGGTATAATCTAATATCATTACCATAGTTCTAGGACTATATCCTATACGTATACTTATCCTTAGGGACATCCCTAGACATACCTTAGAAATATCTCTAGGGATCTCACTAACGTTTTCGCGTCCTAGTTTCCAAAGGTTGACTAAACCTTTCCTCTGATACCAACTGTAGAGGCCCGAAGCCTGACGTACATGGACATTACATTACTTTTGCGGAATACTTAGTACATAACAAAACACACACACAAGGATCGTAATAGTTTAGTGTCTTTGGAAACTCGGAACGTAATCTTCTAATCGTGGTGAAAGATCTTCAATATCTCCCAAAAAGATCTTCCCTTTTTTTACCTAAAAACCTTTCTTTATATCCTGGGGAAAAGAAAACATAAAAGGGTGAGCTCAAATGCTCAGTAAGGGTAAACAAAAGAAATATCAATCACATCATATACATAAGAACATAGCTTTTGGAAATCTTAACCTGCAAAAGAGCTCATAATATCATAACATGGGATAAATCATAGAAGTGAAAATGAGATCACCATAATCATAACATGAAACTTGAAACTTTGGGGTATGCACACATAATCATGGAAAATCATTTCTTGTTAGTCATGACTCATTTCCAAGACTATCTTAGTGGACAAAGTCCCTTTCTGAATCGAGTAACCCTCGTTTCAGTCCTGTTTCACTGAACCGGTATAACCTACCATTCCAGCCATGTCTATCTCATGAGATATAAAATCTTTACCCAATGCATTGGAGGGAGATATAGGTCCCACCCATCTTATAATGAATCCTTTCTTATGTGTGCCACATAATCATAAACCATACATCATAGCGTAACCCATGTAATAAAAATGGGATTCTTAAACAACATGACATCATAAAACCATTCATATAAGATAAAGGAATTCATAAACATAATTCCATCACAACATAGTCAAATCAATGTAAAAATATGGATAGAAACAGAACCCTTTATTATCTTAGATGGAAAATAATTTTGATAATACACTTGAATTGAATTCTTGAGGAAAATATCCTTTCTTCTTCAAAATCAATTTCCTTTCACAAAACATCATGCAATTTTAAAAGAAAGAGATTTTATTGAAAATATTCATGAAATATTTTAGAGGAAGCTTCATGAAAATAAGGCTTTATAAAACAGTAAAAATCCATCCGTGCCGTATAAGTTAGAAAAAACATTCTTCGTACTTTTGTCGGAAAAGTCAAAAAGTACCTCGTACGAAAAACGACAAAAGATTCCTTTCATTTCTTTTACTAAAAACTCACCGAAGGGTAAAAATGGATTTAAAAAATTGTAGGTGGATGGAAATAATATTACATATTGATGAAACATGGATGTGGATGATAAAATACACCCCAGTAAATGCCAAAGTATAAACAATCTCGGATAAAAATGAGATTGTGATATTTCCCTTACCTTAGGTCCGACTTGCTTTGTAAGTGTCCGAACCTCTTGTATAATGATTTAAATCATGTTATTGACTTATTAAAGAATCATATTCATTGTTATGATATCATATATGGTTCACTTATGACATTATATTACCCGTTCTTTTGTAAATTCCATGTTAAAGAAGCGTTTTGGGTAAAATCGTTTCATTTATCGTAGGTGTTTTGACTTGTTGTTCTTCACATCATTATTACTTATATCATGATTTACTCACTTCCAGAATATAAAATATGATTTATATATCATATATATTCAGTATATATATATATATATAAAAGGTAGATAAATAAAATGAAAAACACCGTTCATGGAGACGGTAGTCCGTACGTACGCATTAACGCTGTTTTCCTTTCCTTATTGTCTTGAAATGGAAATAAGTAGATGACATACATATGTATATATATACATAAATCCTGTAGCTTTATAATGTCATATATTTCATTATTATTTCTTATATATACATTATAATCATTCTTAAATGGTTAACATGGAGAATGAATCTCATCGCGTCGTGGAGACGGTAGTCCGTACGTACGCACGAGCGATGATATCATTTCTATAAATATTGAATTGAATTGGAGTGGATTATACAATATATCAGAATCAATATGATGTTGTAATAACTATGTATAGTTATTCTTTACACCATTATACCCATCCATGTAAGGTGGTGGTGGAAAATAGATTACACCACGGCGTGGAGACGGTATTCCGTACGTACGCACGCGCGGTGATTTCTTTTTCCGTAGGATGGATAGATGGTGAAATAGGGTTGTTTCATACTTATAATAACATATCAGTATATGAGTGATACTGATGTTATTACTTCATAATGAAACAACCTAAGAAGAAGAAGTGGAAGAAGAAATAAAGATGAAAGAATTGGTAATGGTAATTACCTCTTCTTTGAAGTGCCTCTTTGAGACCTCCTCTTAGGGCACTAAAATTGGTCTTTGAGGAAGACCAGAACCTCTAGGATGTTTCTAGGGAAGTGGAGAAGATATTTTTGCAGGGGTTGGCCGAGCTTGAGTGCTCAAATTGGTGTGAGGAGGAGAGGGAGGAGGTGTCCTTTTATAAGGGAGGAGAGGGGCACCTTAGGAATACCTCAAAATATTATTTTATATTAATGTCAAAATCGGTTTATAATGGTTCAAAAGGGTCTTATTTCGAAGCTAAAGTGGGTATGGGTCGAAATACCATCAACCAATAGGATTTAGACAAGTTTAGGGTATTATTTTAACCTTATCAATTAGATTTAACTCTAAGTTAATTAATTTAACTTTTACCGTGTCTTTTTGTTTTCTTTCACTATATGGTTAATACACTTACTATAACATGCCAAACGAACCCAAAATTGTATATTATTAATAAATATATCCTTATATAAGTCATTTGGCCGATCCTTAGATTTTTAGGAATAAAATAACAATTAATAATATAATATTTGATTTAAAAACTATTTTGTGTCAATTTTGACACTATTTGATACATGATTTTTGTGAAAGTCATAACAGAATTATATGTTCGAACCAAGTTGATTAAATCAACACTAATATATCATAGTAACCTAGAAAATTAGTATAATTCATAAAAAGTCTCAAATTACATTTATTTTGGTGTTTATAACATCAATTATGTCAATATTTCATTAATAAGATAATTACTGCATCATCATTGTGTCATAAATAAATTAAATTATTTAAAGTCTAAAAATTACAAATAAAATACCATTATGTAGGAAATCTGTTTATTTTTCTAATGAATATTTATAATCTAAAATCCAACATATATAACCCTATGTAACAATTGTTTTTCTAAAAGATATATGCTTGTGTCAATTTTGTATTCATTTTAACTTAATTAAAATAAAGTGTCATTATCACTTACAAGTGGATCAATGGGGTCCCAAAATCGACCCAAAGATGCACATGGTCGACCATGTATCAACCAATGGGGTTAAGACACGTTTTAGGGTAATTTAATATTATTATAATATTATTGTTTAACCCTTATTTACCGGATTTACCCTTAACCATGGTAAATAAAATATTTACCGCAGTAATTATTCAAAATGTCTAAAAATAAAAGTTATCTATTTACACAATTTGAACATCCTGATTCCAAATATGGAATCCATTTTTCTAAATTCAAAACAAATAAGTGGCAGAAATTAATTTAAAATTAATTCCCGCTGTCAAAACAAAAAGCGTGTTTTTAAGAGATAATAATTATCAAAAGATTGACACTTGTTTATGTTCGGTTTAATTGTAGAATTGTGTCCAATGACCAACATTATATTAAGTGGTAAAAATATATTCTAAATATACTTTAAAACCATTCAATATTATAATTTAACCACATAATATATTACGATGAAAAAAGTTGTTTTTAATTAAAATATAGCGTGTTTTTACTATTCATTAAAATATGAAAGTTGTCAGAAAAATATCAAAACTTTATCTAATGTAAATTTTTACATCCTGATTCAAAAGAAGAATATTATTTCGTCAAATTTAACATATAAACATTTCAAAAACTATATTTAAAGTGGGTGCGCCATCAAAAGGCGGTAAAACTGCATTTTTTGAAAAGTACTTATTTTACCCGAAAAATTTATTTTGTTCTTATACCATGTTCTAGAAATGTGTAAGATGAATAATAATGTTATAAAATTCAAAATTTAGTTAATACTATTCATAACGGCTAGTTCATGACAATATAATAATATAACATTGTTTATTAAAACCCGGTATTGCGTACAACACACGCTATCGAGGAAGGTCGTGATTGCGTGTAATGCAAGCCAAGTCAGGGTTGCGTGTTGTGAAAGAATCCTTCATTGTTTCGTATAACAGAATCCAACCATATTTCATTTATACATTTAATATATATATATATATATACTCAATGTTGCGTAGAATAACTATTATCAAAATTGTGTGTAACACGGTCCAAGAATAGTGTTGCGTATACTACAAGCTAATACGGTGTTGCGTATAGCGCAAGGTAATCTTGGTGTAGAATACAACACAAGACATTAATGAAATTAAAAGAATATTTTTCATAAAATCTCGGGGTGTTACAGTACTGAAAGATAATATAATTTTTGGGTGTAGCCCAATCTTAAAATGATGTTCTCTAAAATGCAAGACATGCATAGTGTTATCGTATAACAAAATATATATTCGTTACCGTGTGAAATGAAAAATATCTAATAATATAAATTAATTAGAAAAAAATAATATTTCACAAAATCTCGAGGTTTTACAATTCATGGTCACCCAAATTGACCTTAATTTATGAAAATAATGTGTATATGTGGATTTTAAATTGCATAGAATTCATAAAATAATGGTGTACATTGATGGAATTTGTAGTATTATTTTGTATTTTATTCTAAATATTCCAATTCTATTACTCACTTCTCACATTAACAAAAAATTTCCTTATGGTGGACCCTAAAAAAATCCCTATATAGTGGAACATAAAATTTAACTTATTAATTTAAATTATACAATTTATAATAAATAGATCAAAAAAGACATGATGAATCACCCCATCCTCTGGTATGGTCATCAGTTAAAAGCTAGCTTAGATCCACCATATTATTTACAAATTCTTGTTTTCCAAATTACCAATAGTCAGACCTTATATACAAACACATTCACCCTTTACTTTCTATAAATCCCCTGGTTCCTAGCTTTCCAGGCACCACCAATTTCCCCAGACACATATATTAAAAAAATCATGTGGCCTAGGTTCCAAAATAATAATTTATTATAATACTAACTACCACCATAGGAAAACCCATTTTATTTTTCAATTTTTTTCCTTACTAACACACATCACGAGAAACATCCCATGGGGTCATCAATTCAAAAATTACTCTATGTGAAGAACACATAATAGAGGAATTTTAATGATCTAGAATCTATGAAAAAAATGTAAAACATGATAAAATCAGTAATATCATTCATCCTTTTAAGTATAAATTTTATAGGGTATGTTCTAATTTTCACCTTAATGGAAGATAATATGGTGTCTTTAGATACTACCCTTATGATAATATCATTAGCTTCCTAGTGAATTAACACTGAATACTTTGTGGAACCAAGGATATTGCATGTATTCTATCAGCACCACCTAAAACTCAATTGATTTATACTGGGTAATTAGGGTCACCATATATGGTTGTATTAATGATGGGGTTGTGGGGATATTTTTTCAATTTATCTCATTAAATAACAACTGAAATTATTTATGCTCAATATTTACCTTAACTCACATCGGTTGTATCGTTCATTATTCTTCTCTTTTACCTATAAAAGTATTTCAATGATTTTTTTTCAGATTCCTCTAAATGAAAAAAAATTCTTCTAAGTAGTAATATAGGCCCATGGATTCACTAATATATCATTCTACATGATGTTTCCATGAATTGTATGATATAATACATCTTTTACCATAATATGGACATATGAATCGTGTTAGTTTTTTCATTATTATTTTAAATAATTGGTTAATGTTCTTCTACTATTGTGATTCCAATGTAATACCAATGTTATAATGACCAAAATAAAATTTATATTATAATAAGGATATATGACCTATTTCATTCATATCATAGGATGGGTAAAAAAAATTATTGTGTATCCCTTCCACTAGACCTTTATGGAATATTCTAAAATTGAAATATGTGAACACCTATTTTTTATCATACACATAAAGTGCTAGGATATAAATTATATAACGTATAATGAATCTTAATTAAATATAATATTACAAAATTAATTGAGAATCTAAATGATTTAACTAAAACTACTTAAATGTGTATTTTTTTTTCCAGGATGAATTTTAATTTTCAATGTACTTTCTTTAATAATTGTGTTATATTTAAAAATGATATCCTCAGGGAACTTGTTGTAGTGATTTATTTATGTCTTCATTATATATGTTAATTTATTGGAATTCAATTCGTAACTATTTAATGGGTTCACTTTCACATGTTGTGTAACATCCCAGGTAAATAAAAAACCTGATTTTTTAATATTTATTAATATTTGTTGATTATGTATTAATTTTACAGTAAATGGGACACTGTGTTCAATGTCTTAACCAATACGCCACAATGGGTTTCATTGAAATCTTACATTGTACACTAATAATATAATATTATTATTTTAAATGCTAGTTAATGCCTAACCAATGTGTTGGAGGTAATGAATATAACTAACTAAAATATGATTATATATGTTTTTAAATGTTTTTACAATTATCCAATAAATGTTAGGGGCTTAAAATATGAATGAATCTAATTCTAAGCATGAATACTCTCATATTTAGTAAAATGACGATTTACTTCCATTTGATGGAGAACCCTCTTTAAATATAGTTCTGGTCATTTTCATATGTTTTATTTGACAAAATAAAATTCTTTTTAGATTCGGGACATCAAAATTTACTATGGGTAAATTTTAGGTATTATTCTGATAAAGTTCATTTTTAATGAATAGTGAAAAATACTGTATTTTAATTCAAAAGTTCTTTTTAATTTAATTTATTTATATGGTTATATTATCTTTTTAATTGGTTTAAAAGTGTAATTAGAATATATTTTTACTATTTAATCAAATCTTGTTCATTGGAAATAATTTCATTTTGAAATTGGACCTAAACAAGTGTCAATCTTTTGATAATTATTATTTATTAAAAACACGCTATTTGTTCTAGCATTGGGAATTAATTTTAAATTAATTAATGAAACTTATATATCTCAAATTTTGTAAAATAGGCATCATTTTAGAATTCAGAATATCAAATATATATTAGGCTGAATATTTGGTATTTTTCTGAAAAACTTCAATTTTTGATGGGTAGTGAAACCACATAGTAATTGTTAAAAAAACTGACTTTCTCATTTAAATGAAATTTTACTGCTTATGTGAATTGAATTTAGAGAATATGACATGCATGGTTTTTATTATTACGTAAAATGTGGTTCATTAAGTTGAAAATAATTTTTGGGGAGTAGTAACTTTTATCTTTTATTTACCGCAGTTAAAGGTAAATAGGGTAATTCAAGGTAAAAAGAATATGATAATGATAAAAAATTACCTTAACAATTGTCCTAACCTTATTTTATGAGTCATGGCCGACCATATTCATCTTTGGGTCGATTTTAGGACCCCATGGAGAAGCTTAAGAGTAATAATGACACTTTAGATTAATTAATTTAATGTAAAGGCAAAAATGACACAAACAAATATCTTTTAGTAAATTAATTTTTACATGAAGGTATATAAGTTATCTTTTCAACTATAAATATTAAATGGAAATCTAAAACTATTTTCGACATCATGGTATTTTTTTATAAGTTTTAGACAACAAATAAATTAAATTATTTATGACATAATAATGATGCAGTACATACCTCATTAATAAATGATTTAAATAAATAAGATTATATATATTAAAATAATATAAAAAACCTGTCAAATTCTTATTGGATGATTTTATTTCAACCATGAGTCATCTTTTCTACGATTTTAATTAGTTTTGGACTTTTAGAAACCGAAAATCATTATATAATAAAATAATATTTTCACACTTTCCTGAAGAGCCCCTCCTTCCCCTTATAAAAGGACACCACTTATAAAAAATTCCACACACCTCTAAAGCCTTTTGGATCCTCCAACCTATGAAAAATTAATATCCCTACATCCCTCTACTCTTCTTAGAATCCTTACTTTATGCAGAAGACACATCAAGAAGTCCTTTTGATTCAAACCAAAAGAAGTTACCCAAATTAAAGGTAATGGTTCCTCTTAACTTCGTTTCTTTTATTTTACTTCTCCAACACCATAACATCTTTTTATTCATTTATTTTATAACAAAAACATTATCCTCAATATACTAGGATTTTATTATAACAAGGATCTGAACTACATTTTCACACACCTCTATCTAATGGGTGAAGAACATAATGTTTTTGTTCATGGAAAACTAATGCCTAACGAAATGATGATTGTTCGATTATCTCCTACCACCAAACATGGTGTCAATTAAGATGGAACTATATTTATATTTTATGTATACTATGTTTATGACTTATTTATACTTCTGTATTATTCATTTATATCATACTTTTATGGTTTCCATTACGGTTAAACATGATAATTTCATTTGAGAAAGTACGGACTACCACCCCCTCAAAGTGATATGATTATTTAATGACATACATGGAACATATAAAGGATGATGTTAATGAAATTATGTAACATAAAATATCATAATAAATCATAATATGAAAATTATATATCAATGTATCATTATGTTTCAATTTGTTAAATATAAAATAGAAATGAAAGTAGGGTTAATGCGTACGTACGACTTACCGTCTCCATGAATGGTGTGTTTCATTTCTTAACTCCAAATGATATGGTATATTATAAATACATATACACTATATATATATATATGATATATGTGATATATAAAACATGTATATGATTCTTGAGATAATGGAATTTTGACCACATGGAGAAATTGTAATTATAAGAAGTTCATTTTTGAATCAAGTTCCGAACATCGATAAAATATCCAATATGAACTCAAATAATTAACTAGTTGTTATATGAAGCTAATAAGTGATATAAAATGAATAATAAACTTTAAAATTTTTCGCAATGATGTAGTTATTAAATTATGTTTATTATTCAGGATGAACACGGAACATACGAGTCAAGTAGGACATGAGGTAACGAGATTTCTTATCTCACTTTTAATTCCGTGAGATTTCCATAGTTCGCCACTTATTTATTGAATGTGGAGTATTATATAATTCCATTTGATATATATTATCATTATTATATTTATATTCATGGTATTATATGATTAATTTTATGGTTATTAACATTTGATCATATGACTCGGTTGATTACAACGAGGTAAAAGGTTTCATCTCACTTTTTATTCCCGTGAGATTCATTCTATATTTGCCACTATTTCCATTTGTGTCCTATATGTACTGCCCCTGATTGTACTTTTGTATAATATAATTTCATTTATGAGTATTTACATCTTCATTGTATGATCCTTCATTCATTTGGTGTATGTTTTGTAATTTACCAAATCGGTAAGGGATCCTTTCACCCTCTTCTTTTTTTAAAGACTTATTTTTGTTATGTCTTTTAATTTACATCTTATTATGCTGGGATATGTTCTTACATATCCTTATGGATGTAAATTTTATGTCCAAGTTATGAGATACCCTTTGTATCTCATCAAATCCTTTTTCTGAATTTTAATGTGATGTCATTAGATTGTCAAATTTTTACAAGGGAACTTCATAACCCAATTTCAATTCTTTGGGTTAAACTTGTACTTCTTGAATATGTCATCCTATGAATATGTTTGAATGACTTATAATTTTTTTAAACATAATATCTACTTATATTGGGTGTATTTATATTTTTCACACATAATTATGTGAATGATTTATCCTTAATTTAATGATACCGTCTTTATAAGGGATTTCATCTCAATTTACATTTCCATTGAGACTTCACTATTGTTATGCACCAATTCACACTTATATGGTGTATATATTGTTCTTTGTCATATTATATCATGAATCCATTTATTCTCATGATATTATAAAGTTCAGATTAAATGTTATTCCTCAATTATTTGTATTCAAGAGTCTCTCTTTTTGTTAAAAATTCTTTAACTAAAAAATCATTCAAACGTTTTAAAGATTTATTATTCCAAATCATTATCTTTAATGTCCATGTTTTAACAATGGTTTTGAGTATTTATTTATATGTACATTAATATTTTTAAATTATAATTCTATTAAAAGATTAAAAGTGGTATGGGACACTTTTATTCAAAAAATATATTTTTAAATGGTTTATGAAAATGGATTGATTATTTCAATATCTTAAAATTACTTCTTGTGATTGAAAATGAAATGTTATTAGTGAAATGTTTATATTTGCAATATTGTATGTGTTATGATGGTACTTAGACATTTTATTGGTAGTTACGTGATAAACCATATGACGTGTGGTGTCGTGATAAACCAGGACTGGCGGTTACGTAATAACCTCCAATGCATTGGGTATGGAAGTCGGTCGTTTGGTTATTCCATTAAGTGATATTTGTGGACTTCAACCATATGTTTATTCTACTTTAGAATGTTTATGTCCCAATATACTTTATATGTTATGTGTTATTTATATTGGTTTTATGGTAATATTTTCGTTACAAAGTGTAAGTAGTGATATTTTATTCTGTGAAGAGTATTTAATACTTCATAAATGTTAAAAGTATTACTTATGTTAAAGTATTCATGGTTTACATGTTGTATTTAGAAACTAACAGTTTTCCTTCTTTATGTATCCCTTAATGATATTTTTATACTCATCCCAAGTTTTTGAAATGTTTTTCACAGGACATAATGTGGAATAGGGTCAAGGATGGGATCAATGAAAATTCATGCTGTCTAAAACATAGATCTATACATGTCTGATTTATTTACAAATTTATATTTAACGAAAAAATGGAAACTGAGTAGAAGTGTCTATATATAATATTCAAGTTGTTATGTAATAGTTATTCCTAAATATCTAAAACTCTAAACCAAAAAATATCCTCAATGTGAATTATTCTATTAATTCATGATTATGTAATGTTTAAGGCTGAGTCCTTACAGTTGGAATCAAAGGTCGGTTTAGATAACTTTAGATGTTAGGGTGTTATCTAAGAATAAGTGACATAACCATAATGGTTAGCATATTAGAAAGAGTCGTAGTTATTTTTAATGATTTTAAGATAACATGAAAAAGTACTTACCCTCATCGTAAGATATTATATGATGATTTTACTGATATACTCAAACTGACCTTTTTGGTTTTAGTTAATGGTTGTATCTAATAGGCACCAGAGTAACAATGGATGTGAAGAAAACTGTGATGGTTTTCTGAATGAGAAACTGAATGAAATGAGAGCTGTAATGAGAACTCTTATGGTTATTCTCAACCAACTATCGGGATTCATGATTGAAATCCTGAACCTTGGTGAATTTTATAAGGCATCATATTTGTGAGAAACAAATCCATACGGAATTTCAGGTAATAGTCATAAAGGTAAATATGTTCAGAAACCTACGTGCCATGTATGTGGAATGAAACACCTAGAAAAATGATTCAAAGGGACGTGATAATGATATATATTTGGTAATGAAGGCCATAATGCAAGAACCTTCCATGGAAAAAGGAAGCATCCAGTTTACTCTAGGAAAGGGAAAGAAGTTCTTTCTGAGGTATCAATAGAATGTTTTAAATGTGGTGTGCATGGTCATTATACAAAAAAAATTCATACAAAGATGTTTCGGGAATGGGATCACTAGGATCATAAAAATATATGTTTACCAGTACCTAATGGCATTCCAATTGAGGATGAAGAAACTGACAATGACCAATGAAAGGTATGGATTATTTCTTAACATATGTATTGACATTATTTAATCTTAGGATATGATTCATTATTTTGTTTGTAGGAAATAAGTATTTCAAAAAATGTTGATGAAGAATGGTTAATGGATCATGAAGAATGTTGAATGAGAAGAAGTCAACATATAAGGGATTCAAGGGTTATGGTAGATTTTAGGATGATGAAATGCTTAAAAGTATTAAGGCTCTTTTGATGATGGGATTACATTAGAAGACTTTTTATAGTATGTGTAACCCTGAAGTTTGATATATGAATTTTTTTTTCAAGGAATAATTATCTTTTCTTTTTTTTTGGATATAGTTATAAAGAACCATTTGGGTTATATGTTCCTTGAATTTGAGGAAATTACATGTTAATACATTTGAGATGAAAAAATGAAATTTATTAGACAACCTTTGTGGTTAAAATATGTTATGGTTATTTTTGATGAATTTATCTCTTTTTGGGAATGTTATAAAATTATATATTTTTTGAAAAACTAAAACACGCAGACCGCATGAAAACCTGTCGCGTTGGACAAATCTCTAGGAATCGAACCCACAACCAATGTACGACTAGGATTTATCACCTACCATTGGACTATGTGAAGTCCGTGGTTAGTATGAGTAATTTTTTTGTTAGATGATCTTATGAATAAATTTATTTTTGGATATTTATGGAAAATAATAACCTATCATAGATAATATGTGATTAGGTTAATTACACTTCAGTATCAGACTTCAAAATTAGTCGATGTTATTTGGAGATAAATGTAAAGATTTACTGTGGAAGGCTATGGGATTAAATTATCTTGAATTATTTTTTTCAATGTTATTTTGGATTATATTGAACAATTTTAAGGAATGTTGTTTATTTAATGGTCTTTGTTGAACTTAGGGTACTGTTTGTTGAATTTTGAAGATTAAGAATAGTATTTCTTTTTATACAGAATTATCCTTTATGGGGATTATCTGATATTGTACTAACCTTTTTTGTTCTGTTTAAGGTCTAAATACATGAGAAATATATAGTTCATCTTTTTTGTATTATGTGATTATCTCGAAGTAGATTATTTCACATTTAATGTGAAAAAGTAATCCTAAATATGCAACTTTTGGAGAAAATATGAGATTGTGTTAGAAACCTAATAAAGGATGAAAATCTACATGAAAAATATGTATGTTTCCTTATGTTTTTAGTTAAGCTCATAAATAAATTCCTCAACTTTATGAAAATTATTTTAAAACAAACACATTAACCGTTAACTTTTCCTACTGGAGAATCAAAGACTGTTTAACCCATCACATAATTGTAATTTTCCGGTGGTTAACTTTCTCCTAACCATGTTTTCTATCACACTCCATCGGAATATGATGGTTTTTTTCTCTTCCATTTTCATGTTTTCTTACATGGAACCCCAGTAAGGTATTATCTTGGGTGACCTTTTTACTTCTCTTTCATTCTTTTAATGTGATATATCTATTGACTCCTTTTACGATGTGGGAATTTTAGTGATGTTTCTGATCCCAATTTTTAAAATTACGGGGACAAAATTTCCAAAAGGGGGAAGAAAGTAACATCACAGGTAAATAAAGAACCTTAAATTTCAATATTTATTAATATTTGTTTATTAATTATTAATTTTACATTAATGGGGACGCTATGTTCGATGGTGTACCTGAAACGTAACAACGGGTTTCTTTGAAATCTTACGTTGCACACTAATAATATAATATTATTATTTTAAATGGTAGTTAATGCCTAACTATTGTACTGGCGACAATGAATAGAAATAAATAAAATATGATTATTATGTTTGTTAAAGGTTTTTACAATTATCCAATAAAATTTAGGGGCTTAAAATATGAATGAATCTAATTTTAAGCAAGAATACTATAATATTCAGTAAAAGGTCGATTTATTTCCTTTTGATGGTATAACCTCTTTAAATCTAGTTTTGGTCATTTTTGTATGTTCTATTTGAAAAAATAAAATTCTTATTTAGATTCAGGACATCAAAATTTAATATTGGTAAATTTTTGGTATTTTTCTGATAAATTTCATTTTTTATGAATAGTGAAAAATACTGTATTTTAATTCAAAAGTGCCTTTTAATCTAATTTATTTATATTGTTAGATTATTTTAAATTTATTTTAAATTTTAATTAGATTATATTTTTTCGATTTAATCTAATGTTTGTCATTGGAATAATTTCATTTTGAAATTGGACATAAACAATTGTCAATCTTTTGATATTTATTATTTCTTTAAAACTGGCTATTTGTTTTGACAGTGAGAATTAATTTTAAATTTATTAATTAAACTTATATGTTTTAAATTTTTTAAAATATACACAATTTTTGAATTCGGAATATCAAATATATCCTAGGATGAATGTTTGGTATTTTTCTAAAAAACATCAATTTTTGATGAATAGTGAAACCACTTAGTAGTTGTTAAAAAAACTGACTTTCTCATTAAAATGAATCTTTACCAATTCCGTGAATTGAATTTCAGAAATCCTACACATATGGTTGTTTTTGGGGAGTAAAATGTGGTTCAATAAGATGAAAATAATTTTTGTGAATAGTAACTTTTGACTTTTATTTACCACGGGTAAAGGTAAATATGGTAATTCAAGGTAAAAAGAATATGATAATGATACCAAATTACCTTAAAAATTGTTATAACCTTATTGGATGATTCATGGCCTACCATGGGTATCTTTGGGTGGATTTTGGGACCCCATGTAGAAAATTAAGAGTGATAATGACACTTTAGATTAATTAATTTAATGTAAAGGCAAAAATGGCACAAACAAATATATTTTAGAAAATTAATTTTTACATGAGGTTATATAAGTTATCTTTTCATCTATAAATATTAATTAGAATGCTAAAAATATTTCCTAAATCATCGTATTTTTTTATAATTTTTAGGCAACAAATTAATTAAATTATTTATGACACAATAACGATGGAGTATATACCTCATTAATAAATGATTTAAATAAATAAGATTCTAAATATTAAAATAATATCCAAAACTGTCAAATTATAATTGGACGATTTTATTTCTACCAATAGTCATATTATATTTTACATCAGTTAGTTTTGGACATTTAGAAACCGAATATCATTATATAATAAAATAATATTTTCACATTTTTCTAAAGAGGCCCTCCTCCCCCTTATAAAAGGACACCACTTATAACAAATTAATCACACCTCTCAGGCCTTTTGTATCATCCATACTCTGCCCAATTAATCTCCCTATGTACCTATACTTCTCTTAGAAGCCTTACCTTAGGCAAAAGACACTTCTAGATGTCTTTTCGGTTCAAACCAAAGGAAGTTACCCAAATTAATGGTAACGGTTCCTATAAACTTCTTTTCATTTATTTTTCTTCTCCAACCCCCTAAAATCTTTTTATTCATTTATTTTATAATAAAACAAGTATCATAAATATACTAGGATGTTGTTATAATAAGGATTCAAACTACGCTTGCACACACCTCCATCTAATGGGGGAAGAACATACTGTTTCTATGGATGACAAATTAATGCCTCACAAAACGATGATTGTTCGGTTATCTCTTATCGCCTAACATGATGGCCATTAATATGGAACTATATTTATAATTGATGTATATTATATTTATGTCTTATTTATTCTTCTATATTATTCATTTATATCATACCTTTATGGTTTCCATTATGGTTAAACGCGATAATTTCATTTGAGGAAGTGCAGACTACCGCCCCCTCAAGGTGATATGATTCGTTCATGACATACATGGAACATATAAAGGATGTGGTTAATGAAATTATGTAACATAAAATATCATATGCTATTATACTGGAATTATAATATTCCAATGTGATATTACGTTTTCAATCCTTTAAATATAAAATATAAATGAAAGCAGCGTTCATGCGTACGTACGACTTACTATCTCCATGAACGGTGCATTTCATTTCTTAACTCCAAATGACATGGAATATTATAATACATATAAAATTTATATATATGATATATATTATATATAAAACATATATATAATTCTGGAAATACTGGAATTTTGACCACATGGACAAATTGTAATTATAACATGTTCTTTTTTGACTCAAGTTCTGAACATTGATAAAATATCCAATATGAACTCAAATAATTAACTAGTTGTTATAGGAAGATAATAAGTGGTATAAAATGAATATTAAACTTTAAAAAATTTCTTTATGAAGTATATATTAACTTAGGTTTATTATTCAGGAAGAACACGAAACATACGAGTCAAGTAGGACATGAGGTAAGGAGATTTCTTATCTCACTTTTAATTCTGTGAGATTTCCATTGTTCGCTAGTTATTTATTTCATGTGGCGTATTATGTAAATCTATTTGATATATATTATTATTATTATCTTTATATTCATGGTATTCTATGATTCATTTATGGTTATTAAATTTTGATCAAATGACTCAGTTGATTACAACGAGGTAAAGGGTTTCATCTCACTTTTTATTCCCGTGATATTTATGTTATATTTGCCACTATTTCCTTTTGTGTGGTGTATTTACTGCACATGATTTTACTTCTGTGTAATATACATTCATTTATTTGTATTTACATTTTCATTGTGTGATCATTCTTTCATGTGGCATATGTTTTGTAAGTTACCAAATCAGTAAGGGAACCTTTCACCCTCCACTTTTTAAAAGGCTTCTTTTGGTATTGTATTTTAATTTTCATCTAATTATGTTGGGATATATTATTCTATATACTTATTGATATTAATTTTATGTTCAAGTGATGAGATACCCTTTTAATCTCATCAACTCATTTTTCTTAATTTTAAAGTGACGTCGTTAGGTTGTTGAATTTTTACAAGGAAACTTCTTAACCAAAGTTCAATTCATTGAGTTAAACTTGTAATTCTTGAATATGCCATCCTATGAATACTTTTGAATGCCCTATAATTGTTTTACATTTAATATCCACTTATATTGGGTGTATCTATATTTTTCACACATAATTATGGGATTGATTTATCCTTAATTTAAGGATACCGTCTTTATAAGGGGTTTCATCTAAATTTACATTTTCATTGAGACTTCACTGTTGTTATGCACCAAATAAATCTTATATGGTGTATATACTATAATTTTTAGTATTATATCATTAATAACTTAATTATAATTATATTATAATGTTCATATTAATTTTTATTCCTTAATTATTTGAATTCAAGTGTTTCTCTTTTTGTTAAAAACTCTTTAACTTAAATATCATTTTAAATGTTTTAAAGTTTTATTATTATAAATCATTATCTTTAATTTCCATGTTTTAAAAATGGTTTTGAGTATTTATTTATATGGACATTAATATTTTAAAATTATAATTCCATTTAAATCTTCAATGTGTTATGGGACACGTTGATTCAAAAATATCTTTTTAAATGGTTTAGGAAAATGGATTGATTATTTCAATATCATGAAATTACTTCTTGTGATTTAAAATGAAATGTTATTAGAGAAATGTTTATATTTTCAATATTTTATGTGCTATGATGGTACTTAGACATTTTACGGGTGGTTACGTGATAAACCATATGATGGGTGGTGCCGTGATAAACCAGGACGGGTGGTTACGTAATAACCTCCAATGCATTGGGTATGGAAGCTGGCCATATGGCTATACCATTTAGTAATATTTATAGAAGTTTACCATATGGTTATTCCACATAAGAATGTTTATGTCCCAAGATACCTTTAGATGTTATGTTTTCTTTATATGGGTTTTATGGTAATCTTTTGTTTACAAAAGAGTAAGTAGTGTTCTTTTATTCAGTGAAGAGTATTTACTACTTCATAAAGGTGAAAAGTATTACTTATGATAAAGTATTCATATTTTACTTGTTGCTTTGAGAAACCAATAGATATCCTTATTTGTGTATCCCTTACTGAGGTTTTTATGCTCATCCCATGTTTTTGAAAAGTTTTTCATAGGACATAATGTGGAATAGGGTCAAGGATGGGATCAACAAATATTCGTGTTTTCTAAAACGTGGAACTAGAAATGTCTCATTTATTCAATAATTTTTATTTTATGAAAAAATGGAATCTGAGTAGAAGTGTTTACATGTAATATTAATGTTTTTATGTAAAAGTTATGCCTAATTCTATAAAACTCTAAACATGAAAATATCCTCAATTTGAATTATTCTTTTAATTCAGGATTATGTAATGATTACGGTCGGGTCCTTACAAGTTCTACGTGTCTACATAAAGATATTCATAGTATATGGTCATGTAATTTATGTTTTTGGTGGATAAATTTGTAAATGTTTTTTGAGGATTATTTAGTAAAATTGAAGTGTTGTATTGTGGTCATAAATTTTTTTAGTAGTTCATATTTCCTTGGGAATAATGATTGGTATTGTATTGTAATAATATAATTTTTCTATACATAATTTTCCTTTTCCCAAAGGATTAGAGGGAAAATTTATCCAATTTTTGTATACACACTCCATTATCTTACAAGATGAGCTTAGTCACTAATTATAGTATATTAAATTGTATTGATTGGATGGGATTCAATATTATCTTACCTCCACTAACAACATCCATATCGAGAAATTATTGAAGATATTGAGAATAGGTTTGTTCAAAATAGTATAGGTAGTTAGATACATTAACTTGATGTTTATATGATATATCAAATTGTTGTAAAAGTTTATTCTTCTACTTTCAATTGATCTATATATTGTTGTCTAATTAGTTTGATTTTATTAATGATAAGAATGGTTAGGGTAGGGTCTATCTACTGGCTAATATGTACTCAAGCCCTATTAATTTTCTTTTAGGACCTATGTATAATCTTGTGTCAATGAAAATAGAAAAAGAAAAAACCATGAGCTTGGGAGTTTTTCACATGGAATGTTTGAAGTAAAATTGAACCCCTTTAAGAGATTTAATAGATGACATATCCTTTTCATGTGGTTTATCGCCATCCCAATATATAAGAGTTATTTCATAAGAAATATTTAACTTTACACATTATTCCACATTGGTATATATACTTTTTACATATAGACTTTTTATCTAGTTTCTAATATTTGATTTATTTTTCCCTTATTTTTTTAATTATTTATAAAAATACATGTTAATTTAGATGTTATATCCTTTGTATTTTCTAGGAATCTTATTAGTAAAAATTCTGCTTATAGAAACCCATACATATTTTCCTATATCCTATATTACATGTTTTAATTCCAAATATTCTATATAGAGTACTTCTATATAATTTTATATTAAATTGGAAAGAATCATATCCATCGGACTATTTTCCACACCCAAGAATTTATAATAGATTATTTTTTCAATCAGGTGGTGTGACCATGTTCAGATGATAGTGTTCTCTAGTATAATTCAATTATTTAGGGAATATTCAATGAAAAATGTATCAAAGCCTAATAATATTTATTTGGTTTGGTATTAAGAAAAACCTATATATAATACCTTCAAGACTCAATTATTTACCCACAACTATTTATGGATATCATATTTACGATTTAATATTGATTAACCACGTGTAAAATGAGATCTATTTTTTTTCTTTCAGATTAGTATTTCTCTTATGTCCTGATGTCTCAGAAATCATTTTAAGAATTATTATATATTAATTTTTATAATATCATGCAATCTATACTATTTAATGGATCTATATGAATGTTAATTATTGGAAATTATTATTAATCCTTATTAATTGAAAGAATAACTATAAATACATAGTGTTTCCTATATATTTATTGTTAATCACTAAATTTATATTTTTCAAAAAATCAATCAATTTATTCATATTACTATTTCATTATTATATAAAAATATTTTTAATGTTATATATATAGTATCCACTTACATTTTATAAAATTATTACATAGATATTTATAATTCTGTAAAAAGATTAAAAATATTGGTTTAAAAAAAGTGTTTTGATAATTGAATTGTAGGGGATAGAGGGAAAATGATTATACCTAATATTATTAGTTTATTAATAAATTATATTTCATTCTCAATAGCTAAAATTTCATGTTATTTCTTACCTTGTTGTATAGGATTCAACCTAGACAACAATATCCATCAACGTGGGAGGTGGAGAATAATAAAATATTAAAGGCTCAACCTATGGATACATATTAGGCCCTAGAGGGACTACTATAGTTGATCAATGTGGATGGTCAATGAAATGAAAAAAATAAAATAATAAACATTCATATGTTGAAGGATTTTAAATTTGATCATAATCATACATTTAAAGGTGATCAATCTCTTTAGGAGGCTGCAGAGTGGACAGATCATACCCACCATATAATTTATATAATATGGATGTTGAAGAATACTTAAAACATAATAGACACCTTCACGTTAGAAGAGGTAGATATGTGATGATGTAAAATATTTCTCAATGTTTTGAAAGTCATGTTTATTAACTAAAACAATTTATAGAGTTTTTATCAAGTAATTTTACCTTGAATAAATATCTTCTCTAAGGGATGAAGAATTAATAAATAATATTTGAATGAAAACATACATTATTTAATATGATCATAAATAGGTAGAAATAAATTTATTTATTCTATATATGAGTGGGGTTGAATAATTCTGTGTATAGTTCTTTTAAATGAGATTCAATGAACATAAACAAATAGAAGAAATGTAATAAAATCTATTAATCCTCTTACAAAAAGTAAATAATTCAATTCCTTTGATGTTAATTCTAAAAGAGGCTCTAGAGTAGGTGTCTAACTTCATGCATATACTTTTAGTGATTCTTCATCTAGGGTTTGAAAATGATTATGGTAAGAGGAAGGTATTTTTTCAACCATTAGAGATGTTGGGTAAGTAGAGTGAATCATCTTATTTGAGAATAACTCATTTCATGTCTGATTAATGCTCATATATGGTGTATATTAAGCTAATTTTTACCTCATAGTTAAAAAATGTCATTACTATCGGAATTAAATTTTCTTTAGATTCTCTTTTAGTGATGTTTATCAGAGAGTGTTGAGAATAAACCTATATCGGCCCATGAATCCAAGTATTAGTCTATTACATAGTCTACTACGGGTATTATGAAGCATTCTAGGAGGTTATTCCAGGAACTCATTTCCATCAGTATAGGTTATATAGAACATTTTAATCCATAGTTATTGGGAATGTTTTCACTACCTGCATGGTGGTTCAAGAATGGAATACACCACAAATCAATCTATTATTTTAATCAATGTGGGTATTTCATTTGATAGTGATACAATCCTAATATCATGAATATTAGAATGATCATTATTTTATAAAGAAGTTATGAAATATTTTTCCTCTAACCAACTATTATCGTTTCTTGAAGATAACATTAAGGATTTACCCTCACACATTATCCTCGATACTCAATAGTGAATATGGATTATAAAAAATATAATCTTACCATTTGTGCATTAGACATCACATCTTATGGGAATCTCTTGGAACTCATGGTTTTAGCATGGTATCATACAATATAAATCATAGAATTGACAGGTTCACCCCCATTCATGATTTTATTGACAACTACAATAAAAAGTTTAATATATATATATATATACTACTCAATTCACATAAAGTGGAGAGAAGGAGTTTTAAGGTACTCTAGATGGTCCTGATAAGGGGAAAGGCACATAAAGTATTAAAAATGTAAATATCTATACTTTGAGCTATTGAATCAAATGAGTGGATATAATAACCCCACCGCCCCCACCCCTCATAGCTAAACATTAGTAAAAACGTTCCAAGAATATTCTTTTAGGATTTCACCAAGTAATGTACTAAACCAAAACCATATATAGTAAAATGAGTCTAATTCCAATTGACCATATGCATTACTCTATATATACAAAAGGCTACGAACTAGATGTGTGGTTTTAAGAGGTGATAGATAAGAGAGAATTCCCTTTATATATATAATTATAATAACATTTCAAAATCCAATGAAAACACCCAAATATATTTATATAAAAGGTAGAAAAACATATACATTGTTATCCCAAAATAAACTTATAAAATTCTATATGATCCATCTAATATTATTTAGTATTTCACATAGTATGGTCATATATATAACTGTTTAAGTAACCAAAATATTTTTCCAAGCTAGAAACATGGATCAGCCTAGCCAGTTATCAAAAACATTCATTTGGTTGATGCACTATCATATCATTCATCTCTATTGGGATGTAGATAATGATCATGTACCCATACATATCTTAGGATACATATGGTCTACACCTATCTTAGAGGTACCAATATGTTGTGATTAGAAACTCTTTAGGTGAAGAAAAATGGTGTCTGTACCAGATATTTCATAGTATTATAGTACATAAAATGAATTATAATGAGAGAATTAAGCATTAAAAACAACCAACTCCCCTCATTCTCAACAATGATTGAGTAAGAATTTATATACCTCAACAATTGCTTGAAAAGATGGATATATTATCAATAGAAAATACTAAATGTGATCTCATCCATCCATCCAATTATGTTTCACATAATTTCACAATTCTAAAAAAATCATAATTCCCAAATAGAAAATTAAAAAACAATATAACAATATACATGTCCTACAAAAAACTTTTCCAACTACTAGTGTAATAGTTTGATGAAACCTTAGGAAGAAATATAACTTCCCTTTCAAGAATCTGGTTCATCCTCCCCAAAATAACTCCCATACATCACATGAATTATTCTCTAATTTTATGGCTTCACATATCACCAAAAATAGACTATAATGGCGTACCACCCTCTAGGTTATTGAACTACCTCATTATTCAATGTCACATTACAATGAAGGATACCACAAAGAAAACAATAGTAAAAACCACTATATGTACTTTATTCTTTGTTGAAATAACCATAGGGGAATGAAACCTATTTTAGTATAATCACCCATATAATAAGGTCATATATTGGGGAGTCTCCATTACCATCCATGAGATTGTTTGAAATTATCTTTATCACACCAAGGAACATCATGGCCCCATTTCTATTAATTAAAAATCACAGTCACATGGGTTACACACATTATGTTACCAAGAAACAACATTAATAATGACATCATAATGAAATTTATCCACAACACATGGAATCAGGAAAAAAACCATTAATCTATAAAACCAATCTCTATGAGGTCAATCCCATCATTTTCTGCATAATGAAATCTCCAAGAATGGATTAAGAATAATAAAAACTGAAAATATCTTTCTTCCTAATCATACATACATAACCCTGCCCTCAACCATTTACTACATAGAACATAGAACACATTTATCATAGAAAAATCTACAGACACCTACCTAGAGTTAGTATGTCTCCACCAATAAAAATAATTTTCCCATTATTATATAATTGAATAAAATATGATCATATGGAAAAATATATGATTTATGGAACAATATTTCATAAAAGTGTATATGATGCAAGAATCTAAGAATAAACAATCTAGAGATATTGGAATTACACATGACTACTCCCGCAGTGTGAACCCTTATGTATCACCCCTAAATACAATTATGTTTTAATGAACAAACACAATCATATAACTAGGTTATTATTTACCTGTATTTATCAAAAAATTATTCATTTAGTTACACTTTCATATCATTGGTAACTCCCCACACGTGACCAAATTCCACCACCCCTAATGAACCATACATTTATAGGATAACATTATATATCACAAAATATAACTATTTGTTTCCAACTAATAGTCTTCTTTTGATCCTTATAGGGTTGGTTACTTTTACATGTCACTACATTTGAAAATTATATATCTCCAAAGGGAAACTTATTTATCATTATCATCGAAAAACTTAGCCAATTTCATAATAATTTAAAACCTTTAAACATCATGGGGTCACTCTTATATAAGAATTTTACACTTTCTATACAGGGAAACTCCAAAAATACCCTTCTAAATACAATTATCCATTTCTTCCCAATCCCATATAGGGATAATTTATCATATGGTTGCCTTTATGTATAAAGACTATTACACATGGGGTGTTAAGTATTAAAAATATAGTGTGGCGTATATGTATACATGGTCTTACTTATGATTTTGTCTCCTAAAGAAATTTTTGAATATTATGTATGAAATACCTTATTCTTGGATACTCTTACGGATATTAGCAATCATTTTTATAAAATTATACAGTGAATCATAATCCTTGTTATCTCTTATGCCTCATAACTATCATACCGCATGAATAAAACCCAAAATATTATAGAATTATAATACAATAATAATATACATCCAAATTAATCCCAAATATCTTCAGATGCCCAGTTTCATAAATTGAATCCCAAAAATACTTCTACTCATCTAGAATTTTTATAATCACTAATTATAGAAGTTCAGCACTACTCAACCATTTTCTTAGGAAAATTATTAAATATAAATACATGGCCTATAGTGACCCCTAAATACATTAAGAAATTCAATATCATATGAACAATAATTTATATGACCCAAAATACAACTCTTAATACCATACACAATATAATATCCCCACTATATAATAGTTGTAACACCTCGAGATTTTGTGAAATATTTTTTTTAAATAATTTAATGTTTTCTATATTTTTCATTTGTCACTAAAGTGAATATAAATTCTCTTATTTGAAAGAACTAATTTTTGATTGAAGTATACATTTAACGACATTAAAATTTTATTATATGTTATGCCAAGTTATTCTTTCACTACACACAATACCGACTAGGTTTTCATTACACGCAATACTGAAGTTTCTACCAAACAAAATTTTATTATAATAATTATTTAAATTATATAGTTATAAAATATCAATTAAACATAGTAATATGAATAGTAATAACTACTATTTAAATATTATATAAATACTTTTTATATAAATAAACTAAATTTATAATAAAATAAATAATCTCTAGTAATATCTTTATATGCTTGAAAATAGTATTTTCTCAAATAAACTTCTTTTTATTTCCTTATGTGAAAACAGTAAATTTACTGTTAGAAAATTTTTGAAATTTAATTTTATAATATAATATTTATTTTTTAATTCATAATGTCAAAATTATCATTGGGTGAATTTTAGGGATATTTTTGAAAAACATCATTTTTTGGATGAAAGGTGAAACGTACTGAATTTCAATTCAAATCTACTACTACATACAATTTATCAATATTGATAAATTATATTTTAATTTGTTTTAAATGTATAATTAGTTCAATTTTACAGAAATAAATCAAATTTAGGTCAACAAAACCAATTTTACATTGCAATTGATATAAAAAATTTCAAAATTTTAATTTTTTTAATTACATGTTGTCTCATTCATCTGTAGAATTATTTTTAATTTAATTTATAACACATATGTGGTTATAAAATTGGAAATATGGATTCAATATTTGGAACCAGAATAATTTAAAATTGATAATATATTCAAATTTGTTTTTTACCGAAAAATATTAGTGAAAATAGTAAAAACTAATTGTAGTGATTGAGGTAAAAACAACCTTAATAAGTGACTAAACATACAAAAAAATGGGCAAAAATGACCCTAAACTTGTATAAAATTTACTGGATGGACATATTTCAGCCAGTAGACCTCTAAAAATATATTATAGTCCTTTTTATCCCTTTGGGGACAAGTAACGCTTGGGGAGCACTCAAGTATTTTTATGAATACACAATGATTCCTTTTCCCTGGTTATAAAAGGCCTCTTATCCTACCCCTCTATTCACACCTATCATGCCCTTTGGAACAGCCAATACCTAACCAAATATCTTCTAAGACTACCTCTCTTCATTATATAATCCTCCATTTGGGCATAAATCCATCCATGAATCCCGTTGGTTCAAACCTAATGGTGTTTTCCAAAGAAGAGGTAATATCCTTCCACCCGCTCTTTTATTTTTTTCCCTTATCCACCCCATCATATATTCAAATTACATTATTAAATAATAACATTAGAACCATAAATATACTTATACGATGTTATATTAAATCTTTTACTGAAAATATCACACATATCAATCAAATGGGATCCCTAATCATCATTTGTTTGTACGATAGACTATCATCTATTCAACTGATGCCATTCGTTCTTCCCTTAAATCTTTTCATGGTTGGATATAATAATTTAATTTCCATTTTTAATATATATATATATATATATATATATGATATTTTGGGGTATTTATTCTTCTTTAATTATTATATAACACATACTTTAATACTTTATATATTGTGTAAATATGATAAATTCGTTTGTGTAGGTGTGGACTACCACCACCTCAAAGCAATGTGATTCGCTCACACTATAGATTGAATGTGTTAAGGATGTGTTTAGTAAATTTATATTATAACTATAATATAATAATTATATTGGAATTATATTATATATATGTATAAATATATTTAATTTACATTATTTCTTTCTGTACACACTAAAAGGGAAATAATGTTCATGAGTACATAGAACCTACTGTCTCCATGAATGGTGTATTGCAATTCATATTAGTATATTTTATAGATTTATATAAATATTTATATAAGGAATATATATTATATTCATACCATTTTTTAAAATATTTAAATAAGTAAATCATTATCTATGTAGGATTATTAAGAATAACAAGTCAAAAAATTTACGAAAAACAAAGCAGATATTGCCTGAAACGTAACATTAACATTGAAATATTAATTAAATGGTAATATAACAAAATAATAAAACCATATATGGAATTTTAAATATTAATATGGTTATTTATCTTTTTTATAATATATTTATATTTATTATAAAGTGTTTTTTAATGTTTATGAGTAATTTTTAGTCTTAAGGTAAGAGTTTTCTCGTATTACAATTATTTATGTGAGACTTATACCTTATTCACCACTCATTTCTTTTTTTGTGATGTATATAACACACATGATTTTTTTAGATTATTATAATATTAATTTAGAAGTATTTAAATATTTATTTTTGTATTATTCATTCAATGGGTTAATTGTTCATAATCTTCCAACTCGGTAATGTAATTTTGTCTCAAATTCCTTTTTTGATACCGATGCCATTTTATGCACCTATACATTAAATGAGGTGTATATACTGACATTTAAATTTTTATATCAAGAATATATTTATTTTCATGATATAATATTCAGATTTTATTTTAATTATTTTCATTTTATTATGATACAATTTTACCAAAGTGGTAAAATTTTATTGAAACAATATCATCGTTTATCAATATTGTTTATTATTAGGATTCCATTGATTAAATATTATGATCCATATCTCAAAACATATCATGAATATTCATATCCTATGGTTATACATTATATCTGCATGTATTTTAATAACTCTTAAACTTGTTGGTACATAGGACAATTAAGAAAGTGTTTTTATGAAAATCGGCCTTTGTTTCTCCCTTCGGTCAAAAAATTATTTTATTCATAAAACCATGTTTTCTTAATTTTTTAAAAAAATTTAAAACTATGAAATGTAAAATAATTATTTACCCATTTTTTAACTTTTAAAATAAAAATAATTTTCAAAGGAATCACCCTATCAATTTTATGATCAAGGAATTTTTCAAATATTTTTACGGTCTAAAAGGAATATTCGACTTGTATGGATTTTCGAGTCATCATTTACTTGAATATTACATTGAAAGACTAAAATGAAATTTTTTAATAGAATTATTTTTCCTAATATTCGGTAAAGTTATTTATTTAAAGTTTATTTTCAAATAAAAATGTTTTCTAAAATGTTTTATTTGGTTTTCAAATCATTGTTTATATGTTTTCAATGTTATTTTCAAAGAAAATTATTTTCAAATTTTTTATGTTTTAAAAATATTTTTTCATAGGTGAAAGGCTATTTTCCTAATGAAATGTTTTAAATTATTTTTCATGATTCCAATATAGGATTATGAACCTGTTTTAAATAAAAGGATTTTGAAAATGAGATGTATTTCAAAAAGTGATTTCCAATGAAAAATTATGTTCTAAGTGATATTTCAATATATGTATCCATATAAGATGATATCATTTGATATATTTTATTCATTAATATGGTTTTGTTACAAGTATACCATTATCAATATTTCTCTAAATGGTATATTTTTTTTATTCCATGGGTTTTATGAAACCCGTTTATCATCCATGAGTTATACCATGAAAAATGATTATGAATCCCTCTTCCTTTCATAGTTAATTCGATGATGAAATTATTATTAAATCTATAGGTTTTCTATAGGTTATGATATGATGAAAATTTTATAATACTTATATAATTTCATCAGTTATTATATAATATTTATAAAAACTATCGTTTTTATGGGTGATGATATGATAAATTATTTATTATCTTATGTCACATGTATATAAGATTTCATTATGGGAAGGGTGGGACCAATATCTCTCTCTAATGAATTAGGTAAACGTTTAGATCTCATGAGATAATTAAGGGAAACAAGTCAACAAGATTGATCCACAAGGTATAACATGTGTTTCCTGATCTATAATGAGAAATAGTTGTTTCTTGATCCAAAATGGAAAATAGTTATGTCTTGATCTATAATGGGAAATAGGTGTTTCCTCATCCAAAATGGGAAACATGTGTGTCATGTTCCAAAATAGAAAACATGTGTGTCTTTCTTCACTATGGAAAATAGGTGTTTATTGATCCACAATGTTGACGGTCTTCATTTTTAACCTTGACACATGAAATGGATTTCTATAGTTATGATGATTCCAAACATATATGAAACTATCTTATAGTTTATGATTTATTTATGATGATTTATCACCATTATGATTCATGTATTAAGAAATTACAATATTTGTTCCATGACTCTTGATTATGATCTTTGATATGTCAGGTATGATTATCAAATGTAATGATCATTTCTTAATACCCTTATGATGATGTTATCCTTACATATCTCTAGTTTTTACCCATTCTGAGCATGTGATCCCACCCATTTTTTATTTTTTCCTTTCCTAAAGTTATGAAGAATTGTTTTATGTAGGAGTACTAAAGATGAAGATCTTTAGGGATATGTTGAAGATCTTTCAATAAGTTATAATATTATCTTTCAATTATTCTAAATACATTAAAATATTGTGGTCCTATAGCATTTATTTGTGTAATTTTCGGAGTATTCATCAAAAATGATATAATATCTATATATGATAGTCCTCAGTCACTATAGTTTGTATGAAAGGAAAGGTTTCAATATCCTTTGGAAACTGTGATGAGAAAACATTAGTGAGATCCCAAGGTATATGTAACACCCCGAGATTTTATGAAAAATATTGTTTTTAATTTCATAAATGTCTTGTGTTGTATGCTACACCAAAAGGAGCTTTCCCAACATGCATCCTTGACTTTCCTTGCATTACACGCAATCGCGACCTTCCTCGGTAGCGTGTGTAGTACGCAATACCGAGTTTCACTAAACGAGATATTATTATAATATTGTTATGAACTAGCCGTTATTAATAGTAATACCCACTTTTTGAAATTTTATAAATTTTATCTTTCAAAATGGACTTCATTTTTTGATTTAGAATATCGAAATTAGCTTAGGGTGAAATTTTGGTAATTTTCGGATAACTTTCATATTCTGAGGAATAGTGAAAATTACAAAATTTTAATTAAAAACAACTTTTTTAATCGAAATAATTAATAGTGATAAATTATTAATTTGAGTGGTTTTAAAGTATATTTAGAATATATTTTTACAATTTAATACAATGTTAGTCATTGGATGCAATTTCACATTTAAACCAGACATAAACAAGTGTCAATCATTTGATAGTTATTATCTCTTAAAAACACGCTATTTGTTTTGACGACGGGAATTAATTTTTAAATTAGTTAATGTAACTGATATGTTTTGAATTTGGTAAAATAGAAATCATTTTTGAATTCATAATATCCAATATAGATTTGGCCTAAGTTTTGGTATTTTTCTAGAAACTTTCATTTTTTGATGAATAGTGAAACCACTAAGTAGTAGTAAAAAACTGAATTTTTCATAAAACATAGTTTTACCGCTTCTGTGAGTGAAATTTTTAAAATCCGAGAGACACAGTTAATATCAAGGACTAAAATTTGGTTCAATGAGATGAAAATAATTTTGCGGAATAGTAACTTTTTACTTTTTTACCATGGTTAAAAGTAAATAGGGTAATTAAGGGTAAATATGATATTATTATTACCCTAAAACATGTCCTAATTCTATTGGATTAGTTTAATTCGTCCAAAAACAACCTTAGGAATAAAATATGACCATTTGGGACCACTTGGATTAGATTAGGATATTTATTATCAATTTACTTAAAGAAAGGTTAAAATAGTTCAAATCAAAGTTTAACAACTAAATCATTTTTAAGACAGGGTTATACATAATATAAATTCGACTATAAATATTCATTATAAAGCTAAAAATATTTCCAACATAATGGTATTTTATTTGTAATTTTTATACTTAAAATAATTTAATTTATTTATGATACAATGATGATGCAGTAATTATCTTATTAATGAAATATTGACATAATTGATGTTATAAATACCCAAAAAAATGTAATTTGAGACTGTTTATGAATTCCAATAATTTTCTTTGTTAATATGATATGTTTTAATTAACTTTTTTCGAAATAATCGTTCTGTTATGATTTTCACAAAAATCAATTACCAAATAGTGTCAAAATTGACATAAAATAGTTTTTAAAACAAATATTATATTATTAATTGTTATTATATTCCTAAAAATCTAAGGTTCGGCCAAGATACTTACATCATGATATGTGTATAATTAAGTGACCACTTGGGGGTCGATTGGATGTATATGGTAAGTTTATTAACTATATAATATAAAAAGACAAAGTGACATGGTAAATGTCAATCTAATTAACTACGAGTTAAAACTATAAGATAAGGTTAATATAATGATATAAACTTGTCTAAATTCTATTGGATGAGAGGATTTAGACCCATCCCATCCTTAGATTCGAAATATATCAATTTTGAGCTATTAAAACCTGAATATGACTTTATAATAAAATAATATTTTTTGTTATTCCAAAGGTGCCCCTCTCCTCCCTTATAAAAGGGCACCTCCTCCCTCTCTTCCTCACACCACATTGAGCCATCAAGCTCGGCCAACCCCTTCCAAATTCTCTTCTCCACTTCCATAGGAACATCCTAGAGGTTCTGGTCTTCTTCAAAGACCAATTTTAGTTCCCTAAGTGGAGGTCTCAAAGAGGCGCTTCAAAGAAGAGGTAATGTCCGTTACCGATTCTTTCAACTTTATTTCTTCTTCCACTTCTTCTTCTTAGGTTGTTTCATTATTAAGTAATAACATAAGTATAAATCATATACTGATATGTTATTATAATTATGAAACAACCCTATTTCACCATCTATCCATCCTATGGAAAATGAAATCACCACGCGTGCATACGTACAGAATACCGTCTCCAAGCCGTGGTGTAATCAATTTTCCACCACCACCTTACATGGATGGGTATAATGGTGTAAATTATAACTATATATGATTGTTGTAAAGTGATATTTATTCTGTAATAGTATACATACACTCCAATAAAATTCCACGATCATGGGAATGATATCATCGCTCGTGCGTACGTACGGAATACCGTCTCCACGACGCGATGAGATTCATTCTCAATGATTAACCATTCATGAATGATTATAAAGTATATATAATAAGTAATCATGAAATATATGACATAATAATGCTACTGGAATTATGTATATATATATTTATGTCATCTACTTAATTCCATTCAATTTAACAAGGAAACGAAAACAGCGTTCATGCGTACGTACGACCTACTGTCTCCATGAACGGTGCATTTCTTTGCATTTATCGATCCATTATATATATATTCTGAATATATATTATATATAAATCATGTTTTATGTTCTGTATGTAAGTAATCATGATCTAAGTAATCATATGAATATTTACAAGTTAAAACACGAACGACAAATGAAACGATTTTACCCAAAACGCTACTTTAACATGAATTTACAAAAGAACGTGTAATATAAAGTCATAAGTGAACCATATATGATATAATAACAATGAATATGATTCTTTAATAAGTCAATGAAATTATTTAAATCTTTGTACAAGAGTTTTGGATACGTATGAAGCATATCGGACCTAAGGTAAGGGATAAATATCATAATCTCATTTTATCCGAGATTGTTTATACTTTGAAATTTACTAGGGTGTATTTTATCATCCACATATATGTTTCCTCAATATGTAATATTATTTCCTTCCACTTGAAATTTTTTAAATCCAATTTTACCCTTCGGTGAGTTTTTAGTAAAAGATATGAAAGGAATCTTTTGTCGTTCTTCGTACGAGGTACTTTTTGACTTTTCCGAAAAAAGGACGAGAAGAATGTTTTTTTACTTATACGGAATGAATGGATTTTTAAAAAATTATTTCCAAGAAGCTTCCTTTACAAGTTTTCATGATTATTTTTAATCAACTTCTTTTAGTTTAAAATTGTATGACATGTTAAGAACGGAAAACTGTTTTTGAAGTAGAAAGGGTATTTTCCTCAAGAATGGAGTTCAAGAGTTTTATCAAAATTATTTTCCATCTAAGATAATATAGGTTTCTGTTTCTGTTCCTATTATTACATGGATTTGATTATGTTGTGATGGAAATATTTTTATGAATTCCTTTATCCTATATGAATTGTTTTATGATGTCATGATGTTTAAGATTCCCATTTTTATTACATGGGTTATGCTATGATGTATGGTTTATGATTTTGTGGCACACATAAGAATGGTATCATTATGAAATGGGTGGGACCTATATCTCCCTCCAATGCATTGGGTAAAGATTTATATCTCATGAGATAGACATGACTGGAATGGCAAGTTAATTTGGTTCAGTAATACAGGACTGGAACGAGGAGTGAAATCGATTCAGAAAGGGACTTTGTCCACTAAGATGGCCTTGGCAGCAATGCCTTGGATACTTTGGAAATCATTACATATGCTTAATGGATTCCACAATTACATTTTTTATTCCCATGCTATTTTATCATTATTAATGTTTCTTTATGATCTATTCGTTATGTACTTCCATGTTTTATGCCATTTCTCAATATTTTGATGTTTAAACATTATGTTCATGTTTTTAAGTTCAAATGTATATAGTATGTTTTATTTTATCCATGCTTACCCTTACTAAGAATTGGAGCTCACCCTTTTTATTTTTTATTTTCCCCTAGGATTAAAAAGAAAGGTTTTTTGTAAGGAAACAAAAAGTGTAAGATCTTTATGGGAGATGTTGAAGATATTTCACCACGATTAGAAGATTACGTTCCAAGTTTCCAAAGACACTAAACTATTATGGTCCTTGTGTGTCTATTTTTGTTATGTATTAAGTATTCCACAAAAGTAATGTAATATCTATGTACGTCGAGATTTGGGTCTCTACAGTTGGTATCAGAGGAAAGGTTTAGTCAACCTTTGGAAACTAGGATGCGAAAACGTTAGTGAGATCCCTAGAGATATTTCTAAGGTATGACTTAGGATGTCCCTAAGGATTAGTATACGTATAGGATATAGTCCTAGAACTACGGTAAGGATCTTATAATTTAACCTAATATGTTAGATATTGAGGGTGCTCCCCCTTTACTATGTTGTTTTTCCAAGAATTATTTTTTCCTCTCACACTATTCTTTTTGGGTTTTAGAAAATGGGTGGAAACAAGATGATTCACGATAATGGTGGATATTATGGACAATGGAATGATATTCTTCATGAGAAACCAAATGAAATGGGATTTGGATGTCCAAACATCATTATTATTCCGAATCATCAATCTCATAATATGATCAATAAACTCAAATTTGGTTAGTTTCCTAACTCAACTAATAAGAGAAAGATGTAGTTTCATGATGATCATAGAGGAAAGAAAGTTCAATTTCCCCTATGTAAATCATGTGGGAAGAGGCATCAAGGAAAATGTTTCAAAGGAACTGGAAGATGCTATGGGTGTGGAAAAGAAGGACACAAATCCAGTAAGTGCAAAGGAAAAGGTTCAGTTAACACCATGGACGAGGATAATGGTATTGCTACGACATCAACAATGGTTAAATGTTTTAAATGTGGAATGTACAGGAATTATGCAAACCAATGCCCTAAGGGAAAGTCTCATGAAGAGAATCAGTATGTTCGTTTGGGTAGTATTTATGTTGATGATGATGAAGAGACTACAAATGATATGTTAGATGAAAGAATTGTTGAAGCTCGGTCAATGGTTTAAGAAGGTAGTGGAATGATTACATGTTTATCAAGTGTAATGTTGTATAAGTAATCTCATGGTACTATGGAATAAATAGACATCTAAGGATTGTTACACTTTTTTCTTTCCTTATGTTTTGAAAGTGTATGATTAATGGTACTAGTAACCATGAAAGGTTATTCAGATATTTTTGAAAGTAGCAGATATGCGCATAATGAAGGGATAAGTAGAAAATTAAATGTTTGATAGTATTCATGAGCTCATGACTGATATAAGGAGAAGGTTATGTCATGGTTTGAGTATATAGAATTTTTGGATTTTGGTATGTGGAAAGAGTTAACTTTTGACAGAATTCATGTTTTCACTAAGATTCAATGGGTATTCATTTTTCAAGAGAATACATGATTAAGGCCTTCAATTGTTTGGAATGTGACCAACAAGGCATATCTCATGATATATGGGGATCAACGATGGTATTAACATGCTTGTTATATGAACTCTTTGGTAATTGTTTTCACTGTAATATGAGATTGGATAGTAGTATTTTGGATAAGCCTAAAGATTGGAATGGATTATGTTGGACATAAGTTAGTATTGTTTAAGGATAGAAGTTTTTTTCGATATTATTTATGGGATGTTATAGTAATGTAGTTTTAGAAAAAGGACAACCTGCAGGACGGGCGACAACCCATCGCGTCGGACAAGGCTGTGGGAATCGAACCCACAACCAAAGTGCGACTGGCCTTTATCACCTACCACTGGCCTACAGAAAGTCCCTGTTTAGTAGAAACTAGTTTTATTATATTAATCAGTATGATATATTAATTATAAGTCCATTTTAGGAACCATATATGATTAATCTCACTATAGATGGACTTATGTATTTTTTGATAAATTTCTAACCTTTTGTTTGAAACAGATGAAATGACCCATCACTCTATAACATGATCTGCTAACACTTCACGAATGACAAATTCAACTTCATTTCTTTAAGATATGAAGTGGAAATTTTCCAAAGAATGACCAACGGTGAGACTGTACCAAAATCACAAAAGTATTTCTTCTAATTCCAATTTCATCAACATTAGGGAAATGGTCTTGAAAACCAAAAATGTTGTCCTAGTACTCTTATATCCGATGAATCAGATGGTACCTTAGATCATCACAAATTTATGGCTTTGTGATTGATGGCTTTTTCATAGCCATGTTCTCTACCACTCTCCATCAGAACTTGATGGTTACATTTTTCTTCCATATCCATATTTTCACTTATGTTCTCCTACGTGGAAACCCAGTGATGAGTTAATTTGGGTAACCGTTAAGTTTCATAATTTATTTTTCAAAGACAAGTTTTGGTATTCCTTTTTACGATGTGGTTTTCTATTAAATAAACTTTCAAGTAGTAAACCATTTATAACCAGACGAATTTCGAGGGCGAAATTCATTTTAAGGGGGGTAGAATGTAACACCCTGAGATTTTATGAAAAATATTCTTTTTAATTTCATTAATGTCTTGTGTTGTACGCTACACCAAAAGGATATTGCACAACACACATCCTTGACCTGCCTTTCATTACACGCTATCGTGACCTTCCTCGATAGCGTGTATAGTACGCAATACCGAGTTTCACTAAACGAGATATTATTATAATATTATTATGAACTAGCCGTTATGAATAGTAATACCCACTTTTTGAAATTTTATAAATTTTATATTTCAAAATGGACTTCATTTTTCGATTCAGAATATCAAAATTAGCTTAGGGTGAAATTTTGGTACTTTTCGGATAACTTTCATATTCTGATGAATAGTGAAAATTACTAAATTTTAATTAAAAACAACTTTTTTAATCGAAATAATTATTAGCGATAAATTATTAATTTGAGTGGTTTTAAAGTATATTTAGAATATTTTTTTACAATTTAATAAAATTTTGGTCATTGGATGTAATTTCACATTTAAACCAGACATAAACAAGTGTCAATCTTTTGATAGTTATTATCTCTTAAAAACACGCTATTTGTTTTGACAACGGGAATTAATTTTTAAATTAGTTAATGTTACTGATATGTTTTGAATTTGGTAAAATAGGAATTATTTTTGAATTCATAATATCAAATATAGCTTCGGCCTAATTTTTGGTATTTTTCTGGAAACTTTCATTTTTTGATGAATAGTGAAACCACTAAGTGGTAATTAAAAAAAACTGAATTTTTCATAAAACTTAATTTTACCGCTTCTGTGAGTGGAATTTGGAAAATCCAAGAGACACGGTTAATATCAAGGAATAAATTGTGGTTCAATGAGATGAAAATAATTTTTGCTGAAAAGTAACTTTTTACTTTTTTACCACAGTTAAAAGTAAATAGGGTAATTAAGGGTAAATATGATATTATTATTACCCTAAAACATGTCCTAATTCTATTGGATAAGTTTAATTCGGACAAAAACAACTTTAGGAATAAAATATGACCATTTAGGCCCACTTGGATAAGATTAGGACATTTATTATCAATTTACTTAAGGAAGGGTTAAAATAGTTAAAATCAAAGTTTAATAACTAAATTAATTTTAATATAGGGTTATACATAAGATAAATTCAACTATAAATATTCATTATAAATATAAAAATATTTCCAACATAATGGTATTTTATTTGTAATTTTTAGACTTAAAATAATTTAATTTATTTATGATATAATGATGATGCAGTAATTATCTTATTAATGAAATATTGAAATAATTGATGTTATAAATACCCAAATTAATGTAATTTGACACTTTTTATTAATTCCAATAATTTTCTATGTTAATATGACATGTTTTAATTAACTTTGTTCGAACTAATCATTCTGTTATGATTTTCACAAAAAATCAATTACCAAATAGTATCAAAATTGACATAAAATAGTTTTTAAAAAGAAATATTATATTATTAATTGTTATTATATTCTTAAAAATATAAGGTTCTGCCAAGATACTTATATCATGATATGTGTATAATTAATGGACCACTTGGGGGTTTCTTGGATGTATATGGTAAGTTTATTAACTATATAATATAAAAATACAAAGTGACATGGTAAATGTCAATCTAATTCACTAAGAGTTAAAACAAAAAGATAATGTTAATATAATGATATAAACTTGTATAAATTATATTGGATGGGAGGATTTTGACCCATCCAAACCTTAGCTGCGAAATATATCGATTTGGAGCTATTAAGAACCGAATATGTCTTTATAATAAAATAATATTTTTTGTTATTCCAAAGGTGCCCCTCTCCTCCCTTATAAAAGGGCACCTCCTCCCTCTCTTCCTCACAACACATTGAGCCTTCATGCTCGGACAACCCCTGCCAAATTATCTTCTCCACTTCCATAGAAACATCCTAGAGGTTCTGGTCTTCTTCAAAGACCAATTGTAGTTCCCTAAGAGGAGGTCTCAAAGAGGCGCTTCAAAGAAGAGGTAATGTCTGTTACCGATTCTTTCAACTTTATTTCTTCTTAAACTTCTTCTTCTTAGGTTGTTTCATTATGATGTAATAACATCAGTATCACTCATATACTGATATGTCCTTATAATTATGATACAACCCTATTTCACCATCTATCCATCCTATGGAAAATTAAATCACCACGCGTGCGTACTTACAGAATACCGTCTCCATGCCGTGGTGTAATCTGTTTTCCACCACCACCATACATGGATGGGTATAATGGTGTAAATAATAACTATATATGATTATTGTAAAGTGATATTTATTCTGTAATAGTATACATACACTCCAATAAAATTCCATGATCATGGGAACGATATCATCGCTCGTGCGTACGTACGGAATACCGTCTCCACGACATGATGAGATTCATTCTCAATGATTAACCATTCATGAATGATTATAAAGTATATATAATAAAAAATCATGAAATATATGACATAATAATGCTACTGGATTTATGTATATATATATATATTTATGTCATCTAATTAATTCCATTCAATTCAATAAGGAAACGAAAACAGCGTTCATGCGTACGTACGGCCTACCGTATCCATGAACGGTGTATTTCTTCCCATTTATCGATCCATTATATATATATATATTCTGAATATATATTATATATAAATCATGTTTTACATTCTGGATGTAAGTAATCATGATCTAAGTAATCATATGAATAATTACAAGTTAGAACACGAATGACAAATGAAACGATTTTACCCAAAACACTACTTTAACATGAATTTACAAAAGAACGGGTAATATAAAGTCATAAGTGAACCATATATGATATAATAACAATGAATTTGATTCTGTAATAAGTCAATGAAATTATTTAAATCATTATACAGGAGGTTTGGATACGTACGAAGCATATCGAACCTAAGGTAAGGGATAAATATCACAATCTCATTTTTATCTGAGATTGTTTATACTTTGAAATTTACTGGGGTGTATTTTATCATCCACATCTATGTTTCCTCAATATGTAATATTATTTCCTTCCACCTACAATTGTTTAAATCCAATTTTACCCTTCGGTGAGTTTTTAGTGAAAGATATGAAAGGAATCTTTTGTCGTTTTTCGTAAGAGGTATTTTTTGACTTTTCCGAAAAAAGGACGAGAAGAATGTTTTTTTAACTTATACGGCATGAATGGATTTTTAAAAAATTATTTACAAGAAGCTTCCTTGACAAGTTTTCAAGTTTATTTTTAATAAACTTCTTTTAGTTTAAAATTTTATGACATGTTAAGAAAGGAAAAATGTTTTTGAGGTAGAAAGGATATTTTTTTCAAGAATGGAGTTCAAGAGTTCTAAAAAAATTATTTTCCATATAAGATAATATAGGGTTCTGTTTCTATCCCTATTATTACATGGATTTGATTATGTTGTGATGGAAATATTTTTATGAATTCCTTTATCCTATATGAATTGTTTTATGATGTCATGATATTTAAGATTCCCATTTTTATTACATGGGTTATGCTATGATGTAAGGTTTATGATTTTGTGGCACAAATAAGAATGGTATGATTGTGAGATGGGTGGGACTTATATCTCCCTCCAATGCATTGGGTAAAGATTTATATCTCATGGGATAGACATGGCTGGAATGGCAAGTTAAACCAGTTCAGTAATACAGGACTAGAACGAGGAGTGAACTTGATTCAGAAAGGGACTTTGTCCACTAAGATGGTATGGGAAGCAATGCCTTGGCTACTATGGAAATCATTACATGTGCTTAATGGATGCAACAATTACATGTTTTATTCCCATGCTATTTTATCATTCATAATGTTTCTGTATGATCTATGCCTTACGTACTTCCATGTTTTATGTCATTTCTCAAGCTTTTGATGTTTAAACATTATGTTCATGTTTTTAAGTTCAAATGTATATGGTATGTTTTATTTTATCCATGCTTACCCTTACTGAGCATTTGAGCTCACCCTTTTAATGTTTTATTTTCCCCCAGGATTAAAAGAAAGGTTTTAGGTAAAGAAACAAAAAGTGTAAGATCTTTATGGGAGATGTTGAAGATCTTTCACCACGATTAGAAGATTACGTTCCAAGTTTCCAAAGACACTAAACTATTACGGTCCTTGTGTGTCTGTTTTTGTTATGTATTAAGTATTCTGCAAAATTAATGTAATATCTATGTACGTCAAGCTTCGGGTCTCTACAGTATATTTTTAAGGATGTGTATAATGATGACTTTAAGGATAAGCCTAAGGTGTTATAGATTAATGTATTTTGTGTTATCATTATACATCATCTGGATATTTTTTTTATGTTTATTTAGTTTTCATCTATGATAAGTGATGCTCACACTATGAATAATGGTTTCAGTAAATATTCAGAACCCCAAGGAACCATGTTAATGCTGAATGAAATGGAAAATGTGAAAATTTTACTCCAGAGAATCCAAATGTTATGGGATCCAAAATGAAAACTCTTATTAACATTCTGAAAAAAAAATTACCAAGCTACGAATCGTGTTCAGCTTCCAAAAGAGAAAAGGGGGAAGCAACGTTCTATAGAGTCCTTCACGAGGTGACATGAAACATATTTTAGTGGTTCCACATATCCACTAGTTACTGAGAAATGGATCATTACCACTAAAAAGATATATTATATTATTCAGAGCTCATATCAAGAAAAATTCATTTTTGATACTTATCATTTGGAAGGTGAATCAAATCAGTAGGGGACTCTTATTAAGAACAAGAGGGTGAACAAAAAGAAATTGTGTCTACAGAACGATAAGAGTTTATGGGGATATTTTTCAGTCATTAATTCCCATGTATTATTAAAAAATATAGAGAATTAATTCCTTGATTTATATAAAATGGATGATGAATCTATTGAAAAATATTCACTAATATTACAAGACATGCAAGGTAATCTTATATTTCGATCGTCAACCATAAAAAAAAATCGATTGATTATTTTGTTGCATGGAACCATGTCTTTAGTATTCGTTTTATATAATATAATTTAGTAGTTTTGATGAATTCATTCGATGTAAACTGAGTGTAGAAATGGAAATCGAATTATCCCACTACTTCTCTATTTTTGATATGAAAAGGAAAGGAAAGTATTTGGAAATCTCAAATGGTGGAATGAAATTATAGAAAATTGTGTGGAAGGAATGTGGGAAGAATAATTAATGAAATTGATAATAAGATATTTTTTAAACATGGAAAGATAGGTTATAAAATTTTCTAATGTTTAAATATAGTTAATGGGATAGTTTATATAGTGGAAGAGAAGAGAATCAAAACTAATGAACCACCCACACTTAAAGGTTTCAACTGTTAGGTGTTTGGGAATTATATGAATCGATACCGAAATCCAACGGTTAATATGGATGATAATACAAAAAAACCTTACATGAAAAATGAAAAAGTGAAATCATATCCAATCACAATGGATTAATTGAATCCTGTTAATTTTGGCACACTTATCCCCCCAGTTGTGAAGTTCATTTTGTATTTTGTATGAATAAGCCCTAATAAAATGTTATTTTTTATTCTTTAGTGATGTTTTATGTGATTATATTCCAATACATGGATTTTGGAATAATAAAATACCATTTAATATTTTGTTGGTAAAGGATAAATACGTGTTTCCGATAAGTAATATATTTTTTATAAGATAAGATCTTATTTAAGGAATAAAGGGTGGATTATATTTTGGAAGGGTTATAAGGATATCATATATGGAATAGTATATTTTAAACTTTGGATGAGTTTTTAGAGATTAAATTATTATCTCCCCACATGAGGATTGATTCATATTGGATAACTCGTGCTGACCATTTTGCTATGATGATAAATAATGGCATATGAAATGAATTATCATCATTTAGGGATCTTATGAGCTTTTAGTGCTTTATACATTCAAAAGTAACAATCCTTTTTAGGGTAAGAGATTATGTGGAAGTTATTCAAGGCATAACAAAACTGTGGGATTTTTTTGAGATTATGTTAGAAAATCTTGTTGTGAATGTTCATCAACTTTAGGAAAAATATCTTGAAACCACAAAAATGTTATTGTTGTACATTCATTTTTGTTGAATCAAATGGTCCCATTGATCATCATAGATTAACAGATTTGGTGTTTTTACTTTTATCCTAACCAATTTATCTATCACTCTCCATCAAAACATTCTAGATATATCTCTCTTTTATGTCATTGTTTTTACTTACCACATATGATCCCCTGCATGGGAACCTAGTTATGAGTTAATTTGGGTAACCGTTATATATGAAACATACATTTTCAAAGGATGTTTATAGTATTAATTTTTAAGATGTTGTTTTTTATGAATGGAACATCCAAATATTATACTTTTGATAACCCAGATGTATTTTTATGGGGAAATTCATGTTAAGGAGTTAGAATATAACACCTCAAGATTTTTTTAAATATATTTTTTTGATTCATTTTATCATTTTAATATTTTTCATTTCACACAACAATTAATATATATTTTTTATGTGAAATAACTAATATTGGAAGGAAGTATATGATACAACATGTTAAGCATTCATTATATGCTACACCAAGTAAAGATATCTCTACATGAAACACTAGCTCGGTTTGTGTTTCACACAACACTAAAGTTTATAGGAAACATCATTTTATTGTTATAATTATTTAAATGAGATAGTTATTAAATTGACGTTAAAGAAAGTAATATGAATAGTAATAAATAAATTTTAAATATTATATGTAATGTTTTTATAAAAATAAAACATATTGATAATAAAAAATATAATTTTTGGTAAAGTATTTATATGTCTTAGAATACAATTTTCTCAAATGAACACATTTTTATAACTTTATGTGAACAAGAATAAAATTTACTTTTTATTGATTTAGAAATTGAATTTTATAAAATAATCATAATTTATTATTTTATAATGTTAAAAATATTTTGGGGTGAATTTTAGGTATTTTTCTAAAATACATCATTTAAATATTAATAGCTAAAAATATTGAATTTTAATTCAAAAATACATTTTCATCAAATTTATTTATGTTGTTGAATTATATTTTATCTTGGTATTAAATTATAATCAGATAAAGTATTAAAAAATAATCCAATTTAGTTCCATGTAACCAATTTTACAGTGTAAATTAACATAAAAACGTTTCATGCTTTTAAACATTTTCACATAAAACCCCACTAACTCGTCCGATATTAAAGATTAATTTTAATTTAATTTATACCATGGATGTGTCCCTATTTTTTAAAAATAAACTTCCAATTTGTAATAATCATGATTTATAGTATATATTATGGTCAACTTGGTTTTTTACAAAAAAAAATTATGTGAAGTTAATTAAAATTAATTACAGTGATCAAGATAAAAAAAATCTTAATTAATCACTAAACAAAGATAATAAGATGTTAAAATGACTCTAAAAATGTCAAAAAAATTATTTTATATTCATATTTTTGAAATTACACCTATAAGTATCTATAAGGGACCATTTTAACCCAGTTGGGACAAGTAAAAAGTTTTTTCCAGTCAAATATTTTTAATAATACCAAAATAGTCATTTTCCCTACTAATAAAAGGCTTAATCTCCACTCCCTCTCTTTACACATCTCAATACCTTTTGGATCAAAATAACCCCACCAAAATAACCTACAAAAATCCCTCCATTCATCATAGAAACCCCCTTTTTGGAATTAATTCAACAAAGTAAGCCCTTTTTTCAAATGAAAAAGAGTTACACAAAGAAGAGGTATCATCCTTGCACAACCTCTTTTGTTTTATTTTTTTCTTCCACCACCTAAAATATTCATATTCCATGCATACATATTGACATAAGTTTTCTAAATATACTGAGATGTTTTTATATTATGGTTTTGAAATACCCTCACACACACTTCTATAAAATGGGATACACAATCATTGTTCATGTGTCCGTCGGACTACCACCTCATGAACTGATGTAATTTGTTATTCCATTTCAACCTATAAAGGATGGAAATAATTATTGAATTTCTATTTTTATATGAAATAAAAAAAATTAGAGGAAATATCATTTTTTTCAATCAAGTTACTATTCAAAACATTTTACGGTGAAAAAGGAATGATGAATATGCACGGATTTTTCCACAGTCATTTCCTTAAATCCTTCATAGAATGTTTACAAGTTTATTTTATAATATTTTCTATCTAATATTCTATAAATTAAGTTATTATTTTTTTCAATGAAAAGGTTTTTAAAAAGTTTTTCTATGGTTTTAAAATATTCATTTTTATGTTTTCATGGGTATCTTTAAAGGGAATAATCATCAAAATGTTTATGTTTTAAAAATAATTTTCCACAGATGAAATAATATATTCTTAAAGAAATGTATTAAATTATTTTTCATGATTCTGATATATGATTTTAAAGTTGTTTCAATGAATAGGATTTCAAAAAAATTATATGTCTTAAAATTTTATTTTCAAAGAAAAGTTATGTGACATTTGGTCTTTTAAAATACAAATCCATCTAAGATGATATTATTTGATATATTTTATTCTCTACTAGGGTTTTTATATAACAGTAATGTTATTATTATTTCTATAAATGTATTATTTTTATGATGAAACATTTTTTATGAAACCCATTTTTCATCCACAAGTTATACCATGAAAAACGATTACAAAGCCCTCTTCCTTTCACGAGTTATTCTAGGATGAAATGATAATGAACCATATATATTTTCTATTGGTTTTGATGTAATGAAAATATTATGATACCATTATCAATTCATGGGTTATGATATGATGTATATGAAACCCATCTGTTTTTATGAGTTATGATACGATGCATGTTTTATTTTGTTAAGGAACATCTCTGTAGGAGTTTATTATATGATGGGTGGGACCTGTATCTTCCACCAATGTATTGGGTAAATATTTAAATCTCATGATATATTGTTGTGAAATAATTCATAGAGATTGATCAAAAAGGGTAAAGATGTATATCCTAATTCAAAATGGGAAAGATGTGTGTCCTTGTCTAGAATGGGAAATAGATGTGTCTTGATCCACATTGGGAAATAGGTGTGACCTGATCCAAAATGGGAAACCAGTGCATCCACATCCAAAATGGGAAATAGTTTTATATCAACACTTCTCTTTATTTACCTTTAATAAATGATTTAATATATAATATTACACTTAAAACAACCCATAAGATCTATAATCCTGTTGTATATTAGAATTAAGTACATTACATGACAAAACAAAATAATAAATACATCATATTTATTGAAAATATTCATTCCATGTTCATAATATATCATTATTATTAATACTACATGGGATAACCTAGTGAAATACATAATAAATGGGTTAACTATAAATCCCATTATGGGAATAAACATGGAATAACATGAAAAAAATAATCATGTTAGACGATAGGTATATATGTGGTGAAAAAGGGAGTGAGAATCAATAAGATGATCAATAAGACAATATATAACATGAAAACATAAAGGCAACATGGGAAATGTGAAAAAAAATAAGATGCTACATCATAAAATAGTTCATGGATAACATACAAGACATCATTATGGATAATGTCTCATAATTAAATTAAGATTACTCCTTATCCAAATATGATGTCTCATGAGAAAAAAAATTACCCAATTCATTGGAGTGATATATAATTCTAGGACCACTCATCATTTTTATTTCATTATCATGCATATGTTTTGCACATATATAAATTAATATGGATTCATTCTTCATCATATTTTGTTACATGATCATGTAGTGTGGAATACAAACATTTATTGTAACAATTGGGCCCCGTTGACAGCACAAACTCACCACCTTAACATGGTTGTCAGGTCTTAGCTCAAAAATTACCACTGGTTTCCCTGCAGACCCATGTTCCACTACCCAGGGTCCACCCAAATGCTGGAATGGGTCATATGACTAATGAATGTTCAAATAGTCCAACACATGTGCTTTCAAGTGTGATTTTTCCTCAATTGCAAACACTATGGGAAACTTCCCTGATGTTCAATCATCACGATCACTACTCCTGGACAAGAATTATTAACTTTTGACTTATAATTATTTAGTCACCTGAAAATAATGTTTAACCTTATTGACATGAATCATATTTTTTAGTCATTTAACCCTTTATCATTCTTGTGTGTTACAGTCGCCCCCCTTTGGAAGAAAACTTCTTCATTGTAGACCCTACATCTCAACCTAGGATGTGGAACCCCACTTAAGGTTGGGTTCATTCTATGAATCCAAATGTAACAAATGGTCCTTACTGATAGAAAACACACCCCATCTTATCCTAGTCATCATGTCCAGTACATCTAGGTATCACTTGATTCCCGACAGACACAAGGTCCCCTACCTAGGGCCCACCCACATGACTGAACGAGTCCTATGACTAATGAATATCACTATACTTTGACAAATTTTCTTTCAAGTGTGTTATTTCCTCACTAAATCACACCCTAGAAAACATCCTAGAAGGTCATCCATCCTGATCACTCCTCCAGGACAAGCATGCTTAACTGTGGAGTACTCATGAGGTGGCCTCCTTAAAAGAAAGGTGCACCTTGTTGGCATGAGGCATATCCTTTATTAATTTGACCCCTTATCATTATGGGGTGTTACATATCTATCCCAATTTAATGAAGTATATGTGTATAATGGTGAACACCCTTGATAAAAAATGGTTATTGTATTCACTTCACAATCGTTTTGGCATCAAAAAACATGTTGATATTTTAACCGCATAATGGGGGAACATAAATTTTCATGAGAGGGATTGATAGGAATTAAATGGGTCTCTCAAAACACATACATAATAATAGAAATATAGGGAATTTAAAAAAACACACCTAAATAATAGCAACTGGAAAAATAATAGGGCACAAAAGGAAGAAGATTCTTGAATAATAGCGAGAACGGAAAGAACCCTTACTTGAGTGTGTGACTCTAAATTCTTGGGAGAAGATTATTGAGAGATTGAGGGAACTATGGGAGGACTCAGGATATGGGAGGTCAGAGTATAGATGTTCTTAAAATATTTTTATAGAAGTTAAATGGGATCTAATGTTGGTTTATTTATGAAATGGGTGTCACTATCTTTATTATCTCGCAAACATTGGTTTTAGAATATATAAAATAAAATAACCAAAACCAAAATCTTTCTCATGGTTTTTCCCAGGGATTAAAAAATATTCAAGTGGGTTTCATTATTTTATTTGTCCAAGGGAAGAACATATTAAAATATTAACCTTGGTGATGTGTAGGTGAGTCATACTCTTAATGAAATGATTTCAAAACTTTTTAATATTTTAATTTTTTTTAGATAATTCATAATGGATTTATAAAATAAACCTAAAATATCATTATATGAAAATAAAAAATATTTTTGGTCTTGGATACCATTTATAGTATTTATTAGGTCACTTTTTGGTCATTATGATATCATAATATACACCGTATAATTATACAGTTTTCAATTTTTACCATGAAATTCGATTGTCATAGAAAATTATTAAAAATTTATCATTGGATAATTGTGACAAATTGATTCGAAAAAGTATATTTATTTTTTCAAAATAAGAATATTTATATGTGCATTTTCCCTTTTGATATAGTAATTCTAATTTTTTTAGAAAATTCTGTGTTTTTTTATAATAACAGTTTTTGGACCCTTAAAACATTACATCTGATTTCATAAAAATTATATAATCATTTATATTTAATACGCATGATTTAATAATAATATTTTATGAAAATTTAATTTATTTCAAAAAAATATTTAATTCATTAAAATAAGATCTTTAAATGAATTTGGGTATTACCCAAAAATACTTTTTGTGTATTATTATACAAAAATAAAATAATATATAATGTAATAATAATAGGATGAAAATATATTCATTAGTATATAAAAAATAATATTCATATTCATATCAATAGGGTCTTGTTACATTACCATTAATAGAACAGAAAACACCCAAAGTGTAAGGTGTGTCATGATGAGATTTGCATGGGGTTGTTTAGTGTACATGATTTGGGTCATGATCTCGACAACCTGGAACTTATTATATAAATGGTTTCACTCATGCATGAGTTTTTGGATATTAGAATGGCCTTGGTCAAGGTAAAATTCAAATGATTTTATCTCCCTCAAAATGATAGATAAATGGGATTTATATGGTATGATCCTGCCAGTTGAGGTATTCACTTCCTTAGTACATATCAATTGGGTTTATTAAAATCCTATATTTATATTTATCATGTGATCACTCTTCAATGACTATATTATTAATGGTATAGATGGTTAATGGTATTTTAAATCTGAAAGGATATAATAAAAATAATATGTTCATGTTTAATATATTACAATTCATATAATTAAATCACAATGGGGATTTTATTTATAATAGTTTGAGTCATTATTATCATCCCCCATTTATAAATTCCTCCCTTGAAAATTTCATTTACCACACTTAAATAGATGAAGGTAACTATGTCTCATCACTTCTGTTGATTCCCATCATTATTCTTCAATCATGTGGTTTATCCACAACGCATTGACTAGGTCAATTATCTTATTCTGTAGAACATTGTCTTCAGAATATAAGATCTTCACTGGCTACTCCTCATATGAGGGATCATTCTACATCAGTACCACCTTCGGATTGAATACATGTGAGGGGTCAGGTATAACATTATTAAGATGATTACATGGAATACATCATGTACTTGATATAGGTTTGTTGAGAGATCTAGTCGGTAGTCCATTGCACTGATGTGATCAATGATCTAAAAGGGGATGAGGTATCTTAGACTAAGATTTCCCTTCATCCCAAATATCACGACATTATTCCATGGAAGTATTCTAAGGAATACTATATTTCCAACATCAAACACAAGGTCTTAGTGATGATTATCAAAATATATATTATTTTGACTCTTAGAGACCTTGATGAGATGTTGAATGGTCCTATCCTTTTCCACCATTTCCTCGACTATTTCAGGACATTGAATTTTTCGTTCCCTAACTTCATTCAAACATGCAGGTGTTTTGTAACTCTTCCAATATTGTGATTTTTAGGGATCCATTTGGATACTTTAGAGGAAAATGTTACTATATGATAACTTGACCAAAGAAATATATTGATCCCATCATCCATTGATGTCAAATGACCATGCTCTCAAAATTTCCTCAAGTTTATCGAATGTATGCTCAAATTGGACATCTGTTTGGGAGTGATATTCCAGGATGAAGTTCAACTCATTATTAAGAGAATGTTAGAGGCTCTTCCAAAATAGTTGGTAAATATTAGGTCTCAACCTAATTAAATTGATATTGGTGTTCCATGTATACTCACCACTTATCTAATTTATATCACTGAAGGGTGATAAAGTGATAAATACTCTCTAATAATAATGATGTGTACTAGATTTTAAAGATGATTCACCATAACCCATATAGAATTATTTTTCTCTTGATGCCTTAAGAATACCAATGACAATGTCTATCATGATATTTTCCCTTTTCATTTTAGGTGTGGGTATTGGTTTCATCATCCTCTTCTATTATTTCCATTCCTTTTTCATTTGATGACATACAAGACTTCATGATATATATTTTTCGATCTCCTTTTTATATTTTTCAACCAATAGATCTCTCGGATATCAAGATACATCTTTTTTATTCTTGGGATGATGGAGAATGTTAATCTAAGTGAATCATCCATCATCTCTTTATTTAAATCAGGATTTGATGGTACACATAGTCCTAACCAAATCTTATAAACACTTCTTCAGTCATATTGAACTCTAAGAATGTCTCTTTCCATATAGTTTCTACTTTCATCTGAATTCCCACATCATCTCTTTGAGAATCATCTATCATTCTTGAGAAGGGATGGTTGAGGAATCATTTGTGAAAGTGTTGATGATTTTCATTCCTTTTGGAGTCACAAGTCCATCCTTTTTATGTATGAGATGACCAAATCCCTCTTAATTATCTTTAATGATAGAATTGATGGATCCTTTCTATTTATAGAATCTTCTACTTTATTCACATTCCCATGTGGGTAGTTAATTGATTAGTTAGAGTCCTTGATCATATCTAACCATATTCATTGGTTCATATTCATCTCTTTCTTTGTGAATATATACATGTGGATTTTATGATCTATATATATTTTACAGTTATACACCAAGAGATAATGTCACCATATTTTCAAATAGAAGATCATTATAATAGACTCTAGATCATGTGATGGGTAGTTATATTTAAGAACATTTAATTACTTTAAATAATAGGATATGATTTTGTTATTCGCGATTAACACACAGCCCAATCACTTCTTGGAATTAGTGTTGAATAGTAAAAAAATTTTTTCCACCAATGGGTAGTGTGAGTACATGTGCAATGATATAACTCTTTTTAAACTCATTGAAACTCTCTCCAAATTCATCATTCAATGTAATATTTACTCCCTTCCGGGTTATCTAGGAGGGAGGGTTTGAAAATCCTAATAAATTTACCACAAATCGACGATTGTACCCAACTAATCCAAGGAAACTACAGATATCTATCTATGATGTTGGCCTCATCCATCCTTTAATTTGTTCTTTTTAAGGGTTCTATGATATTCCATTAATCATGATGATGTTCCCCAATAATGATACTTCCTTCAACCAAAACTCACAATGTTGGTACTTCACTTAAATCTTCTCCTTTGAAAATGTATTTAACACAGTACTCAGATAGTCCTCATTGTCATACATGGTTTTGGATAATATTCGAATTTCATCTATAAAGACTTCCAAAAATACTCCAAGGTAAAATATAAAGACTATATTCATAAATGCCATGAATATTTATAAAGAATTACTGAGTCTGAATGAAATTTCAATGAACTCATAGTTCTTTTACCCTGTACAAAAAGAAGTCTTGGAGATATCATCCCTGTCCACCATAATAAGGTAATACCCCGAATGCAGATTCACCTTGGAGAATTATTGTTCTCCAAAGAGATAATAGAAAAATTCATCAATCCATGGATGATGATACTTTTTATTTATCATGATCTTTCTGATATCATGATAATTAATGAAAATGCACTTTTACCCATCCTTCCTCTAGAAGAAGAGTACTAGTGAACCCGATAGTGAAGCACTTGTGTCTATGAAACCTTTATATATATTCTACTATAGTTTTTTATTTATCTCCTCAACTTCCACAACATCCATTCAGTATATATTCTTGTAATATGGTAACACCCCATGTATATTCTTGATTAAAAATTCAATATCTCATCTAGGAGGATGATAAGGAAATTCCTCTGGAAACACATCAGTGTATTCCCTCACAATGGCTTGTATTGACAGATGATTCCCTCCATATACTCAGTAATTTGTTCAAGTTATTTATTCTTATGGGGAAAAAATATCCAAGATTGGGATGTTGTTATTAGAAAAGATTCATCCTCCACCTTCAACTTTTATAGAATCAGAGGACGATTCATGATACGAAGAGTGATTTTCTTCTCATGGAAATTTATGTTGGATCTATATTGGGAAAATCAATCCATAACTAGAATTGAATCAATTTCCACCAAATAGAGTGTGAATTCATTCTCCATGATGTTCATCCCACAAATATTGATAGGGGGTCTATATAATTCAGATGTAATAATTTACCCATTTTATATTATCACCAACACCTTTACATCCATGACTTTTTTTAGTGTTTTAATAGTTCTACTAATAATTCATGACAAGAAGAAATGTGTAAAACTCGAATCAGAAATGACATTAAATATTCATTAATGAATAACTACTATAACTATAAACACCATTTTTATGATCTTCCTTAGTGGTTGTGATGGGAAAGGATTTCCCTTGATTCCTTGTAGGTTGTTGGTTGTCTCCAAAATTCATTGGCATAGTGCATTGGTTTGTAAAGATCCATGATTACTTGCAACACAAGAAATAAAAAATGAACTGATACATGAGTAGATAATTTCATTCCTCCATCGTATGAGTGGATTTCTTATGGTGTAAATCACTAGCTATGTGTCCATCCTTCCCCCACCTAAATCATTTCATCATCCCCTTTTGCAATTCTTGGGGTTTCCTCTTTCCACACTATCGACAAGTGGGATGTTGATATTTCACAGGACCACTATATTTCTCCATCAGACAACAAGAATTAAACTCCATATTCCACATCATATCCCCATGATTCCTAATAGATATTTCAATCTCCATTTCAACATTGGGGGAACATTATAAAATTTCATCATAGCTATCAATGTCATTTATTTCAAAGGAATTTCATAGACTATGTTTTATCCCACCAAAAAACTGGTCAACCATGAATTCAGGGGAAATGACTAAACAAGATGTGTATCATGAATTTCTTGAGATTCTTCCTCGTAATACCCAATATATTGATCCTGTTTTTTGATTTAGTACAAGGAAATCCATTTCCATTTTATGTTGTAGAGTGAGAAGAAAATATTAACCAAAAAACATTTTTCATATTTCCTTCAACCCCATCACTTTGATATCATAATCAAGATCCTTATTATTGACCAATTCCCACCAATGATTATATTCTCCCTCATTAAAAATAATATCCAGTATAACATTATCTTGTTTGAAACATTGAAGGGTGGTGAAGATCTTATCATAGGAGTTGGTCTATTGTTCTGTGACTAAGGGATTAGGTGATCCATTGAAATTCAATGGTCTTTATCACATATAGTACTAAATTTCATATTTTTCTTTATTAAAGAGATTTGGTAAATCCTCCGTATATTAGTTTCTATTCGAATCCTAAGTCATCTGAGATGTTATCGTTACAAAGATCACGATTCTTACTTCTATCGGGATGGGCATCTCATTGGGGGCAATCATACATTTTCAATCACATTGATTTTTTACCTCATTCTTCTTATTTCAAGCCAATGGAAATAATAAATTTAATATTAGGAATTATTTTTTATAAAATATTACACCGATAAAATCGAAGCCAATGATAATAATAAAATAACATATAAATTACAAGTATTTTTATCACCTCTGAATTTGTATGCTTTAATCTATATTATCCATGATATATTTCTTGACATAAACTCTTATTGTTATATTATGTTAACCTAATAATGGTTCATAATGAGATTATTAATTTAAAAAATAATAACCCATGGGAGTGTAAAACCAGGTGTGCAAAAAGTCCTATTTACTTGCATTAGTTGTCGATCATGTTTAGCTCAATGTGGAGTTTTCTGGTTTTACCTCTATTTACATTTTTTGAAGATATAGATCCAATTATATTATCCACACATTAATTTATTTACTTGATAAAATAATTAATATATACTTAAAAAAATTTAATGGATGGTTTCTTATACCTAGTTTTAACCCTTTTTCCTTCCCTAGTGTTTTCAAATCCTAATCCCAAAAATAACTAAAAATTTGCTTTAATACCAGCTATAATGACACTACTCCATATTTCACATTAATACATGATCAATTAAATATATTACATATAATAAAACATGTAAGACTGAGAAGTATAGTGTCTTTGGTAATTAGGTACATTACATGACAACTTAAAATAGTAAATACATAACCTTTATTGAAAACCTACTTAACATGTTTATAATATTCATTTACACATAAAATTGCATGGGATAACCTAGGGACATACATATGAAATTGGTGATATATAAATCAAATTAATGGAATAAAAATGGAATAACATGAATAAAAAATACAATTTAGTCAATAGGAATATAAATGGGGCATAACAAGAGGGAAAATCATAAACATGGACAATAAGACATGATATTGTATGATAACATAATGAAAAATGGAAAATGTGGAAACAACATAAAAGTCTGCATCATAAACATAGATCAAGGATACCTGACAAGATATCATGAGGGAAAAATTTCCATAATTTAACCGGGTTTACTCTATGTCCCAACAAATATCATGAGACTAAACATTACCCAATGAAATTAAGCAATATATAATTCTAGAAACACCTGTTACATTCATTTAATTCTCATGTGTAAGAGTGAAACATAGATCACACAACATGAATTCATTAATAATAACATTTTATTCCATGATCAAGGAGTGTGTACTAATTACATGTAATTCCCATGATAATGAATTATATATTTATAAAGTGAACACCAATGAGGGGAAATGGGTATGGTATTTACTACACAATTTTTATTCTTGGAATATCATGGAAAATTTCATCTACATAAAGGGGAATATAAATGTTCATGGGCGGGATTAATTAGAGTGAATTTTGTATTTCATCATTTACACATCATAATGGAATTTTGGGGCATGTGAAAAATAGACCACAACATTAGAAATTGAAAAATAAAAGGGTAAAAATTGAAGAAGATCCATGAATAAAGGAGAGAATGAAAAGAACCCTCACATGATTGTGTGACTCTAAATTCTTGGGAGGAGATTCTTGAGATCTTGAGGGAACCTTGGGGGGACTCTATAGAGGGGAAGTAAGAGTAATGTTGTTATAAAAAGATTTTAGTTGATGATAAATGTGAGATTTGGTGGTTTTGTCTATGAAATAAGTGGGTATTTCTTTGTTATATCTCAAACATATGTTTTTGATTATATATATTAAAATTGTCATGACCCATCCCCTGGGGCTCATGTCGTGACTACCCTAAGCCCGCCTTTCATAGGCTAGGGGTTGATGACTAGAACTGAAAGGCATATACCTGAAAAACGGGATGAAATTCCCATTAAACCTTCAAACACATAGTCCAAGAATACAACAGGTAAAACCCACATAGTAAAACTACAGTGGTAAAAAAGATGTGTTTTGAATGTAAAGAGTACTATAGGAAAAAGGGGTAAGAATACAAGACCAACTGAATAGTAAAACAGTAATAGAAAAAGACCTGCTGGAAGCATCCTCCAAGGTTCTTACCTGAAGGGTTGGTGCAACTCATGGTCGGTCCTCACTGCAGCTCATCACATCTAAAGGTCCACCTCCAAGCACCATCAAAACCTTTCTCCCAAACTTTGGTCAAAGTTGATTGTCATTTTCACAAGACACAACAAGGTGCAGTTGAAGCTTTTGAAGGGGTGAGTATGACAATACTCAGTAGGGACCCTGAGACCCCCCGAAGGTCTCCTAGAGTTCCATAAAGGAAAAAACAAAAATAAAGAATTCAATCACAAATCAAGAATCTATAGTCCGCTAAAACTAGGTTTTAAACTTACGGTTAATGAATATAGATGATTAGTCTTAATCTATATCATCTTAATCAATTATAAGTTCCTCAACCGATCCACAAGAAGTTATTCTACTATCGGTACACTCTTGGAACTAAGTCATTGTTCCATGACGGGACACTGTAAGGTGGGTCCTCGTCAAGTCATGCTATAGATGATCCACATAGGGTTGCTAGAATACTGATCCACACATGGTCGATGGAATGTTGATCTGCACATGGTTTCTAAAATGCTGATCCACACAGGGTCACTGAATGATGATTCGAACTGGGTCGCTGGTTGCTGATCCACACATGGTCACTAGAAGCTGATCCTCGATGGGCTACTCTAAAACAAGTCCTCATCAGGTAACTATGATGTTGATCTACTCAGGGTCACTATAATGTTGATCCACATAGGGTTGCGACATCAAAGAGAGCCATCCACACGATTCCTTGTACCCCGTGTGCTTGAGAGTCTTAGAAACTACTCCTCAAGATATCAGTCATAACTTTACCCCCACTAAGCTCCACAAAAGAGTAACCCAATGTACCTTCATGTCTTATGGGTTCCAATGTGACAGACGTTGCATCGATCGGACACCTGGTCTGTGAGTTATAAGTTTTTTAATACTGAGGGACCGGTTGGATTTGGGTTCGATCCAACTTGGCCATACTCCAACTTTCTGCAAAAGTTTAGTGGAGTATACCAAAATGTCTGTCTCACTCCAAGGATCTCAATGCCATGGAAGGTTATTCAAATAGGCTTTTGGATTTCATGTTTTTGAAATTTAAGTGAAACTTGGCCTGGTAGGGTTTGGGTCCAGTCCAACCCGACCCAGTTCAGGTCGACCTGACTCGAACTTGGTCTGACCCTACCTGGCCCGAAGCAGCCTGGGTTGGCCCAGTTGGGATGGGCTGCGATGAGCTTGACCTGTGGGACCACGATCTGGCCCGACCCACTGGGGGGCGCGACCAGCCCGCAGGGGGGCATGACCCGGCCCGCAAGGAGGGCGTCACTCGGCCTGCAGGTGGGTGCAGCCCAGCCCTCTGGGGGGGGGGGGGGGTCAGCCCGTTGGAGGGTGCAGGCCCTACCCTATCAGGCATAGGGGGGAGACGTTCCCCCTAGTTTTCGAAATGTATAGCTGTTCATAATTTGAGCGACGGTGCCATGTGGCGTCACCAGGTAACTACAAGACCCACTAGGGCGGGCCTCTCCTCATCCGTCGTGGTTTCGAGATGTGGCCACCACCAATGTGGGGGGGGGGGGGATGGAATGTCGCTCCGCCTTTATAGTCGGCTGGTGATGGGCACCCTGATCGACCGCCATGACTAAAATGATGCAGCCTCCACCTCCTGTAGCGCATGACGACACGCCGTGATGCCTCCATGGTAGGCCTATGCCAGCTGCTTAGCTGACTACCATGACCTAGTGTCGCAGATTCAAACTACAGCGCACGACGGTGCACAACCTCCACAATGGCCAGCTGGTACCATCGCGCAGGTGTCGCGTTGGCGGTCTTCCATGTTCCATCGAGTGAGATCTGGAGGACCATTTTTTCATTTGATCACTCCTACGGTCATAATGGGTTATTCCCTTTGCCGCTTGATCTTCACATTTGGGTTCTATCTAACCCGAATAATTTACCTGTGAATAACACAATGATAAACAATAGGTGGACGGATTGAGCCTTGTCTGTTTAGCCTGCGCCCTCCATGTTAGCATCTTAATAAGACATTAGATAATGATTCAACAAATATTTTAATTTTAACAAGATAAATCTCTACAATGACACTCATTAGAGAGTGTCCCACGTTTGAAGATGGGTCGGTGTTTGTCGATCCTGAAGCAACCCACCAACGTTGTTGCTCCAACAACGTGCTTTGGTTTAGGCTTTATGGATCCCTTCTTTATCAAGGGATCCTTCAAATCCTACTATCTCCAAAACCTATCTCTTTTCCAATAAATAATATTAAAAAGATAGGAGAGGAGTTATCCACACAACACAATTAATAGAGATTAATTAATTGGTGCAATTTATGAACCTCCTTAATTGCATATATGATGGTAACACAATTTTGTGTAACTAGGCATTTAATGTCCAACATTAAATGACCAATCACCCCATGTGGTCCACACCACCAAAACCTAAAGAAAGTTGGAGGGTTTTTAAAATAAATTAGATTTATTTTATTAATCCTCCCCAAAAACTAAAAAAACCAATATCCTCTCTCAACCCACTTCGGTCGAGGTTATATCTCCCTTACGAAAATCATGGCACTGTGAGTTCAAAGGTGAACTCATATTTCAATTCCAGGCTCCAGTTCAAAAGTTATGATTTCCCACTCACACATTTACTGAACATGCCTTACTAAAGTTTAAAATTACATTCTAGGTACACTGTACATCGGAATCAAACACTGTCATATTTCCAACCACGGAATAGTTCCATATAATTAAAAAATATTACAGGAAAAAATTCTTTCTATTACATTCTCCCAATATTAGGTATTTTTCATCCACTAATGCCACTACATATACTAAGGAATGATGTGGGGGTATTGAGAATGAATATGAGCCTTCCGCTCCCATGTTCTCTCCTTGAGGTTCTTGTGATTCCATCAAATGCGCAACAGCGGTATTAATCTGCCATGAGTGTCCTGCTCCTATCGATCAAAAATATCCACGGAAACCTCTTTAAACGTTTCCCCATCATCAATGTCCACCTCGCCTTAGTCGATAACATGCGATGGATAATGTACGTACTTCCTCAGCTACAACACATGGAAAACATCATTCACTCGATATCAAAGCAATACACCACCTAGCCAACTCTGCTGAGAACCTGAAAGAATCCTATGAAACTTAGAGATAGCTTGTTACCCCAGCCAAATCTATTCAAACCTCATCGAGGTTAGACCCATAGGAATACATAGTCTACCTCCACGGACTCAAAAGGTCTCTGTCTCAGGTCATAATAAGTCTTATGTATACTATGTGCAGTCTTCATCCGTTATTGGATGATATGAACCTTTTCTATGGAAGACCGTACCAATTTTGTACCCATAAGTTCCGACTCCCCTGGGTCTATCTAGCATATAGGTAATCGTCATGGTCAACCATACAAGGCCTCAAATGGTGCCATACTGATGGTGGAGTGATAGATGTTGTTTTATGTTAATTCCACCAAGGGTATGTGATCCACCCAACTATGGAAAAATCATGGATGCATGCATGAAGCATGTCCTCTAGTGTCTGAATGGTCCACTCCATCTAACCAACCATTTGTGGATGAAAGGAAGTGACCAAACGTAGCTGAGTCCCGAATGCCTCCTCTATTCCCTTCAACATTAGGGATGTAAAATGAGTATCACGATCAGAGACAATTGCCTATAGCACCAATTGGAGCCAAACAATCTCCTGTATATAAAGGCGTCCCAATCCCTATAATGATCCCTACATCGAATGGGTAGGAAATGGGCCTACATGGTGAGTCTGTTAATGATCACCTAGATAGAATCATTTACCCTAGAAGTACATGGTATCCTAGTCACTAAATCCATGGAAATGGCATACCACTTCTAATACGACACCTCTAGTGGCTGAAGTAAGCCTGCTGAAACCTGATGTTCGGCCTTCACTTGCTAAAAATGAGGAATCATGAAACAAACTTTTCAACTACTTTTTTCATCCCTGGCCACCAGTGCTAATGTTGGAGGTCCTAGTACATCTTCTCTACACCAGGATGTAACGCTAGAAATGACATATAGAACACCCTCAACACCACCTCCTGCAGTGCCATTGGTACCATGGTGCATCCTTTGAAGAGGATGACGTGCTCCCCACCATCGGAAAATCCATCAGGTGCCTATCTTGAGGATATCTGGGCACATCAAGTCTCCTAGTCAATGTCACCAAGCTGTGTCTCCCTGACTCACTAAAGGAGTGGGGGAGTTATTGTCATAGACTGGAGGTAAGATACTCCATATTTATCCATGTAGGATATCTAAAACTTGGCTAGCTGCTCTATCGCCTCACTCTACAGCTGTAGACCAGACCTCCCATTGAGTGCATCTGCTACTACATTCCCCTTCCTAGTAGTATATACTATCTCAAAGTCATAATCCTAGAGGAACTATAGAAATCGTCATTGTCTCAGGTTCATATCCTTCTATGAGAAGATATACCTAAAACTCTTGTGATCATAGTAAATATTAAACCCTTCACCCATGGAGTAGTACTACCAAATATTCAATATAATGACTACTCATGCTTACTCCAGGTCATGGGTATAGTAGTTATGATCATGATGTATCATCTTTCATGAATCATAAGCAGTCATTTCTTTCTCCTACATTAGGAAACAGCCATATCCAGTCCCTGATGCGTCGTTGTAGACTACATACCCAACGCCCTCTTCTGGTAAACATAAGATGGGAGCACTCATCAGTCTCTGCCTCAGTTCGTGAAAACTCTCTTTGAATCTATCCATCAACAAGAAGGAAAATACCTTCTTTTTCAATGCTTACAAGGGTGTCGCAACTCTAGAAATGTCAGGTACAAATCTCAGGTAGTACCCATTCAATCCTAGGAAACTCTTCACTTCAGTCACACTCTTGGGTGGCTCCCAAGAAAGCACAACCTCTATCTTTTCCAGATCCACTGCAATCCCAACCTCCAAGACAATGTTTCCCTAAAAGTGGACCTCTCGTATCCAGAATTGGAACTTCGAGAGCCTACCATAAATATGGTGCTCTCGGAGTGTATCCAGTACCATCTGCATATGATAGGAATGCACTTCCCCCTACGCTGAGTTTATCAAGATGTTGTCGATGAAGACCACCACAAAGTGATCTAGGTATGGATGAATGACCTTGTTCATGAGTCCCATGAACACTTCAGGGGTGTTGGTCATGCTGAATGGAATAAGCAAGAACTCATTGTGGCCATACCAACATCTGAAGGTCGTCTTCTACACATCCTCATCTCGTACCCTGAGCTGATGATATCCTGATCTGACGTCTATCTTCGAAAACCAACGAGCTCCCTTTAGATGATCATAGAGATCATCAATCATCAGAAGTGAATATTTTTTCTTCATGGTCACCTAGTTTAACCGTCGATAATCCTCATAGAGCCTCAAACTCCCATCCGTATTTTTGGTGAAAAAACATTGGGGCTTCACATGGAGAAACCCTGGGCCTTATGAACCCCTTCCTCTAAAAATATTCCAGCTATACTCGTAACTCACGAAGATTTGTGGGAGCCATCAAATATTCTGGCGTAGATATTGGTGTCATCCTAGGGTAATTTTTGATGTAGAAGTCCACCTCTCTACATAGAGGTGGTCCCGGAACATCATCAGGGAATACATCAACATACTGGTCCACACTATAGGATAGAATAGACTCTCAACATCATCTGATCTGAGGGTTAGGCTAGCCAACTGATGTGTTTTCAGGTGCACCGTCCTCCAGGTAAGTATATCCAATGATAAAAGGGTTCCCTTATCTCATGTGAAGGAAAACGTGGTCCCATCCTCGCATACACAACACACATTGCTCCTAATTCCATCAATAAGAGCATGGAATGTGGATAACCAGTCCATAGCTAAGATGACGCCTTCAGGCCTCAATGCCACTACTTGAAGATCCTAGCTGAATCTCTCACCACCTAGAGTAATCTCACACTACCGACACAAGGGTGTAATCATCGAATCTCATCCCGTAGGTGTCTCTAGCCGTAAGGATCGATCCAATAGCTCCACTGGAATCTCCATTCCCTAAACGAGGGTTGTGGCAATGAAAGAGTGATTATAACATGTGTCTATAAGTACTGTACCTAAGAGGGAGTAGAAATATATTGTACCTTGAGTCTTATATGGAGTGTCATGGTCATAGGACTCAGCTTCCTGGAGCTAAGATCATCCCTTTCCACCTTCACCCTACAGTCAGGGTGGACCTCCAGGAGGTGGTGGTGGTAGAACCTCGAACCACCATCCACCACCTACTGCATGACCCCTCCTCTACCATGTGTTCCTCCATGTGGACCTCCTAACTCAAATATTTGCCTCTGCCTCTGTGCTCACTCAACTATCTGTTGGTATTTAGGGTAGCTCATCAGGTAGTCATGATCCATGTGACCCTACCCGATGCACATGAAGCACAAATTGCTTCTATGTTGTCATGCTCTACCTAGTGAGCCTCACACCTCGGACCCTACATCCTAGGGTCATCCACCAAAATGTTTGGTCCACTTAGAAATTTGTCTCATCTTTATACTATCATCCACATATGACTCGACAACATGTTGTCCAGTAGTGGTTCTCGCTGCTGGTGTCTGCTCAGCAAGAAAACTCTCCACCAAGATTGCACTTTCTATCACTCCAGCATGCGTTGGGATGCGGTGAGATACCATCAAAAGTATGATCTCCCATACAAGTCCCTGCTCGAAGGTCCAAGCCTGGAAAAAATGGATCTGCACCATGTCAGTAGATTAGCGTGAGAGGTCGGTGAACCTCGTCGAGTACTAGGACATGGTAAGGATTCCCTACTGTAATTGCAGTAGATCTTGTATACACACAGAGCGTAGTGTCTCTAGAGTGAACTCTGCATTGAAGAGAAACTTGAAATCTTCCCAGGTAAGGGTCCCCTCATCGTATATCTAGAGTTTCAGGCTCCACCATCTCCCTGCTGCTCCCTAGAAATGATTGGAAGCTAGGATAACCATTAGTTCGACTGGTGTCCCAACTAGGCGAAAAAAGCATGCCACAGCCTCTAGCCAGTCCTCATCCACCTGGGGATCTGTCTCTCCTTTGATCCTCAGAGGCCTATGCCTATGGAACTCATGAAACGTGCTCAGTTGACGTGAACCATTTACTATTGGGGCTGGTAAAAATGGTAAACCAATGGGTAATTTTACTGTCGGTACACCACCTGAAGGTACTATCGTAGTTAGAGGGCCCTTCATCGAAGCATCATCACTTAGTGGGCCGTCATCGTGTACTCTCTCAGAAATCATAGCTGGTAGCAACGTGGTGGCATCATGAAAATAAATTGGTTCACCGGGGTCATTAAGTTATACCTGGTGGGCTGACTCAAAAGAGATCAAGTAAATACATTTTAGAAAAACACATTCAATATGTGTTTTCTTATACTAAGTCAGAATTCATAATTCAGGGTCCTGGTGTGTGGATATGTCGGCTTCCACACCAACACTAGACTCTCGAACTAAATACCACATTCAAAACACTTAACATTATTCTTCCATTAAAAATATCATTGGCCTAGTTCTTCGGTAGAACTGACTCCTATGATACCACTTTGTCATGAACCATCCCCCAGGGCCTTTGCCGCGACTACCCCAAGCCCACCTTCCATAGTCTAGGTGTTGTCGACTAGATCCGGATGGCATATCCTTGAAAATGGGAAGGCATTAACTTTAAACATGTAAACACAGGGTCCAAGAATAAAATGAGCACAATCCATGTAGTAAAACTGCAGTAGTAAAAAGATGTGTACAGAAAGTAAAGAGTAATCTAGTTAAATGGGTCGGAATACAAGACCAACTGTGAAGTACAACCACAATAGAGAAACAGCTCCAGGAATCATCCACCAAGGATCATACCTGAAGGGTAGGTACAACTCATGGTCGGTCATCACTGAAGCTCATCACATCTAAAGGTCCACCTACGAGAACCATCCAGCCATTGATCCCAAACCTCGATCAAAGCAATCAGTTGTCTTCAGAAGACACAACAAGGTACATGTGATGTATGTGTATGGGTGAGTATAACAATACTCAGTAGGTACCCTGAGACCCCTCGAAGGTCTCCAAGAGTTCCACAAAGGGAAAACCACAAAGCAGGATGTCAATCACAAAGCACTAAGAAATAGTCAGTTCACACCATGTATACAACTCAGGGTTTATGAATATAGATGATTAGTCTTAAGATATATCATCTTATTCCTTTATAAGTTGCACAACTAATCCATAAAAAGTTGTTCTACTATCGGTACACTCTAGGAAAAAAGTCGCAGTTCCATGACATGCCAATGTACGGTGGGTCCTCGTTAGGTCACGATACTTATGATCCACATAGGGTCACTAGAATTCTTATCCATATAAGGTCATTGTAATACTGATCCACACAGGGTCGCTGGAATACTGATCCACATAGGGTCGCTGAATGTAGATCCATAGAGGGTCGCTGGTTGTTGAACCACACAAGGTCGCTGGAAGCTAATCCTCGATGGGATACTCCAATAATGGTCCTTGTTGCATAGCTATGATGTTGATCCACCCAGGTTCGCTGTGATGTTTATCCACACAGAGTCGCTAATTCAAAGATATCCAGCCACATGATTCCTCGTAACTGGTGCGCTCGAGTTCCATTGAAACTGCTCCTTGATATATCAGTCATACCTTGACCACCACTATGGTTCAATAAAAGAGTAACCCAAAGGACATGCATGTCATAAGGGTTCTAACATGACAGATGGTGCATCAATCGGACGCCCGGTTAGTGAGTAATAAGTGTTTTAATATCAAGGGCCCTATTGGATTCGGGTTCGATCCAACCCGTTTATACTTAAACATTCTCCAAAATTCACGTGGAGTATTTCAAAAGTTATTTATCTCCCCATGTATCCCATCTTCATAGATGGTTCCTCAAACAGACTTCTAGATTTCATGTTATTGCAATTCAAGCGATACTGGGCCTGGTGTGCTCCGGGTTCGGTCTGACCCGGTCGGACTGACCTGGCTTGGACTGACCCGGCATTGGCCTGCGCGGTTCTGCTGGGCCGCAATGGGCTTGTCCCATTGGGCCACAGTCTGACTCGGCCTGCAAGAAGAACGTCATGGCCTGTTGGGGGAGCGCGGACCAATAGGCAAGGGGGAACAGCCTGACCCGCAAGGGGTGCTGCCCGTCCCGAAGGGGGGTACAGGTCGGCCCGTAGGGGGGCACATCCTAGCCCACATGGGTGGGGGTGTGGCTCAGCCTACAAGAGGGAATTGGGCCCACCCTATAAGGCACGAGGTGGGGGGTGGAGGTGTTCCCCCAGGTTTTTGAATGGCACACCAGTTTGGAATTGGATCAACGACACCACGTGGTGCTGCTAGGTCGCCGCGGTACCCGCAAGGGCGGGTCCCTCCTCCTCCATCATAGCTTTGAGCAATGACCATCTTCTGCGGTGAGTGATTGTGTGCTGCTCCTCCTCTATGTCTAGTTGTTGTAGGCCGCCCTGCTCAACTGCCGTAACTAAAAATCTACGGCCTCCACCTCCAGAGGAAAGTGACAGCGTGGTGAACCTCCTCCAAGACCAGCTGGTGCCGGCCGCTCAGCTGACCGCCACGACCTATTGTCATGGCCTCCTCCTATGAAGCTTAATTACATGTCACCTCCACTATGGTCAGCTGGTGTCGGCTGCCGCCATCGCCCGCCAACACTGGTTGCCGCCACCGCCGCGTTGGTGTCGTATCAATGGTCTTCTAGAGGGCAACGGGTGAGCTCTAGTCGTCCATTCTTTCATCTAATAACTCTTACAGTATTCCTGATTCGTTCCCTTTGCTTCATGACCTTTATATTTGGGTTCCTTCAAACCAGAATAATTTACCCATGATGAACGCAATGATAAACAAGAGGTGAAGGGACCTGACCTTTTTCGTTTGGCATGCGTCGTATGTGTTATCTTCATAAAAAGGGAGTGGATAATGGTTTAACAATTCTTGTAATTAAAGAAGATAAATCCAAACCTTAAGAGTCATTGAAGATTATCCCACATTTGAAGATGGGTCTGTGTTCATTGATCCCAAAGAAACCCTCCAATGTTTCCACTCCAATGACGTTCTTCGGTTCTTGCTTGATTGATCCCTTCTTCGTCAAGGGCTCCTCAACATCCTCCTCCCCCTAAAACATATCCCTTTTCCAATGAAAAAAAATTAAAATGAGAGGAGATGAGTTATCCTCACAATACAATTAAGAGAGATTCATTAATTGGGGAAATTAATGAACATCCTTAATTGAATGTAGGATGGTTACACATTTTTGTTTAACTGCGTATTTAATGTCCTACATTAAATTCCCGACCACCCCTTGTTATCCCCGCCACCAAAAGCTAAAGAAAGGTGGAGTTTGTTTAAATTAAATTAAATTAATTTTATTATTACTCCACGAAAACCACAAAAACTTACTTCCACTCTCAACCCACAGCGGTCGAGGATTTAGATCCCCTAAGAGAATCCTGGTGCTGTAAGTTCAGCGGTGCACTCTGATTTCAATTCTAGGCACCAATTCAAAAGATAGGGTCTCCCACTCACACATTTACTGAATTTACCTTAATAATGTTTAAAATTCTGTTTTATTCACACTGGACATCGGAATCAAATGCCATCAGATTTCACAACCTTGTAATAGTTCCATAAAATTAAAAAAATGTCAGGGGAAAATCTGAGTCTTTAAAAAAATAACCAAAACCACAATCCTTCGCATAGTTTTTTTCAAATGGGATTGGTTTTAATTATATAATAATTATAATGGACAAAAGTATTAAAAAACTATCCTTGGTTATGTAAAGGTGAGTAATACTCAAATAGATTTATTTTAAAACAATAAAACATATAAGTTTCAGTGGATTCATAGATGATTTATAAAATAAATCAAATAATCCAAAAATCAGAAGATTTTAAACTAAAAACATGTATTTGATTATGGATACCTTTTATAGTATTTATTAAACCACTTTTGGGTCATTATGATGGCATAATATACAAATTATATTAATATAGTATTTAATTTTTATGCAAAAATTCAACCATCTTGGAAAATTATGAAAAATTAACCATTGGATAATTTTATCCTCTTTATTACAAAAATAATATTCATTTTATAAAAATAAATATTTAAATATTCTTATTTTCACTTTTAAAATAATAATCATAATTTTTTATAAATGTTGGGTTTTATGACAATGAGAGTTTTTGAAACCTTATAAAATTAGATTTGACTTCAGAAAAAATACTTGAAAATATATATTTAAAAAAATATAATTATAATTCATTATTAATATATTATTTCTTACAAAAATTCATTAATTAATTTAAATAAATTTATTAATTGAATTTGAATATTACCCAAAAATACTATTTCTATTTCATTGTATCAAAATAAAAATCATTTATAAAGTGAAAATAATAGGATGAATGTATATTCATTAATCTATAAAAAAATGTACAAACTCATATATCTAGAATTCTGATACATATCCCTTTTATACACCAAAATAATACCCAAAGAGTAAGGTTCAGAATGGTGGTACATTCATGGGGTGGTTCAACATACATTATTTAGCTCATGATCTCGAAGAGCTTAAATTTCACTCGTAAACAGTTTCACTCATGATTAATTTTTTTGATATCAACATATGCTTTTTCAAAGTAAAATATCAATGAGGATATCTCCCTCAGTGGATCTGATAAATGGACTTCATAAGGTATGATCCTACTAGTTGAGGCCATAACATCAATTTCTCGTGTCAATTGGATTTGATAAAACACTATATTTATACTAATCATGTGAGTATTTTTCAGTGGAAATATTATCAATGGTAATTATGCTTAACATTATTTTAAATATGATAGGATATAATAAAACCAAATAAGTTAATATGTTTTTATATCTTTAATATATAACAATTCATATAATTAAATCACAAGGGGAATTTTATTTATAATGGTTTATGTTGTTACATGGTGTATCTTGATCTACTAAAGGAAACAGCTGTGTCATGATCCACTACATTGATGGTATTGGTAGTTATCCTTGGAAAATGAAATGGTCTTCTATTGTTATGATGGTTCCACACTTATATGACATTCGATTATTGTTCATGATTGATTTGTGACGATTTATCACCCTTATGATTCATATCTTATGAACTACAAATATTTATTCTATAACTCTTGATTATGATATTTGATAAGCGGGTATGATTTTTTAAGCTTAAATAATTTTCCTATACCCTTATTCTCATGTTGTAATTACATATCTCATGTTTTTATCCTTACTAAGCATATGATACCACCCATTTCTTATATTTCATTTCCAATGTTAACAAATAATAGTTTTAAGTGGGAGTAGTAAAGGGGATTATCTTTAAGGGAGATGTCGAAGATCTTTCACAATGTTAGAAGATTAGGTTTCCATGTTTTTCAAGACACTAAACTATTAGTATCCTCGGGCTTATATTTTTGTAATGTGGTTAATATCCATATAAAAATCTGTAATATGTATGTATGATAAGTATGGGTCACTGTATTATGTCTTCCTCTAATAATCTATCAACACACACTAAACAAATCATAATAAAACCCAAGAATCCTGCTCACGTAATTCAAAAAATTCATGGTAATGCTAAACACAGTACTCTCTTCCCCTATTACCTTGAAAAATACTGATCAGTTCCTTATTCACTCACCATCATTATAATCAGATACATAATCTGTTCTTAAAAAAAGATATAATAAATTTTAATACATGCATATCATTCAAAATCATGTAGGAACCAAATATTAAAACATATCTACTCGTAAACATTTACCATCATCCCGTACAAAAATGACTCTAAATTTCATCCAGAAACATATTTTATAACCACATTCATACTTCATCATACTAAATTACAATAATTATCCCATATCATACTTGATTCCCTCATTCGTAATCTGTTTTAGTGAATCTCACAATAATCATGAATGATATTTATCACCCTTATCTGAACAAGCATCATGAGGTTCCAATTATAAAATAAGATAATTATTTTAGATTATTTATTATACATAACAAAAACTAACATACTATAATTATACCTTTGAAAGTCAATAGATCCCCATAGAACTCTATGATAGTAATATTAAACACATATAACCGAGAACAATCCAAACTAATGAAAATTTTACTCCATAAGGACTTAGGCTCACTATTTTCCACTTACCGCACTCATGGGTATCCTTTTCACAACCTCAAACCACTAACGATATCATGTCATAACTACTGAAACTTAATAAACTACATATATTATATCAAATTCCTATTTATAACACACAACATGATATATATGCATCTTTGATTTTATTTGATAAAATTACTCTATATGTCCCATCTATCCCCATGTATGAAAATCCTTTTTTGACGAATCACAACGAGCATTAGCATGCCCTATCATCTCTCATAAGAAACACCTCATAAAAGATCCCCTCTAGGGTGTAATCCCAAAACTACTCCTTTGAATTCCCTATTTTGTTTCTTCATGTCCTCACATCTATGTACTTAGAACTCCACTACCTATCATTCTAAAAAAAATTACCAGACATTATACATTCATACACCAGCTTTCATTACACTATTAGTGGTATTTTCACTTTCTTTGAAAATATCGTGAACCTGATGTTTTTTACAGACACCATGGAATCATTCAATAAACCACCCTAAAATAAATACATTGTTGTGATCTCATTCCCTCCGAAAATTTTCACAAAATTTTTCAAAATCATGAATGTCATTAAATAATCCTTGATCGATGTATCTCCCTAGAAAATGTGGATAAAATATCATTCTTATTATGAAATAATTTCATCATGGAAGAGGAGCTACAATAAAACAACCTGAATATCCTTTAATAATATTCCCCCTTTCCTACCTTCCAACACCTATGCATCCCACTAGAAAATCAGTGGTCATATAAGAATATACCTTACATGATTCACTCTCAACCCAGGTGAAATCTCACTATATGAAAATTTTAATTTTTCAAAAAAAAATTCCATTATCTATGTTTTAAAATATAGCTACCTAATTTACCTATATTTTTAAATAACATTGACAAATATGGTGTAAATAATTAGATATTATTATAGGCATATATAATTAGTCATTTAACTATTTTTCTAGAAACATTGATAATTTTATTTTGTTTACCTATATTTACTTAAATGTGGTTAAATTTAATTTTATTGTTTTTTTATTTTGAAATTTTATTAAAGAATTATTATTTTTGAAATATTGATGAATTTTGTTGTATTATTTTTTTGGGTGACCAACCTCCCCACCCAAATGAATAGTTACCTAGACTTATCAGGAATGGGTATTACATATTTCTAGATGAATATTTATTACATTACACAAAAACACACCTGAGGATCATAATAGTTCAGCTCTTTTGGAAACATGGAAAAAATATTCATAAATACTGAATCATATTGAATGTATCCTATAAATATCTTCCCCTTTATTAATCCTACATAACAAATTATTAAAAACTAAGTAAAGGAAAAATAATAAAGGGTGATATCATATGATCATTAAGGGTAAAACGAGTGATTTATAAGCATAATATTAATATAAGGGTATGAGAATAACATTTGAAAACCATACCTAGAATTTAAAATATATTAATGTTGAGTCATGGAATAAATATTGACAGTTTATACGACATGAATCATAAGGTAATAAAATTACATGATCCCTGAGAGAATAGAATTATAAAAAGATATAGTTCTTTGGAATTCACATAATCATATAAAATATTATGTCAAGTATTCCTATCAATACATTCATGACTTGTTAGTCACGGAAAAACTACCTGTATACTTGCTTTGATAATAGTATAACAACCCAAGTACCTTATTTTTCATTCTTTGTAAAACAACCATTATAGTCTTCTTTTCAGTTTTGGGGTAACCACCCGTGTACACTTTGAACTCATAGAACATTAATTATTATCCAATTAATTGGATGGAGATATTATCCCCACATGTCTCATATTGAAAACCATATTTATGTGTTACTCAATATGATAAAATACTCATCATATTATAACCCATGGAGTAATATAGTCTTTATAAATAGTTCATCACATCAAAACATATGGGAAAGATATTGTCTTACTAATAATTTCATCATAGCAAAACCCTTTAAAATAAGTCGGTTTCATAAGAAATATATAATAGTATTACCCAAGGAAGAGAAGCAGGTTACATAAATATCAATTCATTAAAATAATATTCCATTAAGAGAAATAATATTAATTTTATCCTTGGATCGTATCCCAATTATGTCAAACATAGAATTGACATATATCATCTTTGATGGAAAATGGTTTTAAATCGTCATTTAAAACATTTATTGAGGAAAATAACCTTTCAAATTTGAATAAACATTTAATAAATAAATTTTCATAAACCATTATCTTTGATAATAATCTTCAAAACTTATAGTGGAATATTCATTTTAAAAAATGTTTGGGATAGAAGGAAATTATGTTCATTTTATAAATGTTAAAACAAATATTCCTTTCACTTTTTAGTAAAAGCTAATAAGGAATTATTTGGAAAACGATATGAATAATCGTTGACTTTTTTTTATAAAAGTTAACATGGGTGAAAACGACAATAAAAAAAATTTAATTTTTAAAACATCTTATCAATAATTTGTTATAAAACATTTTTTTGGAATAAAATAAGTTTTTGAATGAAGAGAGAAATAGAGATGATTTTTTATTAAAAATATTCTTTTAAACTATTGAGTACATAAAAAGAGGAATATTAATGCCAAACATGTATTCGATATAAATAACTATAGGATAAAATTTAATGGGTTAATTTAGAGATATATTATTGGATTTCATCATTGGAAGCATAATCATAAACAATCTTAATAAGCGATGACATTGTAACATTAACTCATTACCAATTTGGTATATTTAAAACATAATATCTATGAAGGAATATCATTTAATAAATATTAAAATAATATAATGATAAAAAAATTAGGATACTACTATTCATACAGAATTTATATACAACTCGTACAATAAAATAGGTGCATAGCCTAATCATATGCCTAAATGAATGAAAATTGAGACAAAAATCCAATACTGATTCTGTAAATTTTGTATTGTAATATAGATTAAATAGATAACATAAAAAGGATATGTAAAACAAAATCATTATAGGATAATATTCATAATATGGAATCTTGGGAATTATTTAAACTACATCAAATAAATAGGTGGTTAATATAAAAAGTGTTTTATAGAAGCAAAAAAGTGAGACAAAACTCCATTACCTTAATTATTGAATTAAACTCTACACATTCAAACGTCCTATATAATAAATATAGGTATATTATAAATCTATTAAATTAAAATATTTTTATCTATCATACAATATATGATTTTATTATGAAAATTTATTATCTGTTTATTAACAATTTGCTGTTAGTGTTAAGTTTGGTGTACTGACCGCTTTGTTTTACTTATATATCTTGATTTTTTGCCTCTAGTCATCTAAATTTGGTCATGATTATATAATATTTATAATTATTCCAATGATATAATTATCATATATATTTACTATATATTTATTTATATTAGTAAAAAAATTGTATTGGAAATAAAAAAGCATTATTCATTGAGATGGTAGGTTATAAGTACACAAGAACATTTTTTCCATTTTATTTGTGGATTAAAAGAAAAAATGTTAAATGATATATTAATATTTAAAAAAATTATGTCATATATTTATAATATTTTATTTAAAACCATCATTCATTCCATCTACGTAAAACATGAATGAATCACATATCTCCTTGAGGTTTCCACGCATCATACACACGAGCAACATTATCAAATTCCTAAAAAATAGAAAGAGGAAAGGTATGTGAGATATAATAATTAAATAATATTAATAATATAATAATAATCATATCAAAAAAATATATATCATTATGTACAAAAATTAGAGGAGTTAATGAAAAATGAATGATAAGGGTTTGCGAAGTTGTAGTCCACTGTACACACAAGTGATGATTTCATAACCCATTTAATGGAAATGGAGATGTTTTTTGGTCATGATCATAATAAAAAAATCAATTTATATATGATACTATGGATAATATATAATTATGGTGTAATAATAATTATAGTATATTTAGGACAAAATAAATTAAAAACGTTTGTCGAGGAACTTTTCTTCTTCTTCAGATTTCCTCATTAGGTTAGCACTAAAACCATTCTAAATATGTATTTATATCTAACATAAGGATTATACTATGAGAGGCGATAAGTTGAAAAGTGATCTGGGTAGGCCTTGGACAGACTGAAATTTCATGAAGGTGTGAAGTGTAGAGGATAATGGGTGTCCTTTTAGAAGAGAGTTGAGTGGCACCCTAGTAATGTTTTGAAAAAAAATGTGTACCGAAGTTTTTATCATGAATAAATTATCCAAAAGGGAGAATTTTTGTGAATATAATGTATAATGTGGAAATATGTCCATAAAATTTATGTAGGAAGATAGTTTTTTCTTTTTTGCACTTATAGATTTTTCTATCCCCAGGTAAATCCAATATTAAATTAACCAAAGTAAATAATATTTTAATGTTTTTACTATTTATTTTTTTTAAAAATTAAATTGAACATATTAGATAACATAATTTATTCTAATTTAAAACAAGTAATCCATTTTCCCAAATTCCATTCACATAATTGGAAACAATAAACATAAACTTAATCTTGTGTGTGTGATGAGAAAGTGGTGTTTTAAAGAGAAAATTTTAGAAAGTTAGAAATGTTTTTATACTAAAAATCATTATATCATTATTTAAAATGACATAAAATGGATTATTGGATATATAATTGATATAATTTTATCTATTAAACAAATTAGACAAATTAATTTGGTAAATAATTTAAATAAAAGTTGGCTTTCAATTAAAATTTAGTATGTTTCACAATTCATAAAAAGGTATATTTTTTTGAAAATATCAAAAATTCAACATAATATAATATTTATATACAAATTTAAAAAATTAACATTATTTTTTCAAATTCATTTTCTATAACTAAAAAAAATATAATTTTATAATACTAAAAATTAAATAAATAAAAATGTTTTGGAAAAAATTTTATTTTTGTAACATAAAATTATTTCATTGAAAAGTTAAGAACATTTTTTCAATGGGTTTATTTATATTAAGCCACTATAAATAATATTAAAATTTATTTATTAATATTTCAGAATCAAATTTAATTTCTTGTTCATAAATTCCTTTTATAAATAATATTATTATTTGTTTGGTCATAGTTTTTTAAAACATTGTGTTTCATTTAAAATAAGATAAACCAAGTGTTGCATGTAATGAATGAACAACCAAGTGTTACATGTAACAAAAAAAAATCTCACTGGTTCACATAATTAATGATAAACATGATCGTTTTGGTAATTAAAATATATAAATGATTAATATTATTCACAAAATCTGTGGGTGTTACATTCTTCCCCCTTAAAATAAATTTCACTACCAAAATTCATCACTCTGGTTCCAACAACTGAGTGTACGTCTACCACATTACATTTTTCGGTTCCCACGTAGCTTACTAATGAAGGCAGTTTCCCAAAAAAAACATAGGCAATGTAAGTCTTATTTTTTTATACACATTTCTTTATTCTATCCAGAATCTCTACAAGCTGTTCCTTATAAAGAATATCACGCTTCGGGGGTATGACCTCTAAGTTTAGTACATATGATGGATCAGGTATGTACTTCATCAAGATTGAGACATGGTACACATTTTAAACCTATGAGTGGTTTGGTTGAAGCACCAAATAATAATCTAGTATCCTGATAGGATCAAGTATTTTTATGGAACTGATATACCTAGGAGTTAATTTTCCATTATTTCTTACATGGATGAATTAATAGAAATATATTCTTACCAACAACAAATTCCATATCATGTTGATCATTATCAGTATAAAAGTTTTCTCAAATTTATTTGTTTAATACATGTTTTTGAATGGACAAAACTGTCTCTCCCATCTCATTAACTTTCCCAGGTCACAATAGAGTTATTTTGGTAACTTCATTCCAATAGGTTGGAGTTATAATCATAATCAATTAAAGGTATTCATACAGGTCCATCTAACTAATCATGTCAAATATGTAATTTATTGAAAACTAATGTTGAGAAATATGTTTTTACCCACCACCTTTAAAACCCATAGGACATGATATTTGAGTATCATTTTGGGTTTTAATTATTCTATTAAATAGGCAATCTATCTGAGGTTGATACACAGTGAAGAAACACAACTTAGTATCAATATATTGCTAAAGGATTTTCCAAAACTACAAGGAAAACTAAAAAATCCGATAAAATACAACATAATTTGGTAATCAATGAAACCATACCACTTTAAAAATTAATATTATGGAAAGTTGATCCAAATATAAATCTCTACTAATAGTAAAAAAATGTGATGACTTTGTAAGATGGCCGACTGTAACCCATAAATATATCAAAACTAATGTTAAGATAATAAATGAAGGCTATGCGTACCTATAATTATATTTCCTCAATATGAAAATGAATTCCTCTTAAAATAACATTTTAAATATATATAAAACAAAATAGTTTCATTTCTATAAAATCCTCTTAAAATCACCTTAATGTTAATAAACACCAATCACTGAAAACATCAAAACTAGTTTCAATGAATTCTAACTTATGATCATCCTTAAAATTGTAAACCCCTGATGGTATTCATAACTCTAATATTATTCTCACATGGAGATATATATGTGTCCAAATGATAATTCACCCTTTATTCCTTAAATAAGCTCTTATATTATAAAAAAACATTTCCATTGGAACCTTGGGTTCATCATTGTACTAATAGAATATCAAATGTGATTAAATTATTATATAATTCTTGTAGAGGGTGATAATCACATAAAATTACACTAAAGGACGATCAATAAATTTTCCATAGGGATCATTCATACAATATCAAGAATTAGATTTCCTACTATGGAGTGGAGGATTATTTTTCCCTAAATATATAGATTCACATCAACTATTGTGATCATATAAGCATTCCCTTTTTTACCTTTCCTTCAAAGGTTGTTGGAAATGATCATTAATATTAACCATCTGATTTTGGAACTTTATAGAATAATTACTAAACTCCTTGAATTTGAAACACAAAATTTTAGGAGGTATATTTTTTGGATCATTTTCATCATTGGCTAACTTATTTAGGTTACTTATTTATTCAGTGGATTGATGACCATATTTTTCTAACATAAAATATGTAGTTGTCCCATTAAGGTAATTTTATCCATGCTTCTTATCACATGTTGATCATAAAGAAAATCTCATATTCTCCCCTCCATGGTTCTTATAATTCCATTCAAATTCCATTTTCTTCTTTATATCAAAACCATGAGATTGATATGTAACTCCAACCTCTATCTCCACATTCAAATCAGATCGAACAATCCATTCATATATATTGTGGTATCTTATGGATAACTCCATTTAAAGACTCCATTTTGAGCCATTGAAGAAATGATCAATAGTTCCTTTATGTTGGATGGTAATACTAGAAATTAACCATACATGTATTGTAGTTTTTTCTTCCTTGGTACAAATAGATCATCATCCTTTTGTTTTAGCTCATGAAACTCCATGACCATCTTCAAATGTAGAGTAAAACTAATTTCTGTATTAAAAAGTTTTTTTTTCTAATCCCAATCAATTAATTCCAATTCATCATATTGCATTATATTACAAGTAATATTCCACCAATTATTTTCTTCACTTTCCAAATGCTATATAACCCAAATGAATCATTCATGTTCCAAACACTAGATAATGGAAAATAAAATTTTAGTGGTGTAGATCAATTAGTTAGAAATTAGTTGTTAAGAAGAAACACTCACAGAAGGTGGTAGTTACCCTATAATAGACACAATATAATTTTTTCTATCCATTTTTTGTTTTTCTGTCCATCGTGATTCATAGGTTGAGAAAGTTTTGTGAGAATTGCCGAAGTTTTTTAATCTGGAGACCTTAATTTTTGGATTTTTAAGAAGAAAATAATTTCATTTTCTATCACAAAATTCATTAACATAGTTCGTTGGTTTCAATTCACTGACTAAAACAAAAAATCATAGTGTTGGATACAGTAATCATAGTGAAAAAACACATAATCCTGAAAATTCACTTATTGGATGTATATATCATGGCACTATCTATTAATTATATGAAACCATATGTTTAACCATGGTCATCCATAATCATCATCTATTTAAATAGTTCATAATTGTTCATAAAGGGTTATTGGATTTTGAAATATTATCTCTTAGGAGTGTCAACCCAGGTGTCCTTCAAGGCTCATTGTCATGCACCGGGTGATGGTCGAGTGTAGCTTAATGCACCATTTTTTGGAGTTATTACCCCTAGGTACCTTTATGTTAGTGCCACATCCACTTTTAGAATCCAAATAGGGATGTAATTATATAGAAACTACTTTACCTATACTTTACCAAAATTACTTCACATTCTCTTATACTTTGAATCATCCTTATACTTATCCTTAGATATATCCATAGATATATTCTTAGAAATATCCCTATTGATTTCTCTAAATGTTTCTCATCCTAGTTTCCAATGATAAACATATCCATTACTATGATATAGAAAATTTAATCTCGTATTTATCATACATGGATATTACATCTTTTAAGATGAATATTAAATACTTTACATAAACACACAACCGATGATTGTAATAATTTAGTGACTTTGGAAACATGGAAGAAGGGAGATACATATTCATAACATGACCATAAGGGTAAAAATATAAAATTTGGAAAACACACCCTCCATTTCAAAGTTCATAATCATGAGTAATTTAATAAATGTTAGATGTTTATAAGACATGAATCAATAAGAAATAAAGGAACACGATCCATGAGATCATAACATGAGCATATGTCTTAGATATGTGGCGTACAAATAAGAATATGAAATATTATTTCAATGATATATGCCTAGACAATCATAATATGCTAGGAATGGGATAACCACCTATATACCCACTTTATGCTAGGAATAAACACCCTTTTAACCCTATTTTGTAGTATTGGGATAACTACAAGTGTAGTATCATTTTCTGGTTTTGTTAAACCATCCATGTACAATTTGAGATCTTATAAAATTTATCATGACCAAATTCATTAGATAGAGATATAGGTCCCACGACTACTACAAAACTGGGTTTATCTAGTGATATGTCTTTAACAACAATTTCTAAAAGCATTATTAAAGACCCCTATTGTCCTCTCTAAAAAAATGCTGATAAATGGGGGGATACCATCAATTTTTTAGAAGTGAAATCAAAGACCACCTTTATTAGTGCATGTTTACTAGTGATGATAATGGGTATATTTCAAAATAAAATAATTAAAAATATAATATTAATATTTATGAATATTTATATTTATATAAATATAACATATTTTTTAAAATATATTTTTGATATGGTAAATAATCTTTTTCAATTAATATATAAGATATTTTGTGAAAATGACTTATAAAATAATTAAACATAATAATTTTAATTAATAAATAGCTAATTATTACCATATAATAGTAATTTAATATCAATTTGAAGATTAAAAAATCAATAAACTAATAAAATATCTAACAATATGTTTAAAACATAACCTGAACATGAAACAGTTATAACTTTTGATCTAAATGTCAATTTGGGATCTACAACATATCGAATTGAATCTTGTGATGGAATGTACGCCCTAATAATTGGAGGGACCAATATCACATTTTTTGAGGCCAAAAGGCCAAGAAGGACTCTAAAACTAATTTTTTAGTCAGGGTACCCCAATTTTGTAATATTTTATGTATTTTATGACTTGTTTTAGTGGTCTAATTGATTTTTTGTGTGGATGCTAAATTTATCCCTAGGTCTGACATTCATATTGATATTATGGTTTTGTAATTTTATCATTTTTCATAATGTAGTTTTATTTATAATTAAATATATTTAGAGTTTATTATATTTAATTACAATAAATCACTTGTATAAATATAGATATCAACATATTAACATAAAAAGTATTTTTAAATATATAATATAAATATTTAATATTAATTATATTTAAAGTAAAAAAAATCTCATTTTATTTACCCTATTAAAATTCAATAATATATATATGAATACTTATAAAATTTATGATGATTTATAAGCATGTGTGCGTAAATAATTTATAAATATATATATGTATATGTATATTCTAAAATATCTAAGTAAGTACATATTCTAAAAATGTATTTGAAACAATATATTACCATTTTTTATATTATATGAATATGTTTGTAATGATTATATTTAAATATATGTGTGTATTAATAAACATATATATATTAATATTTTATTCCATCATATGTTAATGAATATAATATATAATAAATTTAAATAAATTTAGTTTTATATACATCTCTTGAACAAACAAATTAATTTTATTAATGTATTTAGAAATAACTAAATAAATATAATATAAATAATATATATGTATATATATATATAAATATCATTAAATAGACAGTAAAACATCATGGGGTTGTGGAAAAGGTTTTCCATCGTCAGATGTGAGGTGTAGGGTTCGATTGCTAGAGGGAGTGCATGAGGCCAGAAATTCGCAAAGCTATGATAAAAGGGGTGTTGGGTCGAAAAGTACTAATAAATGGGTGGTGGGGGTGTTAAAGGTATAGTAGAAGTGCTGATAAAGGGTTTATGCTCATAGAGGTCTGAAAAAAATATATTTTTAACCCTTTTAGAGTGCTTCCTTTATCAGCACTATAAATGCACTTTTAAAAAGGTCCTTTAACATTGCATTAAAAGTTTTATTAAAGGACCCCATTAAAAGAACTTTTTAGCGCAGTTAAAGGGGTCCTTTAACTGGATTTTAATCAATAATAAAATTCAAGGGATTTTAACTACACTCCGGTAATCATCACTTTTTAGCACTATAAAATGCCTATTCTAGAACTTTTACAGGCCACTTTTATAGTAGTTCACCCAAATCATAATGATAACTTATTTTTGTGTGTCATAAGATTATAAAACTTTATCATTTAATAACCCATGAAATGAATTGGGAATCCTAAATATTTCATCATATCATAACTTTTGGAAAATAGAATGGTTTCATAATCATTTCATCATTTCACCATAGCATAATTTTGGAATAGAAGTGGGTTTCATAAGATTTAAACCATAGTATGACCCATGGATAAGAAACGAGTTAGACAAACAACAAATTATAATAAAGATAAACCTATCAGTGAAATAATTGGAATGATATCCTTGGATCATATCCTCAGTAATTCATATGTATCATCAATTAATGTCATCATAGATGGGAAATTATTTTGAATGATCATTTAAAAAATTTCATGATGAAAATATCCTTTCAAATTTGAAAAAAAAATTTGAAACGTAAAATTTTTTAAAATAAATTTCATTGATAATAACCATGAAAACATTCAATGTAATCATTAAAGAAAATAATGGTCATAAAAGTAAAAAAATATGTTTATGCTGTACATTTTAAAATAATGATTCCTTTCACATTTTTAGCAAAATCCATCAATGTGTTCTTTGAAAATTGACAGAAAGATTTATATAAAAAAAAGTAAAAATACAATTGTTTAAAATTGTTTTTATAATTCATTTTAGGAATTGCAAAATATTTTTTAAATCATATTTAGAACACATTGATTTGTTAGAGAAATGTTTTTTGATCGAAAAAAGAAATATAGATAATTTCTCATAAAAATTATTTTCAAATCAAGTGTATATAAATAGTGTAAAATGAAGGGAAAAAATTATTCTCAATAAATTACTATTGCAGTAAAAAATTCCTGAATTTCATGATAGATATATAATAATTTTTTTTATTGTAAGTATAACCATAATCAATTCTGATAAAAAATGAGATTATATCATAATATAATTACCACTTTAGAAAACATGAAATTTAATCTCCATGATGTAATATCATTAAATAAGAATAAAAATATCATATTTTTAAATTCAATCATGATATTAGATTTCAAATGAGTAGTATATAAAACTTGTATAAGAATTTAGGTTAAAAACATAATCATATGTCTCAAAGAAGGAAAATTGAGACAAAAAATACCTTACTAATATGGTTACTATTTAAATATATGCCACTTTAAAGAGATATCATAAACTAGATATGTAAAACCGTATATTATTAGTAGAATAATCATAATATAAAATCTAGGGAATTATATATATCACATAAAATAACTAGGTGGTGAAGGTGGCATGTGTTTCATGGATGTTAATAATTGAGAAAGAAATCCCTTACCTTATGTCAGGACTTCTATTGTATAATTAATACATAATTTGTAATAAATATATTTTTATTATATATATATATTAAATAAATATATTTATATATATCATACCATATATGATTTGATTATGAACTTTTTACTTGTTTATTAATAATTCCATGTTAATGTTACATTTAGAGTAATAACGACTTTTTTTCTTATATGTTTTTTATTTTATGGTCATATTACCTTAGTCATGATTTCAAATTCTATATAATATTAATCAAATATAAATATCTTATATATTCATTATATATTTATTTTTAGTAATATAATATTCAGTAATGGAAAAGGAAATACACCATTCACCGAGACAGTTGGTTCTACATATGCATTATTGTTGTTCCCATTTTTTATGATGAAAAGAAAAAATGGTGATTGATATATTGTCAGTATATAATAATTATTATGTCATATATATCACATTTTTTCATTAAACGCATCTTTAATACCTTCCATGTAAATCATGAATCAATCACATTTCTTCGAGTGGTGGTTGTTCTCTATACACATGACCGACATTATCATATAAAAATATGGAAAGCATGAAGGTATGTCTAATATAATAATTAAATTAAAATAATAACATCATAAAAATAATATATAAAAACTAAATACATTATTTTTTCCAACAATGACTGGTTGTAATTAGAAAACGAATGGCATCGGGTTGTGAGGCGGTAGTCTACTGTACACACGAGCGATGACTTCATAACCTATTTGATTGAATTAAATATGAGTTTTTTAGTATAATAACGTAAAACAATATCATTATATATAAAATAAGGAAGCTATTATGTCATTATGTTACAATAATAATTGAAGGAGGTGTAGGAAGAAACAGAACATAAATGGTTGTTATTGAATGTTACCTCTTCTTTGGGTATCATCCTTAGGTTTGTACGAAAATTCTTCACAAGATAGATATATGTAAAAAAACCAATATATTGGATTAAAGTGTAACTATTTTTATTTCATTTGGATCTATATTGGATAAAAAATGGGTTTCAGGCTGTGAAGAGGAGAGGAGAAGTGGTGACATTTTATATGTGAGGTGAGAGAAACACCTGTAATGTTCGAAAATAAAATATTGTACCCACATTTTTCTCATACCAAAATATCCCTAAAATATATTATTATTGATAATATAATTCATTTGGTCGAAATATGTACACAAAATGTGTGTTCATAATTTTTATGTCATTTTTCCAATATCTATGTACTTTAACCCCTAAAAACCCCATTTTTAATATAACTGGTGTAAATAATCTTTTACTATTTTTATACTATTCATTTTATTCAAAAAATAATATCACCTCATTAAATAATATAAATTATTATGATTAAAAATATGGAATTAATATTTCAAAATTAAATTCATTGAAGTGGAAAATTTTAATTCACAAATAATCTCCGAGATACGATGAGAAATCTCGGTTTTAAAGAGAAAATGTTTGAATGTATGAAATGATTCTATATTAAAATTAAATATGAACATGAATCCAATGACCTAAATTATATTAATGGATTTATAAATTAAGTAATGATAATTTTAATCTGGTTTAAATTGTAATTTATATTTATAAATAATTTAAATGAAAAGGCATTTTTCAATTAAAATTTAGTATTTTTCACTATTCATCAAAAAATGAAACATTTCCAAAAAATATCAAAAATTAATCATAATAAAATTTTGATTTCATGATTTGAAAAATTATTTTTTATAATTAATTATATAAAATATTAACTAGTTAATTTTTATTTTTGGAAAAAATAAATAAATAGAATACTTTTTTAGAAAACAGTATTTTCGAAAAAAATATAATGACTCAATTGAAAATTTATGTTCTTTTTTATCAATATGATTTATTTTTATAAAAATGATATACATATTTTTTATAATTTAATTATTATTATTATTTCCAACAATTTACTAACTAGCTAATAATTTTATTTTTTTAAATAATAATATTAATTGTTTGTCACGGTTCTTTAAAACTTGTTGTTGCATGTAATATAAGATAAACATAGTGTTTCATGTAATTCAAGATAAAATAGGTGTTATGTGTAACTATATAAAAATTTGTGTTTCATATACCACTAGATAAACACAATATTTTTTAATGATGATATAGAAAAGATTAAATTTATTTAAAAAAATATTTCCCAAAAGTTCGAGGTGTTAAAGCGGGCGGTAGCCACCACGCACATACCTGGTGACTTTGAATGCTACTCTGACTCCCTTACCTTCCCTCGCCCACTGACAACCTCTCCCATCCCCAAACTGAATATCGACCCCAGCAGTCTCTCCCACTCCTTCCCACATTCCCTCGCACTCAACTCTATCCCCCCGCCTCTTTTATTATAAACAACTGGACAACCCACATCAGTTTCAATATGGGACTACCATAACACATATATAATATATTTTATAAATATAGAATTAATATATATGATAATATCACACACACATACATTTTATAAATGTTTTAAATATAAAAATTTATTACTAAAAGATTTTATATTAACATAATAATTAATACATTATTGTTAATAAATTATACAATGAAATATATATTAATGATGTATATAGCATGAAAAACGTATATATATATATATATACACACATGAATAAAATATATATTATATTATTAATAGATATTTTAAATTATAATAAATAATGACACATATATACACATAAATTTTATTAGTAATAATAATAAATAAAAAAATATTATTAATACATTATAAAATTATATATCCCCAAGAATATATATTATTAGTATATGAAATAAAAGTATATATATATATATATATATAATACTATTAACATATTTATATATATTATTATTTATATATACATAATAATATAAATATAAATATATAATTTATAATATAATAAGTATATATATTATTTTTAAATTATAATATATAAAATATATACTATATATAAAATTAAAAATATTTGTATAATATATATACAATATAGGGTATATAATATTTTGAACATGAAATTTATAAAATATTATAGTATATATATATTATTATTACATATAAAAATTATATGATTCTATATAACTATAATAACTTTGTTGTTATATGAAGTGTATATATATTATTAACATATAAAATATATATTATCAATAATAATGAATAAATAAATATTTTTAATATATTATATATATATAAATAAATAATATTATTTATGTTTTCTTAAAAAAAAGGTATACTTTATACATGTTTCTAGGAAAATGTTGATAAATAAAAAATTAGAAACATTTTAAATAAATTCTAAAAAGAAAGGCTAATTTTTTCACATTTCCCATGAAACATTCCTGAATTCATCATTAGAAAGTGTTTCTGAAAATCTTCTTAAACACATAGAAAAATTAATGGTTTTTTTATCTCTCGATCTAATAATCAATATCTATACTAACTCAGTCTGATATTTTTTTCATGGGGCCTACTATCATCTTAGAAAAAATGATGATATTTTGACTGGAACTCTCGTGGTAGTTATTCCATGGATGACTCAACTCACTAAGACCCCCAATAGATTATATGTATAAATCACACTAAGAACTCCCTACGATACTCATCTTACCATTTAATGAGAACCTCAATTCGTTGTGACCATACTATATACCTCAGAATCACTATTTGTATATCACAATCACCTTCATTGTTAGGTACCTTATATAGTTCACATCCTGGTGGTACCATTCCAGTGGACTTCTAACACTCTCATAAAGTCTATATAGGATGAATCTCACTCGGAATCGAATATCGTGGTCAATAAAAATATAACAGGGTAAATATCACAAATAGAGATTGTTATAATAGGTAGCATGATCCATATCACCTTAAATATACATACCAAAAATTTTCATATCATATCCAACCTCACAACCTCATCAACCCAAATAAGGTTCAGGTACCATGTACTCAATACCCGTATAGGTTCAATATATTTTTTACTTACAATATCACACCCACCTCGAAATAAGTATAATGAAACTAAGAATTTATATGAAAAAATAATATGTAGGTTGTTAACGACACTTTAAACTTAAAACCCTTTACTATTCTAGAACCAAAATGATGATTAGAAGGGTTACATAGATTTCATGTGATACAAGCCTTCCAAACACAATGCATGAGTTACCCCTCTTTATTCACGAGTCTATGAGTAAATATCAGAAATAAATACCACGAAATACTTAATTATAAAAATCACAATTTTAACCATGGAAAACAAAATAATGATCCCTATTCACCTGATAACATGGACTATAGTCTAATATTTTACTATCTAGGTACATGACAGGTAATCCGTAAAAATTCAATCACCTTTAAATTTTACAAACAAAAATATCCTATATAACAAAGATGCATCAAGGGTAAAAAAATTTCTTCAATAAATTATGATACAAATTAAAAACATTCGGAATTGGATCACTCTATTATAACTCCATCCGAGTGCCATTAATAGTAGGCATTCATTCTCATTTAATAATGAATCTAACATGTAAATAGGCTATAGATGGTGATAGTGTGGTGATTATACCTTCTAAAGATAAATAATGATAATAAATATTTTCAGTGGAAGAGTCATTAATTTTCATATAAAACCAAGAAATAAAGCCCTAAAAAAGGATCCCCTCCCCATTTGAGTAGACACGCAAAACTCCCACTAACCCTCAGTAGATCTCTCTCTACTATGATATAAGTGAAATGTATTTACTTGTACATTTTTCATGAGAAATATGTTCTTTTGGAATCCATGAGGTCCCATATAGGATGTGTGTATGAACTCTATAGGAAATAACCAATTATATCCCTAGATAATATACATATATATTACATTGTATGAAAATTATAATAATAAAGAATCAATGATAAACTATGTAAATTATTCCACTCAAGCTCAACCTAGCCGAGTGACCCTTTACCTACACCAACCAATCCCAGAGTCAAATGATGAATCAAAATATAATCATTAAATAAATTATCTAGATAATCTATTTTTTCACATTATCACATGCTTGAAAATAACCACAATGCCTCATTGGCTTGTCCAGAAAACATGTCTCATGACAAATGGTCTTCCAACCCCTTTTCCAAACATTAACCCAGAGCCTAATGAATTCAAATCAAAAAACAAACCTACCCTTTTCCATATCTATATAATTATCCTTAACTTGTCTCTCGTACCCTTATAGTATAATTATCTTATATGGTGTTCACACATACAATTTTTCATGGAAAAATATATTGTGTCCTCTACTATATCATTGAATAATGTTATCATGCAAGGTTTCTTAAATACAAAGGATACCCCCAAAAAATTATTAGTAAAAAAACACATGGGATATATCATATGTATAAAAACCCCTAAAAAGGAATTGACACATATAGTTTCACCACTAAAATATGACAAACATACCATGATGAACCCGTATTCCCATTAAAGTGCATAGTCAATGGCATATGCATCAATCATAAAAAACACATTATCACATTCAAAGTAATCAATATCACCTACAATTACATGGGTGTCATCTATTATTTTCCAAATTATCCACATCAATCACATCATGTTGATACATATTATCTAAAAAATTCAAAAATCATTCCAAAAAATAATAAATCTATAAAATTAATTGATACTAGTTTAAACTAAGATTTATCTCGTGAGACTAACCCAAAATATCTCTAAGTAGAAAAAGAAACACCAATTGTTTATATGCCATGTCACTGTTACCCAACATGAACCTCCATTGTAAACCACATAATATATTATGCAGGTATAACATAAGAAATTTTTAGGGACAACTGGCATGGAGTTATCTAGACTCCACCCATTGAAAATATATATCTTGTATTTCTTAGATCTGAATATATTTTATAATTCACAAGTGGAAAAGTAGCGCATACCCAAAGTCCTATAACAATGTATTTCAAAAATTATTGGCATAGGTGTAAAATTATAATGAATTTAGAATAACTATTTGTATAGGCATTTTACCTCACGGATATATAAATGATTCAAATAGACCATTTTTATAGACAGGTACATACCATTTTTTAAATCTATGGGGATAAGTATGGATATTATAATAGTTTTAAAAAGAATTTTTGTAGACTTTCATCATCAACCTATCATCTTGGATCCCCTCCTCCCATCATATTCTCATCTAGGGTACCCATGAAGAATTCAATGTTCCAATATCATCCTCTTTTGTAGTGATCTATCTTCTGTTCGTATTTTTATTCCATTCTTCATCAATATTAAATTAGTGACTTCATAATCATTCATATTATCTATAAGAAATAAATAAAATTTTTATTCTAGGTCTCAAACACCACTATTGGTTATTTTTTTACAGATCTTTACTTTGTTTTGATATGTATAATTTTTTTTGATGAAATTGAAACAAGGTTTTCCCATACTTATATTGAAGGATAATTTCTTAATTTTCTAATTGTTCAATATATATTTCTCTTTTTTCGACATGGAATAATGTTATCAACATAATATTAGTTGGTCAATGGATTATTTTCATAGATCAATCTCTCTAGGGTAATTATTTAGTTATGGGATGATCACTGCACTTATTTTCCAATTGTATTTGATTTGTTGAACCTAATTTGACTCAATGGGATGTTTTCTTTCAATCATCAATTTTATTTCTAGTTTTTTCACCTTCAGCATATGAATTTCTACCTAATAAAACCTCCACCGAAATTCCTTTACCCGATGTGTACATCAAGTCAATCATAAACATCCTAAGATAATCCATCCATGTCCATTTCCTTATATTTAAATCTATATGTGACAAAATCTTCTTCATGTTCTTATGATCGGTATACACCATAAATTCTTCAAAAAATATATAATGACGCCACATATTCAAAGAATGAACCACCACTGCAAACTCCAAATCATGTGTAGGGTAGTTCTTCAATGAAACCTCAAATTTCATGAGCAATACAAAACCACATGATCCCCATTAATGAGAACAAACCTCAACCCTGATCACGATCCATTACAATATACTACATTCCCTTTCCCTTGTTATAGAAAAACCAAAATTGATGATGATTTATAATGATCCTTATCTCTTCAATATATTTTTTACATTCCTCATTCAATTTAAATGAAGCATTCTTCCTTGTAAAAAATGTCATCGATGAAGATAATCATGAGAATTCAGGAACAAACTGTCGATAATACCCAACTATACCATGGAAGCTCTAAATCTCAATATAATTCTTCAATGATTTCCACGATATAACAACCTTTATCTTCTCTAGATATATTAAAACAGATTTATCAAAAATAAATTGGCCAAAAAAATATATATCATATATCCAAAATACCCACTTTAATAATTTTTCATACAACTGATGGTCTCTTAAGATTACAAACACTACTTCCATGTGTTACTAATGCTCCACTGTTGTCCTTGAATACACCAATATATTATCCATGAATACCACCAGGAAAGAATCCATATATCTATCAAATATAAAATTCATCAATACCCTGAAGACCGCTAGGGTATTCATCATACCAAAGGCCATAACAACATACTTTTAATTTCCATTTCTACTCCTAATGGTTAGTTTGTGAATATCCCTCTTTCTCTCCTAAAATTTATGATATCCTTATCAAATGTAAATTTTTGGAGAACGACTAAGCTCCTCTAAAATGATTGAATAGGTCATCAATTCCAAGGAGTTGATATTGGTTATTTATCATAACTAGGTTAAGCTTACGAAGATAAACACACAACCGAAGAGTTTCATATACCTTTTTAAAAAACAAAACGGGTGCTGCCCACGAGGACATGCTATAACAGATAAACCATTTCTTTTCCAACTCCTCTATTTCACTATCAATTCACTCAATTCTATTGGTTCTATTTGGAAAGATGAATATGACATGGGACTGATCTCAAGAGGAAGATAAATTGTGATCTCCACTTCTCTTATAGGTGGAAATCCTATGAATTAAATATAAAAGAAACCAAGAAACTAATCAACAACCATCAGAAAACTATTATTTGCCATATCTTCTATTGATTCCAATAAAAATGTTGTCAATTGATATGAGGCCATCCCAACCATTGGTTCCAATAAATATATTGCATAGAGCCTTTCACTATTTTCTGATCTAAAGAGATTATTGATGACATGCTTCATCGTGAAACTCCACATTAGAAAATAATAGTAAATTTGGGCGTAAAACATCATCAACCAATCTACACCCTTGTTTACATCATTAAACATCCATATCAGGAACTGAGAAGTCCCACATCAGCTCAAACCCATCCACAACTAAACAATATGCTCTAAATAGGATGGTTGGACACTCTTTTTCATTGAAATGAGTTTGATTTTTTAGCACAAAATGCATAATTGACACACTTAAACCCGATTATTCAAAAACAAGATAAGAAATAAAAGAATGAGAAGCACTAATATCAGACAACACTTGAATAAAGGTAGCATTCAAAAGAATCATACCTCAGATCATGGATGGTATTGACTGATCATTTACCTTAACCTCCTTGGCTCCAACCACCTATGAACTAGACGTAATATACTATTTATTCCCATTCTAAAACTATCCATGGTGAGTATTCATGGTGTTCCTAGATTCACCATGGATAATTATACACTGTCCAAGAGGGGTGTGTTGTGTCCCTTGTCCCATCGAGGAATGAAACACATGTGATCCATGAAGAGTGTCATGAATACCCAACCTCAGAGCACTGTGACAATAGTTATAGAGTTTACCAATGTGTTTGAATTTATTACATTCTTGAGGTTGTGTCATACAATCCCATTTCATGTGCATTAGAGATCCACATTGGAAGAACCCTTCTTTGGTCTGAGCTTTTAGAGGAAGGTTCACGGATCCAACTGTCGAATTCTAAGCCATATTTGCATCGAGGATATAAGTTCCCCTCTTCCGCTTGCTGCCAACATTTGGGTGTCCAACAATATCCATGGAAATCAACATGCTTCCCCCACCTGTATCTCATAATATTTCTCATTTACCCATTGACTCTTTGTTCACCATATCTATATAATCACATATAAACTTCACCACTATCTTTAAATGAATTTCTTTCCTCAAAAGCGATTAAAACATTTTCTCATTCAAAGATTCACTCACTATAATCTCTAGGGAAAACTGGACTAAATTCATGTATTTAGACACATAATTCATTACAAACATGATCTATAGAATTGGGATAACAAGATTTGGTGTTCACAAAATATTGAACATGTGAGGGTATAGTATTTTGTTATGAAATTCCTGAAATACCTCACAGGTGGTACCATGGTTCACTCCATCTTGGATGGATAACTCCCAACACTTGCATGTATGGTCTTCCAACATGTATTTTTATAACATCACATTTAACTCCACATGTATCCCTGACAAATCAAATATTTGAATCATCCTTTTTATCTATTCTTCCACCCTTTCTGGTTCTGAGTCATGCTCAAAATGGGTGGGTTCTTCCTTTGAAACTAGAGTGAGTGGTCCAAATTCCTTATCCCAACCCTTATATTCCCAAATTTTATCACTTGGATAGCATACACTATACTCTTCCCTAGCTGCAGGTTCACATGAGGCTCAAGTGCAACCACATTTTCCACAGCATCCTCTAGTTGGTCTCTAGGATGTGAATCCAGTGGCATTTCCATCAACACAAGAATCACCATAAGTATCATTCCTTAGAAACAAATGTCTTTAAATTTCAAATTATATCACATTTTATCTATCACTCCCATTCTTCCAAGATTTCTATTTTTCCATGTACATCCATTTTGAAAAAAATATACCATTTTTTTAAAAAAATGTCCAATTTTAAAAATATCACAACAATTTTATTTTAGAAACTGCACATTTAATATAATTTCATTATTTTTAAAAAAATAAAAACACTCACGCCCAAATATAAACCACAATGCCCAATGAAATATTCATCAATTATGGGTAGTCATCTGAAGCATACATGACATGCTCCTCTCATTTGGCTATACCCACAACAATGAGATCAAGCTATAATAAGTGTATCCAAAGAACAGATGTGACTGAAACATTGGTAACATTTAGTTCTATATAAAAGGGTTAGCTATATCCTCTTATGCTATACATTTGATGTTCTGACCATCCTACTCTTTGCTACTATCCCAACTTGAGGATTAAACCATGAATGAATGTCAACACGAATAATGATTCTATAACCGTGAAACATTATAAATACCACCAAACCATGCCACTAATATTCCATACTCTTCCAAACATTACCCAACCAGTTTATATAAATAAATATACTTAAAAAAGGTTGTGCACTTAAAACTGGGGGTACTACACGACCACCCTGGTTGTTTAGCATTTTGTGTGGTGTATCTACTCCAAGTCAAGGCTAGAGTCGCAAAGGGCTCTGGCACTAAACGACTTCATGGGTCTCTACCATGGACCGCTTCGAGGGTGTCACCGAATTTTATGTGACCATGATTCCATTTCATCAATTTTTCCATTATTGGATTATTACAAATTAATGGGTAATTTTTTTATCACGTGAATATGTCGAAGGACAACATTATTGTCATATTGACATGTTAAAGGGACTTAATGTGATCCCAGTCCCTATTGAAAGGAATCTATGAGATGATTGAAGAGTTTTCTAGGACATTCTGTCATGACACAACTTTCGAGTACCAAGAGTCGATGCCATATAGAGAATCGAATTTCGTTCAGGCTCTGGGAAGCCAGCTACTGCTAAAATGCTTCATCTGCAAAAAGTCATTGCCTGAAATTTTTTAATAAAAAATGTATGGTGAGCATACAAATTCCCAGTAAGGGGTTTTAAAATAAACCAATATAACTTTGAAATCATTCTTTAAAACTTTTTATAAAATAATTTTTCTTAAAGAAAAGCCCTATCACATTTAACGTATGAAAGAAGTGATCAATTAAAAAAATCCTAATAGAAATACGTGGAATCATGAATAGTCCTGCTCATTTGGAGTAATAATTAAAAGAAATTCTAAACATGTATGAAATAAAAATATGAAATCATAAATTAAACAGCTAAGAGAAATGAATAATCATAGTTGAGAAAAAAGGTAATAACTTCAATGTCATATATCAAATACAAAATCACCCAGTGCTAAACATATGTCAAGCCATAAGCATTTACTCTTCTGATACTCATAAGTACAGGCTCTTATCCATGGAATTTCTACTAGTCAAATATTCAATTGGTTAATTAAATTCCATACACATAATGAGGGAATGTATAATGTAGAAATTTAATTTCTTTGTCATGGCCTCGTGCAAAGACCTAGGGGATAACTGTAATCGGACCCCAACCCTGAGAGCCTCTGTAACCAAACAATATCCCAGTGAGCCTATATAACCAGACTCCAACCCAAAGGGTCTGCTATAACTGGACCCCAACTCGGACGACTTACATTTACCAATCCCCAACTCAGAACAAACTAGTCCAATATATTCCTCATATGTTAAAAAAACATGTGTCCAAAGTGTCCCATACCACTTTGAATACCTAATTCCATGTATTTTATTTGGGGTGTTCCATAACACTCCAAATAAATAAATTATTAATTCATTATTATATGTGAGGAATAATAAAATAGTTTCATTAATAAATTAATATCATTAAAACTACTTCCATAAACTTTTAATGCAATACATTGCATGTTTGTAGCACAAGATAGGTATTATTCACGTTCAAATCATGTGCTGATAAAAGGAAATGATGTTGGACTAAATTATAATATGTCAGTTATTATTTAGATAATAAATTTCTCAATGACTTGAATAATATAGTATACACTCTTTTCACATGTGATATTGATTTGAAACACACAAGTAATGAATGTATGGGGTTACCACATAAAATTATAGTACCTTAATTTTCCAAATCCTTGGATCATGGAAATGAACCTTTATAGTTTAGAATGTCTATTTTTGTACTAAGAGAGTTTTCATTTTTACACAAGCATGCATCGTTTAGTAAAACGATAAATAAAATGGAAAATGAAACCATTTATCCAAATATAAAAAATATAACAGATTACACTGAAAATAAAGTCGTCTCAGTTTATCGAAGGTATACATGGTTTATTACACATTTTTTTTCACATGAGACAATTACTGAAGCATATAAAACAATTTGTAAAAAGGGTATGACATATAACATGGATAATAACATTAAAGGTTCTTTAAATAAAATGAGTTTGAAGTAGGACATACATATTTAAAAACTAACATTTTTCATAATATTACAAATCCATTTGATCCCAAAACTATATTCACATCCATGTATTTATATAGTAAATGTAAATCATATTTATTAGCATAAAATATAACCATATTGAATTATGTGTATATGTCTGAATATATAATAAGTGTTTATTCGTTTTTTATTAATTATAAATCCATGCTAAACACACCCAAATATAATTTTCATCCTTATAAATATTTACAGACACAAATTTTAACCTTTGAAAAACCTGGATTCATTTAGAGATGATATATGTAGCTATAAACGATATATATATATATATATATATATATATATATATATTTAAGTATATTAATTTTTCATTTCACAACCAAATGCAAGTACTAATTACGTTGGTTAAACATTTATAAACACATTTATAAAAGTAGAATATGGTTAAGATGGAACACTATATGTATACATATATATGTGTGTATGAACATTTACATGTTCTTATATTCCAAGAATGTATATATGATTTCTCACAGGGACCAAGTATAAAAAGTTAACCCTAATAATTAACGAATACCTTTTTACCATTGTTTAATCACCAAAACTATGTTTTATGAAAACTTATTTCGGATTATTATAAAAACCTATAACCATAAAAAAAATATATATATAAATATATATATACAAGAACATACATTATTGGGTAAATGTTTTGTACAAAATATGGTTCTTCGTATGTAGAGGTTCTTAAATTGACCTTGAACTTAAATTTTTATAAAAAAAATCTGAATTTTGGACATAAGGGTTTTATGAAAAAACTATAGGGTTTTACTTATATATATTTATGGTATGTATATGTGGCATGTAAAGAAGTTACATGAGACAATTAGGCTTCTGATCCACTAATACCCTATAACTAGAAAATCTCTGGCCCTTATGTTGGGTATAAGAGGGTTTAAACTCAACCTATACAATAAAAAAAATGCACATTGTAAGTATAAATATGTATATAAACAATGTGAAACGCAAGAAAAAATAACCCTTACCAGCATCACTTCTGCCCAAAAGAACAACGAATTGAAAAAGGGAAGGAGTCATCACAGAACTCATGTGTGTAGAGGTGTGCAAAAGACATAGTAAAAATTTCCATGAATATAGGCAGAGTGATACTACTATTTATAATCTCCAACATCTAAAAACATAGATAGAATGAATATTATGGTGAAAGCTATGTGTACATACAGTGATAAGAATAAACAAGTAAACAATGATTCAGGTTGGGTAATGGGATCTTGAAAAATTCTCAAAGAGACAAAGATTTCATATTCATAAAATTACCTTCTGCCAAAAGGGAAAATACAAATATATATATATTTAATCGGCAGATATAAATCCTCCATCATTGGTTCAAATTTTCAAAATAGATACATCACAAGATAACTATAAATTCTAAAATAATCACTAAAAGTGGAAAAATAGAGAAAGTGGTGACAAGAATGATCATACAAGAAAACTTCCAATCAAAACAAACATAGATTTGATATCTAGGAATAGAAAGTAATGAAATTTTGAAGACAAGAAACAAACCTCCTGTATAGAAAATTGAAACTCTAACCACAACTAAACGCCAAGGAAATGCTTGGACATAAAATGCTTCATTCGGACCTTCACTGGCTACCTCCTTCTTACACGATGCCTATAGCTTAAGCGTGTGACAAGACTTTGTGAGACTCCACCGAAGCTGCTCGGCCTGTTCGTCCCAGAATGTCGTCCTGCTCGACTCCGGCCTTGGTGCGACCTTGCAGACACGCTTGACTCCACCGTCAAGCTCTCCCCAACCTACTTGAGGAAACCCCCATGCATGACACACCCGTCCACGGCCTATAACTGGAATGTGACACACCCCACACTCCTGAGGCGGTTCTTGAGGGATTCTCAAATCCCACAGGATTTCCCCTTTTTTATCTGAATTCATCCTATATGACTATTATAATTTTGTTGTTATTATATTTAATATTTATTTCATTATATAATATAATATATTATCAATAACTTTAGAAAAATCCAAAAGTTAAAAAATCTATTAAACATATAAAAAAGTAAAATTTATTGAATTCATTTATAAAACATATATTTGTATATTTCGTATTATATACTTGTAATGTTAAAAATTAAATTGACAATTGGAATTGTATAATAATTATCCTATTTTTTACCATATATTTGTAATTTTGGTACTTTAGAAAAAATTAATATGTTATTATTATAATTTTATTAAGAGTTCATTTGTACAATTTTAATCATTCTATTTTTATATTTATAATTTTTTTAAGACAAATTCATAAAAAAATGTTATTTTATAATCTAAAGATTATTACATTTTATATATATACATGTTTATGTAACATATTTCTGAACTCATATAATAGACCAAATAATTGTTTGTATAATAGCGCAATAATATTGACATTAATTTTTTTTAAATAACAATATTCGATGTCATGTATAACCGCATATAAAATTATAATTTTTGAAGTATTTTCATTCAAATTAGATATAATAATATATCTATAAATTTATATATATATTTCGTATTTTGGAAAACAAAAAAATTAGTCATGATAATATAGTTATTATTTAAAATATTCTATTAAATAATTATTTGATAAGAATAAATTGTGTTTGACAATAATAGTTATTTTTTCTATTCATTAAACAAGGTGAGATAATATTAACATTGACAACCACATTGGTTAATATGATAATTAAAACATAAAATTATTATTATTACACAAAAAAATGGTCTGGGCATTACATTATTTCCCCCTACAAAAAATTGGGTCCTCACAATTCTAAAATGCTCGTACACAAACCGCATCAACCCCAGACACACATCACTCTTGATGTCCCTTTACCGAGAACACCACTGATGGTAGGGTGACGATGACCTCATGTGGATACCTAAGGTAGTATTCAGATACTCAATTTTTGGGGCCCAGACATAATATGAATATCTAGGGTCTAATCTATGCCTAAAGAACTCATCCTTTCATAAAGAAGCACGAGAGGTGTGGAGGTTGGAATGTTCTAAGTGGAAAAAATCCCTATTGTCTCACACACCATGTTGTTTATGAAAATATTGATGTCGTAGAGTTCTCTATACATACTAAAACTCAGGACATGGAATAGGTAGGTCACTCGATGGTCACTATCCAAAGAAGCTTTTAGGAATTTTCCTACAACTCGGTAGTTTTTATCCAAACTGAATCATAGAAAAAGAGCCTCATGATACTTCCTTCTTTTCCTATATGCATAAAATTATGCATATGCAATACGATAATATACCATATTGCTTCCCTGGTAATGATGGAGATGTTAGGACAATTTGATACTTGATGGAGTAGTTTACAAGTAAGACAAAAGTTGGCATAGGGATGGTCCTCTTCGGAGCATGTCTTGACACTTATAGCCTCTAACAGCTCGGTAGGTAGTGATAAAATATTGGTTTGTGAACTCATATCTTCTATCTGAAAATTTTTAATAAGTCAGCCTTTAGTATAGAAATTGAAGTTTAAGGAATCATTTTTAATATAAAAGCATATCAAAAGAGAGTATACAACATCATTCATTTAGACATGATTTATAAAACTCAAGAAATTACATAATCTCTTGCTCCCTCTCACAAAATACTAGTATGGATTTCATAACGTCCTCTAAGACGACTCCTCACAGATTCCACCGATTTTGGGTATTTTCTCAGTTCTCAAAAAAATGGATCCCCAACTTGGTACTAAATTCTTCTATCTTATTGGTCCAAATGAAACATGTTCAACTATGATCTTCCGCATATGGAAATCTAGAATTCATATTGGGAGAAGCATGTTGGGTATCATGTTGAGCGACATCGGCTTGAACATGATGCTGAAAATGGAAATGAGTATTCTCATTATCAAGGGCTTCAAAGTCCATAACTCGACAAAGGAGACCGTAGGTCAAAATTTGACATAGATACACTACCCAGAGGTCACCCCCTTGTGCAGCCTCCTCAAAGTCCTATTGAGAAAAGAAATTATTGGAAAAGGTAAAAAATTTAATTATTCCCTCAAAGTATTTCTATTTCCATACATAGAACTGGAATTGAGTGTTCATTATGAGGTAATAGATGAAACCTACTCTATATTGATGTAGGAGTACACGAGGAGAGATGGATACTCGGTAGAGGGTTTTGCAAGATAAACGAATATTTTCAAAAGTCTAATAGTTTTCTACTCATGATTTCCCACTATGGTCTCTAATAATTCTTTTAGAAGAAACAAAAGACTAGCACATTGATTTTCCATCAGAAAATTAAGAAAACACCGTTCTTAGTATTTCTTAAGTCATTTTTCATTGTTCATTTTTTGTTTTCCAGAGTAATCTGAACTGAATCCTCTGATACCAACTGTCACGCCCCATCTCTCGAGTACACAGATCCAGTGCCATACAGAGGATTTAATTCATTTCAGGATCTAGGAAGCCAGTTACTGCAGAAATGTTTCATCTTCAAAAATCAGTTACCCAAAATTTTTTAATAAAAACATAGGGTGATCATATTAATTCCCAGTTTGTGGTTTTAAAATAAACCAATATAACATTGATATTATTCTTTAAAACATTATATAAAACAATTTTTCTTAAAGAAAAGCTCTATTACATGTAACGTAACAAATAAGTCCTAAATTAAAAACGCACTAATAGAAATAAAAGGAATCATGAATATGCATTCTCATTTGGATTAAGAAGTAAAATACATTCTAAACATGTATGACATAAGAATATATAAGAAAAAATTAAACAACTATGAGAAATGAATAATCAAAGTTGCGCAAAAAGGTAATAACTTCAATTTCATACATCTAATATTAAATAACAGAGTTCTAAACATACGTCATGCAATAAGAATTTACTCTTCGGATACTCATAAGTACTGGACCTTAACCATGTACTTAATACTAGTTGAATATCCAATTGGTTAATTAAATTTCATTCACATAATGAGGTAATGTATAACGTCGGACATTAATTTCTATGTCAAGGCCTTGTGCCAAGACCTAGGGGATAACTGTAACCGAACCCCAACCCAGAGAGCCTCTATAACCACACATCATCCCAGAGAGCCTCTATAGAGACCCGAAGCTTGACGTACATGGACATTACATTACTTTTGCAGAATACTTAGTACATAACAAAAACACTAACAAGGATCGTAATAGTTTAGTGTCTTTGGAAACTCATAATATAATCTTCTAATCGTGGTGAAAGATCTTCAACATCTCCCATAAAGATCTTCCTTTTTTTACCTAAAACCTTTCTTTATATCCTGGGGAAAAGAAAACATAAAAGGGTGAGCTCAAATGCTCAGTAGGGGTAAACAAAAGAAATATCAATCACATCATATTCATAAGAACATAACATTTTGGAAATCATAAGCTGCAAAAGAGAGCATAATTTCATAACATGGGATAAATCATAGTAGTGAAATGAAAACCCAATAATCATAACTTAAAACATGAAACTTTGTGGCATACACACATAATCATAGAGAATCATTTCTTATTAGTCAAGACTCATTGGCAAGACTATCTTAGTGGACAAAATTCCTTTCTGAACCGAGTCACCCTCGTTTCAGTCCTGTTTCACTGAACCGGTATAACCTACCATTCCAGCCATGTCTATCTCATGAGATATAAAATCTTTACCCAATGCATTGGAGGGAGATATAAGTCCCACCCATCTCATAATTATACCATTCTTATGTGTGCCACAAAATCATAAATCATACATCATTGCATAACCCATGTAATACAAATGGGAATCTTAAACATCATGATGTCATAAAAGAATTCATATAAGATAAAGGAATTCATAAAAATAATTCCATCACAACATAATCAAGTCAATGTAATAATAGGGATAAAAACAAAACTCTTTATTATCTTATATGGAAAATAATTTTGATAAAACACTTGAACTTCATTCTTGAGGAAAATATCCTTTCTACTTCAATTTTTTTTTCCTTTCTTAATTTGTCATACAACATTAAACTAAAAGAAGTTGATTAAAAATAAACATGAAAACTTGTAAAGTAATCTTCTTGGAAATAATGTTTTAAAAATCCATTCATGCCGTATAAGTTAAAAAAACATTCTTCTCGTACTTTTGTCGGAAAAGTCAAAAAAGTACCTCGCACGAAAAACGACAAAAGGTTCCTTTCATATCTTTTACTAAAAACTCACCGAAGGGTAAAATTGGATTTAAACAATTGTAGGTGGATGTAAATAATATTACATATTGAGGAAACATGGATGTGGATGATAAAATACCCCCCAGTAAATGCCAAAGTATAAACAATATCGGATAAAAATGAGATTGTGATATTTCCCTTACCTTAGGTCCGATTTGCTTCGTAAGTGTCCGAACCTCCTGTATAATGATTTAAATAATGTCATTGACTTATTATAGAATCATATTCATTGTTATTATATCATATATGGTTCACTTATGACTTTATATTACCCGTTGTTTTGTAAATTCATGTTAAAGTAGCGTTTTGGGTAAAATCATCTCATTTGTCATTCGTGTTTTAACTTGTAATTATTCATATGATTAATTAGATAATTATTACTTAATTATATAATATAAAACATGATTTATATATAATATATATTCAGAATATACATATATATAATGGATCGATAAATGGAAAGAAATACACCGTTCATGGAGACGGTAGGCCGTACGTACGCATGAACGCTGTTTTCGTTTCCTTATTGAATTGAGTGGAATTAAGTAGATGACATACATATATATACACATAAATCCAGTAGAATTATAATTTCATATATTTCATTATTATTTCTTATATATACTTTATAATCATTCCTAAATGGTTAACATGGAGAATGAATCTCATCGCTTCGTGGAGACGGTAGTCCGTACGTACGCACGAGCGATGATATCATTTCCATAATTATTGAATTGAATTGGAGTGGATGATACAATATATCAGAATCATTATGATGTTATAATAACTATGTATAGTTATTCTTTACACCATAATACCCATCCATGTAAGGTGTTGGTGGAAAAACAGATTACACCACGGCGTGGAGACGGTATTCCGTACGTACGCACGCGCGGTGATTTCGTTTTCCGTAGGATGGATAGATGGTGAATTAGGATTGTTTCATACTTATAATAACATATCAGTATATGAGTGATACTGATGTTATTACTTCATAATGAAACAACCTAAGAAGAAGAAGTGGAAGAAGAAATAAAGGTGAAAGAATTGGTAACAGAAATTACCTCTTCTTTAAAGCGCCTCTTTGATACCTCCTCTTAGGGCACTAAAATTGGTCTTTTAGGAAGACCAGAACCTCTATGATGTTTCTAGGGAAGTGGAGAAGAGATTTTGGCAGGGGTTGGCCGATATTGAAGGCTCAAAGTTGTGTGAGGAAGAGAGGGAGGAGGTGCCCTTTTATAAGGGAGGAGAGGGGCACCTTTGGAATAACTAAAACTATTATTTTATTATAAAGTCAAGTTCAGTTTTAAATAGCTCCAAATTGATATATTTCGAAGCTAAAGTGGGGATTGCTCGAAATACTCTCATCCAATATAATTTAGACAAGTTTAGGTTCCTATTTTAACCTTATCATTTAGATTTAACATTAAGTTAAATAATTTTACTTTTACCGTGTCTTCTTGTGTTCTTACACTATAAGGTCAATAAACTTACTATATAAAGCCAAACGAACACCAAGTTGTTTATTATTAATATATATAACCTTATCTAAGTCATTTGGCCGAACCTTAGATTTTTAGTAATAAAATAACAATTTATAATATAATATTTGTTTTAAAAACTATTTTATGTCAATTTTGACGCTAATTAGTAATTGATTTTTTTGAAAATCCTAACATAATGATAAGATCGAAAAAAGTTAATTAAATCCATACTAACATGTCATAATGATCTAGAAAATTAGTGGAATTCATAAAAAGTATCAAATTATATTTATTTGGATATTTATAACATCAATTATGTCAATATTTCATTAATAAGATAATTACTGCATCATCATTGTGTCATAAATAAATTAAATTATTTAATGTTTAAAAATTACAAATAAAATACCATTATGTATGAAATCTTTTTAGATTTCTAAGGAATATTTATAGTCGAATTTATCTTATGTATAACCCCATCTTAAAAATAACTTACTTATTAAACTTTGATTTTAACTATTTTAACCATTCTTTAAATAAATTAATAATAATTATCCTAATCTAATCCATGTGGGCCTAAATGGTCATATTTTATTCCTAAGTTTGTTTTTGGTCGAATTACACTTATCCAATAGAATTAGGACATGTGTTAGGGTAATAATAATATCATCTTTACCCTTAATTACCCTATTTACTTTTAACCGTGGTAAATAAAAGTAAAAAGTTACTATTCACCAAAAATTATTTTCATCTCATTAAACCACATTTTAGTTCATGATATTAACCGTGTCTCTCGGATTTTCGAAATTCCACTCACAGAAGTGGTAAAATTAAGTTTTATGAAGAATTCAGTTTTTTTAACTACCACTTAGTGGTTTCACTATTCATCAAAAAATAAAAGTTTCCAGAAAAATACCAAAAATTATGCCTAAGATATATTTGATAATATGAACTCAAAAATGATATCTATTTTACCAAATTCAAAACATATTAGTTTCATTAATTAATTTAAAAATTAATTCCCATCGTCAAAACAAATAGCGTGTTTTTAAGATATAATAATTATCAAAAGATTGACACTTGTTTATGTCTGGTTTAATTGTAGAATTACATCCAATGACCAACATTGTATTAAATTGTAAAAATATATTCTAAATATACTTTAAAACCACTCAAATTAAAAATTTATAACTATTAATTATTTTGATTAAAAAAGTTGTTTTTAATTAAAATTTAGTAATCAGAATATGAAAGTTATCCGAAAAGCACCAAAATTTCACCCTAAGCTAATTTCGATATTCAAAATCCAAAAATGAAGTCCATTTTGAAAAATAAAATTTAAAAAATTTCAAAAAGTGGTTATTACTATTCATAACGGCTTGTTTTAATAATATTTTAATAGCATATCGTTGTTTAGTGAAACTTGGTGTTGCGTACAACACTCGCTATCGTGGAAGGTCGCGATTGCGTGTAATTCAATCCAGGTCAGAGATGTGTGTTGTGAAATCTCCTTTTGGTGTAGCATATAACACAAGACATTAATGAAATTAAAAAGAATATTTTTCATAAAATCTCGGGGTGTTACATTCTACCCCCCTTAAAATGAATTTCGCCCTTGAAATTCGTCGGGGTTATAAGTGGTTTACTATTCGAATGTTTCTTTAATCGAAACCCACATCGTAAAAAGGAATACCAAAACAAATCTTTAAAAACAAAAGTATGAAACGTAACGGTTACCCAAATAAACTAATCACTGGGTTTCCACATAGGTGAAAATATGGATATGGAAGAAAAATCTAACCATCATGTTCTGATGGAGAGTGGTAGAGAACATGGCTATGGAAAAGCCAACAATCACAAATCCATAAATTTGTGATGATCTAAGGTACCATCTGGTTAATCAGATATAAGAGCACTAGGACAACATTTTTGGTTTTCAAGATCGTTTCCCTAAAGTTGAAGAATTTGAATTAGAATAAATACTTACTTTATTTTGGTACAATCTCACTATTGTTCGTGCCTTGAACAATTTCCACTTCATCTCTTAAATAAATGAAGTTGAATTTGTTATTCGTGAAGTGTTAGCAGATCATGTGATAGAATGACGGGACATTCAATCTGTCTCAAACAAAAGGTTAACAAAAGTTATTAAATATACATAAGTAATTCTATAGTGAGATTAATCATATATGGTTCCTAAAATGGACTTATACTTCATATATCATACTACTTAATATAATAAAACTAGTTTCTACTAAACAGGGACTTCCTGTAGGCCAGTGGTAGGTGATAAAGGCCAGTCGCACTTCGGTTGTGGGTTCGATTCCCACAGCCTTGTCCGACGCAATGGGTTGTCGCCCATCCTGCAGGTTGTCCTTTTTCTAAATCTATATTACTATAACAACCCATCAATAATATCGAAAAACGTTTTATCCTAACTTATGTCCAACATAATCCATTCTAATCTTTAGGCTTATCTAAAATACTTCGGTCCAAGATCATAGTATAAATAAAATGATTACTTGAAATGTCACAGAATAATCACGTGAATTCCATCATTTATCCACCATATATCATAAGATATATCTTGTTGGTCAAATTACAAACATGTGAATACCTTAATCATGTATTCTATTGAAGAATGAATACCCATTGAACCTTAGTGAAAACATGAATGCAGTTAAAAGTTAACACTTTCCACATACCAAAATCCTCAAAATTCTATATACTCAAACCATGATATCACTTAGTCCTTATATCAATCATGAGCTCATGAATACAATCAAACATCTCATTATCTTCTTATCCCTTCATTATGCTCAAATCATCTGTTTACCAAAAATGTCTCAATCACTTTTCATGGTTACCGGTACCATAAAATTATTGAAAACCACAATAGACCAAAACATAAATATTCCAATATTCCATGATACTATATACAACATTATTTTGGAATACCATTACATAAACACTTAATCATTCCACCACATCGTTGTCATATTCAACATCGCCAATAGTGATCGCATGTGACTTCCCTTTGTCCTTTGCCTTAAGTGGTTGCTCATGTTGATCATCACTAACCCTTGGATTAGGGCATTTATTAGCATAATGCCCCATTTCCTTGCACTTGAAGCATTGAAGTGTTGGTGGTTCGTTCTTTGCAGTGCTTGCTTTATTCACATCATTAGAAACCCTTTTTCCATTACCTCGACACTCAGCAGCTCGATGACCTTCTTTTCCACACTTAAAACATTTTCTAGTCCCTTTAAGACAATCTCTACCATGCTTCTTTCCACACTTTGAGCTTAAGGAAACATTCATCTTCTTTTCACCATTATTCTGAGATTCCTCCTTGAACTCCATCTTTCGTTTCTTGTCAAAACCATGAGATGGATATGTAACACCAACTTCCATTTCTACCTTGATAGCACAACGCACAATTTATTCATAGCTACTTAAGTCTCTTATAGCTAATTCCCTTCGAAGACTTGATTTTAAGCCACTGAAAAATCGATCAACTTTACTTTCAGGTTGGATGATAATGCCATATGCATACCTTGAAAGTCTTGTAAAATTCGGTTCGTATATACCAACAGATTCATCATCCTTCTGCTTCAGCTCAAGAAACTCCTTTTCCATCTTTGTTCGAAGAATATGAGGGATGTACTTACTGAAAAACAAGTTCTTGAACTCCTCCCATTCCATGGACTCAATTTCATCTCTTAGCCTCGTATTCTTGATAAGATTCCATCATTGATCAGCTTCACCTTCCAAACGATATACTACTAAGATGACTTCATCATGCTCAGAACATTGAAGAACTGAAAATATCTTTTCAGTGGTACTGATCCATTGTTCAGCAACAAGTGGATCGGAAGACCCACTGAAAGAAGGTGGACGTTGCCTCATGAAGGACTCAATAGAATATTGTTCCCTTCTCTGCTCATTTGGAAGTCCAGAATGATTCATAGCTTGTGTAAGTATAGCAATAAGATTTTTCACTCCATCTCCCATAACATTTGTTTGTTCAGGAGGGAAATCATTGTATTGTCCATTGCATTGATCAACACAGTTCCATCGGGTTCCAGCCATCGTCTAAAACCCAAAAAGAATAGTGTGAGAGGAAAAAATCATGCTAGGGAAAACAACATTATAAAGGGGGAGTATCCTCAATATCTAACTTCTTAGGTTAAATTCAATGATCGTTAGCATAATTCTAGTACTATAACCTATACGTATATTTAACCTTAGGGACATCCCTATACTTAGACATACCTTAGAAATATCTCTAGGGATCTCACTAACGTTTTCGCATCCTAGTTTCCAAAGGTTGACTAAACCTTTCCTCTGATACCAACTTTAGAGACCTGAAGCTTGACGTACATGGACATTACATTACTTTTGCGGAATACTTAGTACATAACAAAAACACACACAAGGATCGTAATAGTTTAGTGTCTTTGGAAACTCGGAATATAATCTTCTAATCGTGGTGAAATATATTCAACATCTCCCATAAAGATCTTCCTTTTTTTACCTAAAACCTTTCTTTATATCCTGGGGAAAAGAAAACATAAAAGGGTGAGCTCAAATGCTCAGTAGGGGTAAAGAAAAGAAATATCAATCACATCATATTCATAAGAACATAATATTTTGGAAATCTTAACCTGCAAAAGAGAGCCTAATTTCATAACATGGGATAAATCATAGTAGTGAAATGAAATCCCAATAATCATAACTTAAAACATGAAACTTTGTGGCATACACACATAATCATAGAGAATCATTTCTTATTAGTCAAGACTCATTGCCAAGACTATCTTTGTGGACAAAGTCCCTTTCTGAACCGAGTCACCCTCGTTTTAGTCCTGTTTCACTGAACCGGTATAACCTACCATTCCAGCCATGTCTGTATCATGAGATATAAAATCTTTACCCAATGAATTGGAGGGAGATATAAGTCCCACCCATCTCATAATGATACCATTCTTATGTGTGCCACAAAATCATAAATCATACATCATTGCATAATCCATGTAATACAAATGGGAATATTAAACATCATGACGTCATAAAACAATTCATATAAGATAAAGGAATTCATAAAAATAATTCCATCACAACATAATCAAGTCAATGTAATAATAGGGATAAAAACAGAACCCTTTATTATCTTAGATGGAAAATAATTTTGATAAAACACTTGAACTTCATTCTTGAGGAAAATATTCTTTCTACTTCAAAAACATTTTTCCTTTCTTAATATGTCATAAAACATTAAACTAAAAGAAGTTGATTAAAAATAAACGTGAAAACATGTAAAGGAAGCTTCTTGGAAATAATGTTTTAAAAATCCATTCATGCCGTATAAGTTAAAAAAAACATTCTTCTCGTACTTTTGTCGGAAAAGTCAAAAAAGTTCCTCGTACGAAAAACGACAAAAGATTCCTTTCATATCTTTTACTAAAAACTCACAGAAGGGTAAAATTGGATTTAAACAATTTTAGGTGGATGTAAATAATATTACATATTGAGGAAACATGGATGTGGATGATAAAATACACCCCCGGTAAATGCCAAAGTATAAACAATCTCGGATAAAAATGAGATTGTGATATTTCCCTTACCTTAGGTCCGATTTGCTTCGTAAGTGTCTGAACCTCCTGTATAATGATTTAAATAATTTCATTTACTTATTACAGAATCATATTCATTGTTATTATATCATATATGGTTCACTTATGACTTTATATTACCCGTTCTTTTGTAAATTCATGTTAAAGTAGCGTTTTGGGTAAAATCATCTCATTTGTCGTTCGTGATTTAACTTGTAATTATTCATATGATTAATTAGATAATTATTACATAATTATAGAATATAAAACATGATTTATATATAATATATATTCAGAATATACATATATATAATGGATCGATAAATGGAAAGAAATACACCGTTCATGGAGACGGTAGGCCGTACGTACGCATGAACGCTGTTTTCGTTTCATTATTGAATTGAGTGGAATTAAGTAGATGACATACATATATATACACATAAATCCAGTAGCTTTATAATGTCATATATTTCATTATTATTGCTTATATATACTTTATAATCATTCTTAAATGGTTAACATGGAGAATGAATCTCATCGCGTCGTGGAGACGGTAGTTCGTACATACGCACGAGCGATGATATCCTTTCCATAATTATTGAATTGAATTGGAGTGGATGATACAATATATAAGAATCATTATGATGTTATAAAAACTATGTATAGTTATTCTTTACACCATAATACCCATCCATGTAAGGTGTTGGTGGAAAATAGATTACACCACGGCGTGGAGACGGTATTCCGTACGTACGCACGCGCGGTGATTTCGTTTTCCGTAGGATGGATAGATGGTGAATTAGGATTGTTTCATACTTATAATAACATATCAGTATATGAGTGATACTGATGTTATTACTTCATAGTGAAACAACCTAAGAAGAATAAGTGGAAGAAGAAATAAAGGTGAAAGAATTGGTAACGGAAATTACCTCTTCTTTGAAGCGCCTCTTTGAGACCTCCTCTTAGGGCACTAAAATTGGTCTTTGATGAAGACCATAACCTCTAGGATGTTTCTAGGGAAGTGTAGAAGAGATTTTGGCAGGGGTTGGCCGAGCTTGAAGGCTCAATGTTGTGTGAGGAAGAGAGGGAGGAGGTGCCCTTTTATAAGGGAGGAGAGGGGCACCTTTGGAATAACTAAAACTATTATTTTATTATAAAGTCAAGTTTGGTTTTAAATAGCTCCAAATTGATATATTTAGAAGCTAATGTGGGGATGGGTCGAAATACTCTCATCCAATAGAATTTAGACAAGTTTAGGTTCCTATTTTAACCTTATCATTTAGATTTAACATTAAGTTAAATAATTTTACTTTTATCGTGTCTTCTTGTGTTCTTACACTATAAGGTTAATAAACATACTATAAGAATCCAAACGAACACCAAGTTGTTTATTATTAATATATATAACCTTATCTAAGTCATTTGGCCGAACCTTATATTTTTAGGAATAAAATAACAATTAATAATATAATATTTGTTTTAAAAACTATTTTATGTCAATTTTGACGCTATTTAGTAATTGATTTTTGTGAAAATCCTAACAGAATGATAAGTTCGAACAAAGTTAATTAAATCCATACTAACATGTCATATTAATCTAGAAAATTAGTTTAATTCATAAAAAGTCTCAAATTATATTTATTTGGGTATTTATAACATCAATTATGTCAATATTTCATTAATAAGATAATTACTGCATCATCATTGTGTCATAAATAAATTAAATTATTTAATGTTTAAAAATTACAAATAAAATAACATTATGTAGGAAATCTTTTTATATTTTTAAGGAATATTTATAGTCGAATTTATCTTATGTATAACCCCATATTAAAAATAACTTACTTATTAAACTTTGATTTTAACTATTTTAACCATTCTTTAAATAAATTAATAATAATTGTCCTAATCTAATCCATGTGGGCCTAAATGGTCATATTTTATTCCTAAGTTTTTTTTTGGTCGAATTAAACATATCCAATAGAATTAGGACATGTGTTAGGGTAATAATAATATCATCTTTACCCTTAATTACCCTATTTACTTTTAATAGTGGTAAATAAAAGTAAAAAGTTACTATTCACCCAAAATTATTTTCATCTCATTGAACCACATTTTAGTCCTTGATATTAACCGTGTCTCTTGGATTTTCTAAATTCCACTCACAGAAGCGGTAAAATTAAGTTTTATGAAGAATTCAGTTTTTTTAACTACCACTTAGTGGTTTCACTATTCATCAAAAAATGAAAGTTTCCAGAAAAATACCAAAAATAAGGCCTAAGATATATTTTATATTATGAACTCAAAAATGATGTCTATTTTACCAAATTAAAAACATATTAGTTGCATTAATTAATTTAAAAATTAATTCCCATCGTCAAAACAAATAGTGTGTTTTTAAGAGATAATAATTATCAAAAGATTGACACTTGTTTATGTCTGGTTTAAATGTAGAATTACATCCAATGACCAACATTGTATTAAATTGTAAAAATATATTCTAAATATACTTTAAAACCACTCAAATTAATAATTTATAACTATTAATTATTTTGATTAAAAAAGTTGTTTTTAATTAAAATTTAGTAATCAGAATATGAAAGTTATCCGAAAAGCACCAAAATTTCACCCTAAGATAATTTTGATATTAAAAATCCAAAAATGAAGTCCATTTTGAAAAATAAAATTTACAAAATTTCAAAAAGTGGTTATTACTATTCATAACGGCTAGTTTTAATACTATTTTAATAGCATATCGCTGTTTAGTGAAACTTGGTGTTGCGTACAACACACGCTATCATGGAATGTCGCGATTACGTGTAATTAAAGCCAGGTCAGAGATGTGTGTTGTGAAAGATCCTTTTGGTGTAGCATATAACACATAACATTAATGAAATTAAAAAGAATATTTTTCATAAAATCTCGGGGTGTTACAGCCTCTGTAACCGGACTCCAACCCATAAGGTCTTCTGTAACCGAACCCCAACCCAGAGGGCTTACTTTTACCAGTCCCCAACCCGGAACATAATAGTCTAATACATTCATCATATGTTAAAAAAACATGTATCCAAAGTGTCCCATACAACTTTGAATACCTAATTCCATGTATTTTATTTGGGGTGTCCCATACCACTCCAAATAATTAAATTCTTTATTCATTATTATATTTGAGGAATAATAAAATAGTTTGATTAATAAATTAATACAATTAAAACTACTTCCATAAACTTCCAATGCAATACATTGCGTGTATGTAACACCGAATATGTATTATTCATGTTCAAATCAGGTTCAGATAAAAGAAAATGACATTGGACTAAATTATAATATGTCAATTATTATTTACATAATAAATTTCTCAATGACCTTCATAAACTAGTATACAATCTTTACATATGTGATATTGATTTAAAACACACAAGTAATGAATGGATGGGTTTACCACATATAATGATAGTTCCATAACTTTAAAATTCATTGGTTCATGGAATTGAACATTTATAGTTTAGAATGACTATGTTTGGATTAAGACTGTTGTCATTTTACACAAGCATGCATCGTTGAGTACAACAATAAATAAAATGGAAAATGAAACCATTTATCCAAATATATATAATATAACAGATTAAACTGAAAATAAGGCTATCTTAGTTTATCAAAGTTATACATGGTTTATTACACATGTTTTTGAAAATGAGACAATTACTGAAGCATATGAAACAATGGGTAAAAAGGGTTTGACATATAACATGGATAATATCTTTAAAGGCTCTTTAACTAAAACGAGTCTGACATAGGATATACATATTTAAAAACTAACGTTTTTCAAAATATTACAAATCCATTTGATCCCAAAACTGTATTTGTATCCATCTGTTTATTTATTAAATGTAAATCATCTTTATTAGCATAAAATTGAACTGTATTGAATTATGTGTATATGTCCAAATATATACTAAGTGTTTATTCATTTTTTATTAATTATAAATCCATGCTAAACACACCCAAATATAATTTTGAACCATAGAAATATTTACACAAAAAAAATTAACATTTGAAAAACCTAGATTCATTTATATATGGTATATGTAGCTATAAAATACAATTATATATATATATATATATATAATTAAGTATATGAACTTTTCATTTCAGAACCACAAAAAATTACTGCTTAAATTGGTTAAACATTAATAAACACATTTAGAAAACTAGAATAGGGTTAGGATGGAAAACTATATGTATACATATATATGTGTGTATGAAAATATACATGTTCTTATATTCCAAGCGTTTATATATGATTTCTCACAAGGAAAAAGCATTAAATGTAAACCCTAAGAATTAACGAATACCATTTTAGCATTGTATAATCATCAAAACTAAGTTTTATAAAAAATTATTTTGTATTATTATAAAAACCTATAAGAATCAACTTATATATATATATATACAAGAACATAAATTATTGGGAAAAGTGTTGTACAAAATACGGTTCTTTGTATGTAGAGGTTCTTATATTGACCTCGAACTCAAATTTTAAAAAACAATCCTAATTTTGGACTTAAGGGTTTTATGAAAAACCTTAGGGATGAACTTATATATATATATATGGTATGTATTTGTGTCACATAAAGAAGTTAGATGATATAATTAGGCTTCTGGTCTACTAATACCCTATTACTGGAAAATCCCAAGCCTTGACGTCAGGTATAGGAGGGTTTAAACTCAACCCATACAATAAAATAATACACATTGTAAGTATACATATGTATATAAACAAAGCGCAAATCAAGAAAAAATAACCCTTGCCAGCTTCACTTCTGCCCACAAGAACAACAATTTGAAAATGGGAAGGAGTCATTATAGTACTCATGTGTGTAGAGGCATTTGAAAGACAAAGTAAAAATATCCATGAACACAGGCAGAGTGATACTGCTATTTATAATCTCCAACATCTAAAAACATAGATAGAGTGAATATTATGGTGCATGATTTGTGTGTATACAGTGATAATAATAAAAAAGTAAAAACGATTCATGTTGGATAACAGGCTCTTGACAAAGTCTCAAAGAGACAAAGATTTCCTATTCCTAAAATCACCTACTACCAAATGGGAATATATATATATATATATATATATATATCTTTAACCATCAGATTGAAATCCTCCATCATTGGTTAAAAATTTCAAAATAGATACATCAAAAGACAAACATAAATTTTAAAATAATCTCTAATAGTCGACCGATAGATGAAGGGGTTGGAAAAAAAGACTAGAAAAGAAAACTTGAAATCAAAATAAACCTAGATTTGATATATAGGAATGGAAAGTAATGAGATGTTGAAGACTAGAAAAAAACACTTGTATGGAAAACTAAAACCCTAACCACAACTGAACACCAAGACAATGCTCAGACCTACACTGCTTTGGTCACACCTTTGTCGGCTACCTCCTTCTTGCGCGACAACTCTAGCTACAGCATGTGACACGACTTCGTGCGACTCCACCTAAGCAGCTTGGCCTGTTTGTCCCAGAATTTTGTCCTGCTCAACTCCAGTCTTGGTGTGACCTCACAGACCTGCTTGATGCCACCACCATACTCTCCCCAACCGGTTTGAGGCAACCCCCATGTGTGACACACCCATCCGCGACCTGTACCTAGAACACAATGCACCCCCACTCTCGAGGCGGTTCTTCGGGGATTCTCAAATCCCACATGATTTTCCTTTTTTATCCAATTTCATCCTATATGAATATTATAGTTTTTCTTTTATTGTATTTTTTCTTTATTTCATTATATCATATATTTTATTATCAAATAACATTAGAAAAATTAGAAAGTCAAATAATCTATTAAAATTATCAAAAAGTAAAATTTAATGAATTAATTTATAAAATATATATTTGTATATTTCATATTATATGCTTATAATGTTAAAAATTAAATTGAACATTGGAATTGTATTATAATTCTCTTATTTTGTACCATATATTTGTAATTTTGAAACTTTTAAATAAATGTTAATATGTTATGATTATAATTTTTTTTAAAATTTCATATGTATAATTTTAATCATTCTATTATTATATTTATAATTTTATTAATAAAAAATCAAAATAATATTAATTTATAATCTAAAAATTAATAAATTATATATATACATGTATATGTAACATATTTATGAACTCATATAATAGATCGAATAATTTTCCATATAATTGCGCAAATATAATGTCATGAAAATGTTTTAAAATAACAATATTCGATATCATGTATAACCGCATATAAAATTATAATTTTTATAGTATTTTCATTCAAATCCAATATAAAAATAGTTCTACATATTTATATATATATTTCATATTTTGGAAAACAATCAAATTAGTCATGTTATGATAGTTATTATTTAAAATATACTATTAAATAATTATTCGATAAGAATAAATTGTGTTTGACAATAATAGTTAATTTTCTATTCTTTAAACAAAGTGCAATAATATCTACTTTGACCACCACACTGGTTAATATGATAATTAAAACATAAAATTATTATTATTATACATAAAAAAGGCCAGGGTGTTATAGATTCCCTGAGACAGGGATGGTTGGTTTGATGATCTCATTGAACTGTGATGTGGACTTCCTCAACATGTTGCAAGCTTTTTAAAATCGTGAGTATCTTCCTCCCCATCCCTATTTTAATCCCTCTATTTTATGTGAAAAAAGTTGGGAGTCATGTATGATTTCATGAGTAATTTCAAAGACCGTTAATCTATTTTTTATTAATGATTTTCATGACCAAAATAGGTCACATGGGAATGTGAGATCATTTTGTGGAAAATTATATTTGTTAATCATTAGAGAACCAATGGTGGAGCATGAAGTCTCCTGGTCATAACCAGGAAACTTCATGTGGCAATAATGACAAGCCAAATGGATTTCTTGAGATGACGAACACATGTCTCTAGGGACTCATGGTGACTTGGAGATCACTTGGGGTGCACCACTTGTATTTCAGTGACCACAAGTAGTTCCTTCCCCCCCACATTTTATCGCATTTGTTTTATTTTACAAAGGATTGTGGAATTCTTGATTTATCATGAATGTAATTAATGGAAAAAATTCTTTATTTTGGTAATGAGCTGCCTGATATTTGTGGTGTCTATAGGTGTCATCTTTTTCACACCATTCCTCCCATTATTAGAGGCTTTTTGTAGTTGTATCATTAGGTTCTTATCTCTAATAACCCGTGTGGTCAAGGGGATCTCATCGGGATACCACCGGCGTAGTTACTAGTTTTCCAGAGAACCTTTTCAAAATTAGTGGGGCTTGTTGAATGGGGGATCTACAGGTTCAACCGTAGTTTTTGTACCATGTTTGGAGCCTTCATGTGACCATATAATATTCACACTATTACGAGTGTCTTAAAAGTTTGTGCAATCTAGAAGTCTCATCCCTTTACTTCTTCTTTTTATTTTGTTGGTGAAATGATACCCATAATCTGGTATTTCCTCCCTTGTGAATATGCTGATGAAAATTTGGTGGGTGTCAAAAAATGAATCCCTTAGGAGTGACGTCTTGGGGATAGGGGCTCAATTATGGGGAAATTAAACCCCAACTATATTCTTTGGTAATGTCATAAATTAGTACCATAGATGAAATTTGGTCTCCTGGGAGACAATTGGTTTTCCATGAAATGCCATATATAGAGGAGGGGGAGAAGATAAATTCATTCTATCACCCAACAACTCTTATGATAAATCTGTCCTTTGTTTCTTTCATGTGCCTCCACCATAATCTCATTCTACGAGTCCGGATCATGAGACTCTATTCATGATATTTTTTCCATGAAGTTTGTACCATAATAATTCTTCTGCTCAGTTTCTCATCAAGTCTGTATGTGAACACTACGTTGATAATTCCCTTTTTGAACTTTTGAACATGAGGTACTCCGATGGTCATTAGGATTTCGTGGGTTCTGATGGTTTGACCATTCAGTTCAACGGATTCACATGACCCTATCTAGGTCATGTGAGTGTGAGTCTCCAAAGGTTTCATGCAATTATGTGATTCCCTACAAGATATATTTAACTCTTGAGTCATTCAAATTTCAGAAACTCCAAAAATACTTTAGTTGATTCATAGATGTCGTGTTGATCCATACAATGGACATGATTGCTTCCAGAATGTTCATGACTTTATTTTTTAACAAGGTCTTATATTCCCTTTTTATGACATGTGAGAGATAGTTATTTTTAGATGGTTTCATGTTCTCATCTATCCTCTTGGGAACTCTAAAATAGGGAGGAAAATGAATCAATATCTTGTTACATTTCTATTGTATAAAGTCTAGATCCTTCATTTTGTCACCATCAGAAGTCAAAACAGATGTTCCTAGAATCATTTATGGGATTAATATTCTTCTAATTCCAACGGGATGTATTTTTTCTTCTTTATGTGATTTTTCTTACAAATTATGCTTCCATTCTTCCACTAAAGACATTATTTATACATTTTTCTTAGATTTGGACAACCCATAACACGTTTTTCGATGCAACTCTTTATAGGGGTTAATTCATCTCTTATGGAGACCATAAATAAGGGAAAATAAAGATATTCATTCCTATAGAAATTGATGGCATTTATTGCACACCTAATGAATATGACCATATGTATCACTCAATAAGGTGGAAGTAAACTTATGATCAAAAGTTCTAGTGGAAAAATAATTGTAATTTTTGTTAAGTCAATGGAACCCGGATAGAAACACTACCTACCTTATGCATTAAGTGTTTGATATTAGTCTTTGGTCTATGGAATAGATTTTTGGTGTGATATTATTGGGGAGGGCATTCAAGATGAGTCTTTCCCTCTACAATCTACCTAGAATGATTTAAAAGAGACCACTCCTTTGACTTGAGAAATGATAAATCCTATTGAGAATTCCCTTCCAAAGGGAGTGCTTCGTAGAGCAGACATCCTTTCATGAAATGAGTATAATTCATTATCAAAAAATATAGTTTTCATCCAAAAGAATGAAATTATAAAATCACGTTTTATGAAGGGTTTTTTGGTGTTGGGTCCTTATTGGCCAACAATTTGAGAAGGGATGTTTAAGGAATGAGGATGGGATGTTTTCCCTGATATGAACTAATCCATTAAACTAGCTAGTTTTTTTTTCATATACATGAGTGGGTACTTACTTCCCATGAATGAAAAAGGTGGAATTCTAGTTTCTTCATTTCATGTGGTGACCTCTATGGAAGAGTGGAGCTTAACGGGCTGGCCATCCATATGTTGGACAAACTCTATCACCTTCTTCACCTCATATATTAGGGTAATTCCACTTAAATGAGTGTGGTACCCCTAAAAATATTATAGAGTTTAATTAGAGACCATCATTGTGGTTATGATTATCTAAACATTTATGATCACATAGTACGATGCTCGCAGTGTATCTATGGTTTGAGACTCATCCTTTGGAAATTTCAGGATTTCATGTACTAAATAAGTATCAATTATTGTTTTTCCTTTAGACTATTCAATACAATACGTACCAGTTGCATTATAGAAAATGGTGAAGAGAATAATGACGCACGATCTGATGTGGTGTCACATCATGAAGGAGATCTTTCCACACATACTGATGGGGAAATTATCTGCGAATGGTACTCACCTTGCCAGTTTAGCCACCAGTTCTTCTATGTTCAATCAAGATTTCCATTCTCAATTAATATTTTATCTGAAATGAATTTTATGTTAGCTTGAAAATTTGGGATTATTTTTACCATATAGGAGACTGGTGCTGGGATAAACCTCCATCCATGTAATGCACTAATAATTTTACCTCATGAATATGCATAATATTGGATTCTCTCATGCCCCAGTAAGAGATTACCCCAATTAGTAAGAGAATATTTACAACCACTAGATACATAACATAATCCTAGGCTCGAGAAAAAGGTATATTCAAAAATTATGGTAGCCACGAAAGTACCTCTTAAGAAGATAAGGATCATACCATCGCTGAAGGAAGCACCTACTACCATAGTTATAGTGAACATGACAACACAGGGTGAGGTTGTTCTAGAGCTGTTGTTCCCCATTATGAATCAATAGTATGAAATTTGGATGGAAAAAGTTAAAAAGTTGATCTCTAGATTTTATTGGCGTGGTCAGATGTTCTTTCCGAGGGATTTGATTACATCACTTCACCTCATGGTATCAATTTTATAGACCATTATGAGGAATTTAGAGCCTTTTGATGAGCCCTTGATATGGATTTGTGGAGCATCAAGGGTCAAATATTTTTTGCCTTTCTAGTTCACCAAAAAGTCATCCCGAGCACACATATAAAATTTATGGATGAATAGGGCTACCCTATCACCAATGAATCGGTATGGTCAGTCCTACTGTAGTTTTAAGGTGTCATAGTGATCTATTTAAACTACATAGACATCTATACTATGCTTTGACATATTTGAAGGCTGTGGAAGACCATCATATCATGTCGTCCCCTAAATATACTCCCCAAGGTATGTACATGGGATAGGGTTTTGGTGATGACCAGGAAACCAATGATTAAGGGTCTCTAAGACGATATGCTCGAACGAGGGAAACGATTGCCGCATCTGAAGCTCGTGTTAGCTTCTACACGTTTTAAGGGTACTTCCATATAAGGGAAGATGAACTAGGAAAGGAAATGATCTGCACAGTCAAATCCATATCATCTAGGAACATCATGTAAGTGTGATACTTCACTTTTCATATATTTTAGACCACCCTACTAGCACATTATTATTGGGAAAATGATATGCATTCCCCATTAGGATTTAGTTAAAAAAATAATGTGTCTTATTCTGAGTATGTGGGAGAGTGTTTGGTTTAATCAGGAGACCCTTCCATATTGGGGATGACATGTAAGGGAGTTGAGGTATCTGAAGTTCCTGACCAGTCATTCCCATTGCTTTCTGTGAATTCTTCATCAATTATATCATTATATGCACCATTGGTGGGAGAACTTCTAGAGAATGCCTACATAGGTGGCTATTCTACTTCTGTGTTAACCTTAATGAAAGAGAGTTTTGATGAATTTAAATATTTCTTCATGACTGGATGCCTTATTTTTTTGTGTCATATCTCTTGACATTGTTATTTCATCTCTAATGTTCTTAAGGACGGTGGGTGGAGTGCTTCTTATGGAAAGGGGTCTAAAGGGCCATGAATCCTCTCATCACAATAAGGAATTTCTTCTTCTCATGAGGATGGGTTTGGGGCTTTGAATCTTGGTAGTGATGAAACCATGAAAGATGTTCTTCTATCCTTGGTCATATCTATCAAACACTAAGTGATAAAAAATTATTCATCATGTGCCCGATGATCCCATGTGTCCTTTATTACAACATCTTCTCCCTAAAAAATAAAGGATTCAGTGCCTACTCTCTTGGGGGTTCCTCCTATCAAGTATACCAACTCTAATATTATCTCCCATCCCTAATCATAAAATACCACGAGTACTATTACTCTATGTGACATGGTCACAACATACATTCTAGTTCCTAAAATGGGTCTAGGTAAGGGGATGAGGTCCATATCATTCTATCAGTCAATGAGGAGAATCATTCAGAAGGAGGTCTAGGCCTCAAATTTAAAGACCACATAGATGAGATGAAATGATAGATGGTTCACTATCAGTTTACCTTCCCTACCCTTGGATAAGAAGACATAGATTATTCCACCATTGATGATGGGGTAAGTGAAGTAGTCACTCTATGAGAAAAATTGAGGGACCTTGAATTGATGGTGGCTATTATTGAGTCTTCCTCCTCAATGAAGCATAACTCATATGAGACTTTAAAATATTACTCCCAAAATGAAATTGAGTTAGCCACTTACCAAGACATAGTCATCACTGGGAAGGTCAAAATTGTCCTCTTCCAAAACAAAATTGGCCATCTTCAGTCAGAGATCAATTTTCTTCAAATAGAATTATCCCAATTTCAAAATGAACAACAGAAATCAGAAAAAGTTGTGCTGGAGAAACATGAAATTATTAATGTGGTAGAGAAGGTGTGTCTTGAATCCTTTTCCAAAGTGGAGGGGTTGCAATATCCTTTGAAGGTGTAAAATGAATCTACAATCCAACCACGATTGGTTGTGGATTTCCTATAGCAGGAACATGCACATCTTAAGTACTTTATTGAGAACATTATGTAAGCATGAATTCTTTCATGGGTGTTAATCTCTATGGGAGATACTATAGTATGTGGAGATTTCTTTTCTTTCATATTTTTTTCCACTAAAACGGCCTTATCGGGCCTTATATGTGTTATCCAGTTTTCTCTTCTATTTGTTATATTTTTTTCATTCTAGTATTTTATATGATACCAATGATACCAATACCTCACTTTACATTGAATAAAAACTAATTCATGGAGTAAAATATTAAAATTCTAATAGATTACCTCTAAGATATGATCATTAACCGTCATGATAATCATTATTGATAATATATTTCAGATATATTTAAATCAATCGATCTGTTGAAGGATTTTCTGGGTATAACAACTATCTATAGGGGGTGATTTCATTTCTACAATGGTGATAATCATGGTTAGAGTAGCTCAATTGTGAAAATACCATTCTGTGGACCTCACAATATTTTACATGCTAAATAATTTCCATGTGCATTAGTCTATATTATTTTATCTGGGGCCTTGTATTTATTTAGTTTTGGATCTTTTTGCATGAACCATTTATCTCTTTATTTAAGGGTATGTTTTCTCAGACCTTGTATCTATCTAGTTTAGGGTCGTTCAGCTAGGACCATGTAACATTTTAGCTTATTGTATTTTAGTGAGTACCTTTTATCACTTCAATGTAGGATCTTTCATCACGAACCTTTTATCACATTCGTGTAGGGTCTTTTAGTTCAGACATTGTATCACTTTAGTTTAGGTTTTTTTATTTGACCGTGAGTCACATTAGTTTGGGTTCTTTTAGCTCAGACCTTGAATCACATTATTTTATGGTCTTTTAGCTCAGATCTTTTATCACTTTAAATTAGGGTCTTTTAAGTTGGACCTAATATTGCATTAGTTTATGAACATTTAGCTTAGACGTTGTACCACTTTAATTTTAGGTATTTTATGTCTGACCCTATATATGATCATGTGATATGGAGAGGACATGATATGAACGACCTAAAACACTCTGTGGTTCATGGTTCTACTGTGGTGTTGTGGAGACTCATGAGGATTAGAAGGACCTTTTTCAAAGTAACTCAGTTGTTTTACAGCCATATGCATATATGCAGAAGCTATAAGCATGCATCAATAGTTAATAAAACGGTCTGTTGATGTTGGGTATCTTCTTTAGGGATTATGTAAGATTTACAAAGCTAACACTATCTTAGGACGCAATACTAGGGATACTAGGTCCACCTATATAGTTGGAGTAAGGATGATGTAAATCATAACAAAAAAACATGACGGCCTGGATATGGGTAAGAGTAGACATGAAGGGGATGTTTCATAAAAATATGATGGTTCCAAGTTCCATTTTGGAGTTTCAAGGGATCACAAGTATTAACGCTCCTTTCTGAAAAGGAGTAGATTCATTTAGTTGGTGGGTCATGGCCATTACGCTCTAGTATCATGGACAAGAAAAACTGATATCCACTTATTTCTAAAGGATATGAATGGGTTTTGGCGACCAATTTTACTAGTTTATGATGTTGGATATAGGGACAAAGCTATCCAGGAAAGGTTCTAGAACCACGGGGTAGTTTGGCTTCTTAATTTGAAGATTAAGCACTATAACCTTTGGTTTTGAAGAATGAGTTGTGGTCGATCAATGGTTTGAGAATGGTGTGTCATTTTTTGGACATGAGAAAAGGTACAAAACACAGTGATGTAACATTGAGGATGTCGAATACTCTCAGATAGTTTGGTAAGGGTACTATAAATCACAGTCTAAAGTTATCGGATCACAAGTATGATATGGGATTTTTATATTGGTAGTAGTTCAGACACACTGATGTGTTGAGTGATTCCATGATTATTTTAGGGATCACTAGGGTTGGAATTTCATTTTATCAGATTGAAAAAATTGGTTGAAGGTCAACGGATTATATACAAGAGTCAAAGGAATGTGTTCATAATCAATAAAATGGTCACTTGAAGCCAGATATTCTTTCCATGGGATATTAAAAGTGAGAGGGATCCGAGAAACCCATATAATGAAGGGTGATTTTTGGAAAGTGTAATATCCAAGAAGGATTTACCCACCATAAAATTTGTGTAACCACCTATTGAAAATATTCTCAATGTGAGGAGATGTGAAAATCATTGCTTTATGTTTCTCTTAGACCAGATGGTCTAGTGAGCATAGAATGGATTTTATTATTGTTATAAAGTATACCCAATGAGATTTATTCCTTATACAATTTTCAAAATAATTTTTTCCGAAACTCTAAGAATAAGTAGTTTAAAGAGCATAAACATTTTTTTATGGTTCCTTTTGCGGGTTTTCATCATGACATGTTTTGTATCTCTTTTAACAATAGTTGAATGTATTCTGATTTGGACCATTACAATCTAGATTTTATGGTTGTACATATTTGACCAAAGCACAAATATTTTATGGTCATGACTCACATTGACCTAATATGGGAGATGTCAAAGAAGATTTTAATTAGGATACCTAGGGTTAAGATCACTCCCACATCTTCACATGAAGGGGATGAAAATGTCTTAAATCTTGGATAATGTTTTCTTAGGTCATGATTAGTGATAAGGGACTATAATACATGTAGTAGTTCAGAAAACCTGAGGCCTTGAGTGGTGGCACATTGGTGTTAAGTACAATGAGAATTAAAATTTCCTTTTTCCAAAGTGACACATTTGGTTAACAGCTATACGATGATATATAGGATCCATGGGCTTGTGATCATAGACCAAAAAAAGACTTCTTGAAGTTGGATATATTTTCCCTGGGATATGGATGGTTTATTGTGCCCTGAGATGCTCCTGACATGAAGAACGGTTTTTGGATTGAGATGCTCTTAAAATATGGTAGAATCGCCCCATACTTTGGTTAACCATTGTAAGTATATTGTTGTTCATTGTTAATGAATGATAAATGGGATATGGTATGCATAGTTTACTATCATATAGTGGGAACATATTTCCATGTAGATTAACATCATGTGGTAAATACCATTCTTATGAAGTTAATCAGCAAGTGGTAAAGACATTTACCACACCATTTATCATCATATGGTATGGACATTTTACATAAAGATTATTATTCTGTAGTATTGTTGTATTTTTTGTAGTTTATTCTCATGCAGTATGGATGTTGTTCCCTGAAGTCTAACATCATGCAATAAAGAGGTATTCTGATTTTTTATCATCATGTGGTAAGGAAAATTTTTTCATGTAGATCAAAATCATTTAGTAAAGATGTGTTCTGGTGTAGTTTATCATCATGTGGTACGGAAATTTGAACCAACATGAGCGTATGAAGATGTTATGGTTGGGCCAAAGAGATAAAGTTTGTGCCTCACTACATGTCCCATGTAGGTGAGAATCAACACAAATGTTGTTCTTAAATTATAAATTCCCCATCTCCTTGACTAGATCATATGGAGAGGTGGGAACTGCTTCCATTGAATTTTATAGATGGGTCTTGGATTATAGGTCGAGTGGTCACTACATATCCTATAATGATTGGAATCAAAAAACATATATTTCTTTATGAGACCATCCATTTTGGAATTATGCGATAAGGATTAATATGGACTGATGTGAAAAGTGGTAATGTTGTGGATCTACCGAAGAATTTAAGTCCGGGCATTTCTACCTATCTAATAAAAAGTGAGTATCAATCTATAGGAAGTTATCTAAATTTGATGCAGTTTAATTTCAAGTGGTGAAGAAGTCGGTGAACCATCCTGGATCGATAGGATCATTACTATTGGGAAGAAGTGTGGAAGTCTATGCATCACTCTATATCTCATGAAAATGATAATTAAATCACACATAGTTCTGGAGAGCTATGTAGTTTAATATCTTTTATTAAGGATAGGAGCCTATCGAGTCTGATATGACTTAATTGTGCAGGGAAGCCTTTTTAGTTAATCCAATTCCCAAGTGATCTATTCTTGGTGTGGGAAATATTGAATGGAAGTGGACCCATTTAGGATGGGGGAATTTTGCATCATATTGGGTCTCTATCAAGATAGGATCCGGGAACCCTTATGTATCTCATTGACAATGAGAATCAAGCCACAAGTTGTTCTAGGAACCCATACAGTTTTTCATCATATGTGAAGTAAATAAGTGAATTGATGTGAATTAAGATAGTTATTATGGATCCATGCAGTTTTACATCATTCAGGAATGACATTGGGTCACCTGACGTAAAGGAAAAGTAACCCTATGGCTAGTCCCATGAATAGTGATTCAGGGGTCACTACATATCCTGTGATGACAAGAATCAAGGCCTATGTACTTATTAAGAAATCATTCAATTTAATGTCCTGCATTAAATAAATTCTCTGTACATTTTCCCATCATGTGGTTATGTTGATATTCATATAGTTTATGTCATGTGGTCAGGATGAACGACAAGACCTACTCTGATGTGGATGCCCACACTGATACCTCATATAGAGTATTTCTTAAAAAATCAAACATTGGTGGGTAGTCTAACACAATCACCCTCCCTGGTGTTTAGTGAATAGAGTCTATTATGATAAAACTTATATATTACATAATGTCACTCCCATATGGGTTCCAGTTTCAGGGGTTTATTTCCTGGTATCATTGGGGTTCTGATATCCTGCACCAATTCTTCTTAGAGGAATGAATAGTGGAAAAAAATTTATTAATCGCATGTGGTATCAAATTCTGATGGACTTCCTGTTTGTGCAATGTGCACAATCTACTCCAATCTATCCATTCTAATGCATCAGCGATCTTTTTTGACTGTTCATCATCTAAGAGATTACAACAATTGGATATTCAAAGTGAAGTCTGTTAGACTTTAATGGGTAGAACAACCTTATTCCAGTACATGAATGAGTATGGTGTTGACTATATAGCGGTATGCATGGTGGTATGGTAGGCCCGTAATGAATGATGGAGTTTATCTGGCTATGAATTATTATCCTTGTACACAATCTTTGGGAGTATATTTGAGACAGTATTATGGAGGTCCTCTATCTTTCAATTTCTGGTAGCATGATAGTGGGATGTCTTATTGGACTCGATATTGTAATCCTATTATATCTTTTTCAACTCTATGGAACAAAAATTAGTGTCATTTTATTTTTTGAGGGAATCCAAACATGGTGATGATATGGGATTTCACAAAGTTGATGATATTCTTTATCCCAAATTCCTTGAGGGGTATTTCCTTAGTCCATTTACAAAAGAAGCGGTAGTAAGGAATACTAGAACATCATAACTATGTTGGGGGATGTGGACCCAACACATCCATCCCCTAGATGTTGAATGAAAAAACAATTTAGCTATATGTAGAAATTATGGTGGTTGATGGAAGAATTTTGAATGAATCTAGAATGCAAGAAATTTCTTGGTGAATTCTACATAGTCATGTAGCATGGGTTTCATGTAACATCCCATCCTTCTGATTTAATGGGAGGGCCTCGTTCTAGATTGATGGGTACTATAAGCGCCTACATGTACTTCTTCTATTATTGAAAAAACTTCTCTTTTATCTTTTCACCTACGAATAATTCCATCAAATCCACACTTAGAGATGAATTTTTTTCTCATTTTTACCATGCTGTAGAGTGATGTTTTCTAACCAGTGTCATATCAATTCTCTTATGGCTTGATCTATTGGGATAATTCTTCATTAGAGATAAGAAATTTTGGGCTTAATCAATCCAGGAGTGGTTACTGGTTCGTCATGATATGTGGTGGTGCTATCCTGAGTGATTTCACCTATAACAAATACGGTGGTTAATGATACCATTATTGATGTGTAATATGTAAGGTTGCTTTATCCTTATCAGGATCAACCATGATAGAGGCTTCATTATCAGGTGCATTGGTGTGAGCATTTTCTGATTAGGGGACATAATGCAATGTGAGATCAACCTGGCACTCTGCCATCAATGCACTAACATTTCTAGTGATAGGGGATAGTTCTTCCTTTTTAATGGAATATTCACCATTTATCTACCTTAACAACAATTTAGAATCCCCATTGATATTAAGGTTTTCTATATGCAGCTGTAAATATTTTTATAATCATGCAATACAGTCTTGGTATTCTACTTAATTATTCTTACAACTATTGGATAGTTATAAAGAGTATAGAATACTACATTTTCTCGATAGAAAAATAAAATCCCTAAAGAAACACAGTTGAGATTCAGGTTTTCTATCCTTGTACCAAAAGGGCACCAGGAGGCAACATCAAAGTACATATCCTAGGTCTGGAGAGTTTCCTTGGAATTTAAGTTCTATTCATCAGGTAATTCAGTATCTTTTTGTGTATTTTCTATGGAAGGATGTTCTGTGAAAAAATAATCATGGGCCTTCCCTTTTATAGACATCTATGAAATGAACTAAATTTCATACTTATGTAGAATGACCGCCCATCGATCCAATGTCCAAATCAATATCGGGGGACCAAGGAGGTAATTTAATGGATCAATACGATAGACCATATGGAAATAGTGGTACTTCAATTAATTCCTTGTCTTTTTTACCCGAAATATGAATGTATGGAAGTTGTTTTCGACATCAGAATATCTGATTTCAGAACCTTGAATCATCTAAATGAGGTAGTAGAAACTTATCATTATTCCAAAATGATTTTCATGTGTGAGTAGGGTCCCTAATGATCATTTCATGGAAGCCACAGATAAGATGATTGGTCACCCTACCACTAAAAATATCAAGACTGATAGGTGTAATAAGTACTGCTTGATACTTTCAAAGGCTTTTTGACATTCATCATAAGATTGGTAGGTGATTCCCTTTTTCATTATCTAGGTGAATGGGAGAGATTATATGTCCTGGTTATCTATGAATCTATAAATGTAGGTGAGGTTCCCTTGGAGTCCCCTCAATTATTTTGAATTTTTGGGGGGTCACGTTGCTGAAATAGAACAATTATTTTTGGGTCATCCTCAATGCCATGGTTTCATACCATAAATACAAGGAAAAATCCCGGCGTTACCACAAAACCACACTTCAATGAATTCATCTTTAGGCTATGCTTTCATAGCTTTTTTAAGATTATTTTGAGATCTATGATGTAATCACATCACAGTCCGGATTTAACAACCAGGTCGTTGATGTAAAACTCAACTATCCTTCCCAAGAATAGATTAAATATGCAATGAATGGAATGTTGATATGTGGTTCAAACATTATTTAACTTTAAGGGAATGAACCAATGGTAGAATATAACATGAGGTTCACTAATGTTGATGGATTTTTTGTCTCCTGGGACCTTCTTGGTCTAGTTGTTCATTGGGTACCCATCCATGAAGGAAAGGTCTGGGAGTCTAATGGTTGCATTGATCAATAGTTCAATGATCGACAATGTGAAATATTAATTTTAGAAAAGCCGATTAAGGCATTTGAAATAAAAGAAAAACCAAATCATCCAAATATTTTTCATGAAGGTGACTATACAGGACAACCATCTTGGGTACTACACTTCTCAGAAAATGTTTTCATTGATCAACATGCCATCTTCGGCCTCTACATTGGTGGCTTGAAAGGTGTGTATCCTCTTAGTTATATTTTAGAATCCTTAATTCTCATTGGGTAGTCCTAGATGGTTCATAGCCATATCAAGATTTAGTATGGGAATTTATTTATAGTTCTGGGAGAACACATATCAGTGATGCTTTATAAACACAATAAACACATATTACTCATTGAGGGGAATGTCGTCACTACTCAAAGTAGGTCGCAAGTCTTGTTCAGTTCCAAAATTTACATGGTTGAGATCGTCTATGGTAGTAGAGATACCTTCCACAAATTATAGAGGGGCATTATTGAGGATTTCCTCATCCAATAATACTTCTATGTTTGTGGATACATTTTCAGGAGAAAGTGGAAACCATGGGGCTTCTCCACCACTATCAATGATAGGAAGGTTACTAGATAATACATCATCATTGCTTTCCACCCGAAACATTGTAGATGGATACTGGATGTAATTTTATTTTATATTTTTGTGGATTAAAGGAGAGGCTTGGACATTTTGGGTTATATTTTCTACTTTTACCATGTTTATAGGGAGAACATAATCACAGTAGACCAGACTACAAGGATTCACAGCGGCGGTCCCCAAGCAGTTTGGAACTGAAACCTAAATTTTATCATCCACCATTCATTAAATACCACCCATATTGTAGAAATATGCTTCATCATAAGTGTATCTACATGTTTTGAGGTGGACGTTGTTACCATTTAGTATGGAGACATTTCCATTGATGGTAAACTTCAGACATTGGTGGAATGTTTATGGTACTACTAACTGGAAATGAAGCTAAGGCCTTCTGAGTAGGATATTATATACATTGTCTTGCAGGATAACCATGAAATCAACATTATATGTGAGTTTCCCAACATGGGCATTGAGATTGATCTTCCCAAAATCTCTTTGACCAGGTTTATCATACCACTGAATTGTTAGCTTCGTAGATTATAAGTCCCCTTCACTATATCCCAAACATCGAGGAGTTCAAACTTGGATGAGATTTATAACGAATCTATTATCAATCACCACCCTTTGAGCATTGACATTATTGATTATTCACAAAATGTATAAGGTTATGATGTTCTATTGAATGGCCTCATCCTGATCTCTTTTAGTAAATTAGATGGTGAATTGACATTATGAGGGAATGGTCTCCACTCGGTAGAACTCAGTTGGAGCGATTTCTATCTAGAAATCTTATAGACTCCGAGAGGATTAATTGAGGTCCACCATGACTCTTTTTGAAAGGATGATCACATCAAAGATTGAGATAATGGATAGGGTTATAGCTACATGCTTTAGAATATCTTACTTTTTCTCCAGAGGTTAGAAATTCTCAATATGGGGACACTACCGAGAATGTGATTTAGTAGTTAAAGAATCTAAGGTAGATGGACGTAGTGTTTGAGTAGAGGTTTTGGGGGTGTCTACTTTTACTGATGCCGGTCACCCAGCCTTTCCAATTGCTTAGGTTGATCCAATTTGACCCCTGATAAGAGGTCATGCAAGACAATCAGATGCGGGCAATTGATGTGGGGCTCTAAGGAACCTCCTTGCCTATTTTGAGGTATCATGGCCATTTTACCACAAGTCTCAGATACATATATGTCCTCTATTGATATATGTCGAGAATATTGAGTTTTACCACATCCGTGATGCCCCCTATATCCTCAATTTTTGTAACATGCAGCCTCCCATTCCTTGATTATGCTTTGGAAAACCATATTTTTTGGGCAATATTCATCATTAGAAAAGGATAATGTTAAGTGAATCATGTTTAATTAACTATAGTTGAGCTCTTCATCTAATAAGGATATCGTTTAGTGGGGAAATTCCCATTTTACATCAATTGTAGTGAATAAATATGCATGATTTTGGGCATGTTTCAAGGAATAATATTAATATTAATCCTTATTATATTTCTACATTTGTTGGTCATTCTCCGATTTGGGTAGTGCATCTGATGTATCCTTCTTGGGTGGTGGAGCTGTCATGAGTCTTCAAAACTATGCCATCAGAACTGTGAGAGCTCGATCAACCATTTTTCTAGTCATCTTGTTGTCAAACATTTGCGGTCTCCAAGAAGGAACATTCATCCAACCATTCTCTTCTTCTGACCGGAGGATGTTTATGCAAGACACATTCTTTGTGGAGTTGTCTAGGATCATCGACTCAGAGTCAACCATGCTTTTAAGTACATCCTTGAAGAAGAAACATTTATGGATGTTGTGACATATAATTCATTGGAAAATATAAAAGTTGGGATGGTTGATGAGGTTGACATAAACATGTTGTCTAGGCTATGAAATCTTGAACAGGTTATTATATATGTATGCCAAGAAATAACCGGGGAATATATCATTTGGGAAGGAGTATACATTTTTCAGCCCTTCCTAAAATTCCAGGTGAACATGGTTTCTCTATACTTCTACCATAGAAAGATTCTATGGATTTATACACTCGATAAGAGATGATGGGTGGTTCAGGGACTACCTAGGAGCATTGATGGGCACTACTTTAGGCTTGAGAGTGATAAAAGTTGCTTCTACTCTGCCAATATTTTTATCCTTTGTTGGGGAAAAGATTCAAGACTTGCATCTGTTCCACTAAATAGGTTGTTCATGACGTTTTTCCATTTCTACAGACTCTTAGAACTCACTTTGATATTTTATGGGGATTTGGGGTATCTTCAAATCATCCATGATATTCTCATCACAGAGTTCTAGTAGTTTCTTATGTGAGAGGGGGATGCTGAGAGAATAGGTTAAAACATCCCCTCTTGATATGAAATCAAACGCCCTGTAATTCTCGTGTTTTTTCATTAATTAGATCAGTGATCATTATTTTCCTCAGTGTTGAACTGAACTAGTAACAGAACATCCAATGAAGTTTTTCCCATCCTGTAGTAGATCTCACTGACAGACTGGTGTACCAAACAAAGGCTGGCCCTATCAGCGTTTGTATGAAACACCTTAGTTTTCTTGATTCTTATTGATCTCGTGGGCCCATAGTTGGCCCACATTGGGACATTAAGTGATTGAGATATTGTTTATGGTCTCCCTACACCATCAATGTTATAGAATGTAGGGTTTCCAAAGTTGGTTAGATATAGAGTATCATCTACCCATTCAGGATAAGGAATCCTTTTATGCTGCATAAGTGAACATCACCATTCCTTGGATTCCATTTAAGTATCTCAGGACTCGATGATGTTATGTGAATATGGGGGAAGTACTGTCTAATCCATCTCCCATTCACATTGAGTAGGTGGGGGCCCATGTGGTTGTCCCACGTTCATCTCCTATTGATGCTCAATTAATCATTTTATTGAATTATTAACATGATGAGGGAGAGGCTATCTCCATATTGGAAGGATGTTAGGCTCATTTTTGAAATCCTCATTTATGTGGACTGGAAACCTATATATGGTGGAAATATAGTTCTCAAATACCACCCTTGCTACCAGATCGTTTACAAGAGGAAGAATACTCATATTTGGCTAGAGATGATACCCAGTGGGAATATTTCCCTTAAGTATCTCCTCATTGTGTTGTCAGAGATCTCTTATTAAACTCTCATATTGTGATAATTGTTCTACTAGCTAAGGATCGTCATTTCATCTAGTTAGTGATCAGTATATTTCCATGCCATTCCCTTTTTCATTGATAAAATTATTACAATGAGGTGGCAACTCATTATTTGATGTTGAAAATTTTGAAGCCTCATTTGGTTATGGGTGCACACAATCTCATTTTTTGCATCCAGATGACCCTCCTTCGGGGTACTATTTCCATGTTGTGGCCCTATGTATTCGTTTCTTGATCGATTTCTACCATGTTGGTGGAGACGACATTCATAGAGGCGTATTAGGAAATTGTGGTTGTGCCATTGCATTAAATGGAATAGGATGATTCTATACTACCATTGTTAGGGTCCTTAATTGAACCATTGGTCATGTTGTGATGTACTGGATTGTGACCCTTCCGGGGTCCAATTACTTTCTTCATATGATCCTTTCATCTTGTTCTATGAAGAGTGACTCTGAGTGATTTTCTTTTTGGGATCTCTGAATGAGCCCCAACAACCAGAGATTTTTTATTTGGGTTGGATGGAACATGTTGGATGTCGGCCATTAATTTATTCATCTCATCCCAGTGAAGACTAATTCTCTATGTGGTGATAATGATGGTGAAAATTCCCTTTGCGTTGTGGGGTGGGGTCAGATGGGGATGTCTTTTGAACTAATTGGTCTTATTATTGAGGATCCAATGACTCCAGTCACAAGTTTGATGATTCTTTAGATGTATATGAAGATATAAATTCCACCAGCCTTGCTGGGTGCAGGTGATATAGAATCACCATTGATTCTTTTAGGACCCACTCAGGGGAAGACAAATATTGATACGATGATTGATATATAAAAACCACCAGCCAAATGGGTGGGGGTTCATCTATATCTTCTGAGGATATGTACTGAATCCTCATGTTCTATGGTAGTTTCTATTGTGGACCATTTGATGTGGGGATACTGTGATCACATGGGATCTTGGTTTGACGGCATCCCCGGATGAGAATTATTCTTCCTGAGAAATTTTTTGGATCATCACAACTTCATTCTCCACATTTGAAATGTGATCTAATAATTTTGAGGGGCCTAGTTTGTTGTCCCATTGGATGTCCACTTACTGTGTTCAATATTAATGGGCATCATTGATGTGGGGATATTCTATTGTAGTGACCAGGTGGCTCGAGTGTTACCTAGCCCCCTAATTTTGTTGGAGTCTATAACATTACAAGATTCCAAATCAGAGAGGTAATGTTGTTCAATGGGTGCGGCAAAGTTTATCACTCTTTACTATCCCCAAACATGAATAAGAATGCATGAAGCAACTTTTAGGATCTATTGTTGAAGCATCACAATGGAAAGGGGAAAGCGTCTTTTATATTTACACTATGTTTTTTCAGTATTTGAACTTAGGCCATGGAGATATCAGCTTGGCTGAACTGACAATAGAGTGTCCTGACTATCTGATGGTGAAAATCATATTCAGGATATGGGAGATAACGATCCTTCAGTCGTTGATGAGAATCCAACATATTTTCGAGCATGTAAGGATTGGAATAATTTTCTATCCTATCTGGGATCTCAAAGAGAAATGTTTTTATGGCCCAAAAAATTTTGGGGTGGTGGTTTCTAGATAACTCTCTTTATATGTCAATATTAGCCTCCTCCTCAACATACTTACATGCCTCCTTTCTATCATACCATAGAAGATGGCTCTAATGGTCACCTAATGATGGAAGTGGTGTCCATCTATAAGTTTATGGGGAACCATATACATTTGATACTAATGTTTTAACCACCTATATAGACTATGGTTGTAGAGTTTTGGAAACCTCTCTATACGTAGGTTTCTAGGAATGGAGAGTATTTCTTTGTCTATGGTAGATTTATTTGTGTGGAGGATAATCATGATGGATAACAGGAGTAGAATCAATACTATCCATATCCACATTACCAAGAAGATTACAATCATGGTAAAAAAATTCTTTCTTTTTATCTTTAATACAAGAGTCACTATACAATTGAGGTGCTGAGAATGTGTCTCGAATGACCTCAAGGACACTGGCATTTGGATGATTAGGAATATGAGCCATTTTCCACGTCATAGTCAGAATATGCTGATCTACATATTTTTATTGTGCATGGAAATAAACCTGCTATGTAACAGTTTCTAGAACATGTATATAACCATCTGGTGCTACTAGAGTAATATCCAACTACGGAGAAGCTTCTGAAATATGCTAATATGTTGTATCATTATTGATAGGAATCTAATCATGTCCTGAGGCATGTACCATTCTCAGTTGGTGATCCTCAGTGAATATGGTAATATGAGACCGATCAGGATCCTTTATGAAATTTTATTGGTCTTTATTGGCAGGAGTATGGACCTTCCATGAGGCATGTGTCACTCTAACATGGTGATCCCTGGTTGGAATAGGAATATGAGGCTGGTATGAATATGAATTCCCTACCAAAATACACCAATGGACCTCCATAATGGGATAAGGAATATGAGACTACTCTTTTATTTCCTTAGAATGATTCAAGAACATTCGTTCCTCGGTGGAAGAATGAATATGTTCCTTGCTTCAATGATCTATTGTAGTATTCCAAGAAGATTCACTAACAGGAATTTGATTCTTTCCTGAGTATTGGTCCATTCTAACTTGGTTATCCTATCCTAGAACTATATATATGACCAATCATGGAACTTTGGAGTATGCTGATGGATATCTTTGATAATAACATAATCCTATACTGATGCTTGTTCGCCTCTTTCATGCTGAGCCCCGGCCAGAATGGGGATATGAGAATGATCCTAGGAATTTGGAATATGATTCAGACTTTTTTGATAAGCATGTTCCCCTATCTCGAGGCATGTTCCACTCTCACTTGGTGATCCTAGGTCTGAAAAGGAGTATGATCACGGTCTAATTCATTTCCCTTTATTGGAATATGTTGATAATCCATCAGGATTAGAGAAATATTATATGTTTTCTCTAGTAAACCCGCTTGCTCACAATAATTAGAGTGTCAAGTTTCCTAGTATATAGGGGAAACAGTTTTCACCTCTCCGTTTAACTAACACAGTGTTAGAATATTCTAGTGGAGCTCTTCATCTTTTTCTAAAATATGTTGGCACTTTAGAAAATTGTGTGCATTGATATAAGCATTACCATTTTCCATATACAGTATGCACTAGTGGATGTATTTGATTAAATTTGGGAAATGAACTGACCTTTTTCCACCATATTCAGTCCTATTATGCTGATAGACTTCATTCACAAGGGTAGGGATATGTATCTCCCCCATGCTTCTTGTGGGAATAAGCCCACATGCTTATTCTGAGCCTACAGAGATATGAGCCTACATTCTATTTCTTACCACAATATACTGACATGGATCATAAATAGGATCAAAGATATAAGAACTATTCTAAATGTATATTACCATCCTCCCCTGATGAGCCTTACTTGTAGCCCATGCATGGGTGTTAGAGGCGGCGACATGTCATGTGGCACCCATAGTAGGTAACTGGTGGGTACTGGGGGGATGATACTGGAGACAGTGGTTGGAATTTACCCTCCTTAACATATCCTAAACTAAAAGGGAACCATAATTGGATTCCTAGTGAACCTTAATTAGATATGGATGGTGGAATATTTCATTCATCATGTATAAGCTCTCAAAGTGGTTGGTTGTAGCCATATGGGATACTAGATTATCAGCATCCTTCACTAGGTAATGTAGATTCTCTAGATACCATGCTTAGAGAGACTTGTGGGAATCTTTCATAGTAAGGATTGTACTGTGTCTATGGTAATCCAAGAAATTATATTTTCCATGTTCCATTTTAGCTGTCAATTAGGTCAGATCACTTTGTGGTCCATGAGGATCACAAAACAAATTTGATTTTCTAGGGATAATGCTAGATGATGAAGACATTACACTAGGTTGGGATTCTTTTGATGATAATAGTATCTGTAATCATGAAGATAGAAAGGAACAAGGATTCTGATTAATCATATATCATAGGCATAAAAATTCTCAATCATATATGCATGGTTAACATAGTTGTCATGTTTTCCCAATCTGTCTATTCTACTCACGTGGACTATTCAATGCGATGATGGAATTAAAAATCCTTGTTATAAAAGATTATATATTTAATATTTCTTGTCATACTGCATTCCTTCTATAGTATTTTCAAAATAATATGGTCGAAGAGATTCATGTGGGGCTTGTTATTATTGTTTGTGTATGGGGAGAAACAACATTCTCTGACATATTATAACCCAATCATTTGTTATTACAAAATTTCAAATTGGTTTTGCTATTTTTTTTTGCGTATAGTGGAAAAAAATGGTACCATGGATTATAACATCATCATTTTCCTATTTTAGAAGTTCAGGTCAGGTCAACCATTTTTTTATCAGGATTGGAGGTGTGGAATTGGTTTCACTCGATGATTTGGTTGAGGGGAGAGTCTTAAGGCCTCTCTCAATCACATTCATTAGGTTTTCCATTTGATCATCATTTCCCAAAAACTACCAAAGATTCCCTTATCCATATCTGGGTATGGACATGATTTCTAAAGGCCTATGGTCATATGGGTGTTTAGGCCCATGAACCTTGGGGGACTCACATTGGCCGAGTGGATGGGAGGTCAAGATCATCACACCATTTTGGGGGAATTTTTTACTACTTTATGACTCTATTTTGGATTTGATATATGTTCATGAATCTCTCCCTAATCACAATTTGGTAGCAGTTTTCCATAAAAATATAAGTTAATCACATTCATGTGCAAAGGATTGGAAAATATTTAGCGAATTCATGTGTATGTATCCAAGGTTATCCATCATTTTACGATAGTGGTATTCTTCTTATATGTGCTAAAAACATATAAACAAATGCATCAGAATGTAATTCCATTAGAGGATGTGGTTAATATTCTGAGGAGGGGATTAAGGCATTATAAGGCATCATACATATCCTAGTTATTACAGGAATCAAAAACCACATAGTTTGTTAAACATGTGGGGTTTAACATTAAAAATAAAAGAATTATATAGTAGTTCTGGGGAACCTAGTATTCAATCTCGAGTCCTAGAGGGACATCCTATGTATCCCAGGTATAGATAGAATTATATTTTTCATATTTCATATGGTTGGATCTTGTATATTTAGGTTACCTCTACCACTATAGAGGATCATGATGAAGATTTCATGATCATTGCATGTCCTTAAGACAACATAATCCATGCTCGTTGTGAGAAATAAAAGACAGTAAGCGATAAATTTATATTTGGGATTACACACTGAGGTTAACCTTTTTATTGTGTCTTATACATCGAGGACAAAAAATGTTACCTTGTCTTGGGATGTCCTTTTTTTATTTCCTAGAGGGTGCCGCATCACCCAGTTAGCTTGTCCAAGAATCCATCACATGATATGGATAGATTTTTCAGGGGTATCACATGCTTCGATTATCTTGTCTTGGAATCCATCACATGATCATGCTTGACACATAGGGAGGGTGTCGTAATAGCTAGTGCAACATGGTTTTAAAGATGTCACATATCTTGGAAATATCCCTGGAATGAATCATAAGACCTGACCATCAGGTCTGGAAGGCATTGCATGTCTCACTTGACTTTCTTGGATGGTATCTTCGGAGATTTATTATAATTCACAGATTTAGCTGTGAGACATTAATCAATATGATAGAAAATCATTATATGAGTCATTTTATGTATTTTAAGATTTTTTCTAGGATTCAGTGATTGTCCCATATTGTTTTACGATACCAAAGTGGTATGCCCAAGGGGACCATGTGACTTTATCTGACATGTATGAAAAATTTCACATGTCCAAAATTGTATTTAGTATGAATATCGTGAGGTCTATGTGACAAGTCCCTACGTTTTCACCTTTCCTTGGATGAAACACGTGAAGAACATGAGGGCTATCTAGCATGTCTTTCGATTCATTCTCCCACTATTGATCTTGTTTCTAGCCCTTATATTTTGGATTCCTAAGGCTTGTTCAGTATCAGTTTATTTTGAGTCTCACATGATCTGGAAGATATGTGTTATTGTAATCACGTGTCCTTCCAAGGGTTATTCACCTGATCTATGAATGATCATTTGAGGTGCCTTATGTATTCTGCATGATTGGTATAGATATTCACCAGTATATTACCTGACAGAATATGTGATGGTTGTGAGATAATTTTCACCATGAAGTCCATCCTAGCTTGGGAGTTTAGAAGTCGAGAGTCGAATCTTCCATATTTCAACCGTCCAACCCTTTTTTCATGTTTCGGTGGGGAATTTATAGTAATCTCCACCCTGTTTTTTTGGCGCTTTGTTCTTTGTATCTACCACGAGTCTGTGATGGAGTCGGTGAAGAGCTTTGTCACCATGCGGCTTTACGAGTCTCTATCATCGACCTCTCTGAGGTCATCACCATATTTTCGTCAAACACGATTCCCTCTCTCAGTGATTTTTATTGGATTATTACCAATTTATAGGGATTTTTTTATTATGAGTATTTTTCAAGGGACATCCTTATTTTCCTATTGACATGTAAAATTTTCTCCTCAAGATCCATGTACTTATAGAAAGGTGTATGTGGGATGCTTGATAACTTGTTTGGAATATTCCATGAGACATGGATGGTTTGTCTAAGGGTCTCATGGGGCCATGCTGTGGACTTCCTCAATGCATCAAAATCATTTTTCGAATGTGGGTTTCTTCCACGTCCTCACTATTTTATTCCTTTGTTTTTTGTGACAATGGTTAGGATTCCTATGATATTGCCTAAGAAATTTCTGAGACAATTACATTATTTTTTAGTTATGTGTCGCCTAACCAATCCGGGTTATATATGGGTAATTGAGCATTTTATGTTAAATTATATTCATTTGTCTATGGAGAGCCTAAGGTGGGGAGTGAAGCCACTTGGTCATACTAGGTGTACTTGACATAGATGGGATGAAAGTATAATAGTCTTTTGTGATTTGAGGTGGACATGTCTCTAGTGAATCATGGTGCATTTCAGATTTATAGGGGTATGTACATGTCTTTCATCAAACATGAGTAGATCCCATCTCACCACATTTTACCCCCATTTTTTTATTTTACCACAGTTCTAGGAGTTCATTATTTTTCTCAAATGTTACTAAGTTAAAACATTATTCTCATTATTGATGAGTCGCAAGATCTTTGTGGCTTCTAGAGGCCACTGCCTTCTGCAAATCCTTCCTCCCATTTGGGAGGTTCATTTCAGTTGTGTCAGTAGGTGATTGTCGCCGAAACCCCACATGGTATAGGGGATCACATGTAGCTACTACCTGCATGGTTACTAGTCGTATAGAGAGCCTTTACAAAAGTAGAGATGATTTTTGGAAGGGGATATGTTGGATCCACCGATGATTTTGTGCCACATGTAGAGCCTTCACATGACCGTATATTGGTCACATGATCGCGAGTCTCTTAAAGAATAATGCAATCTGATGTTCTTAGCCATTTTATTCTTCCTTTTAATTTGCAGGGGAAATGATACCCATATTCATGTGTCTCATCCCATGTGAATTTTATGATGCTCATTTGGTGGGAATCAGTAGTGAAAGCTTGATATAAAGGTATAATGATAAATTAATAAAAGCATAATGGAAAAATTGAACCCATTTTTCCAACACCCCTAGAAAAAGGGGGAATTCATGGATCATATGTAGTAACACCATTAATCCATGAAGAGTTTGAGATGACACATCACATAGTTTTGTTTGACATTGATTTGTTTGATGACTATATAAATTAAGTAAATTGAACATTTATTTGTTATCTCACCTCATGTAATTGTACATATCTGTTAAAATATTTATATTTTTTTAGACAAGAAACATAAATAAACTATAAATAGAAATCATCATTCATTTTCTCTAATAAGTAGAAATACTTTTCATAGAATTGAGTTTTATACTGGATTTAAATTAAATGAATACATATTACCTTAATAAATTAATAAAATTAATATTTAATTTACATTAATGATAATTTATATTTCACGCATTGAGATTACCTGCTATGTCTTTCACTAAGGAAATAAAATCTTTGGCTTTTGGTCTTAAATATATGGTTTTTAAATGAAAATTAATTGTGATCAATGGGTAAAAATTTATTATCACTAAACGAGGAAAATATATTATCACTAAATGAGGAAAATTGACAAAATTATAATATTTATGTATAAATATTATAGTCACGTCACTATGATGAGACTCAAGTAGTTTTAATTCATTAAAATACATGGAACAATTATTTATTTTTTTGGATTTCAGATTTTGGACATCACTCACACTATTTCTACGAATGATCCATATATATTGGAATCATCAATGAAAATTGTTTTTCTATGAAAGATCATCAATGACCTGCAATTGGTGTCACTATTGAAGTAATACCATGAAACATTTTTATGGGGATGATGATGAAATTGAAACCGTATTTTCCCCCATTAGACAAAATAAATTTTTTATTTATTATGAATCCAATATACTGATTGTTAGAGGTGATTTTGAACCAGAATTTGTGGTGGGAAATATAAAAAATCATCCATTTGTGTTCTTAGTTCTACTAGTTTAGCTCAACAAGGGGTTTTCTTGTTGGTACTAGTAGAATATCATTACTATTGATTACAAATATATTGTATCCATATTGAAATTCAAGTTAATTATCAATATATAGGTTTTAGTTTAATGTGAATTTCATTTTCAAATATTAAATTGAAATATATTAAAACCTAAAAAAACATCCAAGACTAAAACAATTCAATTTGAAATAAAACAATAAGAGTTGAAAAAAAAAACATAGTAAACTAATTTGAATGAAAATAAAAACAAATTAAAATAATGACATAACCAAAATAATTGAAACATTACCTAAACCAAAAATATGAACCAAATATTCTAACCCAAGAAATGGAAAATTGAAATAATCAATTGACCAAAATGAACCAAATTTCCTAACCAAAACTAAATTGTATCAAATTGAAAATAGAAGAAGAAAAATATATCATATAAATGATAAAAATTATAATTTTAATCTATTTATATTCCTATAAAACATATTTTATGTTTTTATATTCTTACTACTAAATATAATATGATTTTGTTATGACACTAAATATCATTTATTTGGTTTGGAAATCAGTATCCCTTAATAATGTCATGTCAAATATTCTTTCTTATTTGCATTACACATTATTTATTATTTTCTAATTAAATTAATATTTTTATAAAGTGCAATAAATGAAAATAATTGAATATGTATGAGTGAAGAGGATTTCAGAAAATAGTCACCTCATAATAGATCTAGGAATTCATCATTTGGTTCCTATTATGAGTATTTTATGTCATATATATATATAATATAATTTCTTATGATTAATTTTTTTATCTTTTAATTTGGATCCACAAACCATGATATAATTACTCTCTGATGAACCTTGTGTATGTGTTGCTCAGCCAGATGTTGTGGGGGTATTATAGCTACTAACACCACTCATTATACTTGATCATGCCTTATACCATCATCAAATATACCATCTAGAGCATTTTCTTATCCCAAAATGTTGATAGAGGAACCTATGGTTTTTTTCTCACCTATATTTTCAATACCATTTACATACAACCCTTATAGTATTTATTTAACTTATCTGATGATGCCTCCTCCTCCCCATTAATATAATACTTTTCCAATGTTTTCTATTCTAACATCCATTCCTTATATTTCTTTCCACTTTAACATGAAAAATATTGATTCGTTTACCTTTACTCTGACACATTCTGAGCAATTAGAGAATACATTGGATCCCACTAATCCTACACATGTTGAAAATCCTTCAGAGCCTCAGGATCTAGCGGTACCCATTGATCATCATGAATTAGGAATATTTACAAAAACCTGGTAAAAAATCTTTACCATAATTTATTTTCATTATATGATGTATTTATTTATTTTTTCATAGCTTCATTTTCAACTATGTTGGTGGGTTTCAACACATGTTTAATGTGAGATACTGCAACACCAAGATGATGGTTGATTAAAATGGTAATAATAAAATGATTGAAAAAATACTGAGAGAATGTATGAGTTTTATGGTGATACTTTCTAAATACTCTGAAATCATTCTCATCAGGCTACTCTCCAAGAGGAAACATCAAAATGAAGGAAAGGATAATGCTTGGGTGCATATATAATCAGTAAAATTCATTGAATATATTGTTTTATTATTATTATTATTATTATTATTATATTTATATGAATTATTATATCGGATCCATATTCATTATAATTTTCCTGATAGTGAGACAATGTGGACTACACAACTCCTGAAATTTGCAGTGTTGTAGGGAGTATAGAATAATTAGTCATGTCAAGGATGTGTCCAAAAGATCTTATATATTTTGAGGACATAATTAGCATTAATGAGTGTCTGGTATCACATTATTGGGAAATAATTTCTCCAGTAAAGAGTACCTAGTTTATGTTATCAATCAATTTTGAGTATTTTGAATGAAATTTATGATTATTTAAATGAATAATATAAATTTTATTACTATTTTTTTAGGAAAAGTTATAATGAAATAAAAAAGGATTCTATGAAATACCACAACACGTTGGGTCAAAATACGATGCTAAAAGTTGAGTGAAATCCTTTATAACACACGTCCTGAATTTTTCTATTTGTTAAATTATGGATATTAAATTTTAGATTTATTATATTTTTATTATTAAAAACAATATTGAAGTAAATGTGAATTAATAAACATTACAATATATTTATCATAAATAATATATTAAGGTTTTTTTTTGATTATTTGGATTTATAATTTTGATTAATATTAAAAAATATTTAAAATATGTCTTTTCACACATAGAATTAGAAAATCAATACAACCTATTTTAAAAAATGGAAATATCCTATATTTTTAATAGGAGAAAACCGTATTAATAAGATACCCAAATCATAAGCTTTATCATTGGACATTGAGGAATAACCCACATTTCCGAATGAATGGTTAGAAATAGGCTATTTATTTATTTTTCATATGTTTAGGATTACCAAAAAATTAATTTTATTTTAGTTATTAATAGTGTTTGAGACATATGGTAAGAAAATATACAAAGATAATTTAGATTACAATGAATGGAATATAAAAATTACACCCATCAATGATGTAAACTCATTAAGCTATTTAAATCAAACATCATATGTTTGGAAATAATGAATATTTGAAAACATTGTAGCTCATAATTATTTTGTAATGATTTATATATAATAAATTATTCTCCTCATGTAATCCCTATAATGAAAATAAACTTACAATTTGAAATTCCAACCATTTAATTTTTTTATCATCTAACATTTTATCAATCATAATGTACTATGGAAATTCATACATTAATTGTCGTTAAATAATTCACTTTGAAAACCTATAGATAAAAATATAATTTTTTATCTTTGGAAACAATACTTATTCAACCTGTAAAATTTTATGTTACTCATTCTCATCATGTAATCCACAATTAAACATATTCTTCTTATTTCATTCAAAAAATTTCTCCATAATTTATATAAAGAGTAATAAATATTTTTACTTCTCAATTGAACTTCACTCTAACCACATGAATGCATAAATCACAGTATATATCACACAATATAAGAAACAAATATAATTTGAAATTGAAATACAAATTCCACTAATATTTCATTTTTCAGGTATTTTTAAACTTTTTATTCTTCAAACATCATATTTTTAGTTTCAAATTCTATTATTTTTATATAAAGTAGAATAATTTCTTAAATTGATGCTAATTTATTACATTTTAACTTCTCCTACATCATTCAAAGTAACTCATACACTCCTCTTTAGTTAGAAATGTTTTAACATGGATCCAAATTCAACAACATATCAAAATACATCAAGATTTTATCCTAACTATTCAAAATTTATTCGAATGATCTTCAAGGATGGCATAATAAATTGATTGAACATCATCACAAATGGATCATCATATATCCCTTCAGTTTGAAGATTATTTTTTGTGTTGAGAACAAAAGATTATATAGCAATCAAATCTATATCAAACTTCTCCATGAGATCTTCTTTAGATAATTTCATCGTCTTAAGGGATCAAATACATACGATCATTTTTAGAAAAAAAAAGATTAATAAGCACACATTATATTTATTTATAAACAAGGTATTCACATCAATTAATTATATAATTTTTACTTAACTCCATAAAAAAATACATAAGCCAAACAAATTAATCATATTTTAATCTCCAATACCCAAATACAATACTCAAGGTCTTATCTCTTTGAGTTTATTAATTAACAATTTAATCATCAATTTCATCCCATATAACTATCTTACAAAATTATTTAATTTCAATCCAATTCCTTTCATTTTTATCAATAAAATCACACAATCATTATAAAATAACATTTTTAATAAATGGTGTAACTATGGAATTTTGAGAGAATTATATTATGTAATTTCTTACATTCCATCGTGAAACATTACATAAATTTCTATATTAAGCGCTTATTTAAACCACTTCTCATTTAATAACCATCTATCTCTCGTAAAATTCACACATTATTTATTCACCTATAGCTCCCTTAATCTAATGTTTTAATTAATTTCCAAGAGAATACAGAGGTTATTCTTCCAAAATAATAATGTATATTAGGTGAAATACCTTTTACATGTCAAAATTAAACATGATGGTTTTAAAAAACCATTATTGATCATTAATGATTACTCACTAAAAATATAAAAATATTAGAAATATTCTAAATCATTAATATGATTGATTATTATTAATTAAATTATTCACATATTTATCACCTTCAAACATTATTCTATAAATTTACACCATTAAATCACATGAAATGATTATTAAATACTATATAGTAATATTTTTATAGTATAAATTTAGTAAAATTACATATTATTCCCTTGAAAGTATCGATCAAAACAAATAACTCATTTTATTACATAGAATAAATAATTTTATACAATATTCTAATTTAAACAAAACATAATTTCACAAGTGTTCTCATTATAATTCTATTACAAAACATGTTATCAAATCCCCTTTGGAATTATTATCCAATTCGATATCAAAAAATAAAGAAATATTAAAATTAAATAATTAGATTAAAAATAATACACAAGAGTGGTGAATAATAATCTAAAATATGTTCACAAACACTAAATTCAATGTAAGTTACTATTATCACATGTATTAGAAGCCTAATTCCCACTATAATTACCAAATATCAGGAATACACTAATAACTAAAAATAAAACTAAAAATAAAATTAAGGAAACTATACATATTTTACATTTACCTAAACCATAAGATAAAACATATACACACCATACATATTTCAACATAATAAATAAATTTATAGTCTTTATAGAACATAAAATTTAAAATTTACTGTAATGGCTTGGACCTTTCCGGCCCATTCTTTTGACAAAAAAAGGTCACGAAGTGTTCTAGAGGGTAAAATGGACTTTTCCCACACTTTTCAGATTTTTGAAACTACACCCGTGTAGTGCGAGTACACGCTGTGTACCCCCTTCCCAGGTATACCCCGTGTTGATGGTTGTGTCCTTGTCGTGTGCAAAAAATGGGTACACGCCATGTGTCTAGTACTACACGCCGTGTAGTCCTTCCCCATGTACGCATTACCAGTAAACGACCATGTGCTAGGTTGGAGTTGTGTCCTTGTCGTGTGCAATAAATGGGTACACACTGTGTGTCCAGTAATACACACCATGTAGTCCCTCCCCGCGTATGTGTTACCCTCAAACCATGTGTTGACCAGTCAATGGCCGTGAAGCCGTGTGGAGACCGTGTGAAATAACCGAGTACACGCTGTGTACTTTTTCTTTTCTCGCCAATAAAATGAGGGGTCCCCTCCTCCTTTTCAACTCACCCCTCTCCTCCCCTTTCCTCTGAGCAGAGTTCTCCCACGAGACTCAAAGACTCTTTCTTCCATAACTTCTTTTTCCGATCTCTGATTTACAATCCGTCAGTGGCCACGGGATCGTAACGACGAGGCGGAATTTCCAATCTTGGATCCATTGTCTTTACTTCGGACTTTCCTTTCCGACTTCCACCCGAGTAGGTTTTTCCGGAACCCGACAGAAGTGACGGACACCGATGGATGTCTTTTAAGGTTGATCCGGGGGAGCGTTGCGATCGGAACCTGTTGAGGTAGAGATATTACCTTCATCTCTCTAAATTGTGCATCATGTGGGGTGGGTATCTTCTTGTTTTCATGAGAAACGGTTGAACCATTAAATAATGATAATAACTGGTTAAAGAATGGGATGTGGAAGTTGTTATGTTTATCTATGTTTATCCTATTGATATGTGGTGAATTGAATAGGCTTATTCCAACTAAAAATCACGGTCGTTGGGGGCCTTTGCTTGGGCAATTAAATGTTTCCCTATCTTTCTAGACCATTTTGTGGATGGAAACCTTGTGGAATGTGAATATTGGTTAATCACATAATGTTGGCTGTTTAAAATCTAGAACCCTTGTCTGATCACCCCGGTTAAACAAAATGGAATAATGAACATGTGGGTGTTAGCTTGGATACGTGGTATGTGATGGGGGTGTTTTGTGGGTTGTTGTGGATCTAGTGTGAAGTGGGGCTACGGTTGGCTTGGTTGTGGGATGGTGTGAATGCTATGTTGGTGATGGGCAGCAGGGCTGCGATAAATTGTATTAAAGGGATAATGATGTACGTGTTTCATTGTGTTTGTGGTTGTGGTGGTTGGCAGCGGGGTTGTAGGGATGGGTTTCAGTGTGAACAGACTATGGGTTGTGAATAATAAATAAAATGTGGAAGAGTTAATGAATGGTGGGAGATGGTAATGGAACGAGATTAATTATCAATGGGTTGGTTGGTTGATCAGATGGAATTTGTTATGTTGCTTGTGTTTTCCTAACTTGATTTGTGGATGGTAGGGATATGATTCAAGAATGATTGATATGGTTGGTTGCGGTTGGTTGCCCAGTAGATAAGGAACTAAATAAACTAATTCTGCTGAAAAGTGAAAACCTAAATTGGGTTGGGGTTGTTTGTTGTGTGCATTCTTCGTAGTAGCAGTGACGAGGCACGTGATAAGTTTATCTGTTTAGAAGCCATAGGTTGGGCTGTGTGTTTGGTATAAATATATATATATCTGTATCTTTTGTGTTTTATCGCACCCCACCCATGTTGAGAACTTAGTGCCGAACACTCCCATTTCATGGGAGAGGGTGTTTTCCCCTTAGTTACTAGCTCCTTCCTGCTCCTTCTCCCCTAGGCTGTGATTGCTTGAGGTGACCATACACCTAAGAAATTTCAGGTAGGTTTCGATTGGGGTGGTTTTAGCCCAAGAATCTTCGGGTAGGTTTTACTATTTCCCAAGAATCATCGGGATGAGGCCTAGGTGTGTGCGGGCGGGATACGTGGTTGTAAGGCCCAGGTCTGTGCGGGCGGGATACGTGGTTGTAAGGCCCGGGTGTGTGCGGGCGGGGAGAGTGTGGCAGCATCAGGAAGTTCGCTGTTAGGAAGAGAAGCTAACTAGGGGGAAATGGTGCGAGGTACCCAATATTCTTGTTTATTATATACTACTACCTGTTGTGATTTTGTTTTTGGTGAGTGTGGATGGTGAGGTTGGGTGGATAGAATTCCTTGCTAGTTTTCTTCTGTTGTTCTCATGGGACATTAGGATGTCTCCCCACATGCACACGAGAGATTTAGGTTTCCCTACTGAGTATACTTGTATTCTCACCCTATGTTTACTTTCAGGTTTCCAGGAGGACTACTAGGGCCGTACGAGACCCTACTAGTCGGACAATTGGAGTTGTTGCTGTTTCTGTACACTTGTTTCTTTTGGTATTGTACTTTGAGCTTTCTTGTACTTGCACCTTGTTATAAAATTGTTTAAACATGAATGTGGGGTTGGTTTGGGTTTATTTATATACACTTGTTCTTTTCCCTTTTGGTGGTTGACTTGTCCTATTTACCGATCATAAAATAATAAAAGGGTAATGCCTCCAATATTTGTAAAAACACATAACCTTGGTGCTGGTCGCCACACCGGGGCCTACTGGAGGTATGACTCGGGGGTCATTATCTCCCTTTCACCATTTCCAGCTTAGGAGGGGCATCTTTGGTGGGAGGGGGTCGTAACATTTAAGAACACAATGAACACTAAAAATTAACATTATTTTACAAATTAACAATAAATAAAATTATTTCAATATTATTTTAACAAAAAAACCAATACCATTTATCATATTTCTCAGTCCAAAAATTAAATATTTGATATTTAAATAAATCATTTGAAACATAACATTATTCCCATTATGAATTTTTTATTCACAATAAAATAAAAATTGTAAAAAAATCAATTTATTTATTCCAGTTCAAATTTAGACATTCCTAGAACATACATTAATCACATAAATTGTAAAATAAACAATTAATATACAATTTTTTCACCTACCAAAAAAGAAAAATGATTCACTTTTATCCAACTCAAAATACACACATAAAATCCATATTTACCGTACACTTTCATCAATATACATCAAAGAAAATTTACCTAGATTTTCCATATTCTAACAACCTTAAAATTAAATCATATAAATATAGACCAAAGAAAATATGAAAACATCTATAATAAATTCCACATATAGATTTTTTTCATAATATACATCTATTTAACCTTGAATTTTTTTTATTATAAATACATTAAATATTCATTATTCTGTAATTATATTACCCTTATATTCAGAGAAATATTGTATAGAAATAATAATCCATGAATTATAATTTATGTTAATTTATCCCTTCATTATTTAATAATATTCTCACCTTTCCCAATTTAATAAATACAATTTATTCTATTAACCAACTCATTTAAAACTATCACAAAGCAATCATTCATTTTAAGAAATATTATTGCATCATCGAGTATATCCATTTGATTTCAATTGTGAAACTGATTATTAATAACTTATTTGGGAAATGGTTTTCTATATTCATTGTATTTATAGATATCATCTTGTAATAATGAATGATGTGTGAATTAAGAAGTACTATTTTAATTAAGAAAAAAAGAAGAGCGATGGAAGCATGGTAAAAGAGTAGACATGATAGAAGATTTTAAGTATTACATTTTTTATCTAGAATTTAAATATAAATTTTTTAAATAACTAGATTTCTTTTTATTTTTAACAGTTTTAATTTGAGGTCCATTATGAGAAATAGGTTGATAAATTTGTGCCAAATGATAATTTACATTAGATATGAATAGATAAGAACCATGGGAGAGTATTTTCCCTATAAAATATTATCCCACATCAAGTTATAGTTTTTGTAACACCATGTTGGAAACAACTCGTGCATCTGAAGCACATTTTTAGGTTGAGGTAAGATAGGGGAAAATGTTTACACAAAATCATGAACCGAATAAAAAGATCATCAATGAATTTATGAAATTTATGGTGGCCTTATGTATATACCATATACCATATACATCCATGTATTGTAATACATATATTCTGATGATTCATATGTGTTATAGTTAACTAGGTGATGGTCCTAGTATATTCCTAGATGATGACGTTCTGGGATATGGAAATGAAGATGAAGATGTGGATGATGACGTTCTTGGATATAGAAATGAAGATGAAGATGTGGATGATGACGTTGAGGATGATGAAGACGTTGGTGATAATTATAGTGATGAGAGATATATTAACCATTTATATTTTTTATTTATATTTATGAAACCTGAGGTTTGATGATTGGATGTGAATTAATATATGTGGTGTTTTAAATTTTCTTTATCACTAGTTGAATGCATAAATTAGTTTCCTGTATTTTTTATATTGTATGGTAGTGGTTTGGATTTTCATGTTTTTAGGTGAATATGTTTGATGAGGTTTTTAGTGTTTGGGAGGAATTAAAGTGTTTTATGATGTTTGTAGGACCAGGAGGGGGAGATTTTACAAGTATTGATGTTTTCAAGCCAAGCTGGTAGAGCTTTTAACTACCAATATAAGTAACTCTATACCAATGTTTTAAGAATTAGATTATGTAGACCAATACCAATGTTTTTCTAAAACCATTTGCATAGTATTAAACAAGGTAGGAAATTTAAATATTTTTGTAAACCATTTTAATAGTTCTATAACAACGGTTTAAAATTTTTTTTGAGTTTCTCTATATTAATGGTTTTATAAAATCTTTAGAATAACGTGAATCGATATGGAATATACAAATGGATTACTAAAATCAGTGGTATAAGCCAATACCCATTACACTATATCCATCTATTCGTAAAACCGTTGGTATAAGATATATCAACGGCCTTATAACTGATACCAATGGCTTTTAAACCATTGGTATAAACTATTTTCCATCAATTATTAGAAACAAAATCACTGATTTAGGGCCTAATAAATATAATACAATTACATTGAGAAAGAATCAAAGATTAGCCACACTTCTTTTGACCCATCTTTGATAATGTATGAATGATTTAAAATCTAAAAAATGAGAATAATTGAATAAGTGAAAATAATGGATAGGGAAAGCCCATAATATTCTCGTTAGAGATACCTAATTCCCAATTTAATATTTATTAAACCGTTTAGTTATACATTTTTTAAAAAATCTAAAAAATTCATTCCATAGTGAAATTTTTAAAAATTCATGGATCAATTTATATGAAAAGTTATATACGAGACCCTTAAATCACCACTTAAACACCTTTATGTGTGAATTTCCTCACACATATGAATCTATGGGTAAATATTAACAACTACTTATCATATCCTTGCATGTGGAGTTACACTTACATGTCACTGATAACTCCTAACACTAAACCAAATTTTACCACCTTTATGGATACTTATATATATAGGGTACCTTTATGTGTAACCAGGCATAGAATTTCATCTAAAAAAATATTTTTTCAATCCATTATGTTAGGAATTACATTTATTTATTTCCAAAGGTGAACTTTACATATCACTGAAGTTACCCTTACACATCACAAGTCACTCAACATATTGTCAATTTCATAGCACAGGGTTACTATAGTGACCAAAAATTTCAATAAGTATTTTCCCTAAATAAATACTATATTAATATACTTGTACACAAATATAGATGAACTAAAATTAAATTGTGATATTTGAAAATAAAATATTACTATTATAATATAGTAATTATGTTAGAGGTTAAAAAATAATGAAACAATATTAGGAAATATATGAAATAATGAAATGACATCGGGTAACAAGTGCTGCACAAATGAATCTACCTATTATTATTTTTGTAAGGAGTGAGATTTATTAGTCTATTCCCTAAATGGATCCTACACTTAAATTTGACAACAATGATATGTGAATAATAGTATGCCGTATAAATTAAAAATCATTGAACTTTCAACAAGATCTAAGCTAGTAGAATCACCACCTGTGACTGTCAGCAAACCATACCTTGTGATTTGAAAAGTCACAAAGATATTGAGGGGAAGTGTAACAATAAATTAATATTATATAATCAGGATAATTATCAATGAAAAATTTTATTCATCATTATTATTTTCAACACCTCACATTTTAAATTTTGATGAAAAAGGGTGATATATTTTAAATAAAAATAATTTTTTATTTATAAATGTTATTTGAGACATAAAATTAAATATTATGGAATTGTAATTTCATTAAATAATCATAATGTCATAAATACTCAATTAAATATTATTTTATAGTTATTTTTGTGTATTTTTATGAAATAATATAATTTTAATTGAATCGATAAAAATAAATATTTAACCAAATTATAAATTTCATGACATTACCAATACAAGTGAAAGACTGTAATTTTATAAACCCATTTAATTGATCAAGTATGTATTTAATAATTAATTATATATATTTTAAAATAATATTCTGAATTTTAAAACAAAAATGTACAATTTAAATAAATAAGTTATATTTAAATCAAAAAAATATTTTTTCTGTCTTTTCTTTTTAATTTACTCTTATTTTGTTAAAATTTGGTATTTTTTTGCATTGGAGTCTATAAATTTTTTTTATTATAAATATGATTTTATTTCATGAAAATAAATGACATTTATAATATTAAAAAACACACAAATTTTAATCTTAAAAACACATGTTACCTTAAAATTGTTTCAACATGTTCAATGTGTTTATTTTTAAATTAAACAATGAAAACTATTTAAATTTTATATTAGTAAATTAATTAAATATTATTGAAAACATTTAAAATTAGTTAACAAATCCAATTTTAATTTTTGTTATTTATATAAATCATGATGGGTAAAATGGAAAGTTACCAAGGTTAATGTACATTTTGGTGAGTTTTTTCCCAAAAAAACCCATATATATTATTTCCCTCATTTTATGATTTGTACCTTGAATAGTATTATTTCATTGTTGAAATTAAATTGGTATTCTAAAAAAACAATTTTCATTATTTATAAAAGGGCACCATTTCATCCCTCTAAAATTCAAACATCTAGATATAAATATCGTTAAAACCCAAAAAAATATATCTGTTTTCATATAATTATATTTAAAACCCTAAATCCCTGAAGCTCTAGAATTCTACATAATAACATTTTTTTATTGATATATTTATGAGAAGGATTAATGTCCCCAAGTGATTATTACTTAATCCATAGCTTTTTCTTTTGTATCCTTTTCTGCCAAAAAATACTAAAAATAGTAATATAATTAACATAATATCATTATTATACATTTATTTAACTATATTAATTTTTAAAACATTATTTATTCCATCAAATCCGCAAAAAAACATAATAATAAAGATCACGTGTTTGTGTTTACTAAAACTCAATGAAGAAACACCTTCTATTTTACAAAACCGTGTCTATTTTTCAGTTAAAAGGATGGTAATTAGAAATAAATGTTAAATATATAATACAATAATTATTATTAATTGAAAAAATATAATTCCCCATCATTCTATATTATTAGTAAGGAAAATGAAAATGTAAAATGTGTTTTCTACGGCCTACCGCCTCCCTAAATTAATGTTTTTTGTTATTCATATATATTTTCTTTCAACATAAAAACCTCATAAAATTTAATTCACCATCTTAAGAAATCCAAAAAAAATATCATTATTATTTTATTATAATGATATAATGCAATTTGATAACCATACTCACCCACAGATTTATAGTATTTTCATGATTTGGTTAGTTTAGTCACCAAAATGAATTATGTTATAATAATATATCATGGATGAATATGAGAAGTTAAATAATATTTTTATTATAAGTTAATATGAAATCTGTGACTAGTTTCTAGTTTTGGTTAGGGAATATTAAATATTTAAATTATTATTTACAAATCATCATTTTCTCTAAAATCCTCGAAATAAGCTGGAAAAGATTCCATTTTCACATCACATATCTAAAAACATATCGAATGAGATAAGAGATTAAAAAATAATTATAATTTATTTATTGTATTATATTAAATTATCTATTGATTGTTAACTTATTAATAAACAATGTGTATCAAAATACACATCTAGAATATTGTACATAACAATTAATGTTGCCAACACAGGAAAGTTAAAATAAGTTATAACTATCTAATATATTAAAAAAATTCAAAAATAATTTGTTTGAATGTTAATGCATGTGAATATGGTAATAAAATAAAATATTAAGATAATTATTTGTTTTTATATAAATATTTTATTAAATTTTAATAATTTGGGATATATGGTATTTTTTACTTATCTCAATGTAAATTTCATGAGACACATAACTTATTACACACCTTGTTTTATTTATAATGGTGTATATAATTCCCCATTAATATTATTTATCACAATGATCTCATTATTCATGATATTTAATTATTCACTTGAAATCAAATTTTTTTGTATTTTTATTCCAATGTTTTTAATTTCATAAGGATTTATTTTCCTCATATTCAAATACACGGGACGTGTTTGATATTATACACCATCATTTATCTAATATATTGTTTTCACATTCCCAATTCCTTAATGTATAATTAGAATATTTTATTTTATGATATTTCATTGTCAATTTCTTGTTAACCCTAATAAGTTTGATGGTTTATATGTTAGAAATACCGTAGGTTTTTTTTGAAATCCACTACCTTCATTTACTTATAATACATATTCGAGATCTTCTCTCATCCATGATGGGGGTTTTCCACCCTAAGATTTAATTTCATTGCATATTATCATTTTATTTTGGAAAATAAAAATCTTGATTCAAATATTTCTATTTAATGAATTTTATACGCAAAGAATGTATATCGTTTTTAAAAAGAAGTATCATCCACTTTGTATATTTTTTCCATCCTTGTCCATAATTTCCTTTCCTATTAATGTTTTCCTTTACAATTAAAAGACTAAATATGTTTTCAAACATGCGACATTTATATTTCCCCTTTCTGAATTTTAAATGGTTTATTGTAAAATTGTCCATGATACCGGTTCTTTATAATGGTATTTCAATATATTTTAAAAAATAGGATTTCCATCCTTTCAAAATCAGGTGTTTCATCTTCCACTATACATTTCATATGGATTCATGTTTTCTCTTTTCAAGGATCCACTATTTAAAATTATTAAAAACTATAATTATTTTCGAATATTTTCAATTCAAATCATTTAAACCATTATTTTTTTGGAAAACCTCATTATTTTTATTTATTTTCAATTACTAATTTTTAAAATTCAATATTTTCAATTTATTAAAAGTGATAGTTCTAAAATTTACTTTCTAAAGTGATTTTTATACTTATTAATTATGTTAAAGTTTAATTCATTATATAAAAATATTTTATAGCTTCACTACCAATATCCATGATTTCTATGAAGGCACCATTTCCTTGGAATATAGTATTCATGAATCGTAGACTAATTATTTTTATAATATAATCTTTTTGGGTGTGAATTTTGGGATTCAATTTTATAAATTCACGTGTTCAATGTTACTAAACTGATTTTTCTTTCGACATGAGATTCATGATGTGATGACTAATTATTTTAAATTGGCACCAATTTTTATTTATTAATAATTGGTAGGGTTTTATATATCCACATCATGGATTACTTTAGGTTTCATAACACAAGATATGATGAATTAAAATGTAAACGTGATATGTAATTCATTAATCAGTAATTTTTTGATTAAAATAAATTAGTGAAGCTTTGTTCACATGTTTTTGTGTAAGTCTTATGAAGGATGATTTGGTTACAAATTTTTTATTTGAACATGATGTGGGGAAAAATTTCAATAATTTATTATGTTTAGGTTTTGTGGGAAGTTTTTCTCATTGTATTTTATTTTGTTATATTTTTTCAAGTAATCCATTTTAAGTATTATTTAATGTGATTTATGTTAGATCATGATTGTTACTCTATATATGGAACCTTTAAAATTATTTTTAAACCTAATGTTTTACCTCAATGGGTGTTCCCAAGAAATTATAAAGAGTTTTTGGGATATTTTAAGAAGGTTTACTTCCCAAAGATAATGTTTCTTGAGAAGATATATGTGGGGAATCGTTAGTATATAGTTTGGCTAAAAATTAACCTCCATCATGAGGCCCAAAAAAAGTTGTATCATAGTAAGATAAACCATGAATATAAGGCCTATAAACCTTTCTAGATCTCTATTCTATTACATGTTTAACTTTTATAGTTTTCACATATTTTGTATATCTCTTAACCAAAATAGTATGACATTTGGAAGTTCTAGATATTAGAGGCATGCTCTTTGAACATGGATTTGAAAACCATGAAGATAAACCATGAACCCTATTAAAAAGTCTAGAAATAACCATCCCCCATCACAATTTTCTTTTAAAAACTAATTTCGTTATCCTCCATCATTTTCATAGAAGCGCATTAGTACATCTCTCTCTTCCATTTATGTTTTTTGTTGAGTCTCCTTCATTCCAAATCTGATGAAAGTTCCACCTAAAGTGACCGAACATCTTCTATAAGGAAAAGACTATTATATATTATTTCATAGAATTTTATTTCCATAAAATACACTTACTCAATGTTTAATATTTATAATATATTTTCAGAGATACTATATATTTTACTAGTTTCTCTTGTTCCAACCAAAATATGGGGCTGATATCAGATAACAATCCTACCATAAGTCCTATAAATTTATTCCATTTAATTTCAATAAAAGTATTTTTGTTTATGAACTGTTCCATTATTCAATATTCTAGACATTCCATGTGATGTTACTAAAATGTGTCACTCATTTAACATGTCACAGAGGCCATGACCTAAATATTCCATGAGACCCATTAACAATATTAAAGGTTAATGAATTAAAACTGAAGCAACCATTTTGGTGCGTTTGATTAAATACACTTGATAACCATTATTTTAATTTCATCAAAGAACCCCTCATGTGTTTTTGTTTTTACAAATATTATAGTAATTACACTAGTGATTTAAATTAATTATTAAACTGGATTGGAAACATTAAATGGACTTATGGTCAATTTCTAATTTATTCTTTATAACTATTATGGTTATTGATCACAATATTATAGGTGTGGCTAATATTGAGTTGGGAATGGATTCAAAAATGTAATTGCTTTATAGAACTAATAGGAGGAAAATTGATTCATCGACATGAATTCCAAGTGGGGAAGAGAACTCATATTTGACTCATTGTTTTAGATTTATGAATACTGTCTCCTAAAGAATATTATTGACATAAAAGATCCAAAAAAATAGAATGCCTTGGATGAGCTCCATGGATTCCTCTTGATATCCCCGGACATGGAATTCAAAAGATTATCACATTAGAATCTAATAAAATCTATACAAGGAATTATTTTTAAGTTTTCATTGGTCTTGGTTAGACACATTTAATCGATGAATTATAAGAGATTACCCATATATTTTAGTCAAATCAAAATAGTCAAACATCGTAGTTGTTCATCATGAGTGGGCACAAATTAAAAACAATCTTATATGTTATGGGTATTATATGAATCACATGTGGTTATACATGGAGACCTTTTATATGTGCCTCAGGTCCTTGGATGAATTAAAAGACCCTATAATTGTTGATATCTAAATTAGTCAATAGAATGTAGGGTTGGATGAGTATCCCATTAAGAGACTGATCCTAACATGGTATCCTTTTCATTATTTTTGATATTTGGTATATCTACAAACTATTATATATAATATTTACAATTTGGATTTGTTTTTGAAACTATTTATAGTGGCCTATAAATTTGTTTTCACACCCTTTTTGAAAAGCTGTTTAGTACCCATGATGTTTTATTGGAAGTAGGTATGGATAAAGGGATGTGCCTAAATGTGGATGATTGATCACTTTTATAGTTGATATTAGAGGAATGATATATTTAATGGGATTCTAATGGAGATAGTATTTTGGTATTTTGATTCATTTATCTACACTAGTTCTATTTTTACATCTACTATAATAAAATTCATTCTTCATATTTTGTACCACTACAGAATCATATATATATATATATAACTATTTACTTCAATATTTCTATCATTTTTTATCTTGATAAATTATGTTTTAGCATTTTTTTCCTCAGTACCATCATTATATCCTTTTGTTTCACATATAAAGAGATAAAATAGTCCCCAACCATACCACCATGCACCCTCACTGATTGTCATTAATATTTTACGTAATGGGAGGAATGTTTGATGCATTATGGAAAACCGGACTAGCTAGCTATAAATGAACTATCCTGGGGATTTCAAAATGTGGTATAAAGGAACTATTTTCATTTTTATATTATTTTGGTTTGGTAGATAGTAGACAACAAATTGTCAAAACATTGTAATGAACATATGCATGTGAGTTGTTAAATCGGGTTTAGAAGAAAACCCATGATTCCTGGGAAGGGATTTGTTAATATGGATTTCTCATGATACAATTTTTCTATTTTAACCACTTGAATATAGAAATGATTTAAAATGTTATATTTAGTGTGTTTTCACCATTGGGCTTATACGACAATGTATAACTGTCTTATGAATCTTCCCAGTCACATTATGATTAATATTCCACACCATGCATATCTCATTTCATATTCCACTTATAGATTATTGTATGTGATTTGATAGTTATGATTTTAATTTTTAATGATTAATCAAATAATATTGAAAAAATTGGCAACTTAATGAGTTGGCATCATCCTAAATTCTTGTTACTATTTTCCATGATGATGGGACCTTGCATAATCAATTATGACTTGGTTAAAAATATGGAACCTTGGTTACATAATCCAAAACTTATTAGTGAGTTCACATAAATAGATTACCAATTTTGTTTTATATAATTATGATTATAAAAATGGGAATAATAAACCATATAATTGAACCATCATGTATACAATTAGAATATTTTAATATTAGATGTTGAATAATTAGTTGTTGTAAAATGGAGTTCCAATTACAACGTATAATGATTATTTATTTATAACTATGTAATGGAAATACATATAACTAAAGAATTACATAAGATCATTCTAAATTATGTCTCTTGAGAAAAAATGGTTGACATTAAATAGGGATAAAATTTTCAACATAATAAGTGTTTTACTCTATTATATTGAATTGACACCCTATATTATTGAAACTCTATGAGTAAAACATGATTCCCACCATATGATCTGACCTTGTAATGGTTAGGTGGATATGATTATTTTCTGTAGTGAGGACATTATCATATATTTCATTTTCTATATTTAAGATATATTTTCTTCGAATATTGTTCATAGGTATTTTCTAGGAATTATAGATATATGTATTCTATAAAGACATGAGTCGACCACCCGGAAGGTGGGAACAACAATTCTCTGGATGTAGTGGGACCTAAACCAGCAATTGTTTCTCCCACAACAACTCTTATAGTACCAACTATTTATCATAGACTGGGAAATGAAAATATACTTCAAGATGGTTTACTTCATCTTGTGCAGTCTAGGTATAGATCTCTATGACATAATCCAACTATGAAATATTTGTCCATGTAATTATAATATCATCACCAGGTTATGTTTTTGTTAGATGGTGGTCCACATGATTCATAATCTTATTTGGAGGCTATGATTATGATATTGGAGAATATAGATATGAATTTGTATAAGATTCTAAATCTCACTGCCTATATTCTTCATGGATCATCCATGTGGTGGTGGGATATTCTTACTTTGGAATATCCGCATAATTGCTTGTCCTAAGAAGACTTCCGTACTACATTCTTTGAATAATTTATCCCAAAAACACAAAGAGATGATAGACTAAGGAATTTATTGAATCTGAAATCGGTTACTACATCCATCATGGATTACTCATGACATTTCATTAAACTCGTTCACTTTTCACTAACTCCTAGTGGTGATGAGCTATCTAGGGTGAGGATTATTTAAGAGGGAATCTGGTATTCCATCAAATCTCGATATAATTACTTCAAAAATACTACAATATCAGTGATAGTTAATGATTCATTTTTATCCTATATTAATTTGAGAAAATTTAAGGTCATTAGGCTTAGTGGTTCAACAGATAGGTAGGGAACCAGTTTAATTAGAGACAAGAAGAAATAAATTGAATTTATAAAGAGGTAACTGGAAGTTCAAGTTTAAAAACTAATAACTATATTTTATTCAATTAGCATGATAGCTAGGGTTACATGAATCCCCAATGTAGAAAAAACCAAATAATGTTCATTTCATGTTCTAGAATGAGCCAACCATAGATATTTTTATGGACTATTCCACGAGAGGCCAATGGGAGAGGATTTTCCTTAGCTCTGAGTTCTAGAGTTTGATATTCTCTATTCTAGGTTGGGAGAAGGAATATAACTGGATATTTTTGATTAAGTGGTTTATGAAATCATGTAATCTTGATAAATGTTGTTCAATTCCATAACAGTGGACCTATATAGGGAGGTCAAGTTATAGCTTAAGGTTATAGATCTAGAAATCTATATGTATTGTATCTTATCGCTAAAGTTTAGAGAACTATACCATCTGAAATTCAAGGTATGATTATAGTAACATCATATTTATTGTCTGTTTTATTTGATCAAACAATTCACACCCAATCCTATATATGGATTTATTTTTCCTTCTTTTTCTATATATTAAATAATTTTTTAGTGTATTGTATCTTGAAAATATGTGGGGTATCTAGTCCGAGAGTGTTTATCAGGGAAATAAGTTTCCTCTTGAGACATGAAACTAACATTTCTTCTATAAATTTTTCATCGTAAAAATGATAGGCTTTTACATAATTCATAGGATGGGATGGTTATTGACGTTTTAATTCCATATTTGTTTTTACCACCATCGGTTGATTTTATCATCGATTGAGGTTGGTATCTTCATCCACAAGGGAGAATGGTTTGTCTTGAAAAAATTGAAAATGATTTGAAAAAAATGGTATAGTTGGAGTGTCTGCCTATATTTACAAGCATTTTCTTAATGAAAATATATTATGAAATACTGTCATTATTGAATATGATTACTAATTCAGAGATGTAGTTCCTACCAAATTTTTTGTGTTACAATATGGCAGTGAGGCATAATTAATGATAAATCATATTTTTAGAGAATTATTTCTATTTATTCATTAATAAATGATGGATCATATTGAGATTATAAAACTCAAGAGGTAGTTAAGTCAACCAGAAGATGAAAGGTTTATAAGACCCATTACTACTCATTGGGTTACATGTGTATATTTCACCGAGAAGATGGATGGTACCCTGAGGATATGTCTGGATTATGACTTATGGAATCATATTACCATTAAGAACTAATACAAACATTATCCTATTGAAATTAACTTATAATATCTCTTAGGAGACAAAGAATTATTAGAAATTTATTAGATATCAGGCCATCATCTTGAGTGGTTCATGCCTTCAGATAAAAAAATATATCATTATAAAGTAGTTATAACCTATATGAATATATATTGATGTTTTTATTCTATTAAACATACTTGATTTCATTATGGAGTTGATAAATCCTGGGTTTCACCCATACCTAGATTCAATTTTCTATGTTTTTGTGGATGATATTTTGGTGTACTCTCAAACTAGACATCGTCATGCCAAACATCTTGAAATAATATAGAGTACATTGACAGATAACCATATCTATTCTATGGTCCCTAAGTGAAACTTTTTGTTTCAAAAAATAGGCTTTTCTTATGGATATATTAAATATTTTATGACGAATATTCAATATGTTACAAAAACACATGCTTGAGGGCCATATTAATTTAGTGTATTTGGAGACTAGGTACACAATCATATAATTTGGTGAAATATATTCAATGTATCCCTCGATGATCTTATCACATACTACTCTTATTAGAAATACCCTATCTATACCATTCATTATAATATATGGAAGGAAATATAATAACGGGTGAGCTAAGAGTATCAGTAAGGGTAAACACATAATATATCAATAGGTGATCATATGAAGTCATAAGAAAAACATAAGGGTTTGTGATTAGGAACATGACTTAATAAGTTCATACCCAACGTGTTATATATCGTAACCATGAGTTATGGAATAAAAAAAAAATTCATTTCCAAAACCATAGCTCATATGGATGATAAATCATAAAAATCAATCATGAACAATAAGATCATGTCATAAAAGTGTGTAACCATCATAAATATATAAAACCACACCATAAATCATTGTTAAATACCAATAACATCATCATAGTTGATCGGTTATTATCACATGTGTCCCATCATGGATCAGGGTGAACTAATATCCCATTATCTATTAGGACACACCTATTTTATATAGTAGATGAATCCCCTCAGCTTGTTTCCCATTAATATCTCATGAAATATAAATATTTACCCAATGAATTGGATGCTGATATTGCTTCCACCCATATTATAACAAAAAAATTATGTATGTGTGTCATAAGATCATAAAAAATTCGTCATATCATAACCCATGAAGTGAAATGGGCTTGATAAACATTTCTTCATATCATAACCTATGGAAAATAGATAGGATTCATAACCATTTCATAATTTCATCAAATAATAACCATTAACTACAAGAAAAAAGTTGTATTAATGGTTTAGAAGCACTGGTATGGTCCCCCAAATCATTGGAATAACCTATACCAATGGCTAGGGTGACCGTTGGGTTATTATCTAGAGGTATAACTTTATACCAATGGTCTGACCAAACCAATGGTATATAATACTAATACTAATGGTTCTCAGACTTCTTGAAAAGGTAATATCAAATGAAATACATATACTAACGATTTGGTCTATATTGAAAAAAACCCAGCACTGCTTAATGATCTCACAAGCTCCCACTTATATTCCAATGACTTTACCTCTATTCTAGGACATATTATATATTAATTTATACGTACATATATATATATATAAGTATGTATGATATTTTTAAATGGATATTTTTTTATTTTTACGAATAAAAAATGAAACCACCTATACCAATATTGTTCTATAACCATTGGTATAGGGTACCAATACCAACGGTTTGTGAAAATGGTTGGTATAGGTGTTAAGAAAAATTCCCTATACAAATGGTTTTCTCCAAATTGTTGGTATTAGTCCCCTATGGAAAAAAACATGCAATGGGTCCTGATCCCACAACCTCCCTCTTATATTAAATAAACATTACTACTATCCTAAGAAATCTTATATGTTTATATATATATGTATGTATGAATTGTTTTTAAATTGAAGTATTTATTATTATTTTTATTATTATTATAAAAAAATAATGGCACCATATATACCAAATCCGGCTCAATCCATTGGCATAGGGGAACAACACCAATCGTTTGAGAAAACTATTGGTAGAGGTGTCTATAAATATTACCTATACCAATGGGTTTTCCCCAACTATTGGAATACACACCCTATTGAAAAAAAACATGAATTGTGTTTTCATACCACAACATCTCAATTATATTCTATGGACATTACCAATATCCTATGACATCTCATATATTTATTATAAAACAATATGTATACAAAATTAAAATTAATGTATTTATTTTTACTGTTAAGGATAAATAATAAAACCATCTATACAAATGGTTTGGTGAAACCATTGGTATATTTATCTATAAAACTACCTATACCAATGGTTTTATCCAAACATTTCACATATGTGTGTATAAAAACTACTTATACTAAGGGTTTGACCATACCATTGGTATATATGGATATATACATACCAATACCAAGCCCCTAACAATGGTTTACATGTTCCAAAAAATAATAGGTACCAACGGTTTGGTTAAACCAATGGTATAGGATTCTATATACATATCTTTACAAATATTTTTCCCAAAACATCTTTATATAGTGTCTATACCAATGGTTATTCAAAAAATTGGTATTGAACTATTGGAATATATCATATTTTAACAACCCATAAATTTTAAACATTGTTTTATTATATAGATATTTTATTAAGTGGATTTATTTATAATTTTAAAAAAACTAGTAATATTTTTGAGAAAATTTTATATGAAACTAATATTTGAAAACCATTTTTTTAATTTATTTAATTAAAATACTTATAATTAATTACACCTACTATTTATAGTTTTAAAATAAATATTCTATTGGAAAATATGGAATTTCTTTGATTAAAACAATATATGGAAGTAACTATGTTTTCTTAATTAAATTTTAATAATAAATTTATTTAATATAATATTTTAATAACATTAATTATGGGTAAAAAATTGTAGATAATACATTTTTAAATAAATGAGGTATATTAAAATTTTTAATTTCTAAAATTTATAATTTATAAATATATATATTTTTATATTAAGAAAAATGCACATTATATTTATTTTTTAAATAAAAAATATGATTTTATTAATTAATTAAAAAATGAATTATATATATATTTATTTATAAAAAATGTAAAAAATAATATATATATATATAATAATTTAAAATAATAAATAAGATATTGAAAACATAAAATTTTGTATAAAAATATATATGTGAGTTAGAAACATATAATTTATAAATATATATAATCATTTTATACCACAACGAGATTTAATATATATATATATAATTATATAAAACTATCATTTTCTTTTTCTATATATGTTTTAGAATTATATGTTATATATATATCATCATTTCTATTTTCTTTATGTGTCTTATTATAATCGAGGGAGAGAGAAAAATCTAATAATAAAAAGTCAAATGATTGAAAAAGTGAAATGAATGAAATATGAAGAAATGCACAAAGAGAATGGAAAAAACATGTCATGTAAAACAAAATTTGAAAAAAAATATTGAAAAAAGAAAATGAAAAGGGAATGTTAAGAAGAAAACAAGATAAATGTTTTAAAAAAAGTCACAATAACACTTGATGATTGGTCATCCTCCCTTTACTCCAATCAGGCATCCTCTCCCACCCCTTATAAAGCTAGGGTTAATTAAAACACTTATATTGATACTAGGATGGTCCGGGCCATCCGTCAAAATCTTCCCCATCTCTCTCATTGAGTCGCACCTCACACCAAGTCACGTCGGACATAGGGTCAACTGTCAGACCCCTTTCACCTATACTTACTTGTGGTTCACCCTTACACCTCCATCGTGGCCCGTTTTTATTCCACCCCCACAAATAATTCCAAGGATGGTATTATTTTTTAGCAAAATCCCTATCCATGTCTCATAATCCCTTACAAGCCTCACCTATATATTTATATTTTTCTATCAATCCAATTCATCTTTGATTTTTCTTCAATCATTAATTTTATTTATTTATACTCTTATCAATTAATTTTTCAATAATTAAATTTTATAATTGAAATTTGGGATATATTATATATATATATATAAACCATCCCTTCACCCGAATAACACCTGAACCTCATCACCCAAGTTCCCAATCTTCTTGCTGCTTGAATTTCCAAAAGCCCACAACCCCTCTTTTGAACTAAATCAAGTAGGGGTGTATTTTAGTTTTTCAAATTATAGTTATCTTTCAAAGAGCTACATATATATATATATATGTGTGTGTGTGTGTTTGTGTGTGTGTTCATATATACACATATGGAACTTATTATTTTTAATATATATATATATATATATATGTTTGTGTGTGTGAGTTAAATGTTTTTGTCTTAAACATTATTTCTAAAACCTATGTACATAAGGGTTCATTTTTTTCATTCAAATTACATGATATATATATATATATATACATAAGTGTATATAAAAATATATATATCTATCTATCTTGTTTGGTTAAAGAATTTCTGATGAAATATATTGGTTATAAATTCATTTTTAAGGGATTAAATTTGTTTATATTTGATTTCATCAATACTTATATATATGTATATATATATATATATAATTGTATACACAATTGTATAAATATACGTATTTCACTTAAGAATTATAGATGATAAATATTTATTTTAAATTTATATTTTATAGAATGAAAAAAAGTACATCTTTACTAAAGATTTATTGAAGGATTTAATTAATTTTTTAAATCCAAATTATTTTTTACAATGTATTACATCTATATATGTGTGTGTGTGTGCGTATTTATCCATAATTACATATTTTCATAATATAATTTCTAAGAGGTTTCATTGAGGTTTCAATTCTATGTCTATGGCTTGTATGAATTTAGTTCTATTTTAGGTCAATTTTTTGTGATTACAATGATATATATATATAAATATATATTCTAAATTTCATATTTTATTAATCAAATAATTTTTTTAAATTTTATCTCTTTGTAAATATTTTTGAAAGATAATTGGTTAATCAATTGATTTGCTGGTGCATTCAAAAAAAAGCATCATTTTATATGTACGATATATGTATATATATATATGTGTGTGTGTGTACACATGTGCATTTCAATTTATTTATTTATGAGGACTAAAATTCCATTTCCAAGATCTATATAAAAACTGAGATTATTATTAATTTATAAAATTATAGTTTATGCATATGTGATATCTGGGTCTAAAAAAGATAATAGTTTTCATTTTATGTGATCAAGCTATTATTTTATGTGTACAAGCTATCATTTCATGTGTGAAACTACATCCACACCTCTTGGTATGCCTTTCATAGTTAGTTATGTTGATCATCTAATTTATAAATAACACTTCATGCATTTTAGAGAGAATGTGTGTATTTATTTCATTATATTGGTTAATTTTTTTATCCCAAATAAAGAAGGTTATTTACATGGAATATGTACAGGTTGTTTATGTTTAACACCATCCATATGAGTAATTCATTTGACTTATTAACTGATGGGTAGGCCCACTATAGCCACTCAATGAATCAGTAAGTTATATGAGAGAGACTAGTTATTTCTCACACGACCATGACAGAATTGTTATGATGTCCCACATTATGAAATCACTCAAGGAATTCACTGAACATAATAGGTTATGGGAATTATACTCTATAACCACATGATGAATCGGTATGTATCATGAGAAAAAATAGTGTCTTATACCAACGCATTGACAGTAGGGTTATGTATGGTATTGGCATGAGTCCTTGATGGTGTAGCTATGATGTCCTTCATTATGTGAAAACCTCATCATGAATCTATTATTTGGCTATCCATGTAATTATTCAACTAGTAGAATATACATGTTTTAGAATCATTACCATATGAACATTTACATGTCTTTAATTAATCAGTTTTTTATTTTCAAATGTATATGGTATAATGATTTATATTTTTATATATTCTTATATGGATAACAATCCATTTATAAGGAGAGACTAATATTTTTTTTCCAATCTATAAAAAAAGTTTATAACTATATCTACCATTTCAAGTTTTACATTTATATGTTATATAATAATTCAAATCATTTTATGTTCAAATTTTAAATAAGTAATATTTCATGTGGAAATTTGTATCCACAGAGCTGGTATGTCATGGATAATTAATGTTTGGCCATTATCTAACTTACAAGCGGCATTGGATGATTTTTTATGTTATTGAATACTTTAAAACACTTTTTATTTGTAACTTGTAAATATTTATTACAATTTGTGGTCATGGGTTTCTCCTTAAAATGATTTTATTAACTCTTGAAAAAATGATCCTGACATGTTACGAGAAATGTATTTTCTTTTTAAGAAAATGATTCAATGTATGTATTTTTAAATTAAATAAATGTTTTAAAACTATTTATTCAATTCATTTAAAACCCCTTTCTGGGAATATTTAATGTTCACCCTAGATATTATAATCATTTTTATAGGTTTAGTAGATTTACCAGTGATGTAATTTTATTTTTGGAGGTAGCCACTGATGATTATTTTTGTACAATTTTGTGGAAATGTTAGAGTTGCCAAAACATAGAATTTTATTGATTCCGTGTTGTGTAATGCGATGAGTAATTATTCATTTCCTTTCCTAACAAAATTACACAATATATTTTAGCACTAACTTCGGGCTACTAGGGTCGGGGCATTGTAGTTGGTATTAGAGGAAGAGTCTAGATAATTTTGGAAAATTAGAATGAAATTAATAATTTTAAATATTCCTTTTGAATAAAATTATTTTCCCAATGTGCATTAAAATTTTGTGAGTAATTAATTCTTTTGTGGGTGGAATAATGTAACAGCCAAGAAATTCTGAACATAGTTTTTATTATATATATATTTTATTAAATGAATTTATTTATAATTTAAACAAACTAATAATATTTTTGAGATAATTTTATTTGAAAAAAATATTTGAAAACACTTATTTTAATTAATTTAATTATAATACTTATAATTAATTATACCTATGATTAATTGTTTTTAAATTAATATTCTAATGAAAAATATGGTTTTCCTTTGTTTAATTTTTTTTTGAAATAACTATGTTGATTTAAATTTTTTAAAATAGAATTTATTTAATATAATATTTTGATAAAATTAATTAAGGGTAAATATTTTTATATAATTTATTTTATTAATATATGAGATATTTTACTTCTTTAGTTTTATAAAATTAATAAATTATAAATATATATAAATTATATATTATGAAAAAATGGACATTATATATATGTTTTAAATAAAAATATCATTTTATTTATTTGATTTAAAAACACAATATATATATATACATATATTTATATATTTTAATATTCATAAATTGTATATATTAAAAAAATTTAAAATAATAAAACAAAAGATTAAAAATGTGAAATGTTTTATAAAAATATATATATGAGTTATGAAAATATAAAATATAAATATATATAATTAGTTTATATAATAAAATGATTTAATAAATATATACAAGTATAAATAATTAGTGTTATATATATATATATTATAATTATATGTTATATATATATATATCATCATCATTTCTTTTTTCTATATGTTACTTATTATAATCGAGGGATAGAAAAAAATATAATAATAATAACAATTGAAATGATTGAACACGTGAAATGATTTAAATATAAAGTAACATGCAAAGATAATGGTGAATCACGAAATGTAAAACAGAATTTAAAAATATGATTGATAAAAAAAATTGAAAGAAATGTTAAGATGAATAAAAAATGATAAATGTTTAAAAAAAGACATAACAATTCTTGATGATTGGTTTGCATCCATTTATCTTAATATGGACTCCTCTCCATCTACTTATAATGCTATGGTTAATTACAACCCTTTGATCAATCCTAGAATGATGCGAGTAATCTGTCCAAATCTTCCCTGTCTCCCTCATTGAGTCGTGCCTCACACCAGGTCATGCTGAAAACTGGGTCGACCACCCTACCCCTTTCTCCTTTAATTCCATGTGATGAACCTTTCAACCTCCTTAACAACCCCTTTTGATTTTTCCCTTCAAATAATTCTGAGTATTATATTAGTTTTTAGCCCAAAAACTATCCATGTTATAACTACACGTACAAGCATCAATTATATATTATATTTGACTATCAAACGGATTCAACATTGATTTTTCTTCATTTATTAATGTTGTTTATTTCTATTTTAGTCAATTTGGTTTTAAATTAGAAAATTTTCTAATTGAAACATGGGATATATTATAAATATATAATCCCCCATTGCACCAATAGCACTCGAACCTCATCACCCAAGTTCACCATATTCTTACTAATCGAATTTCTAGAAGCCCCCATCCCCTCTTTTGATCAAAATCAAGTAAGGTTGTATTTTAGTTTATCAATTTATGGTTTTATTATAAAGAGTTACATATATATATATATATATATATGTGTGTATATATATTCATATATACACATTTATAAATTATTATTTTTTATATATGTATATTTGTTAAGGGGGTTTGTCTTAAGATTTAATTCTAAAACATATGTATGTAAGGGTTCATTTTTTTTGAAATTACAAGAATTATATGTATACATATATTCATGTAAATATATATATATTGTTTAGATTAAGAATTTTTGAGGAAATATCTTTATTTTAATTCATGTTTGAAGGGGTTAATTTTTTTATGTTTGATTTCAGTAATACTTATATATATATGTATACATATAAGTGTATACAAAATTGTATACATATACCTATTTCACTTAAGAATTGATGATGATAAATATTTTTTTAATTTATGTTTTATAACATTCTTAATATGTATATCATTCCTAAAGATTTTATAAATTTATACAATAAATATTGTGTTTATTTTAGAAAGGTTTACATATGCATATATATATATATGTGTGTGTGTGTGTGTGTATTTATGAATAATTACATATTTTTAGAAAATAAAGATTAATGTTTTTGATTTAAGTTTTAGTTCTAAGTCTATGGATTTCAAGAAGTTAGATTTATTATTGGTCTATTTGTATTAATCATAATGAAATATAAATATATATGTATATATGTATATATATAAATTTATACATGTTTATAAAGTTAAAATTTTATTAATCAAATGTTTGTTTTAAATATTATCCCTCGGTAACTTTTTGGAAATATAATTAGTTTATCAAAGGATTTTTTGGCATTAAAAAACATCATTTTATGTTTATAGAATATGTATATATATATTTATCTGTGTATACATATTAATTTCAAATTATTTATTTACGAGGAATAAACTTTCATTTCCAATATCTATATACAATGTGAGATTATTCTTTATTTTTCAATTTATAGTTTATGCATATGTGAAATATTGGTTTTAAAATGATAATAGTTATCATTTTGTGTGATCTATATATTCTTTTATGTGTAAACGCAATAATTTCATGTGTGAAAATGAATTCTCACCTCTTGGTATGCCATGCATAGTCAGATATGGCAAACATCGAATTTATAAATGACACTCCAAGCATTTTAGAGAGCATGTGTGTATTTATTTCATTATCCCGTTTATTTTTGCATTCCAAAAAAATAATGTTATTTACATGGAATATGTACATGATGTTTATGTATAACACCATTAATATGGGGAATGTATTAGACTTATTAAGTGATGGGAGAGGCTTTGTATAGCTTCTTGATTTGTCAGTAGGTCTCATGAGACAAACTAGTATCTTAGCATGAGGCCTTGACTGAATGGTTTTGATGTCCCATATTATGCCTTCCTTAAAGGAATTCAATAGACTCAATAAGTGGGGGGTGGGGTCCCCTATAGTACCTTGATGAATCGGTAGGTATCATGATACAAACTTGTGTCTTAGCACAAGGCCTTGATGGTATGATTATGTATGGTCATGGAAGGAGGCCTTAATGGTGTTTGTATGATGTCCCATATTATAAATTCCCCCATTATGAATTTGATATTTGACCTTACACATGAATATTTGACTAGTAGAATATCAGTGGTTAAGAATAATTCCATTATGAACATTTATATGTATTTAATTATTCAATTATACATTTTCAATTGTACACGGTATAATGTTTTATATTTAGGTATATTCTTATTTGTATAACAATTCATTTAAAAGGAGGGATTAATATTTCGTTTCCAATCTACAAACAATGGGTAGAACATTATCTACCATTTAATGGTTTTCATTACTATTTTAAATAATAATTGATATTGTTTTATGTTCAAATTATAAAAAAGTAATATTTCAAGGGAAAATTTGTACCTGCACTCCTAGTATGTCATGGATAATTAAAGTGTGTCGATTATCTATCTTATAAGCAGAATTCTATTAATTTTTTTTAAGTGTTTGAATACATTAGAACTCATTTTCTTTGTAACTTTAAAATAGGTATTTCAATTTGTGATCATAGTTTTCTCATTAAAATGATTTTGGTAACTCTTTAAAAAATGCCGACTACAGGTTATGTGAAAGGTATTTTCTTTTTAAAGAAAACAATTCAATGTATGTATATTTAATTTAAAGAAATTTTTTAAAATAATTTATTGATTTCTTTTAAAACCCCTTACTGGGAATATTTAATTCTCACCCTATATATTATAATAAATTTTATAGTTTCAATAGATTTACCAATAATGTACTTTTATTAGTGGAGGTAGTACATTAATGTTTATTTTTATACAATTTTGAGGAAATGTGACAGTAGTATAAATTTCTCCAAAAACTAGATAGGTAAAGATCCTCTATTGTGTAATGTAATGTGTAATTATTTAGTTTTACAAAAACAAATACATAACATATTTTAGTGTCGGCTTCAGGAAACTGGGTTGAGGGAATTATAGTTGGTATCAGAGGAACAATCTTGATAATTTGGGAAAATTAAAACAAAATTAACAGTTTAAAATATGCCTCTCGTGTAAAATTATTTTCCCCATGTGCAAAACCTAAATTCTACGACCCAAATCTTTTGAGGGAGGAATAATCTCACCGCCCAAAAATTATAAACATAGTTTTATAATGAAGATATTTTATTAAATAGATTTATTTATAATGTATAGAAACTAATAATATTTTTCCGACAATTTTCATTGAAAATAATATTTGAAAACAAGTATTTTAATTAACATAATTAAAATACTTATTATTAATTATAATTGTTATTTATTATTTTCAAATTAATATTCTAAAGAGAAATATGGTTTTTCATTTTTTAAATGAATATTTTGATATAAAATTATTTTTTTTCAAAATAGAATATATTTAATAGAATATATTTATAATATTAATTAAGGGTAAAACAATGTAGATAATATATTTCCTAAATATATGAGATAAATTTTGTTTTAATTTTTATAGAATTTATAAACTAAAAATAAAAATAAATTTTATATTATGAAAAAATACACATTATATTAATGTTTTAAATAAAAATGTGATTTCATTTAGTTTTTAAAAAACGGATTATATATATATATTTATATTTAAAAACACTAAAATGATATATAAAAAATGAATTTATAAGAATAAAACAAAATATGAAAAATGTGTAATGTTTTATAAAAATATATATACAAGTTATGAATATATATATAAGTATATTTAGTTATCCTATTATTTATATATGTAAATATATATTAGAATTATATGTTCTTAATATATATATATATATATCATAATTTATTTTTTATACCTGTGTCGTATTATAATTGTGTGGTAGGAAAAAAATATAATAATAAAAATTGAAAGGATTGAAAAACTAAAATGATTGAATATGAAGAAACGCACAACGAAAATGGATAAATGTGACATGTGAAACAAAAGTTGGAAACATGATTGAAAAAAAACACAAAAGCAATGTTTAGATGAAGAAAAAAATGATAATTTTTTAATAAAGTACACAACAACGCTTGATTACAGTTCCATCATCCTTTACCCAAATCAATGCTCCTCTCCATCTCCTTATAATTCTTGGGATAATTACAGACCTTCAATCAATTCCAAACATATTTGGGCCATCCATCCAAATCAACCCCTATCTCCCTCATTGATTCGTGCCTCACACTAGGACGTACCAGACATTGGGTCGACTGCCAGACCACTTGCTCCTTCACTTTACCATGATTCACCTTTCCACCTCCTCTGGGATACCTTTTGATTCCGACCCTTTAAATAATTCATAGGATGGTATTATTTTTTATCCAAATACCTATCTATGTCTAGGATACCATTAAAATCAGCAATTATATATTTATATTTTCTATCAAACCTATTCATCTTTGATTATTCAATAATTATTAATATTTTTTATTTGAAAATTTTTCAATTTGGTTTTTAATTAGCTACATTGATAATTGAAACTTTTGTTATATTATATGTATATATATATTCACCCTCTTTTGATCACAATAGCACCTGATCCTCATCACCCAAGTTCCCCAACTTCTTACTGGTTGAATTTCGAGAATACGACAACCCCTATTTTGATCTAAATAATGTAAATGTGTATTTTAGTTTATCAAATTGTGGTTTTCTTACAAATATTTATATATATGTGTGTATACATATGCATATATACACATATATTCCTTATTATTTTCAATTTATATATATATGAGTTAAGGGTTTTTTTCTTAAACATTTTATCCAAAACTTATGTACAATATGGTTCATTTTATTTTTTTCTAGAAATTGAATGACTTATATTTATACATATGCATATATAAATATAAATATATTTCTTTATCTATATTGTTTGGTTTATGATTTGTTTTATGAATGATTGTTATTTTAAATTTATATTTTAAGGGATTCAATTTTTTTATGTTTGGTTACATCAAGACATATATATATGTGTATATATATAAGTCTATACACAATAGTGCACATATACCTATTTAACTAATGAATTATTGTTTTAAATATTTATTTTAAATTTATGTTTTATGGAATGATTTATAAGTCTACCATTCCTAAGGATTTATGTAATGATTTAATTAATCTATACAATCAAATTTATGTTTGTTTTACAATGGTTTACATATATATATATATATATATATATTTATCTATATATATATTTATCTGTGTGTGCGTGTGTGTGTGTGTGTATATATATATTTATTCATATATAATTACATGTTTTTATAAAATAAAAGATAAGGGTTTTCATTTATGTTTAAATTCTATGTCTATAACTTGCATGAGTTTAATTTTATTATAGGACAATTTGTGTTGATTATAATGAAATACATATATATATATTTCTAAAATTCATATTTTATTAATCAATGGTTTGTTTTAAAATTTATCTATGTGTAAATATTTTGAATAATAGTTTTTTATCAAATGAATTGCTGGCATTTTCAAAAAATAGATCATTTTATGTGCATAGTATTTATATATATATATATATATTTATTTGTTTACACATATGAATTTCAGTTTATTTATTAAGAGGAAAAAACATTCATTTCCAAAATCTTTATACAATTTTTTGTTATTCTTAATTTATCAATTTTTAGTTTATTCATATGTGAAATATTGGTTTTAAAATGACAGTAGTTATCATTTTAGGTTATGAAGATTTTATTTTTTGTGTACAAGATATCATTTATTGTTATAAAATGTATTATACCCTCTTAGTAAGTCATTCATAGTTATTTATAGCCATAATCTAATTTATAAATGACACTCAATGAATTTTAGAGTGCATGTGTTTATTTATTTCATTATCTTATTAATTTGTGCATTTCCAAATAAATATGAATATTTACATGGCATATGCACATTTTGTTTATGTTTAACCCCATTAATACAAGAAATTTATTTTACTTATTTGGTGACCATTGAGTCCTGCAGTGGCCTCTCGATGCATCGGTAGGTCTCATTAGTCAAACTAATGTCTTGGCTCGAGGCCTTAATAGAATGGTTATGATGTCCCACATTATTCATTCCCACAAGTAATGAATTTAATTTGTAAGTTATGGGAAGGGCCTTCTATGTCCCATCGATGCATCGATTGGACTCACGAGACAAACTAGTGTCTTGGAACAAGGAATTGATGGTATGGTTATGTATGGTCTTGGCACGAGGCACTAACGATGTAGCTATGATGTCCTGTGTTATACATTCCTTCATTGTGAATCTATTATTTGACCTTCCACATGATTATTTGACTAGTAGAATATCCATTGTTAATAATCATTCTATTATGAACATTTATATATATTTTATTAATCTGTTTTATATTTTCAAATGTACATGGTATAATGCTTTATATTTATGTTTATGCTTATATTTATAACAATTCATATATAATGATGGATTAATATTTTGTTTCCAATCTATGAAAAAAGGTTTGAATATTATCTACCCTTTCATGGTTTTCATTTATTTGTTAAATAATAATTGATATCATTTTAGGTTCAAATTCTAAACATGAAATTTTTTATGTGAAAATATTTATCTTCACCCTTTGTATGTCATGGATAATTAAATTGTGGCCATTATCTAAATTATAAGTGGAATTCCCTGAATTTTTGTTCAATGGTGTGCATACATTATAATGCTTTTTATTTGAAAATTTAAATAACTATTTCAATTTTTGAACCTAGGTTTCTCCTTAAAATTATTTTACAAACTCTAAAAAAATGATGATGACATGTTATTAGAATGGTATTTTCATTTTTATGAATACGATTCAAAGTAGATTTTTTTATATTAATGTAATGTTTAAAAATAATTTATTCATTTTTTAAAATAATTAATTGGTCATATTTAATGTTCAACCAATGTATTATAATCATTTTTATTGGATTAGTATATTTACTAATGATGTACTTTTCTTTGTGAAGGCATCACACAAAATATTATTTTTGTACAGTTTTCAAAAATGTGAAATTTTTATATAATTTTCTAAAACCTGCACCTATAAAGATCCTCTATTTTATAATGTGATGTGTAATTATTCAATTCCTTTTATTAAAAAAATTACACAACAAATTTCAACAACAGCTCTGAGAAACTAGGGTCGTGGTGTTGCAATATTGTCAATAGTTTGTGGAAAAAGAAGTGGGTTTCATAATAATTTTATCAGTTTATGAAATTTGGAAGAGAAAAAAGATTCACAAACATCATTCCATCATAATCAAATACCATTTAGAGAAAGAATATGAATAGTATCATTGGTTCATATCCCTATAAAATCACAAGTAACATCAATGTATATCATTATATATAGAGAATGATTTTAAAAGATAAGTCTCTTGGAAAATTTCATGAAGAAGAAAATATTTCATTGAACATAACGATTAAAATAAATTTAAACAGAATGAAATATTTTAGAAATAACATTCTTTTAAAATAACATTGAAATTTTATTATGGACGATTTAAAAATTATTTAAACCTCACTTGATGAATATATCATTTCCTATTTGAAAAGAACATTAAGAAAACCAAAAATATTTTGAAAATACAAATCATCAAAAATAAGATTGAAAATTATTATAGGAGCTTCAATTAAATTAGTTTTCATGATCAGGAGATATTTCATTCATGTCGTAGATATTTAAAAAAGGATTCTTTTGAAATTTTTTGTAATATTGAAACATGAATTGTTTGGAAAATGACCTGAATATTCATTTTATAACATTGTTATAAAATGTAAAATATGTGTAAAAATGAAATTTAAAAGTCATAGGATAATAATAAAACAATTTTTAAAAAAAAATTAGAACACATGGTTTAGGAAAAGAACTAATTTCCGACCGAAGAGAAAAATCATGACAGATTTTCTAAAAACATATCTCAATCCTTTTAAGTAACAGAGACTGTAAAATGATACAATTAAAATAATGAATTACTATAAGAGAATAATATTCAATATTTTACTAAGTTATGGATCATATGATTTTATCATAGAAAGCATAATCATAAGCAACCCTAACAAATGATGAGATTTTAATTTAAAATCTCTACCACTTTGAAAACATTGAAACATATGCTCCATAAAGGAACACCATTAAGTGAAATATAAAATATGACGATGTTAAATAAATTCATGATATTTCATTTCAAAGGTTCATTATATACACCTTGTAATGGAAGATAGGAACACAACATAAAACACGTCTCAAAAAGGAAAATTCAGACAAAACCCCTTATCCATTTGGGAACTTTCGAACTATAAACCCAATGAAGGAGTGATCATAAAATATATAAGTAAAAAGTTATTTTTTATGATAAGAATCATAATATACATTTATTTTATTTATAAATACCACATAAAAATAGGTGGGGAAAATGGCATGTGTGTCATAGAAGTTAAAAGTGAGGCAAAAATCCTTTACCATAAGTCTCCATTTCCTTTAACCTCATTCAAACCTCCTATATAATAATTATAATATTATTATAAATATATTATTGAAACATAATTATATATATTATTCCATTTTTTATTTAATTATTTATTTTTATTTTACATTTATTTACAATTCCAGGTTAATGTCACATTTTAGGTAACAAAGGCATTATAATTTATATGTCTTGATTTGTTATTTGTAGTCTTATAACATTGGTCATGCTTAAATTACCTAATAAATAGTAATCATGAAATAATAATCATATTTATATATCAATTATACATTTAATATCAATAATTATAATTTTTTTGGATAAATGGAGTATGTTGTGATCATGGAGATAGTAGGCCCAATATATGTTTGAGTAATGATTTAGTTTTTCATCAATAATTATGGAAAGGATACAAGTAATATTAATTAATTACATAACGATCATAATATCATATGAAAAAATTATATCTTTTAATATACATATAAATATCATCTGTGCAATGTGGTGATGAAAAGATAGTCACATCGCTTTATGAAGGTTGTAGTCCACACTAACATGAATGATGTTATCCTCTTTTAGTGAGTGAGAAGGTAAGTAATAAAATGATATGTTATAATTTTTTAATGTAAAATATGTAATTAATATGATAATTATTCCATTTATGTCACATATATTTATTAACTTTATACATATTTTATTCCATGTAAAGTGTTAGTGAAGACGAATTACATCGCTTCATGAGGAAGTATTCCATCATAAACATGAGTGACATTATCGTATCCCATATATATTGGATGGTAAATAAGGCATATATGATATAATGACTAATGTGGTTTAATTATTTCATAAATATAATTTATATAATTTATATAAATCATCCCACCTAACCATGGGAGGTGGTAATGTAAAAATAAATGACATCAGTTCGCGAGGTGGTTGTCTTCTATACACACGAACGTTGATTTAATAACCCATTTAACTAATGTGGATATTTTTGAATGTCATTAACATTAAATAAAAACATATTAGTATATTTCTGATACACATGTTATTATATTGTCATGTTAAAATAGTAATTTATGTATTTGAAGAAAGAAATAAAAAAATGCTCGTCGAAGAATATTACCTCTTATTCGGGTACCCTTCTTAGGCTTTCATAAAAATCATTAATAGGTTCAGTTAATCCAAAAAATAATGATTATAACATGATGAGAGTGGTTTTGGGTAGTATTTTGGTCAAATAATGTCTGATCTAGAATGGTTTTCTGCTGTTAAGATAAGAGGAAAGGGGTCTCCTTTTATAAGTGATGTGAGTGGAAGACTTGTGATTTTTTTATAAGAAAAATTGTGACCACATTTTCATTATGAAAAAGGATTAAAAATTAATTATTATAAAATATTATAAATTATATGGTTTAAATATGTAGATAAAAAAAATCAGATATGTTAGCTGTTAATTTTAAACCTTACCTTTTTTGTTTGACACCTGGTAACCCATTTTTACCATAACCCTAGTAATTAACTTTTACCTTTTTCACAATTTATTTTGGTAATTAATTAATTTGGAATTATAATATTATATATATATATATATATATTTCACTTTAAAAACATGGAATCCATTTTTCAAATCACATTCACATTATTGGAAAACATGAATTTAAATTTAATCCCACAAATACGATAAGAAAGCGGGGTTTAAATGGGAAAATGTTGAAAAGTATAATATATTTTTATATCTAATTTAAATATGAAATTAATTCCAATGATTTAAATTAGATAAAGAAATTTTTAATTGAACTTATTTTTAATTTTTAAAAATTATAAAAAAATGTTAACTTTATAAATGAAATCAAAAGAAAAAGAAGTTTTCAATTATACCTCTGTATATTTCAGTATTCATAAATTTTTTTATAAATTTAACAAAATTTTACTCTAAGATAATATTGATAAAAATATTTCCAAAATAAATTTCATTTTTAAAATATTTTTTCTAGAATCTTTAAATATTACATTTTAAAATAACTGCGCAAAAAATGGTGAAAAAAATATATTTAAAAATTTTTAGGCGTAAAATTTGATTTATTATATTAAATATCTATAAATCAAATAAGAGTAAAGTTAAATAGATAATTGAATATATAATATATGTGTTTCACAAAAATCATTCACCAAAATTGGGTTGATTAATTTATTGAGGTAAAATGTGTTTTTTTGCATAAAATTTGCTTTTTTGAAAAATATTACTTTTTTTAAATTATTTTTATTTACATTTTTAATTAATTGGAGACCAAAGAATTTATTTTATATTATTGATTAAAATATATATTTTAATTATTTATTTAATCCTATTTATACCTTATATTCAAATGGAATTGTGATAACTATCATATAATATTTTATTAATTTTCAATGTTTCATTTAAACATAGTGTTGCACGTAAAACAAGATAGAATCAATATTGTGCGTAATGGAAGACAAACTAATTTTTTCATGTAACAAAAAATATATAAAAGATAAAATTTATTTGAAAAATATATATATCACAAATTCTATGGTTGTTAAATTCTACCCCACATAAAATGAATTTCTCCCTAGAAATATTTCATGTTGGTACCAACAATTGATGATATCGCTATCTCATTACATCCTTAGGTTCCCATGTAGATTCATAATGCTCATGGTTTTTTTACAATACATTACCCAGTTGAGTGGTTATATTTCATAAAACATTATCTATTTATAATAAATCTATAAAAGTTGTTCCTCATCAAAAATATCATGGTCTAGTGATACAACCACTATTTTTAATACAAAACATTGATCAATTATATACTTTATTATGAGTGATTTAATGAATTTATATTGAATAATAAATCAGATAAATTCATCAATGGATAAATTCTTAGAAACAACCTGTTAAAAAATTCAAATTATGGATTGCATCATCGATTTTTTTCATTACATTTCTATCAACATTGTGTAGTCCTTATATATTAATGAATTTCTTCAATATTCTCTTCCATTTCATCAAATTTATCCGGTCCCAAAAGAATTATTTCTATTACATAATTCTAGTACATATATAAGGCTTCATAAGGAGCCATCTAACTGCTCGATTGAATGGCATTGTAGTAAGGAAATTATAATAGAATAGTGTTTGATCACAACCACATTTTAAATATGTTGAATAAGATCTTATCATGTCTTCTATGGTTTGAATTGTTATCTCAAACTAGCCATCTTTTTAAGGATGATATGTTGTGATTCAACTCAACACTATATCAATATATTTCTGAAGACATCACCAAAACCTTGAGGTAACATTTGGATCCCGATTAGATATAAACGAGTTTGATACTCCATAATACCATAATAATTCATTAATTTATATCCTATAAAACATATCCCAATATATATATATATATATGTATAAACTATCTAAAATAGATAATGGGTGATGAATTTATATGATGATTGACTAAAATCCAAAAATAATTATTCCCTTTAGATGATTATGGGTGTCTGATGACAAAATCCATGGTGATATCCTCCAATTTCTTTTGTGGTATGGATAATGGACATATCATCCTGTATGAAATTTGTCTCACAATCATTACTTTATGAATTAATAAACATAGAGATATATAATAATAAATTTTTATCATTAGATTTTCCAACCACAATTAATATTTCTTATAGGAAAAAAGAAGGTGTTATTATCTTATCGCCCATTGGTTGGGGGTTCTATCCTTGTGACCTTTCTAGATTGAAATAGGTTGTCACTCAGCCTGTGGGTTATCCTTTTTCAAAGAATATATTAATAATATACTTCAAAATTGTAATAACCCACAATTAACTTGACATCAAAGATAAGATAAATCCTAAAGGTTACTAATTCATATAATCATATATCCATGAAAAAAATTCATCTTAAAAATAAAGGGTTGTATTTCTATAAATGTCCCCTAAAATATCCTTAATTGTGATAAACTCCCAGCATATAATACCTTATGAGGGGTGTCTAAGACTTTGAACATATGATCATCACAAAACTATTAAACTCTTGATGGAATCTATAATTATTATGTTAATATTACATTGGGGATATATAGTTCCAATAATAACACAATACTTAGATATTTAATGAACCATACAACCATAATAACATTGGGAAAAAAATTTACACAACATAATCCATAGATACCAATACATAAACTCTTCTATCCTTCCACTTCAATTATTGATGTGGAATAGGTCCTTGGTCTAAAAGTTTCTTATTGGATCAGATAATTGTGTTTGATAAGTCCCATATTTCCCACACATAAGGCACTTAACTCTGTGAAACGTTTTTACTCTATTACCTTCATTACCATATAGAAAACATCTTCCCCTATATTTGATATATTCTTCTTGGTTTGTCTTTACACCTTCTTGAGATGTTTGAATCTAGATTTTCTTTCTACTATGTTCTTTACCACAAAAACATCCTTAACATTTCATCTTCTTCTTATCTGATTGTTTATGCCCTAAAAATCATTAGAAAAATTCTGAATGATTAAATACCTAAATATGGGTATTATTTTCCCCACAAAAGTAAGGAAGAAGATTTAAGATGTGCCTTGTGGGTAACTCAAGACTCCAAGAGACTCAAGATCATGTGACCATTTAAAGGTCACATGAAGACACCATGCATAACACATAACTTGAGAAATTTCCCGTGGATCCCCCTTCGATGAGCCTTCCTACTCTTACGAAGCCCCCCCCCCAGAAAACTGAGTGAGTCCCTCAAACTGCATGTTTTTTCAGTGGCAAGAACCCGATAACCCAAATGAAATCATTAGAAAATAAGGCATTGTGACATTCAAAGGAAGATACCCCTAGTGGTCATGAATCTCATGAACAAAATCATCATTAGGAAGAATAAAATCCCTTGGTGATATCTAGGCAATCTTGCATGTACTCCGATCTTTCTGCACATAAAACGAATGAGATAAAGGGGAGGAGGGGATAGGGGCTCACAATCGCTAAAAGAACTGAGATGCGCACCCCGAGTGATCCACGAGACACTACGAAACCCCATGGGAGCCCTGTATCTTGTAAGAATTTCCACATTGAAGTCCTTGGGAGTTTCTATAAAACATTACAACACTTTAAGGGTAGAAGAATAAAGCAGTCTACCACATTCTAACACATGCTCTACATGGACCATAATGGTCAAGTGAGAAATATTCTCAAATCAAGTAAATATCATAAATATTACTTGTTAAAAGTCGAAAAATCCCAAACCATTGTAAAATAAAATAATATGGATGAAAGGGGAGGAGGAGAGAGATGTTCACAGAGGTAGGATTACATGTAACCAGCCTCTAGTGACCTGCAAGATGTTGTGAGTCCTATACAAAACGTCTCCCACTTTCACACCCATGAATTTTTTTAGATTCATTATTCATTTAATTTCCATTCATGATATGTTTTGGGGGTTTACCACTCATTTTGGTGAAAATGTTGGGTTTTGAAAATTTGGGGGAAACCGTGGGCCCGATTCCAGATTTAAAAACAAATTTTGTTTCTTCTATAAATCTTTCAATTTTTACTATTTTATACTCATTCTACTTCCCCATTTTCATACCCTGATATATTAAAATCACCATATCCTTTTGGACCACATAGAAATCCAAAATCAGGATAGATTTGGGTTTTTGATTAAGGTAATGGGCCTCCTCGTAATCCCATTTCCTGCTTTAAATTATTTTGGTAAATTTTCCATATAACATTAATTGTTTACTGTTTTCTCGTGATTCTACCTCCCTATCAACTCCAATATCCCGAGGATCAACCCCATTATCTTTTTCGCAATTTTGGAGCTCAAGTGAACCGCGAATTAGGGTGAACTTTCAAACACTTTCTCAAATAGATCAGATTTGACGAGGTAAAATGAATCTTCCATAACTCATTCAATTTTTATCCTTTTTCCACCATTTCATTCCCCAAATTACCTAGTTTGACTCTTTCAAACCTCCATACCTGTTTTGGGTACTTGTAGAATCATTGTTTGTTGGATTTAGGGCGATCTCTTCAATATTTCGGCAAGTAAGTATTTTTCTATTTGATTTGTCATCTTTCATAGGGTTTTATCCCTCTTTCTTGATGTTAAAAAGTGTCAAAAACCTAGGCTTCGTAACTAGGTTTTAACAATGAGTCTTTTTGGTGAACATTTATGGTTTATGGCTGGATTTATCATCCTTGTGGTGCCGGGATGGTGTGATTGATGTTTCGCACCATGTTTTGAGGGATTCGACAATTTCAGTAGGTGATTCCATGGGTAACCATTTAATGATGAGTTAGTTTGACTGATTAAATAATTTTTCATGTTCCTTATAAGCTTTGAATTATGAAAAAACTATTTTTGGTAGAAATATTAAACCATTTGGTATTAAAGTTACATTTTTGTCTGAAGTGTGTATTTTTCAAATGTATTTCAGGTTTTATCTCTTGTGGTAGTTTTGTAAAATGTGGAAGTGATTTTTTTGTTGTCCAAAGGTGCTGCCAATTTTGGTTGGGTAATGATATAGTGTCAAGTGGGCCTAAAAAGGGGGGTCTTAGAATGAGTTTTATGTGTATAACCTTGTTATATTCCTTGAAAGTGTGTTATAGATTTGTGTGATCTCATGGGTATCTTTTGTGATATTGTTCAAAGTGATTATATTACATTTGAATTTATATTATTACATGTTGATTGGGCTGAAAATTCTGTTTTGGTAAGGTATTGGAATGATTTTGGATTAAAAATAGGTTTTTGAAATGGGTTTTATGTGCAAAGCATGGGTATACTCCTTATAATTGTTTTATGAAAGGTTTGAATGGTTTATTGAGTTGTGTAAGTGGTGAAACTATATCAACAAACTATTTTGGTAGGAGTATATTTTTAATGGGTACATTTCATTTTTTGAAAAGTCTGTTTTGTCATATGTATCATCTTGGAAATATTTTATTAAATTGTTTGAAGGAGATATTGAGGTGTTAAAGTAATGTGACTGTGATGTGGACTGTTTTGTGTGGGTGTGGTGTGAAAAATTGACATTTTTGTTTTTAAATGAGTGTTATGTGACATGTGTGTGTGTTTTTATATGAGTTTTAATATCTTATAATTGTTTTATAAAATTGTTTAATGGTTTTGTGGATGTTTTAATGAAATGTGAAATGTGTTGTAGGTTATTTTGGTGTGAGTCGGATTTCAAAAACATTTTGAATGAAAAATGGACTTTTGTGACTTTTGTGGTATACATATGGGATGTTGGGTAAATTTGTGATGTGGAAATGATATTTTCATGTTCGATGTATATTTCTTGACTTTTTGAACTAGTTTGAGAACAAGGGGAAAACCTGGGTATCTAGGTGGGTGGACGTGTACTAGTATGCTAGTGAATCCGTGGGGTTTGGCCTCAGTTTCACTTAGCAAGATTGACTCTTAAAACTCTAACTAAACTATAATAATGATGATTGGGGACCACTAGGATATTGGTATGTTCCATACTAGTGGCTCATGCACGGAAATGGATATTTGTGATGGTTACTCTCACCGAGATACGAGGTACCTGGGACCCATAGCTAGCTAGTGCCTAGGGGTTATTTCATATTTCTTGTGCTCATTAGTTACTTTATACTTACCATCGACATACAATATATTTTTCTGGAAAATTTAGTAGCTTTGGTGTTTATTTTAAAAGTGTTAAACCTTTACAATAGCCCACCTGAAAACCGTTCTTATTCAAAGTTGCATCTTTTAGAAATTGTAACTAGCTTTTCAATTTTTGAAAACATGCATTCTTTTCATCCTTAAATAATTATCCTATGGAATTTATTAGTGGTGGTATCCTATTGGGCTTCGTCTCACATCCTACTTACACCATTGGGTGTAAGTAAACTTTCTTATTTTGTGTCACAGGTTTGGGTACATGTTTTATGCCATTGGTTCGGGTTTTTATCGGTCCATCGTGATGAAATGTCGTGGAGATGGCTTGAGGGTGGTGCCTCTTTCCATGTGGAGGTTCTTGGGCTGTCATTTAATGAATTTGTACCTTTTTAATGGTCTTCAAACATTGTTTAAAATTGTGTAATTCAGTTATGAATTTTAGTAAAAGATGTTTTGGTTTGAAAAATCCCGATTTGATTTCTTGGACTCATTTGTTGTTTTATGTATACAAACTTGGGTAAATCATTCCCAATTTTCATTTTCTGATACATAAGCACTTGTTCTAGCCCATGGGGATCGGGAACGCCCTTCGGGACTTGCCACGGGTCGGGTCGAGTGCCAGTTTTGGCGGTGACCAGATTCAGTTCGTGACAAAATGGTATCATAGGAGGTTCACTCTATTTGAGTCATGTTATTTGGGAAATAGCCAGGATAGTCTTCAGTTAAGATTGTTGGGACATGAAATTCCATTTATTGGTAGTGTTCTTGATCACCACACCTCATGTCGGGATTCAAGTCGCCAGGGGAAGTCAAGATTTATCTATGTCTTTTGGTTTTCTTGGTCTGATGATGATTAGGGGAAATGAAAAGAGAGTTGGGTTAATGGTCTTAGTGAGCTAGCAGGGTCTAGAAAGCCATGTGGAGCCATGGATATTCCCTAGAACACTCTCTGTGATGGTGAAGTGATTGGAATATGGCTACCAACCATATGTCCAAGTCACCCACTGAAACTAGTTTCCTCTCGCATTGTTTTGTTTTTTAGTTTTGAAATCATGGAACTTTGGTTTTAAAGTGACTTGGTTTTACGAAGCATAATGTTTTTTTGAAATGATTTTCAAATAAAGAGGGAATCGTTTCATTTATGAAATGGTGGAACTGGATTTTCAGATTTTTTTTGAAATGGAAAATAGTGTTCTTACACCTCTTTTGAAATGAGAAACCATATTGAAGTTGGTTTTCAAAAGTGTTTCCAATATAGTTTTCTAAACAATTAAAGGGTGTTTTAATGGGATGACATGTTTCAAATTGATTTGAATAAAATGAATTTGAGTTCTTTTCTAAATTTTTGTGTCCTTATGAAAAGTTTTGTAAGATGTGAATTGGGATTCTGATCTCATTTTTTGGAGTTTTGATAAAAAGGATGGGTTGGTTGAGCATTTTGTTTTTGAAAAGTGGAAAGAATTTTAGTTTTATCCTTTGGTATTTCAATGAGATACCACATGCATGAGGTTATATGGGATTATGGATGGTTTATGGCATGAATGGATGAGTTTCGGGACAAATATGAGGAGGGTGCCCGATGTGGCACAAAAACATGCATGTGTGAGGCCCATGGGGTACCATTAGTGGATACGCTAACCGCTGAACCGTTGGTTTTAAAAGAAATGTTTTTAAAGAAAAACCTGATGTCTTGTTGAATTGTTTGGGATTGTGTATATTGTGTGTTTTTGGAAAATGTTGATTTTGTGGGTTGTTTTGAGTCCAAGAACCCCTCAAGTTCGAACTGTTTTTTGGGTTTGTGTTTGGTCAGTAAGCTGGGTAAAAGGACCGGTTAGTAGTCTCCTATGAGATATGTTTCCAGACACCTTTATGGTGGTTCCATTAATGTGTTTGGATCTGTTTTGTGGAATGTTTTTACCAATGTACTTGCTTGGTTGGGTCCTCGGGTTCTCTCGTTGGATAGGGTACGCCCCTATTAAGGGTTAGTGCACAACTGAAGTGCAACCCGGATTGTTTCACCGTTGGAAAATCCTCTAGTTGATCAATGTAAGGAATATTTTCTTAAGCTTTGTAGAATGAGTCTACACCATTTACATTCGTGGTTTTTTGGATCCTCTTGTTGCGGAAGAGTTCTTGTGGATGGTTGAAAGAGACCTTAGTTTCTTAAGCTACATGATTCGTCAAAGGTGGAAGTTGTCTGGGATTGTCAGTATGGATACTGTCTAAGAGGGACTCTGAGTCTTTTATAGTCTCTTCGAATAAGGGGTTTATGTTAGACCACCCATATGGAAAATCTGGCCACGAGAGGCTGTTCTGGACACTTTATGGAATGTTGTGATATTTGGGGATGTTTTATAAGGCCCCATCCTTGTATTATTTCTATGAGTTTCTTTGGTCATGTTCAATGACACATTATGATGTCACGTGCTCATTTTATTTTAAAGGTGAAATTGTATAATATTTTTTGAGTCTTTTTTTAGAAGTGTTTTTCCTTTTGGGAAATCTTGACATCCTCTATTTTAGAGGAAGGTGTTTATATGTGTCCTTTATTTCTGTTGTTTCTCACCCGAAGAAACAAGGTGTGATGTGAGTGCATCCACTAAACCCATATTTCAGTGAAATTCCTTGTTTGGGTAAAGTGAGTTCTGGAATGTGTTTTTTCTTGGTGAACCCATCTGGGATTGCATGTAGTTGTTTGTAGCATCGAAAGAAGAAATTCTATTCGGGGGTTTCCAAATCCTAACTGTGAGGCCGAAGAAGCTTCAATCATTCCAGCTCCAGCCATAGATCCCGGAGAGAAGATGGCACGTAGTCATAGGAATTCCTAGTGTAGTTTTTAACCTTGTACAAAGAACTATTCTCAGTATGAGATATGGGAATACTTTAAACAATTGGTGTTGTCATATTTCTTATTTTGTTCCCGTTCGGTGGAAAGAGGTGGAGGGCCTCTTCCGCATGTTATCTCCCAATGAGTTTCTTTTCCCTTTTGGTTTCCATTGGGTTCTGGGGAAAGGTTTTAGATTTGTCTAGACATGTTGAGTGAACATTTATTAGTAACCATTACCCATAAAACCATGTAGGTATAAGGATCTACATGGTTAGTGCACAGTTTCCCAAACTGTGTGGGTTAACCGTTCGGTCGTCCCAACTCTTTAAGTATTGGGGGTTTTCTATACCGACCCATATTGGTCAGTTAAGATGGTTGGTTCTTATGGTGGGGAGACCCACTATGAGTCTCATGTATATTATTTTGAAAATTCCTAATGGGATTCTACCCCATGTACTAGAGAGTTTGTTTGGGGAACCCCTGTTAGTGTCTTGATTCTATCTCGGAAAAAGAATTTATGTAGTCTCTTATGGTTGGGGAGCCCATTTCTGTATCCTTGTACCAATAACTCACTTTTGTACTTGATCATGGCTTGGAAGTGGGTAGTCTCGTTTAGAGCTATATAACCACCTACATCTTCCAGGGGTAAACATTGGGATTGGAGAGTATTCAATGGTTTAGTTATATCAAGGTAAGTGTAACCTTGTTCGATGTTCTTGTTTGTTTAGGTAAATAGCTTGAGCCATGTACAGATAGTGTTTAAGGAGTTTTCTTTTAGGATAAATCCTAAATGTTCTTTATCATTTCAGTAAAGAGGTGTATGTTTTGGTTGTGAATTATTCCTTCCTTAATTGATCACTGGAGGTGTTTTGGCCTTTGGGGGAAAAAGTTTAGCGAAAGAGTCCATTTCTGCCTTTCGGTTGGGTTTGGTTTTTTCTTTTTCCTTGATGTGGATTTCTGAGGGAAGAAAGTTTTATGGTGGGGAGAATTGTCACCCCCATGACTTTTTAAGATTCATTATTCATTTAGATTCCATTCCTGATTTGTTTTGGTGGTTTACCACTCATTTTGGTGAAAATTGTGGGTTTTGTAAATTTGGGCCAAACCGTGAGCCCAATTCATGATTTAAAAACAAATTTTGTTTCTTCTATAACTCCTTAAATTTTTACTATTTTATACCCATTCCACTTCCCAATTGGAATACACTGATATATTAAAATCAACATATCCCTTCGGACCACATAGAAAATCAAAATCATGATGGATTTGGGGTTTTGAATAAGGTAATGCACCTGCCCGTAAACCCATTTCCAACTATAAATTATTTTTTTAAATTTTTCATATCTCATTAATGTTTTAATTTTTTCTCATGATTATACCTCCCTCTCAAATCCAATAACCCTAGGATCACCCCTATTATCTGTTTCGCAATTTTGGAGCTCAGGTGAACCGCGAATTAGTGTGAACTTTCAATCCCTTTCTCAAATCGACCAGATTTGACGAGGTAAAATGAATCTTTCATAACTCCTTCAATTGTCATCCTTTTTCCCCAATTTCAGTCCCCACATGACCGAAGATGACTCTTTAGAACCTCCATACCATTTTTGGGTACTTATAGATTCATTGTTTTGGTGGATTTAGGGAGATCTCTTCAATATTTCTGCAAGTAAGTATTTGTCTATTTGATTTGTCCTCTTTTATTAGGGTTTCATCCCTTTTTCTTAATGTTACAAAGATTCTATATCCTAGGGTTATTACCTAGGGTTTAACCATGAGTCTTTTTGGTGAAAATGTGTGGTTTAGGGATGGATTTATCATCCTTGTGGTGCCGGGATGGTGCAGTTTATGTTTCGCTACAAGTTTTGATGGATTCGACAATTTCGGTAGGTGATTCTGTGGGTAACCATTTAATGATGAGTTAGTTTTCTTGATTAAATAATTTTTCATGTTCCTTATATGCTATGAATTATGTGAAAACCATTTTTGGTAGCAATATTAAAGCATTTGGTATTAATGTTACATTTTTTTCTGAAGTGTGTATTTTTCAAATGTATTTAATGTGTTATCCCTTGTGGTAGTTTTGTAAAATGTGGAAGTGATTTATTAGCTATCGAAAGGGGCTTCCAATATTGGTTGGATAATGATATAGTTTCATGTGGGCCTATAAAGGGGGGTCTTAGAATGGGTTTTATGTGTATAACCTTGTTATACTCCTTGAAAGTGTTTAATGGATTTGTGTGATCTCATGGGTATCTTTTGTGATATTGTTCAAGGTGATTATATTACATTTGAAAGTAGATTATTACATATTTATTGGGCTGAAAATTCTGTTTTGGTAAGGGATTGGAATGCTTTTGGATTAAAATAGGTTTTTGAAATTGGTTTCATGTGCAAAGCTTGGGTATACTCCTTATAATTGTTTTATGAAAGTTTTGAAAGGTTTATTGAGTTGTGTAAGTGGTAAAACTATATCAGCAAACTGTTTTAGTAGGATTATATTTTTAAAAGGTCCATTAAATTTTTGAAAACGTTGTTATGTCATATGTATCATCTTGGAAATATTTTATTAAATTGATTGAAGGAGATATTGAGGTGTTAAGGTGATGTGAAAGTGATGTGGACTGTTCTGTGTGAGTGCAATGTGAAAAATTGAAATTTCTATTATGAAAGGAGTGTTATGTTCCATGTGTGTGGGCTGTTATATGAGTTTCAATATCTTGTAATTGTTTTATAAAATTGTTTAATGTTTTTTTGGAAGTTTTTATGAAATGTGAAATGTGTTTTGGGTTATTTTTGTGTGAGTCGGATTTCAAAATCATTTTGAATGAAAAATAGACTTTTGTGACTTGTGTGGTATACATATGGGCTGTTGGGTGAATTTGTGATGTGGAAATGATATTTTCAGGTTCAATGTACATTTCTTGACTTTTTGAACTTGTTTGAGCACAAGGGGAAAACCTGGGTATCTAGGTGGGTGGACATGTACAAGTATGCTAGTGAATCCTTGGGGTTTGGCATCAGTTTCACTTAGCAAGATTGACCATTAAAACTCTAACTAAACTATGATGATGATGATTGAGGACCACTAGGTTATGGGTATGTTCTCTACTAGTGTCTTGTGCACCGGAATGAATATTTGTGATGGTTACTCTCACCGAGATACGAGGTACCTAGGACCCATAGCTAGTTAGTGCATAGGGGTTATTTCATATTGCTTGTTCTCGTTAGTTACTTTATACTTACCATCGGCATACAGTACATTTGGCTGGAAAATTCAGTATCTTTGGTGTTTATTTTAAATGTGTTAATCCTTTAAAATATCCCACCTAAAAAATATTCTTATTCAATGTTGCATCTTTTAGAAATTGTAACTAGCTTTTTCAAGTTTTTGAAAACATGCATGATTTTCGTCTTTAAATGTTTATCCTACAGAATCTCTTAGTGGTGGTATCCTACTAGGCATTGGCTCACACCCTACTAACACCATTTGGTGTAAGTAGACTTTCTTATTTTGTGTCACAGGTTTGGGTACATGTTTTATGGCATTGGTTCGGGTTTTTAGCAGTCTGTCGCGATGCAATGTCATGGAGATGGCTTGAGGGTGGTGCCTCTTTCCATGTGGAGGTTCTTGGGCTATAATATAATGAATTTGTACCTTTTTAATGGGCTTCAAACATTTTTTAAAATTTTGTAATTCAGTTCTGAATTTTAGTAAAATTTGTTTTGGTTTGAAAAATCCATATTTGATTTCTTGGACTCATTTGTTCTTTTAAGTATACAAACTCGGGTAAATCATTCCCAATTTTCAGTTTTTGATACCCAAGCACTTTTTCCATAATGTGGGGATTGGGAATGCCCTTCGGGACTTTCCACGGGTTGGGTCACGTGCCGGTTTTTGCGGCGACCAGATTCGGTTCGTGACACCCATACCTCACGAAATCCTTGTAGATAGTCATCCTTTCCACACGAGAGTCCTCAACCATTTCTTGGAAACACTACGGCATTATAAAGAAAAATGGGTGTATTTGGCCATGAAATGCTCATGTATTTCCATGTGACCCATATTGGTCACACGACATATCTACAAAAAATTGGAGAAATAGCCACAAAACACACATGCAATCCGACATGACTCTGAGAATTTGACACATTAAAAAAGATGAAAATGGAGGAGGTAAGATGTTCTCGTAGACATGGAATGGCATGCGATGCACCCAACACACCTGCGGTGCAGTCCCGCAAGACCATAGAATAAGTTAGCCAGGGTCTCACGAGTGTATTATAATATTCCCTTGGATATTGCGAAGAACCATTGGGCAGGTCAACATAATGACATAAAAGTACATCCACATGTACACATGATAAAAAGAGTCCCAAAAATTGATAATAATTTGATAAAGTAAGAGGCTCACAATCATTGAAAATATGGAACCGTGCTAGAAGCAGTCCACAATAGATACTCATGAAACCATGTGGCACCAGGTCCCTCTGTCGACTCTAGCTTGGAATCACACAAGATAAGGTGCCCAAACAAGAAATTATCATGGGGTGGAGAGGCATATAAATACCATACCCCATCATGAAAAATAAATGGATTCTTCACACATCGTATGCCCAGACTCTGAATGATTCACCCCTTGACTTCTATAGACTTCTTGGTGCGATCAGGTGATCCTCTTGTTTTCCGTCATGTTATAAAAAGGAATACATCTTGATCAGTCATAATCTTGGCATAACATACATCATGTGGTTATTTATAGATCATTAAAATTACATCTCGTATGTTGTGTTAGGAACATCCTGCAAGCCTACTAGATCACAAAAAACTCAAAGATACAAACACTGATCAAAACTGAGGTATTCTCAATACAAGGGTGAGGTACATGACCCATATTAGAAGGATTATAAATACAACATGAATGTTTTCCCCATGACCTTCACATGTTTCATAAAATGACACATTAAAGTACCAAGAAGTGTTTCTTAGATTCCACAATACCCCTTCTATGGGTCATCTGGGACACTTGGAATACTCTAGACATGTCATAATGATCCATGCGGCTCTCTAATAGGCACCAATTTCTCATGTGGACACCCATTATTCATCACCCAGGACTTGAGACGTCCCTAAAATACATCTTATGAATCATATAACGGTGCCCACTCATAACATTCGAGCCTTGAAAAAATCACTTGGACTTGGGGGCCAAGCCCTCATGACACACCATGGGAAGGTCAGTTGATACTCATGATGCCATCCAAACATGTCGTCCTGGTCTTGCGATACCCACAAGAGACATCATCTTGGATACATGATACTCCTCAGACTATTCCACACTAACTCTTGAGACACCCCCATATGCGTTGAGACAGGTCATGTGATGGATCCAATGATATTTCAACCGGGCCATGCAACACCCTTTGGACAAGAAGGCCATTCTAACAATGCATCCCAAGACTTCATGATATTTACCATCCTTGGTGTGTAAGCCCCAACCAACAGGGAAGCCTCAGAGTGTAATTCCTAAAATATATAAACTATGAGAACATTGATTCCTTCCTTCACCAAGATACATAGTACAACTTCATTAGTCCTGAGATCTTTTCCAAACTTCATTAGGAATTCCCCAATATACAATTCCCCTATCCATATTCCATGAGTCCAATTATTGTCTCCCCCATATTTCTCACCCTAAGAATCACTCAGAAGAGATTAGGGGATGTGATGGCATCATCATTAGGTGTCATAAATAACCATGATATAGGGAAACTTGAGTGTGTTATCCCCGACATTAAAGGAACTAAAACAACTCTGATTCCTATCATATTCAGGATATGTAGGCCACCTCCCACCGAGGTTCAATCTCTATATTGTTTATCCAAGGAAATACCATCATCTATGATCCTCAAAGTGATGGTATTGATTACATACTATCCCTTGTTTCTCACAATGATCATGACTCATGTGGGATTAGGGAATTTCATTGATCATGTAATCTTCACCACAATCCTCTATAATTATACAGGGAAACCTTAATGTGTAAGCCCCAACATCAACCAAACTATGAATAAATTTATTCCTTCCATAACCATGATATGTAGGATGTATACCCAAGAATCACACTCAAATATATGGCATCTCAGAACCCAAACATAAGTCCTTCCACGTGACATTAAACTTCATGGGTTAAACAAGCTACGCGGGTTTTTATTCTTGTAATAACCGAGAAATATAGGACAACCCATACTAGATCAATCCTATCCCCAAAATATTAATCACCTCCTTTTATGAGAACATATTCTAAAACACATTGTTATATGACTTTATCATATAAGCAATAACCTATCATTGAAAATTTATGAAGAACCTCAAATTCATACAGATGGACTAAACCAAGAGATCCTTGTCTTGGAGTATGCAATAATTCACCCCAAATTGCTGAGATGAGCCCAAACTCCGATCCTATGAACCAATGCAAGTCCCCAAGAGTTTATGGGATTCAAATCCCATACGATCTCTACCATTTGGAATGTTGTTCCAAACCCAGTGATGGATAGGGGAATTTTTGGGAGTTTCTTTGGAAGATGGAAGAAATGGCAGACCCGGTGCATGCGATTGGGTAAAGTCATAAATCACCCCTCAATCAAGAATTAAAGGGAAACACCACTCCAAGTTCCCCATAAAAAACACGATGAAACAAAAATGGTGTACCAGACATGAAAATATCTAATAAAAGATGTTTGGGTGATGATATATCGAGCCATATTATTCCCCCTATATGAAAAAAACACTGTCTGGCATGACATGAATATCTTAGGCCACTTTGTTTTTCAAACCATACATATAAACAAAGATATAAAACTAGTATAAACCGGTCTCCTAAATATCCCTCCTTGTGATGAAATGTACACACGAGAAAAATGGCTAGAATGAGAATACATGACAAAAGTGTTACCCATGCATATCTGATTGAGCATGTTCATGCCTACGATATAGTACTGATTGGTATCCTTGTTCCTTGTTGTATGTTTGATTTCAAATACTACTCTCATTGATAGAATCCAAACACATGAGAATGTCTTCAACCTACAACAATCATTCTGGTACCTCATCTATTATTGTGACCCATATAGGTCTTAAATTACTCTCACATTCCCAATATCTTAAACAGTAGGTGGCCAATATTGTGATTCAAGAGTACCAATGACATGGTTTGATACAAAACATGGAATACACCCATGATATTCTTTTGGTATGATAACTAATGAGCTTGCATCACCTGATAAAGGATAATTCTAAGTCAATAACCTCTATCGCTATGTCCAACCACTTCGGGAGCTTATCCCAGTTGTGCGATAACCAACAGCTTCCATATATGGTGAATATGTATCAGGAATACCAGTATGGATCCCTTCCCATTTAAGTACAACAAATGAGGGAACCTTGGATGCTCATGCATGTGTTCCAAGGAAGACTCATCAGAGGATGAGGGCATTGGAACTTCAGTAGAGGTCTTATATTCATTCTCTTATTGATGATTCATGCCAAAATACTCTGGAAGAAACCATTAAGTAGGCACGTATCCTTTCTAACTGAGAACCAGTCTGTGGGTGTATTCCCGTATCAATTTAAGAGAGGTCTCATATTCCCATTCCTGCCAGTGATTCCATCCAGCATACTTTGAAAAGTTCAATCAAGAAGGCTCATATACTTACTCTCTTAGAACAATTCCGTGGGTATATCCACACAGTAGGCATGGGGGGGGGGGCTCATATCCCTACCCCTATGCATGAATCCCGTCAATATACCCTGTTGGAGGAAGGAGGTTAGAAGTGGGTGCATATTCATGATTCAATTCAATATATATTTCAGTATATAATGTGGATAAAAAATATGAAGGATTATATCCCTATACCAACTTTGATAAAATGATAATATATTTTCAAAATAGATGAAGAGATCCATCAAAATATTTCAGAACTGTTACAGAGGAAGGCACTACTACAAACTCTTATACCTACCGCCAGGACAACTAAACACTCTAATCATTGTATTAAAGTGGTTCTATCGAAGTAAGCGTACATTATTTCTCCTACTCAAGAGGATTATCATCATATTCTAATGAAGGTAGATGCATCTTATCAGGCTTATAATACCGTTTCAATTGGTTCCAACCATGTGAGAGCGGCACATGCCTCGGAATAGGGGACATTTCTTATTGAAAATGTTTGTTGGAATACCCCAAGGCCCATGATCAGACTAATATTCCTATCCAGATCAAGGCTAAACATGTGAGAGGGTAACATGCCTCATGATAGGCCAACATTCACATCCATGAATCATTTCGACATATCCAAGGAGGTCATAGAATCAAGGATAATATCCCTACATCCACTGATTAAGGACTTCACTACAATCGTTCAAAGGTAATAGAGGAGGTGGGTCATATTCCTTCTCACATTCCAGAGGTCCTTCATCATATTCTTGAAGGGAATGAATATTTAGACCATTCCCATATTCCTGATCCAACTAGGACCGACCAGGTGAGAATGGAACGTGCTTTAGGGGAGGCTCATACTCCTTCCACAAAAGACCAGTGGAATATCCAAAGGCTCATGATCGGTCTCATACTCCTGTCTTAACTAAGGATCACTACGTGAGAGTTGAACATGACCCATGAGAGGCTCATATACCTATAAATAATTAGATAACCTATTGGAATATCCCAATAGATTTTTATAATTGGGATTATTCTCCCACAAAACCAAATACTGATACACAAGTTATGGAAATCATCACATAATAGGCTGATATCCCTACAAAATCACAAAAGGTGGGTAGACATATTATGAACATGATGAAAACATGGCCCATATCCATAATATTCTCAATTCTAGTGTCCTTGAGGTCATTCAAAAAACAATATCGACATCACAAGGATCGATCGATTCTTCTATCAAAGAAAAAGTAGGAGACGTTCATTACAACAATAGTCCTCCTCGTGGTAGTGTAGAGATGGATCACATAGACTCTACTCCGTATATACATTGTGGATAACCTACCCATGATGATATCTCACATGGGCAAGTTAATTCTCCCTTTTTCTAGATACCTTCATAAAGAGAGCTGATCCAAACCCCAACACCATCATACATAGAGGTTATTGAAACACCAGGGTCAACTATATATGGTTCCCCATCAACTTCTAGCAGCACTGAATTCCCATTTCCAGGGAACCATCAAGGCCATATTCAATGGTCTAACCAGATTCAGGTGTGAATTTCTAATGAGGGGAAGGCCGACATTGATATATGGAGAGAGTTATCCAGAGAAAACCTCCCCATCATGTTCTTTCCCCACTATACTTCTAGTATGAGATCCCAAAAGAGCTAGAGAAGTAGCCCATTCCTTATGTACAGTAGAATATGTGTGCTACTCATAATTGTCTAAAGGAACGACCTCTTTCTTACCTAGGATATGATTTTAAATTTTATAAAATCGTGATACTTTGTTTTCTACCCGACCTACCTGCTATCTTTATGGCTCGAGTTCTAAAACTGGAAAAGCACAGTGCAAATATGAAACACTCTTTCCTCCATTTCATCGCGACACTATGGCTATTTATATCTAAAGCCGCGTTATGCATCCACATTTGATGATGGGGATAATAGAAATGATTAAACATTCCCACTCCCCTATAATAGAAAATACCTTTAGATACAATGTCCTATAATGTTATAGCTTCTAGAAAAATCATGTGACTGGGTAACACCCAATCTAGTTGGTCACTAAAATAGAATTCACCCTCATAAATGGTTCTTAGAGACCATAGATGGGGTGAGAGGATAACCAACTAGATTTAGAACTAGGACCCTCAAGATAATATGATAAAATTCTAAATGTGGTAATAGAATTTGCGATCACCTGGAAAACATCCCATACTAAATAACTCTCACCATGGGATACCAAAACACATAGTTCCCCTGTAAGCCTAGTTGTGCCACATAATGGGGACCACAATAGAAGTTGACAAAGCTGCTATCCAAAAGGGGACTGGACTGACTGGGCCAGAAGAATATCTTCCTCCGCTTCCACCCATCTGGACATAAATTTTTAAGAGGATTCATGACATTACCTCAACAGCTGTAGGGGATCCCCTACCCACTAGGATGGGAGAATTTATGTCTCAATCATCACCTATATGTTCATTTCCCCCTTAGAGGACATTGGAGACATCATCGGTGATTCAAGATCACCCCCATCCCACTAAGATGGGGGAATTTATATCTTCTTTTCCATCATGGGAATCATCAGATCCTAGACTAGAGTAATTTGATCCTAGAAAATAGGACCAATCAATTCCTACAGTATACCCAAATGACCCCACCTCACTGGGATGGGGGGAATTTTCATCGTCATCACCACCACATAAAGAATTAGTGTTCTAAAGATTAGGAGGAGGAAATCAAGAGTCAACATCGCTCTATTTCCCACCATTACAAGATAAACCTTTTTAGTCATATATCACTTGACAATCAAAATAAAAAACTACTTCTAGGTCATTATTCAAAATCCAAGAGGATAGGAATGTATGGTGAAGGAAAAAACCCCACCAGGGTTGCATGACAAAATGGTCCAATAAATCCAAGGGTTTAGATAATGACCCTAATAGATATTGTGTGGAATTAGATTGTTGGGTGGAAAGCAATTTCTTAATGAAAATTCCAAATATTCTTTTATAAATTCCGTCTCTATTAACATGGAAGACGTTGATTAAGATGTAATCGTAGAAGATCGAAACATTGAAAACGGACCCCCCAAATGAGTGTAATTTGGATTCGACAAATGAGATTGAATGATCCCAGAATAAAAGATGGCTTTAGAATTTGGCACCGTCAAATATTGAGTTGCCACCTCATCTGTGGAATACTAGAAAAGAAAATGGGAATGATGCAACTTCATCTCATTTGTTGTCCGTGGAAGAATTTTTTTTTAATATGGGAGTGAAATAGGATCTATGAAACATCTAAATGATGAGCTACTCAGGGGAAATATTCTCAATGGTTATCATCTCCAGCCAGAGTATAATATTCTCCCTCCCATGGCTGATACACTAAAAATAGTGGTATTGGAATACCATATTGGATCTGGGTGTATAAATCCATTCTATATAAACAAGTTAGAATAGAATGACTAGGACTTCGCTCTGTAGTGGTTATAACCTCTCCTTCTCCAGGTAAATCTTTTAGTCATAGCACAAATAGAGGACCAACGGGATATGATAGTAGGACCACCCTCTCAGCCCCCAACATCTCTTGGTGGATGGGAGGTATCTCGGATATTATTTCCCCTAGTGTTACCAACCACCATTGAATCCTTGGATAATCCAATGGAAGACATAGAGGTGTGACACACACCTAATCTTCATGAAAGGAATCCATAACTCGAATGGGTGGATGATACTCCACCTCTACCTAACTAAAAAACCCTACCTTATCTAATTTTTATTGATCAAGCAACCTCGAAGAGCATCTAACAAAATTTTTGTCCCAATGGGGACCGATGATGGATCCTCAAGATCAATAAGAGGCCACAAATATGAAGTGCTTCATACAGAATCTGATAGGGCCACCCTTTATTTGGTACATTGGTCTTCCAGCAGGATTAGTTACATTATGGGAATACCTATGTCTTCAATTCCATTATTAGTCCAGTTTAACACTAAATAAACAATGATCATTAACCTGATGAAATAAACATAGGGTAAGAATGAGAGGGTGTCTGATTTCATAGAAAGGTGGAAGGATTTAACATATTCACTCAGCATCCTTATCTCACAGGAGTGACTAATATAACTCTATTATGAAAATCTAAATAATGAGTTGCAAACCCCCCCCCCTAATCCCAATAAAATATCCAGGTAGATTTAGAGATTTATCTAAAACAAAACAATTTCTTCAAAAGGCTATTCAGCAATCCCAAACCAAGTCTCACCTCATGCCCACAACATATGAGAAACAAAATGGAAGGGTGAAAGCTACTTTTGTCACTCTAAATACCATAGAGGTTCCCATTCCAGCACCTATGAAAGCTATGAACTACTTATCACATCATATCGAGTGACAACAACCACATAATTTCCCTTGTCCAAAAGCACAATGAAATTTGGGCATCCCAAGATTTGAGGAACTGATGAACAATATATACTCTTTATGAAGAGAAAATTTCCCTAGTAATTTATTATTATCCATGGATAATAAACTACTAAAAAATCCACAACCTAGGAGGCATGATGAGGTAAACATCACCAACAATCCCAACTACTTATCTTTCCATAAGATGATAGGTGATAATATCCCAAATATCTTCATCTTCAAGGAAATTATTTAAGGTATGGTTGAATAAAAAAAAGTGATGTTGAAAAACTCCTCCGAGTAGGTGTCTTGCATAAATATTCTCTCACCTAATGAAAATGTAGGTAGGAAGAAACTTCTTCCTAGTTGAGTGAAAAATTTAGAAAACTATATGACTCAGAAAATAGTTGATTGAGCTCATGGTTCTTTGAAATCATAGTTGTGCAAGATGGTGACAAATCCACCTACCAATAAGGTGATGTCATATATGCCTCCCATGGGTGGGATTAGCCACTAGATATAGGATGAAATAGAAGTGTAAGAGTTATATTCTACTCCAAAGAATGAAATAAGTCTTGAAGATTTCATCCTTGCAACATCTACAGCACGGGAACCGCCCCACAAAACAAAATCATCATCTGATGAAGAGCTCATTTTTTGTTATATCAACATAATAAACTTGAAAACCCCCTTCTCTGAGGATGATTATGCTCTAAAATATTGTTTTCCCACACATAATAGTGGAATGAGAGTCTGCATGTGTCGTAACTGAGGATTCATAAGACAACACAGATGTGGACATTCACAGTATTCTGGTTGTTTCTCCATAGAGGATATATACATATATGAGACATGTGGGAAAGTGGTCCAAAATTCTCAAGGGATTTGATATGGTGTGTCAGATCCCTCAAATAGTCACCCAAACCCAATTGTATTTCGGGACATCTTAGTGGGGGTTCAACCTGATCATCTAAAGAAATAGGGTAGGTCGTCACAACACACATGACTAGAAGAGTACACTCCCTCAACCTCTACACACTCTCCAGGTCCATCTACATTAGATACCCCAACTCCTGAACTACACGATCCATCCTGTCATCTTCATTCCCAAGAGAAACCCCATATTGTGAAGAGAAAACCTATAGTGTAAAAGAACAATGTTCTGAAATAGTTATCTATAGTCCCATCCAGGCTCTCTATCCTGGTTGCACGCCATTATTTAATTGAAATCCGAGAGGCACTTGTTGAAGACCTCTAGATCCCATAAGAATTCTATAAAGAAGTCACTATGGTCGAAGAGTATTTTGTGGACACTATGAACATATGAATCCATGTTTCCATCTCATTTAGTAATCAGGATCAAGAGGATTCCATCCAAGGGAACATCAGACCCGTATACGTCTCAAGAAGCATAAATAATTTCAATTTCCAAAGGGTACTAACTGATAATGTCTTGGGGATCAATTTTCTCATAGTTTAGTCTCTCTATAATTGGGGGTATATCGAAGGGGAATTTTCCCCTATAAAGATGACCCCTACAAAGTTAACTATTCAGGGATATGATATGAATGAGTAGATAACTCTAGGGAATATCAAACTAGAGTCCCAATTTTGAGAGCTCATATCTGATATTGTGTTCATGGATATCCAATAAGACATCGCATATAATATCATGCTTGGAAGGCCTTGGCTTCATAGCCACATCACAATACCATCAACATTCCATCAATGTCTGAAGTGCCCCATCAATGGAAAGGTCAGTATACTACATGAGTATAGCTTCCCCTTTAGGTACTTCAGATCCATATTTGCTGAATAAGATTTCTAAAATAAGGGAGGTATGTAATTGGTGGAAGATAATGAAATGCATGTGGTAGCCCCCAGTGGATTAGGGACCACCCCTGCAAATACCTGGAGTATACATGATGATGATTATGTGTTCCCCATAAACATGGTCGAAATAGCAGAGCCAATTCTTGAGGTACAAACCTCTCCCTTACTTAGAAAAAATCAACTCCAGCATCCCTTTGCAATCACTCAGATGGTAAGAGATGATAATGCTACTTATCATGATCTCCCTAATCATTATAATTTTGGACAGGCCCTCGGGTCTCCATCCTCACCTGAAATGAAAGATGATGAGGAATATCTCAGAAACTCTGATAAAACGTTCAAGGAAGGTGTTTCTACTACCATATAAGAACTCAAGAAGATAAACCTAGGTATATAAGAAGATCCATGACCTAATATGATTATTTTTTCCATACCCTCCGATGATAATGATATGTATATTTTCTATTTGAAGCAGCACCAATGTGTATTTATATATAATTTTATAGAATTTCATAGACTGAATCTAGATGTGGCTATGCGGCATCTCATACTACCTAATGAGAAATGAGGCTTCATGAATGTATCCAGAAGGATACACCCCTCTCATGCCACTAATGTAGATGCATATATTGAAAATTTGGACCAAGATACATTTTTTTGAGAAGTGAAACATCCATGATGGATTTTCAGCATCATCCATGTTAAGAATAATAATAGGAAGATTATGTATTTAATTGATTTTGAAGACCATAATCGAAATTCCTTGGAGGAAAGTTTCCCATTAATGATTACAAAACTCTTAATCAATGAAACATATAGATTCCCATCCCTTTATTTCATGGATGTGTACTCATGGTACAATCAAATCTAGATGGACAATAAGGATGAAGAAGAAACTGCCTTTATAACACCTCAAGGGATATTCTTCTATTAGGATATTGACGTTGGATTAAAGAATTTGGGTGTCAAATATTAGTGTTACATGCATCGTATCTTTAATCCATTCTTAGGAAGGATATCTGAATGTTCTGTCAATGACCTAGTCATTAAATCCTGAATGTGATGTGAACACTTCACAGACCTCTGATAAATCTTCAAAAAGATGCTAAACCATAGTCTAATGATGAATCCGTTGAAGTGGGATTTCGGGGGTGGCAGCAGGTATGTTCTTAGGATTTTTTTATGCCACCGTAGTATCAAGGATTATTCAGAGAAAACTAGTCCTATTTTAGCGATGTTCCCACCTAGAAATCCGAATGAACTTAGGGGACTCCAAAAGAGCCTCATGTAAAATCAGTGATTCATATCCCACCTGGATAGTAAGACGGTCCCCTTTACAAGGCTAATGAAAAAGGTATCTTCCAAATAATGGGACAATGAATGCCAAAAATCCTTCAAAATACTTAATAAATTCTTGATGCACCCACCGGTTTTGATGCCTCCGTTGGATGGGTGGCCACTTATATTATATGTGTCCCCCATGAAATGCTCATTGGGTTCCTTCCTCGTACATAAAGATGATAAATGATGAGACAATAGTCTCCATTACCTCTAGAGAACCATGACAGTTTCTGAGATGTGATATTATGATGTTGAAAAGAACTACCTTTCACTCATCATTGTAGTGTAAAATAAGAGGCATTAATGGTTGCACCGTGAATTCCAACTGGTCTCTCGCATCGAATTTCTCAAGTACATCCTAGTCCTCCCTATGATGACTGGGCACTTGGCTCGATGGTTGGTAACTGTAAAACAATATGACATTCAGTTCACATCCCATAAGTTGATAAAAGGGAATACCTGGGCTAAATTCTTGGAAACATATCCTACACCAGAAAATACAGTAGAGGACATAGAGCACCCTAAGGATGTGATTTTATGTAACCACGACACTCCCCATACATGGGATATGTACTTTGATTGTTCTTCCTGGAGTCCTATCTGTATAAGGATGGAAAAACAAATCTCAATTGAGTCAAATTAGGGATCTTATTCATCTCCCTAGAAAAAGTAATTTTACCCTACTCTTTATCACCATTAAAAAGCTACACAAATAAGGAGGCCCAATACCAATACCTCATCATAGTATTTGAACTAGCCATACAGCTACACATAGCCCACCTGAACATAAAAGGGAATTCAGAGTTTATGATAAATAAGATCAACGGTGATTATTCCATGATGAATGAATAAATTACCTACCCCCCTAAAAGGATATGTCATGAGATTGATGGAAGAGTTCCCCTTTGAGACCACATTGTAATATATCATGTGATCACATAATTCTCGTGCCGATGCCTTGGAAAATTTAGCTACCATTATGGCCTACCCCGATCAAGTGGAAGCCACCTTCTGTATTACACATTGAATAATGGTCTCGGTGATCATAGTGTGTGACATGGAAGAGATCAATAGGTTGACACCTCCATAGATCATGATGAACAACTAACCACCCCTAAATGGATGGATCCCATAAGAATCTATCTTTGAGATGGGACTCTCCGAATATATTGTGCCATAAGGGAACAAATTTGGCATCGAGCAGCAATCATAACTCTACTAGATGTCCCAAATGTTCAAAAAAATCTTCTACAACTATGTTTTTGATGGATTTATCATTATTTGGTTATCTAAAGTGGAATTTTCACCTTTCATGCAGGAATCCCATGAAGGCTATTGTAGTTCCCTTTAATATAGTACCAAGATCCCCACCAAATCAGAAATGTGGGATATTACTAAAAAACCATGATACGCGACTTAGTGGAATTCTCGTGGAAATGTCATGCATGCCAGATCCATTTGAATTTTATCCATAACACTCTAGAATTTCTACATAAAACTGGATATTCCTGTCCATTTTCCTTTTAGGGGATGGAAGTTGTGGGGCCATATCGCCCAGCCACAACAAAGCTGTTCAAGTACATCCTTACTACTATCAACTTTTTTCAACATGGGATAAGGTGATTCCCCTCATGGAATTCAGAACAAATAATATCATTAAATTTGTGAGGTCCCATATCATAATGAGGTTTGGAGTCCCTCACACAATATTAATAGACAATGACACCAACTTATGTTCCACATAGATGAAAAGGCCTAAAATTTGTACAACATTGAGTCCAATCACTCATCCCACTATCATATAGTGGGAAATGGAATGATAAAAGCTTACTATAAGACACTATGAAACATAATTCTGAAATGGTGGTCAAGGTTTAGAAGTCTTACACCAAAAATCTCTTTCCTTTTTTATGGGCCCATCATACCACACCATGTAATAATATAAATTCCATGGCATATTAACTTATATACGAGACAAATGTAGTTTTACCCATAGATGTCTAGTTTCCATCACTTAGAATAGCCTTTTGAAGATAACTCTCAAATTACGAACAATCAAAAAGTTTCTTGGTGAGTTGGAATGTTTAAAAGAAAAATGGTGACTCACACTTCAGCACCTTGCAGTCTACAAGAACCAGATTGAATGAGCCTTCAATAAAAAGGTTCTCCTTCATTCATTTCCCTCAAGATAACTAGTGTGGGTCCATAGAATTATACTAATATTGGGAAAGAATCCCTTAATGTTGGAACCCATGATGGAAGGAAAAGACATCATACATAAGGTCTATCATAATGTAGCATATTCGCTGGCCACCATAGATGGGGAGTAGGTCACACTGCCCACAAATGTGAGATTTATCAATAAATACTTCTCATGGATAACAAAAGTATGGCCTCCACATCAGTTTATGCCCCACCAAATGTCCTCCCTGTATGATGTTAAACTACTTGGTATGTTTTTTCTACACCACATGACATTAAATAGTACAAAAAATTTCCTCACCACAAGATGTTAAACTACGAAGTCCTTCTAAAACTACATACATCTTGATTTCCATTTCCAATGGGATACATAGCGATTCCCTGATTCTATCTCTTGTTTCAACCACTAAATAGCATGACATGCCTTTTTCATACCACTTTTATGTCTCTACACAGTAGGAAGATCCACATTGTTCCTTATTTCTCACACCAAGAACATCTCACATGATCATTGGAATTGAGGGAAATACCAACCCACATAAGCAAGGTGTAAAGGTGCACAAATGGTCCATTACCATAAAAGGCGTATCATGGGTCCTTACCACATGATGATAAATTTCATGGTCCTCCATGAACTATTTGTGGTTTGATTCTCATCCTTATGAGTTACTTAGGGACTTCCAATCCTCCACTCTCAGGACTAACTGCAATGCCTCCACAAATTCATGGTGGTTCTCCTTCATCTATAAAATATAAATTAAAACTGAATAGAACTTAAATAACTCCATGTAGCTTGATTTATTCCCTATAGGATATGTAGTGATGCTTGAATCTCTAATACTAGGCCCAGCTACAGCTGTCAAACGAAATAACGGATACCCCTATGTATGGGTTTTACTTGCATAGAGTATTTCCAATTCTAGAACTATCTGTGGATTGATTCAGATTCCAATGAGAAACATAGTTATGCCCAAACATTTAACTTTTGGGCCCAACCACTGGTATAACCCTTTCAGTCCCCTTGGGCATAGTTTACATAAAATGGTGTGTAGTGTGGAAGAGACCACGTTTGGTCATCATTCACATAGATTTTCTTAATGACAACACACTAACCATCTCCACATCATGAGCATTATATTATGGTTTGGCCCACATGACCCTAAACATCCCATATATTCCCCTATAATAATACATTGTGTTTTGTTGCTTCATACTCACCACATGATGTTAAACTGTATGGATTTACAGAAGAACATGCGGTTTTATTCTCATTTTCATGAGATATTTTGTGACACCCAGTCACAAACCATGTTCCTATCAATGACATTCCCATTTATTCATGTTAGTTTACCTCCTTCCTCACCGCATGAAAATAAATTGAACTCCCTTCGAGAACTACATGTGGATTGATTATCACCCTCATTGGATATATAATAACACCCAAGCTCCCATATTTGGTCCCATCTACAAAATTACCACATTTTAGGTTGGTTCCCATTTCCTTCATGCATGATGTAAAACTTAATGGGAATACATTCTTACCGCATGATGTTAAACTACAAAAAAAACATATTTTTCACATGACATCTAAATTGAACGACAAACATCCCTACTACATGGCGATAACCTATGTAAACCATCTTCTATTTTTCATTACTTATCAATGGATTATAAAATACATACCTTGGTAAACTAGAGTGCATGGTGTTTCATCCATATTTTAAGAGAACCCCAGATTCATATACCACACTTTATGTCTTGAGCACCTTGGGTCACTGTCAATTGTCCATGGATCTTGTAAATGATATCCGAAATCATGGGACCCTTTATTGAAAATGAATAAATTCCCATGTCTCTTTCATATGCACCTATTTCCATCCACAAAACTTGTCACTCAACAAAAAGGACATTCTGATTCTCGTGAGCGTTGAAGTCATCAAGAAAGCACTCAACATCTTTGTATATTTGACCCACTCCTTGTATTACTGTTCCATGTAATTAATCATGACCTGAGAAACTCAATTCATGATTTCTGATATTTACATTCCATGCCTGGGAAGATGTTGGAGCACAATTAAACCTAGGCATCCTAATTATCCTCTTCTGTCACATCATCCATTTTTTGTCTATGTGAGTCATGATGTTAAACTATCATTTCTTGTTCAATGATGTACTACTTACAACTATAGCATATAATGATCTAAATTATAAGACCATAAACTATAATCAAAAGAGACATCAAACTCTTCATGCCACAAAATCATAAAGGGTGACCTATGAAAATGTCACGTCTCCACCTGATAACCTTCTCATGCTCATAGTTTAGATAAATATTAGGGAATAAACATAAAATCCATTAATTTATTAGGGTAAATAACCCTAGTAAATGCTAATCTATGCTTTCAAGACCAACTATTCTATGAAAAGAACAAGTGAAATGTTTTTCACATCTCCCCACTATGAGAATATGTTCATTAGGAAGTGATGGAGCTTCTAGGGTACTCGAATACTCCTTGGATTTTACATCTTACAAAAACCAAAAATCGAGATTTGTGGTGTATTTAATCCCCATAACCTTCCACACCTCCTGGAAATGATATCTAGATTCAAGGTCCATTTTCTTGACAATGCATACATGCCCATGGCTCCTTCATATGAACCTATGGACATTAACAAAATGTGTCACTCTAAAAAAGGACATTCTGATTCTTGTGAGTAGTAAAATCATCAAGGGAAAACTCAACATATCATGATGTCTAAACTACTCCTTATTTTACTATCATATATCATTCTCCTGCCTTGAGAATTCCATATCATGATTTATATTCATCGCACCAAACTATCCAATAATATTTGATATTATCAATGTTATGAGAATTTGTTTCATTCCCATCCTCATGGATGGATTGTGACTCTTCATTCCCTAACCTCTCATGGCCTACGCCTCAGGATTATAAATCACATGGCATAGATATTGAAATTCACGTTAGGATCTATTTTCCCCAGGGTGCCAAAACCTTTCATGGATAGATTTCTTCCCATATCCAACTTCATAATCTAGAAATTTGAGTCTTCTAAAATATTCCATAACCATTGCAAAGGGGTGGAGATCATCTCTTCTTTTCCATGCTTACGAAACATAAGGGCACTGACCTGTAAAATAATTTCATTTCTTTTTTCTAGAAATGAGCTTCAATCCTTGTGAGCCTTTTCAACACTGTAATGGAACCAATTGTTTCATAATGTCTTGGGACATACCCGACATGTCTTCACACTATCATATTCATACACTCAAAATTTCAGGTTATGATATACCTTAACCATACTTCAACTACCTAGGAGGTCTTGTTATCTCTTATATTCGAATCTCATCAATATTTCCACAATAAATATTTCACAGCCTTTGGAAAATATACGAGTCTATAAAGACCCTTTTGTTAACTATGTATATATGCACATGGCTCTTGAATATGAACCTATGGAATCAACCAAATGAATGAATCATCAAAAGGTACTTTCGATCCTTTCTATACTCAACAATGCCATGATAAGAACTTAGGGCCTTATATAATTTTGATGTCACTCTAGGCATGCCTTCACCATTCCCCATGATCATATAGATGGTCTGAGCTAAAATATCCTAAACTAAAGATAAATATGGTCCAAGGTAAAAGAACCTAAACTAAAGAAACAAAAAATATGAGATAAAAAACTCTAAACTAAATAAATAGATGGTTTGAGGTAAAACACCATAACCTAAAGCAACAAATGGTTCGAGTTAAATTACCCTAAACCAATGAACTAGATTGTCAAAGAAAAAAGTCCCTATACTAATGAAACATATAGTTAATGATAAAAGAACCTAATATAATGAATAATATGTTCTAGGCTAATATACACTAAACTAATTCTAGAGAGTGTTCGAGCAAAAAGAACACGTACAAAAGTAACAGACACTATGAGCTAAAAGACCCTAAATGATCCCAAAGATAGTCCATGATAAAACACCCTAAAGAAAAGTAATATATGTTCCAATATAAAACACCCTAAACTAAATAAATTTATTGTCTAAGCTAGAAGATCCTAAAGTAATGAAACAAACAGTCCTAGCTATATGACCCTTAACTAAAGCAATAGACGATCTGAGCTACAAGACCCTAAAGTAACCCAACAAATGATCTAAGATAAAAGACCCTAAAATAAATCAATTGATGATATGAGCTAATATACCTTAAACATAAGTGAATATAAATTATTTTAGACCCACTACATAGACCTATCATGTTATAGATACTTTCCAAAAATATAAAAATACTCATTATTTGGGACATATATCCTTCCCGGGGGATCCCAATGCACATTCATTATTAAAAATAATTTATCAAAAAGAAAGGTATGGGTGTAAATAGTAATTTTTAAAATAATAAGAATAACAAGATTTCATAAAAGGAAGGAAATTGGTTAGTAAGATTAAAAAACTCAACCATTTGCAATATGAAAATGAAGGAGGAATCTCAACATTCTGGAGTCTCTCTCTAAAACCTAAAAAAATAGAGTTTAGTGAGGAAGTAGTGGATGTAGTCCAAGATACATTTGGAGTCATAATAATAGATTTTTTATGGTGCTAGCAAGATCAGAAAGAGTTTGGAGGGAAGTATCAATTGAGCATTGGTGTATCTCCATCCCAACTTCTTTTACCTTTTCCATTGGATGACAAACTTCAACGATAGTGGTAAACTATTCAACCCACTTCTGAGTTGTGGCTAAATGGTCAACCGTGTAGATATATTTGACTTCAGAGGAGTGATTATCTCTTCATAAATTCCTATCTACACCATCCATGCATCCATCTAGGCTTTCAATTCAAACAATTGAGGACCCTACTCCAATGCCTTCGTAATCTCCCTCTTTTGTTTGGAAAAGGAATCCTCATTTTAAAAATCATGCAAGATTATTTCATGAGCGGCCAAATATTTTTGGGTCTAGATGTTTCTATTTATAATTTAATACAGAGGCTTTCAATCAAAACCGTCCACCCCCAGATCATGAAATTATTGGAAATTAGTTCCCCTTGATGGAAGAATGACTCTAGAGGGGACTCAGTAATCAAAATATATTTACACTCCCAAATCAGATTATGATGTGATTGATCCTCAAGGTATGATGAAAAATTTTTATCCAGTTTTTGGAAAACTAGTTTAATAAATATTTAAATATGATAAGAATCCTCTTACGTCTCTCTCTCAACAGGAATATCATCCATAGCCTGCATTGGAGGATTGGTATCCTCAATAGAATCTGATATACCATCTGAATATTCATCATCAGTGCATGGTCTCTTCCTTGAAACATCATCTATGTCCTGAACCAATTCCATTAGTGACCTAGATATGGGCATTGGTGATTCGTGGTGAGTGTCCACATGGAAGACCAATTGGCCTAGAAACCCATTGGTATATTCCATCACCCAATCCGGGGCATAATCCCTTATGGGGAATCTGAGAGCATTGGTCGGTGGAAATATGATCACAACTCTAGTATCATCATGAGATTATATCCTTCAAAATTGGAGGTGATTCCAGGATGTCCCTCCCTTTAGACATTGTCCAAATGAATGGAGGAGACTCCCTAAACACAACCAAACTGTGCGGCAATCGGTACGATGTGTACAAAACACAGGTGATTAGCTCATCCTCCCTGGTTGTAATGATTCCATCTTGAAGATAGATCATATATGATTTATCATCTAGAGAGGAACTATCGTCATCAATATTTAGATTTCCTGGCGTATTGAAGGTAGAAAAGTTAATGTTGTCAAATCATTATAGTGAACCTTTGACTTCAGAAGGGATTAGAGACAAGGTTCCAACCCTACAGATGTTCTATAACCAGGGTATGGATATGGGGTGTGGGATTATTGAGGTATTTTAGTACTCATTTACTCCCCTATACAACTAAACAAGAACTATAGAGGACCACAAATTCTGTAGGGAGTGCTGCCTAGTTGGATATGAACCAACATCTAGTAGATACATGATAGAAATGTTACCGCTAGGTTAGGGTGATGCCCTTATGCAAGTCATGACTCCATAACCAGTGTACTAACACAAATTCCAGAGCATGTATCCACTACTAGGAAGATCCAACCATTTAGGAACATAGCAAGAAAACCTTCTAGCCTAAGGTCTGAAGAAACTTATGGTTTCACCCGATAGCCCCATGTGGTGTAGTCTCTAGCTTCAAGAATGACCCAAAATGAGTCAGAACAATAATAGACATGCTTGGAAGGACATAGTTGGGGGAGGATAATATTGGGTCTCACACCGATACCACACATATAAATATTGATCCAATTGGTGAATGAAATAAGGGAGCACACTATCAGCTCTCTCTCCCTTTCCTTTCTTTTCAATGGAGAGAATCTCCTTTGCTAGAACTGTATTCTATTATGGATCATTCCAAAAATATGTTGTAGGAAGAAATTTTTCATACATATCTCTAAGAGTAGGGATGTCTCCCAGTTGGTGGATATCCTATAAACAAATAACCAACTCACCGTGAGGAATATGGAACATGTAGTTACCTGGACACCAGCGGATAATCATTTCCCAGAGGAGGATGGGCTTACGATAACTGATGTATTGAGATATCCATATCGCTTCATAGAGATAAACACATTATATATCATCTAAAAATTCTAAAAAGCTATGCCTCACCTAGAATGGCCAAGCCCATTCATCAGATAAATTGCCACCAGGAAGAAGATTCAGTTTTGAGTACCACCTGCCACCAGAGGCATCCAGAGAAGAGGCAAATATTCTTGAGTATCTCTGGGGGATAAGATGTTGATCAGGGTCATGAACATCTAGAATCAGCGGAGATATGGGAAAAAGATAAGATAAGCTCTAATATTAGGTTGTAACCAGCTGACCATCCTCGGTCGTCGTTTCATGAATTCAATCCGGAGAGCTAGATACCTGATGAAATGGCAGGTTAATATTTTAGGGAGGTATAGTTTCATCATCTATATATCCAAACACATACAGAGTATTTTTATTAGATAAGAGATAATTATTAATGTTGGATTAAAGGAACCTCTAAAGGACCTTATTATCAGTACCAATGCAATATTAGGGATCTGCATTGCAATTCCTAGAAATCAGGGCCCTTTGATTGGAAACTATTGGGGAACCTTGATGAGAACTAGAATCCCTCTAAAAATAAGTTAGTGGAACTTTTATGAAAAAGAAAACATAAATCCTATCATTAATAAGGGAATTAAAATTCTAGAGGTTCCATGTGTGTCACAATATTCATCAATGGATTTGTATACCACATAAACTGATCACAGATTTACTAATTTCCATGGGACTCATATAGTGAATAACATCTACAAGGCATCACAAACATCACAAGACACCCCCACGGGATACTCATGATCACGTGGCTCAAACAAAGTCATGTGAATTGACCATGATCGGTCTATTGGGTTAGAGAATATTGAAAATCCCATGAGGAAAACATAGCCTTAACAACCAAAATATTCAGAATTAACAAAAATAAGGTTCAAAATCATGGTAGATGAGTTCCTAAGAAAAGATAATCCATTCATTGGAGCTTCAGATGAATGGAATCATGGCTTCGACTAGAAGATAGGGATAAAGATTAGGGTTTTTGGCATGGTCTTACGATAGGAGAAAAAAAAAGAATGCTCTGGAGGAGAGGTGGTTGTTGGAATGAATTGTACTTTACCCCTTCATCGATATATAGGTAGTTCTCGGAATACCAAATGTCACCCAAAGCATAGGATCATGATCCTTACAAGGACACTGGTAGGAATTATTTTTTCCCATAACTGAGTCCTTGTCCCCTCCGATGTCACTCTTAAGGGAGGAAATTTGTTGACACCCACAAAATAGTCATCAAAAATAACAAAAAAGATGAAATACCTAAATAAGGGTATTATTTTCCCCACAAAAATTAAAGAATAAGATAATGGTCAAGACAAGCAGTTCGCTCAATAATCTAAGAGAATAAGGATCACATGACTATTTGAAGGTAACACAAAGGCTCCATGCCTGACCCATAACCTGTGGAATGTCCTGTGGATCCCATCGACCATCCTTCTCACTCTTGAAAAGGCTGCTTAGAAATCCCAATGAGTGCCCTTTGAAAACATTATTTGTCATTGGAAAACACCTGAAAAACCCACCAAAATCCTTCCAAAATAAAGAAGGTTTACATTCAAAGGAAGAGACCACCATTTTTCATGAATCTCATTCATCAAATAATAAATGGGAAGAATAAAATACCTTAGTCATATCTATGCAGTATCACCTAACATCTGATCCTTCAACAAATAAAATGATGTTGATAATGGGAATGAGGCGGGGGGGTTCACGATCACTGAATGGTATGTGATACACACCCCTGAGTGTTCTGAAAGAAAATGTGATACCTTATAGGATCCCTTTGGCCAGTTATCCATCCCGCACGTAATTCCTCAGGATCGTCCAGAAAACTCTGTGGTGCTTTAAGGGCAGACGGATAGACCAGTTCACTACATGCTTGAATATTCCCCATATGGACCATATTGATCAAGCAAGCAATAAAATAATAGTGCAAAAATCATATATATTACTCATTCCAACAAACAAATCCATGATCTTTGAAAATAAAATAATTATGATCAATGGGGAAGAGGCGATAGTGGTTCAGAATCACTAGAAGACATGTGACGGGTCCCTGGTGACCCACATGATGTCGTGAGTCCATGTAGACACATCCTCCATGCCTCAAAATATCCCTATGTCTTATCAGCCTTGCTATATGAGATTCATCACACATGTCTATTAAACTCTATAGCACTCTATGGAAAATTGGATGGATTTTTACAATAAATTCTCCCACACCCCTCCAATGGCCCGAAGGCCTTTATTTTTTATTGATTTGGATAATCCAATTTTCAAGGGGTGATTTGGAACACTTACAAGGCCCATAGGTGAAAGTATTACATGGCCTGTAGGCCTTAGAAGAATTCATTTTCCCGTAGGCTTCAAACATTACATACAACCCATACTAAATACTTGGAACTGCTCCTCCACAACATCTTCATCGTGAAATCATCTCTCCACCTTCTCATGGTTGTTTGGCTAGGAATTCTTGCGCATGCACAGGCTTGTCCCAATGGCAGGTCCCATACCCTATCATTCTTGCAATCCGTTTAGCTTCTGATATGGTGAAAGCTCCTTGCTCATCCTCCTTGTAGAGCTTGTTCCTCATTGGTCATCTGTTTTTCATCTACACTTAAGGTGGACAGAAGGCCTTGAGCTGGCCCGAAGGTCTTACTGACCCGAAGGTCTGGGTGGCCCGAAGGCCTTAAAGGACTCGGGGACCAAATAGGTGGACCGACGGCCCAAACAAGGGCATATTCCCGGCTAATATAGTGTTAAACAGTACCTACTACAGTACCTACTACAGTACTGCTACAGTAACCCTGGAAGTAATGTCTCCACCTGGATTTGATCCCGGGTCTCCTGGATGCACTTGCAGAGTCCTTAACAACTGGGCTAAGGCTCATGTTCCCCACACCCCAATGTGACCCATATTGGTCACATGAAGTTTCTCCAATAAAATTGTAAAAATACCATCAATAAGACACATGCAATCCTGCATGACTCCCAAATATTTTTACATAAAATGATGGAGAGAAAAATGGATGAGGTGAAAGGTACTCACTGTCATTAAAAGGCATGTGAAACACCATGTACACTAGAATAGTTGTCACGTGAGACCCCATAACAAGTCACCCACGGTCACATGAGTGTCTTCAAATAGGCCCTTGGATCTTGAAAAGGTCATTCAGACATGTCAAAATAATGACATGAAATTCCTTCAAAACATTCTCATGATAAAAAACTACTCAAATAATAGAAAATAATTTTATAAAGGAAGAGACTTGTGATCACGAAAAATTAGGTTACATACCTCAATCAGTTCAGAAAAGAGACTTGTGAAACAGGGTGGTGCTAGTCAATCTGTCGGCTCCAGCTTGGACTATCTCTAGATACATTGCACAAACCAGAGAGTATCTGGGGTGTTGAGGCCTATTAAACTACCACCCCATCATGAAAATATTCTACTACTATGAATGCGTGATTTCCGGAAACAGCAGGATTCGGCCCTTGACTTCTATGTACTACTCCGAGTGATCACACGACCAGCCATCTTTTCACCAGGTAATACCCTGACAGACATTTGGAATAGTCATAAACTAGGAATAAAGTACTTCACATGATCATAAATAGTTCTCGTGAAGGACCTATGGTAGTTTATGTGATGAACATCCCTCAATCCTACTAGATCATAGAAGACTCAATGATACTAACACTGAACAAAAACGATGTATTCTTAATAGAAGGGTGAGGACCAGGACCCATAGTGGAAGACTCCAGCAGAGGACATGATCAATATCCCCCATACGCTTCACATGTTTCATCCAAATACTATTCGAGATTACTTAGTTTCATTAACATGGTCTGGAGACACCCCTTCTTCATGTCAAATGGGACACACTGAATACTCTAAACATGTTATAATGAGTCAAGCAGATCTTCCTCTAACAACACCTTGATTGTGTAGACCACCTGGATTCATCACCTAGTACTGATGTCCCTCAAACACATTTCATGAATCATATAATGGTGTTTCTCATGTTAGTCGAGTCTTCATAATGACCATGGAAATGATGTACAAGCCCACATGATTTTCCTTGGAACAGTCAGCTGAAAATCGTGATACCCTCAAGACATGTCAGATAGGTCTCATAATGACTTCTAGAGATGTCATCCAGGATACGTGGTGGTCCTTAGACTATACCACACTAACTCTTTCAACACCCCCATATGTGTCAAGATAGGTCATGTGATGGATCATAGGATATGTTAATTGGGACATGTGACACCCTTTGGACAAGAAGCCCATGATACCAGGGCATCCCATGACTTAGGGATATTGTCCGTCCTCTGTGCGTAATCCCCGACCAATAGGGAAGCCTCATTGTGTAAGTGAAAAAATATATAAACTATGGGATCTATGATTCCCAACATAATCAAAATATGTAGGATGCCTTCTTAAGGCCTGATCACTATACCAAAATTCCCCAGGGTTGTCCCAATACATAATTCCCTTATCAGTGCACCATGGGGATTATCATTCACTTTCTTTTGTTTCTCCCACAGAGTATAGATCATGTGATCCAAGGGGGATGAAATGAACACCCCATTAGGCATCATAAAAGTTAACGATATAGAGAAGCCTCACTATGTAAACCCTGACATTAGGGGAACTACGCCCACTATGATTTCTACCAAATTCAGGACACATTGGCCACTTACCACCGAGGCTTAAGCTCCATATTGTTTATGCAAGGAAATACCATCATCTTATCCCCTTATATAAAGTGAGGGAATTGATTACATGCTACACCTTGTTTCTCACGATGATCATGACTCACGTAGGCTTAGGGAATTGCAGTGATCATGTCATTAACATCATGAACCTCCAAAATGGTACATGGAAACCTCAATGTGTAATCCCCAACATCAACCAAACAATGATAACTCTAATTCATGCTTTAAATAGGATACATCGGATGTATCATTGGGAATCGTGCTCAAATATATGGCATCTCATTATTCAAACATATGTCCTTCCACATGAAGTTAAATTGAAGGGGTTAAACGAAATACGTGTGTTTTGATTCCTGTAATAAGAGATATTCGTAGGATGCCCCATACATTCTCAATCTAATCCTCCAAATATTAATCACCTCCACATATGGGATCATATTTTGAAACACTTGGTTATATGGATTCATCATATAAGAAATTGCATGTTAAAGGAGAATGATGAAGAACCTCTGACACACCTATGGACTCACCCAAGAGATCACAGTATTTTGTATAAAAAAGGGAATTAAACTATATTATTATTGTTAATGTTACTAGTCTCATATCAAAATTTGGAAGAGATTAATGAACATAAATTAAATATATAATATATTTCAATTGTAGATAATAATTCCCCCCCCCCAAATGGTGCGATGAGCCAGACCTCCCATCTTCTCAACCAATGCAAGTCCCCAAGAGTTGTTGGGCCGAAAAACACATATGATCACTGGCCTCTGGAAATAATGTTCTTACTAAGAGAATGGATAAGGGAATCATTGGGAGTTTCTGGGGAATACTGAAAGAATGGTAGACCTGATGCATGAAATTGAGTGAATTCCTAAAACACTCCTCAATCAAGAGATAAAGGGAAAACCTATTCCATGTTCCCCATATAAAACATGACAAAACAATAAGTATTTAAGAATCCCATTAAATATCATATTTTTAATCATACATTTCCATAGAGGATTACTAATTACCACAAAATCTACCTATCCAGTCATCACCCAATTTGGTTTCCCATATTCACCCAATTTTCCATTAGAGTCCGTGTGCAGAAGATTCCTTTTGGTTCCACCAATTGACTAAAAGAAAAAATAATTGAATGAGAAAATATAATCATTGTGGGAAAACAAAATAATGATGAAAAATAAATTATAAGATGTCTAAATGATTACATGTTATTTTTATTAGATGACACCTTATGTTTATCGTAGTTTATTCATAGTAATTGTTTATTTAAATCCTTCACGATGGTTCATAACGATTTTGTAAAATTCCAAAGCATATCCCTAGGTAGTATTAAACCAGGTGTGCAGCCAGGCCCATTGTTGTTATCCTGGTGACAATTGACTCTAGCTCAATGCACTATTTTCATTCTTGTCACCCATATGAACCTTTTTTAAAGAGCCACATCAACTTTTAGTATCTATACATGGATGTAATTTTAATTAAATCTCTTACCCAATCCTTCAACAAAATTATAGGACATTTTCTTATACAATGACTCATCCTTAGAATTTCTATAGTGACGTCCCTAGAAATATCATTACAAATATCCCGAGGGTTCTAATTAATTTTTTTCCATCCAAGTTTTAAAATTATAAGTAACCCTGTCATTTTATACCAACAATAGAAACCCATAATTTACATACATATATATTACAAATTTTTATAATAATATTCATTACATTATAAAAAACAACTCTTAAGTAACATACTATTTTAGTTTCATTGGAGACTTGGTATATAATAATATAATTTTATGTATGATATTATACATCTTCCATAATTATATTCTCAATTCAGAATCCTCTTAGGATTACCCTACCTATACCATTATTCATAATATGGGGAAGAAAACAAAAGAAAGGGTGAGATCAGATGATCAATTAGGGTAAAAAATGAGATATCAATATATGATCATATGAATGAATAAGAAAAGAATAAGGTTATGTGATCATGCACAAAACATAAAATGTAACTACCCAACCTTCCATAGATTATAATCTTGAGTTATTACATAAAGCATTATCATTTTTGAAAATGTGGCCCATAAGGCTGAAAATCATCCTAAATCAATCATAAACCATATGATCATGTAATAAATGTGTGGAACCATCATAAATATGTAAACCAATTTCATACATCAAGGTTAATTACAAATACCATCAGAATTATAGATCATGACTTATCACCCATTTCCCATTGTGGATAAGGGTGAACCTGTTTTCCATTGTGTATTAAGACACACCAATTTCTCATAATGGAGCAATATCATATACTGGTTCCATATTTTTATCTAATGAGATATAAAGCTTTACACAATGTATTCAAGGGAGATATAATATAATCCTGGGAAAAATATGCATGTTTTATAAGAATTCAATCATTGTATAACCAGTGGTAGAGAAAGGTGTTTTACAAACAACATTCCCTCCCAAAAATAAACCATTCAAAGAAAGAATAAAAATTAAATCATTGGTTAATATCTTCAAAAAAGTATAAGTTACATTAATTAATGTCATATTTGATAGAAAATGATTTGAAAAGATAAATCAATTCAGTCATTTTTTGAGTAAGATAAATTTTGTTGACAATAATTTTTGTAAACACATAATTCATAAAATATTTAAGAAATACCAATAATTTAAAATAACCATGAAAACGTATAAGGGGATTGTTAAAAATAATTTTAAAAATTTCTTGATGAAAATATCATTTCCTATTTAGAAAATAATTATACATAGTTTTTTAAAAATAATTTTATTCTAAATTAACTTTTAAAATGTATAAATGAAACTTCGAAGGAAAAACTTATCATGGTGGAAGGAAGTATCATTCATCTCAAACATGTTAATACAATGATTCCTTTATATTTTTAGTAAAATACATAAATTCATTGTTAAGAAAATTAGTTGAATATTCCTTTTTGATTTTTTTTGAAAAAAGTAAAACATGGGTTAAAAATTCATTATAAAATTCATATGTTAATAGTAAAAAACTCTTTAATTTTTTAGAAAACATATATTTGGATGAAAAAAAATTCCGAACGAAGAGAGAAATAAAGAACAGTTTTATTAAAAACAACTCTTAATAATTTTATGTAAGAAAGAGTGAAATGTTGCAAAATTAATATCATGAATCACCAAAGGATAGAAATATTCATGTGTTTCTTGAGATATGTATCATACGAGTTCATCATTCGAAACATAATCATAAACATTCCCGATGAACAATGAGATTTTGACATAAAATCATTACCACTATGGAAGCATTGAAATAAAAGAACCATAAAGGAAAATAATTAAGTAAAACGTAAAATATCTTAAGTATAAATAAATTCATGACTTTACATGATAAATGGTCTATATATAATCCTCCTAATGTAAGATAATTCATCACGTTATATATGTCTCCAAGAAAGATTATTGAGATAAAAATCCCATATCAATTTGTTAACTTTTGAACATTAACCCCCATCAAAGAGAGATACTAAAATGGTTATCAAAGCCAAAATATTTTATAGAGAATCATAATAATATAAATTTATGTTCATTATATAAAACATATAAATAAAATAGTGGTTAATATGTAATGTGTCAAATAGAAGTAAAAATTATGATGGAAATCCCAAATGTTATGTCTCAACCTCCGTTGAAATCATTCAAACCTCATGTTAAATAATTTAATGTTTTTATAAATATTTTTAAGAAAAATAATTATATATATAATACCATATATTATTTAATTATGTCGTCTTACTTCGTATTTATTATCATTTCCTTGTTAAAGTCATATTTCGGGTAATAACTGCTTTGTTTTTTGTTTATGCCTTGATTTTTTATTTTTTCACTCTTCTATTAATCATGGTCAAATCACATACTAAATAATAATCATTAAATATTTATCATATTTATAAATTTTTTAATCATATAATACAAAACTATAAACATGGATTTGATAAATTAAATACATTACGATCATGGAGACAGTAGGTCATACTAACGCATGAGTAATGTTTTCAGTTTACAATGATAATTAATGAAAGGTGACAAGTAATATCTTATATTTAAGAATGATCATAATATAAAAAATACCATATTACTTCATTAAATATAATTATACATATCATCTATGTAGTGTGGTGTTGAAAAGAGAGTCATCGCTCTGGAAAGGAAGTAGTCGACCCATAAATGAACAATGTTATCATAATTTAGTTAGTTAAATGGTAAGAATGAAATTGAAAAATTACACTTTTTAAATCATCAATATATTTTTAATATCATATTAATTTAATGTATATTAATTATATTCATTTAATGTGTCCCTATTATCTTCCATTTAAAGCGTAAGTGAAAAAGAATCAAAACGCATCATGAAGGGGTAGTTCTCCGTACAAATGAGTGATGCTATCACATACCCTATGGAATCAAAGGTTAAAAGGTATAAATTATATAATTAATTAATTTTTATAATTATTTTATAAATATTATATATGTACTTTTGATCCATAATCATACCCAATCGTTAGATTTTGTAATGAAAAAATGAATGACATCAGTTCATAAGGCGGTAGTCCACCTTACTTACGAAAAATTATTTTGTAAACCATTTTATTGGTGTGGAGATAGTTTTATGTAATTCACTTATAATTAAAAAAATTAATATATGGAATACACTGAGGTTATTGTATTATCATGAAGTAAAAAGTATTGTAGGATGTGGAGAAAGAAATATAATAAAAACCCTTATTAAAGAATGTTACATCTTCTTCAGTTAAACTCATGAGGTTTTCATAAAAAGCCTTACTACGATGTATTTATGCCCAAAATAATGTTTTTATGATTTAAGGCTGGATTTTAAGAAGTTATTTCAGTAGGTATTTTCAAAAAAAATGGTTCGATGGTGTGCACAAGAGAGGAGAGGGGTTGACCTTTTATATGTGAGGTGAGTGGAACACTTGTAATTTTTTAAATATAAAAATATGTAACCATGATTTATTATTAAAAAAGATTTTAAATTTATTATTATAGATAATTAGACATTATTTTTTTGAATAAAAGGAGAATTCATTAAAAACTTAGATCAGCGGAAGTACAAGCACGAAGCCATGATGGAACGTGGTCTAGACAGAGCTGGTCATCATCAAGAGGGTCATTGGCCGACAGCTGGTGGGTAGCATTGTTCCCTTCCCTTCTGGTGAAGGAGAAGGAGAAGGAAATGAAACAATGGTGGAGAGAGTGGATTTCCCAGATGAGGGGGCCAAAAGATTTAAGGTTGTCATCGTTGAGGTTAATGGCATTGATAATAGTGAGACAGTCCGATTCAAGGTGGATTTTCTCCATCCATTAACTTTGGCAAACATCATCCTGGCGAGGATGGAAGTGGATTCGGCAACAATGGGCTCCCAAAGAGAACGATTGGATTCATGTTTGGCTGCAATGATTTGACCCAAATGATCTCGGGCCAGCAGACCAAGGCCGACATGACCATCCTTGGGGAGAGACGCATCCACATTAATCATGAGGATCCCGTCTGGTGGCATAAACCAATGGGAGGAAGGGGAAAGGGATCCAAAGGGCTTCTATTGACCAGAGTGATGCTGCCAGCCCTCAATCCAGGATGATTCCCATTCAATCCAGAAATCGGGTGGCTTGAAGACATGGTTGAACACAACATCATTACGCCGAACCCAAATGATCCAAGACATGATGCAAAGTGAGCCCACGAAGGTCGGCGAAGAGGAAGATAACCAATGCCTCAAGAGTGAGGGGAGGTTAGAGGCCAAATCCAGTGAAGAATCCGCGAATGATCCCCATTTCTTCCAAATCTCCTTTTCCCCTGGTCATTGGATGATAGCGTGGAGGGGAGATTTTGGGGCATCCGGGTAGAAGGGGTGGAACATGTCACTGGATAAATATCAGAAGGCAAGGAGGCTCATGTAAGGGAGGATGCCTGAGCACACCTGCAACCAGAAGTGGTGGATTTTTGGGCGGATGTTGAGCTTCCATAGCGAGTCCCATGTCCCCTCCTCCCTAACATCTGACTGAGTACAAAGAGAGAGTCAATAGCCGGATTTCACCTTATAGGGTCCCGATATGTCATTGAACAAGAAGAGGTGGTCAGGGCCAGTATCCGGAACACATGGGATACTATGGATAATCCTTATGTATCTTTAATTGAACCATGAGTGAAGATTTTCCATGCACCACCCATTCCCATGATCAGAAAAAAGGCACCGGACGGTGGCATCTTCGAGCCTAGGTGGGGTTGGGGATGATGTCTGCCTTCCATCCTTATCGATCAGCCAGGGGTCCATCCAGATAGAAATAGATGAGACATTCCCAATCCTCCAACCCATCCCTCTCTCCAAGAGGCAACGAGAGCCCAAGAAACTTCTCTAGAGGAAGCTAGTTCAGGGGCCAGAGAGGAATCCTGGAAATTCTTGTGGGGGAAGTATTTAGCATGGAGAACTCATGCATAGAGAGAGACTGGGTGGTTAATAAGGCGCCATCCTTTCTTTACCAACAATACATCATTAAAGTGAAATAGGTCCTGGAAACCCATTCCTCCCTCAGAAATAGGCTTCCTGAGATTTTTCCATGCGATCTAGTGGGTTTTATTCCTTCCATTGTTTTGTCCCCACCAGAAGTTTGCTGTGCGCGAGTGGATCTGGTTGAGAACAACAGAAGGAAGCTTAAACAGGGACATAAAGTAGTTAGGTAAAGATTGAAGGGCATCCTTTATGAGTGTTTCCTTGCCGGCTTTGGAAATTCATTTTGGGGTCCATCCTTGGATTTTTTTTCTCTATCCTATCATGAAAAGATGCAGAGATTTCTTTTTTGGATAAGCCGATCACCGTGGGTAGCCCGAGGTACTTCTGATGCTTCTCGACCATATGAATGCCTGAAATGGCACAATGCTCTTCTCTTTTGGAAAGTGTGACCCCATAGTTTAAGGAAACTTCTGAATTTACATGATTGATTTTTTGCCCAGAGGCCCTATCATACTGTTGGATCACATGGCCAATAGTGAGGAACTCATTATGGGTTGCTCTGGAGAAAGAAGGAAATCATCGGTGAAAAAAAGGTGTGAAACCGGTGGGTTTGCAGGACAGACCTTTGCCCCATGAATTGAATGAGAAGAAGTTTCCCTGGACATGAGGTTATAAAAAACATCAGCCACCAAGATAAAAAGAAAATGGGAAAGAGGGTATCCCAGGAGAAGGCCACGGGTTGGGGAGAAGCCACATGTGAGCACCACATTGACATTAATTTGTAAGGAAAAAAACGAGATACAGTGCATGATAATCTCTATCCATTTAGATAAGAGGCCCATTTTCAGCATCACGAATCTGAGGAAATGCCATTCCACTTTATCGTAGTCCTTGGTCATGTCCAGTTTCTACGCCATGGTTCCGCGTTTCGCGGTGGAGCGTGTTTTCATTGAGTGGAACACTTCATGGGCCACAAGTGCATTATCAGTAATCAGTCTCTTAGCCATGAAAGCACTTTGATTTTCCAAGATGATATCAGGAAACCATGGGCACAACCGATTAACAAGGATCTTTGAGAAGATCTTGTACAAGACATTGCAGAGGCTAATAGGTATGAAATTAGGGACCATGGGGTGTTTCTTGATTTTGGGAATGAGGATGAGGATAGTTTCGTTAATGTCTGAAAAGCTTGTTTCCCCAGACCAGATCTTCTTCATCAGATTGCAGATGTAAGGACCAATAATGTGCCAATATTGTTTGTAGAAGAGGGCGTGGAAGTCGTCCGGGCCCGGGGCCTTAGTAGGGAGGATAAGTTTCAGGGCCATCCGAATCTTGTCGTCAGTCACATATTTGGTAAGTTTCCTGTTAATTTCATTGGTGATCATAGGTCGGATGCAGTCCTCCACTTCAGCAGAGATGTTAAGACTTCCTGACGTAAAGGGATTTTGGAAATAATTGGAGATAGCATCATGGATTCCATCATTGTTGAAGGCTTTGGTACCATTTGTATGCGATATGCAAAAGAGACAATTTTTTCAAATCCTAGCTAAGGCTTTCAGATGAAAATAGCGGGTGTTGGCATCCCCTTATTTAATGTGGGTATCACACGCCCGCATAGCCCAGAAGCTTTCATTGATTCACAGGGAAGCATCTAGATCCCTTGGAATGGCTCTGATTTTGGAGATGTTGCAATTGGATGGGGGTTGAGATTATTGCACAGTTTTCTTTCGAGGAAATCACAGTGCCTATCAGGTTGGCGGAATTTTTTATTGCTCCACATCCTCAAATCTGATGCATTTTGTTGGAGATTTGACCCAATGTCTGCATGTCCATCTTCTAGCATGAACGGATAACATCTTCACATTCACATTCTTTAGTACAGAATCATTCAAATCTAAATGGTCTTCGGCCTTTATTATTGCAGTCTCCTTGGGTGCATTCAATCACTATCGGACAGTGGTTCGAGAAATTGAGCGACAGGTGGTCAATGTGGAACATTCAGAAAATATTCATCCAATCTGTTGAGCCCAAAAATCAGTCGAGGCGCTCTGTGATACGGGTTTCATCCGTGTTTACCTAAAACTAATTGAACGGACTACCCGTGAATCTTAGTTCGACCAGATCCACCCTAGTAATTGCATCCTTAAAGTCAGACATCGACGAGGAGGGTCAAAGATCGCTACCACTTTTTCCCTTCTGATACAAGATCTCGTTAAAGTCACCTCCAAAGAGAAAAGGGCTTGGAAAATCCCATTCCAGATTACAAAGGAGATCTCACGACTTCAACTTCTCAGTGTGGGATGTCCAGCCATAGAAACCCACAAAGGTCCACGGCGGGGTATGGACTTCATGAATAGCCACCACCACATGGTGCGAGGAGAAGGATAAGATCCTATCGTCAACATTCTGCTTCCATAGGAGATAGAGACCCCCTAAGTGGCCTTGTCGGGGAACCGAGAGGCAGCCCTGGAAGCCGCATTTCAGCACAAGGCCAGTGATGTCCTTGTTTTCCAATATGGTTGCAGACATGAAAACCATATCAGGGTGACTTTGAGTGCAATGGCACTGGAGCATTCGAACCGTTCTTGGGCTTCCAAGACCATGACAGTTCCATCATAAAATCATCATTTCTCTAGGCGGGGCTAGGACGTACCTGCCTCTGCCTTTGATTCCTCTAGGATCATTTTTTCACCCACCACATTCCATCTTTTTGGGCTATTTTCAGCCGAAGTACTCATTTCATTTCATCATTTCAGCTCCCCAGGTTTTAGATTAACTACTTTTACTTCTCTGTTATCACAGTGCTCCCTCTTCCAAATTCTCCGAGTGATGGGGCCTGGTCTCGTTAATCCTGTCATCCTAGAGTCACCTTGTAGAGAGATGTCTGATGTGGCCATTTCTGGATCAGGGTCAGGATCTGGTGGTTCGGTGCACATTTTCATTGGGTTATAGCTTTGTTCTAATGGGTTCATTGGTTTTGGAAAAGACTCTGTTAGTGTTTAGAGAGTATCCTTCAGGGGGTAGAATCAGTGCCTGATTCGATGTCTTGCTTCTTCGTTCGACTCTCCTAGAAAACCTCATTATTGAATGTGGGGATTATGACCTGGGAAGGTCTACCTGCTTCCCTCTGGATAATTGGGCATTCTTCCGGGAACTCTGGATGTCCTAGATGATGAATTTAGTGTGTTCAATTTCTGCCCGCCCCATGTGAGCCATTGTGAGATGATCACGATCCTTTTGTTTTTCTGCCTCTGGGATAAAGACAAATTTTTTTCGTTTTGGATCGTAGCCAGGGACCATATTGTAGTATGATAATACCTGACTCATTCCTTTTCTTTGAGTCACATTCTCTCTTCAGATGGCCAATATGTCCACAAAAGAAGCCGAAAATTAGGAGTTTCTCAAACTTCAATGAGATCCAAATGTGAGCGTTATCGAGCTTCAAAAACATGCCCCTAATCAGAGGCTCTGACACTTCGACCTCAACTTTAATCCAAACCACAGGTCCACATTGGATTGGGTCTGAATAGTCCCACTCAATAAATTGGCCAATGCAGTCACCAATTTCTCTCAGAACCCATTTCGTTCTCCCATTAAATGGGATTCCTTTAATACGTATCCAGAAGGGGGATTGGGTAAGGTTAGTGTGCCGGATATCATCCCCACCTTCAAATTATTCCATGAAGAGGATCTGGCTATCAAAGGTCCATGGCCTCCCTTTGCGGATTTTATCTCTATCTTTTTCATTGAAGAACTCAAATACTAGGATATTTCTCTCTACTTCCCAGATGTCCACTCCCGCTTCCTGTTTCCAAAAATTCTAAATAGTTTTTCTTAGGGCCCCCTAGTTAAATATGATTTTCTTCGCAAATCTTCTGATAACCAGTAGTGTCATGAATTTTTCCAGCAGTGTATCTTAATTTAATCGAGCCTCAATCTACACTTTTTCTTTGTCTGTCCAGGAAAATTTCTTCCATTGAAACATAAGATCCGCTTCCATGGTGCGGGCCACGTTGATTCAAGGATTAGTAACCAGTGTGTCCACATGCACCCTAAGACAATGATGCACCGTCCAAGCATAGCCCACGGTCCCTTTAGTCCAGGCGCGGCCCAGAAGACCTCCAGTTAGGCGCGGCCTGAGAGTAACTTCGTTGCACCCATTGATCGTGGCCAGACCACTCAGCCAGAGTAGCATGACCGTACTTCACAATGAGGCTTCTCGAAAACGCCTCTCACGACCAATGCTTGGTGAAGAAAAAGGTGGACTCCTCACGAATAGGGCCTTCCATGGTCAATCCATCATGAAAAATGCCTCTCGCACCCAGTCCTTCACAGAGCACAAGGCGACGACCTCAAGAACAGGGCCTTTTGCGGTCATTCCTTCACTAAAAAAATGCCTCTCGCAGCCAGTCCTTCGTGAAACACCTGTGTCTCCATGGAACTGGTCTGAAAGACACCGGCATGCGCCGCTTCAAGAGAAAAACATGAAAGATGGCAGTAAGACCCAAAGAGGTTCGTGGATCAGAAACCCGACTCCACTGTGCTAGATCTGAATCGAAGGATCAATCACAAAATCGTGAGAGGGTTGCGGATCTAGTTCCCGATTTACCAGATCTGGTTTGCTGAAGACAGGTCTTGATGAAAACGATTTCGTGAATCGGTAATGAAGAAAAACTTCTCTTTGAAGCCATAACTCAAATGCAGTTTTTCTTTCCCCTATGCTTGCAGGCACCAGAGGGATGAGTACAAGCTCAAGCTCGGACTCAAGGTGTTGGAATCAGGGCCGACATGGCACCATGTATCCAGAAGTTGATGAAGCCAGTTGATGTCGGGTCCACAATCATTAGATCTAAGGTAGGAGAGGGGTCCGTAGCCAAAGCATGGGATTCTGAGGAGGGTGACAACCCTTGTTCCCACTCAGCCACACGTTGTCGCGGTCCGAACGGGAGGCACCAACGCAAACCCTAGGAGTTCCCAGGATAGAAATCTCTCACAGCGGGAGACACAGGTTTAGATAATTAGACTATATAATTTCTAAATAAGTCCATAAAATAGACTTTAGACATGTTTTTAGGTTATTTTACCACTTATCTTTTCAGTTTCACCCCTAGTAAACCCATTTTACCTTAACCAGGGTAATTAAGTTTTATATTTTTCACTATTAATTTATGTTAAAATTTTTGTTTAATTTAATAAAAGATATAAATAACTCTGATTCAAAATATTTAATTATATTTTAAAAATTCAATTCATATATGTTGAATATTTTAATTTTAAATTAATCCCAAATACGCGATAAGAAAGAGGGTTTTCAAAGAGAAATTTTTCAAATGTTTACAATTTTTTTATATCAAATTGCAATATGTAATTGATTTAGATGAACTAAATTTGATTAATATATGAAAATTTGAATAAATTTTTATTTAATACTAATTAAAACTATAATTTAACTTTATAAATAATTTAAAAGAAAACAAAGTATACAATTAAAATTCATTATATTTGACTATTAATAAAAAAATAATCATTTCATAAAATTATCAATAATTCAACCAAAAATAATTTTTAAATTATGATTAAAAAAATAATTTTATTTGTTCAAATATAGTTTCTATCATTGTCAAAAATTATTTTTAATAAAAGTTTACAATCAAGGTGAAATAATAGATTTTTAGAAAAGTATAGTTTTTAATCGTTAAATTGGACATATTGTTATATCTTGCATATAAATAGAATTATATTAATGATAAATAGTAGATTGAATGTATAAATTTCATCAAATTAATTCTTCAAAATTTATTTTTTAATTTATTTATGAAAAAATATATTTTTAAAAAATATATTTTAAAAAAAACATTTGATCTTTCAAATGGTTTTTATTTTGATTAATAATTAATTGTTCACCAAATTATTCATCTTATATGGATGTGTAAAACATATATGTTCATAAATTATTTAATAATATTAATATTTATCATTCCAGTATCTCTGTGATAATTATCTTGTAATATTTTATTAATATGTCATGTATTGTCTAAACTTAATGTTGTTGGAAACTCATGATAAAATAGATGTTGGGTTTAAAAAATCCATACTTAGTGTGGCAAGTAAATAAGTATTAATTTGATTAAAAGTATTTAAAAAAATATTCCAATAATTATCGAGATGTCATATTTTGACTGAAAAGTTTCACTTCCTAGGTGAAATTATATAAGAAGAAAGGGTATATATTGATCCAGAGAAGGTATGAGGTGTTGTTTCTTGGGATCAGAATAAGAATGATTTTGATGTAATATTATTCTTGGGACTAGATGATTATTATTTTTACTTTCTCAATATATTTTTATTCCTTTTTATCACTTCTCATATTCTTGACTATTTGGGGTGTAATTTTCAAATGTTCTTAATATTGTAAAAAATTATTTTAGGAATTTAAAGAATGAAAAATATTATAATTGATCATGATTATTCAGGATCCTATAAGTGAATAAGTTGTTCCTTGATAAAGCTCAAACATCAGGCTAGGAATAGTTTTGATGTAAGGGGAATGATTCAGTGTCTATGGGCCTTAATCATTTTTGGCCCCACATGCATAAATACCTTACACATTTCCTTGAGTTAGAAAATATTCTTCATGCCTTGAGTTGTTGGAGAGATTACATACTATGGGGACTATTTGTGGTATACGCAAGCCATAATAACATCAAATTCATATTTAATCATCATGACTTGAACCTCAGGTAATGTATAAAGGTTTACTATCTTGAGTCTTTTGACTTTGATATTTCATAAATATTTGGGAAAGGCAGTGTATTTTTAGATGATCTCAGACGAATGACTCGGGATTAGGATTTTCAAAAGGATACTAGTGAAGTATAGTTTATGTGTATTCTTTATTGAATGAATTTGAATATGAATGAATGTCATAATAATCCATTTAACTTGGATTTATCAGTGTCTTCATCACTTATGGATCAAGTGAAGTGGAGTAAAATTCCAAATACTGAGGGAGTTTTTTTGGGGGAATGTGTTTTTTAGGATCCACCACATGGTTATGTTGTAGATGAGGATGGGGACTAACATATCTATTAGAATGAATGATTTACTACATAAATTCAACAATAATAGATTTGAGAATATCAAACATCCAAATGGAATGTACATCCCGAACAAACAATGATATTTTGTTATATGCTCTTACGATTCTGGTGGCTAGGGATAAAAATGTAGATCACATTATGTTTTTCTCAATGTTAAATTTGTAAGTAGGTAAAAGTGGAACATCAAATTCCTGATGTATTTTTTGAGCTACTATCCATCTTGTAGTGGAAATATTATAACATCATAATGGATTTCATGATGGGGATACTGAAGTCACCTCAAGGTAGTGAAACCACATGGGATATTTTTTATAGGATAAAAATTTCGCCAACATATTTCCTATTCTATATACCTTCTCAGTGGAAGATATAGGGAGGCTCAAAATCTGGGAGGTTAAATTCCATAATGGGATTCCATGTGAAATTATGTCATACATGTGTTTTTAGTTTAATTTTCATGTCTATATGGTTTTGTAGACAGCTATTGGTTCACATTTACTCTAATGGAAAGCATAAAACTCATAGAGTGATCCTTATTTTGAGCACACTATATAGGCACTGGAGGAAATTCTTCATGCATGTGTCCTAATCATTAGAGGACATTGGAAAAAGAACCTCCCTCTTACTATTTTTTCATAAAATAATAGTTTCCAAGTGACAATCTAGATGAATCCTTTTGATTAACTCCACAATAGGCCATACAATTCACATTGTGTTGGTAAGAGGTAGGGGAATCAACACATATATGTTCAAATATTGTTTAAGAGGCCTATGAGTATGTACAACTGATTACGAAATACATTTATATAGATCAATTTGTATAGAATTCAAACATTGATCACCATCATTAACCTTTGGAGCTTGAGATTGGGGATCATGTCTCCATGTGGATTTTCTCTAAATTGGGTCATCAATTAATTTTAATGAAATGAAATAAGAATTTTATATTTATTAAACCTTTAGATATCATGTTTAGGATTGGTCTCATAGCATATCAAATATAATTTTATCAATGGTATTGGGTTGTTCATGATGACTTAGGTTTCTCACCTCTTCAATTTTTAAAATACCTTATCTAAGTTCATTGATACTGAGGAATATGATTTTTATTTTGATGATTATATGGAGGATTATCCTGTACATATCATCGATCATAGCATGAAAACCGTCTATGGTAGAAAGGTTCATGGAGTTCTAGTGTTATGGATGAATGACCACCTATAGGAGGAGATATGAAATAGGAGTCTGAAATATGTGCTTAGTTGATAATTCATTTTTCAGAAGCAACTCAACCCCCTTTAGAATTGATTCTTTGCTATTTGTTTTCTTAAGGTGGGTAGGTTGTAAGATCCCAGTATCTCCATAATGTAATAACTCATTTATATTCAATCTAAACCATGTTTTGTACCTTATTGTGTGTACTCAATGTTATATAGGATGTTCCTAGATCATTCAAGAAGGTTCTAAGATTGGATTTATGGTTTTTGTAGAATCTGTAAGAGGTTACTGTTTTTCATGTGGTTTATCTAACCATGAACCACAATCAGGTGGCCTTGAAAAGGGTGGATCACAATTTGATAAATCATGTGGATAGTTCATGTAAACCATGAATGGCATAAAATATATTATAGGTCTATCTCAGATGGTTTTCAGATGGTTTTTAAAACCATGTGCCTAAATAATTCGAGGTGTGGTTATCATAGACCAGAGTGATTCAATGTTATTTCAATGTTTGGACAATCATGTTTCCAAATATTAATGATGGAAGAAAATATTTTTCAAATCTATTCCTTTAAAATATAAATATGTTCTCATCCTCTTTCATTTTCATATCAACATTTCTGAATTTTTCCATATGGACTTTGGATACAGTTTGTAGATCATTTCTATTATACCTATGATTCAAGATCTGTTTAAATTTCTGGAACACACTTGTTATGTCTAGACGTCTAGTATGGATAGGATGTTTCATTCCCAAATGAACCATCCAGTCTTACCCTCCAACAGGTATGGGGAGTGGATTACCTTGACATTATAGGCTTACCCTCCAGCAAGGCTAGGTAGTGGAGTTCCCTGAGTAGCTTTCCAGCCATACCCTTTATTAGGGTTAGGCAGTATATTTCCTCTATGAGCTTATCGGGCTTACCCTCTAGTAGAACACGGAAGTGAAATACCTTAATGACATTCTAGATTATTACCCACTAGTAGGACTCGGTGGTGGATTTCCTTAGTTACAGGTAGAGTTGGACCCTCCTGTCATACTAGTGCATTGGATCCTTACCTAAATTTTTTTCCCCTTCACTATGTGACGTAGTGATGAGACATGTTTTGACATAAACTGGTATTCATGAAGAGGAAATATTTCCCCATTGAGATGATTCCCTGAGACACAACATAAACTGTTCATGATAGTAAGTTCCACCCACATTGTTCAGTATTGAGGTGTGTTGATTGAGTTCCTTAGACTTTTATGTTTCGGACAGATTTGTCGGATATTGGGAATAATTGATAGAACTTTTGGACCCTTTGGATACTCATTTTCTTGGGCTGATCTATAAAATGGATACCCACTCACTCTCTCATCTATTCTTTTTTAATGAGAATATATAAATATATATCCTTTAACAATACCCACTTTTTTTGTTTTCATTACTCTCCTTCCATGGGAGGTAATGATGCAGGAATATACCATGTACATTCTATGTCTATCTTCTCATGGTTGGATGAGTCTACTCTCTTTCTAAAGCTAGAAAAGACATGAAAATAAGTTCATCCTCTCACTATTATTATCTCTATATGTTTGGAAGATTTTACATTCACTATCTTATTAGGTTGAGATATACTCTCTTACTGTACATTGTTCCATCTACTAATTTCCTATTTAGTTACATCTCTTACTTCTTCCCCTTCACCCTTTTCAGGGTGTTCTATGGGGCATGTATATACTCACCCCGGAATTGGATTCTCCTAACATGTGTCATGTCTTTTGAAGATGATGGAAACGATGATCACGACTTCAATGGAGCTTAGAGGTATGGGGTTCAAAGACTACTTATGATGGTCATAGCTCAGGATTCAAGGGATAGGCTCTCTCATCTATTTTACAGTTTTTGAATTTTTTAGGTTGGGACATATTTCATGTTGGGCATGTATTTTTTCATTTTTTACTTTCATTTTACACTACTATACTTTTGTACTGTTTAAGGGTTGGTGCATCTTGCTTTATCTTATAGTATGGTTGAATCCTTCCAACTTTCCATATGAACCTTTTCATTTAGTTGTCTATCTATGTGTACATATATTTAAGAAAAGGACACCCTGAGAGTAGTAATTTTTTTAGTGCTTGTCCCATCCACTTAGCCTATAGAGGCGTGCATGGGGTTGTTGTGGCTCGAACCCTGGCATGGATCAGTTTGTGACATAATGGTATCAGAAAAATTTCATTCCTTGGGACATTGATTGAATGTATCCACTTAAGAGGTATGTTTGGGATTAGGACTACAATATCAATGGGTCTCAATTGCAGCTCTCAAACCCAGGTTTCTAGTGATTTTGTGGGTGGACAATGTATCCATTCACCAATACCTTGACTAACTTATTGTCGAATCAGCATGAAGAGAAATTTTTTTGCAGGGATTAATGGTTCATGCATCATATATGATTGATTCCGTGATTGTCCTTCATGAGTAAACTCCTTATTTTTGTTGATATATATTCATATATATATGTATATTCTCACATGATAACAGTACTAAATAAATTTTCAGGTTTCCTCCACAATGATACCCAACCAGGATTCCAGCTCTTGTTCATGAAAACTTTCATATGAGTGATGAGGCCTCAGTTCAGGCTACATCCTATGATCCCCTTACTCTAGGTGGGTAGGTGGAATCACCTCCACCTATTGAGTAGAAGACCATCCAAGAAGAGTAGGTTGGCGATGTGTGTAGGCTGAACAAACTCCATGTGTTCCAGCATCAAAGACCCCAAAGGTACTACAACGATCCATATGCTTATGAGGTAGAGGATTTTTTTAGATTTAGTGGTCTGTATCTTCATTCTTGTTCGGAGACTGATTGATTAGATGGTGGATTTTTCATGTAGGGGTTTCCATGGAGTAGTTGGGTGTTAATGGTGATTGGTGACACAGATTCACGATGAGTTGACACTCTCATGAGATGACTTCCAACAACTATTAGGTGAAGGGTACTACCCCTATTTCTTACAATCAGTCCATATTCAGGAACGTATATTAATTCAGCAGGGAGGGATAAATGTGTCTGAATACACAGCTAGTTCCAAATACCTTATGCATTACTATCTCAACATGATCTTTGATGGATACTTTTGAGAAAAAATGTTTGAGCATGGACTCCACAGAGAGATCATTGTCAATGCAGTAATCATTCACATCCACAACTATGTTAGAGTTCTAGAGTGGGTTCCTATGATAGAGATATTCCTTTTAAAGGGACACCAAATACATGGATTTGAAATTGGTCATAATATAGATGAGTCGTCTACAGTAGTTGGTAGGTGATAGACTCAGAACAGGATCCCATTCCACGAGCAGGCTCCAGAACATGGTCATTTAGGGAAAATACATCACATATGACCAGAGAATCCCATAGGGGGGGTTTATTTGTGGTGGGTAGGTCACATGGAACAAGAATACCCAAACAGTTGTGTTGAGTATCCCAGGAAGATAGCTGATGGACAACAATGGTAGAGACAAAGTAGTGGCCAGGGTTCTCTCGGGTTTGGAAAGGGTAGTCCCTATGGAGGCAGAGCTAGAAGAGGGGTGGTAGGAGATGTAGGTGTAGGATGGTTCTATGATGTCCTTCAACAGACAGCACTAGGAATCCCACTTCATACTCTGGGAGCTGGTAGTCGAGGCCACGGGTAGCTGTTGGCTTTAGATGTCTGTGATCATGTAACACATGAGATGATACAAGTTATGATATGTTCTTATTCAACTATTTTATTAGTATTTGTATAAATAGGATCTATTCATCCCTTTAACTCTAGACTCTTAGTGGTAGAGTTGCATCTCATAGTATAGATTCCAGAACAATAGCTTCATCTTGAGGTTCATATAGGGAATAGTACCACTGAATCATTCATCCATCAGTACTGTGAGTTGTCACCTGGTGGAGAGAGGTTATCATGGGACCTCTTGGTTATCACGATGAAACCCAATGACATCATCTTAGGTGTGTATTTCTTTCCATGGTCTGATCCTTGATTGACATTTACCATAGACTATTCTGATTCCTACACGCTGATGGGATGAGGTTCCCTTTTTCTGGAGAGAGGGATATCATGGATGGATATGTAGATGTAATGAGAAGTAGGTTGCAGCCTATCACCCTTCTTTTGGAGAGTGTAAGACTTATAAAAGTAGAATATTCAATAATCTCTATTTCTTTGGTTGTTGAGGATTATATATAAGTCTTCTATGAGGGAAATTTGGAACTACCTCTGAAGAGAGAAATGGATTTTTTTTGCATTTACATACAAAATCACAACCCCTTTGACCACCCAAAAATGGAAAGGGAATTCATTTACCTGGTATCAGTATTACCACAGAGCCTTTCATGAGTTTATTTATAGGCTTAAAAGAACTCATACGTTGATAATACTAGGGGAAGGTGTGGATTTTTTAGAGTATTGTGAAGCCTCGGGAGCTGGGATCAGTTGCGGGTTGATGCAATATCCAATAATCATTGAATACTGGTCAAATAGGTTGAGAAACCATGATAAGAACTACGAATATCATGATATAGAGTTATAAGTGGTAGTATTTTTACTAAGGATGTGTAGAAACTACCCTTTGGGAGTGTTCTTTTTTATTTACTCAGACAACTAAGGTCTCAAGTACATCATCACTCAGAGAGACCTGAATTTGAGACAGCGATGCTGATTGGAGTTCCTGTGGGACTATGACCTTGAGATAGTCTATAATACAGGGTAGGGACATATTTTATTATATTCCCATAGAAATATGTACTAGGATAACATTGTGTGTAATGTTTCAATGCAGTTATCTTCCCTATAGTTGAACCTCATAGAAGAGGATGGTACAATTTTTCTTCAGTTGATGGTGTTGAGTCCATCGCTCCTTGAGCATGTGAGATAGTCCCATCTAGGAGACACTGATAGTAAGGTCATATATGATTAGATATCCACTAGATATTTTCCAGATGGATATTCTAGAGGAGGGAATCACAAAATCATACTCTAAGTGTAAAAGAGGTTCTAGACACATTGTGAAAGGAGGTGATGCGAGAGTTCCACACTAATCCCCTAGTTATACATCGCAGTGTGGGAAATATGTGCAGTGACATTAAAAAGTATTTTGGGTGTTCTGGAATGAGATAAGCATAGCTGATTTCTTCTCATGGTGCCTCACTATCAATAGGTGAAAGCTGAGCACCATGTTCTGGCGGGTATGTTAGAGCCTCTTGGGGTCCCAGAGTGGAAATGGGATGACACGTCAATGGAATTCATTATATGGATTCCGTGCATAGTGATGGGATATGACACCATCTAGGTGATATTTTATCGACTTATGAAGTTTGAGAACATCCCTTCTATCTGGGATTAATGATCTGTGTAGAGTTTGGGGTAGTTGTATGTGTGGGACATCATCCTCCCTCATAGTGTACCCACAACGATGGTCTCCGATCATGATAGGTAGTTTACATCACGATTGTAGAGAGGCCAAAAAAGGAATTTGGGACCTAGATTCAGATGAGTACGTCCCCCCAGACCGATGGACAGAACAAGCACACTATCCACGTATTGGAGGATTTGTAGAGGGCTTTCTTCTTGGACTTCATCCAGAGTTCGGAGGATCACCTTCCCTTGGAATATTTTGTGTAAAACAACATATATTACTCAACCATTGACAAGGTAATATTTGAGTCATTGTACGTATAACAACCCTGCATTAATTACAGACGTAATAATGATTTATTACATAAACTATTCACTTGATACATCATGGAAGATTGAGACGCCTAGTTTCTTTGGGGATTAATATCATTACATTATAGGTTAGAACATAAAGAACACACATCTTTATTGAAAACATTCTTTACAAGGCCACTACATTCCCTTGTACTTAGCATTACATGGGAAAACATGAGGACATGCATAAGAAAAGGGTGAGATATAATGCTCAAAAAGGGAATAAATATGGAATAACATGATGAATACAATACATGTTAGTAAATAACCATATCAATGGATCACAAGAAAAACATAAACATGATGTCATGATAAAGAATCATAACATGGAAATGTGGAAACAACACTTAACATGGAATTAGCATGGTCCAAGGCTCATTGCACGTGGAGCATTAGTAAACCCTTGTTTTACTTGAATTAGCATGATTCAACACTCATTTCACATGACATATCATGGTATTATACTTTCCCTAATACATTGGAGTGCTATCAGTGCACACCCTTCTTAAACATTTTATTTAATGCATAAGTTTGCCACGTGGATCATATAATATGGAATCAATCAACCTCATAAGTTATTCCAAAATTAAGTAATGTGGATAAAATACATGAAAGTGACATTCAATATGTTGATGTGCAAACAGGTTAATACACTTTATAGATACATGGGTATTGTATTCACTACACAATGATCTTGGATTAGAAAAATGAGGTGCAATTTCAGTAGCATAATGGCGTGACATAAAGATTCATGAAAATGGTTGATGAGAGAGAAATGGGTGTCTCATAATATGTACATGAAATGGATAGTAAGGGGGTCATATAGATACATTACCCAACAAACTTAATGGAATTTGGATGACCAAATTCAAAATAATTACATGGATGTAAAAGAGGAGAGAGAAATCCCTCACAGAATATCTGCATGGTAACAGGTGTACATGGGAGTCATTAATGAGAGTGAAAGGGGTCTCCCATCATCCAGAAATAAAGAGGGAAGTATGTTGGATGTGATAAATAATACCCCAACATTTTTAATTGAAAACAAAGGGCATAACAACTTAAAGAAAATTGGGCAAAAATGAGAAAGGAATAAATTCCTTACATGGAAGTGTGATCCCAAAGTCTTGGGAGAGGCTTGAGAGAAGCTTCTTGAGAGCTGGGGAACCTTGGGAGGATTCTAGAGAGAGGAGGGCAGGGGTTGGTCGAACACCAAAGGCATTGAGGAAATATTAAGTGGAATCTTGGGGGGGGGTTATAGGAAAGGAGAGGGAATTCTTTATTGTTTTGGTTTGGGACACTACTCATTAAACTAATCAAAACAGAAACCAACCCATGGTTTTTTACCATGGTTTTTTCCCAAGGGGATTGGAAAACAATATTTTATACGTCCAATGGCCTAATTTTTTTAAAATAATAGGGTTCATTATGTGGAGTTTAGTCACACTCTCTAGGAAAACAATTTGAAAAGAAAAATGTTTTATAAGTCTCGAAGGATACACTAAATATTTGTAAAATAAATCAAAAAATACAAAAATCACATTATTTTATTGTTAAAACATGTATTGGCAGAACATAATGTTTATATTATTTTATTACATCACTATTGGGTCATTATAATGTCATAAAAACATTATATATTTAAACAGTATTTAATTTTTACCCAAAAAATCGACGGTCTCAAAAAATTATGAAAATTTCATCATTGGATAATTCCAACATCCAGATTCCTGAAATAATATTCCTTTTATCTAAATAATTTTCTAAATATGTTAATTTTATCTTTTAAATAAATCTGACATTTATCTAAAATTCATGGGTTTTGAAAAAAATGGATTTTAAATTGTAATAAAAATTTCAATTGCATTCATAAAATTATACGATAATTTATATTTAATAATAATTAATTTAATAATAATAATATTTTATTTAAAATATTATTTAATTAAGAAATCCATTGATTCATTAATATATATTTCTTAGTTGAATATTAACTAAAAATACTATTTTCCCTTTAAAAACTATTTACAAGGTAACAACAAAATGAATGTATATTAATAAAAAATAATAATGTACATAGTCATAGTGTCGGGGTATCATTAGATAACCCCTTATTACACCCGCATAAGACAGAAGGGTAAGGTGTGCGATGGTAACATACTATTGAGGTGGCTCAGATAACATCGCTCGGGTGGTAGTCTCTATTAACTTCCACTTCTCCCATAGTCAGTTCCACTCAAGTTTAACGTGATCATGCTCGGCTTGTACAAGGTCAAGAGAGAATCCCAATGACACGACCTCTTTTCCGAGCTTCGAAAAATGGGATTTGTATGGGGAAAGTCTACTAGATGAGTTCATTGCTTCCTTTTTCTGAGTAAATTGGATTTGTTAAAGCCCTATATTTATCATAATCACGTGATCACTTTTCAATGGCTATATTAGAAACTATCACAATTCATACTGGTATTTTGAAATCCATTAATATAAAACCAATGAATTTCACATTTCATATAACCATAATTAGAAATTTAATTAGGTCAAGAGGAATTTCCATTAATTAATGTTTGGGTCATTACAATCTTCCCCTCTTAAAATATTTCACATTTGAAATTTAAATTTCCCACTCTAAAACAAATGTGGGTAACTCTTCTTCATCACTTCCTCTAATTCCCATGTCATTTCTTCAAACCTGTGATTTTTTCCCAACACCTTGACAAGGGTCATTGTCTTATATCCTAGAACTTTTTCTCTACAATCTAACATCTTCACTTGTGGATCCACATAAGAAAGATCATCATCTAACTGTACTACATCTGAAGAGATTACATATTATGGGTCTGGTATATATTTCCTAAATAGGGATACATGAAGGGAATCATGTAATTTGGCCATGGAAGGTGGAAGTGCAAGTTGATAAGCCACAACCCCAACACGATCAAGAATCTCGACGGGGCTGATGTACCTAAGACATAACATCCCTTTCTTTCCAAACCTCATGACTTTATTCCATGGTGATATGCATAGAAAAAATATGTCTCCAACTTTAAACTCAAGTTCTCATCGACATTTATCTATATAACACTTCTGTTGACTCTAGGCTACCTTGATATGTTGCTGAATGGTTTTCACCTTATCCACCATTTCTTCGACCATTTCTGGTCCTAGCAGCTTACGATCACTAACATCATCCCAATGTGTCAGTGTTCTGTACCTCTCACATACAGGGCTTCATAAGGTGACATTCAGATTCTCAAGTGGAAACTATTTTTATAAGGGAACACAACAAAAGGAAGATGTTGATCCCATACTCTTTTGATGTCTATTGAGCATGTTCTCAACATGTATTCAAGTGTTTGGAGAGTCCCCTAAGATTGGCCATTGGTTTGAGGATAATAATATGTACTGAAGTTTAGCTCAGTATCCAGAGCATGTTGAAGACTCTTCTAAAATATATAGGTCAATCTTGAATCTCAATCAGATACAATTGATAGTGAAACTCCTTATAGCCTTAAAAATTCACTGATGTATATCTGTTCCAGTTGATCCAATGATAAATCCTCCCAAATTTCAATTAAGTGTGCCGACTTTGTAAAATGACCCACCACAACCTAGATTGCGTTGTTTCATTTGTATGTCTTCGAAGGTACAGTGACAAAGTCCATGATGATGTATTCCCATTTCCATGAAGGTATGGGCAATGGTTGCATCATCCCCTTAGGCTTCTACCTCTCTACCTTCACTTGCAGACACACCAGGCACTTTGATGTATACTCAGCAATCTCCTTCTTCATATTATCCCACGAATAATGCTCCTAGAGATCTTGATACATCTCTGTGTTTCCTGGGTGAATAGAGAAATCTGAACTCTGTGCATCATCCCAAAGCTGCTTATTTATCTCTGGACTTGATGGAACAGATAGTCTTTTCCCAAATCTCACAATTCCTTCTTCATTAACATTGAACTCCAAGGATTTCCATTTTATGATAGCCTCCACTTTCTTTTGAATTACCACATCTTCCTTTTGAGCATCCTTTAACCTTTCCAAAAGAGACGGTTGAGCAATCATTTTTGAAAGGATTTATGACGTTACTTTCTTTATAATTCTTATGTCCATCTTCATCAAGTCTAAGATGATTGGATCCTTCCGAATTCTCATCAATGATAGAATTTCTCGGTCCTTTCTACATATAGAATCCACAACCATATTTGCTTTCCTAAGGTGGTAATGGATTGAGCAGTCATAGTCATTGATCAGCTCTAACCATCTTCATTGGTGCATGTTCTACTCTTTATGTGTGAATATATACTTGAGGCTTTTGTGGCTCGTATATATTTCACACTTCTACCCAAAGAGATAATGCCGCCAAATTCATAAAGAGAAGATCACTTAATCAAACTCCAAATCATGTGTCGGATAATTTTGGTCATTAACATTCAATTTCCTTGAAACATAGGCAATGAATTTTTCATTTTTCATCAACACACACACCATGACCTTCTTCGAAGCATCACTGAATACCACAAAAAGTTCTCCACTTGTGGGTAAAGTGAGCACATGCATAGTGATAAGATTATTTTTAAACTCCATGAATCTTTCTTCACATTCATCAATCCATACAAACTTTACTCCATTCTGAGTTATCTTGGTAAGAGGGTTGGACAATCGTGAGAAATTTTTCACAAATCGTCGATAATATCCAGCTAACCCCAAGAAGCTACAGATATCTGTTACTGATTTTTCCCTCGGCCGTCCCACAATTGCATCTATTTTGGAGGGATCCATAGATATCCCATTTCCTGTAATGTTATGCCCCAAGAATGAGACCTCCTTCAACCAGAACTCACACTTGTTGTACTTTTCAAAAAGCATATCTTTTCACAAGGTCTCTTGTACATTTCTTAAATGATCCTCATAATCCTCCTTGGTTTTGGAGTATATCAAAATATCATCTATAATGACTACAAAAAATTTGTGGAGTTAATCCCTAGATACTCAATTCATCAAGTCCATGATGATTTTTGGAGCATTAGTGAGTCTGAAAGGCATTACTATGAATTCAAAGTGCCCAAATATTGTAAGAAAACATGTCTTGGGAATATCTTCCTTCATCACCCTTACTTGATAATATACTGACCGCAAATATACCTTGGAAAAGTGTTGTGATCCACCCTACTTATTTATCAATTCATAAATTCGTGGGACAGGATTCTTGTTCTTTATCGTGATTTTGATAAGCTCAAGATAATCGATGCATAGGCGCATTGTCCCATCCTTCTTCTTGACGAAGAGGAATGGTGCACCCCATTGTGAAGCACTTGGGTGTACAAACCCTTTATCCAGATTATCTTGTAGTTGTTTCTTTATCTCCTCAAGCTTCACAACATCCATTCTATATGGAGTCTTGGATATTGGCAATGCACTAGGTATAGGATCAATTGAGAATTCAATATCTCTTCTGGGAGGAAGACTATGCAATTCCTCAGGAAAAACTTCCACGAATTCCCTCACAATAAGCATGTCTTCAAGGATAGTTTCCTCCTTAGAATCAATCATTTAAGTAATATACGAGTGCTCATAGGGTATTAATATCCATGCTGGAGATGGTGGATCTAAAGAATATTCATATTCCTCCTTTCACTTTTACATAATTGGGTGTAGATTCTCCACATAGAGAGTGATTTCCCTCTCACGACAATTTATGTTTGTTCTATATAAGGAAACTCAATCCATGCAAAGAATTGAATAAAATTCCACCAGAGTGAGTATGATGAGGTTCAATGGGAAAATAAATCAACAAACTATGACAGTAGAGGAGTTATATTCATGGGATGCAATGATTTCCCCATTTGACATACTCACCAACATCTTCACATCCATGATTTTTGGTGGTGATGTGATTGTTCTACTAAACATTTGGTATATTAAATAATGTGTAGAACCTGAATGAAAAAGTATGTTCTCTATTCTTGAATGAATAACTAGTATACCTGTCACCACATTGTTTTCAAGGTTCACTTCAGTAGTAGTGATGGAAAAAACTCTCCCTTGCTTCCATGGAGGTTGTTGGTTGCCTCTAAAAACCATTGTCTTAGGGCACTGATTTCCAAGATACCCTGGTTCTTTGCAGTTATAGAAATGAACAATGTGTTGAGGCTCGAATGGAGCATTACTCTCGTCTATTTTAGCCGCATGTTTTTCTTTTCAATAGTTAATATCTAGGTTCCCTTCTTTTCCACACCTAAAGCAATTCCCCGTCCCCTTCAAGAAACTTATGGGGTGTTTTTTTCTGCACCTTTGGTAAGTGGGGTGTTGGATATTCTTATCATGATTAGATTTATCCATCCTACCTCCAGCATTGAATTCCACCTTACACTTTTTATCCCCATGATACCCCTTAGATTCTGTGATATCTATTTCAACCTTGAAGGCACATCAGACAATTTACTCATAGCTATCGAAGTCACGGATCACCCGTGATTTCCATAGCCTAGGTTTCATCCAACCAAAGAAGCGATCAACCTTGAATTTAGGGGTAACGACAAAGTCGGAGGTGTATTGTGTAATCCAAGTGATGTTTTCATCATATTCTCTGATATATTTTTCATCTTTTTTCTTGATGGAAAGGAAGTCCTTTTTGATCTTAAGGCAGAGGGTGCGGGGAAAATATTTATCAAAAAACATCTTTCGGAAATCCTTCCATTCCAATGCCTCGATCTCCTCCTCAGGCTTTGTATTTTTGATCAATGTCTACCATTGATCTGCTTCACCCTCTATATGTTAAGCAGTCAGGAGAACCTTCTCTAGTTTAGAACATTAAAGGATGGAGAAGATCTTTACAATTGACTCGATCTATTGTTCGCCAATAGAGGGATCAGAGGATCAATTAATAGTAGGAGGCCTTTTTCTCATGTAGTTCTCAATAGTGCCTTGTTCTTTCTTTGGGGGGGGGGGTTGAATGTTCCTGTTGTCCCATGATTCAATTCAAATATTTAGTTAACTGGGAGAGAAGAGTGATAAAGTTTAGGATTCCTACTCCCAACAGATTGGGCATCTCATTAGCATAGTCATCACATTGATCTTCACATCGTTTATTAGCCCATGTCATCCAATTATCATCCATTGGATGGAAAAAAGGAATGTCAGGGGTAACACATAAAGGGTAATCCAAATAAAAAAAACCAATTACTTATAAATAACTTTTGTTTCCTTAAATTCTGAATCCAAAGGCTTCAATCTATGTTATTCATGATCTACTTTCTAATATATATTCTTAGGGGCATTTTTTCATTCCATTAATAAGGGTTCATTCTATGCTTGTGAATTTTCCAAATCATATCACCTGTGAGTGTAATAACTAATAGTGTAGTAAGACCCAGTTTCGTGGACTAGATCCCATTTGAGTCAAACTTGATGCGGTGTTTTCGGGTTTTACCCGTAGGATACATCTGTGCCAGAGCCGCCTCTACCTGCTCGCATCCAGACATGGATGTATTTGCCGAATAAACCACTTAATAAATACTCAAAAATACTTAGGGATGTTATTATTATACATATTCTTGTCCCTAATTCTTCACTTGGGGTTTCTAATCCTAATCCTATGTATAACTAAACATGTCTTTTGATACCAACTATAAGAACCCTTATTTTAATACAAACTTAAACATGATTTATTACATAAACTCTTCAGTTGATAAAACATGGAAGATTGAGAGGTATAGTTTTTTTGGGGCATAGGATCATTACCTAATATCTTAGAACATAAAACACACAACCTATTTATTGAAAACTTCTGTTACATGACCACTACATTCCCTCATACTTAACATTGCATTGGATAACCCGAGGACATGCATAAGAAAAAGGTGATTTGTAAAGCACAGTAAGAGAATAAACAAGGAATAAAATGAAGAATACAATAAATATTAGTCAATAGTAATATCAATGGAGCGCAAGACAAACATAAACATAAAGGCATGATAAAGCATCATAAATGGAAATGTGGCAACTAGACTTAACATGGAATTAGCAAGAGCCAAGGCTCATTGCACATGGAGAATGAGTAAACCATCATTGCACCTGAAGCATGAGTGAACCCTTGTTTCACAGGAATTATAATGATTCAACACTCATTTCACATGACGTATCATGATACTATACTTTACCTAATGCATTAGAGCACTATCAGGGTGCACGCTGCTTAATAATTTTATTTCATGCAGAAGTGTGCCACATGGATCATATAACATGGAATCAATCAACATCATAAGTTATTCCAAGATTTAGTAATGTGGAATAAATATATGAAATTACTATTCAATATGTATATGTGCATAAAGGTGAATACCCTAGATAGAGACATGGGTATGGTAATCACAACACAATGATCTTGTCTTAGAAAAACACGGTGCAATTGCAGCATCATAAAAGTGTCGCATAATGATTCATGAAAATGGTTGATGAGAGAGAAATGGGTGTCTCGTCCTATGTACATGAAATGGAAAGTAAGGGGGTCATATAGATACCTGTCTCAACAAAATTATTGGAATTTATATGCACAATAAAAAAGAATTACATGGACGTAAAAGAGGATTGAAAATCCCTCATGAACTTTCGGCATGGTCACTGGTGTACATGGAAGGAATTAATGAAAGATAAAGTGGTCTCCCGTCATCGAAAAATAAAAAAGGGAAGTATGGGGGGGTGTGAAATTATACCCCAAAATATGTAATTGAAAAAAAGGCATAACAACTTAAATAAAATTGGATAAAAATGAGAACAGAAGAAATCCTGTACTTTGAAGTGTGATCCCAAAGGATTGGGAGGGGATTGAGAGAGGCTTATTGGGGGATTGGGGCCCCTTGGTAGAATTATAGAGAAAGGAGGGTAGGGGTTGGTAGAAATTTATTGGCTTTGAGTGAAGATGATGTGGGATAATGGGTGGATTTATATATTAAATGTGAGGGAATTCTTTATTATTTAGGTTTGGGACACCACACATTAAACTAATCAAAAACACAAACCAACACATGGTCTTTCCCATGGTTTCTTCCAAAGGATAGTGGAAAACAATATTTTATAATTATATTGGCCGAAATTCTTAGGAAAAAGGTTGCTTATGTGTAGTTGAGTCATACTCTCAAGGGAAAAAATTTAAAAATACAAAATGTTTTATAAGTCTCGAAAGATCCTCTAAAGATTTGTAAGATAAATCAAAAAACCTCAAATAAAATTATTTTAATTGAAAAACATGTATTGGTCGAACATAATGTTTATATTATTTTATTACTTCACTATTGAGTCATTATGATGTCATAAAACACATTATATATTTAAACGGTATTTAATTTTTACCCTAAATTTTGACGGTCTCAGAAAATTAGGAAAATTTCACCATTGGATAATTTCAATGTCCTGATTCCAGAAATAATAATCATTATATCTAAATAATTTTCTAAATATCCTGATTTTTACTTTTCAATAAAAACCAACATTTATAAAAAATTCACGGGTTTTGAAAAAATCGCTTTCAAAACTTAATAAAAATTACAATTGCAATAAAAAAATTATAGGATCATTTATATTTAATAAAAAGTTATTTAATAATAATAATATTTTCTTTAAAATTTTATTTAATTCGAAAATCCATTAATTAATCAAAATAGATTTCTTAGTTGAATATTAACTTAAAATACTATTTGTGCTTTAAAAAAAATTTACAAGATAACAATAAAAAGAATGTATATTCTATATTCTAGAACAATGTACATAGTCATAGTTCTAGTGTCTCATTACATAAACCCTTATAATACCTTCATAAGACCGAAGGTTAAGGTGTGCGATTGTTATAGACTCTTGGGGTGGCTTGAATAACATCGTTCGGGTGGTAATCTATATTAGCTTCCACTTCTCCCATTGTTGGTTTCACTCAAGCTTAATGTGTTCAAGATCGGATTGGGCTTGGTCAAGAGTGAAGCCTAATGATGCCACCTCTTTTCCAAGATCTGACAAATGGGCATCGTATGGGGAAAGTTTACTGGGTGAGGGCATCGATTCCTTTTTCTAAGAAAATTGGATTTGTTAAAGCCCCATCTTTATACGAATCATGTGATCATTGTTCAACAACTATATTATAAATGGTCACAATTCATAACCGTATTCTAAAATCCAGAAATATAAAACCAATGAAGTTTACATTTTATATAACCATAATCAGACATTTAATTAGATCATGAAGAATTTATATTAATGAATGTTTGGGTTATTATAGTATGAGGGACCATACATGTCACCCTTATGTTAGATAGTTATTAGATAGCCATCACTTATGGGCCTAGAATTGGTGCAGGAATCAACAAAGAAAGTGCAATTTACTCGTGAGAAAATGAAAACAACGCATAAAAGATTGAAATCCTACATAGATCACCATCATAATCCCTTGGAGTTCAAGTTGGAAGACCAAATTTTCTTGGGTGTCTCCCCATGATGATGAATACGGTGGATTGACCAGAGAGGTATGTTATCCTAGTGGTTCATTGGGTTGTTTGAGATCATGTTGACGGTTGGAGAGGTTGACTATTGCCTCGACCTACCCCCATATATAGAGTGGGTGGATGAAATCTTATTATTGTCACAACTAAGGAAATTTTTTCCTGACCCTAATCACATCATTGAATGGAGATAGCTGGACATAGAGGATGGAGATACCTTTTCAGCACACTTGACAGCGATCGAGGATCGATAAGAGAGAAACCTATGTGGATAGACAATCCCCTTGGTTTCCATGTTGTTCCAGTATAGAAATGTGTAAGAGATCTCCTCGGAGAGTGATATCTAGATGCGGGCTCAGTGTCACGTATTTTTTTAATAGTTTTTCATTTAGGGGACAAAAAAATTAGAGGGAATGATCTAGTTACCTAGTTTTTACCAAATAGTACATTGAAATCTTTCCATATATATTTAAAGAGCAAGGCATTGAGAAGACGTGTGATTGTAAGGTTTGGTGTTCCTGGAATTAATTTTATAAATATATTAAATATGTTTTATATTTTTTGTGCACAATTATTTAAATAAAATGGATAAATCACGAATGGTTGATTGAATAAGAAATATGAGAGGGTCGTTGGCTATGGAATGCATTTTTTACACTAAGCATGGAATAAAATGAGTTATAAATGGACCTTTAGACCCCTCACACATTAGTGGTGTGATTAATATAATTAATTAATTGAATTTATTTAACCTAAATCATAATGTTATAAAAGTTTCATCATGGAAAACCTCTACAGGGTTAACTCCTAATTTTTATAATTTTCCAATGAAGCTCTCCTCCCATCCACTCTTTTGAGAATCTCTTCGACAAATAAAGAATCCTCAGATCAATGAGAATATAACTGCAAAAAATTAAATGGTGCCACCCAAACTCATGGGAGAGTATGTTCTTCACTAAGAATCGATTCAAAATATAGGTAGGAATCACTTTTTTGTGCTTTATGCCTTTGGATTAAATGTTTGAGTGTATTGATAATAATTCATTGATATATACCCATCAATGCACCCTTTTCATGTTCCAACATAAAAAAACATAATTTTTTATCATTTTTTCTAACCCATATTCCATGTTCTTTGTCATTGGTCAAGAATACTTGACCAATGACCTTTAAAACAATGTTTTGATGTCATACTTCTAATGTCTCTTCGATTTCTTCATCTATGGAAGCCATGTGGTTCCCGATTAGAAAATTTCCGGCCAACCTATGCTAGGTTGGGTACACAGAATCATGGTGGATCAAAGAAACAATTAGTGTTTCACAATAATAGTTCAGATCGATGAAATATATGAAGATGATGGAGGATTGTGACTTCTAATAGTTTATTTCTATGAGTGATTGAGATAAATTAATAGTGGAAGATCCAATGCATGAGGAAATATTCAAAGATGAAAAACTCAATAAGAGATTTGTTTCTGGCCAACATAGGGCCCAAAATAGTAAATCTGGATCAGATCCAACTTTCATGGGTAGTTTGGAGGTGAGATATATCGTGAAACGGGGTGACACAACCATATATACCGCAAATATTTTGGATCAAGATGTATATCAAAAACCCAACTATACACAATGTGTATGATGAACAACATGAAATGTATCCACCCTCAGTGTTGGCACTAGGGTTTTTGATAATTTTAGTGTAACATGACATATAAACATCCCTCAGAAGAAGTGGACCCCTTCCTCGATTGGAAGAATCATGTGATGGGTCACCATGGTGGGGACTCTGTGTAAGAGGACATAGACACTAGTTGACTGCATGGGTGGCATCACGTGCAGACAAACATGATGTGTACTAGAGTAAATGTACCCGAGTTCCGAGTTCACCTACCCAACCACACGAAACAACCCCGATCTATGATAATTTAGAAACAACTTGTATTCCACCTACATGACATGTTATAGTACATGGTATAAAGTTGTGTGCAAGCCAAAGCCATGGCTAGGCTGTGAAGTGGGGCCACACAATGTGTGGGTACCCTCACACGTCATATTCTATTTGATCTATTTTGATCAAATTTTGACTTTAGGTATATCATTTAATTAGACTCTGATCTTTTCATGTGAGTAGCCTTTCTTGAGTGTTTTTCCGCGTAAAAGTGTTGGTTCCCTCGGTAGTGGATTTCAGGATATGATGATAAATTTTATGAGATAAATTTTTTTTGAAGGAAATGCACTTTGATTTAAGAGATCATGCTGGATCAACAATGTTTTCTGGTCTTACCATTTGGCAGGGCAAGGTAGTGTTGTTCACCGATGATCATTTCGAGTTTCCCTCCAATAGGTATTGATTGTGGAGATTATAATTGTTTCAGGAGTACCCTCTAGATAGAATGGTTAGTGGAGTTCCCCAAAACCATCTCACAGGCTTACCCTCCAATAGGGATGGGTTGTTTCATTCACAAATGACCTTTCTGGGATTACCCTCTAGAAAGGCTAGGTAGTGGGGTTCTCAACATTTTGATCTTACCATTGATTAGGGATGGGTATTGGAGTTTCCCAATGATCATTCTCGGATTAGCCTTTAGTAGGGTTGGGTATTGGCATCCCCTGATGAACATACTACGATTAACATCCAGTATGACTGGGTAGTGGAGTTACCCAATGACATTCATGATTGTTACCCTCTAGTAGGAGTTGGATTTGGAGTTCCTTAGTGACTATAAGAGTAGGCATATCCTGTCATATTTGTGTATGGGATCCTCACCTGAAAGTTCTTGCCTCTAGATTGTGCGAAAAATTGAAAAACATTATTTGATGTGGCCTTGGATTCATGAGGAAGAGGAAAAATTTCTCCTCCAAGATTTTCCATTATGACATGAAATAAAAAATGCATGCAAGTCAGTCACACCAAATGTGTATAGTATTGAGGTTTTCTGATTGATTTCCTTAGAATTGTTTCTTTGGGATAAATGTGTGAGATGTTTTTCACCATTTATGGAACTTTTGAAACATTTGGGAACTCATATTGTTGGGATGAGATGTGATATGAAGACCCCCTTACTCCCTTGTTCGATATTCTTGACTGCTAATATATATATATACTTTTTTTGTACCAACTCCTTGTGTTTTGGATACTCTCTCTCCATGAGAGGTGATTACATGCAGGGTATAATAGGTTCTTTCCATTTCTATATTATCATGGTTGGATGAGTATACAATCCTAATATAGGAATTAAAGACTTGATGAAAACTTCATTTTCTGACCATTTCAATCTACTTGTTTTTGATGATTTTACTTTCACTCTCTTATTGGGTTGAGCTATAGTCATTTTTGACACCTTGTTTCATCTACTACATTCCTCTTCCACTGTATCTTTTACTACTCCTCTTTCAAACTTTCTAGGGCATTCTACTGGGTATGTATACACTCAACCCTGTATGGGTTTCCCCCAACACGTTTCCTGTCATTTTCAGATGATGGATTGGTTGATCATGAAATCATAGGAGCTTAAGGATACAAGGTTCTTATACCACATATGGTGGTCGTAGATCAAAATTCAAGAGCTGGTATCTCTTAGTTATTTTACGTTTTATAGTTTTCTCAATTTGGGGAATAATTATGGTTGGTCATGAATTTTTTCCCTTTAAATTTATTTTACACTACAATAATTTTTTAATATCTATAGGTTCATTCATGTTGGTTTATTTTACAGTAGTGTTGGATCATTCCTACTTTCCCTCTACACCTTTACATTGAGATGTTTGTGTGTGTATGTGTGTGTGTGTTCATGGGGAAAGACATCCCAGAGTTTAGTTATGCGTTCATCACTTGTCGCCACCCCCAAGCATCTGGTGGCGGGCTTGAGGTGGTTGTAGCTCGAGCCTCAGATTGTGTCGGGTTGTGAAAATTTTGATAATTATTATTTTTGTCATCATTTCACATATTATACCTTTAACAATGTTCTATAGAAATTTATAACTCCTTTAATAATTAACCTATACTGTGAAATGGATTTTCAATAATACCCATTTATACCCTTTGAGGCTGAATAATTCAACCAAAACCACCCCTTATGATTCTTTAAATTAAATTCCCTAAAACTGATTCATTTATTTTAACCAATGAACCCCTCAGGTGTGTTTGGTTTGTCACTTATAAACGTAATGTCCAGATTAAATTAATTGAATTTTTAAATGGAATAGATAATTCAATTTTCTATATGATAAATTACTATTTTATTCTTGGAAATTGATATGGACAATGATCACACTGCTATAGGTGTGGTATTCCATGGGTAATTATTGGATTCCAAAACTAGAATTCATTAGTTGATCTCATTGGAAACCACCTGATTAATTGATGATAATTTCATATGGTACACAGAACCGGTATTTGTTAAATTTATTATATTCATTATTGACTCATCCAGACATTGATGATTCACCATTAAATAATAAAAAATAAGATTTCTTGGGATGGGATTCGAGGATTCACCTTGATCTCCCTAGACATTGAATGGTTTGGATTATTATATAAGATATAAATTAAGTTTATATTTATATTACCATGTACATGATCCTTACGATCAGTTAGAAAACTATTAAGTTAAGAATCCCTTGGGTTTTCCCAATGAATTACACTCAATTCCATAGATCAAAACATCATAGTTTGATCAACATGTGTGGGATTGAGTTGAAAAATTCATGGATCCATGAATATTATTTGGATCCCATTTGAATCATATATGTTGATGAATTCTCAATATTTATTTGGAACCTATATAAATTAAAAGATCCAATTAATAGACTTATTTGGCTTAATCCAATACAGGTAGGGTTTTTTGGGTATCCCATTAGGATCCAGGTTCTGAGATCATTCCCATTACCTCACATATTTATAATTATTAGATCTACGTACTATTATATTTTATATTTATACACTGGATTAATAATAAGCACATTTGGGTGTGGTATACTAAGTTGTACTCACACCCTTTTTGAGCCAAACTAGGAAGTAGGAAAATTTTCTAGATGCAGGAAACAACATAAAAAAGTCCATGGATATGAATTCAAAATCAATTTATTGTTACAAGAAGATAATTATGCTATTTCCAAAGATTTTCATGGAGATATTTGTATTTTAACATTTTTACCTTTGTATATACCATATCTATTTGGATGAATATTACTATGTACTGTCTACATCATATTTTTTTATATCCCTGACATCATCAGTATATGACAATAGATATTAACTACCATCTAGAAATTATTATTTAGATGGATTATGTGTTAGGTTTTTTTTCATTAAATTAATTTAAAATTTGTTTTTTACACTGATATTGAGTGTATATTCACCCATTGTACCACCATACACTAGTAGTGCTAGCTAAAAGCCTCTGGTGTATAGTGAGGCATGATTGAGGCTATAAGGGAAACTGGACTGATTATGCAAGAAAATGGTTCTTATTCTCGTGGTATGGGTTTCTTCTTTTCATCATCCTTTAATGTTTTTGAGAAAATAAGGTAAATGGGAGGGAATCCCATATTTATGAGTACACACCTTGTATTTTTCAACACGCTGTGTACTTTGGCCGTGTGGGATGAGAATACAGGGCGTGTAGTATTTTTGGTGATTTAGGGTGTAAAAAAACTACACGCTATGTACTTAGTAATACACGTCGTGTAATCAGTCGGAAATTGAGCAGTAAGGTGGTGGAGAGAAGCCGCCAGATGAATACTAAAATGGATAGTACACACCCTGTACTTAGTATTACACACTGTGTAATTAGTCGGTGGATGAATAGTAAGGCAGTGGAGAGTTTCCAATAGTGAATAGTTAAAAAGAATGTACACGTTGTCTACTTGAGAGTACACACCATGTAGTTATGTTTTTTCATTGAAAACAGGCAGTAGCCTCCTCATTTGGCATAGTAGTCATAGAACTCGAGGAGAGTCGCGAGAGAGGAGGCCATAACTTGGAGGACCTCCCTACCACACACTGGGAATCTGATTCCTTCACCGTCAATCTCGTTTGAACCACGTGGGTTAGATTTTCTCTATTCTTGAACGTATCCGTCCAATTCTTTCCCTATGGGAAGTTATTTGAGTTTGAACGGGTAAATTTTTATCCCAGATCTACGTCGTTCTCGGTTGATTCGAGAGGCGTCATTCACGTATATCGATCAGAGGTGATCGAGGTAGGTGGTCTGGTGTTTATTTCCATCTATCGAGTTGATTTTGTGTATCGTTGTGCTATGCGCCCATGTTTGGGTTCTTGTATGGCTGAGGCCCTGACTTTTAAGATATCTAGACTTGCATAGATAATATAATGAACATGTATAAACAGTTTTTTGGGACCTTTGCCTTGATCTCAGGCCACCCCGTGGTTGCATTTCCCTTGTTTAGACGTTTGGCCAGGATACTCATGGGTATGTCGTGATTATAGCATGTTTTTAGTTTTCTTAAGAGAATATATATATAAAAATTGTTTACTTATTTTTTGGGCATGGCCTGGTTACTGAATTTTCCTGAGGGCAGTGTTTTTCATAGCCTGAGGGCAGTGTTTCGTTTAGCTTGAGGAAATTTTTCATTATACCTTTTGGCAGTAGCTTTTGTGCATGAGAGAAATATCTCATATACCTGAGGACAATATTAATTATGCCTAAGTTTAGTTACCTGATGGTTTTGTTTCTATTTATCCTGAGGGAAACATTCTGATTAGCCTGATAGTAAGGTACAATTTATCCTAAGGGAGGTGTTCACTTGAATATTCACTATGGTGTTTTCTTATGTTATACCTGACAAGATAAAGCACGGGCTTGGTATTTTTATTACCTTATATTGTTTAGAAATCCTATTGTTGTTTTTTCTGAGCCACTGTATAAGAGATTGTTGGTTGAGGCTGGGTCTCGGGAACTTATAATTCAAATTTAGTTAATTTTTAAATAATAATTAAATGGAAATGAAACTAATAGTTTATGGTTCTTGGGAGTACTTCCTAGCTTACCGCATTTCTTTATTGCATACTATTGTTGCACAGTTCACTGACAGTTGGGCACGAGCCTTTGGTGGTTGCCTAATTGGATTTATTTCTTAGACCCTATTTGGTTCATGTTGTGGGCCCAAACATATTATATTGCTACAGGTTTTGATTAGGAAAAAGAGTCCCTACATAGGTACATGATTTGTTGCAGAGAAGTAGGAGAGCATGGGACCGAGCTTAGGCCAGTGATACTGCTGATTTCCTGTTTCACTACTTTCTATTGTTTTGATGTACTTTTTACCCTATGGTTCATTATATTTGATTTTCGTGTATCCTTTTATGGATACTTTCTTAGATTAGAGGCATGTTGCATCATTATATATATGACTGTTGGTCATCTTTTACTTCATCTTTGTTGTCTATTTCAGGTTTATATTGTTTACTACTTCCATTTTTTTGTTTTTATATTTATTTACGTTGCACTACACATTGAAAAATTAGGGCATAGTTTCCCTCCTATCAGTCCTAGGCCCTCGCTGCTAGTCGGTAGCCTCTGGCGTTCGGGGAAATGTGTTTGAGTTCATGTGACCAGTCGGGTTCGGGGCACCCGTTGTGTGGAACCCGGATCTGGGACGTTACAAAGTGGTATCAGAGAATTTCTTTTCTTCTTGACTTACTATTTGGATCCTATAGTCCGTGATAGGAAAAAATTGGTATTTGGTAAAAATTTGTGCCCAGGAGTAGCTAACTCGTGTACAGGGGAAAACCAATTTATCTTGTGTTGCAATTTTACTAATTTTTTACTTTATAGTTGATCTGATTTTTCACCGTTGAATGACGAACTTGTGGTGTTCTATTTATATTTTTATACTGGGTTCTATTTATTTGCAACCCGATGAGACGAGGGTATGCCATCCCATGCATCGATTAGGCATATGATAGAATCACATGTCATACATAGTTTCCATGCCATGTAGGTTCATTAGAAATTTCATGTTTTTGTGATAGATGATGTGATAGAAAATGAATGCTCGTGTGATAGGTACCTTGTTATATATGCCTACTATTGATAGGGTATTGGTACATGTTATGGTTGGGTTTATGGATACTAAACATTGGTTCTTGAGAAGTATGGGCTCTCTTGAAAAGGAATTTAGTGGATCCTGATCCCGGTTTTTGTTGCGTTTTGTACTATAATGTGAAAGCTAGGCTGCTAAAATTTGGTTTGTGAGGAGTATGGGCCCCCAAGAATCAGAATTTGGCATACCAATGCATGAAATTTTAAGGGAAAAAGGGGCTCTGGAATAGATTCTAAGGTTTACTATCTAGAAACCTAGACCACACGGCATGTGGTTCTATGAACACACGCCATGTAATCTTTTGTTCGGGAAGAAATGAATTTTTTTAAGTACATTCCATGTACCCATTGTACACACCATGTAGTTTCTATCCATGTCATAGGTCATGTAGGTAGAAACACGGGATGGGAAAAACTCGAGAGGGAACACGCCGTGTACCGGTTATACATGTCGTGTCGTGTTGACCTTGTGTCTGCCCATGAGACTAACAACACAGATAAAGAAGTCTTCTCTTAAACACGCTGTGTCACTTCCAAACACACCGTGTTGTGTAAATCTAGGAATCTGGTTGTGTCTTGAACAACATGGGTTGGAGAATCTTGACTAGTACATGTCGTGTACCTGTGGGACATGTCGTGTAGTCATGACCGGTAAGAGACCATGTAGACTAGGCCAGGTGGCTGGGGAGATGGAGTGGTGTACATGCCGTGTGTGGGTGTAACATGCCATGTACCGAGGTTTGAGACATGCCCAGGATGACATCAGAACACGACCATGTAGGGGATTAAAGGTGGACGCCGTGTAGACCTTATACATGCCATTTAGTCTTGTTCAAAGGAGATCCATGTGGCTTAGCCATGTAGAAGGACTTAGGCAGGGGAGTTAAATAAAATAACATTCCATGTGTGCGGATAACATGCCATGTGTTTGGGGTGTTACATGAACATTTTTGGAAGGAAGTATACACCCATGTGAAAGACTTAAGGAAACATTTTGTGTAGTTATTATACACGACGTGTAGTCTTGTTCTGTAAAACTTGAATGCTTTCTGTTCCCTGTTCCCTTCTTACGTTTCCAGTTATTAGTATTTGGTGATCATAGTCTAAGGCGTATGTTTGACCTTATAGAGTCATTATGCCGAGATGACCATGAGTTGTTCACCAAGAGAGCAGCAACTTTTATACTCCAGATATGGTAGGCCATGGGATATCGATGGATCCTCCAGTAGTACATGATGCAGCGCAAACAATTATACTAGATGCAGGCGTAGATGCACAGTTCTGTGAAGGCTTCATGTGGTTCATACTGACCTTCTAGGGAGCACCGCCGATTGCCACATCTATGGCAGAGATGACACGTATATTCTAGCAGCAGCATCTGCCTACATTTTTAGGGTATGGAGGACCACAGGCTACGGAGTCTTGGATAGATACGTTGCAGATGATCTTCGAGAATCTTGAGACACCTATCGGGAGAAGGGTCATGCTCTCTTCTTAAAAGCTAAATGATTCCTCCAAGAGATGGTGGGATGTTACCACCCAGACTGAGCACCACCGGGACATGGTGTTGGAATATTTTCAGGCAGTCATCTATGACATTTTTTTTCAGAGACGTTAAGGACATATCGAGCTCGAGAGTTCTTGAATTTGTAGCAGGGAACCATGTCAGTAATGGACTATTATACCCTCTTAACCGAGCTACAACATTTTGAACATATTCTAGTGGGTGATGAGACATTGAGGGCTAGAAACTATGAGGATGGTATCTGATATGGCATCTGAGCACTGGTGAATGTTTTCTGGTTTCCAACAATGCATGCTATTGTGAACAAGGCATTGATTACTAATCAAAACATGCTAGAAGCTAGTGGTGTGAACCAGGGCGGTTCGGCTCGACATCTGGTACTATTTCTACCGACAAGAGGAAAAGGCAGATGTATTTCTCTCATGGTAGAATTACTAGTCAGAAGAATTCTTCAGGTGGCCATATAATGTGCTACAAGTGTGGTAAAGAGGGGAACAAGAGACCTCAGTGTCCACCTGACCTAGTTGGGTTCCGAGCTTACTGCAAGATGGGTCATCTCAAGCATTTTTGCATTGCGTTTCTACCAGGGAAACGTGTGAGGGGTTCTGTGCAGACTTCGTGTGCAGAAGTAGGGCCAACAACTTCTTACCTATCATAGAATTAGAATACGGCAGGACGTTCAGGCCGAGCTGGGGGTCATGGCCGTGGTAGACAGACACCAGGATCGCAGAGACAGAAGGGCGGATCAGATCAGGGTAGCCAAGCTGTGTTACAGGGCCATGACACTGGGTAGGAATATGTAGTGTAACAGACCCAACAAAAGCAAGATCCCGGACCTTCCACAGTCAGAGTTACAATTCTTGTTGCTTCTATCTTATCTTCTATAATTTTTGATACTAGTGATACACATAACTTTATATCAGTTCCTGTTATGGAGGGCCTTTGGCTCTGTGTTTCTTCTTCTTTGGATTTCTTGATGCTAGACACTAGATTTTGAATTCGAACGTTAGGTGTGCATCAGTGCAAGGAGTTCCCCCTATAGGGTGGTGGGATTCACTTTCTATGAGACCATTATGTCTTAGATATGATGAGATATGATTTCATTCTTAGGATAGACTAGTTGGTTCCCTTTTGAGCCTTTTTAGATTCCTATCATCGCAGGGGCAGTATCAAATCACCAGAGGGAAGAGAGTTCCTATACAATGGAGAATGATATTTCTAGGAGAGCCGAGATAGACCCGAGAATCATGGGTGAGGTGGAGTGACATCCCAGATTGCGAGTCTATATCTGGATGATCATGGAATTTGTCAGAAGGATTTCCCTCCAGTGTTTGATCGTTTCAGTGATGTCTTCCTGGACACCTTTTAAGGTCTATCTCCCGAGCGAGAGGTTTATTTCTCTATTTATCTCATTCTAGGATTGACATTAGTGTCCATTCCTCCTTATAGGATGGCGACACCGGAATTGAAGGAGCTCAAGAGAATGTTAGAGGAGTTATATTAAAAGGGTTTCATTTGACCCAGTATATCTCCTTGGGGTTCGCCTGTCTTGTTTTTGAAGAAGGCGGACGGTACCCTCAGACTTTGTGTTGATTATCGGAAGCTGAACCAGTTGGAGATCAGGAACTGATATCCCTTGACAAGTATTGATGATATTTTTGACCAAGTTCTAGGAGCACGAGTGTTCTCGAAGATCCACTTGAGATTCGGATATCATCAATTGTGTGTTACACCATCGGGCATACTGCTTACAACCTTTCCGAGTAGATATGGTCTATTCAAGTTCTTGGTCATGCTGTTTGGACTCTCAAACACGACGGCAGTTTTCATGGCTCTGATTAATCATGTGTTACACCCATATCTAGATTTTTTTGTGGTAGTCATCGTGGACTATATCTTTGTGTACTCTCACACTTAACACGATCATGCCACTCATTGTGAGATCATATTGAGTACACTGAGAGAGCATCATTAATATGTTATGCTCTTGAAGTGCCACTTTTGGATGGATCAGATTCACTTCCTGGGTCATATTATCATAGAGGCAGGAGTTGCAGTAGACTCAATGAAAGTGAGAGCAGTAGTTTCCTGGGAGCAGCCTAAGAACTTTTTTGAAATACGGAGTTTCTTAGTGATAGATGGTTACTACATGCACTTTATACAAGACTTCTCCCACTTAGAATCATCATTGAAGGGTTTGAATAAGAAGGGTATGATGTTCGATTGGTTATAACCTTGCGAGGCAGCTTTTCAGGAGCTGAAGAGAAGGTTGACATCGGCACCCGTCCTGATACTTCTAGAGAAAGGGAAGATCTATACAGTTTATTATTAAGAATCAGGTATTGGTCTAGGAGAAATGTTGATGAAGGGAGACTGAGTAGTCGCATATGGGTCTCATTAGTTGAGGCCACATGTGAGGAATTACCCGACACATGATCTCGAGTTTAATGTAGTTGTTCATACGTTACGTTGTTGGAGACATTATCTCTTGGGAGAACATTTTGTAGTGGTCATGGACCACAATATTCTTAAATACATCTTTACCCAGTGTGACTTGAATTTTAAAAAGTAGAGGAGGGTTTAATATCTTCAGTCCTTTGACTTTAAGCTTGCCTATACACCTGATAAAGGTAATGCAGTAGCTGATGCACTAAGTAATAGGACCCAGATATAGGCAGGGCAAGAGGCTTGTAGTGAGTGGAAGCTTATGGCTCGGTTCTCTGAGATGCATTTGGAGGTGCATAACATTTATGGGAAAACCTATTTTTCATCCTTAGATGTGACTTTTACCCTTCTGGATAGAGTGAGGATGAGACAGCTAACAGATTCAGAAGGACTAGTTCTACTGGAGTCGGTGGAAATTGAGGACCCTCCTCCTGGTTCGACGATAGGCGATGATGTGGTACTGTGTATCCAAGGAAGAGTGTAGGTTCCAGGGGATATAGGAGAGGATTTGATGCGGAAATTTCATGCTTCAGATTGGTTAGTGCATCCTAGAGTTACAAAAATGTACCGTGACCTTAGACATCTATATTGGTGGTCAGGTAAGAAAAGATAGGTAACTGGTTTTGTTACGAGAAGTTACACCTATCAGCAGGTGAAGGAAGAGCATCGGAGGCCAGACAAACTATTACAACAGTTACCCATTCCGGAGTGGAAATGGGATGATGTCGCAATGGACATCATGACCGGGTTGCCGAGGTCCCCTCGAGGCAATGATATTGTATGGGTTGTTGTGGACAGACTCATAAAGATAGCTCACTTTTTGCTAATCAAAGAGACCTTTGGTGTTGACGAGATCAGGAAGTTGTATATCCGAGAGGTAATACATTTTGATGGGGTCCCTCAATCTATCATTTCAGAAAAGGTCACCCATTTTATGTCTCATTTATGGCAGAGTTTGTAGAGGACATTGGGTACACAGGTGCTTCTGAGCACATCTTACCACCCTCACACCGATGGCCATTCAGAGAGAACGATACAAGAGGTCTAGGACATGTCGCGTGCATGTGTTTTGGACTTTGGGGGCTCTTGGTAGAAGCACATACCCTTAGTTGAGTTTTCCTACAAGAATAGTTTTCAGGAAACTATTGAGATGGAACATTAGACTATTTATATGGTAGGACATGCTGATCACCTTTGTGCAGGTTGGAGGCAAGTGAGGCAGTTTTACTAGGACCATGTCTCGTGCAGGAGAATTCAGAGCAGGACTAGTTGATTTAGAGGCGGATGGATACTGCATAGTCTCGTCAGAAATATTATGTTGATCGCCGTAGAAGACCCTTGGAGTTCGTGATCAGGGATAAGGTTTTCATGCGTGTTTCACCAAGGTTGGGACACAGGGATTTCAATAGATAGGGTAAATATTCACCGAGGTATGTAAAGTCGTATGAGATTCTGGAGAGAGTAGACCTAGTTTCATATTGGTTGTAATTACCATAGAGGTATCAGACCACGTAAAACATCTTCCACATATCTTAGCTTCTCAGTTACCACTCAGAACCATCTCATTTTTTTCAACCCGAGGAGGTTGAACTTCTAGTCGGTGCATTTTTTGAGGAGCATCTGATTCGTATTGTTGATAAGAGAACAAAGGTTCTCCATTTCCAGTCAGTCCCTCTTGTATGGGTGTTATGGAAGCAGGGCCGAGTGTAGAACGAAACCTAGGAGCGAGAGACCGAAGTACATGCTCAGTGGCTAGAGTTGTTCTCAGATTTATCTTCACCACCCTTGGAAGGGAAATTCGGGGACGAATTGTTTTAAGGGGGAAGTTTGTAAGAACCCGGTTTTTATTCTTGAGGTACGAGTTTCTTATTTTACTCTTCCTTTAATGTTTTTGAGAAAATAAGGAGAATGGGGGGAAAATACCAAATTTATGAGTACATGTCGTGTACTTTTCTACACGCCATATACTTGGGCCTTGTGGGATGAGAATACAGGGCGTGTAGGCTTGTCCGTGATTCAGGGTGTAAAACCAACTATACACCTTGTACTTAGTAATACATGTCGTGTAATAAATCGGCAAGTGAGGAGTAAGGTAGTGGAGATAAGCCACTAGATAAATTGTAAAACTGATATTACACACCATGTAATCAGTCGGCAGATGAACAGTAAGGTGATGGAGAGTTGCCTCCAGTGAATAGTTTTAAAGAATGTACACACCGTGTACTTGAGAGTACACGCCATGTAGATATATTTTTTCATTAAAAATAGGAAGTAGCATCCCTATTCGGCAGAGGAGGCATAGAACTCGACGAGATATACAAGAGAGGAGGATAGAACATGGAGGAGCTCCCGACCGCACACCGGGACTCTGATTCCATCGCTGTCAATCTCGTTTGAATTGCGCGGGTGAGATCTTATCTCATCTTAAACCTCCCCTTCCTATTCTTTCCCTAAGGGATGTTATTTGAGTTTGAACAGGTAAATTTTTTTTCCCAGAACTATTTTGTTCTTGTTTGATTTGGGAGGCATCGTTCACATATATCGATTAGAGGAGATCGAGGTAGGTGGTCTGGTGTTTATTTCCAACTGTCGAGTTGATTTTGTGTATCGTTGTGCTATGCGCCCATGTTCAGGGTGTTATATGGCTTATTAACTGCGTATTAAGATATCTATAATTTCATAGATAATATAATGAACATGTATAAATTTGTGGTTGGGATAGTTTCTTTGATCCAGGGCCACCTCGTGGGTGTGTTTCCCTTGTTTAGCCATTTGGCTAGGATACTCGTGGAATGCCGTGATTATATCATGTTTTGAGTTTTCTTGAGAGAAATAATATATAAATTTCTTTCTTATGTGTTGGCCTTGACCTAGTTACTTAATTAGCGTGAGCGTAGTGTTTTTATTAGCATAAGGGCAGTGTTTCATTTAGCATGAGGGAATATTTTCTTATGCTTGTGAGCAGTAGATTCTGTGCCTGAGGGAAATATCTCGTATGCCTGAGGGAAATATTCATTATGCCTGAGGTCAGTTAACTGAGGGTTTTGTTTCTTTTTAACCTGAGGGAAAGGATCTGATTAGACTGAGGGCAAGGTACTATTTATCCTGAGGTAAATGTTCACTTGAATATTCACTATGGTGTTTTCTTGTGTTATACCTGCCCAGCTAAAGCATGGTCTTGATATCGTTATTTCCTTCTATTTGTTAGATAGCATGTTGTGTTTTTTTTCTGAGGCACTGTATAGGATATTTTGTGTTATTGCTGGGTCTCAGGAACTTATAATTAAATTATATTGAATTGTTAAATAACAATTAAATGGAAATGGAATTGGTAGGAGTAGCTTCTTTTGATTACATCCTATCTTACCACATTTCTTTATTGTATACTACTATTTCACATTTTCAATGACAATTGGGAACAAGACTTTGGTCGTTGCCTATTGGGATTTATTTTTCACACCCTGTTTGGGCCATTTCATGAGCCCAAACAGATTATATTGCTATAGGTTTTGATAAGGGCAAGAGTCCATACAAAGGTACATGATTATTGTAGAGGAGTAAGAAAGCATGGGACCGAGCTTAGTCCTACGATGCTGCTGAGATTCTGTTTCCCTACTTTCACTTGTTTTGTTGTACTTTGTACCTTTTTCTGCATTATATTAGAAAGTATTGTATCCTATTTTGGCTACTTTCTTAGATTAAGGGAATTTTGCATCATTATATATATGACTGTTGGTCATCTTTTACTTCATCTCCATTGTCCATTCCAGGTTTATATTTTTTACTTCTTCTATTTTTGTGTTTTTATATTTATTTCCACTACGCTACACTTTTACAAATGAAGGCATATTTTCCCCACTATCAGTACTAGGCCCTTGCTACTAGTCAGCAACCTTTGGAATTTAGGGAAATGTGTTTGAGGTCATGTGACCAACTGGGTTCGGGGCACCTGTTGTGTGGCACCAGGATCCGGGACGTTACCGACTATGTGTTTATGAACCAGCTCATGGATGTCACACATGATACATATCAATGATATACAAAACTAAATTAAAACCCAAAATAATATTTACTATGTATTCATTCCATATAATTTCTCTATGGTATATGTATTCTCATTTGAAATTATTTTTCATTAATTCTAGGTTTTCGAAAAATTAATATTTTCCCATCATCTATTAAATCATAAAATTTTCCTTGACCATTTTTTGTCATACACATAGGATATAACCCTTCATTAAATGTTGATATGTCTACCCATAATGATCATTTGAGAGAACCCCTTTCTTAAGATACGTTTCCCTTGGTTTTTGAATCTGTGAATAACTTGGGGGAAGTTTATAAGAGATCGATTATTGGGAGATTTTCATATTTTGTGTATAATAATTCTCTAATATATCTAGTATTAAAATTCACTAAACAAAATTGTTTTCCTTATTATGTGAGATTATTGTGAGTTATAAAACAAGAGGAAAATTTTTAGAATTTTATTTTGGATTATCTCACCTGGTATCAAAGTTAACGTGTAAATGTACATGTATTTAGCACCAAACCTAGGATTCTTCTCTTGGGGAAAATTAACTCGTATCAAATGAATGTTTATTTATTTTTACGACTACTTAAATATATTTTTAGATTAAGATGAGATAAAATTATAAAACACCCTAGGTATATTTCTAAGGGATAACATTAAGAATATGATATGTATTAAAATTTTAATAATGTAGAGATTGTGTGATTCTTATAGAAATTACATCCCTATCTGGATAATAAAAGTGAATACATGGACTAGCCTAGATGTACGTAGGTTTAATAATAGTGAAAAATATGGATTTTGTAATAACTCTATTGTCACTTAGTGGTCGATAAAGAGGCCTAAATAGATATCTAGTTTGACATACCCACGTGATATGATTTGGTTAAAAATTTTTTTATTAAAAACCAGTATGAATGATTTTAGTAAGATGTTAAATAATTATGTTAGAGAATAGAATTGGTAAATGACCATAGATAACCAAGGATATATCAAAGAGAGTCATAGTTTAATGGAAATTATAATAAGATTTAATGATGGATTCAATGGAGAAGACACCTTTGCATTAAGTTTTCGTATTAATAAGATAATTTACTCTAAGTTGATTGGGAATTAAAATAGCAGTTTTGGTTGTAGTATTTGGTTAGAAATAGGATCATTAAATTGAAAATGAGAAATTTATGTATATAGATACTTCTTTTCTATATACAAAAAAAATTAAGGATACACAAATTGTTGATAATTTCAGTGTATTCTTCTTATGATGTAAAATTTTAGTTTATTAAATTATCCAAATGTAGTGGGGTTAATATCTATTAGAAATTAAATATTAATACACTTATTCATTTTAATTAATTAAATATATTTATGAATGATATTTTGTTATATTCTCAAGTTTATGAGGATTATGTGAAATATCTACATACTTTTCTTCAATATATTTTCATTAATTATTTGTAATCATATATTAAATGTTTTCAATATCCTTAAAAAGTGATTTAATTAGATGGCTATATTTTGGGGTATAACCATTGATGAAAACATAATTTGGTGATGGATAACCCTTCAGTTTAAAAAGATAAATGATTTTTATAAAATATAGTTAGATATTATAGATGACCTTGGATTTGATACTTGATTTAAATAAAGATATAATTCAAGTTATTATTTGTGATGTTTATCACATTTTGTGTATAATTACATATATTAACTAGTATGTGAAAATATGAACTAGTAGTTAATATCATTTTTTTGGTACATAATAGTGTTAATATCTCGATTAATATATGCATTAATTTTAGTTAATGTCATAGAGCATCATATAGTTTTGGAAAAGGTATATTTTTTTAATATCTGATTAGGGTATATACATATGTGAGAATGTGATTATAGGAAATAATAATGTTGTTTGAGGAATGATATGTAACATAATATTTCATATGAGACTATGTTTGATATAATAATAACAGTTATATCCTAAATGATAATTTTTTTACGAGAACCCCTCCTACACTCATTAGGGAGTAATAATTAAAACTGTGGTGATGCAATTGATTTAAGCCGGTGGAATTTAGTGAAAAAATATTCCTTTATGTATTTTACTAAAATAAATATTTTGTCATATAGATTTCTTATAGGATTCCTTGATCTATTATAAAATGTTATTTGTTAAAAATAAAATTTTATATTTATAATATAACCATTAAACTAAGGGTTACAAAAGCGATTAACCAAAATATTAAATTTGTGAATGAATGAAATAGAATAGGGAAAAAAATTCTCCCAAACGTATCTAATTTTTTTAAATTTTGAAAGTATTTTTGAACTAGGGGTTTCCCTCGACCAAGGATAATATAAACTCCAAAAATTATTTAATGTACGAAATGAAATGCTAGATTTATTTAGGATGGTATTAATTTACATGATATTTATGCCATCAAATTCCCCACCCAATAATTCAACTAGAACAGACCTTATTCAAAGATCTTATGTGCAGATCATGATTGGATATTTAATGTGAAATTAGGATTAATTAACTAGCTAAATATTAATGTAATATGTTCCAAAACACTTGTATTTTAAAAAACTCTCATTTTGTAACATTAAATGAAATGAAAGTCTATTTTTAAATAAAAAATTCTTTAATAATATATTATATTTAAAATGATAAATTTATAAATTTTATAAAAATAATTTTATAGAATTTACTAAATTTTTTATAATTATTTATTTAAATATTTTTTATAGAAAGAATAAGTTGTAATTGTTGAAATAATATATTTTTATGTGAATATTGAAAAATAATTTTTTTTTCAAAATTGAAATTTTTTTAAAAATAATTGAATGATAATGACCTAGATGTTTATAAAATAGTTTATTTTATCAGTGATTTATTTTATAATTATATATATACATATTTTTAGATAATATTATAAATTAATAAAACTTTTTATTAACATTTAAGGACTGGTGTAATAGTGTTGAACACAATTTTTTTCTCTTTTTTATTGTATTATCTAATATTATTCTAAATTTTATTTTTATCTTGTTTTAGAAGACACTTATATTTTTTTTTCTTATTAAGAACTATTATTTATTTAAATGAATATCATGGATAATTTTAAACAATATATAAATTTTTAACCTAAAAACACCCCTTTCTTAAAAATTATTTTTATGTGTTATGTACATTTATATTAAAAATAAAATTTAGGATCCTTAGAAATTTAATTTGATAAAATTATTTCAATATTATATTTTAGAATTTAAAAATTCTCTATTAAGTCTAATTTATAAATTTTTCATCAATATTAGTTACTAATGGTAAAAAGAAGAAATACTAAGGTAAACATATATTTGGGTAAATAGAAAATGTAAACGAAAAAAATATAAATCCCTCAAAATATGAATCAGAATGAATGGAGGGGGGGTTTTCCCAATAATTATCTCCTCTATATTATCTACCAATTTTTAGCATTTACCCTTGAATAGGGTCATGCTATTATTGAAAAATAATGGGTTTTAATTAAAATACACATTTCTTCAATTATAAAAGATATTCACCTACACCCTTCAAAAGATAGAATTCATCTTGAAAATATCCTTTAAAACATATAAACAAATCCTATTCTATAAGTCTCATGCACTTCCTAAAGCACTTATTCAATAGAATATATCCTATTAACTTATTTTCTAAGGAGATGTTCTAGAAAATTTTCATGGTCAAAACTTGAGTATTTCCATATCCATAGCTTTTTATTCATAATATTTATATTCCAAAAAATCCTAAATAGATTAAAAAAATCATTATTATGATTATTATATAGAAAATTTATTACATTAACTGATTAAATCTTTTTTATTTCATCCCATACTCAAATAAAAATAAATGAATGTTGATCGTGTATTTGTCTATATTACAGCCTCTATGAATTGACATCTTCTGATTTTCACCACCATATCCATTAGATGGTTATAATGAAGAAAATGAAGAATATATTTTAAATATAAAAATATAAATATAATTATTAAGGGATAAATTATAACACACCATCATTCCATCTAATTATTTTAGAAATTAAAATGTTAACCGTGTGTTTTGCGGAATATTACCTCCATAAGGTATCTTTTTTAATTTTTTATATTTACTTTAATCCTTTGTCCATAATTAATAAATATTATTAAAAGGTATATAAATACATAAAAAATATCATAATTATTCTATTGAAATGATATAATACATCTTCATAAACATAATAACCCATTGAGTTATATCATGTCCATGTTTGGGTTTGTTTGACATCCAACATGACTGATGCAATAAAACTCTACAATAGATGAATATGGAACATAAAAACTAATATTATTATAAATTATTAATAAAATAATAATTTTATTATGGTTATATATTTTTTATATCAATTAGTTTCCTTTTTTATAAAATATCATCTTTCATCTCTTAAATAACATAAATAAGCTAATATCGATTATATTTTCAGTTAAATTAACTACAAATCTTATGGAATGAGGTAAGATAATAATAAATTATTTAATATTATATATACATGTACCTTAAATTATTTTGGAATGATTCAATTGGTATCAAATTATGGGTACAAAAATTCAAATCATATTGAATGTGAGAAACAATTAGATCTACAAACACATGGTAGTACAAATATGTAATAACTAACAAATATATTTATAAAAATGATCATAAATGAAGTATATATATTGAAATTTTTGTTAACAAGTTAATTAAATACATTATTATGATAATAACAATTATTAAACATGATATTAGAGTGCACCAAATCATTTTAAGAATCAAGGTAAGTGTATCTTGTCTCAAATTTAATATATTTTGACATATAACTTCTTATGAACAATGTTTTCATTCCAATGTATAATGAGATAAAAATTTGGTATTATATTTCTATCATTATACATGATATTTTATGTTTCTTTTGAAATCATATACTTCATTGGGTTTTTATTTGAATATTTCTAATGTTGAATTTTTTGTCTCATTTTCAAATCCATGATTTATCCTTGATATTGAGTTCCATAATTTAACCTATATGGTGTATTCACTACCATATTTACTATAATTATAATTAATATATATAATTTTTTCAAATTTAAATTCATATTTCAAGGAATCCCTATTATGTTTTTTTCCTACATTAACATTATTGTAAGGAATTTTTTCACATAACTCCCTTTATTTAGTTATAATTCACATTGAAGGCCTTATTTTAAAAAATATTGGTTACATACAACCTAATAATATATTTTAGACTGGTTTCTCATTGCATTAATTGAAAATAAAACATTTGATTCAAATATTCCCCCTGATGAATTTCTACACTATAAAATTAAAATTATTGTTAAGAATAATTCTGATCCACCAAATGAAAAAATCACATCCTTAACTATATTTTAATTTACCTGTAATGAAATCACATATAATTAAAAAAATAATTTTCATTTCAATCACGTGATCTTTATATTTCAGTTTTCCCCTATTCAAAATAATTTTTTATTTCTCTCTTTATGGTGTGCTTTTTTAAATTGGGTATTTTAAAATATTTTATAGAATTATTTTCCATCAATTCAAAATAAAATGTTTTATCTTTGAATCCACATGTATCATTGATAAACTATATTTATTTTATAATAGCTACAATTTATGTTTCTTTATAAAAGTTAATTTATTTATAATGTCTTCACATTACATTTTTAAAACCATTATTCCTTTTATGGAGGTTAATTTGTCGAAAAATATTTTTTAATAATGTAATGTTTCTAAAATGTTTTCCCATACCAATTTAAACCATTATATATATTTAGGTCCTCATTATTTGTATATAATTACAAATATTTTTTTTAAATTCCTTCATTTAATTCTCACAAATGTGACCTTTGTAAAAATTAAACTCCAATATGACTTATGACATCACTAGTTAAACTATTGTTAAAGGAGTTATCTAAAAACACCTTTTGATATCAATAATAATATCCTAATATTATATAAAATACCTCTTCACATGGATGTTTTTTTATTAATCCCCATCTAAATGTTCACATGGAATACTCTTTGGGAAGATTGAATTTTGGGAATCAACAGTTTGCAGTCATGAAGTAAATGTTATAAAAACCATTTATATCTCCATGGAATAATTTTATTCGGAGGAATAATTTTTTACAATTTCCACCCATATACAAGGCTTATTTAATTTGAGGGTCCAATGTGTCCCTAAAATATGTTGGTTGAGGTTTTATATCACATGAGATGAATAATAATTATGTGAACATGATGCATGTTTCTTTGTTCACATGTTTGTTGGTTGAAGGTGTTGTGGGATTATTTGATAAAACGTTTATTGTATACACATGATATGAGAATATTTTTTCAAATTACTTTTTTGTGAGAACAATTGGGGAATCCTTTTTCACATGTTTTTGGGTGAAATATCTGCATGTTTATTTTTCCAGTAGTTTTTTTTGTGAATGTGATGTTGGGATATTTTCTAACAATATTTAATGTGATTATATTTTCTCGAAATATCATTTTTATTATTTATTTATGGTGTATGTAACATATCCATTATATATTCCAATTATTATACACCAGGGATCATGTATATTAGTTAAATATTCCACACACTTTTTCTAATTTTACATTTTTATTTTTAGATTACATTTCCTTCATTCTTAATTTAAAGACAAATCTTATAATTTCATATTTTTTTATAAAAAATTTAACTATGATCATGTTTTATTATATTAATAGGATATATGCCCTGATATTATGTGGATAAGTTTTTCTATAAAGTCCATTTATGATAACCCATTTCATATGTCTCCTTTCCCATCGTTATGAAGATAAGAATAACATGTGGGATGTATATAAGGCAGTCTTTAATAATTTTGTTTTGTTGAAATCAACATAAGTATTGAAAAATTATTTTCATATATAATTAGTTATCAATGAAACCAAAGAAAAAGGTTTTCTTAGTTGGGTAAAAATTTTATGATAAATTTTAGTAAGTTATTTTTGGAAAATCTTACATGTTATAAATGATTATTGGTAAAAGTATGTATATTTACAATCAGACTTGGGATTGTGGGAATGTAGAGCCTTACTAATCATTACAGAACTAAGAGTTTCTATAATGTATTATAGGTTAATATTATAAATTAAAGTAAGATTAAAATATACCCATATGAATACACTAATACATTTCATTCCTACATTTTATAAAGTGAATTTTATGTTTTAATATCCTTATAAATAATGGCCATCCGACATGGGGAATTTACCTTCATACATAAATGGTGATACTTATGTATGATAGTTAGTTTTTTCCTTGAAATTTAATAACTCTAATAAATGAAGAAACATACTCATAGTTACTCTTACAAATTTATTTTTTCTATTTTTATCAAAAATACAACACCACACTCTAATATAGTTATAGATAAGGACTCATAATAGTTGTACCCTCTGACTAAAAACACAATTATTCTAGAATGTTGTTGTCACTAAACAAATCCATCCCAACTTATCTCAAATATATAATGACTCACAATTTCTAAAATTCATATTAAAAAAATACTTCAATCCTTCTAGGAATATTCCAAATCCATATTTATAAAAATTTATCTAATCAATGCTAGATCATTATCCAAATCTAGATACATTATTGATGGCATATATTGAAACATTTAACACCTTGAAAAGGTCGTGACACACATGGTTAATCAATGACCAGTAAAAAACTACCATGCAAAATACCCAATAAATTACACCCCCAAAGATTTTAGTAGAGTTAATAAATGATCTTATTCATAAAAATATGCCTATTTTGATTCACCAATATTATAATGATTCTATATTTATGTGGAAATAAAAAATTATATTAATGGATTTATAGGATAAAGGGTTATTTAGACCCAAAAATATTCCATAGGGTCATCTTATTATTTTTCCATGAATACCAATTATAGTATAATATTTTTGTGTATATTATTGTAATTTGTGTACTGTAATGAGAAAATTTCACTACTATATTCCCAAAACCAATTACCTTCTTGATATTTCAAAGGGTAAAATGAAGTTATCAATGATGAACCCGTGTTCATTTTGATATCCCAAAATGTTACAGTTGGTAAATTAATTGATATAATTATGTTTTTTGAATTTATATTTAGTTTATTTTTGAAATATGAATAATATTGAAGAAAATATGAATTATAATGGTTAATAATAATTTTATAAAACCATTAAGATCTTCAAAGAAACCATTTTAATTAATTTAAAAATTTTACTATATTGGGATCATTTATTTAATGTTCAGAATAACTATGATAACAATCCTTATAAGTATTATTTTACACTCTTGTGGCTGATTCAGGTTTGCAACATGGTTAAAAAATCCTTATTGTATATCCTTGTAGAAGTCTTTTTTTTATGTGTAATTAATTCTCATAATATCTATTATATAGGGTTTGTTTTCCCACATATGCACTCTATCCATCATCAATGAATCATCTCCACCCACTCTATTTAATTTAATTTTTGTGGATATATGATTGACATTTCAAAGGACCATAGATGAAACCTAATCTAATGATATTTGTCACACACTCTATCTTTTCTTATTTCTAATCTCTTCATGTTATTTTTTCATTATGGAAACGGTGGCAATGGTTCATTCCTTACAATGATTAAATTGGTGATTTATTATTTTTTTCATAATCCTTATCTATAATGTTTCACTACTTCCTATCATTTGAATATGACATAAAAACATCTTTTATTTGAATCTAGTAAGAGGCTCCATGTAATATTTTTTATGGGTCAATCCATGGGTTTTTTATTTTTTTAAACATGATTTTAAATTATAATAAATTTTATAATATAAATCATTGATTTATATATAGATTTTACCCAATTCCACCCATATTTATTTATTTACATTGTGGATTTGATAGATTTAATCACTAAAACCCCTTTTTAAAAGAAAAAATTAATATAAGTGGTTTAATAAAATGTCATCTATGTTTGTTCCAGAACAAGATAAATAGAATTATATAAAGTCGTACCGTATATATTGTAATGATTTTAAATTTTAGATTTATCATTAAAATCATTTAATTAATATATGATTCACTATTTTAATAGAGACATTATTTTAAAATATAAATCCATTAACATGTTTCTCCTTTCTGGGTTTAAAAAAATTTGATAGGTTATAAATGTTGAATTTGATTTCTTTATTCATGTTTACCAGTATTTATACCCTACTAGGTATATTGTTTTGAATTTTACTATATTTTCAATATGTATTCCCATAAATAGAGGATAATTCAATTTGTTTTTATAACTATTTTAATGAAAAATGATAATGGTTTTTATTCATATATAATTATTTATATTTTTATATCAAATTTTTTATCAAAGTATTTATTCATTTTAGGGATTTTAAATTTGAATGTGTGTTTTTATATGATGAATAATATTGTTATCAATTATTATAATAATTATTTATATTTTAATGTATTTATCATATCAATTTGTATGTCATTGGAATCATTGGATAGCTAGGTGGGTGAAAATGGATTGATTACATTACCAGGAATGATGAGACTCTATCAAGTTGGCCCCATGTTATGAATTTTCATTTATTAAGGTAAATTTTTTTTCAGAATGATATGGAGGTTTAGACATATGATTTGTGAATTTGGATCAAATAATTAATCTGAATTAGAATGATTATTCTATTATGTTTATACAAATATTAATGGAATTTTAATTATCACTATAATGAACATTACTTATCATTTTATATTCCAATAATTAAAAAGATCATATATTAGATTGTTAAAAGATGAAAATATCCATAACAATAATTTTTTTATTGATGATCCAAGATATTTCTAACTTAGATTCCATACAACTTCAAAAAAGGCTAGTTGATTATATTTATTTGTATAATTTTTGTCGAGAACTCAACACCCTAAGAAAAAATAATGGTGTATGTCCAATTCTCCTTCGAGAATGAAATATCTCTAGAACCCATGATTTCATTATAATTATCCTAGATGCTACACATGTGATTTGTTAGGCTTTCTAAATGCATAGATCCCTTTTAAATATTTTTGATGAATGAGGGAGATAAACCATATTTATTCCAGACAAAATGATGTCATAAAGTTTGATATGATGTAACATCATATAATAATATAGTTTCATAATCTAAATGTCTTTGTGAAATCATTTCATATTAAATCCCCCCTCATCAAAGGGTAACACCAATCTAGACCAATTTTCCCAATGATACCTTCCATTTTTTGTGATTCCTATAGGATATTATTTAATGTGTTTTTAATTTTTCAAATAATTAATATGAGTGTCTGGATAATGGATAAAAAATAAATTTGAATAAAAATAGAAAAAATGTTCATTAACGTGATTATTAACACAATATAATGAATTATACAAATACTATTGGTGATCATACCCAAAATCTTATTGATAATGTGGTCAAGTTGTAGACTGTGAATTCTTTTATTTGAGATGGGTCACTGAAATAGTCCAAGGTAAGATTCCTACTATAAATAATAAGATTCTAAGCAATGATCATGGAATTTATTCCTAAATAATATCTAGATATATATAAATTTATATTAAAATCATTAACTCATTTTCCACTCCAATTTCTATATTCATTCCAAATATCTTTAATGTTTTGGATCAAATTGGAACTCTCATTGTTTAATAATATTATGTAATCAGTAATAAAATGATGAGAAAATCCTCTAAATCTATACTTACCATTGGATAGATAAACCACCCATCTTAAAACTCTTTAAATATGGTTCTTACTAATAAAATCTCGGGATAACATAAAAAAATAAACCCATTGTCAAAGGAATCTTACAGATTTAAAGAATAAGATATTTCTCCCCATTAAAGAGAATATGTATCAAAGAGATGAATAAAAATAAAATATTATCTAAGAAAAAAACAATAAAACAAAAAATTCTCTAAGAACTCTATGTAAAATCCTTTATTACATTCCATCATAATTTATTTCTATAACAATATTGAACATAAATTTGAATCTGAAAACCTTCATGTCTTTATTTTAAAGTATATCTTATCACAAGATAATCACCCATTGGATACTCTTACCTAATATAAAACAATGTTATTTAAATGAAACTAGGTGATAAAGGAGTGGTTACATATTATTATTGATGATGGTATAAATAACCTTATAGGGGGATTTGCAACCACAGATAGGAAAAAATTTAATAACACCATTGGATTGAGACAAATATGGAATAAGGAAGAGAATAACTATTATATTGTTTCTATAAAGTGGGACTCTAATGAATAAGTTGTGAAAAAATTCCAATAATGTTTTTATATATCTATCATGATCTATGATTCATTTTATGTAAATATACCACCTTTGTTTCATCATTAGGTATTTAATGTTTGGTTCGGTTACTTTGATGTGCAAGGTATGGTTCATTCAGTTAACACATAGTTATGGGTGGTATGGGTGGCCTTTTTGGATATTGTTTAGTTAATTTTTTTTTTCCATTTTCATTATTTTTTATATAACCCAAACATTCATTTATTTTTTCTATTTTTAGGAAATTTAATTTATAAAAAATTTGAGATGTTTGGGTCATGGTAATTGAAATTTATTTAATAATATACAATTCGTATTCATGTTTTCATCTTTGGTTTGATAAGAGTAAAATTCTAAAAATTATGTATTATATATGTGTTATTGAATTACATAATAATGGGTCATTTAGAACATAAATTTGGCAAATTTACAATAAAAATTTAATTTTTAGGTGAACTAATTCTCACGGGTAAAAATTTTGATACCCTAAAAATAATGTCCAGCTAATGGTGATCAGGAACATGCCTCGAACATTATAAAAGATTAGATTAGGGGTATATTAAAGGCTATCCTCTGTTTCTTCATGAGAAAATTATATTATATAATGCTTTTGAATATTTTATTTTCTATATCATGGTATATGCAATTTATGATTTTTATATGCCCATATGTATGTAGGATTATATGTTTAGCCATGGGATTATATATTGATCCTTAAGTTACTTGGGGTTGAAAAAATTAAAATGTCTTTAATATGATCATTTTTCTTAAGTAATTTAAATTAATTTTAATCTTTATTTATGTTTTTATATTTTATATTGATAATTATGTATTAATTTTTATAAAATAAAATATCTATAGTGAAGATGAGAAAAAATATCTTATCATCGAATTACAATGAAAATTTTAGAAATTCCTTCATAGACTTTGTAATTGTTTCTATATAAAATCTAATAAATATCACACAATTATCAAATATTTTTTAGGTTTTTTGCGAATACTTTTTGTTGTTTCTATGTTTAAATTAGTGTTATATTTTATTGAATTTTGGATTGAAATTATTTTTTCATCTTCAATTTTTATAAGTTAAAAATGATTTCATTTATAATTTTCTAGTCCTACACTCATGGATCTCATGAAAATTAAAAATTCCTTAAAAATAGGATATGATTCAAATTTATATAAAATGATATTTATTTTATAAAATTATTATATATTAGACATGTAATATCATATTAATATTTCAATCCCAAGAATTATATTTTTACTGTCTTTGAGATCAATTACATAAGAATCATGTTTAAATATTCTTATGAGAATTTATTTATAATATAAGGTAACTAGAATCCCTTAGATAGATATAGTTTGTTATACTCCTTATCATAACATGGGTAGTTAAAAATATGAAAAGTTTTATCATAGAAGATAAAAAAGGGAAAAACTAGATGAAATTTCACAATGGGTTAAATCGTAGGATTTTGAAATATTTGGATCATGAGAAAAGTATATTTTTAAAAATAAAATGTAACAATAAGAGTTTTTATATGAAATATTAGAATTAAAAATAGTCCCAAATGGACAATCATATAAAATTTCACTAATGTGTATAATCATGAGACAATAAACATAATCCATGATATCCAAACATAAGCAGGTATAATAGAAATGTGGGACACATAAAATCATGTGAAATCATATCATACTGGGGAATGAATTAATACTTGATACTCTTAAAATATTGGGCTTTGGATGACAACCCATGTACCCTCTTAGGCTTTTGCTATAACTCATGAATCCTTGTATGTTTGGGCTACAAAATATTTTACCCTCCTAGGTGTGGGATACTACATGTGTACCCCCTTGGTCTTGGACTTCTGATATTTTAACCTATTGGGATTACGATAGAACCTATGTATCCTCTTATCCATAGGAAATAACATATACACCTTAGTGGGGTTATGTTGTATTCTATGAAACAAGTTATATTTATGCTACAACTAGTGTACTGTTTTCGACTTGGGATATGACTCATATTCCATCTTAGGCCATGGTTACAAACCATAATCCCTTTTTGAGTATGATATATGACAAAAAAGAAAAATAATATATACATATTTTTACAATAAGATAATAATAATTAATCACTTCTAAATGAAACCATGGTGGAAAAAGTGGTTCCGTAACATTTCAAGACGGTATCACCAAAATTAACACCATGAATGTAAATAGATGATAATAAAAATTCCTTCAAAACAAAAGTATATTTTATATTAAATTTTGATGTTTATTATGGAATAATAATCTATAATAATATATGTCATCCAGATATAAATAGAAAAATAAGTGATAAAGCATTAATGATTTTTTTTAAATGATATTATCATTACTATTAAATATGATATTACAATCACATTGAATATAAATTTATAAATAGTAAAGTAGGATATGTTTTAAAAATTGAATATTAAAAATAACATTCAATATTGAATCCTTATATATATATTAGTATTTAAAAAGTTTTATGGTCATATATCTTGATAAAATCGAATTTCTAAATTGAAAATTCGGAAATGAAACCTTGAAAATAATAAATATGGTTCTAAAAAGTGATGTAAAAACATTTTGAAAAAAAATATTTTTCAAAAGAACATTCATCTATAGATATTTTAGATATATAATATATGTTTAAATAAAATATTGAGCGGTAGATAAAGTATTTTGTTTTGAATTTATTGAAAACCCCTCTTAATATTTATGAATAATTTTATTGAAAACACTCATTATAAAAAGACATAGTAAAATTTCTCTTTTAAAAGTGATATATAAACAGAGAAAGTTTGTTGGACTAAAAAAATTGGATTTTATAAATACTAGACAATAAAAATTTTCAGAATAATGAAATATTAAATAGAGGGAATCTATCTTTCTTGCAAATGAAATTTTTCCTTAAAAATATTGCACATTTTTTATAAAGAAATTAATCATGAATAATTACTGGATTTTAACACATCATTTTACCCATATAGAAAAGTCTAAATATCTCCTTAAACAATAAATATATTTTTTTATGAATCATTGAATAATTATTCCCAGGGTATACGAATTTAACTACTAGAAAAGATATTTGAATTAACTAAATCTTTTATGAATATCACATTTCATGATGCTAGAAAAATTTTCAATGTGTTTAATGTGGTTGGAATATGTATCACAATAAATCAAAGAGAAAATACATAATAATAAAATAATATAGTATTATTTTTCTTAATCTTATGAAATGAGTTCATGAATAACAATTATAGCTTAATGAATGAGAATTGAGGTTCCAAAAACAAACCTGATTCAATGTCATATTATTTTGAATTTAAAATCCTTCAAAAGTATAACGTGATATATACCTATTTATCCCACATATTTCATGAGAGATTATGATTAATGAAATCCATGGAAAAAATATACACCACACAATGAAATAATTGTACAATATAAATCAGTTCCCAATGAAGATAAATTGATATGAAAAACACCTCAATGTAATGGTAAAATAAGAATCAAAACAAAATAAGTTAGTTAACATTAAATAGACACTAATATATCATGAAATGAATGATATTCCTTATATATGAAGGAAATATATAAGTGAATTCAACATATAAATGTAATTACGGTCCACTATAATAATCATGTATCATGAAATTGAAAATAATGAAAAATTACTCTTAACTTGGTTCATGATTCATACAACAAGTGTTCCTATCATCCTGAATAAAAAAAATTAAATATATTAAATAATTTTTTATGAACAATTGCCACATATATTTCATATTATGTGGTTATTTAATTTATATATGACAATGATTAATTAAATAGTTTTCCCTTATGGGGGTTATGTGAGGTGGTTTGATCAATTTCCCTAAAACATCATTGATATTTTTACCATAGACAATTGAGATATAATACATGCTCATTGTATTAGTAATTGTAGAGGTTTGTGACTTTATTTATTCCATTATCAAAAAATTTATATATTTCTATATTTTTCCCAATATGATCATAAATGAATTTAATGTGCCTTAATATGTTCATTTAAGGATGTTATGATTAATATGACCATTTTTTGTTGACAACATGTGAATAGTTTGGTGCCCCCGAAGTAACAATCTCATTATTTCTCGAATTTATTTGAAATATTACATTAAATACATTTTTATGACCTATTAGGCTTAGAGAATTGGAGAATTAGTCCAACTCATTAACAAACAAAGCTCCCTTCATTATCAACTAATTGGATGGTGTTCACTATATATGTTTTTAATATGTCCATGAAATTCTCGATATATTATATTTTCATCTAGAAATGTTTGATGTAGTATTTTTTTATTACCTAGGAAAAGGGTAATATATTAATGGTGAGATCAGATACTCAGTAAGAGAATGTTTATATAAAAATCTATCATTTAATAACCAATGAATGAATAATATACCAAAAGTAAATGATAATCATATAATTACACATGACAGATAACATGACCAAAAAATAGGTCCATGGACATCATGACTATATAATTCATCGCATGCATAACAATAAATTTATTCATAGTTATGTGATTCATAATGTAGAACATATTTAACTTTACTACCAATGCATCATCCAAGAAAATATTATTTTAATCATTTTCATAATCAAGATTCCATAATTCCATTGTGATGGAATACACAAAATACAAACCACATTTCCACATGACACCATCCAATTCATCAATGAAATATATAATATTGGGTCCCAACAATACCTTATTTAAGATAAATTAATTATTCATATGAAATATATGTTTATTAATAAAATTTGAAATAAAATTTCCTTAAGAAACAAAAAAGTTTTACATTGGAATAAAAAAAATATGGGAATTCAATACTCTCCCCTGTCAATTGATAATCATAAAATAACAAGAGTGGAAATGTAAATAGTTAAAAAAGATATATACCAAGTATAACAAAATCATGTTTAAAATATATTTATATAGATTAAAAAACCATCATAAAAATAAACCTATGAATGGAGTCTGATAAGAAATGTATCAGAATAAAAAACATACATATAACAAAGTATTATTGTTCCATAAAAAAGAAGTGAAAAATAAATTCTCACAATGAAATTGAAATATTGTAATTTAAAAAGATTTTTAATAAGTAAATTATTAACATAAAAAATTATTGGGAAACATATTGCAATATTAATAAAATCATCCAATTAACATGGTAAAGGAATAATTGGATTACTAATAAAAAATATGAGGTAGGGTTGTCTTCCATAAAATGGATAAATAATGATTCACAGGGAAAATTAGTTTTTAGAAGCATTTAAAACCAAAATAACCAAATTATAAGAAAATAATAGGGTTTTTATAATGAAAAAGTAATAAAATTCCATATATTGATATACTTAAAATGATATATTGATTTTCCAATTGAAATTACAGAAGGAACCATTATAGCTTGTGTAATATTTCAATCAAAATACCTCTAAGTGAGAGATATTGAAATTGATTTGAAAAAAAATCACGAATAAATAATGACCAATTATAAAATGTAACAAAAGTTAGTATATGCAAAATTTAATGAAACATGATGTAATTTATGAATCATGTCTTAAGGAAACCAAAAATTGAGACAAATAACCCATATTGCTTGGGTAACATAAAAATAAAAGGAACCTAAATATGAAAACCATGAAATGGACATTATTATATAATGAATAAATTTAGGTAAGTGAGTTATATAATTCCAACGAACATATTAATTAAGGGTGTAAAATGTATTTTTTTAATTCTTTTTTCTCATTTGGGTTACTATTGTTATCAGTGTTTTTGATTCTGGATTGTAGTATAAAGGGTTAAGGAATTGATGGTTTGAGAGACTAGTTGAGCCGTGGAATTGTGGTGGATTGAAACTACCTAATTCTCATTAGGGTTTCCCACCATCCATATAATGTGATAACAATGGATCTATAAAATATTAGAGGAAACACCAGTCAACTAGTGGTGCCAGAAAAATCTAGGAGGTTCTTTCTTGAACAATGGCTCACATGAGTCTTTCCACCAGCTAGCCGGGTAGACCCACTGACAAGAAATTGAATATTTCCCAAGTGTGTATTAGATTAAACCAATATATTTTTATTTCGATGCATTTACCCATTATTTAATTTGAAAATTAGTCCCCCAAGAACTATTTTAAACCTGATATGTTCTCAAATAACTCTTGATCTCTCCTATTAATATACTGCTTGTGTTTCTACATTAGACCAATTTGGTCACGCTATATTGGTATGTTTTCCATTAATATACACCAAATTCATCATCTTCCTTGATATATGTGCATATATCTATCATAGATATATGAATTATATATGGATAAGATGATTATTTCATCCCTCCTTTAATTATCAATGATATATCAATAATTTTGGGGACATCCCTTGATCAAATCTTGATCTACCTTCCACTATGGTCATCGTACAGGTATATTTTTATAGACATTCATTCGTGAAAACATATATATTGAATATTAATGATAGAAAATTATTCATTTGGAAAGATATAAATTCTTATTCAAGATCTAATGTTAAATTGAAGATCCTTAGTTTAACTGATTGTTGATTCGATATGTCGATAACATACCCTTGATTGAAGATATAAATATACAATGAAAAGTAGAATAATCTGGGTATATTTATATAGATAAATAACCTTGAGATATTATTATTCTTCAATATCATCATGGATCACAATTCTAATTATGTATTGATGAGGCATCTATGTTCATTTACGAGATACAAATTTATCTTCCAGATTTGATTCTTTGATCAACAATGGATCTGGTGTATTGGCATCCTCTTCTTTAACATATCCTAAAATTAGTTTAGTTTATATAATTCATGAGTCACCCTTGAAATGAAAAACTTTTTTTTAATGTGTTATATGAATTAGGATTGGATTCATTGAAGAATATTTATGTACTCCCCCAAGAAGATTGATGTCACCTGTTTTACAACATTTGATGGACTTTTGAAATCCATTTTCATTGATATGATTTTTTTGTTAGAATAACATGATTGACAATTTTTTATAGTGATTTCATATGTGTATGTATAATATGGGAGCCTTATATGATTGTTGATTCTATGAGTACTCTAGTGTATGTTTAGATACCATTATTGATTGTGATGATAATAATATATATCATTTCTACTAATTCAAATGTTGATATTATATATTATGAATTTATATTCCCTTCTTAGTTATGTGTGATTACTATTATTTTGCAGGATTTGTTTTGGTATTTAGATCATTTTTAACAATATCACATATTTATCCGTAAGTGGGAGAGTGCACATAATATATGTTAATGACAATGATAGTCTCAAAAATAAGGTGGGGGAATGATAATCATAAAACTAGTCTCATAGAAGAAACATTGTGGGTATGATTATGTTGTCGAATAACCTAAGTAGTAGATAGTAAATAATAGACTTCAATATTAAGCTATTAGGTAGGTCAAACATGACATCCTTGTTGCCCAATTTGACTTGATAACATATGAATGTAGATAAATTTTTTCATCTGCCTTGTGGCTAGATCCTGGTCACTTATAACATCTTTATAGTTATCCTTCAAACATTGAGGGGAGGTTAGTTTGGTTTGATCTCAAGGGTGGTTGGTTAAAAACATATTAAATGATATACTTTTTTTATTATTTCATGCCCATTTATTATTTCATGGAATAAACATGATAAAATTATGCACACATGTCAAGGATGAATTAGTGGTGACCTATAAGAATTCATTATTCACACCAAACATGGGAATCATAAGGAACATGTAGACTTCATGTTTTATGATCGAGGTAAGGGAATGGGCCCACATTAGGTTTATGAGTTGTAGAGAAAAGAGCTGGTAGCAGTGTAAGGACAAACTCTGGAGTATTTAAGTATTGATTCCTTTATTTATCTCCTTATACCATTGTATAATCTATTTTTGCATGCCATATTTGCAGAGTTGTTATTTATTTGCATTTCATGGGTTCAATTACGTTACTAAATTATGATACATGTAATTACTCTTGATATTATTATTCTCATATTTTTTTATGTATCTGGTGTATGGTCCCGACTACTGATAGTATAGTGTCCTCAAAGACAGTTTTATGACCCTCACATTATGTCAGTAGGCTCTTACATATGGGGATGCGTGGATAAAGTATTCTATACCTATGAATTAGACTTACTGGTTCAGTTTGGTTCATTATATAAAAAACCCATATAAGTAAATTATTGTTCCCCATATCAAATATGTATCATAGAATTAAAGACAGATTTGTATAACTCTCACAACCTTAGAAATCTTTTAATTGAAATCCATTTAAATAAAGATAATGTAATAGATAATAAAACCCCATGAAATTAATGAATATTGTAAAATAAATTAATTAGGTATTAATAAAACCATTTAAATGAAATAATCATGTAGATATAAAATATGTCTCAATAAATTAATTTTGAAAAAATAACCACTTAACTTAAGTCAATCTTGGTCGAAGTGCACTCTACCATCATTGGTTAAAAAATAACTATGTTAATCACATATTATTTATCATTAAAAACATAATTTATATTTATAATGATAATTTAAAAAAAATTATAAATATATTATTTGGTTATAGTTTATTTTCATCACTGGTTCTTGAAACACTAGTTTCATTTATCATACTATTAGTGTAAGGGTGTTGTTAATGGATGTATAATAATAAAGATTTAATCATTCTAAAATTATAAAAGATACTAGAATAATATTTTGTTTAAATTATTCATCATATCTTATTTTCATTTGTTCATTGATAAAGGTGTGGCTTATAAAACTAGAAATTATGAAGAACTTATTTTGAGATGATTAATGAAAAAAGGTGATATATTAATAAATATATTAAATAAAAATAACACTCTTCCATAATAATTAAAACATATTAAACAAATTTTTATTATATGACACTACCATTGTATATCATATCATAATCATTCATGATTTTAAAATTCAAACATCATTCACATTGGAATCATAAGCGACCTGAGTGAGAGCATTCTATAATAATTTTATTAGTAAGGAAACATTTTTATATAATGATATTATAATTTTTATATAAGATTAAACATGTCAAAAATATAATTTACCTAAATTTTATTCGTTCATAAAACCTTTCATGAAGATTGCTGATGTAAAATTATATTCACTATTGATTTGGGTGGTAGACCATACATACTCATGATTAATGATTCCATTTAGTAAAAACTTTTATCAAATTATTATATTTGATAAATTATCATTTCAGAATTACAATTGGGAAATCGGAAAAATATTTATTCAAAACATCCTTCATTATCAAAATACATTAGAGGTGGTGATGAAAAGTATACCACATCATTTCATAGAAGATACAATCTAAACATACACATGATTAATGTTCTTTTTTCATTAATATATATATAATTGTCTGTATACTGAGAAATATTTTTGTTTTTTGAATAATGAATGAGCTGAAATTTCTAATCAATTTTCTTGATATCTTATTTGGAATAAGATAAATATGTCACTATCTATATCTTTTCTCGTTAGGCATCTCTTATGAAAAATATCTACATTATCCATGTGATCCATTGTAAACATGGTTCACTCATTCGTAAAACATTAATAAAATGAAAATTAATTCTTTGAAAATAATTAAAATGTAACACCATAAGATATCTATTTTATGAAATATTAAACTAAAAATGTATTTCACTTGTAAAATTTATCATTTTAAATTAGTTCAATTGAATTCACTGTCGATCACATTTAGGTTTCATTAGGTTGAGTTTTCCCATATTCAATAACCTAATATTATGAAATAATAAATCCATCATGGTGTTAAATGGAAATTGTTTTACTAATTTATATATCGGAGATTGTATATGTGATTATGGAGTCTTAGGCCCACTCAACATACCCTAGAGGGAATATTGAGTTGTTACTCAACCACATTTTTTAGGGTGATTCCCCATTGGTGCCTCTACTCAATAACCACATAGACATGATATTATCCATTGAGTGATGTAATCAATAGATACCACAAAATATCTATTTGAATAAAACTTCTAGATATTATCCTACACATAGTGACATCTTTTAGACATATCCTTATGGTTTTCACTATTTTTCTCTTAACCCTCTCCATAAAATATAATATATTACCACAACTGACAAAATGTCTTATTTAATCCTTTTATATTCTGATCAACATTAACTTATCAAATATTTATTTAATTTATAGAAAAAAAATTATCCTCAACTAAATTCATCCATATCTCATATGTTATCTTAACACTAGTTGAATATAAACCATGGTTCTTTGGATTTAACATTTTAATAATTTCATTAATTTAAAGAAAAAAATAAATACATACACTCGAACATCATTTTATGTTTTTAGTTTAGAAAATTAGGAAAACTCATTGACATAAAACACCTATGACTTTCTCAAATAATGAAATTTCTTCACTATATATGACTTAAAAATATAGAAACAATTCCCCAAAAATGCAATTTTTTTTCAAATATCTAGTGAAATATTTTATTCATTACATAGAGAAATGGAAGACTAAGAATGGTGAGCTCAAACACTCAAAAATTTAAATTGTATGACATAATATATCATAGAATAAAAATCCATAAATAATATGATTGGAAGTAAATTATAATTAATTAATGTCATATTATGTGTTTGAAATAAACACACAAAATTTATGACAATAAAAAACATCACATGGATAACATTAAGTAAATTCATCGTGATTCCATTCCTAATGTAAAACATGGTGATCTTTATCAACAAGGACTTTTACAATATATTTTTGATTCCAACAAGGTCTCTCTTAGTAAATAATTATTTTATTTGGGAGTCACACACAAAATACCCAAAACAAAATTCTCATGACAATAATTGTTACATTAATGTACTATATAAAATCATGCCCTAATAGTCACATCATATTGTATAATCCATTTAAGTTATGAAATACAATAATATCATTAAATTTTATAAAAACCTTTCATTGAGAATCAATGAATATATTAATTGGAATTAAAATATACGGGACATAAATACTTTCCTTGTTCAATAAATAAACATAATCCTACTACAGAAAGAAGTTAGATTGTTAAAAATTAGACATCCCATGTGTAACACAGTAGTTCTGAAATAGATAGACATATATTCATAATAAATTCATAAGAAGAATTCATTTAGTGGGGTTACATAATAAGGGATTTAGTAAAAATTTGTTCTTATAACATAAGTTGATTTGACATGAAAAATGATGTGATCTACTATTTTTCTTATAGATATTTCATTCAAATAATTATAAAGAAGGTCAAAGTAGTATGAAAAAATATAATGTATTTATTAATGAATATATATATACATTGTTCAAGGAAACCTATGAATACTATCAAATAAGAGAAGTATTACCTGCAAAAATAAGATGAAGCGTCAGTTTATTTACAACAGGTAAATAATGAGTCAATGGGAAAAATGAAGTAGTCAAAAGATGTGTAAAATGAAAAAAATATATTAGAAAAAAAATAAGGGGGGTTTATTGTGAATATGAAACAAAATTCCCAAGATAAATTATCCTTCATAGTAATTCCTAATTTTTAAATTTATATTAAGGAATAAACCATTATGACATGGGTAATATTTTAATAAAAAACCCTATAAGAGAGAGAGAGAGGGAGAATGTTATTCATCTAAAAATATCAAAAATTAATGATAATTTGTGGTATATAATAATATATAGAAAATACCAACACCATTTAAGGAAACATGGTTTAAATTATAATAGATGGATCTTTCAAATCAAAATTTTAGATAAAGAACACATAATATAAAGGTAATGTAAAATCAAAGGAACATGGTAGGGTTTCCATGAAATGAAAATTAAATCATCATGAAATAAAAGAAATTAATTATAAATGATGGAAATTAGGGTAGTGAATACACCATAAAATGAATTCATTTTGTGAAATATCAAGCATGTCTCATAGAATTAAAAATAAGAAAAATAACCCTTACAACGTTGGTATTCTATAAATTGAAATACAACAAAGAAAATACTTGATATGGATAAAAAAACTCATAAATTAAATTAATATGGTAAAAGAAAACAATATGAAAAAGCTCAAAAAATATAAAAGATATCATGGTGCATTATATAAAATATGTATCATGTAATTAAAATTTTGACAGAAAACCTATTAAAATAATTAACGCATAGTGAAATTATGCTCTATCAACCTATAAAAAATTACAATATGGATAACATATTCTATAAAATTATTCAAACATATTAACTTTTACGCACAAAATTTATTAAAATTTATTATTAATATATTCATTTTTTATAGTTTATTTTCATCATCTTCTGCTTGAAAATTTTATTGCTCGTTTCATACATGTTTTTTAATGGCATGGAATATTATTTTTTATTAAAAAAGAGAAATCATTACCATATTATCCATATTAATAAAAACATAGTATTTATTTGATACAACATATCCCATTTAATTTTGTGAATGATAAATGTGTGTGTTTTGAAATTCGAAGTTTTAAAGAACTAGTTTAGACATGATTAAAAATAAAAATGTGATATATTAAAAAATATTTTAATTATCAATTAAAAATTTCCATAATAATTTAAAAATATTAAATAATTTTTTATTATAATATAATATCTTTATATAACACTATATAATAATTCCTGAATTAAACATAAAGACATTGTTCTCTTAGTTGGTAAAACCAACCCAAACAAGAGTGGGCTATAATGATACTATGAGTAAGAAAATGTTTTAATAAATTCTAACAAAATTTTATTCAAAATTAAAAATGGAATTTTTATAATTTATCTAAAATAAATTAATTCTTATAATTCTCCATGAGGGGTGGTGATCCCAAATAAAATTTTACTTTTTTGAGGTATTTTTTCGCCTGTAAGCATGATTAATGATGCCATTTCACAAGAAATGTGATAGAATGAAGGTATATATTATAATATTAATTAATAATTATAATTTTAACATTTTAAACATTTAAATTCATAAAATAATTATTTTTACCAATATAGGATATGTGTCGATGAAAAATGAACAACATTATTTCATGGATGTGAAAGTCTGCAATTACACACTATTGATGTTGTTTTATATTATTGTTTGGAATGTATTGAATAATGGTTGATCTATTAATATTATATAATTATATAATAATAATAATAATGTTTTTATTATATATTTTTTGTATAAAATGCTTAGAAGATGATTATTAAGGAGAAAATACTAAGGAGTGCTAAATAATCATGTTCAGAGCATAGGATTTTTCATAGAAGTTGCCTTGGAAATATATGTTGTAAGTTATTTAAATGAGACTATTGGAATTTGAAAAATATATAGGATAATATAAGGTGAAATTTTTATTTTTTAGGAGGAAATTTGAAGGTACGGGTGTTTCATGATGTGGTGGAAGTGATAACACATTATAAGTGAATTGAATGGATATTTTGGATGTATTCATTACATTTTTATAATGTTATGAAATTATAGATTGGTCAGATGTTCTAAATGACATATATAATCCTTTTTTATGGGTTTGTTAATGTAATAATAAAGGTTTTATTTTAGGTATGGATCATTTTAAATGAGGTATAATTCAACATTTTGGACCTAATAAGGATTCCTTATGAGTTTATAAATTTTGGGGGTCTGCAAGGAATTTTTTGAGATTGAAACCTTGGATGGTAGAGAAAAGAACTGGGCTGAAAGGTTAGTAGAAACCATGTGACCAATTTCACATTGTCTCTCTAAATCATGCAGGTTTGGACAATAAGGTGATGTAGGGTTAACAATTTTCCATAATCATGCACCCAGGGCACACGATCATGCCAAAAATCATATGTTTTTAGCAGAGGAGAATGGCATGGTTGGAGTAAGATATCTTAGGATGTGTAGCCTAACTGCGCAGGTCTCCTATTAAGGTAGTGTAGAGACCCAAATCTTGAAGTACATGGACATTACATTACTTTTGCGGAATACTTAGAACATAACAAAAACACACACACAAGGATCGTAATAGTTTAGTGTCTTTGGAAACTCGGAATATAATCTTCTAATCATGGTGAAAGATCTTCCTTTTTTTACCTAAAACCATTCTTTATATCCTGGGGAATATAAAACATAAAAGGGTGAGCTCAAATGCTCAGTAAGGGTAAACAAAATAAATATCAATCACATTATATTCATAGAACATAACATTTAAGAAATCTTAACCTGCAAAAGAGAGCATAATTTCATAACATGGGATAAATCATAGTAGTGAAATGAAATCCTAATAATCATAACCTAAAACATGAAACTTTGTGGTATACACCCATAATCATAGAGAATCATTTCTTATTAGTCAAGACTCATTTCCAAGACTATCTTAGTGGACAAAGTCCATTTTTGAACTGAGTCACCCTCGTTTCAGTCCTGTTTCACTGAACCGGTATAACCTACCATTCCAGCCATGTCTATCTCATGAGATATAAAATCTTTACCCAATGCATTGGAGGGAGATATAGGTCCCACCCATCTCATAATGATACCATTCATATGTGTGCCACAAAATCATAAATCATACATCATTGCATAACCCATGTAATAAAAATGGGAATCTTAAACCTCGTGACATCATAAAACAATTCATAAAAGATAAAGGAATTCATAAAAATATTTCCATCACAATATAATCAAATCAATTTAATAATAGGGATAGAGACAGAACCCTTTATTATCTTAGATGGAAAATAATTTTGATAAAACTCTTGAACTCCATTCTTGAGGAAAATATCCTTTTTACTTCAAAAACATTTTTCCTTTCTTAACATGTCATACAATTTTAAACTAAAAGAAGTTGATTAAAAATAAACTTCAAAACATGTAAAGGAATCTTCTTGGAAATAATGTTTTAAAAATCCATTCATGCCGTATAAGTTAAAAAAATATTCTTCTCGTACTTTTTTCGGAAAAGTCAAAAAGTACCTCGTACGAAAAACAACAAAAGATTCCTTTCATATCTTTTACTAAAAACTCACAGAAGGGTAAAATTGGATATAAACAATTGTATATGGATGGAAATAATATTACATATTGAGGAAACATGGTTGTGGATTATAAAATACACCCCAGTAAATACCAAAGTATAAACAATCTCAGATAAAAATGAGATTGTGATATTTTCCCTTACCTTATGTCCGATATGCTTTGTACGTATCCTAACCTCCTGTATAATGATTTAAATAATGTCATTAACTTATTACAAAATCATATTCATTGTTATTATATCATATATGGTTCACTTATGACTTTATATTACCCGTTCTTTTGAAAATTCCATGTTAAAGAAGTGTTTTGGGTAAAATCGTTTCATTTATCGTAGGTGTTTGGACTTGTTTTTCTTGACATTATTATTACTTATATCATTATTTAATTAATTCCAGAATATAAAACATGATTTATATATCATATATATTCAGTATATATATATATATAATAGATAGATAGATGAAATGAAACACACCGTTCATGGAGACGGTAGTCCGTACGTACGCATGAACGTTGTTTTCCTTTCCTTATTGTCTTGAATGGAAGTAAGTAGATGACATATATATATATATACATAAATCCAATATATTTACCATGTCATATATTTCATTATTATTCATTATATATACTTTATAATCATTCTGGAATGGTTAACATGGATAATGAATCTCATCGCCTCGTGGAGACGGTAGTCCGTACGTACGCACGAGCGATGATATCGTTCCCATGGTTGTGGAATTCTGTTGAAGTGTATGTATACTATTTAAGTATCAATATCACTTTATAATAATCATATATAGTTACTCATTACACCATTATACCCATCCAATTAAGGTGGTGGCGTAAAATAGATTACACCACGGTGTGGAGACGGTATTCCGTACGTACGCACGCGCGGTGATTTCCTTTTTCCGTAGGATGGATAGAAGGTTAATTAGAGTTGTTTCATATTTATAATAACATATAAGTATATAATAAATACTGATTTTATTACTTTATCCTGAAACAACTAAATAAGAATAATTTGAAGAAGAAAGAAATTGAAAAAGATCAGTAATGGATATTACCTCTTTTTGACGCGCCTTCACTTAACCTCCACTTAAAGAACTAGGGATGGTATTTGAAGAAGACAAAGACCTCTAGGATGATACTAGGGAAGTGGATAAGAGATTTTGGCAGGGGTTGGCTGAGATTTAATGCTCAAATTTGTGTGAGGAGGAGAGGGAGGAGGTGCCCTTTTATAAGGGAGGAGAGAGGCACCTTAGGAAAATCTCAAAATATTATTTTATATTAAGGTCAAATTCGGTTTATAATGGTTCCAAAGGGTCTTATTTCGAAGATAAAGTGGGGATGGGTCGACATATTCTAATCCAATAGGATTTAGACAAGTTTAGGGTATTATTTTAACCTTATCAATTAGATTTAACTCTAAGTTAAATAATTTAACTTTTACCATGTCTTTTTGTTTTCTTACACTATATGGTTAATAAACTTACCATAACAAGCCAAAGGAACCCCAAGTTGTTTATTATTAATATATATATCCTTATCTAAGTCATTTTCCGAACCTTAGATTTTTAGGAATTAAATAACAATTAATAATATAATATTTGTTTTAAAAACTAATTTATGTCAATTTTGACACTATTTGGTAGATGATTTTTATAAAATTCATAACAGAATGATAAGTTCAAACCAAGTTACTTATATCAACAATAACATGTACTATTAAACTAGAAAATTAATGTAAGTCATAAAAAGTCTCAAATTACATTTATTTGGGCATTTATAACATCAATTATGTCAATATTTCATTAATAAGACAATTACTGCATCATCTTTGTGTCATAATAAATAATAATTATTTAATCCCTAAAAATTCTAAATAAATTCCTATGATGTAGATAATTTTATTATACTTCTGGAGACTATTCATGTTATAAGTTTCATGAAGTTTATCACTAAATTAAAATTATTATACTTATAAGATTTAAGAAAGTGACATGTTGTCACATTCTTTGGTTTTAATAATAATTAAATTATTTTCATGGAAAAAAGTCCATAAAATGAATCTAATCCGACCCTTAGGTTATATGGGTCTACTTTTAGCCACCCAATAGGATTTTTTTAAGTGTTAGGGTAATTTTATAATCTTATATTTACCCTTAATTACCTAATTTACCTTTAACTATAGTATATAAAATTTACCATAGTTACTATTCACAATGCCCAAAAATAAAAAAGTAGCTTATTAACATAATTTGGACCCACTGATTCCAAATATGGAATCCATTTTTCAAATTCAATACACAAAAGATGTAGAAATTAAATTAAAATTAATCTCGTTGTCGAAAGAAAATGGGTTTTTCTTTAAAACATTGCAAAAGATTGAATTGATTTAACCTACGAATTCAAGGTAAAATCAATGATAATGACATAAATTATATTAAATGGTAAAAATATATTCTATTTATACTTTAAAACCATTAAATATTATAATTTAACCACATAAGATATTATGATGAAAAAAGTTGTTTTTAATTAAAATATCGCATGTTTTTACTATTCATTAAAATATGAAAGTTATCGGAAAAATATCAAAACTTTATGTAATGTAAATTTTTATATCCTGATTCAAAAGAAGAATTTTATTTTTTCAAATTGAACTTATAAACATGTCAAAAACTATATTTAAAGTGGGTGCGCCATCAAAAGGTGGCAAAACTATATTTTTTGAAAAATACTTATTTTACCCGAAAAATTTATTTTGTTCTTATACCATGTTCTAGAAATGTGTAAGATGAATAATAATGTTATAAAATTCAAAATTTAGTTAACACTATTCATAATGGATAGTTCATAACAATATTATAATAATCTATTGTTGTTTAGTAAAACCCGGTATTGCGTACAACACACGCTATCGAGGAAGGTCGCGATTGCGTGTAATGCAAGCCAAGTCAGGGTTGCGTGTAGTGCACAACTCCATTGTTTTTGCGTATAACAGAATCCAACCATATTTTATTTATAAAATGAATATATATATATATACACTCAATGTTGCGTAGAATAACTTCTATCAAACGAACTTGAAATTGTGTGTAACAAGAGCCAAGAAAAGTGTTGCGTATACTACAAGCTAATACAGTGTTGCGTATAGCGCAAGATAATCATGGTGTGTCGTACAATAGAAGATATGAATTAAATTAAAAAGAATGTATCTTATAAAATCTCGGGTTGTTACATTCTACCCCCTTAAAATGAATTTCGCCCTCAAAATTCGTCGGGGTTATAAATGGTTTACTATTCGAATGTTTCTTTAATAGAAACCCACATCATAAAAAGGAATACCAAAACAAATATTTAAAAACAAAAGTATGAAATGTAACGGTTACCCAAATAAACTAATCACTGGGTTTACACATAGGTGAAAATATGGATATGGAAGAGAAATCTAACCATCATGTTCTGATGGAGAGTGGTAGAGAACATGGCTATGAAAAAGCTAACCATCAAAAAGCCATAGATTTGTGATTATCTAAGTTACCATCTGATTCCTTGGATATAAGGGCAGTAGGACAAAATTTTTGGGTTTTCAAGATCATTTCCCTAAAGTTGATGAAATTGGAATTAGAAGAAATACATTCGTGATTTTGGTATAGTCTCACCGTTTGACATTCTTTGGAAAATTTCCACTTCATCTCTTTAAGAAATGAAGTTTAATTTGTCATTCGTGATGTGTTAGTAGATCATGTGATAGAATGATGGGTCATTCCATCTGTCTCAAACAAAAGTTTAGAAAAGTTATCAAAAAAATACATAAGTCCATCTATAGTGAGATTAATCTTATATAGTTACTAAAATGGACTTATACTTCATATATCATACTCCTTAATTTAATAAAACTAGTTTCTACTAAACAGGGACTTCCTGTAGGCCAGTGGTAGGTGATAAAGGCCAGTCGCACTTCGGTTGTGGGTTCGATTCCCACAGCCTTGTCCGACGCGATGGGCTGTCGCCCATCCTGCAGGTTGTCCTTGTTCTAAAACAACATTACTATAAAATCATATCAGTAATATCGAAAAAAGTTCTATCCTTAAACAATACATAGCATATGTCCAACATAATCCATTCCAATATTTAGGCTTATCTAAAATACTTCGGTCCAAGCTCATAGTATAAAGAAAACGATTACTTGAAATGTCATCAACCAAGCATGTGAATACCATCATTTATCCCCCATATATCTTGTTGGTCACATTCCAATCATGTGAATACCTTAATCATGTATTCTCTTGAAAAATTAATACCCATTAAACCTTTGTGAAAACATGAATGGTGTAAAAAGTTATCTCTTTCCACATACCAAAATCCAAAAATTCTATATAGTCAATCCATTACATAACCTTATCCTTATATCAGTCATGAGCTCATGAATACTATCAAACATTTAAATTTTTCCTTATCCCGTCATTATGCGCATATCATCTATATTCCAAAAATATCTGAATATCCTTTAATGGATACTGGTACCATTAATCATACACTTTCAAAACTCAAGGAAAGACAACAGTGTAACAATCCTTAGATGTCTCTTTATTCCATAGTACCATGAGATTACTTATACAACATTACACATGATAAATATGTAATCATTCCACTACATTCTTAAACCATTGACTGAGCTTCAATAATTCTTTCATCTCACATATCATTTGTAGTCTCTTCATCATCATCAACATAAATACTACCCATACGATCATACTGATTCTCTTCGTGAGACATAACATTTAACCATTTTTGATGTCGTAGCAATACCATTATCCTCATCCCTGGTGTTAACTGAACCTTTTCTTTTTCACTTACTGGCTTTATGTCCTTCTTTTCCACACCCAAAGCATCTTCCAGTTCCTTTGAAACATTCTCCTTGATGCCTCTTCCCACATGGTTTACATAGGGGAAATTGAACATTCTTTCCTCTATGATCATCATGAAACTCCATCTTTCTCTTATTAGCCGAGTCAAGAAACTTACCAAATTTGAGTTTATTGATCATATTATGAGATTGCTGATTCGGCATAACAATGATGGTTGGACTTCAAAATCCCATTTCATTTGGTTTCTCATGAAGAATATCATTCCATTGTCCATAATATCCTCCATTATCGTGTATCATCTTGTTTCCAGCCATTTTCTAAAACCCAAAAAGAATAGTGCTAGAGGAAAAAATCATAATAAAGGGGGAGTAACTTCAATATCTAACATCTTAGGTTAAATTCTAAGATTGTTACCATAGTTCTAGGACTATCTTATACGTATACTTATCCTTAGGTACATCCCTAGACATACCTTAGAAATATCTCTTGGGATCTCACTAACGTTCTCACATCCTAGTTTCCAATGTTTGACTAAACCTTTCCTCTGATACCAACTGTAGAGACCCAAAGCTTGACGTACATGGACATTACATTACTTTTGCAGAATACTTAGTACATAACAAAAACACACACACAAGGATCGTAATAGTTTAGTGTCTTTGGAAACTCAGAATATAATCTTCTAATCGTGGTGAAAGATCTTCAACATCTCCCATAAAGATCTTCCTATTTTTACCTAAAACATTTCTTTATATCCTGGGGAAAAGAAAACATAAAAGGGTGAGCTCAATTGCTCAGAAAGGGTAAACAAATGAAATATCAATCACATTATATTCATAGAAGATAACATTTTGGAAATCTTAACCTACAAAAGAAAGCATAATTTCATAACATGGGATAAATCATAGTAGTGAAATTAAATCCTAATAATCATAACTTAAAACATGAAACTTTGTGGCATACACACATAATCATAGAGAATCATTTCTTATTAGTCAAGACTCATTTCCAAGACTATCTTAGTGGACAAAGTCCATTTCTAAACCGAGTCACCCTCATTTCAGTCCTGTTTCACTGAACCGGTATAACCTACCATTCCATCCATGTCTATCTCATGAGATATAAAATATTTACCCAATGCATTGGAGGGAGATATAGGTCCCACCCATCTCATAATGATACCATTCTTATGTGTGCTACAAAATCATAAATCATACATCATTGCATAACCCATGTAATAAAAATGGGAATCTTAAACATCCTGACATCATAAAACAATTCATATAAGATAAAGGAATTCATAAAAATATTTCCATCACAATATAATCAAATCAATGTAATAATAGGGATAGATACAGAACCCTTTATTATCTTAGATGGAAAATAATTTTGATAAAACTCTTGAACTCCATTCTTGAGGAAAATATCCTTTTTACTTCAAAAACATTTTTCCTTTCTTAACATGTCATACAATTTTAAACTAAATGAATTTGATTAAAAATAAACTTCAAAACTTGTAAAATAAGCTTCTTTGAAATAATGTTTTAAAAATCCATTCATGCCGTATAAGTTAAAAAACATTCTTCTCATACTTTTGTCGGAAAAGTCAAAAAGTACCTCGTATGAAAAACGACAAGAGATTCCTTTCATATCTTTTACTAAAAACTCACTGAAGGGTAAAATTAAATTTAAACAATTGTATATGTATGGAAATAATATTAAATATTGAGGAAACATGGTTGTGGATGATAAAATACACCCCATTAAATACCAAAGTATAAACAATCTCGGATAAAAATGAGATTGTGATATTTTCCCTTACCTTATGTCCGATATGATTTGTACGTATCTGAACCTCCTGTATAATAATTTAAATAATGTCATTAACTTATTATAGAATCATATTCATTGTTATGATATCATATATGGTTCACTTATGACTTTATATTACCCGTTCTTTTGAAAATTCCATGTTAAAGAAGCGTTTTGGGTAAAATCGTTTCATTTATCGTAGGTGTTTGGACTTGTTGTTCTTGACATTATTATTACTTATATCAGGATTTAATTACTTCCAGAATATAAATCATGATTTATATATCATATATATTCATTATATATATATATATTAGATAGATAAATGAAATGAAACACACCGTTCATGGAGACGGTAGTCCGTACGTACGCATGAACGCTGTTTTCCTTTCCTTATTTTCTTGAATGGAAGTAAGTAGATGACATATATATATACATAAATCCAGTAGATTTACCATGTCATATATTTCATTAGTATTCATTATATATACTTTATAATCATTCTGTAATGGTTAACATGGATAATGAATCTAATCGTGTCGTGGAGACGGCAGTCCGTACGTACGCACGAGCGATGATATCATTCCCATGGTCGTGGAACTGTGTTGAAGTGTATGTATACTATTTCAGTATCAATATAAATTTATAATAATCATATATAATTACTAATTACACCATTATACCCATCCAATTAAGGTGGTGGCGGAAAATAGATTACACCACGGCGTGGAGACGGTATTCCGTACGTACGCACGCGCGGTGATTTCCTTTTTCTGTAGGATGGATAGAAGGTTAATTAGAGTTGTTTCATATTTATAATAACATATCGATATATAAGAAATACTTATGTTATTAATTTATCCTGAAACAACTAAAGAAGAAGAAGTTGAAGAAGAAAGAAATTGAAAAAGATCGGTAATGGATATTACCTCTTTTTGACGCACCTTCACTTAACCTCCACTTAAAGAACTAAGGATGGTCTTTGAATAAGACCAAGGCCTCTAGGATGATACTAGGGAAGTGAAGAAGAGATTTTGGCAGGGTTTGTACGAGCTTGAATGCTCAAATTGGTGTGAGGAGGAGAGGGAGGAGGTGCCCTTTTATAAGGGAGGAGAGGGGCACCTTAGGAAAATCTCAAAATATTATTTTATATTAAGGTCAAATTTGGTTTATAGTGGTTCCAAATGGGCTTATTTCGATGATAAAGTGGGGATGGGTCAAAATCTGCTCATCCAATACGATTTAGACAAGTTTAGGTTATTATTTTAACCTTATCAATTAGATTTAACTCTAAGTTAAATAATTTAACTTTTACCATGTCTTTTTGTTTTCTTACACTATATGGTTAATAAACTTACCATAAAAAGCCAAACGAACCCCAAGTTTTTTATTATTAATATATCTATCGTTATATAAGTCATTTGGCTGAACCTTAGATTTTTATGAATTAAATAACAATTAATAATATAATATTTGTTTTAAAAACTAATTTATGTCAATTTTGACACTATTTGGTACATGATTTTTATAAAATTCATAACAGAATGATAATTTCGAAAAAAGTTACTTATATCAACAATAACATGTCATATTAAACTTGAAAATTAATTTAAGTCATAAAAAGTCTCAAATTACATTTATTTGGGAATTTATAACATCAATTATGTCAATATTTCATTAATAAGACAATTACGGCATCATCTTTGTGTCATAATAAATGATAATTATTTAATCCCTAAAAATTCTAAATAAATTCCTATGATGTATATAATTGTATTATATTTATGTATACTATTCATGTTCTAAGTTTCATGAAGGTTATCACTAAATTAAAATTATTATACTTATAAGATTTTAGAAAGGGACATGTTGTCACATTCTTTGGTTTTAATAATAATTAAATTATTTTCGTGGACAAAAGTCAATAAAATGAATCTAATCCGACCCTTAGGTTATATGGGTCTACTGTTAGCCACCCAATAGTATTTTTCCAAGTGTTAGGGTAATTTTATAATCTTATATTTACCCTTAATTACCCGATTTACCTTTAACTATAGTAAATAAAATTTACCGTAGTTACTATTCACAATGTCCAAAAATAGAAAGTAGCTTATTAACATAATTTGGACCCACTGATTCCAAATATGGAATCCATTTTTACAAATTCAATACAAAAAAGATTCAGAAATTAAATTAAAATTAATCCCGTTGTTGAAAGAAAATGGGTTTTTCTTTAAAACATTGCAAAAGATTGAATTGATTTAACCAACGAATTTAAGGTAAAATCGATGCTAATGACATACATTATATTAAATGGTAAAAATATATTCTATTTATACTTTAAAACCACTCAATATTACAATTTAGCCACATAAGATATTATGATGAAAAAGTTGTTTTTAATTAAAATATAGCGTGTTTTTACTATTCATTAAAATATGAAAGTTATCGGAAAAATGTCAAAACTTTATGTAATGTAAATTTTTATATCCTGATTCAAAATGAAGAATTTTATTTTGTCAAATTGAACTTATAAACATGTCAAAGACTATATTTAATGTGGGTGCGCCATCAAAAGGTGGCAAAACTGCATTTTTTGAAAAATACTTATTTTACCCAAAAAAATTATTTTGTTCTTATACCATGTTCTAGAAATGTGTAAGATGAATAATAATGTTATAAAATTAAAAATTTAGTTAAGACTATTCATAACGGCTAGTTCATAACAATATTATAATAATATATCGTTGTTTAGTAAAACCCAGTATTGCGTACAACACACGCTATCGAGGAAGGTCGCAATTGCGTGTAATGCAAGCCAAGTCAGGGTTGCGTTTAGTGCACAACTCCTTTGTTGTTGCGTATAACAGAATCCAACCATATTTTATTTATACATTTAATATATATATATATACACAAACTCAATGTTGCGTATAATAACTTCTATCAAACGAACTTGAAATTGTGTGTAACAAGAGCCGAGAAAAGTGTTGTGTATACTGCAAGATAATACAGTGTTGCATAAAGCGCAAGATAATCTTGGTGTGTCGTACAATATAAGATATGAATGAAATTAAAAAGAATGTATCTTACAAAATCTCGGGTTGTTACAGGTAGTGTCCTTCACAAATCTGGCTCATGGTTTGGCAAACAGCGAGGCCAAACCATGTGCTTCTGTTTTCTAGGAAGAGTGAAAATTATTCCCTTGATGACATAAAATCTTAACCCCTTATCCTATTTTTTCATTCCATAAAATAGATACATTAATCTCCATGTTTGATCTCACACAATCCCTATTTGGTGTATTTTTATCCCAACACTTCATATGGTGTCTGATCGAAGCACCGTTCATCTCTTAGGATTCATCTCAGTAGATCATCTTTCTTTCGGTGCTGTTATAAGTTCGTCTTTCACTTAATGATGGTATCGAGGTGCCGACTTATATTCCCTATCTTTAAAGAGATCATTCATTATTCATATTTATTTTAATCTAGGATAAGATAAAGAGCGATACTGGACACAGATATTTGTAAATGAATGATGAAGGTGGACAATTAATTACCCCAAAAATTTTGATGTCTTATAATTTGTTCCATTGTGCCACACACCGCTATCTCCATGATTTTCAATTATTTTATATCCTTTGAAATTTTGGACATGTTATAACTCAAATAACATCAGGATCTAATACCTTAAAAAGATCCATCCCTTTGGATTTTCTCTCTTATTTGCCTAAATAAATTTCATGGTTATATTGAAAAAACACCCATTTCAGTGTTAGGATTATCTTTTAAAACTATTATACCATGTGGATGGATTTAGGGGCACAAAATATCTAGTAACCATGAAAATTATAATTAATTGAATTGAATTGAGTGTGAAGGGTACAACCACATCACCTAATTAAATGAGACAATGGTTACACCCTTGAATTATTAAATTTAATTGAAATATGAATATTAACTGGGTTATTGTTAAATATAATGAAGTTTATTACTAAATATGCATGGGAATGGAGAATCTTATTTTAAAAATAATTGAATGGGAATGGAATCATTATTTCTGTACAGTAAATGGGAACAAAGACCCTTTAACAAGTTACACCAATAAGGGCATGGAATCCCTTATATAAATATAATATGATATGAGCATGAACACTATTTTAAAATTAGGATACTATATCTACATGGAATCCAATATGATACTATATGAGAATTTAATCCATTACTTTGATACTGGGCATGGATTCACTATTTTTCTGATACAAGGCATGTTGTCTCTATTCTGTGATACCAGTCAAGGCATCCTTATTCGATTATAATGGGAATGTAATTTCCTATGCTAACATGATATCGGGAATGGGGTCCCTTATAAATATGATTCTATTAATTGCATCCATCTTTACATATTCAGAGTTATTCTATGATGGTTTAAAGAAGTTAGTGGCATCCCAGTCCTCCTTTATGAACTAGATCCATACCATTTATAGTTATTACTAATAATTTTTTTTATTATATTTATATAATACTATATTGAATAGATTAATATATATTTATAGTCATTATTTTTGGTGGCCCAGTGAAATTTATCTCACACCCTACCCAGCCCTCAAATGGTACCAGGGAAGACTATATTCTTGAATGTGTAAATAAAGGGAAGGATACTATTATAAATGATTGACTTTTTTCTATACTTAGGATGAAGTTGGGTAGCAGTTGACTGAGAAGGAGCTCAAGATTCTTTGAATGTATTTTATTGCTTCCAGCGATGTGTATCATTGTTTTCCAACTCTATAGAAAAATGAAAACAATTATAATAATTGTTTATATGATTAATTTTCTAGTTATCATTTCAATATAATATTCCTGATGTTTATATATTCTTCCTCAATGGTGTGTCATTAGTTAGGCCTTTATAATTTGTTCTTATGTTGTTTCATATGTTTATCATCATGATTCCACTATTTACTTATTATTATATTTATCTTATGTGATAAAATTTAGTAATGAGGGTATAGTATCCCCTCAAACACATACTAGGACCTCATTGGTAGTTGGAATTGACTAGATTTTAGGGAGATGTTCTTGAGGTCATGTGTCCAACAAGGCATGGGGCACCGTTTAGTGGAATCTGGGATCGAGATGTCCCAAAGTGGAATCAGAGGTCTTTATTTTATTTAATTAAAATCATGAGAGAATAGATAGGATATTAAGAAGGTTATGGTGTTTGGTAATGAGCTGTTTCTAGGATTACCTGACCCATGTATAAAATAAATCCAAATGGCCTCGAATTGTGTTTGATATTTGCTATATTTTTCATATTATAGTTTATATGTTTCTCTTGTTGGGTGATACATTGAAATTGTGATGTTAAACTTTATATAATTGAGGATTATCATTTATCCTTGTCTTGATTAGATAAGATAAAGGAATCATTGAGGAAGCATCATATTAGGAACCCTGTAACAAATTCACATGTCGTGCATGTGTCATGACATGTAGGAGAATTGTGTGGTTTTCATTGCACATGATTTCCATGATTTATTTGATTGTTAAAATATAATATTTAATGGATAAATATTCTTAAAAAATTATTTAGAAAACATAATTGATACATATAATTCATGTTGTAACTTAACCATGTTTTCCTTCACTGGTTACAATAGACACCCTAATCAGACAATTATGGAACATTGAGACCTAAACTATTAGTCTCATGTACTGGAACTTGTTATAACATGGATAGGGTGGACACCATAATTTGGTACATATTGTGTATGGTACCTTATAGATCGAATGAGGTTAACCATTCGGTTAAACTATTCAAATTGAAATGTAAATATGAATTTAAATTTAAATAAAAATGAAAAAATGTGAAGCTCGACCCAGTCCCAGCCTTAGTTGTGGGCAGTAGTTAGCATCTAAAATATTTTAAATAAATTTTTATATCACTCATAACAAACTCCTTGAGATAGTATAGGGGTGACACTGTAATATTTAAAGTATTTTACAAGTTATTGTTATATACCTATGGGTTATGTCATTATCTAATCCTATCTAAGGTGTGTGTTTTGCAATTATAGACCAATTCCACCAAGACATCCTCTAGTCGTACAGAAGGAGGGAAATGATGACCATGCCAAGGAGGTTTTGGGTGATGAGACCCTAGTTATACCTCTTATAGTGGAACGTCTACCTATTACCATTACTAGCTTTGATGCTAGGTTCTAATTATATTTTCTACTACTTATTTGGACTTTACAGGGAACAATGCGTTATACCCCTTTTATGGGATTGTAGACTCTAGAGTCCCAATAGTAGAATCTTCTAATGTTTTTAGGGGATGGACGTCCACATTCTATAGAGATATGGACCGAGAATATTATATTTATATTTTATAATCTGATGTAACTTTCTGATTGAAGAGTGAAACTAAATAAATATATTCTATAGGATATTCCGAATGATGGTGGGATATATTGAATCATGATGTTTAGTATCGAAAATAGATGTGGAGAGATTTAATGTCAAAAAAATTAAGTATTCCATTCTAGATACCCTAAGGGATGATCTATATAGGGATTTCATATACCTACATTAGGGTTTAATGATATTCATGGACTATTTAGATCATTTTACCGATCTTCGGGGATTTGCATCTATCTACACTGCTGATGAGCCAGCGGAGGCAAAATGATTTGAGGATGGCCTGAGGAATCCTATTCATTCTTAGATAAATGATTTATAGTAGAATAATATATCTAGAATAGTTAACCATACCCTTATCACTATTTGGTTAATGAGGGATGGGGACAGTGTGATCCTTGGTGATTCAAAAACTAGATAGAGTACTGATTCAACTAGCGATCTGAAGTGACTCTTTGAGACTACATGCATGAGAAGTGACAACCAGATGACTAATATAGATAGTTACATGGTGTATCAATACTATGGGAATATTATGGATAATATGAACCACTTTCCCAAATATCCCATTATGTTCCCAGGAAACAACAGATTGGGGCATCTATATCAATTAGGTTGGACCTTCTCATATGTACTAAGTGGGAGAGGATCTGTGATAGTTCCACATTTAAGAGGACATTAAATAACACCTTCATAGATTGGTATCTTGAGTAATACTAGAAATACATGAAGAGGATGAGTTCATAGCCACGGTATCAAGGCTTTAGATATACAACACCAGCATTGCAGACCCACTCTAGGTAGTCAGTTTGTAGAACAATGTCATGGATCAAGAAATATCTATTTAGTACCACATATACCAGAGGAACATGAAATTGTGTTATCTAATATTCGACGTACTATTCTTTGATCATTTACTATTGTTTCATCCGTGTATGATATATTTGAATCACATTATTTTATATTTGTTCTAGTTTTGGAGAGTCTTGGGATTCATGTTGAATACTATTTTGGAATTACGATGCTTGATATTCCTTTGGGAATATGATCAGAGAGCATATTGTAGTGTAATGACTATTATTTTGAGGAACAAATCAATCATTTATTATGGAACCACTTTTTACTTGAGATGATAGTCTTTCATTTCATTCTTAGGATAGACTGGTTGGTTTCATATCATGCCAATATTGATTTTCATCACCGTAGGGTGTCATTTACATCACCAGAGGGTGTTTAATATATTCACAAGGCTCACTGGGATGTCGAGGATTGTTGATTTGGACCAGCCCATATTGGGATAGGTGTAGTATACACTCATATTTCCAAAATTTACATGAAATTTCATGGATACATTAGATTGTGTTCCCTCTTTTAGTCAAATGATTCATGGATGTCTTCCCTAATTATTTTTTTAGATCATCTCCTATGAGAGAGGAAGAGTTTACTATCTAGCTAGTTCCTCGAGATGAACCAGTATCCATTCATCATTACAAGAGGGATACTACTGATATTTCAGAGCTCAATATAATGGTAGAGGATTTAGAGGTCAAAGGTTTTATACAGACTGGTACTTCTCCCAAGGGTTCACTCGTCCTTTCCTCTAAGGATGTTGATGTAAACCTTGGTATTTGTGGGTATTTCTGGAAGTTTAATCAGCTTAAAGTGAAAAGGGTATCCATTACATCATATAAATTATCTACTTTACCCGCTCATATGAGATAGGGTATTCTAGAGTTTCAAAAAGAGATCAATATATCATCAGTTTTGAGTCATACCTTTAGATATTCCATTTACAGTTTTTCTTAATTAGTATGATTGATTAGAAATTCATTTTTTATTTGATTTTCAAGCAGCATCTTAAAGGAGGAGAAGTAACCACCAAGATAAAAAATAAAAAACATTCCCAATTAAAAATTCAAAATTTAAAAAATATGAGAGGCAAAAAAAAGATGATCATATCATCACACTAGTCACCACCCCGTCACGCCAGAGAACATCATCACCAAGTTTTCAGCCTAAATCCCATCACCTACAACGAACCACATTGACAGTACAATCGCTTACACAATCCAATCCCACTTTCGACATTTCCAACCACCACAAAAGACATTAAAGGACCATCGAGCCACCATAAAACATACCACCTTACCATTTTCATTCATCCTTCATAGAAATCAGAAACAAACAAACCACAGAAACCATATACACAATATTCTTCGAGAAAACCAACAATGTTTCCATCATCACTGACTGAACATCTGACCAGTCACTAGAGATCATCGAAGTCCTTCTTAATCAACTGAAATCAAGAAGAACAGACAACAATGTCACCGTCTAGTGAGGATCATATCTCATGGAACTCTGAAAACCACTCGAATAGTGCATACAAAAGATCATGTGAAAACCAACTCCCAAGACTGACCTGGGGAAGAGAGATGATACACAAATCTAAAGATAAGTAAGAGTATAAAGGAGCCAACATAGAGTCGTGATCATCTCAAACATTGCCCAACCAAAATGAGATCTCACTATCACCTGAACATAGACTGAGCCACCAAGAACCCCCCACCTTAACACAAAATCCAACCCAAAGCCTCTTATAATCACCCATACCAAACCGACCAGGAAGATCACAATATACCCAAATCCTAGAGAGGAGTACGAGTGGGTGTAACCTCCAATGAATGTCGTGACCAATCAATCGCCAAAAATCATAATCAATGAAACATCAGCAGCACTACACCATCCAAAAACCCAAACATAAATAGATCTAAAATGCAAAACATCATAGAATGATGATGAATAAAATGGGATTTACACACTATATGAACATAGAAATGAATTACAACTAAGAAAAAGAGAAATATATTACTGAATGAGATGAGGATGAACCCCTAAACCAAAATAGCATCAACAAAAAGGGAATGAAATTATAGGAAAAGTAAAGGAAGAATATGAAAGCTGGGAAGTTGTTCTAGAGAGAACTTTAGAGGATGAGACCTTATAATGAAAGAAAGTGATTTATCCTAGGAGCTCATCAGGAGATTAGAGGTCGGAAGAGCACTCTAGTGCTCGAAGATGATATCGAGGAAGGAGAAGAGAAATGTGCTTGGGAGAGCACTATCGTAGAGAACCGGTCCATCCCTTTCTTGATTTTCTATTAACATTGGTTTGACTTATATGATTATGTTTTGATGTCATTCGGTATTAAGAATTTTCCATCCATCTACATGCATTTAATGAATAGTGTTTCCCATCCCTATATGTATTTATTTTTTGTGGTCTTCATTGATGACAGCTTGGGGTATTCACATGATCAGAATAACCAATACACTCATCTTGAGATTGTTTTGGACACACTAAGAATTCACAAGATGTATTCTAAGATCAGTAAATGTCACTTCTGGATCAACATTGTACACTTACTAGTTCACATTATCTAATGGGTTAGATTTTTTGTTGATCTAGAGAAGGTTAATGATGTGGTTATCAGGGGTAACCCAAGAACATTATTGATATATAGTGTTTATTTGGGGTATCTAGTTACTATAAGTGTTTTATATGGAACATATCATGCATAGAAGCACCACTTATGTGTTCTACTAAGAATGGTGTGATGTTTATATGGTCTGAATCTTATGGGAAAACATTTCATGGGCTGAAAGGGAGATTTAATTTAGCATTGATCCTGATTTATCTAGAGCCAGGTAGTATATATAAAGTCTATTATGATGAACCATTCATTAAGATAGGTGAAGTTATTATGCAATAAGGTAGAGTTATTTTTTATGGGTCACAATAGTTGATGCATCATGATCATAATTTCCTGACAGACGATCTCGAGTTGGAAACATGTGTACATGACTTATGATTTAGGATGTATTACCTATTGGGAGAGCTTTCCATGGTATTTAAGGACAATAATAGACACAAGTGAAATTTTACACAACAAGAATTTAATATTAGGTAGTGAAGATGGGTTAAATATCTATAGAACTTTGACTTCGATACAACCTATGTTATTGGGAATGGAAATGATGTTTCCAATGTCATGAGAATGTGGACTCCAACACAGGTGGTTTAGGAGGCCAATAGTTAATAGAAGCTTATGGATTTGTTTTATAAGATTTATAAAGAGGTCCAAGATATTCATGGATAGTCTGTACCTGCATCATTATCAGTGACCTGTTCACATCTTGAGAAGGTGATGAAGAGGTGTTTTTTAGATCCTGAGGTCTTGGTCCTACCATTGATTATTGCTTTTGGGGATCCACCTCAAGATTGGTCTGTTTAGGGTGATAGAATCCTATGTATATATTGTTTTATTTGGGTTCCCATAGATACGAGAGAGGAAATGATGCATGAGTCGCATGCTTCTCATTGGTAAATTCATATAGGTATCTCCAAGATGTATCATGATATGAACCAATAGTATTTGTGGCCAAGGATGAAGTGTTAGAGAGGAGGTCCACCTTTCAGTAGGTGAAGGTGGAGCACCGGTGACCTATTTTTTTTATTACAACCTTTACTAGTCCTGGAATGGAAATGATAGGATATTTATATGGATTTTGTAGTCGGATTACTGATATTGTCTCAAAGTATATATTTTGTTTGGGTAGTCTGGATTTCCTGACAAAAGTATCCCACTTCCTTCCCATAAAAGATACATTCCTAGTTTATGAGTGGTGAATATTTTATGTTTTTCGGATCATACGACTACACAGGGTTCCTCGTAATATATTTTTAGATAGGTGTGATCATTTTAGGTCATGTTTCTACCAGGGATTATAGAAAGCTAAGGGTACACATATGCTTCTATACACAGCCTTTTACCCCTCGAATGATGGTCAGTTGGAATAGAATATATATTTTCTAGAGGATATGCTCTGACCGTGCATCCTTTATTTCAACAGTTCTTGGGAGAATCATATCCCTCTCTTCAATTTCACAAATAATAATAGATTTAATGGGATGATACAGATGGCTCCTTATGAGGTCCTATATAGTAGGACTTTCCATTCACATCGGTTCATGTTAGATTTAGGAGGGGCAATGTTATTGGTTCCTTGTCTCATTCTGGAGACTTTGGTGTAGGTTCATCTTATCCAAAATCAAATCAATACTACTCAGTAAATTAAAAAATATTATGTCGATAACCCTCAATGACCTCTAGTGTTTGAGGTCAGGGGTCATGTATTCTTGCAGGTATCACCCAAATATGGGCATAGTTATATTCAGAGGAAAGTGAATATATCCCCAGGATTTTTCAGGACATTTGATATTCATTAGAGATTCAGGCTGATAGCCTATTGTTTGCTATTACCTATGAGTAATTGTACCATGAACGATGTCTTCCTGGTTTCACAAATTAATTAATATCATACCAACATATCTCATATGTTTTATCTTCAGTATATTGAGAAACATGTTCATTCATTGTATAATTAGTATCATATACACATCATCAATCAGTGCATGAAGACTCCCCACACCCAGCATGTATTTTTAGTACCAGTTTTATGGAATCATAAGTAGTTATTAAACGAGACTTGTGAGAGGTAGGGTGATGAACATACTTATTGGAATGAGTTATTCCTAGATGAAGATTTATTCCATTATAAGGTGAACTTAGAAGAGATTTTGTTTATGTTTTGAAGATTATATACATCTTTTTTTCTCTTAGTTTTGGATCCATTTAAATTCAGTCTAATTCATTCTTCTGGACCAGATATGGACTTATTATGAGGTTATAAAGGTTTGGGGGTTTTCATGGCTTATTTGTAGATCATAACCCTAGTTGGTGAAGAGAAAACTTGGTTTCATGGTTAGTAGAAACCATGTGACCCAACCCACATGGTATCTCCTAACCATGTGGGGATAGATAGATAGATGAAGTAGGGTCCACATTTTTCCCTCACTGTGCACCCAGAGCAGCATGACCATGCCAAAACAGTGCAATTTTTAGTAGAAGAGAATATAAGGAATAAGCATTAAACATTACATAATCTTGAGTAAAATTAAGAATTTACCTTCATTTAAGTGGAGGATCTTTTTAGTTTTAGATTTTTAGTAAATTAGACCATAACAATTACATAAAATTTCAAATATTAAAAAGTGGAAAAGTCTACACACCATCCATTTTTTCATAATTTAAAGCATTTTAAAATAACACCTTAATTATTTCCCTTGATATAAAATATCATAGAATTCAAGTTAACTTCTTCCTTTCTCTTACCCATCCTTACGTATTGGGGAAAACATTTCAAAAACATTGGATGAGCACAAAAATCTAAACAAGGTATATAAAATAAGGAATGAAACTATTAGTTGATGAATATTTTGAACTCATGAAAACATTTTCACCAAATCATACTTTTTCACATATAAAAAATAATTTCATTAACATAAATAATGAAATTGTAAGATTCATAAAAAACATCTTAGAAATTATAAATCCTAAAGGAATCTTGTAGGATCCATATCATACTTACTCAGTATATTTCACATCTATATAAGGAGTAACCTCATGATTCAATTTACAATACACATCACATTATATTCCCTAAATATTTTTGGAGAAAACTTATCATTTAACTCCTTCCCAATACCAAATTAAATGGAGAGCTATCATGGGCTCCCCAACCCTCGGTTTATCATAAAATGACCCGTAATCAAAAGTAATACCCAATAACCCTAACATAATCATAATACATTAACAAGCTTAAAGGAAAAATAACATTTCCATATTGTAATAAGAAGATATAATTTCAAGATTTAAAAAAAAATATCCCTTATCAAAACCATTTTCAATACCTAAATACATGAAATGTATATATGGTATTTGTTCTCCCTATTAAAATCATAAATGCTTATAGAGGAATCTAAATGTCAAATAATGGTCACGGTGGCAGAAAATTCATTGTCACCGCATATGTTAAAAAAATTCCTTTTTAATTTAGTGAAATAATGTATAGAAAAATATTCCATTTGAAAACCATTGAATGATATTAAATTTCAAAGGGGTTAATTAGACACCATATAAAAGAGGGCGATGTATAACATTGAAATATGCCTCAATGAAAGGAGATTGAGAAGAAGTCCCTTACAAAGATCATTTTGTTAATGAAATAGATAAATAATTTGTTTTCACTACAAATATAAAAAAAATATGGTGAATTAAAATATAATATATTTAAAATTTATTTCACACATACGAGTTGAACGACATAATCATGAAGTATAAATTAACCATAATGAATGGAAATTCGGTCAAGAAATTCCCTTACCTTGAGGATGACTTTTCTCGTATGTTCCTTGTTCATCCTAAATAATTAACATATGTTAATTTATAAGTTCATTGGAACCTTTGTAAATATTATATTTCATTTTATATCACTTCTTACCATGTTATAAAAATTACATAATTAGTTAAGTTCATGTTGGATGTTTTGTTTATATTCAGAACATGAATTGGAAATGAACTTGGTATGATGTAAATAATCCATGTTGTCATATATACATCATCTCCAAAATATAAAACATGATATAAATATCTTAAATATTAATTATATATTTATTTATAATAATTTTTATGAAAAAAAAAACACCGTTCATGGAGATGGTAGGCTGTACATACACATTAATTCTATTTTTGTTTTTTCTGGTGTATTGAAAGAATGAAATTTATTGTAATGTATGTAAAAATATATTAAATAATTACTATAAAATTAATAATTATTATATATAATATTTTGTTACTGAAATTATCCATAAAACATTCCATGTGATGTGTGAACAAATCACATCATTTTGAGGAGGCGGTAGTCTACACATCCCCAAATGAAGTTATCGTTTAACCACAATTTGGAAAGCATGAAGATATATTTAATGTTTCATTTATAGAAAATTAAATAGGTTATAATAAACATATTAAAATATTATTTTAGTAGAATAATAGTTTAAGACCATCCATTTAGGCGGTAATGGAAAAATAACAAAAATATTATTTATGTAGTCGATTAGCCGGCATAACATGGACAACCATTCCGTTTCATTGAATAATAGGAGGTGAGAAATAAAATGGATTTGATATATTCCATTATAAAAATAAAACTATTGTATTTACATGATTCTTGGTTAATAAATCATTGGTTTATGAAGGAGGTGAGGATAATGTAGAAAAAGAAAAGAAATAAAGAGAGGTACTTTGAGAAAATTACATCCTAAATATCCCCTCCTTGAAAGACCCTTAAGGAACTTAGATTTGGTTTTTGGTGATACCAGAAGAACATGGATGTGGGAAGAATGAGTAAGATTGGTTTGGGTATCTATTTTAAGATCTACTTGGTTTTATAGGTTGAAATGGGAAGATGAGGATTGCTATTTATACTTGAGGAGAGGTTGGTTCATGTGATTAATTTATTGATTGTTGTATATTAAAAGTCAACCATATAGAGGTGGAAATGTATTCCATGAATTTGGATGGTAATTAATGTTGTATTTTCGGGTTAGGTATTAGATATATCTTAACCACTATTTAAATGATGTAGTGTTTAGGTATGTTTTGATTTTAACTTTTAATTTTAACCTTTGTCAAAATTTTACTTGTACTACTGTAAATATTTTTTTGCGGTATTTTTTTATACATATAAAAATAAAATGACCATAAAAAATATTTTGGATATTATTATTCCAAATATGGATTCCATTTTACCTAATTAAATTCAGAGAATTCGGAAATTATATTTAAAATTAATTCTGCAGGCAAAACTAACTAGCTAGTTTTAAAAGTAAAACATTCAAAACATTGAAATGTTTTTATATCAAATTATAAAAAGAATTTTTTCTTAAAACATTAACAAAAAACAAAATGGTTAGGATAAAATTAGATAATTCTCCCAAAATAATAAACCATTATACAAAGAAAAAAATACTTTTTATCTCTAAAAATCAAAAGTAATGCCCAATGTTCAACATATACCATTTGATATATAGTTTTCCTTAAAAATACTATAAATAATCCATAATAAAATTGAAATCCAAAAATTAGAAGGATTTGGTAACTTATTTTTTGATTAGGGTAGGACTACCAAGAGGGGGTGAATTGAGTTCCTATAAAAATTTCTTTCTAAAACACTAATTTAGAAATTCCCCAATTTAAAATTAAAATATGACACAGTTAACCATAGTAGAAAATTTATAAAAATATATATCTTTTGAAAGACTTATCAAAGATTTATTAATTTTTTGTTTAAATAATATGGATTATTATTTCATCTTTTGAAATAAATATACTAATTAATAGTATAATATAAACACTATCTTATATTAACTATCGAAGTGAAAGAAATTTTTTCTTATGTAAATAAATGAAGTAGGGAAAACCAAACTTCAAAAGGAACAACAGAATTAAAATAAGAGGTTCTGTCTCAAGAAGATACATAATTCTCTCCTCTTGGGGATCACCTTCCACCAAGTGGTTTTTATAAATAAACAATGTTCCACACTCAGTATCAGGGTAAACAAAAGTATACACACTTCCCATGTCAATAAGACATCTTCCATAGTTTTTGTGGGAGTGTAAAAAGAACTAGGAATCTTTGGGTCCTCTTTAACTGTTATCTATGGAGTGTATGGTGCAAGAAGATTGTTTTGTGAAGATATCAATGTATGATCGTGTTTAACACAAGATTCAGTGTGTTCTCATAATATTGATAGTCACACACTTCTCATAAAGTAAAACAGTACACTAATAGAGAAAAATAATGAGAAGGGTGTTATAAAGCTCTGTGTGTTTGTATTTTCATTTTTGAGACTCCATGATGATATATTGAAGTGAATTTGGAGTTGGATTCCTAGAAAATACATCAAAATAGAGGGTTTTGAGGCCTTCTATCTTCTATATCCAGTGAGGTAGTAGTTTAGTCGATGAGCACTTTTCCTTTCTTATATTATTGCTGTAATGTTTTTCATCAGTTTATGTTGATGGATTCTTTCCTTTATAAATATATTGTTTTTGGTTCTTGATTTTTCACAGGAGCACGAGTTCTCTACTATATTAAATAGATCTCATTTTATTTTTTATTAGGTATGCAATTTATACACCCAACAAGTAGTATAATCTATAACATGTGATGGTACCTCATACCTCATATTTTTGCATCAATATTAATGATGTCTACAAAAGGAAGACAAAGTAATTAAAATTAATCACGGTTCTAAGTTTCAAAAATATGACCATTACAAAATAATTTTGATTTTAAATGAAAACATAAAGAATGATGGTGTCTCAGGATCGATAACACAAGAACAGTTAGCTAGGATCAGTAGGTTGGTCTATACGTAGGTCAACTTGACAGTGGCATGACTATCGGTAGGTCTTTCTGATGAATGGTCTGCTTAATGGTAGGTAAACAATTGGTATCTTATACTTAGTCAAAAATATGATCATTAGTGAGTCATTCTCTCAGTAGCTCAAGCTAACAGTGACTCATGTCATCAGTAACTCATATTGAACAGTGACTCATCCTTAGGAATTTTTCTATAAAACAGTCTGTATGTCAATGTGACAGTGACTTAGCTATCGATAGGTCAGGAATCAGTGACTCATTTCGGTGTCTTTTCCATTTCCATATTTCAATATATGTGCTGATAGTTATATATATCATCAGTAGGTCCAATAGTGAGTCTATCCTGATGGTGACTTGTACATAACCAAATATATATGACTATATTATGTAGTAAAACACTTAACAAAATAGATTAAGATTTTGAGTAAACATAATTGATCATAGTTGAAATTAATGAAGCATGATTTATGAGAACAAAAACTAGAGGATTCCAAAAAAACTCCCCCTTTTTTATGATCCCAAATAGTGGCATTAATAATCAATTCATAATGATTGAAGGAAAAAATTTACTTAACATAGCATAAAGAATATGATGAATTTTTTATAATATACATACTAAAATTAAATTCCAAGAAAAAAAATCAATCGAATTAAATACATCTCATTATTTAAAAACATAATGATTCTCCATGTAAGATAAATGCAACCTCAGATTTCTCCCCAATTTTGGATTTTCAACAAGAGAATTCAAAATAAGATAATATGAACCTAACATGGATAAAAATATAAAATATTAAAAGATTAAGAGAATGTACAAGGGATTAAAAGAGAAAAAAATTGCAGCCCTATCCAAGATCAATCCAATCAATGCTTCTCTAATGATGGATCTAGGGGTTCCATACCCTTATCTGAAGTATTAGATAGAGGAACGACAACATCATAAAGGGTATATATATATATATCTAATTAATGGGGGATTCAGATGGTTTAAAAGGTGTATGATTTTGGGTAGAAGATGGAGGAGTTGTGATTTCCCTATAGATCATAGGTCTTAGACGACTAAGTTCATTTGCTGTAGACATGGGAAATGGTTGAAGGGTCGAAGAAATAAGAGAAAAAGTATTTCTTGTGACAACAACTCAGAATTAGGGATCAACTAACTGGTAGATTGATCCTGAAAGAAAAATCCCAGCTATAGGTCGAATGGGAAATGCTTACAGTACTTCAATAGCAGTAGTTTGGTGATGAAGGTAAGGCTTCAAAAGGTTTATAATGTCCTTGATTATCTACCCACCTTTCTCAATATCCTTTTATAAATAATCCTTAATATCCATGAACATTTTATTTTCTATTGTTAACTATTTTATTTGTTTGACTTGTTCCCAGAAGGTTGGAGTAATAAGAGGTATTCTAATATTTTCAACCAAATACATGAAGTGACTATCCAACTGATGCTTCATATAGACTACTTTAATGTAGTAATCTACTCAATTTATAATCTCTTCCAAATCATTCATGTCCCCTTTCATATAAAACCTCTAAATATAATAAATATGACCAATGTTTTTTCTAATTTTTCTTAGGCTTTCCTAATTTATTCCACCCATCATGGTTTGAAGCTCTTTTCTAATCACATTTCTAATCAAATAACAATCAAAAGTATAAAAAGTAGGAGTAGAAAATGTTGAGGAATCATTGAATACATCATTGACTAAGGATTTCAAAATTGCTAGATCAACAGTTGGAGGAGGCGGGGTACTATCACCTATAGAAGATGTTTCTTGAAGAGTGTTTTCAAATTTTCTATAGATGTTGTATACTCAACTAAAATCCCTTTAAAAATGAGTATAGCCAACTCATCCCTTATCCTATTATTTTATAATCTCATATCTTAATGTTCTGAAATTAACTGAGGTTGAATCTAGGAATGGATTATCTATGGAAGAATGAAAATATTTGTTTCACTAAGACTGGAAACAAGAGGTGGTTGATGTGGAAGGAAAAATCTTACTACTGAACATAACTCTTCATTAAACAATTTCAAATCATTCTGAGTTACATAGTCTATAGGGTATGGTGCAACCAATTGAATTAGGGTAGGAGCTACTATTGGAGTTGTTTCAAGTATATTTTCTTCTTCTATCATATATCCCTTAAGACCAAGAATCTCATCTTCTAAATCATAATATTCAAAACCAATAGTGAAATAGCATGGATATTTTCCCCATTCCTCAGCTATCACATCATAATGAATGAGAGTATCAAATATTACCCCTTTTTAAATTTGATCCCCCTCAATAGGTTCTTTCTTCTCAATAGAAGTCTTCTTCCTAACATAAACATGTTATTACACTATATAAACTATAAATTTTTCTTCAAAATGAACTTACTCATGCATATAGTCATCTAGAGATCTTTCCTCAACCACAACTGACTCAAGAGCTTCATGGGATTCCAAAACTAATTCATGTTATACTAAAGCAGTATCGGTAGGAATCACATGATCAATAGGATGTAGAGTAATAATGGTAGGTTCTTTAATAGAACCTTGATCATCATACAGATGGGATGATCTACTATCATATCCCACACTTCCTTCTTCTTCATTATCATTTTCATCATCTATATTATCTTCACCGGATTTTTCCCCTTAATATTACTCTTATTCGTCTTAATCACCACTATCCTCTTCTTCTTACTCGCTGATACATTATTTATTTTCACAATTATACTCTTCATCTTCTTAAATGAGACATTTACAAATATATTCAACTTTATCCGATTCTTTAGTCTCATCTTCATCATCTTCTGGAAGGATAGGTTCCTTTTTAGGAAGTGTCTTAGAATGGATATCATGTCCATATTTCATCCTTTATGGACTTCCATTAATATCTAGGTGACCTATATCATTAATAAGAGGTTATTTTTCTTCATCTGCCTCATATTCGTTTTCTTCATCTGAATAATCCCTAAATCCATTTGGTCATAGACAAGGATCAACCACTTCTCTTGGCCTTGATGATTGATCAGCATTATTTATGTCCTCATAAATATTATCCTTATCTTCAACCCGTTGATTCATTCAATGATTCTAATTAATCATCATTCTCTTCAAAATGATATTTTTGATGCAAACCCCATCACAATGAGTTACTAATTATTCATTATCACTCACCGTACCATTGACTTTCAACATGGTAGAAATAAACATTGGATAAAATAAGGAATTTTACTTGGATTGAGGTTTCACCATTCCATTCATATGTACAATTAATTATTTCAACAATTTAATATTTTGTTCCTTTTCATCAGATACGGAAAATAGAAATCCTGATCATTGAGAGAGGTAAAATCCACTTTCTTATACACAACTGGCACTGAATAAATTTGAACAATAACCTATATTAACCATCATTCTCTATTTCTATTAGTATTTTTGGAACCCCATTTCTATAAATATCTATTAATGATTTCTGAAAACTGAAAATTTCAATATTAGGAGGATAACTGCCATGATAATCATTAAAAATGCCTTTATTGGGTACTTTCATGAATTCCTCCCACTACTCGGAAGAAAAGGAAACATTTTCAATATTAATCCAAGACATAATCGAGAAATATTACGTGAGTTCAAGAATATATTCTACATGAAAATAGAACTCATGTAGATGATTCAAATAAAAAAAATCTCATATTGTGGGTGAAGCACTCCAGCCACCCTTGTTCCTCTAACAGTTTCCATAGAAGCGACTAACTTGATAGTAACCATTCAATATGAAATTATTTTTCTTGAGTGATGACTTGGACTGTGGGTTCGGGTTGGATATGTTTTAGTTTAGTTTCACTGGATTCACCATTAGTATTCTTATAATTATGTGACTCATCAAAAAAAATTCATAGAGACTTGTTTAACAAGAGAAATTGGTGAGATTCAACGGTTTTAGGTTAAAAGGAAAAAGGTATAAAATTAGTAGAGAAATGTTCGAAGGATACAGTGTGAGAGATGTAGTGGGAGAGTATGAAAGTGAGTTGGATCAATTTGTGTTTTTATCATTTATGGATTTAGAAATTGAAAATCTAGAAATTCATATTAAAATAAAATGAAATAAGTAAACATCATTTTTATGCTTGATTCAGAAAAAATAACAATGTACATAATGGTGTGTCACAATAGTGAGTACTATCAGTGAGTTATCCTCGGTGAGTCATCAACGTTGAGTCACAGTGGTGGGACATCAATTGTGAGACATCAATATTGGGAAATTAATGATGAGACATAAACATTGAGACATAAATGGTGGGGCATTAATGGTTAGTCAGTCAAAATTGATCTTCTCTAACTCATGTCTAATGTGACTCATCCACTAATAATATTAAGTCTTAGTAAAAATATCAGTAATATAATTTTTAGTGCCAATGAATTCTATCATTATATCACCTTTTTGAATATGATATATCATAAATTTATATTTTACATCAATATTCTTTGTTCTTGAATGATAAATTGGATTCCTAGAAATTTTAATACCACTTGTATTATCATAGTTAATAGGTACATGTATAAATTGATAAACATAGTCTAGTGATGTGTGTTTCTTCTACAAAATTTTAGCACAAAAACTACCAGAAGCTATGTATTATGCTTCCGTGGTAGATAATGCAACATAATAATTATTTTTACTACACCATGAAACTATATATATTACCAAAAACAGACATGTTCCAGAGATGTTATTTTATTTATCATTTATTTACAAAATTTAGAATCCAAATAACTAACTAATTCAAATTGTTTTCCTCTCTAATAGAATAATCCTTAGTTGGTAGTAGACTTGAGGTATTTGAAATTTTTTTAACAATAGGTAAAAGCAACTCTTTAGGATTTTATCTAAAATGATCACACATACATACACTAAACATAATATCTGGTGGCCTAGTAGTCAAGTAGATAAGACTTCCAATCATCCCTCTTTAATTAGTTTGATCTACAGATTTTCCATTTTCATAAAGCTCCAATTTACATATGGTACTTATAAGAGTATCCCATTTTTTTACTATCAATTAAAAACCATTTAAAAATAATTAGTATATTTTCATTGATTTAAAATAATACCTTATTTATTTTGAAAATTTTGAAATCCAGGAAAGAATTTACGTTCACCCATTTAAATAATTTCAAATTCATTTTGAATCATATTTAAAAAATAAATACATTAAGATTGATTTAATGGTCAAATAAATAATATCATTAACATATATTTGAACATCTAAAATATATTTTGAAATTATTTTCATGAAAATAGTAGGATCAGATATACCTTTTGTAAAACGTTTAGAAATAAGAAAAGTGCTTAGCCTACCATACTAAGATCTTAGAGCCTATTTTAAACCATAAAAATCTTTTGTTAATTTGATAACATGTTTTGGAAAATGATTTTTTTAAAACTATGGATTTCTTTTAACAAAAAAACATCAACTGTACAACCATTTAGGTATTCACTTTTGACGTCCATTTGATAATGTTTGAAATTTATATGTGCTCTATAAGCTAGCAGTATTCTAATGGATTAAAGTCTAGACACATGTGAAATAACTTATTCATGGTCAACTCCTTCTTCATTAATATAACCTTGTGCAACTGGTATGGATTTATTTCATAATATATTGCGAGATTCATCTACTCTATTTCTAAACACCAACTTAATTCATATGGTGAAGGTGTCTTTGAATCTATCTACATGTTTCCAAGCATTATTTCATTCAAACTGATTTAATTCATCTTTCATATCCATCATCAAGAATCGATCAGTGATGTTTTTAGGTTCATGTGGTGACAAAAAGACTTGATGTTCCGCCTTATTTCTTATAGAAGTTCTAGTATGTGTGGCTTTGTCTTGGCCTCTTACTAAAACATGTATGAGATGGTTCTTTAATAGTTTTAACAGATCTAGAAAAAGAGAGGATACTTATTTTAGGTTCTTCTATATGATTGAGTTCATTATGATCAGAATATGGAAATTTACTATAACTTGATTTTGCTTCTTATTTAATAGCAGAGTTAGAAGATTTATAATTCAGGTAATGATTTGAAAAATCATCCTCAACATTTTTTTGGGAGGACTTTGGTTCACATGGATCTATTTTATCAAATTTTTCATGTACCAATTCTCCCACACATTTGGTTCTCTTATACAAGACTCTATAGTAATTAATATAGATTCTATAACCTAATAAAATTACCTCATCACCCTTTGAGGAAAATATAACATGATTATATTTTTTATTTAGAATAATGAATTTGTAACAAAAAACATTGAAGTAATTATCCTTGGGATTCCAATTATTCCAGAGCTCAGAGTGGGTTTTCATTAAGATATTCATAATTAAAACTATATTGATTTTGAATCATGTTGAATTTATTGCCTCTTCCAAAAAATAAATAGGTAAATCATATTTATTAAGCATAGTTCAGTTTATTTCTGGTATGTTTCTATTTTTTTCTATAACTCTATTCTACAGGGGTGTCCTAAGAGTAGAGAAGTAATGACTATAGTCATTTTGTGATAAAAATGATTCAAACTATTGATTTTAAAGCTCAATACCAAGATCACTTCGTAAGTATTTGAATCTAAGACCACTAAATTTATCTACTGATATAGAATACCTAGTGAAATAAGAACATAAATTCCTCTTTTGAGCTAAAAAGAAAGTGAATGTGTACCTATAAAATTCATCTATTAGAACATAGACATAGTGCGTCCCATTTAAACTTTAAAATATTGGGGTCCAAACAAATCCATGTGAACCAATTAATGAGGATGAGAAGTTGAAACTTCATTCGTTGTTTTGAATGATATTTTATTTTGTTTTCCATTTTGGCAAGGATTATAGACTTTATCATTTAGAAACTCGTGTTTAGGTAGATCATTGACTAGTAATTTACTAGTAAAATTTCTAAGAGAGTGAATGTTATAGTTTCCTAGTCTCATATTTTATCCCAAGACTCTTTATGAATAGAACTTAAGCAAGAAACATTTTGAGAATCTATGGAATGTAGATTAAGAGGTTATATATTTTCATTTCTAAAAGCAGTAAACACTGAATCATTTTTTTAAATGAAAACATTAAATGAATCATTTTCAAATTTAATATGAAATCTATCCTAAAAACATTGTGAAATTCAAATTAGATTATACTTAATACAATTATCAAAAATAATATCGGATATTAAAACTGAGTTAGTGTTACTGATTTTCCCAAGGCCAATTATTTTTCCTCTTACATTACCACCAAAAGTGCCATGTACATCATCTATCTTAATATGATTATTTAAGAAAGAGTATTCACATGTAATGTGTCTTGAAAAACTACTTTCCAAGTATCGTAATATTTCTCATGAACCCTTCAAGAAGAATTACTATAAGAATTTTAAATATCTGAAGACTTTGGTACCAATATTTACTTGGGTCTAGTAATATAAGTAATTAATGATTTAGGAACCCAAATATTCATTATGGGTTTCCTATAAGAAGCATCCAATTTTTTTGAATGATAAACTTTAATCATTCCAAAATAACATGAAGTAGTAGAAGATGTTCTAGTACTAGAACATATAGAATATTTTTCTGATTTAGGCATAAAACCAAATTTTCTAGATTTGGATTCAAAATTGCATTTAACAAAATTTATTTTTCCAGGTTGATAGCCAATACCAGTAGTATATTTGGGGAAAACTTTTTCTACTAGATTTTGAACTAAGGTATCTGTACGAGTTTTAAATTTATCAAGATCCTTCTTTAATTGATCACTAGACCATTTGTGCTCATTATTCTCATTGAGAAAATTATAATTCTATTCCTTTTTAAAAGTATGATTAGATTTAAAGGAAACATAAAGAGAATGATACTTTTTGAGAGGCTTATATTTATCTTGCGTTTCATTTCATGTGAACTCAATAATTTTACAATTATCAAATATCTCATAAGATTACCTGTTTTTAGAATTTTCACAATTAGATTCATATATAGAATAATAAAAAATAAGTACAGGATATTCTAGAGTTACCTAGGATGTGTCTGTCATAAAAAACATGTTGTCTTAAACAGCATTTTGAACATGTGATTATAATAATTCACCGGATGTATCCTCAAAATAACTCTAATTTGCCTTCATTTCCTTCTTATATTTTCTATCTATGTACTCATACTTCTTTTTGTACCTTGACTTAGGATAATTATCCTTCATGTGTCCTTTCCTTTTTCACTAATTATATATTATATCATTAATATTATAACTTCTCTTCCTATCCATTTCCATTTACCATATTGTCATATTTTCTTCTCTACCTAATATTTCTATTTCAATTTTTATTTATGTAATTTTTTTGGAATATTCTATCTAGATGATCCATTTTCATATCATTGATAGATGGTGTGTCTTCATTGCTCAGACTGTCGGCATGAACATTCGTTTTCTCTTTTTTATTAGATGTAGTGGTTTTTAAAAGTCAAAGACTTTGAATTAGGTTAGCCATCTTCTAATCTATTAACCTTTATCTCTTCATCATATATAATTATTTTTCCTATCAGTCCCTTGATTGGAAACCTAATGATATCACATGATTCTCTTATTCACATTAAGGTTCCTCTCTGTCTTTCGGGTAAGCATCTAAGTAGCTGCATGATTTGTTTTGTGGCATTAACTGGATTTCCCATAGAGATCATTGTATTTAAAATATAATTTAACCTAAGATACATGGTAGAAATAGTTTCAACAGGCTTCATTTTAAATTTATCATATTGAATAGTATTTTTTAAACCTCATTTCTTTAATACTAGTGGTTCCTACATGCGAAATACTTAACGTATCCGAAATTTCAAAGGCGATTTTACATATAAAATTACAATTCAATTCTTCATCACCTAGAGAATCGTATAAGGAATTCATGGATTTGAAATTATTATTATCGGTTTCCTTAGTGGTATCATCCCAAAAATTTATAGTATTAGTAGGAATCTTATACTCATCTACAATAGCGGACCGGATTTCAAAACCCATGTTTTCTAAATGCAGTTTCATTTTAAATTTCCACTGTGAAAATTTTGTGGAATTGAAATAGAGAGGTTCATTGATAGAAACACCATTATTTATATTTTCCATATTATCAAATACAGATATATTTTAATGAACTATAAAATTTGAAATGAAAAAAAATTTCAGATCTTTAAAAAAACAACTAAAATAAATATTTAAAATATTTAAAAACATTGAAGAATTTTAATCTCACAGAGTAAGAAAATATTCCCTAATACCAATTTTTTTTATATTGGGACACTCAAGATTAGGGGGTTAATTGAGTTCCTATAATAATTTCATTCTAATATTCTTATTTAAAAGTTCCTAAATTTAAGATACAAAACGGCCCTATTAACCAAAGTAGAATATTTATAAATGTTTGGATATTTTAAAAGACATCTAAAATAGTGATTAGTTCTCTAATGATACAATATGAATTAATATTTTGAATTTTGAAATCAATAAAATAAATCTAATTTTAATATAAAACGTTCTAAGTTTAACAATCAGTGTGAAATAAATGTTTTCTTATACAAATAAATTAAGTAGTGAAAACAAAACGTTGAGAGGCGCAGTGGAATTAAAACTAAAGGTTCAGTCTAAAAAAGATACTTAATCCCTTACCTTTCCTGATCACCTTCCACTGAGCAGTTTATATAAATAAACAATTATCCACACCCAAGATCAGGATAAACAACATTATACACACTATCTAGGTAAACAAGACATCTTCCACAGTTATCATGGGAGTGAAAAGAATAACCAATCCACATAATGATCTCTTAAACTTCAATCCATGGGACTTTAAGGTGTAAATAGATATTTTTTGATGATATCAATGTATCTTCCAGTTTAACATAGGAGTCAGTGTGTGTTCATAATAAAGACAGTCACACACTACGCGTAAATTAAAACAATATAATAAAAGGGAAAAATATTGATAAGTGTATTAGAAATCTACGTTTGGTTGGATTTACATCCTTGAGACTCCTTTAAGATTTCTTAAAGTGAATATGGAGTCAAAATTCAGGAGAATACATAAAAATAGAGGGTTGTGAGGCCTTATTTATTCTGAATCCAGTGAGGTATTATTTTAGTCGACTGTCTCTTATCCTTTAATATAATATTCCTACAAATGTGTTTTTGTTTTGTGTTCTCCACATATTTTCTTCATGTATCTGCAGTGTCCAATTCTTGAGTTTTCACAGGTGCACAGTCTCTCAACTGGACTACATGGTTCATCATTTATTTTGGATCATGTATGCACATTATACACCCAACAAAGAGTATGAACTGTAAGGTATGTTGGTACCTCCCACCTCATACTCTGACTTCCATATTAATGTTGTCTATAAAATGTAGAAAAAATCATTAAATTTAAATAATGGTACTACGTTTCACAAATAAGATAGGTTGAAATAATTTTGAATTTAAATGACTAAGGAAGGAATGTAAGTGTCTTAGGATCGGTAGCTTGGGAATATTGTGCGAGGATTGGTTAGTCGATTTGACGATACCTCAGCAATCTATAGGTATTTCTAAGAGTAGGTCCTCGTGATGATTGTTCAACTATCTATATCTCATTCTTAGTAAAAATTACAAACATCAGTGAGTCAGTCTGTCAGTAGCTCAAGCTAAAGGAGACACTTTCCATCGGTATTTGGCTTGAATGGTGACCCATCCTTGGTAAAAATTCTAAAAAGTTGTCAGTAGGATAATATGATAATGACTTATCTATCGGCAGTTCAGGCATTAATGACTCATATTTATACAATTTCCTTTTCCATATTTTAGTTTCTATAGTGATAGTGAGATACCAGACAGTGAGAAAGATCATTCGTAGGTCCAACAGTGACTCCATCTAGACAGTGACATATACTTTGCCAATTTCTTATAACCCATCTTAGGTACTAAAACACTTAACAGAATAGATTAATCTTATGAGTTAACATAATTTATCTTAATTGAGCATGATTTGTGAGCATTAAAACTAGTGAAGGCCAATAATAGTCTTTTAAGATAAATTTTAACACTTATCTCCAAATAAAATCAATCACTCATAATGTCTCATACCAAAAATTTAATTTTCAAAATCACATATTCTCAAGATAGATTAATCATTTCTTTAAATAACCCGAATTTCCATATGTTGAAAATCAAAACACAGATTCATCCAAAATAAAATACAAACATTACTTCCCAAATAAAATCCCATAATATTCTATTTTCCAAAGGCATATAGAGTTCCCAAAATAGTGAACATCATCCAAAATAATATTTCTCACATAATTCCCAAATCATTTTCTAATACTAAGGATGTCCATTTGATAAAACATATGTTTCAAAAATAAAAATTTTCTTATTCCACCAAATAAATATAACAAAAAATAAAAATCCATACTAACCAGGGACTTCACATAGTGCAGTGGTAGGTGATAAATCCTTGTATCACATCTTTTGTGGGTTCAATTTACATGGCCTTCTTGAATGCAATGGGTTGTCACACATCCAGTGAGAAGACATTTTTCTAAAACAATAAAATTCTTATAACATTCCCAAAATGAGATAAAATTCCAAAAAAATACCCATAACATATTTTATTCTCAAGGTTTATCTCACGTCGTTAATTTTTCACCTCAAAATGTTATATCCTGTAATTACCTCAAAATCAAAGACCGTATATACCGTAAAGGATATTCATAAATTTATAATTATACCCATACAATAAATGATAATTCATAATCTAAAAAAAATTCCCATTTCAAACATCAGGGTTATATGTACTATAAGAATTCTTCAAGAGTAATCCCATCATTGAAAGTGAATTAATAATTTTAAACATTTCATCATCCATGGATCTAACATAACTCTTGAATACCTTATACGTATAATTATTAATGATTCGTCATTCTTCAGGTTCCCCAAAAAACAATTTTCCATCATCTACCATAATACTTATTATATACAAACAAAAACAAGAATCATGTCCTAAGATTCAATAATTTCAAAACATGAGTAAAAAACTCCATACCCTTAATATATCATTTTTAGTTTCCTCATTTTAATTAGAATGGAATTAAGTATTTCTAGACATATATTTGTATGGTCTTGTTGATCTTATTCCTGAACCTTCTTCATAGGTGACCTATTTTTAAAATGACTATACTCTCCACATTTAAAAAATTCAATTGATAACTCGGAAAGAACTTCTTTAACTTTCATGGAGTCAATTGAATGTTTTCTTTTTCCATGGAATGTTTTTACATTATGACCTTCATTACCACATCTCTAACACCATCCTGTCAAATTAAAACATTTTCCTATGCGACTATTTCCACGTCCTTAACACACATGTATATGAACCTTCTTACCTTTATTATCATTATTAACTGAACTTCCATTGGGAATTGTTTATCTAAAATATGATGCATCAGGAAAATCACCAAGGATCAATTGGTTAATAATTACTAATGATAGTTGGTTCAGAATAACCATGATATTTATCATTGAATCTCTAATTGAATTAATATTCTTAGTTATAGAACCACCACATTTTCCTTCACATTCATTTTTACATTGGTGCATTCTGAATACCTCCATTTACTAAAGGAAAACAGGTCAGTGTGAGTATATCAATAAAATATCCATATAATATCTTATGAATATGATAAACACTAATATATACTTATCCCTATTTCCAAAAATGGATTCAAATTATCTAAAATAACTATTACTATTTCTATTATTCTATCCATTTTGGTTATATATAACTTGTAACTTATTCTTAAATAAAACCCTAACCTCTAATGTTTTCTAAGTTATCCTTTGATACCAAATATAAGGCCCTAGACTTAATCATTACATAATCTTGTGTTAAATCAAGAATTTACATTCATTCATATTAAGGATATTTTAAGGTTTAGAGTTTTAGAGAATTAGGACATAACTATTTCATAACATTTCAAATATTAAAAAGTAGACAAGCCTAGACCCCATCAATTTTTTTCATAATTTAAATCATTTTAAAATAAAAAATTAATTGTTTTCCTTGATAAATTATTTTTCATAACTCATGATATCATAATATTCCTAAAAAACTTATTATTAATCATAAATCCTAAAGGCGACTTTTATTATCAATATGATACATTGTATCCTTCATAGGCTCAGAGAGAGTGACATTCATGGTAACATTTAGAATACATATCACAGTATATTCCCTAAATCTCTTTGTAGAAACCTTTTTGTTTAACACCATTTAATTACCCAATTATTTGGGATATATCACAGGCTCACCCTCCCTCAGTTTATCATAGAAGCACCAATATACATTTGCAATTACCAATAACCATAACATAATCATAACACATTAACAAACATAAATAAAAAATAACACCTCCACATTGTTATAAAAAATTTCATTTGATGAAATTGACATAGTCAATAAATTCTCAAAATCAAATTAAATAATAAAATTCATGAAAATTAAATATAGTTTTTAGATTACTTTTAAAAACATAAAGTCTTAAAGATGATCTGAAATTTCAAATAATGGCCACAAATGTGGAAAAGTGATTGTTGCCACATATGTTAAAAAATTCCTTTTTTTGATTACTAAAATGCTTCACAAAAAAATATTCCTTATAAAAACCATTGAATGAAATAAAAAGTCAAAGGGGTTGATTATACACCATATAAAAGAAGGTGGTGTATAACATAAAAATATGTCTAAGGAAAGGAGATTGAGATGAAGACCGTTACAAAGAACATTTTGTTTATAAAATAGATCAATTATATGTTTTAAAAATATATATACATAATAATATTATAAATATAAGATAATAAATTTAAAATTCATTTCACACATAATATTTTAATGATATAATCAAGAAGTAGATGTTTTACACAATTAATATAAAATGTGTTTAGAAATTCCCTTACCTTGAGTCTCACTCATCTTATATGTTAATTTCTCCTCTTGAATAATAAACATATATTAATTTATAATTTCATGAGAATTATTATCATTTTTATTATAAATTTTATATCACTTATTACCATGTTAAAACCATGAAATTATTATTTATGTTCATGTCGGACATTTTGTTGATATTCGGTACATGCATCAAAAATTAACATGGTATGATATGAATAGTCCATGTGGTCTTAAGTCCATATTCTCTAGAATATAAAACATTATATAAATATCTTAAATATTAATTATATAATTATTTATTATAATCCATTACAATAAACTAAAAACACCTTTCAGGGAGAGAGTAGGTCGTACATACACATGAATGCTATTTTTGTTTATCATGTCGTATTGAAAGAATGGATTGAAATGAACTGTATCTAAATATATATAATATAATTACAGTATAAGAAATATGTAATTTATATCATATATTTTTACTAAAATAATCCATAATACATTCCATGTGATGTGTGAATGAATCACATCATTTTGAGGATGTGGTTGTCCACACGCCCCCCAAATGAAGTTATAGTATAACCACAATTTGGAAAGAATGAAGGTATGTTTAATATAAAAAACATAAAGATTATTAAATATGTTATAATATAAATATTAAAATATTATTTTACTTGAATAATTATTTTAATACAATCCATGAATGTGGAAAATAAAAAAGTACAAAAACATTATTCATAGAGGTGATTAACGGGCATAACATGGACAACAATTCCGTTTCATTGAATAAGTGGAGGTGAGAAATGAAATGGATATGATATATTCCATTAAAAATAGAAAACGCTTTTATTTACATGATTATATATTAATCATTCATTTATGAATGAAGGAGTATAGGATATTGTTGAAAACGAAATGAAATTAAGAGAGGTAATTTGAAAAAGTTACCTCTTGAATATCTCCTCCTTGAATGACCCTTGAGGACCATGGATTTAGTATGATGGTGAGACCAGTAGAACATGGGAGAGGGGAGAGTAAGGAGGAGAATAATTTCAGAGTTTCGAGGATCTAGGAGGCCTTCTAGGTCGAAATTGGGAGGTGAGGGTTGTTATTTAGACTTGAGGAGTGGTGGGTTCAAGTGATTAGTTTATATTAAAACCTAACCATATTGTGGTGGAATTAAATTCAAAAAAAATCTTATAATTAATATTTTATAGGCTGTTTGTGGTCTATATGAACCTCAACCATCCATTAAATATTTTAGATTTTAGGTATGTGAATATTTGAACTTTTAATTTTAACCCTTGTCAAAAGTTTACTTTCACTAGAGTATATAATATTTTACCATTTTAACTTTTTTTAACTAATAAATGAAATTGAAATTACAACCTAGTTTGTATCTCCTGATTAAAAATATTAAATCCATTTTTCCTAATTCAATTCACATAATTGTGAAAATTATATTTAAAAGTAATTTTCTCGACAAAACTAAAAAGAAGGGTTTTAAAGTGAATTGTTCAAAATATTGAAATGATGTTATATCTAATATTAATTTGAAATTAATTACAGTGACCAAATTTTTTTAAATGAAATAAAATTAACAAAAAATACTTCAAAACCTATTAAAAGTATCTTCTATCACTAGAAATAAATTAGATGAAAAAGATGTTTTGAATTAATACCCAGTATTTTTCAGTATTCATTAAAATATGAATCATATAAAAAAAATATAAAAACATTATCCAAAATAAATTTTGATGCTCCATTTCCAAATATGAACTTCATTTTTTCATATATAAATTATTATTGTTTTAGGAACTAGATTTAAAATTGTTTTCTCATCAAAACCCAGCAAAACTGCATTTTTCTAAAATAGTTATTTTATCCCAAAAATTAAATCTGTTATTATATCATGTCTATAAACCATATAATTTTAATTTTAAACAATAAAGTGAAAATATTAAATATATATTTCATTAATAAAATTCTTAATGAGTGATTTTATAATTTAATAAACTCACTTATTTTCATTTAAATATTTTTTCTGAAAAAAAACATCCTCTGTATTCTATTGGATTTTATTTACTTTCCTAATTAATTTGGTAACCAATTAATCATTATATAAACATGTGAAAACCGTATTTTATAACTTCAGTTAATTCTTTGAATTACCAAAATTCTAATTTTAAAAAGATAACTATCAAATTAAATAATAATATTATCTTTTTTATTCTAGAAAAATGTGGTGTATCAGGTATGCTATCAAACATAGTGTTTCCTTTTAAAAATTAGGATGTTATGGATAATGTAATGGTTGGTGCACATATTATCAAATTATGAAACCTAATCGTGTAGTCCTCCTATTATGGAAGAGGGATTTTCACGGTAGGAACACCGTTTGGGAAAATGTGTAGCAAAATTGTGCATCCATATTTTTTGAGTGAAATAATGATTATTACATTAATAAATTAATATCTTATCCCATTCTCATATTTTTTTCATTATAGAAAATATAGCCGTCTGTATCCACATTTTATCGCAAAAAATCGCTATTTGATAGATTTTTGTCTTTTCTCTTCATTTGAAGTCTTATCAAAGTGTCGTTCGTATCTTTAGATTCATCTCATTAAATATTTATTCCTTTCATACCATTTTATATTTTTATTTATCTCAACAATTCTATTGAGGTGTAGGATAATATACCATACTCTTAGAGAATTAATATGTTAATAATATTTCTTCCAATAAATTCCAAACTAAATGTTGATACTGGATGAGTAGAGTTCTTCGACCAGAAGTTAGGTGGTCTATAAATTTTCCCTCATGTTTTCATTTTTCTTGATATGAATTATTATGCCCCATTCCAGTTTCATATTTGATGGTTTTGAAATACATTCCATTGGAAAATTTTAATATTAAGAAGATGATTTATAGAACATCCATGAAAAAATGGCCCCAAAACCCTTTCAATGGTCTGCTTCTGAAAGCCAATCCTCTTCATAAACCTAATGAAGCTCTAGAGAAAGGATCCCATTTCATGAGTGTTAGAAGTATTTAAGATTTCATCCCAAACTATGAGGCCTCTTTTCAACTTCATGAAGCACTAACTGTGTCCTCAATGAGTTTGATGCCTCTTCATGACCATGTAGAGGGTCAATAGTGTGCTTCATGAGTCCAAAGGAGTTGTATCCATTCATAAAGCCCACATTTTCCTTCTCAAATCCTCTTTTGATCATCATGAAACTCATTTCCTATAAATACATACATAAATACAACATTTATAGGATGTTTACCTTGACCATTAATTTTTTTAATTTCTCCCAATTCATGAAGCACTTGAGCATCACGAACCAGACTAAAAATAGATCATCCAATGTAGTTGGGATTCTTGAAACCCACATTCAACTATTATTGAAATCATCCACCTCCGATAGGGATACCTTTTATGATTTCCTATGCCTCAAAAAATTGAAAAAAGACCATATGAAGAACATGAGGATTCTTGAAGCAGTAATCCTTATTGAAGAACTCCTTTTTGGAGTCAGGACATCATCTTGCGGTATGGTCACCCTATTTCACAAAGACACCTCTTCTCAAAACCATTGTCCTCCGAAAACAACTGAGAATCAAAAATAACCTCCTTTTGAGGATATATACTATAGTAAGCCTCTCTGTTTGGAATCTCAATTCCACATACCTTCTATTAACACCTTCTCATGAAGATCGAGTTCCCAGATCCCCCAAATCTATCCAAGATCGGTCTAAATCCACTTAGAGTCTCTATGTGACCTGTACCAACCATGACTCTGGACCACCCCACTTCAAGTGTAGCCCTATTGCCCACATAAATTATTATTCCAGTCATTGCTATACTAATGATGTTTTATTCTTATTATAGGTATTCTAACATGGACCTCATGATCAACCAATCCTCCACAGTGTTACAACCTGGAATTGTTGAAGCCACACATCACTGAGAGGTTCATGAAATATGGTTATGTAAGAACAAGGGGTAAGGAGTGATTCCACCACATATTAATAGCTTGACCTAAAATTAACTATCACCAACATCCTCATTACACAATGTAACATTATAGTCTTTACTCATGCAATGCACATCAGATTCCCAATGCAGGATCATTATGGGATGCCACTTTCTCTCCCTTGTGCAATGATGTACAAGAAATTGTGGCCTTATATGCTCAATATGGGAGCCCCAAAAATATTGTGTGGAAAAAATAGAATTGTCATTGTTTTAATTATAGATAATGAGATAATCTTAACTGGGAATGAGATCCACCCCACCCAGAATGACATCCCCCTCAGGAATAATTCATGCAAAAGCCCCACACAATCTCTTGTTAGTTCTTCATTCACGACACATGTCTCAGTTCTTCAACTTCTTCTTGTTTTTCATTCCAATCCTGACTCTTGTAGGATAAGAGGTTGATATAGACCATGACATTATCCCAAACACAACTACGGGAATAACCTATAGTGAAATCCCCAGTCTTCACCCTGTTGGATGATCCTACTTGTAAGCCCCAACCACATCCTTCACATCATTCGACCACCTCCGAAGGTATAAGCCCCAACCATTCCATACTACATGGGGTTTGATTCCAAACAATCTAGGATATATAGGATGTGTCCCTGAGGTCCAAACCCATCATTTACATCCATCCATATCTCCTTTAGTTCACATCCCTTGTAAATTCACACCACTCACATGAGAGACCTAAACTCTTCCACGTCCATTGGGTAGATTCCATGCATATTCCCTACAAAAAATCAACCATGAAACTTTATATTATAATGTGAGGGTTACATGCATAATCTTGAAACCATATTCATCGACACAAAATTTTCAGCATGAACGTCCTTACCACATGACAAAAAACTGCATGCATTGATCACGTCACAGAACCTTAAACTAAGATATTGAACTACGTGGGTTTTGATTCTAGCCTCTTAAGTAGAGAACATAAGACACCTCTATAAGGTTCAATAATAATGAATGGTAAACCTTGAATCCCATATCTTAGGGGTGAACCTCCTTGATCTTCCTCCAGGGGTATTCTGATCAACCTTTATAGTGTGAGATCTACCATTTATGAGACACACCTCCTGGATCTATTTCTATGAGAATTATGATCCATCCACCTTCACAGTGTGACATATTCCCATTACAGGGAACACCTTTTGGTCCACCTCCATGGGCCATCTAGATCCATCCATCACTAAACCTTTCAGGTGCCCCCAGGGATGTTCCTCCTTGACCGGACTCCATAGGGCATCATGATCACCATTATCTATAGAAATTAATCCCTAGATCTACTCCATGGGGTGACCCAACTGAAAATTAGGTGTTATCTCCGAGTGACACACCTTCTAGATCCACAATTATATGGTGTCTTGATCAACCAAATCTGTCTCCCCAAGTCATTAAAATTGTGATCCCAAATACAAACCTCATTATGAACATGGGATTCCTGAAGTAAGATCCTTGGAAGATATCTGCCTATAGTTTTTTCTACCTCATGTTAAACATGTTATTCCAGAGGTGAAATACTTGGAAGCTATACAAATTTGGAATTAGATACCTGATGATCGATAGAGGAATCCTTGGGTTCTATGTCCAATGATTCCTCCATGATATTCCCTCCTAAGAGGAGGGATATTGGTGAACAATGTTCTTAGAATCCAGACATGCCTTCATTACCCAATGTGACTAATCTATTGAATGAGGTTTACAACCTTTTCAAGACCCACATTAATGTAAATAAATAAGTTGGGAAATTAAATGATGTCCACGAAGAGATGGTACTAGGAATGAGTTCCAAAAAAATTACTAAAATCTATGAGGGAGACCCAGACTATGATATTAGTTATAAGGAAGAATCCATAGACGGAGGTACCAACAACCCATCATACAATTTTGAATAGGGAGTATACATATTCGTGGAATGTGATAAAATACACTCACCATTTGAAAGAGGGAATGTAGGGAAATAGTTGTGACACTACTGCACATCAACACATGTGGATGTGAGGGAATAAGAAAGCATTGAAAAAAATGGTAAAAGTAATATGAATCCATTCAACTCTAAATGGGGCCTATTAGCATTCGAGGAATCAAACAATAAATAGGAAACTAGATCCAGATATCCAGTGCTACAACCCACTAAAAAATGGTGTACCTAACATGGAACAGACCAAAAATTTGGGAAATTACACGTTGGGTATTATGTTCAATGATATCATCAGCACATATATCCATATCTAACCATGGAATATTGGACAAGATATGATTTCATTGTATTTGTACTGACAGATGAATCCTTCTACTTTGTATGACCCATGCTGTAGAAAATAAGCCACCCAATGCCAATAGGAATAAGAATAAGAGAAACATTAATGTAGAAATCTAATACGACACCACCTCTACCATGACATCTGTGGTGACCATAGCTACTAGATGCCCATTCCCATCTCACAACATAAAATTATCCAGATAAGGGTGATGGACACCCTCGTACACCAGTATGAGCAGGAGGAGATCATTCCCATAAGGGACATGGTCCCCTAAGACCTGGAGGATTTAGTTTCTCATTAACACTCGCACCCCCAAGGGTCGTACAAGGATCCATTTCTCCCCACTCAAATAGAAAATTGCTTGAGGATCTTCTCCCTAGAGAGATATAGTGACTCGATGCCCTACCTCTAGGAGGTGTGGGATGTTCGAGTCTTCACAGCCTTGACTACTACCTCAGACCCACTAGGAAGGGACTTCACCAGGCTCCTTTAGCACCAACAACAACAGATCCTTTAGGGCAAAGAACCGGTAGACTATACACCTACATTGGACCACCTATCGTCAAAATCATGAAAAACTCTAAGAGAATCCCCAAAAATGGGAATCATCTTTCACATCGTCTGTGGCCACATCCACCTCTGGTGTGTTCCACTAGATTCATACAATAGATGAGATAGAATCCATCCATGGTCCGTGGGGATCAAAGGCTCAGCTACTCCACAAGTGGGATGGATTGACTCTCTCAATCACTGACACCAATAACTATATTCATGGTATAACCTGTGATGATGAGTTTTAGGGTGAAGGTCCTCCCTGCATCATCTTCACCCCATGAAGATTTACTCCCCACTCCGATAGTGAGTACGGAGGCCCTCCCCATCCTACTACCACTATTCAACATAGAGACCCTCCCCGTGTCACTACCAATCAGCATGACGATCCACCTCATTTTATTCCAAGCTAAATTGGAGGTCCTCCCCACTCCAAAGAAGATGAAGGATCCCTCATTTAGGGGTATATTATGTCATTTTACATCATCATCCAAGTCAATGACATTGAAGTCTTCCACTCATGGTTGAGATAGGTTTCATGGTCAATCTAATCCCAACCCAAACAATCTACTATCTAGGACTCACTGAAGTAGATTTCAGTCCCTCTGACATGAATATTCAGGGTTATGGTAGGATCAAGAAGAGTTGATGTGGCAGAATCTTACTGAATAGAAACTATGGTGGATTTATTGAAATAATTGAATTCATGGTATTCTAAAGAAATACATCCAATGAATCATTTATGGGTAGGCTCTGGTACCATCAACATGTTGTGGTCCCCTCCCTGTATCCCTAATGGATTAAGTACTCCCTTAATGGTTGAGTAGGTGTGTTGAATAGTGATGTGTCCCCCATTGACTCATTTTAATCCTTCTATCTATATGTAGAATATTAAAAGATATAGGATATGCTGGTTTAGACAAGTGATTTTAATAACACCATCATTGCAGCCATCCCGTAGAATGTCCATGACAATTATTTCAACCTCAGAATTTTTTGTTTGGAAGCTACAATTCTAGAATTGATAAATTTATTTTTAACTTCTGAGAGGAAAAGGAACCTTGTCCCTATGTACAATGAATATTCAGAGATTAGATAATATTCTGACATAGGATATGACTGAGAGGTATCAAAAGACCCTACCTTATAAGGTATCAAGATGTTTTCCCAATGGATACAATTGTATATCATACATACCATTTTCAACTAGCCGGGTTTAATCGACAAAATCCAACCCAACACCTTTTCTTTGATATAATATAAGGATCCCATGGTTAAAGGCCTAATGGGATTAGCATGACAGTTGTTTTTGTGGTGGTATTTTTAGTCCAATACATCCCTAATGAGGATTCTGCATCTGCACAATATGGAAGCAACATTCCAGCAGAATGAGTCCAACTGGGTGAGCCATCTCCTCCAACTAATTCATATACCTCGCATGAATAAGAGGATTTGGAAGATACTTCTCCCACATTTAAAGGAGGTGTATCCACCACTATCGATGAGTTGTTCTAGAAAAACCTTGATTCTATGGAAGACCTTTTGTACAATTATGAATTGTGAAGCCATGCCTACAGAGAAACCACAATAGTATGTGTCTTTCCAAAGGAAACATCATGATGTGTTTTCCTGGAGTTACGACTATATTTCAAAACAAGTCCCTCAGGTTTCTATCCACCGTCTTGGTCTCCCCATGATTCATAGAGGGATCAAGTAGCCTCCCAGAAAACTATACCCCTCACATGGCTCCATGTTTAATGCCCAATTTTACAAGATTATTAAATCTAACATGATCAAGGATGTTTAATATCTTGAGAAATTGTTCATATTTTTTCTCACCTGGAACATGAAGCTAAAACCCTTAAACTATTTGTTTGGGTTTCCCTATGGTAATTTTATCAACGTCGTTTTCATAAATAGAGGAATAGAGATCAACCTAGATGAAATCAAGGCCCTCATACAAATTCTTCCTCTAGGAAACCACCCGTAGCTCTAAGGCCTTCAAGTTCACTTAGCCTATATAAATTCATTCATTGAGAATTTGGAAGGGAAGTATAATCTCATTTCCAGGATTATGAAGAAATGTATTTTCTACTAGTGGGATGTAGAGTGTCATTATAACTTCGAGAAAATCAAGAGGTTTCTAATAAATCCTCTTATACTAATGCCAACAGTCTTTAGGAACCATATAATACATTATTTGAATGTCTTGGAATGGTCCCTTGATGCCCTTATATCTTAGAATAATAAATAAGGTAGAGAGAACATTTTAAACAATCTCAATTTAATGATTATTGACATAGAGAATATATACTCTCTAATCCAGAAGATATGCCTCATGTTGGTTTCCACATTATAAAAGGTATAGAATTATTTTCAGCATCACAAGATAAAATTGGTTTCCCGAATGGACCTGATAATGTATATCCAGAATTGGCTGATTTTGACTTGTAAAATTGGACACTAGGTAGTAATTCTTCAGTAGTATGAAATCATGTTCATTTTATAGAATTACTTAAATTTTCATGCTCTAGAAGACATCCTAGGAAAACATCTAGCTTATGAAAAATTACCTTTTGATGTCGATTTCCAAGATGAGGCCATCATATCAATAGAGTAGGGTACTCCATTCTGGTATCTACATATCGATGGTGCCTCCCATGTCTCAACCAATAGAGGTCATAATTATCACAAGAGTAACATGGTATGTCTAGGGATCGTTATCATCACTCCTATATAAGCTTTCTTTCCCTACTCATTCCCACTGTTAGAGGGTTACTATAAAAATGAGGAATAATATGAGGCCTTCATCATAGGTCTTGATTTGTTTTTCAAGATTGATGTTCTCCTTTTTCACGTTAAGAGAAACTATGAGTTAGTTATCAATCATTTAAATGGGTAATATAACATTTGGAAGCCAGAGATCCTACCCCTAATAAGGCGCACTCACTAGCTAATGGATCAGTAACATTCTCAACCAGAGGTGGCCATGTTCCCCAGACACAAAATGGTTGAGATGATGCCTTTTCCACTCTAACTGACTATCTTACAGAGCCTGAGAATAGTGACTTGGTCATTCATGTGGTGCATTGGAGGTTCATCACTCCCATCACCACATATGATTAGGAAAAACCTCAGGTAAACAAACTGACCACCATTTCTTCCACATCAATACCTCTAGATCTCCCCATAGTTGAATAATCCTCTAATTTGATAACCCCTTTCATTGAGTATCAATAGCATGTGACTCTCCTATCATATCGAGTTTAATGTGATCAAATTTATAAGTGTGAAATGTAGTTCACCCTCTAAAGTTGGCATACCCTTGAGAAAACTCTCTATAGATGTGGGTTTTATGAAATTCTCTTCTACTTCATCCAAGTAGATGTGATTCCCTATGTTATTATGGATGTTCAAGCCGAGTCATGTGGCTCTCATCAGGCAGGATTGAATCTTGCCTACCTAATTCGAAGGATGGGAAACTACTAGCCCCTCATGGTCCATGATTGTATCTAATTATCCAATAAGACTAATTCATGTCACATCCATGCTATCATTCTAAAAATAACACTAAATATCCACAATATTAACGTGTTTTCATGACCGTTTTTATTATGGGGACTCGATGTTTTTGGAACCTACCTTTCAACAATATCTTGATAGTGCATGTTAATTATTACCATGATTCATTTCAACTCCATGTGGGAATAAGTGATTCCACTTAAGAAATTCAAGGCTTGATCAATAGTCTAGTTCATGTGATCCAACATCATCCATCAATTCGGTGTCCCTCACACTATCCTCACAGACAACGAAACTAGATTTTGTTCAACTTAGCTGAAGAAGTTATACACAAAGTATGGTAAAAAGTTCAACCCCGATTCTTTCTATCATGAACAAGAAAATGGATCGATTGAGGCATTCAACAAAACCATCTCTATCATTCCTCAAATTATGGTGGGATATAATAAAAATAGTTAAACAGACAAACTCACTAATGCCCTCTCGTCGTGTCAAGCGATGACCCGAAATTCCACCTAGGTGACTTCATATTCCCATGTGCATGGAACAGAGGTAGTCCTACCCATCGAGATTTTGTTACCATCATTTTGAATAGAAATCTATGATCAAAAGATGACACTTAATATGGTTTAAGAATTTCTAGTAGTGTTGGAAGCCCTTGAAGAGAATAGGCTTGATGCCTTGAATAATCTACAGAGCCACTAGAATAAGATACAAATAGAATTAAACAAGAAGGTTTTGTTTTACTCCTCATTGGGTGATACGGTACTAGTTCTCATAATTCCTATGATACCAGGCATAAATACACCAATTTTAGAGTGCATGTGGGAAGGACATTAATTAATTCATAAGTTGTATCATAACTGCACTTATTCTTTGATCATTATAGATGGAGGTTCAATCACTCATACCACAAAAAGAAAGTTTATCAAATATAAATTCACATAAGTAACCTATAGTTCAAGCTATATGAAATTAAACTACATAGTGTTAGCATCCTATTGGTGCAATGTTAAACTGCATAGCATTGGTAGTTCTCATTACATGACCATAAAAGGCAGATACCAACATCTTTATTTCAAGATGCTAAATTTGTAAAAACTACCATCCTAGATACATGATGAAAAATATAATAGTGATATCATCCTATACATACGTCGATAAGTTAGACAACACCATGATGTTTTCACATGAGAGGACATCACCCTTGGAATAGATCATCTACCATGGAATAGTCATGAACTATTTAAAACATGATTCTTATCCAAACAAGATACACGGTGATGGATGGATTTTATATCCACATATAGACACACATATAAATTTTCCCTCTCTGTGTATGGGTTAGACCTATATATGGATATTTACATAAAGAACTATGTATGGAATAATTCCTACCCTAGCAGGATATGTAGTGATGCCAGATAATTCATCTCTAAGCACAACCACATATTTACCAACTCCCCTTCACCATAATACCCCATTTATAGAAATATAGGATGACTTGGTCCCTTTTTACGTCATATATTATTTTCTTCTATTCCATATATGTCCCCATAGTGCTAATTTATGAGCAAGAATCATGAATTGGTATTTTATGTGAACCTCCTTGGAAATTTGTACGTGGTATGTGGGCCTTTTAGTCCACATTCACATTATATTTTTCATAGCACTGAGTTACACATATCCTTATTGAATTGGTCACCTCATGGTCCAAACTCAATAACCTAAATGACTGAAAATTAAATTTTTATTAATAGAGTGAAAAAATAAGGTCAACTTTTGGGGGATGGAAATGGTGAAGAACTGGGGTATCCCCTAGGACAATGAGATTATTGTTATTTGGAAGGAAACTAGTACAGTAATAATTGGTGGTAAGATATTCAGGATACCCCTTTCTTTCTAGCGATTCCACAAAAAAGTTACCTTCCCTCAAAGTATGGATGACCATAACATTCTGAACGATGAGTCTTCTACATTTCTTAATATTTTATGTCAGATCCCATGGTGGACTCATTTTTTCCTAGAGAATCTCAACACGTACTTTGGAGTCTGATTCAACTACCATAATACTGATATTATGATGAAGACACAGGGGTTGACCACTAGCCATTTCCCTTACTTCCTCCCCATGTTAATTTCCCATCCTCTAAAATGAGCTAAATCAAAATATGACTGAATGTCTACCATCCCACACTAGGATTATTTATCTTATATAACCTTCCAAACAGGAACCAACAACATTTATTTTTAAGCTAGACGAGGGAGGTTTCCACCTAGCCCATGAACTCATCCTATTGTTTCCACTTACATCTGCTCGCATATTCTCGTTGGGAATTATTCAATGTAAGGTGATTGATTTACATCCATTAGGTATGATTTCCTTCATCTCTGTACCAAGATATTTTCTATGCTACTATATGTAATGAATAGAGAGTGGGGAACCACCTTTTTCTATGTTACATGCCACCCAAATAGTCGAGCATGCTACAATGAATTGCATAATAAGAGCATGCTTCTCAAGAATATTCCCATCAGAATTATAGTTACAAGATCCTAAAAACTCATGAAGGTTTTACTCACATTCAAAGTTCCCCAGACCATTCCTTAGTGTACTCCAAATAAGTAGAGCCCAGTCCCCTATGAGGAACAAGTGCGTAAGGGATTTCAGGTTCGGCGAAGAGCATTAGAAGCAGCAGGATGAAGAGGTCATCCCCTTATTTTTCACATTATAATATGTAGGTATAGATTGGTTTATTATTCTCCAAACCTAATAATTATTTTTATTGAATTTACTTGCACCAAAGAGTCAATGCCCACCCTTTGTTGCCTCTACTGACATGCATGGTGTCACGATAATCCCTAGTAGAAAAATTCCATGAGGATGACCTAGTGAAGGTGCAGTGGCTAGGTTGATCAACCAGAATAATGTCCTCGAAAATATCATTTTAGTGAGAGTTGCGAGTAGGTTCAATGAAACAAGAAAATGAACTATACTCTTTGAAAGAGATGTTCATAGTAGGGAATCTCAGAAAGGAAAGTGGGACTTCTACCCAATTATCGTTCCATAATTTGATCTCCCCATTACCCACAACCCACTAAGTCACGGGATCCTATACCTTAAAGTGTTCAATCATATTTTTAAGAGTGCCAAAATAATTACCATTTCTATCATACCAATATCTACAATTTCCCAAAAACATATTTCTTATTAACACTTACCATAGAGACTTACATTTGATAATTTCCCATGAAATTTTGGACTACATGGATGGAATGACTTCCTATATATTTTGAAGGTTAATTCCCTCATCAAATATTGGTTTGGACATCTTTTTCTAGCTCACCCATGGTTGCCAGCCATTTTGATTGCCATACCATATGAAACCAACCATTATTTACTCTATATAGTCAATTATCCCTTTTGGTGCCTTGATGGTTGAAAAAATATGCATATGGATAGAGGTAAGTACACAATTATCCAAGGTGATATGTCCTTAAAAGGATTAGAACTGGTTCATCTAGTTAGTAAACCTCCTAGAGATCTGATTAATAATGCCTTTAAAAAGAACATTTGTGATTTTTCAATTTAATATGGTAGAAAAAATATGCATGGTGATAGAGGTAAGTACACAATTAACGAATGTGATATGACCTAAAAAGAATAAGAACTAGTTCATCCAGTTTGTAAACCACCCAGTGATCCCATTCTAAATGACTTCAAAAAGAACATCCTTGATTCTTCCATTAGTTATGGGAGCCTAAAAATATTCCCTGGGGAGATTTTGTCTTTTCATTATTAATCTCGAATGAATGTTGTTTCTGTGAAACCACGAGAATGTTTTGGAGATATAGACATTTTATTTTTCCTGATTTATCTTTTTCCCACTTTGGATTCCTTATCTTTCCATAATGTTATTGAACCCTTCAATAGATTTTAGCAAACCATTCATGAAAAACTTGATACTATCAGCAAACATCATATGGGAAATTATTCTATGTACAGAACTATTTTTGAAAGTAAGGATGGTCCCCTCATCAAACCCACAGTTGATATTCCTAGAAAGAGATTATTGGGAATGGATGAAAAGTATTATGAGATTGGACCACCATTCCAAAGGCCATGCACTATCTTGAAGAAAACAATTCACATTTCCAAGAGAGAAATGAAAATCCACCTAGATAAAAGGAAACATAAAAACATGTCCCAAATCCAAACGATGAACCCTAAACTCCTTAAAAATCCAAGAATAAAGATCCATTAAGGTCTATTATAATCTTTATCGATATGAACCTTTAGGATGGTTTTGGATCTGATGGTTCTTCTATCCAAATCATTCACCATTTGCTTACAAATCCTTGCAGCCCTTGAATACTATGGCCTTTGATGAAGTAGTGTTTCCCTACCAAAACAAGTCTAGGTAATACATGGATTATCCCTCTTTTCAAGAGACCTGATTGAATTTTATTAATGAAATTACAAAGTAAAATTTGATGATACAAACTTATAGGTGTAGAATGTTGGAATTTTATAACTATCACTACATTTAAGGTACACAATGATCTAGGAAGTGCGCATCCTTTGAATAATACACACACATCTCCATGGAATTGATCTTTTACGATCTCCCATGGGGCCATAAATAATGATCCAAGGAAGCCATCTGGGCTGGTAGAACTATCAGGATTCATAATGAAGAAACATTCTTTAATTTCTTCCTCTTTTAGGATTGACTCAAACTTTTTTTTCTTACTATAAAATAATGCAAGGGATGTAGTTCAAGAACCAATGAATTTATGGTAGATTAGAACCACATCAATTGAGGAATACATTTCCTTCCAACACATCCCAAAGTGATCCAAGGAAAATTTACTAGAAACATCAAATTTTGATGTATAAGAACTATTCGGTTACATCATGTTCACCTTACCAGAAGACTTATTTTCCTTCCAGCCTAGATTGGAACCATATTTTGCTTCCAAGTTGAAGATAAGGGAATATTTTACCTTAGCATGGGTGACATGGCTAGGGCTCAGTTGATCTTAGGAAATATTTGATCCTATAGATACAATGGATCTGAGCCCTGAGTGAGTGGGTGATTTTCCCATCACTTCTACAATGACCACACTAGTGAGCAGAGGCCTGTAATGACCAACTATAGGATCACTAGAAAAACCCTTGTTTGGAGGCATTCATCTGGGGAAGGACCAAGTGAGAGCTCGGATTAAAACTAGGATCCAACGCTCTCTATTTGGGAGATGTAGAAGAATTTGATTCCATTAGGGGAGAAGGTGGGATTTCTAATGAGATATGCTGGCACAGCAGGATTACATAGGGAGAACCAGGGGGATGGGGCCTAGAGGGAATTAAAGGAATGGGAGCTAGGATGGGTCACACATGACTCCAAGTAAATACATTTCAGAATGGACAAACCAAAATATGGAAGAGAAGGCGCATCTGGAAGACTACTGAGAGACGACAATGGGACACATGTTACATGCTATTCGGACAGGAGGATAGAGGGGATCCAAGAGTCCTTAGTCACATTGGGTTACTCTATTCATTACCACATATCCCATTTTCTTTAGATTCTCCCCTCACTATAGGAACTAATTTCCATCGAGGTGTGTTGTGTGGGGTCATCCCTCCAACGTCCTCATTCAAGTCGGGTCTCTGAGGATGCCACAAAAACCATACCTTGTTGTGATAATTCATTATGGTACTAACTCTATAACCTTAAAATATTCATTAACATACTCATCACATGACAATAAATTGTGACCCCGCCGTATGAAAATTCAGGATGCCTCACGATAATCATGATATTACTCAGTTCCCTCATCAAAAAATATTTCCCTCACTAGTGTTGGTCTCTTACCACACTTTGTTTACTTGAACTACTCACATCTAGATTCCCAACCTTGTAGGATACATAGAAATGGATAGACATTTTTTCCTTGAGTCTAACCACAATCTCATCAACTTTCATCCCATCATCCTCCATTATATTTCAGTAATTAAAACCTTAAACTATAAAAAGTCTATTTTATGGTTTATATGTGGTACATGTGCCTCTTAGGAAACATTCACCTCAGGTTATGCATCTCACATGCCACATATATGCCATGTAAATTGAACAATAATATCAATACATCACTAGATTATACTTATCTCCCCTATAGTATAGACCGCATGACTTTAAAATCTGTGCAACTGGTGTCATGATAATTTCACATGGTGTAGAGCCTCCATGGCCCATTCACGTCAAGTGTTAACTCTCCCACCACATGAACATCTATGAATACGGCTTCTCTCTATGTTCTGAACTCTATGACATTAAACTAGGAGCCTATAGTCCATGTATAATGATTCAAAACTATATACATATCCTCTATGGAATAAATAGTGTGGTTTTTGGACTCCTCAATACCCATTAATGTTGGGTATGTTATTTCACTACATGAAATATATCCTCCTGATGAGCCTCCCTATTTCATGGTCCAAGAATTTGGACCTTGAACTGGTAGTAATCCTACAATCCAATTCTATAACCTTAAACTAAAACCCCATTGTCTGGACACCAAGACAAAAAACTGCTACCCAAGTCAATGCACCATGATAATAAACTATGCACAAGCATTCCATGGAAAATATAGTAGGGAATTATACCTTTTTGGCCATCATTTCCTTCAGGGTTCTAACTCTATTGGGCCTATGTATCTCTTTCAAGAATCCCATACTCTATGGTCCAAACTCCATGACCTTAGTCATATAATTTATGGACCAGGTGGTATGACCATAAACTATTTGTAGAAGGTCTGGGCATTATGATGATAATCTATTTTCATCCCCTATAGTCCGAGTTCTATGAAATTAAACTAAAAATCTAAAGGTACTCAATGCAAGAAATTAAACTACAATCCTACCCCACATAAAATCAGGATGCCTCTAACAGCTAAATTATAGATGATATGTACCCCATTTTAAATAGTGATTAATCATAAAATTAGTGTGGGATGGTTGAAAAATCATAGCCCATGTTATGAACATGGGATTACTCAATATAGCCATGGGATTTTTAAGTTCCCTCAACATAGAGGATCACCCCTACTGACATCGGTCATTCACTACACCATGTTTTATAACAATGTGTACCTTGATTCCCATAATGATTGGATATGTAGAGATTCCCAAGAATTGTGTATTTGGTCCCTTCCACAAATAAATCATTTATTTGTCTCCTAGGATCTCATTAGGGTACATGTGTTATGTCCTTTAACTGTATGTTGTTCACCTTAAGGTGAGTAAGTGGAATGTGAGTCTCTTTGGCTCCATTCACATTGGGGTTATTTCCTTCATTCCATGTCTATACCATTGAATTGAACATTCCCTCTATAGTCCAAGAAACATGACATAAATGTGTTCCCTATAGTCCAAGAAACATGACATTGAACTGGTCTTTATGTACCACTCAATAAGAATGATAACTCTTAAAAACCCCAGTTCAGGTACCACTTTCTTATATGCCCCATCCCACACTTCAAGTAAATCACAGTTTTGATTTCCACCTCATTTAAAATCAATATAGACCCCATAACAATAATTTTCTTTGTCAAAGGCCCACATATCATCATAGGAAAATTACCTAATGGATATTAGGTAGAAAACATAAAATCAAGTGTATATAACATTGTGAGAAGTCAATATTTCATTTTCATACCTCCTTCCTGACTCGTGTGGTTTAGATTCCTATGTTTTCATTATGTTCAATAGTCAATCACTACCCATATATCACCCCTAATACAGATATTGAAAGTCTTAACTTACCTATTTTCCACCTCCCTATATTTGAGAGGAATTTTAATATCCTTAGTGTCACCCCTAACGTCCTCTCTCACATGTTAGGAAAACCCCGTATCATTCCTTGTTTCCAACATCGAGCAAAACATACATGGACTTATGTGTATTGGTACGGTGTGGGATAAAGTCGTAAATCTACAAGAAGGAATTTTTGTTCCAAACTCTATGACCTTAAACTGTAAGTCCATTTCCAACCATCATCACTTTTATGTGAATGTGAATTTTCATCCCAATGAGGTGTCATGTGGTGTTGGACTTCCTAGGTCCTCATTCACATTAGTGTTTTCACTCTGTCACACTACATATACACTTTTGGGATATTATAACCTTGTTTCAAGCTCTATGACCTTAAATTAGGTGTCCATATACATGAATTGATACATTAAACTTTGTGTGAAACATACTAGGAATGTGTGGGGTGGAGGTGGGCCTCCTTGGCCATTTTTCACATTGGGTTTGTCAACTCCCAGTGCCTAACATATCCATTTGTAATGTCCTATGGTCAAATCTCTATAAAACAAAACTAAGAATCATAGTCAGTGCATCATGACATTATATTATTTTCCTTTGTCCAAGATATAAAACCATAAATTGCATGTAGCATCCTAGTCACGTGACATTAAACTTTGATACATGTCCTGATCACTAAACTATACCAAGATCCTTCCTCGCCATATAATAACAAATTGCCTATCTATTACCCTCATTACATGAAATAAAACTACATGCAATTCTAGGCGCTCACCTGAGAAGCACTCTCCTCCATTGTTGGTCATCTACAACATTCCTCACATTTTCGGTCATCACTCAACACTCAAGATGGAACTCCATGGAAGATGGGTTTGATCTTTGTTCATCCTAATACACCTACAACAATGTATTATGAGCCATGGGTGGCTTGATTCCAAGGGTGTTGCAATCCATTAGAACATTCCATCACCCATTTTCAATGATTCACGTTACCATTATTTGGATCCACATCCTCTTTCATATTGGAAAGAAACCACTAATGGATTGGTCCCATGCAATTTTGGCTCACCTACTATCCTGTTCCAAAATCCAGGAAAACATTTAATGAAATTCCATGTCCAGTTCCACATTTTGATTATAATGAGAAGTTGACCCATGTTTTCTTTTCCCTGTTCTAGGATAATGATACATATGTTGTGTTTCAAACACAGTAAATAGTTATCTAGTATTCCCATTACACTCCCCTTATGTTCCATATTTTGGGCATTATGACTGACACTTCCCACTTCCTTATATTCGGGTCAAATTTAACTCCCCTGTAATTATCCCATTCACGTACTAGTGCACATTCAAATACCATGTTGGTTGTTCAAAGAGCTCTAATATCCAGCCAAATCCTCTATCACCCCTGGTGTTCAGTGATTTTCCAAAACTCCCATATGAAGTTAAATCCCATGGTAACTAGTAGGTTCTAACACTAGTAATGATTGACATGATCTTAGGGTTTGGTTGTTAGTTATAGATGAAATTTTGTCAAATTAAGTCATTACATAGAGGAAAAAACTTGAGCCCCTCCCTTGGAAAATGTGTGTCTATGGATCTAGTTCAGTGATTGAGCACTCAATATCTTCCAGCTTCCTTTTTGTGATATCTAATGCATTATTCTAATGTGTTAGGTATTCCTTCTTTTCATTGGATTTGGATCTAACATGATCTTCCCTAATCTACTACCGTACATTATCTACTGGTAAATGAACCTCTTCCTTCTTGATCATTTCTTCTTTAGCCTCAACTGCTACCAGTTGAGCCCTCATACTGCTAGTGGTGTCAACCTTTTTTGAATCTGACATATAATGATATTGGTCCATCTTCTTTAGGAAGGTGGTATCTTCCTCATCCATCAAATATTCATGGGCAACCTCTTCCTTATGTTTCCTCCAAGCATGGGAAACATCCTTCCCATCCACATGAGCAATGTTAATGAAGAAAACTATGTCCAATTCATGAAAAGTACTAGAATCCATCCCATATGTCCCTAGACTAACTGAAAAATGTTAGAGAGAACCCACCTGTTGTGGTAGTTTAGCAATCCAGAAGTGAGTGATAAAATTATACACATTACACCATGCATTGGGGTGGAAACCCCAGTTATCCTCAGTAAATTATGGTCTAAAATACTCTAAATTTTCAGGTGTCACTAATAAAAAGGTGTAAACGTTTAAAATATGTTTTCCACTGGGTTCTATAATTTTAGATCTTCATGTGTGAGTATCTAGATCAATATCTCAGGGAATAATTCCTCATTAGTCTCCCCACCTATGGTAGATGCTTCCTCTACAACATAAGGCATCATAGATGTGGATGTTGTTATCCCATATCCTATGGTTTCTCCCACCAGTGGCCCGACCTCATCTTCATCACCCTTCAGTCTCCACTGGTGGGAATTCTAGGGAATTATTTCTCAATCTAGCCTCCCAAATTACTTCATCCATTGACATCGTTGTAGCTTCCCTTGTCACATTTTCAGCTCCATCAGTCGTTTCATGTAATTACACCACCATAATATCTGCCACCATAGATCTTTTGCCCAACCTAGTTGTGGGACCTTTCTCAACACCTTTGACATAAACTCCATCTCTAGTTGTCTCTTTTGATATAATGTCTTTTCTTAGCTTATCCTCCATGGACTCTTTCACCGACCATGTTTTTTTTCTTGACATTAACCACTTTGTTTAAGGTGCGGTCATATAAATTTTCTCTGATGGTACCTATGTGGTTGGCCTACCCTTCGCAGCATCCCTAAATTTCTCTACCAGGAAGGTAACATCCACCATCATCACTTTAGCCTCCCTAACCACTAACTCAGTATTAGGTTCCAATGGTTGATATCTTTTATCCAAAATGTTGGAGAGGGTCCTCACTCTCTTCCCATTATGGGTTGATGTCCTATAACCTCCCCCTTTAGGTTTATTAGGAACATCCACTTCTTGAATACTCATAGATTTCAACTATAGTAAAGAAGGGATCGATCAATGAGCATGATGATTGAGTGGTATTATAAATCATATAATTATTAATGAGTTTAAATGGTCTATAAGGGTATTCTTCTCTCCTTTAGTAATTTTGTAGCCATCACTCCCATACGAATCTTTTGATCCTTCACCTTTAGCTGTAAGTGAAGCCGCACAGCTCTCTAGGGTTTCTAAAGGGAAATACATGGACAACAATGTCCTCACTCGATCGGTCAAAAGAAGCACATTACCCTGGTAGTAGTTTGTTTCCTCCATCTCTTCCATGTATTCCACCACTTCAGCATTGGGAGAATGAAATCCTTCTAGTGCATGTCCTAGCTAGGTGAAGAATAACCAATCTATAATGAGATACATTCACACCTCAAAAGAAGAGGTGATATAATAGTGAATTCCTAGGGCCACTAAGGCATTATCATACATGATGTCGGTGGGAATAGTCATTCGATATACCGATTTCATATTCCCTTGCACATTCACCCTTGAAATAACTCTATAAGATCATCATTTTCCCATGATCCCATTCCCGGGATCCTTAGTCTCAATGCTATTCGTTCCCCTACAACTTCTTCTTCTTCAGGCCCATGAAATTATGGTTCCTCTACTATTATCATTTCCAATAGTCTAGCTTCACTACCATGAAACTCCCTAGAAAACATTCATCCAAGCCCTATGGTGAAGGGTCTGTTCCTTCATTATCTTTAATGGTCTATTGCCTCAAAATTACACCATTGTAAGCATTTCTCAAGGTATGATCAACGTCATGAATCAACGTGTATGTAGAAGGGGGTGGTGGTAGATTTCTCTAAATCTATCCATATTCACATGTGAACATGAGACAAAGCTGCCTCATCACTGAAGGTTTTCACTCATGAAACATTTGAGAATACTTCTTCAGAGTAAGCCTCTAAAGGATCTGGAATTACCATGAGAATTGGTGTGGATTGTATGGCTCAAAAACCGGATTGAAGTCAACTCATTCAACCTATACCTGATCTCAAATGTCCAAGATGTATGATCTATATTCCTCAGTCCTTTGGCTATTATTAGTAACAACCCCTATTGATAGAGAGAACAAGTGAGAGATAAAGATCTCCACCGAAAAGACAGTGTTACCACTTCTTTAAAACCCAAAATGAATTAGTTTCTTCCAGTGATGTTTAGAATCCCAGGACATATGTTTTTTGTGTGAGGGAAATAGGGTTAGGGTACTCATACCCCCCATGACTGTGACCACCCAACTGTACAAAAAATGAAATGTCCCACACACATAGCGGCATATTCCCTTCACTGATGTGCCAAAGTACATTGTAAATCTTATCCAGCACTGGGATTCCATGATTGACTCACATCCCATCGCCAGCATTGCCTCCATTATGAATGTGCTAGGTCAAACCCAGATAGGATCATCCCTCACTTGGAACATCCAACTACATATAAGAAATAGGATGAATCCCTCCATCCTGAATATCGTTTGACTCTATGGGTTGACATTATAGCCCCAAAACATCCAATAAATCACTTCCAGAATCCTATAGTATGATCCATCCATTCTTGGTTAGTATTCGATAGGGCATGTGCATGGCCTCATTAGAAATATAACTGATAGATCATCCCCCTCAATGTGTCTCTTTTCTATTTTGTTTGAGAGGTATATGAACCATTTATTGAAGGGAATGTCCCTCATCCCTGCCTTCTCTCAATTAGTTCCCTACCCCGGGTCCAGAAAAACATTCATTAAGTCTATAAACTGCTCCAAGTCCCTCATACATTCTTTTAGGGGACAAATTAATCATATATATACCCCCAATATCAGGATAATATAGATTTCATAAAGGTCCAAGAGGCTGATGTAGACCTCCCATGATGTAGATGGAATGTGTCGGTCCTTGATGACCATCTTCTTAGCATATCATGAATTATCTCCTATGGCTAGTAGTCATGGAATTGTGAAGCCCATGCCACTTCATAAGGTCCTGTCTGTCTCATCTTTGCCTCATATTCTTCGTGTGACATGCAAACCCAGTAATATCAAGACCATTTATCTGTGAAGTTGTCTCCCTAGTATAGATCCCAGTCGTCGTTCCACCAATTTTAGCGATCCCCTAATACCTCATTGAAAATAGTCTAATATTACAGAGGGGATGCCTCATCCTCCAACTTATCCTCAAAAACATTTATGATATGGCTGTAGAGAATTTCCTTAGTGATGGGTGAATGATCCTTCCAAATGTGGATTTTAGCATCCTAATTCTACCAGTACAGTCCTGTTATTCCCCTAAACCAAATGGTTGTCTCATCTTTACATGTTTTCAGAATTAATACATCAACACTTAGTCTGAATCAATAAAGTGGAAACATCATAAAAAATGAAACTTATTCAGAGCCTCTGATATCTATCCTAGAAATGACTCATAGTCCGAGGTTCATAGAGTTCACTCCTCAATAATAATATTTTTCTCCAACTCTTACCATTGAGAAGAATCCACATTGATTTCCCATGAAAATTTTTGAGCAACCATTTCATACAATACATTTGAATATTTTGAGTCTGGTTTGCGAAGGTTTTTCATGTATACTATTAAGGGAGATAGTTCATGGATCTCTTGGTCACAGTTCCCACATTTCAAAGATATGCTTCGTTGTGTTCGATTCACTAAACAGCATTCACGGAGCAGAGATCCAGGTATGGTTTGATAATGAAGTGTTCACAAAGAATGTTCACAGGGATCTAGAGATTCATGAAAAGAGAGCCTAAAGGATTCTCTTCGCATGAAATCAGGTGCATATGAGGCCTCCCTCATGCTTTTTATAGGCATAAAACGTCTCGGTCTTTATGATGGACTTCTCCCAAATTATAATTATAAACTAACATGAGTGTGATAATTGTTAATTTTCTTCATAAAAGGGAGTCGAATGTAAATTTTATATCATTATCTCTCATAATCCTACCTTTTTTATCATCTCCCACTCTAGGGGGGGTTTCATTCCCTAAGTACACTCCATAGAAAAATTTTAGGGAGAACCAACTAGTTTGGAGAAAATACATGCTCAAATGGTCCCAAAACCATCTCAGGGGTCTGCTTCTTAAATCCTGAACACTCCATGAATCTCGCAGTGCTTCAGAACTAGAATCCCCCTTAGTTATTTCATATTGATTTGACAACATCATTCATCATTTTAAGGCCACTTTATGACAGTGTGATGCATTGATAGTGTCCTCCACAATTTTGAAAACCCTTCATGATCATGTGAAGGGTTGAAAATATGATTTCTATGTCTAATGGAGTTGAACCCATTCAAGAATCCTACATTTTTCATCATAAAACTACTTCTAATCTATTTGAGACACATTTACTATAAATACATTCCTCATTCAAACCATTATATTATGGTTACCCCAATCGTTCATCTTTTAAATTTCTGTCAATTCAGGAAGCACCTGAGTATCATGAACCAGTACAAAAATGGATCATCCAAGGTACATGGACCTCACAAAACCTCGTAACATGTGTTCATATAAACCATTACCTCTGGTGGGGACGCGTTTTTCAAAGGCCTATGCTTTTCATAAAGGAAGAATTATTTATGAGGTACTTTAGGATTTGTAAATAATTGAGTCTTTTTGAAGCACTCCTTTCCTCATCCAAGGAATCATCCCAAGGTGTGGCCGTTATGTTTCATGAAACCTAAATCTTCATTAATCCCTTTACCTCTATGAATCACCTGATTTTTATGAAGAAACGCTCTATGAGGATCCATGCTTAACAAATCCTCTATCATGGGCCTATCCATGTGCCTCCCTTTTTCTAACACCTGTTCACAAAGGATGAGTTCCCAGAGACACTACATCAATCTAGGGTTAGTCCAGTGTCACATCAAGTAACTATGTGACCAGTGACACACATTCATGTGGCCCACCCCAATTCAAGTGTTGCCTAAGACTCCCACATACCTTTTTCTTCTCATTATATGTATGATAATGTTGATTTCTTATCATCATAAGAATGCTAATGTGGACCTCATGATCCACCACTCCTCCACTCTATTACACCACAAAATTTCTGAATCCATGCCCTACCCATATCAGGATGAGAAATTGTAATTTAAGCCTAATGGGTAAATAGTGAGTCCCACACATCTGTATTGTAATACCAAAAAATACCTACCACCAACTTCATCATCATGCGTCATAAATCTTTAGTCTTAATCCATTAAATTCACAACTTATTTCCCATGTAGGATCATAATGGGATGTAACCTTCTCCACCTCATAGGATAATCTCCATCCGAAGGTGGGCTTAAACACTAAATGTGAAAGACCCACACACCTTTTTCCATAATCATTGGATGATCCATATACGACTCATAGGGAATGAGGTCATCCTCACATGAAATGAGATCCTCTCCACCAGAAAAAAAAATCATCCTCATACAGGTTAAAAAATAATCCCCACACCATCTTTAGTTTTCACATCATTCTCATCACAATAGTCAAGGATATTGATTCCTCTTTTTTCTCACACCAAGAATGAATCATGCAGGCTTAGAGGATGGGTGTGACCTTACATTCTCCCAAACACTATAGAGTCCTTGATTTTATTACATTACGTTTAAATCATTTTAATGATATACAACATAAAAACATTACACAACAAAGATCTAGTGGTTTAATTTCATGGTCAAAATAGAACCATAAATAACTTTTCCAACATAAAACACAAACTTTTATTTAATTTCTTTTTCTCTAGCTTCTTATTAAACCTAGAGTTTTCCTTAGTACATGTAATCACCTAAGGATATACATCAAAAATAAGAGAGATAAAATACTAGTAAGAGGATAAGAACATGATACAATATAACATGGGGTGAGAGAAATCATTATCATCATAACATTGACATATTATCATAAATATTATATTAAGTATTAATAAAATTATTGAAATGTAGAAATGCATAAAAATGAAACCTTTTGTCATAGTGGTTAACTAACACAAATAGTTGTGAAAAAATCTTGAATAATTTTCACCCAACTATAACTTTACTCATGAGTTTCTTCACATTACCCAATAATTGGAGCACTATACAATTCTAGGAACACTCATCACATAATTACATTTACATTTCACTATATAATTCTGGGTGCACACATCACATCATAACATTTGCATTATCATGAATGACACATAGAACATATATCAATCATGAACAAAAATAACATATTGAAAGGAATGTGATTAATATCATAGGAACACATTCATAAACATTATGTTCCCAAATGAATTTTGGAGTAACAAACTTCATGTAAGAATCATCGACCTTGAGTTAGAAGTAAAAGGTGTGTTTTGAAAGAATAGATCTTCTGGAAACAAATTGTGTTTATTATAAACTCCAGTTGAAAACACGTGTACCTAGAAAATATGAGATAATTTTTAATTATTTTTTTAACAATAACCATACTAAAAATGTGATGAAACAAGGATGACCCAAGGAAAGAGAGTTGGTTTTGATAAATCCTTTTACTTTTTGTCTGAACTCTTTATTCACATTAATGTCTGGTATAATCACATTAGAATCATTAATTAAAACTTACATACCGTTTTATACATGTAATTTATTCACTATGGTGTTATTAGATTATTGTATACTCCATTTTATGAGTTATAGAGTTAAAATTCATTATTCGGGAGTGTTCATTTTCATAGTTTTCATGAACAGTTCACTTGTACATCTGAATGGAAGTTCGTGTATAACATGGATTAAAATCCAAAAATTATATTGCAGGATATTAAGTATATTATAATATTTTAAATGATCTTATAATTAATATGGTCATATACCATGTGTATGAATCAGTAGATAAATTTTAATTGTGATCATATTATGTTTATTTGGGCGGTTTTTGGATCACAACGAACATGTTTTGTTTTATCATTTATTATTAGGTATAAAAGTTTTTTCCCAAAAATAAAAGTGGTTAAAAATAAAAATTAAAATATATTTTCAACCAATTAATTTCTTCGTTGATATATTTGAAGGAGTTGAAGGAAAATGGAAGTGTATCTCCCCTGACGTAGTTAAATTAACACATCATGGATGACAATTTCATTTTTATAAAAAATAGAGTGAGGGAGGTGTATAATGAATATTCATCCGTTGAAATGATGTAATACCAGTATATCAGTAATATTGGATTTATCATGACATTTGGATAAGAGAATCTGGGTATATGAGATGAAAATAAATGAAATATGAATGTAAATTGAAAGAAAGGATATAGAGAAATTACATCTTTAATATATCTTCATTGAGAGCCTCTTTTGGGGAGAGGTTTGGGTATTTTTATGAGACCATGGGCTTATGGAAGTGGGGAATGAGCATGGGACGATATTTGAGACGAATTTGGTGTGGGGCCAAGGCTTGAGATGTGTGATGAATTGAGGTTATGAGGGGTGGAATTTATAGTTGAGGGGAGAGTGGTTTTCTCAATATCATATTCATTAATTTTTTATTTCTCCACAAGATTAGAAATAGTGATGATTTCAGGAATAAATAAAGTAAATTGAGCATCTAAGTTTGAACCAATGGTTCATACATCATCATAATATCATCCACATCCCTATAATTCATGTATTTAGCATATATAAGAGATTATCATATTTTACTATTCACAAAAATTCTAGTCTTTTAGAAAAATCCCAAAAATTCACCCTATCCATTTTTTAAACTGTAGATTACCAAAAGTACTCAATTTTATGAAAATAACGTTCTTCATAGGTGTTATTTAATTTTTAATTAAAATAATAATTTACTTGAAAAATAAAAATTTTATAAATAAATCTGTTTTCCTAACACTTTGAAAAGTTAATTAAGGTCTTAAAAATTTTCATATAATCATGGGACATAAATATACTAGTTTATGAATAAATGTTATTAAAATAATTTTTTATTAAATTATTAAATTAATCATTAAATATTGATAACATAGAAAAATACCAACACTATAATATAATTATATCATATTGTAACTAATATTATGAATAAATTTTACATATACTATAATTGGAAAGTTTACTATTCAGTTGTTTGATTTAATATTAATAAGATTCATATTACAATTCATTAGGGTAAAATTACTATTCATAAGAGTAAGTTACTATTCATCAAAAATATGGTTTTTCTATCGAACTCCAATCATCTTACGAATCACAACTATGTATATCTGATTTTTGAAATTCAAATCATAGAAATGAAAAAATCGTGTTTAAAGGTCACATAGAATATAGTATTTAATTTGAGCCTTATGTGGAATTTTTCATCCAAGTGGGATTTTATGTTATTATACTATATGAGATAATTAAAAGAAGTTAATTCCATTGATAAAACTTTCGGTCATTACATTCTTACCCCCTTTTGAAATTTCACCCTCAAATTATTTATTACATAAACAGGTTAGGGAACTTCTCCTTCATCACCTCCTTCAGTTCCCATGTTACTTCATCATAATTATGTTTCCTCCAAAACACTTTGACAAGGTGGGTTTTCTTGTTGTGTAGAACCTCATATCTCTTTTCTATAATCTTTACTCGTTTCTCCTCACAAGAGAGATCATGTTCTAGCAGTACTACATCTGATTTTAGTACATGTGGGATATCTGATATATACTTCCTTTGGAGTGATACACGGAAGTCATCATGAATATAAGCCATACTGGGAAGATGTTAATTCTGGTAGGCCCCAGCTCCTATGTGATCTAGGGTCTTAAAGGGGATAATGTACATTAGGCTTAGATTCCATTTCATTCCAAACCGCATGACTCCCTTATATGTTGATAATGAAAGGATGATTTTATCTCCAACATCGAACTCCATGTCGCTTCAACTGTTGTCATCATAGCTTTTTTCCGACTCTCAAGAAATTTTGATATGTTGTCATATGACTTGAACCTTCTCTATCATCTCTTTAACATGATCAGACCATGTAGATTTATTTCCCCATCTTCCACCCAAAAGTTTTGAGTTTTGTAGGTTCTAAATGGTGGAATATCCTAGGGTGTTCAATCACGGTATGACAGATTTGAACATTTTCCCCTTTGGATCTTGTTTTTCTATCAAGAAAACTTATGTCCTCTCTCTTTCCCATATCAAATTATAAACAAAAATTAAATTATGCACATGAAACATCAATTTTTACTTAGTTCATGCTCACTGGGCTACGTCCAATGAGCATACACCAACAACATGTCGATATACCAAATCTAGTACAAGCGCACTGTTGTTTACAATGTTCGGAGTGGAGTCACTATCTCTCCTGGTATACAACCAATCCCAATTTGAAAGCTCACTTCACTCTTAATTGAAGTGTTCTAACTACTTCTTCAGAAGATCCACTCTCATTTTATAAACCTATAGGTCTATTAAATTGAATGAATACCTACATACTCAACTGTAATTAGATGCTCTATAGAAGTTCTGCTTTTATACACAGATGAATACTGCTTTACCACAAAATTGAACAAGTAAACCTCATATTTTAATTGCATCTCTTATTGTTCCTTGCACGTAATTCCCTTTCCTTTCATAAAAAATATCTCTTTTATGCATGCAATCCCAACTCTACTTTTAGTGCAACCTCCAAATTTCTGCATACCCATCATGTTATGCGCAATAGTAACTTTTACGTGCAACATCAATTTTTACGCGCAACACAAAATTTTTCAGACAATGCCTTTTGTGTATTTTTTACATGCACTAGAGCTTGGATATTCTCTAAGTATTGAGATGCTTCGAATGAAACAGTCACCTCATATTTATAGGAAAACTCAACCCTGTGTGAAAACCATCTTTGAGCACCTAATACTCTTCTAACGCAAAAAACACATCATCTATGCAACACCGTATTTCACGCACTGCTTCAATATTGCACACACCTCATGACTTTACCAATTTTTGAGCTTTTGATCTCAAAACACCACTTCCACAAAAAAATACCATCTTATATTTCATGCTCCACTCCAGTATTTAGTGCAAATTCCTTTTCCAAAAACACATCTCCCCATTTTCCCATTTTCAAGCCCAAAAATTTGGAAAACACCGGAATATGGCGCCACCTAGTATCTACTATATTTCTACTACCTCCATACCATCTATTCATTTATCCAGGTTCTTCTATCAATCATGGATTTTCTACAACATCTCTTGAACTCTACAAATAACCATGGATTTCCCTTTTTTCCACAAACTGAACTTATAAACCCATGTTGTCAATAAACAAAACATTGAGACCCACTTTGTCAACAAACACAACCAACCCAAAAATGCTTCAATACAGACTTGGATGATTTTTTTACCAACAATTTATATGTCATTTTCCATATAAATCTTCATATGGATCCATTTGAATAATAGAGTGTATTCTATTTTTATAAGAGAAGTCAACCAATGGGAGATGCTCATCCCATACACCCTTGAATTCCAAAGACTAGGGTATGAGCTTATCTTTGAGCGTTTGAATAGTCCTTTTAGATTTTCCATTAGTTTGGGGGTGATATGCCATTATGAAATTCAATTCAGTACTCAAGGAATGTTGGAGACTCCTCCAAAATTTTGATGTGAACCTAGTATCATGATCAGAGACAATAGAGAGTGTAACCCCATGCGGACTCACCACTTCCTTCACATATATCATTTCAGGTTTTTCAAGTTATAGATCTTACCAAATAGAGATACAATGGTGAGTCTTGTTGAGTTGGTCCACCACAATCCATGATGCATTATTTGCCTTGGAAGTCTTCAGGAGACCCATGAAAATGTCCATAGTGACATTATCCCATTTCTATATGGGTATAATCAAGGGTTGCATCATCACTTTTGAATTATGTCACTCTTATTTAACTTGTTGACAAATCATGTACCATAAGATATACACAACAATATCTTTCATTGTATTGTTCCAAAAAAAGTGTTCTCGGAGATCAAGGTACATCAAGGTACTCCCAAGATAGATATATAAAGATGAGATATAGGCATTATCAAACGAATCCTTCATTATCATAAGTTATTAAGACACAGAAATCCTCATTCCAAGCTGAATCGCACCATCATTGTCGATATGGAATCGTTATTGCTTCCCTTCTTTTACTGCATTCACTTTTTTTTTTGTAATTTCAGATCATCCCTTTGTGCCTACTTAGTATCCTATTGGATAGATGGTTGGGAAATAATTTAGGAAAGGTTGGATGTATTCCTTCCCCTTATGAATTCAAAACCTATCCTTTTTATATCTATGAATAGAGGGTCTTTCTGAATTCAAAACATTTATTGAGCATCAATCTCTTTTCATCTTACATAATACGACACCTCGTTCGCCTTTCCAGGATGATAGTGAATATAGAAATTGTAGTCTCTAACTAGATCTAACCATATTCATTCATACATGATGAAATATTTTATGTGAATATTTACTTGAGGCTCTTGTGATCTGTATATATATCAAACTTCTCACTATAAGGGAAATGACGCCTAGTTTTTAAGGAATCATTGGTAGCAGCTAGCTCTAGATCATGTGTATGGTAGTTCTGCTTAGGTATCATCATCTACTATAAGGCATAGGTTGTCACTTTGTCATCATTCATGAGTACACAACCCAATATTTTCTTGTAAGCATCACTATATATCACAAAACATTCTCCACTTTTGGGTAATGTGAGTACAGTTATACTGATAGGCCTTCTCTTTAGCTCCTTGAAGCTTTTCTCATATTCTTCTATCTAGACATACTTCACCACTTTCTATTTTTACATAGTTATCTAGCTTTGAAATAATGAAAAATTCTTAAAAATCATTGGCATTACAAATTTTATAAAAAAAATGGATTTCTATGACACTAGAGGGTATGGTCCATTCCTCGATCACCTTTTTTTTAAGGGTCCACATAAATTCCCTCATTTGTGATCACATAACCGAAGAACGTTACTTTCTTTATCCAAAAGTCACACTTTATGAATATTTCATAAAACTTATCTTTTATCAATGTCTCTAACACAAACCTTAAATGTTCTTCATGTTCCTCATTGCTCATGGAGAAGATGAAAAATCCATTTATAAAAACTACCCTAAATTTTTTGAGGTAATGTTTAAAAACTATATTCATCAAATCAATGAATATTTTAAGGAAATTAGTATGTCTGAAGGGCATCATAAAAAAATCATTGTTCCCATACCTTGTATAGATGGAAGTATTGTGAATATCCTCTTTCTTCACCATTAGCTGATGATATCCAGAATAGAGATCCACCATTGAGAGGTACTAAGCTCCTCTCAAATAATGAAATATTCTGTCAATCCTTCGAAGAAGATACTTGTTTTTTATGGGGATATTTATGTGTTCCCAATAATCAATACACAACCGCATTGATCCATCCTTCTTCTTCGTAAAGATATCTGGTGCACCCCAAGGTGATACAAAAGGGCCTATAAACCCATTGTCAAAATGATCTTGAAGCTTCTTCTTTAACTCCTCTAGTTCAATAGCAGCCTTCCTATAGGGACAATTTGAGATAGGATTAACTCCTTGTATAAGTTATATTGATAACTTTACCTCATGATCTTTTGGAAGTCCTGGTAACTCTTCAAGAAATACATCAATGTATTCCCTCATGATGGGAATTTCATCTATTTTGAAACTTTCCTTTGACTTTTCCATTTGAGTGAGGTATGCTTATTTATAGGGAATCAACACCCACACTATTGAAAGATTTTAAAAAGGAGATTCATCACCATCCTTACATTTTTAAAGAGGTATGGGATTTTTCAGAATATGAAAATATATTTCCCTTTTCAAAAGTTTAAATGTGATTTATATAACAAGAGCTATTTCATTCACATTATAGAATAAAATTCTACCATGTGGAGTAGCACAAGATTTTGTGGAAGACTCTTCCCACATACGATAATTAGAGAAGAGTCTAACACTTGGATGAAAATTATTTCACAACTTTGTGTTTTTAAAAATATATCTACTTCAATGTCTAGGGTCTTGGATTCTATTGTTTTATAAAACATTCAAGATACAAAATAATGTGTAGAACCAGAATCAAATAATACATTTTCCATTCTTGAGTGAATAGAAATCATACCTTGTATGACTTCATTCTCATTCTCCACTTTCATATTAGAGATGTAATAATCCCTCCATTTTTACCTTTGGCGTTGGTGGCGGCTGGTGCGGATTACCCTTGAGCACTCAAGGTTTAGTGCACTTTCTTTCATAGTTCCCCTGCTCCAAGGAGTAGTAGCATTGGACCATGGGTGGTAATATACTTTTTTCCACCACATTCTCCGACTTTCTTATGTGTTTTTAACACTCTTGGTATTGGTGGCCTTTTCTCTAACACATTTATCATTTCTCTATCCCTTTGAGGCAGTTCTCTTGATGCTTCTTCCCACATTTTTTACATGTCGGTGGTTGATTTTTCGTTCCCCATTTCCCATTAGATCCTTCGGAATGAATCTCCAAATTTTTTTCCTATCACAATATCCATGGGACTATTCTCCAAACACCATTTCGACTTTGAGAACATGTTGACCACCTTCTTCCTAACTCCCAAAGTCTCGAATTTAAAAAGGATTTTGAAGGTGTGGTTTTAATCCACTAAAGAATCTACCATGTTTTTTTATCACTGTTGATAAAAAACATGAAGCATTTATTCCATGAGAAATTTACTTTATAGGATGTGACATACTCTTTATCCATTTTCTTGAGCTCTAAAAATTTCCTATATATCTGTATATGATGATTTTGTGGGAAATACTTATTCAAAAACATTATTGTAAAGTTTTCCAACTCAATCTCTTCAATTTCATCCCTCGGCATGGTGTTCTTAATCAAATCCCACCATTGGTCAGCCTTCTCATCTAGATGATAAACATCCAGTGTCACCATCTCTATCTCGGAATTTTGAAGCACATAAAAGATTTTATCTAAGGAGGTGACTAACTATTTTTAAAGTAGTGGATTAGAAGACCCACTAAACCTAGATGGTTTTTGCCTCATAAAACACTCAGTATCCTATTGCTACCTCTTAGGTGGAGGATTATGTTACATATTATTCAGGTTATTGTTCATATTTTTAGATAGTCTATTAAGTATAACCAGTAATGTTTTAACTCCACCTCCCAATGAATTGAGGATGTCATTCGAGAAATCACCTCATTGTCCCTCACAAGGGTTGTTGGTGTAACACCCCAGGTAAATAAAGAATATGACATTTCATATTTATCCATATTTGTGAATAAAATATTTAAATGACTTTAAAGGGGACGCTATGCTCGATGGCGTACCCAACACACAACAACGAGTTTCTTGGGAATCTTACGTTGCACTCTAATAATAAAATAATATTATTTTAAATGGTAGTTAACATGTAGCCGTTGTAATGGCGGGAATGGATAGAAATAACTAAAATATGATTATATATGTTTTTAAATGTTTTTACATTTATCCAATAAAGGATAAGAGGCTTAAAATACGGAAAGAATTCAATTTTAGGCATATATGCCCTAGTTTTCACTAAAGGTCCACTTATCGCCTTTTGATGGCGAACGGTCATTAAATATAGTTTTATTCACTCTTATACATTCTTTTGGACCAAATAAAACTCTTCTTAAGAATTAGGACATCAAAATTTACTTTGTGTAAATTTTTGGTATCTTTCCGATAATGTTCATTTTTTTAATGAATAGTGCAAAATGTTGTATTTTAATTCAAAACCTATTTTTAATATAATTTATTTATATGATTAGATTATATTTTGAATTGGTTTTAAAGTGAAATTAGAAAATATTTTTACCATTAAATCCAATAGTGGTCGTTGGAATTAATTTCACTTTGAAATCAGACTTAAATTAGTGTCAATCTTTTGATACTTATTGTTTTATAAAAACACGCTATTTGCTCTGACAGCGGGAATTAATTATTAAATTAATTATTGTGACTAATATATTTTGAATTTTGTAAAACGGACTTCATTTTTGAATTCGGAATATCAAATATAGCTTAGGGTGAAGTTTTGGTATTTTTCTGAAAAACTCCAATTTTTGATGAATAGTGAAACCACTAAGTGGTAATCAAGCAAACTAATTTTTCAGTTAAATGAAAGTTTACCACTAATGTGTATTGAATTTTGAAAATCCTACATACATGTTTTTCATTAGTATGAAAAATGTGGTTCAATGGGATGAAAATAATTTTTTGGTGAATAGTAATTTATTAAGTTTTTAATCGCGATTAGTGGTAATTAGTGTAATTTAAGGTAAAAATGATATTATAAGAATGTGAAAACACCATGACACTTGTCCTACACCTATTGGGTGAGTCATGTCCGACCAAAACAAGCCATGGGCCAACTTGGGGACCCCATGGATCCACTTTGGTTGGGAAATGACATAAATAACTTTTTATTTAATGTAAAAGTAAAAATGACACAAACATGATATGTTCTACTAAAACAATTTTTAAGTGGGGTTACACAAGTCCCAATTTTGATTATAAATAGTAATTGGAAATATAAAAAGATTTCCCACATCATAGTATTTTTTTATAATTTTCAGACATTAAATATATTAAATTATTTATGACATATTAATGATGCAGCGATGACATCATTATTTGACGATTTAAATAAAATGGAAAGATAATGTAAAATATATGAACTACACATGTCCAAAACTTATTGGATGAGTGGATTTAGAAGACTTATCACCTTATCCACTAATTATATCAATGTGGGACCTTTTAAAACCGAAACACATTTTCAAATAAAGTAATATTTCTTTACATTCCAAAAGTGCCCCTCCTCTCCTCTTATAAAAGGCCCCCACCTCTACCTCATATCACACACCCCTCAAGCCTTTGGCTCGGCCAACACCTGACCATTTACTCTCTCAACATCCCTCTCCTCATCTTAGATGATTCCCTTTGGGCATAATCCTTTCAAAGGAATCCTTTAGGCTCAAATCAAAAGGAGTTACACTTTTAAAGGTAATTCATTCTCTCATGTTCATTTGTTTTATTTTGCTTCTCCAACCCCCTAAACTCTTTTTATTTATTTCTTTTGTAACAACACCAGTATCCTCAATATACTAGGATGTTGTTATAAGATTTATTCGAGCTACACTCTCACACAACTACATCAAATGGTTAAAGAACATACGGTTTCCGTGGATGGTGAATTTCTGCCTCCTGAAACGATGATTGTTCAACATTCTTTTAACACCTTCAAAGGTGGCCATTATGATGTCACTATTTTTATATATGATATATAATATGTTTATGTTTTACTTATGCTTCTGTATTTTTCATTTGTGTCTTACCTTTATGGATTCCATTATGGGTATACGCGATATCTTCATTTTAGGAAGTGCGGACTACCGCCCCCTCAAAGTGATGTGATTCGTTAATACCATATGTGGGACGTATAAAGGATGGAACTATGATATTATATATGATATTATACTGGAATTATAATATACCTTTATATCATTATTATTCCATTATATAAAATACAAAATAGAAATGAAAGTAGCGTTCATGCGTACGTACGGCTTACCGTCTCCATGAACGGTGCATTTCATTTCTTACCTCTAAATGATTATGTAACGTTATAAATTAATGAATGTACTGGATATATATGAAATATATGATATCTAAATCATGAATACAATTCTGTATATAATAAACATTTGGCCACACGAACAACATGTAATTGTAAGAAGTCCACTTTCGACTTAGGAACCAAACATCGGCAAAACAAATATTATTAACTTAAATGATTACATAATGTTTATGACATGGTAATAAGTGATATAAAAGGAATAATGAACTTGAAAAATGTTCTTAAGGAAGTATAAATTAACTCAAGTTTATTATTCAGGAGATTAAAGAACGATCGAGTCAAGTCGGACCCGAGGTAAGGGATCCTACAACTCTCTTTCTTTTTAAGTACACTCTTTTATGTCATTTCTTTTAAGCTCATCTTTCTTATGATTGGGATGTTATTTTATATTAATATTACTGCAATTTTTATGTTCATGTGATAAGAGACCCTATTCTCTCTCATCAATCCATTTTGGAAGTTTTGAGTGGCGTCGTTAGGCTGCCGAACTTTCGTAAGAGATCTAACCTCTCTCTTTCTTTTTAAGTACTGTCCTTTATGTCACTTCTTTTAAGCTCCTATTTGTAATGTTGGGGGATGTTCTTTTATATTCCTGTTTCTGTAAATTTTATTTTAATGTGATGGGATACCCTATTTGATCTCATCAATCCATATTCGGAAGTTTTATGTGGCGCTGTTAGGCTGTCGAGTTTTCGTAAGGGATTTTTCATCTCACTTTTATTCCCGTGATATTTATGATACATTTGCCACAAATTCCATTGAGTGTTGTATATAATGCCCATTATTCTACTCTTTGTGTAATATACTTTCATTTATGAGTATTTACATCAATGATCTATTGTCCTTATTTCATGGGGTGTATGTTTTGAAAGATACCCAAGTCGGTAAGGGAACCTTTCACCCTCCTTTTTTTTAAAGACTTCTTTTGTTGGGTCTTTTAATTTACATATTGTTATGTTGGGATATGTTCTCATATATCCTTATTGATGTAAATTTTATGTCAAAGTGATGAGATACTCTTTTTATCTCTCATCAACTCATTTTGATGTGATGCCGTTAGGCTGTCAAGGGAACTTTTTAACCCAATTTCGATTTCTTTGGGTTCAACATGTAGTCATTGAATATGTCATCCATTGAATATGTGTGAATGACCTTTTATTGTTTTACACTTAATATCCACTTATATTGGGTGTATTTATATTTGTCACACATATTTTTGAGATTGATTTGTCCTTAATTTAAGGATACCTTCTTTATAAGGGATTTCATCACATTTGACATTTCTATTGAGGGTTCATTGTTGTTATGAACCAATTCACTCTTATATGGTGTATATACTGTCCTTTAGAGTATTATATCATGAATCCTTTTATTCTCATGATATTATAAAGTTTTGACTAAATATTATTCCTCGGTTATTGTATTCAAGTGTATCTAATTTTGGTAAAACCCCTTTAACCAAAATATCGTTTTAAATGTTTTAATTATTTGTTTTTATTAATATCCATGTTTTCAAAATGGTTTTTAAGGATTTATTTATATGGATATTAATGGTTTAAAATGTTAAAAGCTTCAAGGTGGTATGGGACACTTTGATTCAAAAATCTCTTTATTAAATGTTTTAAATGGTTTTGGAAATGGTTTCTTTTTGAATGGATTCATTATTTCAATATCCTAAAATGTTATATTGTGATTGAAATGTGGAAATGTTATGTTTCCTTTATTCATGTTTATGTGATACGATTATGTTATGGTTCTTGGGCATTGTTATGAAGAACAGGTGGTTCCGTGATAAACTAAGGGCGGGTGAGCCTGATATAGCTCTCCAATGCATTGGGTAACGCGAAGGAGTGAAACGTTAAGGTTTCTCCGAAGAGATTTAGGGATTATAATGTGATGGGTATTCCAAACGTAACCAAGAGGGTTACTCCCCACGTAAGAATGTTATGAATGCCTCAAGTTACCTTTATGTCTTATGATTTCTATGATTTATTCATGATTTGATATGCCTATGTTTTATGGGTAAAGTATGATTTCATTCTTATCTATACATGTACTCATGTTTCCTTTCCATATCTATATATCCCTTACTGAGCTTTTTATGCTCATCCCAAGTTTTTGAAATGTTTTTCACAGGTCAATGGAAGGGTACATGATGTGATGATAGTTTCAAGGATGTGTCAAGAAAGAATCCATGTTTTATTTTAAATATGTTTCCGTTGATTGGAAGAATGAATACTGTCTTTTATGTAACCACTTTGTTTAAATGTGGAATGTAATGCAAGTTTCATGATCTAATTCTCTAGAACTCTAAACCTGAAAAGATCCGCAATGTGTAATCTTGTAATAACTCAAGATTAAGTAAGGATTAAGTATGGGGCCTTATAGTTGGTATCAAAGGTCAGTTTAGATAACTTTAGAGGTTAGGGTATTCTTTAAGCATAAGTGACATTACCATAATGGTTAGGATTTCAGAAAGAGTCCTAGTTTTAGATAAAGTGAATGAGTAAGTGTATCTTAGTGTTTACCTTCCTCATTAGTACATGATGGTTTTGTTGATATAATCACACTGACATTTCTATTTTTAGTGAATGGATGGATCTAGCAGGCACCAAAGAGACAACAGGTTTGAAGGAAACTATGGTGGTTCTCTGATTAAGATACTAGATAAAATGGAGGATTCAATGAGGAAACTCGTGGTTGTTCTGAACCAAATATCAAGGAGTCATGATCAACCACTTCAACCTTGGTGAGTTCTCTAATGCATCATGTACGAGATGGACAACTCGATGTGGAAATTCAGGTAATAATTATTAAGGTAACCATTAGGGTTTATATGATACTTAATTTTTAGGTAATTATGGGTTACTCTATGATATAATGGAAAATGAAAGGAATGAGATAAACTTGAGGTTAAAATATGTTATGATTATTTTTGAAGATTTTTTTCTCATTTTGGGGAGTGTTTTAAGAATTATATAGTTTTGGAAAAAGGACAACACGCAGACCGTGTGACTACCCGTCGCGTCGGACAAAGCAGCGAGAATCGAACCCACAACCAAAGTGCAACTGGTATTTATCGCCTACCACTGGACTACGTGAAGTCCCTGGTTAGTTTGGAAGATTCTTTCTAGTTATATGATTTTATGAATTAAGAGTAAGTTGATTTTGGGTTATTTATGAAAATGATTAACCTATCTTGGAGGATATGTGATTAGGTTAATTACTTTTCAATACAAGACTTTAGGGGAAACTGATGTTGTTTGGAGATAAATGTTACGATTTAACTTGGAAGACTATGTGACTAAATCCTTCAAATATTTGGGTTTCAATCTTATATTGGTTTACTTTGAAGAATTTTATGGACAAATTGTTTATCGGATGGTCCTCGTTGAACTTTGGGTTTTGTTGGACAAATTTTGGAGATTAAGCATAGATTTTCTTTTTAAAGGGTTATCCTTTTCTGGATTATCTGACCTTGTACTAACCTTTTTGGTTTTGGTTCTGGTTAAAGCCTAAAGACATGGGAATTATATAGTTCTCTTTTGTGGATTAGGTGATTCTCTAGAAGTTGATTATAGTACTCTTAATTTGAACAAGTCTTCCTAAATACTCGCCTTTTGGAGAAAATATGAGTTTGTGTAAGGTATCTAATAAAAGTTTAGAGTCAACATGATAAGTGGTTATGTTTCCTTATGAATAAATTCCTCAATAAAAAGTAACTTAAAACAAAAATGTTGTCTATTAACTTTTCCTACTGGGGAATCGAATACCGTTTAACCCATCACAAGTTTGTGATTTTCTCATGGTTAACTTTCTCCTAAACATGTTTTCTATCACTCTCCATCAGAACATGACCCTTTGTTTTTTCCTCCATGTCCAAATTTTAATACATGGAATCCTAGTATGGGTTAACTCGGGTGACCTTTGTACTTGCCTTTCTTTATTTTAAAGTGTTTGTTTTCCCGACTTTTGTTCTGATGTGGGACTTTCAAGGATGTTTCCAAGCGCAATTTTAAAATTGCGAGGACGCAATTCCCAAAAGGGGGGAAGGATGTAACACCCCAGGTAAATAAAGAATATGACATTTCATATTTATCCATATTTGTGAATAAAATATTTAAATGACTTTAAAGGGGACGCTATGCTCGATGGCGTACCCAACACGCAACAACGAGTTTCTTGGGAATCTTACGTTGCACTCTAATAATAAAATAATATTATTTTAAATGGTAGTTAACATGTAGCCGTTGTAATGGCGGGAATGGATAGAAATAACTAAAATATGATTATATATGTTTTTAAATGTTTTTACATTTATCGAATAAAGGATAAGAGGCTTAAAATACGGAAAGAATTCAATTTTAGGCATATATGCCCTAGTTTTCACTAAAGGTCCACTTATCGCCTTTTGATGGCGAATGGTCATTAAATATAGTTTTATTCACTCTTGTACATTCTTTTGGACCAAATAAAACTCTTCTTATGAATCAGGACATCAAAATTTACTTTGTGTAAATTTTTGGTATCTTTCCGATAATGTTCATTTTTTTTAATGAATAGTGTAAAATGTTGTATTTTAATTCAAAACCTTTTTTTAATCTAATTTATTTATATGAGTAGATTATATTTTGAATTGGTTTTAAAGTGAAATTAGAAAATATTTTTACCATTAAATCCATTAGTGGTCGTTGGAATTAATTTCACTTTGAAATCAGACTTAGACTAGTGTCAATCTTTTGATACTTATTGTTTTATAAAAACACGCTATTTGCTCTGACAGCGGAATTAATTATTAAATTAATTAAAGTGACTAATATGTTTTGAATTTTTTAAAACGGACTTCATTTTTGAATTCGGAATATCAAATATAGCTTAGGGTGAAGTTTTGGTATTTTTCTGAAAAACTCCAATTTTTGATGAATAGTGAAACCACTAAGTGGTAATCAAGCAAACTGATTTTTCAGTTAAATGAAAGTTTACCACTAATGTGTATTTAATTTTGAAAATCCGACATACATGGTTGTCATTAGTATGAAAAATGTGGTTCAATGGGATGAAAATAATTTTTTGGTGAATAGTAACTTATTAAGTTTTTAATCACGATTAGTGGTAATTAGTGTAATTTAAGGTAAAAATGATATTATAAGAATGTGAAAACACCATGAAACTTGTCCTACACCTATTGGGTGAGTCATGGACGACCAATACAAGCCATGGGACAACTTGGGGACCCCATGGATCCACTTTGGTTGGGAAATGACATAAATAACTTTTTATTTAATGTAAAAGTAAAAATGACACAAACATGATATGTTCTACTAAAACAATTTTTAAGTGGGGTTAAACAAGTCCAAATTTTGATTATAAATATTAATTGGAAAGATAAAAAGATTTACTACATCATAGTATTTTTTTATAATTTTTAGACATTAAATAAATTGAATTATTTATGACATAATAATGATGCAGCGATGACATCATTATTTGACGATTTAAATAAAATGGAAAGATAATGTAAAATCTATGAACTACACATGTCCAAAACTTATTGGATGAGTGTATTTAGAATCCGTATCACCTTATCCACGAATTATATCAATGTGGGACCTTTTAAAACCGAAACACATTTTCAAATAAAGTAATATTTCTTTACTTTCCAAAAGTGCCCCTCCTCTCCTCTTATAAAAGGCCCCCACCTCTACCTCATTTCACACACCCCTCAAGCCTTTGGCTCGGCCAAAACCTGCCCATTTACTCTCTCCACATCCCTCTCCTCATCCTAGAGGATTCCCTTTGGGCAGAATCCTTTCAAAGGAAGCCTTTAGGCTCAAATCAAAAGGAGTTACACTTTTAAAGGTAATTCATTCTCTCATGTTCATTTGTTTTATTTTGCTTCTCCAACCCCCTAAACTCTTTTTATTTATTTCTTTTGTAACAACACCAGTATATTCAATATACTAGGATTTTGTTATAAGATTTATTCGAGCTACACTCTCACACGACTACATCAAATGGTTAAAGAACATACGGTTTCCGTGGATGGCGAATTTCTGCCTCCCGAAACGATGATTGTTCAACATTCTTTTAACACCTTCAAAGGTGGCCATTATGATGTCACTATTTTTATATATGATATATAATATGTTTATGTTTTACTTAGGCTTCTGTATTTTTCATTTGTGTCTTACCTTTATGGCTTCCATTATGGGTATACGCGATATCTTCATTTTAGGAAGTGCGGACTACCGCCCCCTCAAAGTGATGTGATTCGTTAATACCATATGTGGGACGTATAAAGGATGGAACTATGATATTATATATTATATTATACTGTAATTATAATATACCTTTATATCATTATTATTCCATTATATAAAATACAAAATAGAAATGAAAGTAGCGTTCATGCGTACGTACGGCTTACCATCTCCATGAACGGTGCATTTCATTTCTTACCTCTAAATGATTATGTATCGTTATAAATTAATGAATGTAATGGATATATATGAAATATATGATATCTACATCATGAATACAATTCTGGATATAATAAACATTTGGCCACACGAACAACATGTAATTGTAAGAAGTCCACTTTCGACTTAGGAACTAAACATTGGCAAAACAAATATTATTAACTTAAATGATTACATAATGTTTATGACATGGTAATAAGTGATATAAAAGGAATAATGAACTTGAAAAATGTTCTTAAGGAAGTATAAATTAACTCAAGTTTATTATTTAGGAGATTAAAGAACGATCGAGTCAAGTCGGACCTGAGGTAAGGGATCCTACAACTCTCTTTCTTTTTAAGTACACTCTTTTATGTCATTTCTTTTAAGCTCATCTTTCTTATGATTGGGATGTTATTTTATATTAATATTACTCTAATTTTTATGTTCATGTGATGAGAGACCCTATTCTCTCTCATCAATCCAATTTGTAAGTTTTGAGTGGCGCCGTTAGGCTGCTGAACTTTCATAAGAGATCTAACCTCTCTCTTTCTTTTTAAGTACTCTCCTTTATGTCACTTCTTTTAAGCTCCTCTTTGTAATGTTGGGGGATGTTCTTTTATATTCCTCTTTCTGTAAATTTTATTGTAATGTGATGGGATACCCTATTTGATCTCATCAATCTATATTCGGAAGTTTTATGTGGCGCTGTTAGGCTGTCGAGTTTTCGTAAGGGATTTTTCATCTCACTTTTATTCCCGTGAGATTTATGCTAAATTCGCCACAAATTCCATTGAGTGGGGTATGTACTGCCCATTATTATACTCTTTGTATAATATACTTTCATTTATGAGTATTTACATCAATGATATATTGTCCTTCTTTCATGGGGTGTATGTTTTGAAAGATACCCAAGTCGGTAAGGGAACCTTTCACCCTCCTTTTTTTAAAAGAATTCTTTTGTTGGGTCTTTTAATTTACATATTGTTATGTTGGGATATGTTCTAATATATCCTTATTGATGTAAATTTTATGTCCAAGTGATGAGATACTCTTTTTATCTCTCATCAACTCATTTTGATATGATGCTGTTAGGCTGTCAAGGGAACTTTTTAACCCAATTTCGATTTCTTTGGGTTCAACATGTTTTCATTGAATATGTCATCCATTGAATATGTGTGAATGACCTTTTATTTTTTTACACTTAATATCCACTTATATTGGGTGTATTTATATTTGTCACACATATTTTTGAGATTTATTTGTCCTTAATTTATGGATACCTTCTTTATAAGGGATTTCATCACATTAGACATTTCTATTGAGGGTTCATTGTTGTTATGCACCAATTCACTCTTATATGGTGTATATAATGTCCTTTGGAGTATTATATCATGAATCCTTTTATTCTCTTGATATTATAAAGTTCTGACTAAATATTATTCCTCGGTTATTGTATTCAAGTGTCTCTAATTTTGGTAAAACCCCTTTAACCAAAATATCATTTTAAATGTTTTAATTATTTGTTTTTATTAATATCCATGTTTTCAAAATGGTTTTTAAGGATTTATTTATATGGATATTAATGGTTTAAAATGTTAAAAGCTTCAAGGTGGTATGGGACACTTTGATTCAAAAATCTCTTTATTAAATGTTTTAAATGGTTTTGGAAATGGTTTCTTTTTGAATGGATTCATTATTTCAATATCCTAAAATGTTATATTGTGATTGAAATGTGGAAATGTTATGTTTCCTTTATTCATGTTTATGTGATACGATTATGTTATGGTTCTTGGGAATTGATATGAAGAACGGGTGGTTCCGTGATAAACTAAGGGCGGGTGAGCCCGATATAGCTCTCCAATGCATTGGGTAACGCGAAGGAGTGAAACGTTAAGGTTTCTCCGAAGAGATTTAGGGAATATACTGTGATGGGTATTCCAAACGTAACCAAGAGGGTTACTCCCCACGTAATAATGTTATGAATGCCTCAAGTTACCTTTATGTCTTATGATTTCTATGATTTATTCATGATTTGATATGCCTATGTTTTATGGGTAAAGTATGATTTCATTCTTATGTATACATGTACTCATGTTTCCTTTCCATATCTATATATCCCTTACTGAGATTTTTATGCTCATCCCAAGTTTTTGAAATGTTTTTCACAGGTCAAGGGAAGGGTACATGATGTGATGATAGTGTCAAGGATGTGTCAAGAAAGAATCCATGTTTTATTTTAAATATGTTTCCGTTGATGGGAAGAATGAATACTATATTTTATGTAACCACTTTGTTTAAATGTGGAATGTAATGCAAGTTTCATGATCTAATTCTCTAAAACGCTAAACCTGAAAAGATCCTCAATGTGTAATCTTATAATAAATCAAGATTAAGTAAGGTTTAAGGCTGGGGCCTTATAGTTGGTATCAAAGGTTGGTTTAGATAACTTTAGAGGTTAGGGTATTCTTTAAGCATAAGTGACATTACCATAATGGTTAGGATTTCAGAAAGAGTCCTAGTTTTAGATAAAGTGAATGAGTAAGTGTATCTTAGTGTTTACCTTCCTCATTAGTACATGATGGTTTTTTTGATATACTCACACTGACATTTCTATTTTTAGTGAATGGATGGATCTAGCAGGAACCAAAGAGACAACAGGTTTGAAGGAAACTATTGTGGTTCTCTGATTAAGATACTAGATAAAATGGAGGATTCAATGAGGAAACTCGTGGTTGTTCTAAACCAAATATCAAGGAGTCATGATCAACCACTTCAACCTTGGTGAGTTATCTAATGTATCATGTACGAGATTGCCAACTCGATGTGGAAATTCAGGTAATAATTATTAAGGTAACCATTAGGGTTTATATGATACTTAATTTTTCGGTAATTATGGGTTACTCTATGATATGATGGAAAATGAAAGGAATGAGATAAACTTGAGGTTAAAATATGTTATGATTATTTTTGAAGATTTTTTTCTCATTTTGGGGAGTGTTTTAAGAATTATATAGTTTTGGAAAAAGGACAACACGCAGACCGTGTGACTACCCGTCGCGTCGGAAAAAGCAGCAGGAATCGAACCCACAACCAAAGTGCGACTGGTATTTATCGCCTACCACTGGACTACGTGAAGTCCCTGGTTAGTTTGGCTGATTCTTTCTAGTTATATGATTTTATGAATTAAGAGTAAGTTGATTTTGGGTTATTTAAGAAAATGATTAACCTATCTTGGAGGATATGTGATTAGGTTAATTACTTTTCAATACGAGACATTAGGGGCAACTGATGTTGTTTGGAGATAAATGTTACGATTTAACTTGGAAGACTATGTGACTAAATCCTTCAAATATTTGGGTTTCAATCTTATATTGGTTTACTTTGAAGAATTTTATGGACAAATTGTTTATCGGATGGTCCTCGTTGAACTTTGGGTTTTGTTGGACAAATTTTGGAGATTAAGCATAGATTTTCTTTTTAAAGGGTTATCCTTTTCTGGATTATCTGACCTTGTACTAACCTTTTTGGTTTTGGTTCTGGTTAAAGCCTAAAGACATGGGAAGTATATAGTTCTCTTTTGTGGATTAGGTGATTCTCTATAAGTTGATTATAGTACTCTTAATTTGAACAAGTCTTCCAAAATACTCGCCTTTTGGAGAAAATATGAGTTTGTGTAAGGTATCTAATAAAAGTTGAGAGTCAACATGATAAGTGATTATGTTTCCTTATGAATAAATTCCTCAATAAAAATTAACTTAAAACAAAAATGTTTTCTATTAACTTTTCCTACTGGGGAATCGAATACCGTTTAACCCATCACAAGTTTGTGATTTTCTCATGGTTAACTTTCTCCTAAACATGTTTTCTATCACTCTCCATCAGAACATGACCCTTTGTTTTTTCCTCCATGTCCAAATTTTCATACATGGAATCCTAGTATGGGTTAACTCGGGTGACCTTTGTACTTATCTTTCTTTATTTTAAAGTGTTTGTTTTACCGACTTTTGTTCTGATGTGGGACTTTCAAGGATGTTTCCAAGAGCAATTTTAAAATTGCGAGGACGCAATTCCCAAAAGGGGGGAAGGATGTAACACCCCAGGTAAATAAAGAATATGACATTTCATATTTATCCATATTTGTGAATAAAATATTTAAATGACTTTAAATGGGACGCTATGCTCGATGGCGTACCCAACACGCAACAACGAGTTTCTTGGGAATCTTACGTTGCACTCTAATAATAAAATAATATTATTTTAAATGGTAGTTAACATGTAGCCGTTGTAATGGAGGGAATGGATAGAAATAACTAAAATATGATTATATATGTTTTTAAATGTTTTTACATTTATCCAATAAAGGATAAGAGGCTTAAAATACGGAAAGAATTCAATTTTAGGCATATATGCCCTAGTTTTCACTAAAGGTCCACTTATCGCCTTTTGATGGTGAACGGTCATTAAATATAGTTTTATTCACTCTTGTAAATTCTTTTGGACCAAATAAAACTCTTCTTAAGAATCAGGACATAAAAATTTACTTTGTGTAAATTTTTGGTATCTTTCCGATAATGTTCATTTTTTTAATGAATACTGTAAAATGTTGTATTTTAATTCAAAACCTTTTTTTAATCTAATTTATTTATATGATTAGATTATATTTTTTATTGGTTTTAAAGGGAAATTAGAAAATATTTTTACCATTAAATCCAATAGTGGTCGTTGGAATTAATTTCACTTTAAAATCAGACTTAAACTAGTGCCAATCTTTTGATACTTATTGTTTTATAAAAACATGCTATTTGCTCTGACAGCGGGAATTAATTATTAAATTAATTAATGTGACTAATATGTTTTGAATTTTGTAAAACGGACTTCATTTTTGAATTCGGAATATCAAATATAGCTTAGGGTGAAGTTTTGGTATTTTTCTGAAAAACTCTAATTTTTGATGAATAGTGAAACCACTAAGTGGTAATCAAGCAAACTGATTTTTCAGTTAAATGAAAGTTTACCACTAATGTGTATTGAATTTTGAAAATCCGACATACATGGTTGTAATTAGTATGAAAAATGTGGTTCAATGGGATGAAAATAATTTTTTGGTGAATAGTAACTTATTAAGTTTTTAGTCACGATTAGTGGTAATTAGTGTAATTTAAGGTAAAAATGATATTATAAGAATGTGAAAACACCATGAAACTTGTCTTACACCTATTTGGTGAGTCATGGCCGACCAAGTCAAGCCATGGGCCAACTTGGGGACCCCATGGATCCACTTTGGTTGGGAAATGACATAAATAACTTTTTATTTAATGTAAAGGTAAAAATGACACAAACATGATATGTTCTACTAAAACAATTTTTAAGTGGGGTTACACAAGTCCAAATTTTGATTATAAATAGTCATTGGAAAGATAAAAATATTTCCTACATCATAGTAGTTTTTTATAATTTTTAGACATTAAATAAATTAAATTATTTATGACATAATAATGATGCAGCGATGACATCATTATTTGACGATTTAAATAAAATGGAATAATAATGTAAACTCTATGAACTACACATGTCCAAAACTTATTGGATGAGTGGATTTAGAATCCTTATCACCTTATCCACGAATTATATCAATGTGGGACCTTTTAAAACCGAAACACATTTTCAAATAAAGTAATATTTCTTTACTTTCCAAAAGTGCCCCTCCTCTCCTCTTATAAAAGGCCCCCACCTCTACCTCATTTCACACACCCCTCAAGCCTTTTGCTCGGCCACCACCTGCCCATTTACTCTCTCCACATCTCTCTACTCATCCTAGAGGATTCCCTTTTGGCAGAATCCTTTCAAAGGAAGCCTTTAGGCTCAAATCAAAAGGAGTTACACTTTTAAAGGTAATTCATTCTCTCATGTTCATTTGTTTTATTTTGCTTCTCCAACCCCCTAAACTCTTTTGATTTATTTCTTTTGTAACAAGACCAGTTTCTTAAATATACTAGGATGTTGTTATAAGATTTATTAGAGCTACACTCTCACACAACTACATCAAATGGTTAAAGAACATAGGGTTTCTGTGGATGGCGAATTTCTGCCTCCCGAAACGATGATTGTTCAACATTCTTTTAACACCTTCAAAGGTGGCCATTATGATGTCACTATTTTTATATATGATATATAATATGTTTATGTTTTACTTATTCTTCTGTATTTTTCATTTGTTTCTTACCTTTATGGCTTCCATTATGGGTATACGCGATATCTTCATTTTAAGAAGTGCGGACTACCGCCCCCTCAAAGTGATGCGATTCGTTAATACCATATGTGGGATGTATAAAGGATGGAACGATGATATTATATATGATATTATACTGGAATTATAATATACCTTTATATAATTATTATTCCATTATATAAAATACAAAATATAAATGAAAGTAGCGTTCATGCGTACGTACGGCTTACCGTCTCCATGAACGGTGCATTTCATTTCTTACCTCTAAATGATTATGTAACGTTATAAATTAATGAATGTAATGGATATATATGAAATATATGATATCTACATCATGAATACAATTCTGTATATAATAAACATTTGGCCACACGAACAACATGTAATTGTAAGAAGTCCACTTTCGACTTAGGAACCAAACATCGGTAAAACAAATATTATTAACTTAAATGATTACATAATGTTTATGACATGGTAATAAGTGATATAAAAGGAATAATGAACTTGAAAAATGTTCTTAAGGAAGTATAAATTAACTCAAGTTTATTATTCAGGAGATTAAAGAAAGATCGAGTCAAGTCAGACCCGAGGTAAGGGATCCTACAACTCTCTTTCTTTTTAAGTACACTCTTTTATGTCATTTCTTTTAAGCTCATCTTTCTAATGATTGGGATGTTATTTTATATTAATATTACTGTAATTTTTATGTTCATGTGATGAGAGACCCTATTCTCTCTCATCAATCCATTTTGTAAGTTTTGAGTGGCGCCGTTAGGCTGCCGAACTTTCGTAAGAGATCTAACCTCTCTCGTTCTTTTTAAGTACTCTCCTTTATGTCACTTCTTTTAAGCTCCTCTTTGTAATGTTGGGGGATGTTCTTTTATATTCCTCTTTCTGTAAATTTTATTGTAATGTGATGGGATACCCTATTTGATCTCATCAATCCATATTGCGAAGATTTATGTGGCGCTGTTAGGCTGTCGAGTTTTCGTAAGGGATTTTTCATCTCACTTTTATTCCCGTAAGATTTATGCTCCATCTGCCAAAAATTCCATTGAGTGGTGTATTTACTGCCCATTATTATACTCTTTGTGTAATATACTTTCATTTATGAGTATTTACATCAATGATCTATTGTCCTTATTTCATGGGGTGTATGTTTTGAAAGATACCCAAGTCGGTAAGGGAACCTTTCACCCTCCTTTTTTTAAAAGACTTCTTTTGTTGGGTCTTTTAATTTACATATTTTTATGTTGGGATATGTTCTCATATATCCTTATTGATGTAAATTTTATGTCCAAGTGATGAGATACTCTTTTTATCTCTCATCAACTCATTTTGATGTGATGCCGTTAGGCTGTCAGGGGAACTTTTTAACCCAATTTCGATTTCTTTGGGTTCAACATGTTGTCATTGAATATGTCATCCATTGAATATGTGTGAATGACATTTTATTGTTTTAAACTTAATATCCACTTATATTGGGTGTATTTATATTTGTCACACATATTTTTGAGATTGATTTGTCCTTAATTTAAGGATACCTTCTTTATAAGGTATTTCATCACATTTGACATTTCTATTGAGGGTTTATTGTTGTTATGCACCAATTCACTCTTATATGGTGTATATACTGTCCTTTGGAGTATTATATCATGAATCCTTTTATTCTCATGATATTATAAAGTTCTGACTAAATATTATTCCTCGGTTATTGTATTCAAGTGTCTCTAATTTTGGTAAAACCCCTTTAACCAAAATATCGTTTTAAATGTTTTAATTATTTGTTTTTATTAATATCCATGTTTTCAAAATGGTTTTTAAGGATTTATTTATATGGATATTAATGGTTTAAAATGTTAAAATCTTCAAGGTGGTATGGGACACTTTGATTCAAAAATCTCTTTATTAAATGTTTTAAATGGTTTTGGAAATGGTTTCTTTTTGAATGGATTCATTATTTCAATATCCTAAAATGTTATATTGTGATTGAAATGTGGAAATGTTATGTTTCCTTTATTCATGTTTATGTGATACGATTATGTTATGGTTCTTGGGCATTTTTATGAAGAACGGGTGGTTCCGTGATAAACTAAGGGCGGGTGAGCCCGATATAGCTTTCCAATGCATTGGGTAACGCGAAGGAGTGAAACGTTAAGGTTTCTCCGAAGAGATTTAGGGAATATACTGTGATGGGTATTCCAAACGTAACCAAGAGGGTTACTCCCCACGTAAGAATGTTATGAATGACTCAAGTTACCTTTATGTCTTATGATTTCTATGATTTATTCATGATTTGATATGCCTATGTTTTATGGGTAAAGTATGATTTCATTCTTAGGTTTACATGTACTCATGTTTCCTTTCCATATCTATATATCCCTTACTGAGCTTTTTATGCTCATCCCAAGTTTTTGAAATGTTTTTCACAGGTCAAGGGAAGGGTATATGATGTTATGATAGTGTCAAGGATGTGTCAAGAAAGAATACTTGTTTTATTTTAAATATGTTTCCGTTGATGGGAAGAATGAATACTGTCTTTTATGTAACCACTTTGTTTAAATGTGGAATGTAATGCAAGTTTCATGATCTAATTCTATAAAACTCTAAACCAGAAAAGATCCTCAATGTGTAATCTTGTAATAACTCAAGATTAAGTAAGGTTTAAGGCTGGGGCCTTATAGTTGGCATGGTTTCTCTTAGTTTCCACCATTTTTTGGAATAAAAATGAATAGAACAAATCATTTTCAATAATTCATGAAGAATTTATTCCTTTGTGCAATTAAGATTAAAATCATATCTTGTGGGATCCCTATGTCTAGAAAATATTCTTTGGTTCTTAATTATTCGTATACTCATACTAAGGGTTTTCACATAGGTTATCTAGTCCTAATTACCCAATTAACTAAACCATTTTTTGATACCAACTACAATGACCCTGATTTTCATACATTGCATTTAATAAATTTAAATGATAAAAAAGATAAAAAAAATTATATAACATGGATCCAAAGGTTTAGTGTCTTGGGAAAACTAAGACCATAAATAACTTTTGCAACATAAAACATAAACATTAATTTAATTTTTTATACTCTATATTCTTATTTTCCCTTGAGTTATCCTTAGTACACATAATAACCTAAGGATATACATAAAAAAGGAATGATCTAAATGCCTAATAAGAGGATAAGAACATGAGAAAATATAACATGATGTGAGTATAATATTTATCATCATAACATAGGTGTAGCGTCATAAAAAAGATAAGAAGGATTAATAAAAGTCTTTAAATGTGGAAATTAATAAAAATGAAACCTTCTATATTAAAGGATAACTGCCACACATACTTTTTAACAAATATAGAATCATGTTCATGCATATTTTACTTTACTCGTGAGGTTATTCACATTACCCAATGCATTGGAATGCTATATAATTTTGGGTTCACCCATCACATCATAACATTTACATTATCATTCATGCCACATAGAAAATATATCAATAATGAAAATAAACATACCATGTAAATAAATGGTATGAATATCATAAGAACACATTAATAAAAATTGTGTTCACAATTGAATGGGGGATAAATATACCTGATGAAATATTCATCAACAATGACGTAGAAGTAAAAGGTGTGTTTCAAAGAAGTGTTCTTTTGGAAAAAAATTTGTTTTGTCAAAAAATCTAATTAATAACATGTTTGTCCTTGGAAAGATTAGATACTGATGAATAAATTATTTTTATAGAAAACCATACTAAAAATGGGGTGAAAGAGGGAATACCTTAAGAAAGAGAGTTGGGTTTGTGAAATCCCCTTACCTTGTGTTCGAATACATTATTCACATTAATGTCATATTTAATCACATTAGGTTCATTAATTGATTCTTAAATACTTTTTTATACATGTAATTGATTAATTATGGTTTTATTAAGTTATTTTATGTGACTTTGGATGAGTTATAGAGTGTAAATTCATTGTTCTAGAGTGTTCTTTTTCATTGTTTTCAGGAACTGTTCACGTGTACACAATAATGTAAGTTATTGTAGAACATGGATAAAAATACATAATTTATATTATATGATATTAATGATCTTAAAATGTTTTATATTATATTATAAAGAATTTTTTCATATACCATGTGGATGAATCATTAGAAAAAATTTAATGTTGATCGTTTAGGTTAATTTGGGTGTTTTTTGGATCACAATGAAAATGTTTTGTTTTATCATTTAGTATTATGTATAAAAGTAGTTTCCAGATCATGAAGGAGGATAATAAAAAATATTAAAATATTTTATGAACCATTTAATGTTTTTATTGATATCCTTGAATGTGTTTAATGAAAATGGATTTTCATCACCCACACTATAGAAAAATTAACACATCACGGGAAACAATTTCTTTTTATAAACAAAGAGAGATAAAGAGAGAGAGGAATATAAAGAATAATATTCTATTATAATGAAAAAATACTACTATATAAATAATACTAGTGCTAGCATGAAATTTTGAGTAGATAATATGAGGACAGGAAAGAAAAAAAAACAAAATTTGAAATGAAATTGAAAGAAAAGATATAGCGAAATTACCTCATGAATATATCTTCTTTGAGAGCCTCTTCATGAGAGAAGTTTTTGTCTATTTATGAGGACAAGGGCTTATATACATGGTGGAGGATATTAGGAATATATTTGAGTAGAATTTTTATTAGGCACAAAGCCTGAGAGGTGTGAGGAAATGAGGTTGTGAGGGGTGGTTTTTATAGTGGAGCGGAGAGAGGTTTTCTCAATATTATATTCATTAATTTATTATTTCTCCACATGATAAGAAATAGTGATTATTACATGACTAAATAAAGTAACATGAGCATGTTATTTCAAACCAATGTTTCTTACATCATCAAAACATCACCCATTACCCTATAATTCAAGTATTTAGCATTTATCATTAATTATTGTATTTCACTATTCACAAAATTAAAGTATTCCAAAAAAATAAAAATAAATCATCCTAACCATTTATTTACATATAGAATAAAAATTTGAAATCAATTTTATAAAAATAATTTTCTAAAAAGGATTAATTTAATTTTTATAAAAATCTTAAATTATTTTGAAAATAAATATTAAAAAATTAAAAATGATTTTCTAACAGTTTGAAAAAATGATTAATGTCTAATAAAATTATCAAATAATATTAGAAAATAAAAATTATAGATTTTGAATTCATTTTTTTGAAATAAATTTTCATTTAATTTATTAAATTAATCATTAAATATTTAGGACGTACAAAAATTACAACAATATAATATAATTATATTATATTGACAATTATAAGATGTATAAATTTTATTTATACTATAATTAGTATGGTTAATATTAAATAGTTAAATTTACTACTCATAAGGATCATATATCTTTTCACAAGGGAAACATTACTTTTCATATGGGTATTTTACTATTCACCAAAAATTATGTTTTTCCTATCGGGCGCCAAACGTCTTACAGATCGCAACCGTGTATGTTAGATTTTCGAAATTCAAATCACAGAAGTGGGAAAATCATGTATAGAGGTCATATATAACATAGTAGTTCATTTATCCATTATATGGAATTATGTATCCTAAAGTGATTTTATGTGATTACACTCTGTGAGATAATTATTATAAGGAAATTCCATTGATAAAACTTTGGTCTTTTACAACCACAAACATTGACATGCCCTTGGAGTAAGCCTCAACATTCACCCTATGGGATACTCCTACACATAAGCACCGACCACATTCTCCACATCCATGGTCATTTTCCATAGGTATAAAACACAACTGTTCCAAAATATTTGGCCTTTAATCCCTAAAAAACTGGGATACATAAGAAGCTTCCTTGTGGTCCAAACATAACATCAAAATCCATCATGATCTTCTTTCGGTCACGTCCCTGGGAAGGTCATTCCACTCACATGAGAGACCACTTATCTTATAGGTCCATCAAGAAGATTTCATGAATAATTTCCACACCAAATCAACCAAGATAATTCCTCTTGTGAATGGTTGATTACATACATAATCCCCACACCATCCTTCATCGACCATAATTTTCAATGTGAACATTTTTACTGCTTCATGTTAAACAGCATAGATTGGTCCTATCACACGAACATAAACTGAGGCATCAAACTATGTGGGGTTTGATTATTTACTCATATGTAGGGTATGTGGGATGAATCTATGAGGTTCAATACCAACCAATGGTAAATCAAGGGTCCCTGCTCAAAGGGGTGTACCTACTTGATCCACCCCCAGTGGTATTCTGACCAATCTAAATGGTGTGCCATCTTAGCTTTATGGGTCAGACATCCTGAATCCACATCCCCAAGAATTCTAATCCATATTCCTTCATAGTGTGACATCATCCCTTTATGGGATACTCCCTCTAGGTCAGCCTCCATGTGTCTCTATAATCCATACATCATTAAACCTTTCTAGTTCCCCACCTTGGAATGTACATCCTTGATCTACTTCCATAGGGAATCATGATCAATCATCTCAATAGGATGTTAAACCCCTTCTCTATTTTAAGAGGTGACCCAACCAAAACATAGGTGTCCCCTCCCAGGGAAAAACCTTCTAGATCCACCTTTATAGGTTCCGTGATCAAACAACTCCATCTAGACAAGATGTTAAACTTGTGATCCCAAATACACTTCATGCTAAATATGGGATTCTTGAGGTAACAATCTTGGAAGTTATGATCCAAAGATGAGAGCTACGTCTTTCTAAATGATTGTTTCTGAAGGTGAAATCCATGGAAGATACATTCCTTTGATTTTAGAGACCCCATGATCGAAACTTGATTCCTTGTGTTCTGTTACCAATGATTTGTCGATGAGATTCCCACCTTGGAGGAGGAATACATGTGACCAATGTTCCAAGTCTCCAGACATGCCAGTGATGCCCAACGTGACTACTCTCTTGAATGAATATTGTTTCCCAATAATGACCCACAATAATTTCTATAAAAAAGAAGGGAAATTAATAGGCATCCACAATGATATGGCCCCAATATTGTGTTACATAAACAATAATTGACACTATGATAGATGCCTAAAATATGCGACAAGTTCCAAGGAAGAATCTATTGAAGGAGGAGCCAACAACCAATCATACTGTTTTTAATATGGATCATACATCCCCAATGAAAGAGATTAAATCTGACCTCCATTTGAAATAGGGAATGCAGGAAAACAAGTGTGACACCATTGCACATCGACCTATTCTGTGCCATGCCTAGGTGAAACAGTAAAAAATGGAGGTCCCTATGTGAAACTCCTCTCCTCAACATGAAGAAAGGTTGTTTTCAAGGCATCAAAAAATTAACATTTCATAAGATCCATCTATCTATTTCTAGCACCCACTAAGAAAATAGTGACCTTATAATAGAACACACTAAAAATTATGGCAGTTAAAGGTTGGGAATTCTGGTCCGTTACATCATCGTCACAAATCACCCTCTCTTACAATGGAATATTGGTCAGTACTCAAGAATTGGAAATTTCTTTATTTGTATATCCATAGATAGTTTAATCCTCCATATTTTGAGGACCATATAAATAGGTAACTGGGCACCCAATTCTGGAAATTTTATGGGAAAGAGATGTGTTAATGTATAAATCTCACATGACTCCATCTACACCATGACATATACTACAACCACAACTACAGGGCGCACACACCCCATCTCAGCTCCTAAAATTTGCTATATAAGGGATATGGACACCGTCATATGGAAAAATTGATGGAGGTGGGAATTACAATAAGGGACATGTCACTCCAAGTCCTTGATGCTTTAGAACCTCACCAACATTGTTGTCCCCAAGGGAAATATAGGGGTCTATTTATCCCCACTCCAATAGAAAACTGCTTTAGGAGCCTCTCCCAAGATTGATCCTATGACTCTGTCCCCTATGACGAGGAGGTGTGGGATGCCCAAGTCACCATGGACAAGAATACTTACTCAGACCCACCAAAAACGGCTCCCACTATGCCTTATCGGTTCCAACAATGATTGATCCTCTAGGCCGAAGAACATGTAGACTATACCCACGCTCTTCCACCCCCAATCAAGACAACCTAATTTCAAGATCGAGCAAAAGATTAGGATATTGTTTTAAAAGGGTCATCATATTCCCTTTCGTCACTGGCCACTTCCACCTTCAAGGTATTCCTTAGGATTCCTACAATATATGAGAAGGGATGCATCAATTCCTAGTTGGGATCAAGGACTCATCTGCCTTAATGGTGAGATGGGTTGACCCTCTAAATCACCATCACCACCAGTAACAATCATGGGCCAACCTATGATGATGAGTTTCTATTCGTAGGTCCTCCATGCATGTTATTAACCCAATTGAAGGTCATCCCCACTCCAATTATTATTATACAGGCCCTCCCCATGCTACACCCACCATTCAACATAGAGGCCCTCATAGGTTCATAACCAATTAGTTTAAAGGTCTTCTTTGTGCCATTATTAAATCATTATAAGGTTCTCCACACTCTAGCATGGATCAAATCATATGTCCTCTCCATTTATCTACAATTAGTATGTATGTCATCCCTGTACTTATGATTGCCTACCTGAAGGTTCACCCATAAGATAGTGAACAATAGGGGAGGTCCTCACTACTCCTTCAACTGCCACATAGAGTTCCTCCCCATATTCCCACCAATAAAACTCTAGGTCCTCCCCATGAAATTAGAAAATAGTGTGGAGTTCCTCCTCAAATTATATCTCCCCATCATATAGGTCATCCTCGTGAACATATCGATTAGTGTGAAGGTCCTCCTCATCCTTTAACTCACTAGTATAGAGGTCCTACCCATGATATTAACACTGGAAAACATATAGTTCCTCCCCATTTTCCAGATGACTAAAAGAGAGGTGATCCTTGTTTTACCAACAACTATTGTGGAGGCCACAACCAATCACACAACATTCAAAGATGTGGTCCTCAGTATTTCGATGGGAACTAATAAAGAGGTCTTTCTTGTATCCCACCAATTCAATGTAGAGGTTCACACTGTGCTACCACCCACTAGAACAAAGGTAATTAGAATTCCGAGGAACATTCCAATACTAATGATCAACACTAGGTTTGGATGAAAAACCTTTGTCGCTAAAGTAAATATTTTAGGAATTACCAACTCATTGTTGATCTCATTTACCTCTCTGATTCGGAGGTAGATTGTGATTTAATGATAGAACATTTACACTACTTTTAGAATCAATTTCTAGGTCATAATCCCAAAAGGTGAGATTTCTATCCATAAATGTGAAATTTATTGAATTACAAAACACCTCCATAGGTGCATGTAGGTGGAGGATGTTTTGGATCCCATCAATGGACTCACATTGTAGACATCTTTATAATTAATGGTTTCCCTCTCTACCTCTACTCGAGATCATGGATATCTGTTTAGGAATATGATAAATTAAGTCTAAAAAGTTGAGTCACCAATAATTGTTTCTTCCCTTGGAAATGAGGTAGTGGTGAACAACCAGTCCTATAGTGATGTAATACTATTTTTGGAACATCCCTGGAAAGATATCCCAACATGAAGTGAATAGTCTAATCATAAAGAGACTCCCCTACCGGTCATCCAACCACCATGTTGCTCCACAATAGTGTCACAACCAATCAATCATCAAGCACTGATCAAAGATTTTTACAACCAAGGTAAGATCCCAACATCTAAAAATGAAATCCCATGGGATACATTGGATACTGATCTATTGATAGTGGTATTCAAGCCAAATGTAACTTTCTAAATCCATATCTTAGAATCCCTCATTGAGGAACATGTTTTGTGATTTCTCCAAACTATCTGGGTGACTTTTTTTCACTTTGGACATGGTTTGGTAAACCTAGGAAACTGAGAGCACTTTAATGATGTTGATCAGCAATGGAACATAGTTTAGTTTGAATAAATTCCAGTGGTTTAGCACCCTACATTTATCGGCTTACACTGAACCCTCCAATAGATATGTTTAATGAACTTCATAGTACTGTACATGATCAGGGAAAATTCAACTCTGAATATGCATATACATAGTTGGGGATAATACATTGACCTCTATTTCATCCATATCTTGAAAGAAAAAATCGTCTCGGTGATATTGAGGATTTTCTGCTAGGTATAGTTACAATGAATATGGTTGTTCTTGAGATTTCCAAGGACATGGGGACTAATGTAGCGTTAGATAGAGAAATCATGCCCCTAGGAGAATCATAATACCAAATAGACCCTCATAGACATTTTAGTAGCTGTTAGTAATGGGATACACTAAGCCTTGGAGATTCCACTAAATCAATTCATGTCAGTCAAAAAACCAACAAGGGCATGAAACCTCTCAGACCCTTTGATCAATAATATGTTTCATAGAAGAAATAGGTTTATCCCGCTATCATATCCTTTCTTTAGTAGTTCAATTATTAGAATATGATCATTAAATATCTCCTTGCTGAGTGGCACCCAGAATATGATGCTCCTCAATAAGATAATGTTCCTCCTCCACAAGGGAATAAGGGGATACCACTACTCCCCATTTTCCTATTGGTACCCATAGATACTTGTGATCTTATGCATTCTGAAAAATAATTGGTGAGGGATAATGGAACAAAATTGAGACATGAGTCTCCAAATCCCCCAAAGGAGTTTGATAATCTCCATCATCACCAACTCGAGGAGCTCCATGAGCCGCTGAACCTACCTACTATGTTTATGAACATGTTAATTTAGTGCTGGTCAGGGATCATCATTAGTATAGGTTCCCCCGACAGAATGATTCGGTAGCTTATCTCACCTCTCACCTAGAAGCCTTGGAGACATGCTATTTTGAAATACTACAAGAAAATAAACTATATTCAGTGTAGGTGGACAACATGTGAGTGCCCCCCAATTTCGGGAAATCTTGTGTTTCCCCTTTAAACGATATAGACGTCCCACTGTAATATTTGACCCACTACACCTCAAGGAGCAGACCCATGATGGGAACACTAGAGAAATAATATGATTCCATCCTAGAATGTTTTTTAAAGACATTGGAAGGGAACGTGTTCCACTATTACATCCAGTTACCCATAGGGTCAATTAATGGCTGGTTAGATCATCGTACTCTATTTCTCTACTAGTTCAGCTTTACCATCCGCAAGACAACAATTATAGACTTCTTCAATCGCAATAAAATACATGATGATTGTTCCATAGACCTCTTCACCCATTGGAAAGTCCTCACATATTCACTCTATATACCACTAACCCAAGAATAACTATTAATTATGTGTGTAGGGAACATCAATACTATGTTTGTCCCCACCCTCATCACTCAAAACACACAAGGTTGGTATCAGGATGTCTCTAACAAGGCCCTTTTTCTAAAGGGTTCCTTCCAGCGGGATAAGCAGGAACATTGACTCCACTAGTTTCTACAAGTATAACCGCATTGGTAGAGACTACAGATGTAGTACAGGTGGGGGGGGGGATAACTGCTAGAGTTGTTTCCTACACTATCAGAAGGGCCTCTAAAAGTGTACCAACCTCATCGAGCACATCCATTCCCAGTGAAGATTCAGCAGGCAACATGATTTCATCCACAACAAAAAAGATGATAAAATATAGCTCCACTCCCCTGTCAGGGTCTATCTTCTCATTAGGTATAGGCTCTCATAGTACCATTCCTAGAATGGATAGACCAGACCTATTCTTTTAAGGATTCCTAATTTCATTGTTATTTGTATAGTTCCATGGAAGTGGGGATTCTAAAGTTTCTAGAGTTGATGAATCCCCATCAAGCAGAGCATACTAATCACCATGACTATTTATCATACCACACTATCCATGGAAATACCATCAGAAAATGATATTTGTTCACGTATTGACATCCATAAAAAGTGGAAAATTATCTGGTTAAGCTATGAAATGTCGCGAAATAGGTGGAACACATCCACAACAAGCATTATATTTACATTTATGGATAATGGAAGCAAGTTCCTTACCACTGGAATCAAAAGTGTGATGATTGGTTCCCTTTAATAGTTTTATCTTGTTCGCAAGGATTCATCCATTCCTTCTTTGGTCGGCCCAAACCATTTAAAGTCATCGTGCCTCCTCTAACAGCTACTTCTATATTCACCTCATAACCTTCTATGTTATAGAGGAGTAGGTACCAACAACCTATGAGAAACCAGAGTCTTTAAAGACCTCGATTAAAATATCTTGAAGTTGATGCTTTACTAAAATAAATTGGCATAACATACAATGAATCCAATCCCAATGGACCAAATAGTTTACTACTATTAGTAAATGTGATACATTATTTCAATTCATATTAAATTTTGAAATAAGAAAATATATAAATTTAATTTTATTATGTTTTCTATTATTCCTCTTTTGAGTAACCATGCATATCATTCATAACATACTTCTCATGATCTTGGGGGAAAATGAATCATGTGAAAGAGGTGAGCTCAAATTCTCAGTAAGGGTAATCGTATAGTGGAAACTATGAGTAAATAAGTGGTTAAAAATATTGAAATTTAAATAAATGATACACATTTCATTTAACTAATCACATGAGCTATGTGACTTAACCATGGATATTATAAACAATTAAATAATCATTATTAATAATAATAATAATAATGGAATACACAATGTTGGATGTCTGTACTGTCAAGATTTATCCTCAAGATAGTTAATTTATTGATATATCCATATGATAGTTTAAGTCTGTGGTTTGAATCATGTCTGATTTGGTTCAAGATAAATCCTATTGACAATTTAAAACTGCATAGAAAAAATGGAAACGGGTTTCGTACCAACTAAATTCATATAATGAGGCCTACCAATGAATTGAGAGGCTATAGAGGGACCCACCTATCACTTAAAAAGTATAATAAATTCCTCAAATGAAATGGGTGGATCATAACCAACAAAATAATTAATATTAGAGAACTAGAATACTAAATGGGAATACTTTGACCATAAACCGTGAATGGTATCAAAATAGTACATCCATAGTCACACTGGTCATAAACCTTTCAAAAACAAATGGTAGATTGTATCATAAGTTATAAATCCCAATAAATTATACGATTAAACAAAGGATGTTAGCATAGAGATAGATTATTTTAAATGATACCATTGAAAAAAATTTGTGAAAAATAATCATTAAACATTCAAAAGTGTCTCATACCACTTTAAAAAATTTGATTAATAATTATTGTGATGGAATAACATTAAATGAAACATTCAATATAATAATAAGAAGAAGAACCAGGATATGATATATCAATTGGTTTTACATACCCCACATGAAAGTAATAAGTGGTGACCTAGGAATATATCTCACTAAAGTAAAAGTAATATGAGAAAACCCCTTTTCACTTTGAAAGGATGATTTCTTCTGGAAAATATTTTTTTCATAAAATCTGATTGTAAACATGTAAATCCTAGAAAATAAAATGGAAGGAAAATTAAATTATGTTAGAGGTATAAATGATGTCCAAATCAATTAAAATATTTTAAGAATATTTTTTAAGAAACTTTAGAAAATGATTCACAATAGTGCGGTTTAAGAGATAATATAGGATTCTTTAAAATGGAAACAGTCATAATTATTTCTGTAAAACCAAAAAAAACTAAGATATTTTTTCCTGATGAAAATGAAAATTTTCATAAAGATAGTGGTTTTTTAAAACTGACTGTGGAGTATAATTTAAAATGTGTATGAAATTAAAAAGTTCCCACTATTTTGGATTTATTATAAAAAAGAATTTAATAGGGAACCTTATAAAACATGTATTTTATCATAAAATAATGATAAACTGATCTAGATACATGATTTTAGAACATTACAATGTAATGCAGAAGAATTATTTAAAATAATGAATAATTACATTGGGGGTAAAGAGATAGATAATGTAACCAAAATGAAGAATGGTGGTTCGGGAATAAAATCTTACTACATTGTAATCAATTGTATAGTATGCCCAATAACATTAATAATCTTAAAATAAAACATTTAATACCATGAAGATAAATTTACTCATAATATTATACATCAAATAGAAGTATACATACAACAAACATAGTATATAAGTGGTGAATATGGAATATCTCATTGAAATAAAAGTGAGATGAGAAAACCATTACCTTATGTCCAAATGCATTCTGTACTTGTACATAATATCTGGGACAATTAAAGGAAATTCATAATGAAATAATTCAGAACCTTCTATACATGTATTTTTCATATTATAAATTTATTATGTTCATTTAAGTCTTTTTTATGAGTTAGGGGATCAAATATTATCATCCAGAAGCATTTATTTCCTTGTTTTTAATGATCGGTTTACTTGTATTCATGTATGGAAAATAATGTAAAATTAGAATAATTGTCAAGAATTGAAATAAAATTTTACTAATGAACATATATAAGAATAAATGCTTATATAAGTCCTTATTTTATCTGGGGTGAGGCTAAATCATTGGATAAGACATTAGTGAAGATCATTTAGATTATTTTTGGTAGTTTTTTTAACGTCACAAACTAGTTTCATTTCATTAATTAATGTCAGGTATATATTCTAGTTCTAGAAAATTACATAATATATAATAAATATAATATAATAATTTTTAACCATTAAATGGTTTTATGACCATCCTTGATGGTGGAATTTGAAAATAAAAACACATCCTTAATTAAGGAGGTAAATCTGTACCTCGCGAATGATGTTTACATCATTAGAATAAATGGAAGAGGAGAAGAGGCTTGATGAAGGATTATTACCTAATAAAATTGAGTATATAAAATATACTAGATTTATCAGGTCAGTTTTGTATAGAGAGGTGAGGATAATATTAGAAAAAAAATAATTTTGAAAGAAATCAAAATAAAACAGAAGAGAGTTTTACTTATTGAACTTTTTCCACGAGAACATCCTTAAAAAAATGGATTTATCTTTTGTTGAGAAAAAGGCCCCCTAGAAATGAGGGCAGATGTTTGGGAGATTAATTTTCATTAATATTACAATCTTAATGTATTAATAGAGGTAATGAGGAGAGGTGTTGTTTGGTTGTATTTATAATGGAGGAGAGAGTGTTTTCCCATTATTATATTCATTACATTATTATTTTAATTGAAGAATAAGAATAGTTTTTTAATTATCACTAAATGTAATTAAATAATGAATTATTATTTGATATTATGGGATTACATCATAAATATATCATCAATGACTCAATAATTTATGTAATTGTTAAATAACATAAATTACAGTATTTCACTCTTCACAAAAAATTACACTATTTAAGAAAAATCCGAAATAATCACCCTAAACATTTTTTGAAATGTATAATTTAAAATTGAACTCAATTTTATGGTAATATGTTTTTAAATATGTGAAATTTAAGTTTTAACAAAAATCATCATTTATTCGAAAAATACCAATTTTAAAATTAAAACTGATTTTATAACACTTTGAAAATTAATTAGGGACTCAAATTTTTTTTATTATCCTAATAAAAAAAATATTAATTTATTAATCCATTTTATGATAAAATTGTTTTTTTAAAATTATTATATTAATTATAAAATTTTAAATTATCATTTATGTTTCACTAAAATACCAACACATAATTTACCATTTTAGAAAAATTTATTTTCGTATACTATGATATAATTATATCCAATTATCATTTATAAGATACCAAATATTTTTTTATAATTTAATATGTTTAGTTACTCTTCAAATAATAAATGGACTATTAATATTATTAAAATGACGTTTTTATAAAAGAATCCTGAATTTTCTCTACTCACTTGAACTTAAATATTTTCAGAAAAATAAAATAAAATTCATGCAAAGATAATTTCGACATTTCAATTTTAAAAATAGAATTTAATTAATTTATTATCATTTAATAATGTGTCAAATTTTAGTTTTAAAACAAGTGTTTCTTTAAAAGGTGGTATAATTCCCTTTAGAAAAATATAGCCTTTTAATTCCTAATATTGGATTCATTCTTATCTTATGCCTATAAAATCATTTGTATGCATGTAAAAACAATTTAATAAATATATAATATATAAATTTCATAATTTGTTTATTACTATTAATTCCCACAAATTTAATAGCTAGGTTATAATGGTTGTTTTAATGTAATGATATTTAATTACACATCATTTTTCATTGATGCTTGGTGTTTTGTGAAACCTGTGATGTCGATGTGATTAAATTAAAAAAGATATATACCAGAAAATATTTGGGTGTTAAAATCTCCCCTCCTACAATTAATTGTCTCCTTTAAATTTTATGTTATAATTTGAAAAATCAGAACATGATGATTCAAAAGAACTTTGTGGGAAACCTACATCATAAATCGGGTTAACAAAATATCCCCTTAATAATAGGGAAAGGGAAATGCAATGGTCACCAAAAATTGAGGCATTCAAATTGGATAACGATAATGTCAAGTGAAAATATAGATATGGAAGAATAATATAACCATAATGTTTTGATGGAATGTGATTAAGTGCATGGTCATTATAATGTTAACCATCATAAAGTAATAAATTATTGACCAATTAAAAGAAAATTGATTTCTCATAAAGAAAATAAAATAGATGACATTTTTGATCCAAAATTTTATTCTTACAGTTGATAAATTCTTTTACAATATAGAAAATAAAATTTGAAAATAATCATACTTGATCCCTTTCCATTTTATAATCCCATCCCTTAGTATTTCTCAGATGTGTCTCCACTTCATCCCTTGCACCTAGAAATTAATGTTCAAGAAGATTTTTTCATTCCTGAAGCACATTAAAAAATCATATTGTCCTTAATTCATTCTTTCAACCTTTAAATGTTTACTAAATCAAAAAAGGATAGAAAAGGTTATCCTATATATTAAATCATACTTAATTCTAATTAGTAATTTCCTTAATCGCATCAAAAAATATATAACTTGAAGACTCATTCCAAATAGTTCTTTCTACATTCAACATCTCGACATTTAGTAAAAATATTGACTATATTTTCAAAATTACATCCCTAAAAAACAAAATCTTACTCTTAATATCACATAAAATATATATGAATATTTTTATCTCCTTGCATTATTCAAATACTATAAGAACAAGTACTACAATAAAATATTTATAACTAATAATTCTTATAACTGGAGTTTCATTGATAAAATACTTGTAGAACAAAAATCTCGATGGTATGAACAAAAATACTTTAACAATCCCCCTCCAACTATAGTAACAACATAAAGATGAAATAGATCCCTTTACTTCTTCTAAGGCGTTAATCATTGACTCTTATGAAATTTATTTTTATGTTTCCCCATTTCACTACAGTTGAAACACTAAATATCAGTGTTTTCATTATTCCCTTTGCCTTATTTTTCTTGGTGACCCTTTTCCCCACACAATTAGAAAATACACGATTCTTTCAAGTACTTCCTAGGATGATTCATTCAAAAATTACCACATGTGGGAAATTACTGTTTCACATTCTTCCCATAATCCATATTTTTTTCTCCTTTACACATCTTATCCTTATTTACATTAAATTCATATGTATTATATAATTATTTATCTATCTTGATAGCACATGAGGCTATATCTTTATTTGATTATAAATTTTTGGAGATGGGTTCCCTTCAGAGGAATGGATTTAAGCCATCAATGAATAGATCAATATAACTCTATAGATTGAATATTTAATATGAATAATTCTTTTCTAACCATGTAATATCGGCTTCATTCTTAGAAACATTATCATCCTCTTTTTTCCCCATACTAAGATATTTCTTCTTCATATCCACTCATTGTTCACAAAGGAATTATTTTTCCATTAATATTTCCATGAATTACATCAAATCCATATTTTCTATTTATTAATAATAATTCATGTTTTGAATCAATGACCAAAATTGATCGACATCTTTTGAGGGATGATAAACCTCTATGACAACCTTTTCCCCTTCATTTCTTCCCAGAGAAATAAATTTCTTCTTTAAGGATCATATCCAATGTTTAAATACAAATTTATTTTTATTCCCATTGAATGTTGGAGGTTTTTGCATCATGAAGTGGTCTAGAATTGTTACTCCATGGTGTGTATAAGGATACTCCATACACTAAAGGTTATTGTTCATAACCTAAGTCAACTTTCCTTGTTTAGTCATGATTTTATCATTACTAGTTGTAGCACCATCTCTAACATCATTATCTTTACTATGATAGAAGTCCCTTCATGGATTACATACAATGATACAGTTTCCATCTCTTTCTCTAGGCACTATTTCGAAACAATGGAATACAATATATTATGTTATGAATAAAATTGAATAATCTCAATCAAGAAAAACAATTAACAAAAATTTAATATTTATTTATAGCCAATCTCATAATAATAAACCTAGTTTCGTTGGGGATATATTTACTTTAAAATCCTTCATAATGGTTTACAAAAAAATTGCGAATTTTCCTATGAATATCCCCTAGGAGTTTCAAACTAGGTGTATGGGAAGGCCCATTCTCGAGTACAAGGATACACTGTGTTAGGCGCGATACACCTTGTTGATCTTATAAACCTTAGGTACACATATGTCAGAACCACATCCATCTATATTATCCAGACAATGTTTTATTTTTTAGGAAGAGACAAATAATCTCTACCTTTACAAAATTTTATGATGTTATACCATATCTTTAAAATATATCTTACTATTATGTTCTCTAATTTTTTTTAAATCTAGTTTCCAAGGTGCTACTCAACATGCTATTATTCCAACTGTAAATTCCCCAATCCAAGTATCCCGGATTTGATTCCTAACTTTAATACATTCACAAAAGATAAAATGAATCACTTATCGAAGGACCAAATGGAATAGTAGTATTGCTAAACTTGATACATAACTATAATCCACATTAAATTTTGAAACATAAAAACACATAAGGAATTTCATTGAGTCTTGCATTGTTCCCCTTTTGTGTAACCCTACATATCAGTCGTAACATACTTCTTGGGATCTTGGGGAAAATTAAACATATGAAAGGGGTGATATGAAATTCATAGTAAGGGTAAGAGTATTGTTGAATCTATGAATAAATAAAGACTAAAAAATATGGAAATGTATATAACTTATACACATGACATTTAAAAAATCAAATGAGCTATTAACGTTAACCAAGGATATTCTAACTATTAAAATAATCAAAAGAAATAGTAATAATGATGGAATAAATAATTCTAAATGTATACACTATCTAGATCTATTCTCAAGATAGTTACTATCAAGGTCTATCCTAATGATATTTTAAATATGTGGCTAGAAACTCATCTGATTTGTGTCCTGATCTATCCTCCTGAAAATTTAAAACTGCATGAGAACAAATACAATGGGGTTTTCACCAACAGATTTCATTTATTGAGACATACCAATGCATTAAGGGGCTATAGCGGGCCCCAACCGTCACTTAATAATTCCAACAAACTCCTAAAATTAAAATGGTGAATAATAAACATAAAAATTCATATTGAAAATCTGGCATAAAAAATCAGAATACTTAAACCATAAACCCTAAAAGGTATCAAAATAGGACATCCACAATCTAACTAATCATAAATACTTTAAAAAATTATGGTAGATAGTATCATAAGAGATAAATATCAATAATTTAAAAGACTAAACAAAGGATGTTGTCATATATGGATATTCTTTTAGATGATACAATTGAAAATTTGTTGAATAAAGTAATATTTGAACATTCCATAGTGTCCCATACCACTTTGAAACATTTAAATCCTAATTTCTATAACATAATAACCTTAAATGAAACATATAATTTCATGGGAATAAGAATAATCATGGTATGATATATCAAGGGTTATTATATACACCACACCCAATGAATTCATGTTGAATAAGGTATATGTCTCACAAAAGTAAAAGTGAGACAAGAAACACCCTTTTAACTATGGAAGGAATAGTTATTTTGGAAAACCATTTTTATTTGTCATAAAATCAGATCCTAAAAAAGTATATCCTATAAAAGTAAAGTGAAGGGAAATAAAATTATATTTGTGGTGTAAATTGTGTCTAACCAAACAATAATCATTTAAGATGATTTTTTCAGAAACTTTAGGAAATGGGCCACTTTAGTGCTGTTTAAGAAACAAAATAAAAATGAGCCTTTAAAATGGATAAATTCATAATTATTTTTATAAATCCAGAAATGAAAATATATTTTTTATCATGACCAAAATAAGTGATTTCATAAAGATAATTTTTTCTTAAAACCAATAATGGAGTATTCTTTAAAATGGGCATGAAATTAGAAAGTACCCATTAATTGAGCATGTTTATCTGGAATAATTGAAAAAGGAACCTTGTAAATCATGTCCTCATCATGAAAGAACGATAAACTGAATTGGATACATGGTTTTGGAACATATAACTATAATTTATAAGTTGTATTAAAAAATAATGAATAATTACATTGGGGGTAAAGATAGAGATAACATAACCTAAATGAAAAATAGACGTTCAGGAAGAAATTCATACCACATTATAATCAACTGAATCTTATTTCTCATAAGGTTAATAATCATAAACAAAAACATTTAATTCTATGAAAATAAGGTAACTCATTCTACAATACAGTAAATGGAATTATACATACACCTCCAAAAAAATATATGTTGTGAATAAGGGATATCTCATTGAAATAAAAGTGAAAAGAGAAAACCATTTCCTAATGTCAAAAAGCATTCAGCACATGTACTTAAATATTGTATAATGAAATTAAATCAACTAATTAACTAATTAGTAACCATTATATATATAAATATATTATTTAATATAATTTTATTATATTTATTTAAGGCCTTTTAGATGAGTTATAGGATTCAATTTTATTGTTCAGGAGTGTTTGTGTCCTTCCTTTTAACGATCAATTTACTTGTATACATATGTGGAAAATCATTTATAATGATAATAGTTATATATAATTGAAATTGAATATTATTAATGAACATATATAAGAATATATGGTTATATATTTCATTTTTTTTATTTTGGGTGAGTATGAATCATTAAATATGACGTCATTCATAATCATTTAGAATATTTTTGGTGGTTTGTCGATCATCACAAACTAGTTTTGTTTCATTAATCAATATTATGTATATATACCGGTTCATAAACAATAAATAAATTGTAATAAATATATTATTCTTTATATTAACCAAAAAAATGGTTTTATGACTATAATTGAAGGCCTAATTGAAAAATGAAAACACTTCATCCAGGAAGGATGTAAATTGGTAACTCATAGAAAATGTTATCATATTAAGAATAAAAGGATGAGGAGAAGAGAAATGATGTTGAATTAATCCCAAAACAAAAAATAAAATCACCGTATATAAAAGATATTGGAGTTATCATGTCACTTTGGGATAGATGTGTGAAGAGAATATAAGGGAAAAAAAGAACATGCAAAGAAATTAAAAGAAAATATATGAAGGTTTTACCTCTTGAACATATTCTCCTTGAGAACCTCCTTTGGGAATAGAGATTGGTATTTTAGTGAAATAAAAGGCTCTTTTATGTGTGGGAGAGGATTGGGAGGTAATTTATCAATAATTTCACTATATTCAAGGCTGAAGTGGATTGAGGAGAAGAGGCGGTGAGGGTTTATATGTACAGTGGAGGAGAGGGGTGTTTTGTCATTATTATATTCATCAGTATTTTATTTTATCTCAATAGTTTGAATAGTTGGACAATTATCAGTAAATATATTTATATAATGAAGGAGAGTAAGATTTTATGGGATTATATCATACATACATCATCTATCACTCAATAATTCATGTATTTGATAAATACAATAAATTACCATATTTCACCACTCAAAAAATATTCAACTATTTGAGAAAAATCTAAAAAATTAAACCTAACCATTTTCTCAAAGTGTATTGTAAAACCCTAATATTCCAAAATACGTTTCCCTTGGAATAATGGAATAGATTGCATTGTACGCAACTTTGAGATTCTAACACACTACGACTAATCAAACTAGCCGTTATGAATAGTAATACCCAATTTTTGAAATTTTAAAAATTTTATTTTTTAAAATTGACTTCATTTTTGAATTCGGAATATCAAAATTAGCTTAGGGTGAATTTTTGGTATTTTTCTAAAAACATTCAATTTTTGATGAATAGTTAAAAACACTGCGTTATGGGTTAAAACTGTATTTTTATTTAAATAATTATGTATTAATGTAAATTTATTTTAGATAAAATTAGATACATAATACCTATATAAGTTCAACATAATTCATTAGAGTCATTTTATAAAATGTTTATATATATATATAAATTTTATTGATCTTTTCACCATATTTTACCCACCTCCAACGAGCATTTTCAAATTTTCATAAAACATAGTTTTACTACTTCTATGAGTTGAATTTCAAAAATTCGAGAGACAGGGATAATATCAGTATGTAAAATTTGGTTCAATAATATGAAAATAATATTTTGGTGAAGAGTATCATTTGAATTTTATTTACCACAGTTAAAAGTAAATAGTGTAATTAAGCGTAAAAATGATATCATAATTACCCAAACACATGTCTTAATTCTATTAGATAAGTATAATTTGACCAAATACATCCTTAGGAATAAAATATGATCCTCTTTGGTCAACATGGATTAGACTTGGATATTTATTATTATTTTATTTAAAGAAGAGTTAGAGGAGTTAAATTCAAAGATTAATAACTAAACCATTTTTAATATAGGGTTGCAGCTAATATAAATTCAGCTGTAAATATTAATTTTAAATCTAAAAATACGTCCTACATAATGGTATTTTATTTATAATATTTATACATTAAATAATTTAATTTATTTCTGACACAATGATGACGCAGTAATTGCCTTATTAATGAAATATTAAAATAACTGATATTATAAATATCTAAATAAATATAAGATGAGACTTATAATAAATTAAAATAATTTTATAGGTTAATATGACATGTTATTCTTGGTTAAATAAATTTTGTTTGAAGTGATAATGTTTTTATGTCTTTTAAAAAATCAAATGCTAAATAGTGTCAAAATTGACATAATTGAGTTTTTAAAACAAATACTATATTATTAATTGATATAATATTCCTAAAAATCTAAGGCTCGGAAAAAGGACTTAGATAATGATATATATATTAATGTTTAACCACATGGGGTTTTCTTGGCTTGTTATAGTATATTTATTAAACATATAATATAAAAATACAAAGTGAAATAGAAAATGTCAAACTATTTAACAAAGAGTTAAATCTAAAAGATAAGGTTAGTATGATGACCTAAACCTATATAAAACCTATTGGTTGATATTTTTTTGACCCATACCCACCTTATCCTTGAAATAATTCATTTTTGAGCCATTGGAAACCGAAAATGATTTTATTATAAAATATTATTTCAAGATTTTCCTAAGGTGACCCTCACCTCTCTTATAAAAGGCCACTTCACCTTCTCTTAATTTCACACCTCCAAAGACTCTGGATCAGCCAAACCCTATCCAAATATCCACTCAACTATTCTCCATTCATCCTATAGGCCTTACTTTGATCATAAATCCAACCTATGTATCCCTTTTGATCAAATCAAAAGAAAGAACACGAAGAAGAGGTAAATATTTCATCACATCTTTCAATTTCATTTCTTCTTCCACTTCCTATTACTTTGTTGTTTCCATTATAGAATAAAAACTCTATTATATTAAATATAATGTGATGTTATTATAAAAATTTTACAACCATATTCATTATTCTATCAATCATATGATTGACAAAGCCACCATACGTGCGTACGTACGGCTTACTGTCTCCATGTCATGATATAGTTTGTTATTCAAACACTTCATTATCTAGATGGGTATAATAAAAAGTATAACCGATCTAAATAATAAATATAACATGTTATTAATTTTATAGATATTATATACCATCTGATTACATACTATTTCACCATCAATATAATGATATTGTCCCTCATGCGTATATAGGGATTACCATCTCCACGAATGCGATGCGATTCATTCCCCATCATAATCATTCAAGAATAATTTTCATTTTATGATTACAAATAATTTATAAGAACTTAATATCATTATATGTATGAATAAAATACATCCTATTCATATAACCCATGGATTACGTAACAGATTATATAAAAAAATAGATTAGTTAACACCTAAAATGATAATACTACTGAAATATTATTAACTAAGTAATATTAGAGGATCATATATGATATCATATTTATGTATATAGTTATTGTATAATTTATTAACAATAATTTAACTATTATACAGGAGGTTAATGTACCCTCAACTAAGGAAAAGTACAAGGTAATGGTTAATTCCACAATCTCTTTATTATATGAGGTTGTTTTTACATAAGTATCTACTCGGACCTATTTATAATCCCCATCCATGTTTTCTTAAAAATATTTTTCAGGAAATTTTTACTATTTACTAGAAAATGGGTTAAAGTCATTTATACCCTTATTTGACCTTATATATTTTTAAAGGAATCTTTCTATCGTTTTCCAAACAATGTGTTTTATGACCTTTTAGACAAAATTAAGGTAAGGGTTTTTTTAGCTTATACAGCACGTGAATCTATTTTCAACCATTATAACATCATCAAAGCATCCCTTACAATATTATAATAATATTTTAAAAATAAATGTTTTCTTTTATAATTTTATGAATTTTAAATAATTTCAAAGTAGAAAGAGATATTTCAATAAAAAAGTATTGATTTCATCTATGTCAACATCCTTTGATAGATTTTATGCTTGTTTAAGATGATTTATTATGATACAAATCATCCATATTTTATTGAAGGCTTTGGATATGTTTTACTATGGATTTTTATTCTTATAAAATTCATGGTTTATGGACAATGAAATGATATTTTATATGCTATTTTTAATACGAATGTTTTTGTTATATTTAAACCTTTTCATACGATGAATGCATTGGACTTATTAAGTGATTGGTGGAGCCCGCTATAGCTATTCAATGAATCAGTAGGTATCATGAGACAACCTAGTATAAGGCCCCATCCTTAAACCTTACTTAAAATTGAATTAAATGAATAATTCACATTGAGGATATTTTCAGGTTTAGAGTTTTAGAGAATTAGGACATAACTATTACATCTCAAAAGATTACAAAGTAGTCTCTTCTACTAAATTTCCATAAAATAAAAACTCTTAAAAAGTAACATGTCTAGTTTCATGTTTTAGGTAGCAAGACTTTCCCTTGATCCCATCCTTGACCCTATTCCACGCTAAGTCATGTGAAAAACATTTCAAAAACATGGGATGAGCATAAAAACTCAGTAAGGGATACACAAAGAATAAAAACTGTTAGTTTATCAGAACAAAAAGTAAACCATGTATACTTTATCAAGGTAATACTTTTCACCTTTATGAAGTAGTAAAAACTCTTCACTGAATAAGATATCATTAATTGCCTTTTTGTAACCAAAGGATTACCATAAAACCCATATAAAGAACACATAACATATATAAAGGTAACTTGGGACATAAACATACTTATGTGGAATAACCATACGGTCGACTCCCACACATATCACTTAATGGAATAGCCATACGGCCAATTTCTATACATACGTAATGGAATAGCCATACGACCGACTTCCATACCCAATGCATTGGAGGTTATAACGTAACCACCTTTCCTGGTATTCACGGCACCACCCGTCATATGGTTTATAACGTAACCACCAGTTAAAATGTCCAAGTACCAATATAAAATCATAAAACATAAAACCAATATAAAGGAATGATAATATTTCCACATTTCAATCACAATATATCATAAATATATTGACATAATAGAATCCTTTATCAAAACCATTTTTAATACCAAAATACATAAAAGAGTATGTGGTATTTATTTTATTCTAAAAACATTATGGCTTGTTGAGGAAGCCAAAGACCAAATAATACTCACAGTGGCGGAAAAGGTCGTTGTCGCCGCGCACGTTAAAAGAAACATTCCTTTTTGTCGTTTTGTAAAACGCTTCGTAGAAAAAGATTCATTTTGTATGAAAGTAAAAGTCAAAGGGGTTTATACACCGTATAAAAGAAAGTTGTGTATAAAACGAAATATGCCTCAATGAAAGGAGATTGAGACGAAGTCCCTTACCTCGGGTCCGACCTGACTCGATCGTTCTTTAACGTCCTGAATAATAAACATGAGTTAATTTCTACTTGATTAAGAACCTTTTTAAAGTTCATTATTCCTTATATATCACTTATTTCCATGTTATAAACATTATATAACCATTTAAGTTAATAATGTTTGTTTTGTCGATATTTGGTTCTTATGTCGAAAATGGACTTCTTACAATTACATGTTGTTCGTGTGGTAAAAGGTTATTTATATCCAGAATGAAATTCCTGATTTGGATAGCATATATATCATATATATCCAGCATATACATGTATTTATAATATTACATAATCATTTAGTGGTAAGAAATGAAATGCACCGTTCATGGAGACGGTAAGCCGTACGTACGCATGAACGCTACTTTCATTTCATTATCATATTAATGGAATTAAAAATAAATGAGAGGTATGTATATTTTAATTCCATAATTATATTCATAATTTAGATATATAATTCATTATATATATCCATTATATACATGTATTTTTAATAGTACATTACATTTGGGGATAATAAATGAAATGTACCGTTCATGGAGACGGAAAGCCGTAGGTACGCATGAATGCTACTTTCAGTTCTATCTCATACTTTAATGGAAAGAAATAATAATGAAATAGAGGTGTATTATAATTCCAGTATAAAATCATATATAATAACTTTAAATCCATCCTTTACACGTCCCACATATGGCATTAACGAATCACATCACTTTGAGGGGGCGGTAGTCCGCACTTTCTTAAATGAAGATATCGTGTTTACCCATAATGGAAACCATAAAGGTATGCCCAAAATGAATAATAAATAAGCTTAAAAAAAACATAAACATATTATATATCATATATTAATATAGTTTCATCATAATTTCCACCTTTGAAGGTGTTAAAAGAATGTTGAACAATCATCGTTTCAGGAGGCAGAAATTCGCCATCCACAGAAACAGTATGTTCTTTAACCATTAGATGCAGGTGTGTGTAAGTTTAGATTGAATCCTTATTATAACAACATCCTAGGGTATTGAGGATACTGGAGTTGTTACAAAAGAAAATAATAAAAAGAGTTTAGGGGTTGGAGAAGCAAAATAAAACAAAAGGACTCAAAAGAAGACATTACCTTAAAATCGGGTAACTCCCCTTAGATTGAGCTCAAAGGCTTCCTTGGGAAGCCTTATGCCCAAAGTGAGGCTTCAAGGAGTAATATAGGGATGTGGAGAGATAAAATGGGCAGCGTTTGGTTGATCCAAATTCTTTGGGAGTGTGGGAAAAGAGGTAGAGGTGGGGGCCTTTTATAAGAGGAGAGGAGGGGCACTCTTGGAAAGTAAGAAACTTTTACTTTATTTGAAAATGGTATTCGGATTTAAGAGGTCCCACATTATTGTTTTTCGAGGATAAGGTGATAAGGGTTCGAAATCCACTCATCCAATAGGATTTTTCCATGTGTAGGTCTTAGATTTTACATTATATTTCCATTTTATTTAAATCGTCAAATAATGAGGTCATCACTGCATCATCATGATGTCATAAATAATTTAATTTATTTAATGTCTAAAAAATTATAAAAAAATACTATGATGTAGGAAATCTTTTTATATTTCCAATGAATATTTATAGTCAAAAATCTGATTTGTATAACACCATGTAAAAATAGTTTTAGTAAAACATCTGATGTGTGTGTCATTTTTACTTTAACATTAAATAAAAAGTTATTTATGTCATTTCCCAACCAAAGTGGATCCATGGGGTCCCCAAGTTGACCCATGGCTTTTATTGGTCGGCAATGACACATCCAATGAGGTTAGGACATGTTTCAAGTTCATTTCATATTATTAAAACATTATTTTTACCTTAAACAACACTAATTACCTCTAATCGCGATTAAAAACTTAATAAGTTACTATTCACCAAAATATTATTTTTATCCCATTGAACCAAATTTTACTTCTTAATAAAAACCATGTATGTTGGATTTTTGAAATTAAAAACACAGAAGTGGTAAAATTTCATTTAAACGAAAAATCGGCTTTTATAAGTACCACTTAGTGGTTTCACTATTCATCAAAATTGAAGTTTTTCAAAAAAATCCCAAAAATTCACCCTAAGCTATATTTGATATTCCGAATTCAAAAATGAATTCTATTTTACAAAATTCAAAAAATATAAGTCACATTAGTTAATTTAATAATTAATTCCCGCTGTCAGAGAAAATAGCATGTTTTTATGAAACAATAAGTATCAAAAGATTGACACTAGTTTAAGTCCGATTTCAAAGTGAAATTAATTCCAACGACCACTATTGGATTTAATGGTAAAAATATTTTCTTATTTAACATTAAAACCAATTCAAATTATAATATAATCAAATTAATAAATTAGATTAAAAAGAGGTTTTGAATTAAAATACAACATTTTACACTATTCATTAAAAAAATGAACTTTATCGGAAAAATACCAAAAATTTACACAAAGTTAAATTTGATGTCCCAATTCTAAAGAAGAGTTTTATTTGGTCCAAAAGAATGTATAAGTGTGATCAAAACTATATTTAATGACAGTTCACCATCAAAAGGCGATAAGTGAACCTTTAGTGAAAATTAGGGTATAAAAGCCTAAAATTGAATTCTTTCCGTATTTTAAGCCTTTGGATAAATATAAAAACATTTAAAAAACATATATAATCATATTTTAGTTATTTCTATCCATTCCCACCAATACAATGGCTATATGTTAACTACCATTTGAAATAATATTATTTTATTATTAGAGTGAAACGTAAGATTCCCAAGAAACTCGTTGTTGCGTATTGGGTATGCCATCAATCATAGAATCCCCTTTAAAGTAATATTAATATTTGATTCAAAAATATGGATAAATATAAAGATGTCATATTCTTTATTTACCTGGGGTGTTACATCCTTCCCCCCTTTTGGGAATTGCGTCCTCGCAATTTTAAAATTGCGCTTGGAAACATCCTTGAAAGTCCCACATCAGAAGAAGAGTCGGTAAAACAATCACTTTAAAATAAAGAAAGATAAGTACAAAGGTCACCCGAGTTAACCCATACTAGGATTACAAGTATGAAAACATGGACATGGAGGAGAAAACATAGGGTCATGTTCTGATGGAGAGTGATAGAAAACATGTTTAGGAGAAAGTTAACCATGAGAAAATCACAAACTTGTGATGGGTTAAACGGTATTCGATTCCCCAGTAGGAAAAGTTAATAGACAACATTTTTGTTTTATGTTACTTTTTATTGAGGAATTTATTCATAAGGAAACATAATCACTTATCATGTTGACTTTCAACTTTTATTAGATTCCTTACACAAACTCATATTTTCTCCAAAAGGCGAGTATTTAGGAAGACTTGTTCACATTAAGAGTACTATAATCAACTTCTAGAGAATTACCTAACCCAAAAAAGAGAACTATATACTTCCCATGTCTTTAGACTTTAACCAAAACCAAAACCCAAAAGATTAGTACAAGATCAGATAAGCCAGAAAAGGATAACCCATTAGAAAGATAATCTATTATTAATCTCCAAAAAATTTCCAACAAAACCCAAAGTTCAACGAGGACCATCCGATAAACAATTTGTCCATAAAATTCCTCAAAGTAAACCAATCTAAGATTGAAACCCAAACATTTGAAGGATTTAGTCACACAGTATTCCAAGTTAAATCGTAACATTTATCTCCAAACAAAATCAGTTTCTCTTAAAGTCTTGCATTGAAAAGTAATTATCCTAATCACATATCCTCCATGATAGGTTAATCATTTTCATAAATAACCCAAAATCAACTTAATCTTAATTCATAAAATCATATAACTAAAAAGAATCAGTCAAACTAACCAGGGACATCACGTATTCCAGTGGTAGGCGATAAATACCAGTCGCACTTTGGTTGTGGGTTCGATTCCCACAGCTTTGTCCGACGCGACGGGTTGTCACATGGTCTGCGTGCTGTCCTTTTTCCAAAACTATATAATTCTTAAATCATTCCCCAAAAATGGATAAAATCATCAAAAATAACCATAACATAATTTAACCTCAATTTTATCTCATGCCTTTCACTTCAATCATAACATATAGTAACCCATAATTACATCAAAAGTAAGGATCATATAAACCCAAATGGTTCTTTATAACTATGTCCACAAAAAAAAAGATAACTATTCCATGAATAAAATTTACCTATATTAAACATCAGGGTTACACATAATATAAAAAGTCTTCTAATGTTACCCCATCATCAAAAGATACTTAATAATCTTAAGAATTTCACCATAACTCTTGAATCCCTTATCTGTTGACATCTTACTCATTCATCATTCTTCATGATCCATTAACCATTCCTTTCCAACTTATTCCGAAATACCTCTTTCCTACAAAAAAAATCATGAATCATATCCTAAGATTCCAAAATAGGAAAACAATAGTCATGAAATAGTACATACCTTTGATTGGTCATTGTCAGTTTCTTCATCCTCAATCGGAATGGCATTAGGTAGTGGTAAACGAACATTTGTACGCTTTTGGTGACCCCATTTTCGAAACTTCTTCATAGGACATGTGTTTTCATAATGACCATGCACACCACATTTAAAACATTCAATTGATCCCTCAGAAAGAACTTCTTTCCCTTTCCTCGAGTCAACTGGATGCTTCCTTTTTCCACGGAAGGTTCTTGAATTATGACCTTCATTTCCACATCTATAGCATATTTCTGTCCCTTTGAAACATTTTCCTAGGTGTTTCTTTCCACATCTTTGACACATAGGTTTTTGAACACACTTACCTTTATGATTATTACCTGTAGTTCTGTAGGGATTTGTTTCTCACATATATGATGCCTTATAGAAATCACCAAGGTTTAGGTGGTCAATCATAACTCTAGATAGTTGGTTGAGGATAAACACAAGAGTTCTCATTACAGCTCCCATATCATTAAGTTGCTCGCTCAGAAAACTGTCACTGTTTCCTTCACATCCACTGTTACCTTGGTTCCTGCTAGATCCATCCATTTACTAAAACCAAAAAGGTTCAGTGTGAGTATAACAACAAAACCATCATGTAATAATGAGTAAGATAAACAATAATATATTCTTACTCATTCACTTTATCTAAAACTAGGACTCTGTCTGAAATCCTAACCATTATGGTAATGTCACTTATGCTTAACGAATACCCTGACCTCTAAAATTATCTAAACCGACCTCTAATACCAACTATAAGGCCCCATCCTTAAACCTTACATAAAATTGAATTAAATGAATAATTCACATTGAGGATCTTTTCAGGCTTAGAGTTTTAGAGAATTACGACATAACTATTACATCTCAAAAGATTACAAAGTTGTCTCTTCTACTAAATTTCTATAAAATAAAAACTCTTAAAAAGTAACATGTCTAGTTTCATGTTTTAGGTAGCAATAATTTCCCTTGATCCCATCCTTGACCCTATTCCACGCTAAGTCCTGTGAAAAACATTTCAAAAACTTGGGATAAGAATAAAAACTCAGTAAGGGATACACAAAGAATAAAAACTGTTAGTTTATTAGAACAAAAAGTAAACCATGTATACTTTATCAAGGTAATACTTTTCACCTTTATGAAGTAGTAAAAACTCTTCACTGAATAAAATATCATTACATACCTTTTTGTAACCAAAGGATTACCATAAAACCCATATAAAGAACACATAACATATATAAAGGTAACTTGGGACATAAACATACTTAAGTGGAATAACCATACAGTCGACTCCAACACATATCACTTAATGGAATAGCCATACAGACAATTTCCATACATACGTAATGGAATATCCATACGGCCGACTTCCATACCCAATGCATTGGAGGTTATAACGTAACCACCCATCCTGGTATTCACGGCACGACCCGTCATATGGTTTATAATGTAACCACCCGTTAAAATGTCCAAGTACCAATATAAAATCATAAAACATAAAACCAATATAAAGGAATGATAACATTTCCACATTTCAATCACAATATATCATAAATATATTGAAAAAATAGAATCCTTTATCAAAACCATTTTCAATACCAAAATACATAAAAGAGTATATGGTATTTATTTTATTCTAAAAACATTACGGCTTGTTGAGGAAGCCAAAGACCAAATAATACTCACGGTGGCGGAAAAGGTCGTTGTCGCCGCGTACGTTAAAAGAAACATTCCTTTTTGTCGTTTTGTAAAACGCTTCGTAGAAAAATATTCCTTTTGTATAAAAGTAAAAGTCAAAGGGGTTTATACATCGTATAAAAGAAATTTTCTATAAAATGAAATATGCCTCAATGAAAGGAGATTGAGACGAAGTCCCTTACCTCGAGTCCGACTTGACTCGATCATTCTTTAACGTACTGAATAATAAACTTGAATTAATTTCTACTTGATTAAGAACCTTTTTAAAGTTCATTATTCCTTCTATATCACTTATTTCCATGTTATAAACATTATGTAACCATTTAAGTTAATAATGTTTGTTTTGTCGATATTTGGTTCTTAAGTCGAAAATGGACTTCTTACAATTACATGTTGTTCGTGTGGTCAAAGGTTCTTTATATCCAGAATGACATTCCTGATTTGGATATTATATATATCATATATATCCAGCATATACATGTATTTATAATATTACATAATCATTTAGAGGATAGAAATGAAATGCACCGTTCATGGAGACGGTAAGCCGTACGTACGCATGAACGCTACTTTCATTTCATTGTCATATTAATGGAATTAAAAATAAATGAGAGGTATGTATATTTTAATTCCATAATTATATTCATCATTTATATATATCATTAATTATATATATCTATTATATACATGTACTTTTAATAGTACATTACATTTGGGGATAAGAAATGAAATGTACCGTTCATGGAGACGGTAAGCCGTACGTACGCATGAACGCTACTTTCAGTTCTATCTCATAATTTAATGGAAAGAAATAATAATGAAATAGAGTTTTATTATAATTCCAGTATAAAATCATATATAATAACTTTAAATCCATCCTTTACACGTCCCACATATGGCATTAATGAATCACATCACTTTAAGGGGCGGTAGTCCGCACTTCCTTAAATGAAGATATCGTGTTTACCCATAATGGAAACCATAAAGGTATGCCCAAAATGAATAATACAGAAGCTTAAGGAAAACATAAACATATTATATATCATATATTAATCTAGTTTCATCATAATGGCCACCTTTGAAGTTGTTAAAAGAATGTTGAACAATCAACGTTTCGGGAGGCAGAAATTCGCCATCCACAGAAACAATATGTTCTTTAACCATTAGATGTAGGTTTGTGTAAGTTTAGCTCGAATCCTTATTATAAAAACATCCTAGTGTATTGAGGATACTTTAGTGGTTACAAAAGAAAAGAATAAAAAGAGTTTAGGGGGTTGGAGAAGCAAAATAAAACAAAAGGACTCAAAAGAAGACATTACCTTAAAATCGGGTAACTCCCCTTAGTTTTAGCTCAAAGGCTTCCATGGGAAGACTTCTGCCCAAAGTGAGGCTTCAAGGAGTAATAGAGGGATGTGGAGAAACAAAATGGGCAGGGGTTGGCCGAGCCAAATGCTTTGGGAGTGTGGGAATAGAGGTAGAGGTGGGGGCCTTTTATAAGAGGAGAGGAGGGGCACTCTTGGAAAGTAAGAAACTTTTACTTTATTTGAAAATGGTATTCGGATTTAAGAGGTCTCACATTGATGTGTTTCGAGGATAAGGTGATAAGGGTTCGAAGTCCACTCATCCAATAGGTTTTGGACATGTGTAGGTCTTAGATTTAACATTATCTTTCCATTTTATTTAAATCGTCAAATAATGAGGTCATCACTGCATCATCATGATGTCATAAATAATTTAATTTATTTAATGTATAAAAAATTATAAAAAAAATACTATGATGTAGGAAATCTTTTTACATTTACAATGAATATTTATAGTCAAAAATATGATTTGTATAACGCCGTGTAAAAGTTTTTTTAGTAAAACATCTCATGTGTGTGTCATTTTTACTTTAACATTAAATAAAAAGTTATTTATGTCATTTCCCAACCAAAGTGGCTCCATGGGGTCCCCAAGTTGACCCATGTCTTTTCTTGGTCGTCCATGAAACATAAAATGAGGTTAGGACATGTGTCAAGTTCATTTGATATTATTAAAACATTATTTTTACCTTAAACAACACTAATTACCTCTAATCGCGATTAAAAACTTAATAAGTTACTATTCACCAAAAAATTATTTTTATCCCATTGAACCACATTTTACTTATTAATGACAACCATGTATGTCAGATTTTTGAAATTAAAAACACAGAAGTGGTAAAATTTCATTTAAACGAAAAATCGGCTTTTATAAGTACCACTTAGTGGTTTCACTATTCATCAAAAATTGAAGTTTTTCAAAGAAATCCCAAAAAATCACCGTAAGCTATATTTGATATTCCGAATTCAAAAATGAAGTCTATTTTACAAAATTCAAAACATATAAGTCACATTAATTAATTTAATAATTAATTCCCGTTGTCAGAGAAAATAGCGTGTTTTTATGAAACAATAAGTATCAAAAGATTGACACTAGTTTAAGTCCAATTTCAAAGTGAAATTAATTCTAACGACCACTATTGGATTTAATAGTAAAAATATTTTCTTATTTCAATTTAAAACCAATTCAAATGATAATCTAATCGTATAAATAAATTAGATTAAAAAGAGGTTTTGAATTAAAATACAACATTTTACACTATTCATTAAAAAAATGAACTTTATCGGAAAAATACCAAAAATTTACACAAAGTAAAATTTGATGTCCCGATTATAAAGAGTTTTATTTGGTCCAAAAGAATGTATAAGAGTGATCAAAACTATATTTAATGACAGTTCTCCATCAAAAGGCGATAAGTGAACCTTTAGTGAAAATTAGGGTATAAAAGCCTAAAATTGAATTCTTTCCGTATTTTAAGCCTTTGGATAAATGTAAAAACATTTAAAAAACATATATAATCATATTTTAGTTATTTCTATCCATTCCCTCCAATACAATGGCTACATGTTAACTACCATTTAAAATAATATTATTTTATTATTAGAGTGCAACGTAAGATTCCCAAGAAACTCGTTGTTGTGTATTGGGTACACCATCAAGCATAGAATCCCCTTTAAAGTAATATTAATATTTGATTCACAAATATGGATAAATATAAAGATGTCATGTTCTTTATTTACCTGGGCTGTTACAACTAGTGTCTTGGCATAGGGCCTTGAATAAATCTTAATTGTAGTCTTGGAACAAGGCTTTGACTACGTGGTTATGATGTCTGACATTATGCATTCCATCATTATGAAAGTTGCTATTGATATTCCATGTGATTATTCGACTAGTAAAATATCATTATTAATAAGTAAATGGAATTATTTGATGTCATTTTTTCCATATTATTCTGAAGATTAAGTTTAAAAGGCTTTTTTTAGTCTAATACACAGCCTTAAATATTTAAGCTTATTTATGAAAGATTCCACTATATTTTTATCCTTACTGAGCATCTGAGATCCCCCATTTCAATGTTTTAATTTTTCTAGGATGTGGAGACGTTTTTTATGGTTTACATGAAGAGATAGGATAAGTATATAATTGTTTTCAGAAGGGGAAAAATGATGTTGATGTTTTAATTTCATGATGTAAGATAAATCTTATGAATGTAACTAGTACTTCCAAGGCTACTAAACTGATCGGTCTTTCGGTACATGATTCCTTGTATCATGCCTATGTTATATAATAATTCACTGACCATGGGTAATAGGGGTAAGTGTGTAACAACTGGTATCATATTAAGTTTAGTACAAGCCTTGGAAGCTAGATTTAGAAAAAATCTGATTAGAGAACACTACCCTAAGATAGACTTGAAGGATTAGTATAGAAGAACTTACTAGAATTTTGGTACTGTAGAGATTTTGTGAGTTTTCCAAGAAATGAATCCCTATCTGGATACGATCAAGTAGAGGAAGATCTGGGACAGATGTACCAAGTGGTAAAACCTAAAAACATGGCTTTGAGCTAGACTCGAACGGGAACTGGTGCACGACAACAGTCCTTTCTGCACTCTTGGTTACGACACTCCCAATGGATATGCTTAGGATAATTCTAATTTTCATTACAAAACATTATTAAGGGGTTATGAGTATATACCTCATTAATGAAAATATTTTTATGACCATGGATTATATCCATAAACTGTTCAATTTATGTTAAGTGTTTTACATGTTTTGAATTATGTATTGCAATTCCTAAACTAATCTATTGTATTCCATTGTTTAGAAATGGTGCCTATTAGAATGAATGGAAATTGTATCAACACACGTAATCCATGTACATATTTCCCTCCTAATCAAGATAATTATAGTGGATCTGGTGAGGCAACTAGTGCTGATCAGCTTATCACCATACTGGGACAACTCACTCAGGTTATGAATAATAACCATAACCATATGAATCACCCTGGTCCACAATGAGGAGGATCAATGTTAGAAAATTTCATGAGGAAAAACCCACAATAATTCAATGGGAGTAAAATCAATTAGTTTCTAAGAAATGGATAAATTCCATAGTGAAAATACTTCATGATTTGGGGAGTAGGAAAAGAGAAAAAGTTGTCATGGCAGTTTATCACCACATGGGAGATGCAGATCAATGGTGGTCATTGATTCAAAACACAAATGAAGATGAAGAAGTATAAAACATGGAATTGAGAGAGTTTAAAGATATTTTCTTAGAAAAATACTTTCCTTGTGACCATCGAGTGGATATGGAAAGAGAATTTCTGATTCTGAGGTAAAAGGGTGACGAGAATGTCACAAATTATGAGGCTAACTTTACAAGGTTAGAAAGGCATGCAGATGATTATATACATAACCCAAGGAGTAATATTGATCGAATATTTTATGTGATAAAACCATTTCTCTATCTTGAATCAGTCTCACAATATTTATCATCATACAAAGATATTGTATCATGAGTTATCAAGAGAGAAAATTAATTCTCTATGTCTTACGACTTTAAAAGAAAAGTAAGAGAAAAAGAGATCTGCTGAACACTCTGGAAATGGAAATACGGGAGAGAATGGAAAAGTTGAATATCTATCCTATGGTAAATGTGGGATGAAACACCCCGGTACATGCCTGAAGGGAATTAGAGTCTATTACAAGTGTGGTGAAAATGTCACCAAGATCATGTTGCAAGGGGAATAAAAAGGCTATCAATGTTGAATGCTATGATTTTATAGGAAAGTGGCATTATGCAAATGAATGTCTTAAGTTCCATGGAAACATACCTTAAAAAAGGCTAAGGGAGGAAGGCCAAGCTTATTCGATCACTACTGCTAAGGTTAAATCTCTGAAAGATGTGGTGGTAGGTAAACTAATGGTTTCCTAAAGTTTAGCCAATGATTTATTTGATTCTGGATCATTACATTGTTTCATATCTTCCTTGTTTTCTAAGAAAATTAAATATTTTCAATTTGAATTAACAAGAGAGTTCTCTGTCAAACCCTCTAAGAGAAGTATCTTCACCACAATGTTTTGTGAATCAGTTCCCAATAGAGCATATAAATGTTCTTTATCTGCTAATCTCATTTTCATTCCCAATATTGAATTTGATATAATCCTTGGAATGGATTGGCTTTCAGACCATGATGTGAAAACTTATTGTAAGAAGAAAAAGGTCAAAATGTTCGATGATGATAAAGATTACCTTATCTTTAGAGAAAAAGCGTCACCACCTGATTCTTATCTAGATCCACCCCGAGTAACTCTACTAAATTCATTTTTTTGGGGAAGAATAGAATGAAATAAATATATGTGAAGAAAATAATGTTGGAATAGAGGACGTACCTATTGTGCAAGAATATTTTTATGTGTTTCTAGAGGATTTACCTAGACATCCTCTAGAATAAGAAATTGAGTTTTCCATTTATTTAATTCCTGGTTCAATGCCCATATCGAAGACCCCTTATAGAATGTCCACTGTGGAATTAGTGGAACTAAAGAAACAACTAGAGTAATTGAGTAATAATGGATTTATTCACCCTTTGGTTTCTCCATGGGGAGACCCTATCCTTTTTGGTAAGAACAAAGACTAATCTATGAGGTTGTACATTGACTACAGGGAGATCAATGCTATAATAATAATAAACAAGTATCCCTAACCTCACATGGATGATTTATTAAACCAACTTCTTGGAGCTCAATATTTTCAAAAGATTCACCTTCGATACGGATATCATCAGTTTTGCATGAAGAAGGAAGACATTCTGAAAACCACATTTTGAATCAGGTACGGGCATTACGAGTTTACAGTAATGCCTTTTGGATTGACTAATTCACCTTCTGTCTTCATGAATCTAATGAAAATAGTTTTCAAGTAATATGTTGATGACATTGTAGTGGTATTTATTTATGATATCATAGTATACTCCAAAATCAACAAATATCGTGAAAATCACTTGCGCGCTATTCTAAAGACTCTTAGAAGAAATGAATTATTTGGGAAATTTAGAAATTGTGAATTTTGGCTTCAGGAGATTTCTTTTCTTGGCCGTATTTTCTCTAAGTATGGAATCTCTGTTGATACTTTAAAGACCAGGTCAATCCAAGAATGTCAAGCACCAACAATTATAACTGAGGTACGAGGATTTATTGGTTTAGAAGGTTATTATCAGTGTTTAGCCCAGCATTTTGCCTTATTGACTAACCCATCAACCAAGCTCACTCATGAATGGGTTAATTTTTTTTGGAAAAAAGAGTGTGAAGAATGTTTTTAAGAAAATAAGAGAAGATTAGGCAATGCTCCTAACTTGACTCTACCATCAGGGAATGATGGGTTTCTTATTTATAGTAGTGCTTCAAAGAAAGGACTTGGTTGTTTCCTTATGCAGAATGATATAGTTATTTTTTATGCATCACGACAGCTAGAAATTATTGATAAAAACTATCCCACTCATGATCCTGAGTTATCTAATGTAATATTTGCTCTGAATATATGGATACACTATCTCTATGGTGAAAAATGTTAGATTTATACTAATCACAGGAGTTTGAAGTATATTTTTCTTACAAATAGAACTAAACATAAGGAAAAGGAGATGGATTGAACTACTCAAGAAATATGATTTCACAATACACTACCACCCATGGAAGACAAAGAAGGTGGAAGATTCTTTGTAAGAAAGGATCATGGAGTTTCGAATAAGATGAGAGTTGAAAGGGAACCTATTTTCATTGATCTAGTAAAGATGCATATGGGAATAACCATAGAAGGTGAAACATAAATACTTTTTCAAATGGTTCCCAAACCAACTTCACTAGAAAGTATAAAAAGTTCATAGGTAGATGATGATGAATTTCAAAAGAATATGACAGTTGTGAATGATGGAAGATTGATGGACTTCGTATATAAAGATGGAATTTTGAAATTTGGTAAGAGACTTTGTGTTCCTGATATACCTGATAAAAAAAGGGAATTGTTGGATGATGCTCATAACTCCAATTTCTCAATACACCCTAGTATCACTAAGATGTATAGAGATTTGAAAGAACATTTTTGGGGGGACTACATGAAGAGGGAGATTACCAATTTTGTTTCGAGATGTATGGTTTGTCAACTAGTGAAAGATAGAAGACAACCGCGTGGAGGATTCATGCAACCTCTTCCAATAACTGAGTGGAAATTGGATAATATTACGATGGAATTTGTCATGGGGCTACAAATACTCCTAGAATAAATATTTCAATATAGGTCATTGTTGATCATCTTACCAAGTTAGCACATTTTCTTTCTATAAGAGAAGATTTACCACTTGAATGTCTAGAAATATAATATATTAATGATGTTTTAAGACATGGTGGTGTACCCCTACCGATTGTTTATGACCGTGACCCCCCGTTTTACATGATGATTCTTGAAAAGTCATCAGAAGGCTTTAGATACTGAACTTCGTTTGAGCACTGTCTACCACCCTCAAACTGATGGAAAATTGGAACAGACTATTCAAACCATAGAAGATATTTTGAGATCTTGCTCACATGACATTCAAGGTATGTGGGATCAATATTTACCTTTGGTAGAATCTTCCTAAAACAATAACTTCCATTCAAGTATTCAGATGGAACCATATAAAGCGTTATATGGAAAGAGATGTCTCAAACCAACTTTTCGGGATGATGTTGGTGAAATAAAACTCGTAGGCCTAGAAATTATTGAAGAAATAATGGAAAATTTGAAGGTTATCCAAACCCACGTCATAGAAGCTCAAAGTAGGCAAAAGAGATTTGTTGATAACTAAAGGAAGGACCGGGAATTTCAGGTAGAGGATCATGTTTTCATGAAGGTATCTGTATGGAAGGGTGTTATACGGTTCCGTAATAATGGTAAATTGAGTCCTTGGTAAATCGAACCTTTCAAAATTCTAGAATGAATTGGAGTTGTAGCTTATCATTTGTCAATTCCTCTAAGTCTCTCCAAATTTCATGATGTGTTCCACATATCAATGTTGTGAAAATACATGCCTGACCAAATGCATGTACTCACCTATGAGGAAATTAAACTAGAACCTGATCTGTCTTATTGTGAAGAGCCTTTCAAAATTCTTGATACATGAGAACAAGTACTGAGAAACTAGACGACTCCTCTGGTAAAAGTTCTATGGAGAAACTATAAGATGGAAGAGGCAATGTGGGAGCCAGAGGATCTTATGATGAATAAACACACGAATCTTTTTGTGTGGTAGTATTATAGAAATTCTAAGGAATAAATTATTTTAAGGTGGGAGGAATGTAACACCCCAGGCTACCACTGTATGTTTTCCTTTGGATAATGTATTAGCTTGCATTGTATGCAACTTAGATATTCTAACACACCGCGACCAATCAAACTAGCCGTTAGGAATATTAGTACCCACTTTTTGAAATTTTTTAAATTTTATATTTGAAAATGGACTTTATTTTTGAATTCAGAATATAAAAATTAGCTTTGGGTGAATTTTTGGTATTTTTCTGAAAGCTTTCAATTTTTTATGAATAGTTAAAAACAGTGCGTTATTGGTTAAAAACAACTTTTTTTTAAAAATAATTATTTATTTTATTTAAATTTATTTTAGGTCAAAATAGATACATAATACCTATATAAGTTCAATTTAATTCATTGAAGTCATTTTATAATATGTTTAGATATATAAAAATTTTATTAAACTTTTTACCATCTTTTAACCACCTCCTCGGAGCATTTGCAAATTTTCATAAACCATCATTTCACCGATTCAGTGAGTTGAATTTCAAAAAAATGAGAGAAAATATTAATATTAGTAAGTAAAATGTGGTTCAATAAGATGAAAATAATATTTGGTGAATAGTAACTTTTGACTTTTATTTATCACGGTTAAAAGTAAATAGGGTAATTAAGGGTAAAAATGATAACATAATAACCATAACACATGTACTAATTATATTGTATGAGTATAGTTCGACAAAAAACAACCCTAGGAATAAAATATGATCCTATTTGGTCCACTTGGATTATATTAGGACATTTATTATTATTTTATTTAAAGAAGAGTTAAAAGAGTTAAATTCAATGTTTAATAACTAATCCATTTTTAATATAGGATTACACACAATATAATTTCAATTATAAATATTCATTATATATCTAAGATTATTTCCTAAATAATGGTATTTTATTTATAATTTTTATGCATTAAATAAATTAATTTATTTACGACACAATGATGATGCAATAATTACCTTAATAATGAAATATTAAAATAATTGATATTATAAATATCCAAATAAATGTAAATTGAGACTTATGATAACCTAAAATAATTATCTAGGTTAATATGACAGGTTATTATTGGTTAATATCATTTTATTCTATGTGATAAAGTTTTAATGGCCTTCAAAAAATTCAAATGCTAAATAGTGTGAAAATTGACATAATTGAGTTTTTAAAACAAATACTATATTATTAATTGATATAATATTCCTAAAAATATATGGAGCATACAAAGGACATATATATGGTTATATATATTAATAATGAATGACATTGGGTTCTCTTGGCTTGTTATAGAATGTTTATTAACCAAATAATATAAAAATACAAAGAGACTTGGTAATTGTCAAACTATTTAACTAAGAGTTAAATCTAAATGATAAGGATAATATGATGACCTAGACATATCTAAATCCTATAGGTTAAAATATTTTCAACCCATATGCACATTATCTTCTAAATAATTCATTTTTGTGCCACTAGAAACCTAAAATGATTTTATTATAAAATAATATTTCAAGCTTTTCCTAACGTGACCCTCACCTCTCCTATAAAAGGCCACTTCCCCTTCTCTTAATTTCACACCACCAAAGCCTTTTGGATCATCCACACCCTACCCAAATATCATCTCAACTATCCTCCCTTAAACCTAGAGGCCTTACAGTGATCAAAAATCCAACCTAAGGATACTTTTTGATCAAATACAAAGGAAGAACCCGAAGAAGAGGTAAATATTTCATCACCTCTTCCAAGTTCTTTTCTTCATCCACTTCCTCTTTCATTGTTGTTTTCATTATAAAAAAATAACTCCATTATAATCTATATATATATATATGTGTGTGTTATTATAAAAATGGAACATCCATATTCATTATTCTATATATCATATGAATGACAAAGTAACTATACATGTGTATGTACGGCTTACCGTCTCCATGTCGTGGTATAATTTGTTATTCAAACACTTCATTATTTGGATGGGTATAATAATGAGTATCACTGATGTAAGTAATAAATATAACATTTTATTGATTCTGTTTGTATAATATATCATTAAAACACATATGATTTCCCCATCAATATAATGATATTTTCGCTCGTGTGTACGTATGGATTATCGTCTCCGCGAATGTGATGACATTCATTACCCATCGTAATCATTCAAGAATAATTTTCATTTTGTGATTAAAAATAATTTCTAAGAAAATAATATAATTCTGTATATGAATAAAATACATCTTATCCATAACAAGCCTGGTTTATGTAACTGAGCATATAAAAGAAAACATATGAGTTAACACCCGAAACGATGACACTACTAAAATATTATTAACAAAGTAATATTAAATGATAATATATGATAACATATTTATGTATATAGTTCATGTATAATTTTATAATAATTATTTAACTATTATACATGAGTTTATCATACCCTCGACCAAGGAAAATTACATGGTAAGGGCTAATTCTACAATGTCTTTATTATCCGTGGTTGTTTTTACGTAAGAATCTACTAGGACCACTTTATTATCAACATCCCTGTTTTCTTAAAAATGTATTTAAAAACATTATTACTAGGGTTAAAGTAATTTATGCCCTTATTTTACCTTATATGTTTTGAAAGGAATATTTCTGTCATTTTCCAAACAAGGTACTTTATGACCATCTCGACAAAATTAAGGTATGAATATTTTTTAACTTATAAGGCGAGTGTAGCTATTTTCTGCAGTTATAAAATTGTCGAAGCATCCCTTAATATCTTATAAAAACATTTTAAAAATAAATTTTTTCTTTTATAATTATATGACTTTTAAATTATTCCAATATAGAAAGAGATATTTCATTAAAAAAAGTTTGGATTTCATATATGTCAACAACCATTTTTATGGATTTTAAGCTTGTTTGAAGTTGATTTATTATGATACAAATATTCCATATTGTATTGAAGGTTTTTTGATATGCTTGACTTTGGATGTGTTATTTTTATACCATTCCTGGTTTCTGGATAATGTATTGGAATTTCCTTTACTAATTTTAATATGAATGTTTATGTTATGTTTAAAGCATTTAATATGAGGAATGCATTGGACTTAGTAAGTGATGGGTGGATCCCACTATAGCTCCTCGATGCATCGGTATGTCTAATGAGACAAACTACTATCTTGGCACAAGGCCTTGATAAAATCATATTTGTAGTCTTGGCACAAGGCCTTCACAATGTGGTTATGACGTCTGGCATTATGCATTCCCTCATTATGAAAGATGCTATTGATATTGCATGTGATTATTTGACTAGTAGAATATCCATGTGAATAATTAAATGGCATTATTTGATTTAATATTTTCCATATTATGCTTAAGTGTAAGTTTAAAAGGATTTCTTTTTAGTCTAATACATTTTCTTAAATGTTTATTCTTATTTAATAATGTTTCTTCTATATTGTTATACTTACTGAGCATCTGAGATCACCCCTTTCTATGTTTTATTTTTCCCAGGATGTGAAGAAGTATTTTATGGTTGACTTGAAGGGATATGCTAAGGATATATTTGTGTTCAATAGGAGACAAAATGTTGTTGATGTTTTTATTTCATGATGTAATGTAAAACTTTTGAATGTATCTAGTACTTCCAGGACTATTTAACTGATCAGTCTTTCGGGACATGATTCCTTATATCATGCCAATGTTATGTAATAATGCAGTGACTCTGGGTAACTGGGGTCAGGGTGATACATATATAATTCAAAAATGAAATCATTTTTATGAAATTATTTTATAAATATGGGAAATTTATTTTTAATAAAATTCATCATTTATTCGGGAAATACCAAATAAAAAATTTTATATGAATTTATAACCTTTTGGAAAATTAATTACGGTGTCATAAAATTATAATATAATAATAAAACAAAAATTATTAATTTATGAATCTATTTTATCAAATTATATTTTCATTTAAATCATTATAATATTTAAAAAAAATTAAATAAATATTTAGGTTTCAAAAAAACACCATAACTTAATTTATAGTTTTGAAGAAAATTTATTCACTCGATAAAAATATCTCATATTTTCATTTTAAGGTACCTAACTTCTATGTATAATTTCATAGGTGAGTTTACTATTCAAATCATAAATGGATTATGAATATAATTAAAATTACAGTTTTACAAAAAATCTGGATTTTTTAATATAAACTGGGAAAATATTATTTTCAGAAAAAATACCATAATTTCACCCTAAGATAATATTAACATTCAAGATTTAAAATCTATTTTATTTTTTTGAATAAAATTTAGAAAAGTGAAAAAATTTTGTTTTAAAAAATTCACCATTAAAAGGCTGTAAAATTACCTTTAAAATATAAATCCTTTTAATGTGTAATATTGGATTCATTCTTATCTTTTTCATATAAAATAATTTGGATTAATTTAAAAAAAATGATTAAATAAATTATATATATAATTCATAATTCGGTTAATACTATTAATTCCATTCAATTTAATGGCTAGGTTATAACAATCATTTTAAAATAAAGATATTTAATTTTATATAATTTTTTTAAGAATGGGGTTCTGTGATATCTATGTTGTGAAAGAAATGAAATCCAAAAAGATACATATCATTAAAAATTTAAGTGTGAAATAGTCCTCCACCAATGTTGAATCTAACTCATACCTTTAACAATTTCATGCCCATAAAGATGAGAATCACCATAGGGTCTACAAAATAATGGAAGATTTCTCTCATGATGACTAAGAGTATGCTTATGTGGAAACTATCAAGTAGGTAGATCCATTCATGGTCCTCGATGATGGGGAATGTCAATGAACTTCCATGACTGTCTCTAGATGATGTCGTCAATGAGGAAGTCAATGAAATGTGAACCAATTGAACACTCATGCTAGTGTTTCATGCCAATCCATGCTTTCTACCAAAACCAGATAGTATGTCTTACACAGATCATAGCATACTGTCTACTCTATCAGAGAAACCGCCTCAATTGACCATGTTAATTGAGTTGGAATAACAACCACAAAAACTTCGCGATTGAACGCATCTAGATAAATCAAAGACTCGGTCATCCGATAGTCATCCATATGTGGTTATTGGTGAGTTATCTAATGAGAAGGACTTTTCCATCACAAGATAGAATCAAGTGGTTCATCTAGAATCACCCATCGTGACTCCTGCTAATGAGTGTCCCCTTTGTGAAGAAACAAGCATCTGTCATTGATGTATGATGTACTGAATCAATTTTCTAGAATACATATAAGGCTCTCAGTTTTTAGGCCCTCTTATATTTTAAAGAGATGTGTGAGGCCCTCATTGAGGCCTAGAAATCCCACTCTGATTTGAAACATATGTAGAGGACATGGAAACCTTCAATAATGAAGAGGTTTAGAAAGTAGAATGCCAAGACACAATTTTTTTCTCCAAATAAGATGAAGGATCCCTCATGCATGGATATATTCACCAACTGTACAGTACTATATAGTCCAATTGAATGGATTTTTTCCACTTCATAGTGGACACAGGTTCTAGGATCAATCTCATTCCAACGTGGATGCTTCAAAAACTGCGACTCACTAATGCATATTTTATTATCTATAGCCTAATGATTTTGGGTCATGATAGAACTAAGTGAAGACAATGTGGATGAATATGGTTGAAGATCTAGTTTGGAGGCTTGATGGGAAAAACTAAATTCATGGTTGTCTATCATCACACTACCAATAATGCATTGATGGGTAGGCCTTGGATGAATTTTGAATATTAAGTCCCCACCTTGTATCCCCCAATGGCTCATGTACTCCATAAATGGTTGAGTCAGTTTTATGCATGGTGGTGCATCCAACATTGACACCATTGATTCCCACTATATGGATGATAGCAATTACCAGAGAAAGGATAAGATAGTTCAAACCAATGATGTTGCTTGTATCACCATTGCAGCCAACCCATGGAATAACATTGATTATGATTTCATCCTCCAGATTCCCTAGTTGGATGTGAGATTCCAAAATTGGGAAATTTCATATTCATTTTTGGGAGGAAAAGGCTCACTAACCCTAATTATATGGAACATCAGAACATTACCTCGTATACACATTCAAGGACCATGTGGTAACAAATTTACCTAACCCAATGAGGTACCATGATGTTCACCTCATTTATATAATTATACGTCTTAATCATCATTTTCACCAATCCGGGTTGAATTGAATAAAGCCAACCTTTCACTATTACATTGATGTCAAACATGTACCTGTGGACGAAGGAATGAAGTGATTGGCACAATAGTCACTATCGCCATGGTCTTAATAGATCATGAGTTCCATAGTGAGGATTTTGGATCCTCCCAGCATTCCTCTATAATTGGGTGACCCGAATGATTCTTCTCCTCCCACTGATTCCCCTAACTTAGATGTTTAAGAGGATTTGGAATAAACTAAAAACAACATTAAAGAGGATATCTCCACCACTTTCGACGAGATGTATTAGGTGAAACATGGCGCCATGTCAGATCTGAGGCCAATATTATTCATTTTAGCCATGCCTCCAAAGGATCTCCATCATTTTGTGTCTTCCCTAATGTAACATTGTAATGTTTTTACGTTAAGTTATGACTAGATTCCTGGAATAGACCCTTAGGTCACCACCCACCATCTTGTTCTACTGGTGAGTCACAATGGGTTCAATCATCTTCCCATGAAAATGAACCCTTATTTTGGTTCCACGATTGAGACAAATGATAATAAGTTTATTAAACCAGATATATCAAGGAAGTTTACTACTATAAGTGGTTTTCCAACATCATTAATGTCAAGAAGAACAATGAGGATATCAGAGTCTGTATAGACTTCTAGGACTTCCTCCACAAGTGTCTGAAGGATTATTTTACCCTTCCAATGATAGTGATATTGATTTATGCCACAACCAAGTTACAATGTGTCTCTTTACAGTATGGATACCTTGAATATAATCATATCTTGATGTACCCTAAATATGATGAGTCTACCACTATTAGAGTACAAAAAGGGGCATTCTTCTATCTGGTAATTTTTTTGGTCTGAAGAATTTGGGATTCAACTTTCAATGATCGATGAAACACATATTCAATCCATTCCAAATGATGCTACTATAATTTTATATAGATGATTTGGTGGTCAAATATCAACAGCTTCAGGACCATATCAGAGATATCAATAAATTTTTATTCTACATTTTTCTCTAGGAACATAAATATGAACCTCCAGAATGTCCCTTCATGGTTTCCTCTAGAATGTTTCTCAAATTAATTATTAAAAACATAGGCCTCATGATCAACCCAATGAAGATCAAGGCTATCAGTTATATGACACTTCTATAAATCCTATGGGAGCACTGAGACCGTCACAGACACAAAGCCTACACACACCGATTCATTAGAAATATTTCCATAAATTATAAGACCTTTTCTAGGATTATGAAGAAAGGTATTTTATACTAGTGGTATGAAGAGTGTTAAGACGACTTCTATGAAATCACTAAGTATCTACTATAGCCTATGGTTTTGATTCCACCCATCTTTGGGAATTCTTTATCCCTCTGTGACTTCCATTGAATGGTACATCAAAACCCTAATTATTGGTAAGAGCAATGAAGGTAGAGAGAACTATTTATACTATATTAGTCACATGCTCCTTGAAATTGAGCCCATGTACTCTCTTATCGAAAATAGCTTCCTCATGCTAGTTTTCATAGTGCATAAGTTGCAACATTATTTACAGCATCATGAGATACAGCAGGTGACCTAAGTGGACTCAATAACATATATCATGAATCTTTTTACATTGAAGGGATGGATGGCCCTTGAGTAGTGATCCTTCATAAATTTTATAATAGGTTTGTTCTGTAGAAATGCTTTATTGGACAGGATCTAGAAAACAACCTATCTACACAACCTGCTCCTAAATAATTTCCCCTCGATGTTGATTTCTTAGATGATGCCATCTTCTAAATAGAGCAGGATACACCATCCTAGGAGATCAATTTGGATGGTTCTTCATGGATACCAATTGATATAAGGCTCAATAATCCCAATCTCAACATGGTAGTTATAGGGATCAATTTTATCAACCCTTTTCATGCTCTCTTACCATTCTCATTCCTTTTACTAGAGGGTTAGACCAACAACGAGGAATCATTATTAGGCTCTCATAACTAGTTTTGAGCTGTCTCTCGAGATTGATGTTAAACTCTTGCATGTGAATGGATACTTTGAGTAATTCATAAACAAGATCAATGGTGAATACCTTTTTTGGAAGCCAATGATCATGCCCCCGGTAGAGCACACTCACTAGGTGATGGCCTCATTTGTTTCTCATCTAGAGGATATCACGTTCCTTGGACATAAAATGGTCAATAACACACTTTGAAAACTATATCTAACTATATTATTGATCCTAAAACGGTTTCCTTTTTAATTCATGTCGTTCATTGATGGGAAAAAACTCCCAAGATCTTAGATGATGAAAACATCAAGAAAAAAAACCAGATGACTTCTAGTGCTTTCCCATTACAAAATCTAGATCCCACTCTTGTGGAAGAAACCTCATATTGGAAAACTCCTACTTCTAATTATCTATAGTACAGTGATCTCCCATAAGATAGAACTGAACAAGGGATAATTTTAATAGTGTACAATGTCGTTCACCCACTAATGAGGGACTAACCTTGAGAAAACTCTCTATAGATGTGGGTTTGTTTTAATTCTCCTCTCTCGAATCCTAGCATATGAGATTCCCCAGGTTATGCATGAAGTTCAATATGAGTCATGTGGTGGTCATTATGTATGAGTCAATATATCCAACCATATTCTAAGGATAGCATACTATTATCCAACCATGGTCCACGATTTTATCGAATTAACCAAGAGGTGACATGTGTTTCATATCTGTGAAAAATTTTGTTCATTGACCACCAAATCCCCCACCATTCTACCATGTATTCTTATGCCTTTTCAGTAAGTAGACTTGATGTAATGGGGCCCTAACTACCATAAATATCTCTCTAATGCAATTTCATTAAGACCACATTGTATTTACCCTCTAAATATGAATAAGTGATTCAGATTGAGTTAAAGGTTCAATCTATGGTTGAATTATTGAGATCTAACAACATCCATCCATTTAGAATCCCTCATGCCATTCTCATTGAAAATATAAACAACTTTCGGGATGATGAATAGAAGAATTTGTATGCCAAGTGTGGTACTCGGTCCAACCACGCATCCAAATACCATTAAAAGAAAAATGGATAGCTTTAAGTGTTTAAAAAACACTCTTTAATAATTTGTACAAGATGTTGGGCTAGAACAAGAATAGTTAGATAGACAATCTCCCCAAATCCGCCTGGTTTAATTAGAATATGACCCAAAATTCCACATAGGTGACTCCGTTTTTCTTGCTGTATAGAACAGTGGTTCCCTTACTCATCGAGATTCCATTTTCATCATTACAAATAGATGTCTATGATCTAAAGAAGACAGAGATAAGGGAGGAACTCATTCTAGATGATCCAGAAGACCTCCAAGATAATATGTTCCAACCATTACAAAATATAGGGAGGTACCAAGATAATATAGTAAGAGTATTCAACTTGAAGGTTTTCTTTCACTCCATTCTCTAGGATGACATGGTACTGGCTCTCATAATTCAAATGATACCCTATATAAATCTTCCAATGTAGAAGCCCATGTGGGAAGGACCTTATATAAACCATAAGGTCAATCATAATGGAACATAATCTTTGATCACTATGGATGGAGAGGACATCACTCATCCATCCAACACCATGTTTCTCAAATAGTAATTTGTGTAAGGAACCAACAATCTAAACTTCATGACATTAAAAGGTAAAGAATTAGTGTCCTAGTTTTTCAACACTAAACTCTGTAGCATTGGTGAGCTTTTTTATATGAAATTAATAGTCACATACAAGAATATTAGTTTTATGACATTAATCTTCCCAACAACCAACATCCAATATGCATGATGATTAACTTACTAGCACTATCATCTGGGGTGTACGATGATAAACTACACAATACCATGATGTTATCACCTGAGAGGACTTCCCCCATTATAGTTGATCATATACCATACCATAGTCAAGAACTACATATTACTTGATTCGTATCAAAAAATGATACATAAAACTTTTGGATTATACATCCTTGTCCAACAACCCAAAAAACGGTCTTTGTCCCTATGTAAGGGTTAGATCTATGTAGGGATATTTTCATCAACAACTACATAAGACTTCATTACTACCATTTAAGGATATGTAGTGATGCCAAAAAAATTCATCACCAAGACCAGCAACAAAATTAACCAACTTCCCTTCACCCTCAGGCCCCATTTATGATAGTTTGTGCCTACTTGGTCATTGTTCACATCAAATATTTTTTCTATCCATGCCTTATAATTTCCCATAGGTCTATTTTAAGTCCATTAATAATGAATAGAAACTGAATGTGATTTCTCTCATGGATGTGTATATGGTATGTGGCCTTTTTTCGAACTGATTCAAGTTAGATGTTCTATTCCACCATATTATGCATATCTTAATTAAAGTTCTCAGCTCATTCTCCATACTCTATGACCATAAACTTAGAGATGAAGGTTTAAGAAAGATGACCTAAAACTATTCATACCAAGCCCAAGTGTCACATCCTTAAACTATATGCATAAATATCCTCAAAAATGTGTTATGTGGAATGGGAATCCTTAATCCTCAGTCATACTAGATTACACCTATTGTTCCCCACATGTCCCTTTTGGATGATACTATCTCCTCACTATTGGTTTGAATGACATAGTGGGTGTGTCATGTCGTGTCAAGACTCCGAGGTCTGGTTAGGGTCTATAAGTACAACACCCAACAGATACCTACTCATGAAATTTCTTTATGGTCTAATCAATATTACCTAAAACTATGATTTGACATCGTCTACACATGACATTAAAATACAGCCCACCCTATGCAAGTTTGGGATTCCTCAACATAATCAATGGATTCCTTAGTACCCTCATCAAAGTGGATTACCCCCACAAGTGTTGGTCTCTTACCACAATTTGTTATCTAGAAATTGTATGGATTGATTCACATCCTCATGGGATACATAGATATGCTAAAACATTTTTTTTCAAAATTCTGGCCACAATCTCATCATCTTTCAACACCTAGGCCTCATTTGTGGTCCAAGTATTACAACCATAAACTATATGAAATCTATTTCAAGGTCTATATGTGGTATGTGAGACACTTTTATTCTATTCACATCAAGTTATTCCTCTCATGTTTTACACATTTGACATGGAAATTTTCCTTTCTCAGTTAAAAAATCAAAACATATATAGATATCCCTATAGTCCAGGCTTTATGACTTTAAAATATGTGAAACTAGTGTTCGGATCATTTCAGGTGGTGCAGAGCCTCCTTTTCCCATTCACATCAGGTGTTAACTCTCACACCACATGAACATCCTTTATATCCCCTTCTTTCTATGTTCCAAAATCTGTGACCTTAAATTAAAATCCTATAGTCCAAGTATTATTACTCTAAACTATGTACAATTCATCTTTTAAATATTTAGTGTCATGTTGGTCCTCTTAATTTTTCTTTCACATTGGGGTTTTTTATTCAGCCACAAGACATATATTCACCTGAGGTCCCTCCCTATTTCATGGTCTAAGATTTAAAACCTTAATCTATTTGTCATCCTATGGTCTGAATTTTATAACCTTAAATAAAGAACCCCATGGTCCGAACCCCCAAAATATAAACTGGTTTCCCATGTCCAAGAGTAATGACTTTAAACTATGAATAATCCTTTATTGGAAAGTGTGGGGTGGCATTATAGCTCCTTTCCCCACATTCTTGTTGGGTATGTGACTCCACTTTGTCACCTTAACCATTTCAAAAATCCCATACTCCATGGTCCAAAACCAATGAAATTAATCATAGAATCTATGGTCCATGAAAACGACCTTAAATTTTTTATAGAAAGTCTGAGCATTATAAATAAAATAAAATGAATCCTATACATTCCAAGTTTTTTGATTTTAAACTACAAATCCTGACATTCACAATGCACACATTTAAACATAAATCCCACCTCACATTAAACTAACATGACTCTAATGCCTTAATTGGAGATGATGATTACCCTATTTTAAATAAGGATTCTCGATTCAATGAGTATGGGACCATTATGAAATGTAACCCCATATGATGAACATGGGACACCTCATAAAGACTATGGGATGCCTCAGTTCCCTCATCAAATAGGTTCACTCCTACCAGCATCATTCCTTCACCATGACATGTTTTATAACTATGGGTGACTTGACTCCCATCATTATGGGATATGTAGTGAAACCCAGTCATTTTTACAACAGCACCAACCATAAATCCAAAATTTCGTTATCCCATTGGCTCTCGTTATGGTCCATGTGTCATGAACTTAAACTATATACAGTTATCTGTAAGGTGTGTACATTGTACAAGAGAATATTTGGATCCATTCACATCGGGTTTATTTCCTTCATTGCATATCTATACCCTTTGAGAGAATGTTACCTCAAAAGATCAGGAAACTTTTCAGTAAGCTAAATGATATATTCTAAGAAACATGGCATTAAACTATTCTCTATAGTCCACTAAATACATATTTAAACTCTTTAGAAAAACTTGTTTTATGTACAACATTCTGATATGCCCCATCACACACTACATGTATTTCTTGGTTTATATTTCTATCCCAATTCGAATCCAGATAGACCCTCTAAAAATGATGGTATTTGTACAAGGCCCACCATTCATCATGCACTAACACCATTATAGATATCCAGTAAAAAATAGAAATTAATCTATCTCAAAAAAAGTCAACTGCAGAACTTTCATTTTCTCACCTCATTCCTGATTGTTGTAATTGAGATTGCAATGTTTCGAATATGGTCACTGGTCGATCCCTACACATTGGTCGCCCCTAATAATGTTCTTGGAAGTCCCATCTTAAATCCATTACACTTCCGTATATCATAGTGTAATTCCAATACTCATTCTCTCACCCTTAATGTGTGCTTCCACATGTTAGGAAAACCCCCCTTATAGTTCCTTGTATCCCACACTAAGCATAACACATTTGATATTATGATTTCATATAGGGTGTGTACTTATGTGGTCAATGTAACACCCCAATCTTCCACGGTACACTTCTCTTTGAATAATACAATAGAGTGTGTTGTACGCAACACTGAGTTCAAGTACACCACGACTTACCAAACTAGTCGTTCAAAAGAGTTTATGAATAGTATTAACTGAATTTTAAATATTACATTATCCTTATAATTTTAATCCATATTATGAGTTTCTAAGACATGATTTATGAACAAATTCATTTTTTCAGATAAAAGAAGTATTTTTCAAAAAATGAAATTTTACCGCCTTTTAATGGCGAAGCCTTTTTGAAACCAATATTTCAAACTTTTATATATTCAATTTGACAAAATTAAATTCTTCTTTAGAATCTTGACATAATAATTTACTATAAATAAAGTTTTGGTGTCTTTCTAATAACTTTCGTATTTGGGTTAATAGTGAAAAATTACTAAATTTTAACTAAAAACAACTTTTTTTAATCAAAATAATTTATATTGTTAAATTATACATTTTAATTGTTTGGAAGTATAAATAGATTATATTTTTACTATTTAATCCAATTATGGCCATTTTAAGTAATTTCACCTTGAAATTGGACATAAACAAGTGTCAACCATTTGATAGTTATTATTTCTTAAAAATAAGCCTTTTGGTTTCGAAAGCATGAATCAATTTTAAATTAATAAATGAAACTTTTATGTTTTCAATTGGGTAAAATAGACTTCATTTTTGGATTCGGAATAAATAAATTATCCTAGGGTGAAATTTTCGTACATTTCGGATAACGTTTATATTTTGATGAATAGTAAAACATTACTAAATTTTAATTAAAAACAACTTTTTTAATCGAAATAAATAATAGTGATAAATTATGAATTTGAGTGGTTTTAAATTATATTTAAAATATATTTTTACCATGAAATACAATGTGGGTCATTGAACATAATTTCACATTTAAACCAGACATAAACAACTGCCAATCTTTTAATAGTTATTATCTCTTAAAAACATGATTTTTGTTTTAACAACGGGAATTAATTTTATATTAATTTCTGCCACTTCTATGTTTTGAATTTGGAAAAATGTATTCCATATTTAGAATCAGGATGTTCAAATTGTGTAAATAGGTATCTTTTATTTTTAGACAGTTTTGATAATTACTTCGGTAAATATTTTATTTACCATGGTTAAAGGGTAAATCCGGTAAACAAGGGTTAAAATAATAATATTATAATAATACTAAATTACCCTAAAACGTGTCTTAACCCTATTGGTTGATACATGGTCGACCATGGTCATATGTGGGTCGATTTTGGGACCCCATGGATCCACTTGTAAGTGATAGGGACACTTTATTATAATTAAGTTAAAATGAATACAAAAATGACACAAGCATATATCTTTTAGAAACAAAACTCTTACATAGGGTTATATATGTTGGATTTTAGACTATAAATATTCATTAGAAGATAAAAATATTTCCTACATAATGATATTTTCCTTATAATTTTTAGATATTAAATAATTTAATTTATTTATGACACAATGGTGATGCAGTAATTACCATAATAGTGAAAAATTAGAATAATTGATATTATAAATACCCAAATAAATATAATTTGAGACTTTTATTGAATTAAACTAATTTTATAGGTTAATATGACATATTAGGATTGATTTAATTTACTTTTTTCGAAGTAATCATTATTTTATGAGTTTCAAAAAAACCAACTATTGAAAAGTGTCAAAATTGACATAAAAAAGTTTTTAAAACAAATATTATATTATTAATTGATATTAAATTCCTAAAAATCTAAGGATAGGAAAAGAGACATATATAATGATATTTGTATCATTAATGGACCACTTGGGGGTCTCTTGGATGTATATGGTAAGTTTATTAACCATATAATATAAAAATACAAAGAGACATTGTAAAAGTGAAACTAATTAACAAAGAGTTAATACTTAAAGATAAGGTTAATATAATCACACAAACCTGTCTAAATTCTATTTTTTTAGTGTTTTTAGACCCATCCCAACCTTAAATTTTAAATAATCAACTTTGGAGCTATTAGAAACCGAATATGAATTTATTATAAATTAATATTTCTATCTGTTCCAAAGGTGCCCCTCACCCCTCTTATAAAAGGGCACTCCTCCTTCTCATTTCTTCACACCTTAAAAGACTTTTGGTTCGGCCAAACCCTTCCCAAATACTCTCTAAAATTCCCTCAATACAACCTAGAGGCCTTAGTTTGATCATAAAGCAACCTAAAGAGCCCTTTTGATCAAATCAGAAGGAAGAACCTGAAGAAGAGGTAATGTTTTCCCCACCCCTTTTCAAGTTCCTTTCTTCTTCCACTTATTCTTTCTTTGTTATTACCATTCTAAAATAATAACTCCAGTATCTTATATATATACTGTGATGTTATTATAAATATGGTACAACCATATTCAGTATTCTATCCACCCTTTTAATTACATGTCACCATACATGCGTACGTACAGCTTACCGTCTCCACGTCGTGGTGTAATTGTTATTCAATATATTATTATTTGTATGGGTATAAAAATGATGTTTAATTCATGTAAATAATAAATATTACATGATATTTATTCTGTATATATGATATAACATCCAATTATATATTATTTTAATATCAAAAGAATGATATTGTTGCTCGTGCGTACGTATGGACTACCGTCTCCACGGACGCGATGAGATTCATTCTCTATCGTACCCATTCAAGTATAATTATCATTTAATGATTTAAAAATAATTTTTAATAACTTGATATCATTCTGGATATGAATAATATACAACCTATCCATGACAAACATTTCTTACGTAACAAAACATATAAAAGAAAACGAGTAAGTTAACACCCGAAACGACGATAATTCTAAGATATTATTAACAAAGCAACGTTAAAAGATCATATATGATATCATATTAATGTATATGATTCATGAATAATTTAATAAAAATTATTTCAACATTATACAGGAGGTTATTCGACCCCCAACCAAGGAAAAGTACAAGGTAAGGGGTTTCTTATCTCACTTTTAATTCCGTGAGAATTCCATTGTTCAGCACTTATTTATTACATGTAGTGTGTGTACTGCCCATGATTGTATTCATTGTGTAATATAATTTATTTTATGAGTATTTAATTCATCAATTTAGGATCCTTATTTCATGGGTGTATTTTTTGTAAGTTACCTAATCGATAAGGGAATTTGAAATTTCAATTTCTACTCATTTGGCTTTATGCATATTTCATTGATTATATTACTCCAAGATTATGTGTGGAATCACTATTCATTTGATTATGTCATAATTTCCACTCCCCTTCCTATGGATATAATATTGATACACATAATCACTCCATTGATAATTTCTCAAGTCATCGATATGAATTTGATAAGAGTAATTTTATCTCACTCTCCATTTGTTGAGTTAAACATCCAATTCATTGGTGTTGTTTTTATAAGATTATGTGTGAATATCCCTTGATTGTTTTACACTGAATATCCAATCAAATTTAGTGTATTTATATTTGTCACACATAATTATGTTGTTGATTTATCCTTAACCTAAGGATACGGCCTTTATGAGAGATTTCATCTCAATTTACATTCCATTGAGACTTCTTTGTTGTTATACACCAAATCACTTTTATGTGGTTTATATAATGTACTTTGACATAGAATATCATGAATCCCTTTATTCTCATGATATTACAATGTTTTGATTACCTCAATTATTTTTATTCAAGTGTCTCCCTTTTGGTTAGAAACTCTAACTAAAATACCATTTTTAAATGTTTTAAATACCTATTTTTCTAAATCTTTCCCATTAATGTCAATATTTTAAAAAATGGGTTTAAGGATTTATTTATATAGACATTAAAGTTTTTAAATTAAAACTCCTTTTGAAAGTTTCAAAGTGGTATGGGACACTTTGATTCAAAAATCAATTTTTAAACGGCTTCTTGACAAATAGTGTGACTTTTAAATGATTTCAAGAAAAGGGGGATATTTCTCTCAAATAGTTTTGATGATTAATTTCATCTATGTCAACATAATTAGTTATTATTGATTGAGGTTAATGTGATACAATACAATCTTCCATATTGTATCGAATGGGTTATGTTTGACTGTGGATGTGCTATTTTTATACCATTCATGATTTGTGGTTAAAGTATTGACATTTTGTATGCTAGTTTTAATATGAATGTTTATGTTATGTTTAAACCTGTTCATATGAGGAATGCATTGGACTTAATAAGTGACGGGTGGAGCCTGTTATATCTCCTCGATGCATCGGTAGGTCTCATGAGACAAACTAGTGTCTTGGCACAAGGCCTTGAAAAAATCTTATTTGTAGTCTTGGCACGAGGCCTTGGATATGTGGTTATGATAGTCTGGAATTATGCATTCCATCATTATGAATGTGGTTATTGATATTGCATGTGATTGTTCGACTAGTAGAATATCCATGTGAATAAATAAATGGAATTATTTCATTTTATCATTGCCATATTATGCTGAAGTTCAAGTTTAAAAGGATTTTGTTTTAATTATAAATTTCCTTAAGTGTTTATGCTTATCTATGAAAGCTTCTGATAAAATGTTATCCTTACTGAGCATCTGAGCTCACCCTTTTCAATGTTTTATTTTTCCCAGGATTACGAAGAAGTAATTTATTAATGACCTACAGGGATAGTATGAGGGGATATTAAGACAAGATGTTTTTTATGTAATGTAAAACATTATTATTGTATCTAGTGTTTCCAAGGTTACTAAACTAATCGGTATTTCGAGACTTTATCTTTCTTGTGATCATGCAAATGTTATGTAATAATGCACCGACTCTGGGTAACTTGGGTCGGGGCGTTACAGTTGGTATCCGAGGAAGTTTAGTACAAACCTTGGAAGCTAGGTTTGGATAAACTCTGATTAGAGCACGTAGACCTAAGATGAACTTTGAGGATTAGTATAGAATAACTTCCTAGAATTTTGATATTGTAGAGATTTTGTGAGTTTTCCGAGCAAGACATCCATGTCTGGATACGAGCAGGTAGAGGCGGCTCTGGCACAGATGTACCTAGGGTTAAAACCCGAAAACACCGCTTTGAGCTAGACTCAAACAGGAACTGGTGCATGACAACGGGCCTTGTTGCACTATTGGTTACGACACTCTCGGGGTATATGCTTAGGATAATTTACATTTTATTTACTAACTGATTTGAAGTATTAAATATATAAGATGAGATTAAATGACCTTGGTTAATCCTAATGTGTTTCAAATTGAGAATATGGTGACATGTTAATCTCTAAATTATTTTATGACTACTGTTACTCACACAATCCTTTCCGGTTTTAATCAATGGCTGGATTCCAAGGAAGTCATAGTGACTTTGAGAATGGTGTACAAGGTGGGAACGGTGGTGGCAATGAGCAAAAAAATGGAATGTTGATAGGCGTAAAAGATATCATCTTTATACCAAATTAATTTTCCAAAAATATGATCAACAATATATATATTAACCAATTCTCAGACTCAAAAAAGAAGAGAAAGGTGATGAATGATAAGACCTCCAGCAGTGGAGACCATGGAGAAAGGAATCCTCAATTTCCATCATGCAGGAAATGTGGAAGGGGACACCCAGGAAAGTGTCTCAATGGGATAAAGAAATGCTTTACATGTGGGAAGGAAGGACATAAAGTGAAGAATTGCCGAAGAAAAATGAAGAGTAATATGGAAGAAGATAAAAATGGTCCCAAAAGTCCATTTACAGTCATTTTCCGTAAATGTAGGGGACCTAGCCATTACCCAAGTGAATGCCCTATTCTATAGGATATTTTCTTGGTCAAAGAAGATGCTATGTGGAAATAAATGGTTGGAGAAATGTTTGAAAAGTATTAGTTCTCCTTGTTGTTGGGTTTACTTTGGAATAATTTTCTCTTGTATTTGTAACACCGCAGTTTGCCATGTGGGAATGATATTTTAGGAAGAATTATCTCTTCTCTTGTGGATATAGGTATGAATAGCCATTTGGTTTTATTTGATCACTAGGGTTTGAGAGAATTATAAGTTATTATAATTTGGGATGAAAATGAAAGGTATGAGATAAGATTTGTGGTTAAATTATGTTATGGTTATTTTGAGGAATTTATCTCATTTTGGTAATGTTATAAAACATAGTTTTTGAAAAGGACAACACGCAGACCGCGTGACAACCCATCGCGTCGGACAAAGCTGTGGGAATTGAACCCACAACCAAAGTGCGATTGGGATTTATCGCCTACCACTGGAATATGTGATGTACCTGGATAGTGTGACTAATTATTTTTAGTTAAATGATTTTATTGATCAATAATAAGTTGATTTGGGTTCTTATGTTTTATCAAATGAATACCCTTGGTATAGGAAAATGATTTGGTGATTAAGTGAAAAATGTTATTTTGGAATATGTTCACTTTTTTGGGAACACTATATGCCCAAGGAAAATAGAATATTATGCGGTTTCATTGGTGGAGTAATGGTAGATTTTTATCTACGTTTTTATTTTGGATTTATAGTGATTTGGGTTATTTATGGAAATGATTATCCTATAATAGAGAATATGTGATGAGGTTAATTACTTTTATGTATTTGACTTTAAGAGTATTTGATGTCATTTGGGGATAAAATTTAACATGGGAGACTACATAATCAAATTCATATATGTTTTGGGGTTCAATATTAGTTTTGATTATAATGAAGGATTTTAATGACAATTGATTATTGAATGGTATTTATTTAACTTTGGGGTATTGTTGGTTTAATTTTAGAAATTAAGATTAGTGTTTATTTCCCTCAAGGAATATCCTTTTGGGGGATCATTAGATCTTGTACTAACCATTTTGGTTTTGATTGATCTCTAAAGACAATGTAAATATATAGTTTATCCTACATGGATCATGTGATTCTATAGAACTTTATTCTAGCTCTTCCAGTGTGACCCAGTCTTCTTGAATACTCATCGTTTAAAAAATGAGTTAGTGGTGGAAATTTATTAATGAACGAAACTATACATAAAAAGTAAGTATATATCTTTATATTCTTAGTCAATATCATAAATGAATTCCTCATCCTTATGTAATGTAACTTAAAACAAAAAATGTTGTCCATTTACTTTTCCTACCAGGAAATTAATGATCGTTTGTCCCAACACAAGTTTGTGCTTTTCTTATTGTTACCTTTCTCCTGATCAGGATTTACATCCCTCTCCATCAGAACTTGACACTTAGTTTATCAACCATATCCATGTTTTCCTACCTGGAATCCTAGTATGGGTTATCTTGGGTGACCTTTATACATATTTTTTTTCTTTTAAAGTAATAGTTTTATTGACTCTTTTTCCGATGTGGGAATTTCCATTATATTTTCATGCCCAATTTTTAAAATTGAGAGGACGAAATTTATTGAAGGAGGGGTGAATGTAACACCCCAATCTTCCATAGTACACTTCTCTTTGAATAATACAATAGCGTGTGTTGTACGCAACACTGAGTTCAAGTACACCACGACTTACCAAACTAGCCGTTCAAAAGAGGTTATGAATAGTATTAACTGAATTTTAAATATTACATTATCCTTATAACCTTAATCCATATTATGAGTTTCTAAGACATGATTTATGAACAAATTCATTTTTTCAGATAAAAGATGTATTTTTCAAAAAATGAAATTTTACCGCCTTTTAATGGCGAAGCCTTTTTAAAACCAATATTTGAAACTTTTATATATTAAATTTGACAAAATGAAATTATTCTTTAGAATTGGGATATAATAATTTAGTATCAATAATGTTTTGGTGTCTTTCTAATAACTTTCATATTTGGGTGAATAGTTAAAAATTACTAAATTTTAACTGAAAACAACTTTTTTTAATCAAAATAATTTATACAGTTAAATTATAAATTTTAATGGTTTGGAAGTATAAATACATTAAATTTTTACTATTTAATCCAATTATGGTCATTTTAAGTAATTTCACCTTGAAATTGGACATAAACAAGTGTCAAACTTTTGATAGTTATTATTTCCTAAAAATACGCCTTTTGGTTTCGAAAGCAGGAATAAGTTTTAAATTAATAAATGAAACTTTTATGTTTTTAATTTGGTAAAATGGACTTCATTTTTGGATTAGGAATAAATAAATTATCCTAGGGTAAAATTTTGTTACTTTTCGGATAACTTTTATATTTTGATGAATAGTAAAAAATTACTAAATTTTAATTAAAAACAACTTTTTTAATCGAAATAATTAATAGTGATAAATTATGAATTTTAGTGGTTTTAAATTATATTTAAAATATATTTTTACCATGTAATACAATTTGGGTCATTGAACATAATTTCACATTTAAACCAAACATAAAAAAGTGCCAATCTTTTGATAGTTATTATCTCTTAAAAACCCGCTTTTTGTTTTAACAACGGGAATTAATTTTAAATTAATTTCTGCCACTTCTTTGTTTTGAATTTGGAAAAATGGATTCCATATTTGGAATCAGGATGTTCAAATTGTGTAAATAGGTAACTTTTATTTTTAGACATTTTGGATAATTACTTCGGTAAATATTTTATTTATCATGGTTAAAGGGTAAATCCGGTAAACAAGGGTTAAAAAAATAATATTATAATAATACTAAATTACCCTAAAACGAGTCTTAACCCTATTTTTTGATACATGGTAGACCATGGTCATATTCGGGTCGATTTTATGACCCCATGGATCCACTTGTAAGTGACACTTTATTTTAATTAAGTTAAAATGAATACAAAAATGACACAAGCATATATATATTTAGCAAAACAATTGTTACATGAAGTTATATATGTTTGATTTTAGACTATAAATATTCATTATAAAGATAAAAATATTTCCTAAATAATGATATTTTATTTATAATTATTAGACATTAAATAATTAAATTTATTTATGACACAATGGTGACGCAGTAATTACCATAATAGTGAAAAATTAGAATAATTGATATTATAATTATCCAAATAAATATAATTTGAGACTTTTATTGAATTAAACTAATTTTATTGGTTAATATGACAAATTATGATTGATTTAATTAACTTTTTTTGAAGTAATCATTCTGTTATGAGTTTCAAAAAAATCAACTATTGAATAGTGTCAAAATTGACATAAAAGAGTTTTTTTTAAAAATATTATATTATTAATTGATATTAAATTCTTAAAAATCTAAGGTTCGGCCAAGAGACTTATATCATGATAGGTGTATCATTAATGGACCACTTGGGGGTCTCTTGTATGTATATGGTAAGTTTATTAACCATATAATATAAAAATACAAAGAGACATTGTAAAAGTGAAACTAATTAACTAAGAGTTAATACTTAAAGATAAGGTTAATATAATGACCCAAACCTGTCTAAATTATATTGGTTGAGTGGTTTTAGACTCATCCCCACCGTAACCTTTAAATAATCAACTTTTGAGCTATTAGAAACCGAATATGAATTTATTATAAATTAATATTTCTATCTTTTCGAAAGGTTCCCCTCACCCCTCTTATAAAAGGGAACTCCTCCTTCTAATATCTTCACACCTTCAAAGCCTTTTGTTTCAGCCAAACCCTGCCCAAATACTCTCTCAACTTCCCTCAATACAACCTAGAGGCCTTAGTTTGATCATAAATCCAACCTAAAGAGCCCTTTTGATCAAATCAAAAGGAAGAACCCGAAGAAGAGGTAATGTTGTCACCACCCCTTTTCAAGTTCCTTTCTTCTTCCACTTCTTCATTCTTTGTTATTACTATTCTAAAACAATAACACCAGTATCTTATATATAATGTGATCTTATTATAAATATGGTACAACCATATTCAGTATTCTATCCACCCTTTGATTTACATGTCACCATACGTGCGTACCTACGGCTTACCGTCTCCACGTCGTGGTGTAATTGTTATTCAATATATTATTATTTGGATGGGTATTATAATGATGTGTAATTCATGTAAATAATAAATATAACGTGATAATTATTTTTTATATATGATATACCATCCAATTATATATTATTTTAATATCAAAACAATGATATTGTCGCTCGTGCGTACGTACGGACTACCGTCTCCACGAACGCGATGAGATTCATTCTCTATCGTACCCATTCAAGTATAATTATCATTTGATGATTTAAAAATAATGTTTAAGAACATGATATCATTCTGGATATGAATATGATATAACATATCTATGAAAAACATGGCATACGTAACAAAACATATAAAAGAAAACGAGTAAGTTAACACCCAAAACGACGATATTTCTCAGCTATTATTAACAATGCAAAGTTAAAAGATCATATATGATATCATATGAATGTATATGATTCATGAATAATTTAATAACAATTATTTAAACATTATACGGGAGGTTAACCTACCCCCAACCAAGGAAAAGTACAAGGTAAGGGGTTTATTATCTCATTTTTAATTCCGTGAGAATTCCATTGTTCACCACTTATTTATTGCATGTGGTGTGTGTACTGCCCATGATTGTATTCATTGTGTAATATAATTTAATTTAGGGGTATTTACATCATCAATTTAAGATCCTTATTTCATGGGATTATTCTTCTTAAGTTACCTAATCGAGAAGGGAATTTGAAATTTCAATTTCCACTCATTTGGATTTTCACATATTTCATTGATTATATTACTCCAAGATTATGTGTGGAATCACTATTCAATTGATTATGTCATAATTTCCACTCCCCTTCCTGTGGATATACTATTTATACACATAATCACTGCATTGATAATTTCTCAAGTCATCGATATGAATTTGATAAGAGTAATTTTAACTCACTCTCCATTTGTTGAGTAAAACATCCAATTCATTGGTGTTGTTTTTATAAGATTATGTGTGAATATCCCTTGATTGTTTTACACTGAATATACAATCATATTTAGTGTATTTATATTTTTCAAACATAATTATGTCGTTGATTTATCTTTAACCTAAGGATATGGCCTTTATGAGAGATTTCATCTCAATTTACATTCCACTGAGACTTCTTTGTTGTTATACACCAAATCACTTTTATGTGGTGTATATAATGTACTGTGAAATAGTATATCACGAATCCTTATATTCTCATGATATTACAAAGTATTGATTACCTCAATTATTTGTATTCAAGTGTCTCTCTTTTGGTTAGAAACTCTAACTAAAATACCACTTTTAAATGTTTTAAAGACCTATTTTTCCAAATCTTTCTCATTAATGTCCATGTTTTAAAAAAATGGTTTTAAGGATTTATTTATATGGACATCAAAGTTTTAAAATTAAAACTCTTTTTGAAAGTTTCAAAGTGGTATGGGACACTTTGATTCAAAAATCTATTTTTAAACGGCTTCTTGAAAAATAGCGTGACTTCTAAATGATTTCAAGAAAAAGGGGGATATTTCTCTCAAATAGTTTTGATGATTATTTTCATCTATGTCAACATAATTAATTATTCTTGATTTAGGTTAATGTGATACAATACAATCTTCCATATTGTATCGAATGAGTTATGTCTGACTGTGGGTGTGCTATTTTTATACCATTCATGGTTTGTGGTTAAAGTATTGACATTTCGTATGCTAGTTTTAATACGAATGTTTATGTTATGTTTAAAACTATTTATATTAGGAATGAATTGGACTTAATATGTGACGGGTGGAGCCCTCTATAGCTCCTCGATGCATCAGTAGGTCTCATTAGACAAACTAGTGTCTTAGCACAAGGCCTTGACAAAATCTTATTTGTAGTCCTGGCACGAGGCCTTGGCTATGTGATTATGATAGTCTGGCATTATGCATTCCATCATTATGAAAGTGGTTATTGATATTGTATGTGATTGTTAGACTAGTAGAATATCCATGTGAATAAGTAAATGGCATTATTTCATTTTATCTTTTCCATATTATGCTGAAGTTCATGTCTAAAAGGCTTTTGTTTTAATTATAAATTTCCTTAAGTGTTTATGCTTATCTACGAAAGTTTCTGCTATAATGATATCCTTACTGAGCATCTGAGCTCACCCCTTTCAATATTTTATTTTTCCCAGGATTATGAAGAAGTAATTTATGAATGACCTGCAGGGATAGTATGAGGGGATATGAAGACATGATGTTTTTTATGTAATGTAAAACATTATGATTGTATCTAGTGTTTCCAAGGCTACTAAACTAATCGGTCTTTTGATACTTGATATTTCTTGTGATCATGCCAATGTTATGTAATAATGCACCGACTCTGGGTAACTAGGGTCGGGGCATCACAATCAATCTCCACAAAGGAACCCCTGGTCCATGCTCTATGACAATAAACTAGAATTACATGTCCCAGAATCATCACATCATACTCAATATGGGTTGTCTCCCCAAGGATATTTCTTACAGTTTTGGACATTCTAAGTCCTCATTCATGTTGGGTTTTTCACTTTGTCCCACTACACATGCCTGTTTGGGATATTAAACCCTTGTTTTGGGCTATATGAGCTTAATATAGTAGCCTATATCCATGAATTGTGTCATTAAACTATATTTGAATCCACCTAATAAAAATGGGGTATGAGTGGGCCTCAGTGTCCCCTTTTCACATTGGGTTTCTCAACTCATCACACCAAAAATATATATTTGGATCAACTTATGGTCCATGCTCATTGACCCTAAACAAAGCATCATATTCAGTGAATTATAAATTTAAAATGTTTTCTTTACAGCAATCCATACATCCTTAAACTATGCACGATATCCCGGTCGCATGACATTAAATTGTGAGATTCATATTAATCACCTAATTGTAAACTTGACCATGTCCATTCTCCACCATATGATAATAAATCATGTGTCTATCATCTTCATTTTATAACATAAAACATCAAGTCATATTAGGTCCTCTCTTGAGAGCCCCTATCCTATTTTTCTGGACATCTACCACATTTCTCTACATTATACTCATCAATCAACATTCAAGATTGAACTCTATTGTAAATCAGTTTGATATCTCTTCATAAAAATACTCCTACACCTATGTTCTCCGAGCCATGGGTGGTGTGATTACAAGAGTGTTGGAATCCACTCGAACATTTCATGACACATTTTCTTTGATTCACATACCCATTATTATGATCCTCATACTATTTCACATTTTAAAGGTCCCCCTAATGACATGGTCCCATGAAAATTTGGCTTACCTTCTATCCTGATCCAACATCCCAAAAAACATTGGATGACATTCCATGACAGGTTCCATGCTTAAAATATGGTCAGTGGTCGAACCTCTTTCATTTTACCCATTCTTAGATAATGATATTGATGTTATGTTTCAAAAATGGTAATCAATTATCCTGTACCAGCATTCCACTACACTTGAGTTCCAAATCTTTTTCATTGTGATTCAACCTTCCCACTCCTCTTTATATGGGATGAATTTAACTCTGCAATAATTATCCCATTCATACTCTAGCACACAATGGAAAAGAATGGTGGTTCTTCTAATATCCACGTTCTCTAGACATATCCTCTCTCACCCTGGGTGTTCAATGGTTTTCTATCACTCTCATATGATGAGAAATCACATGGACATCCCTTGATTATCACACTATGCATGAACCATGTGAGCTCAGGGGAAGGTTTTTAGTTGGCTCATAAATATTATTGAAGTAAGACAATAGAGAAAGGAAATAATTTAGAGCATAAAAATGAAACGACAAATTTTTAGTGGGTCATCCAAATATTGGAGCATATCCCTTGAAAAAATGTGCCAATATGGATCCACTTCAGTGAGTGAGTACTCAAGATCATCGAGGTTTTGCTGAGTGATTTTATATTTTTTTCACATAATCTGGTCTTCCTTATCCTCATTGGATTTAGAGTCAGCACTATCATCCCTACTCAACCTCTAGTATTTCTCCTCTCAGCACTCAACCCCCACCATCACGATCTCACTTCTTTGACCTCAGATACTACTAGTTGATCCCTAAAGCTGCTAGTTGTCTTAGCTTGTGTAGCAGCAGCCATCATGAGATATTGTGGAATCGCCTCTAGGAAATAATTCTCCTCTATAGCCTTCTAAAACTCATATAATTCATCATCCTTCTATTTCATTCAGGACTGGTAAATCTTCTTCCCATCCACATGCACCCACATGACCAATACCTCCCAATAATGTCCATGAAGGCTACAAGAATCCATCCTAAAATTCACTAGACTGAACAGAAAATATAGGAGAGATCCCTCCATTCCATTTGATCAAATATACAAAATAAAGTGATTGAATTACACATATTCCTACACATCTTATGGGGGTCAGCCTTATTATATTCAGAAACTTATGTGCTGCAATCCTCAAAATCCTCATGTGTAACAAGCTCATAAGTAGGATAGATCGCTGTTATGTTTTATGCTGGGTCCTTTAATTATAGATAATCAAGTGTGAGCTTTCGGATGAACCTCCAAGTGAATAATTCCTTATCAGTCTCTACACCTATGGAAGAAGCATATTTTTCACCTTGATGCATCATAGAGATGGATTCTATAATCATAGCTCCCTCGGTTTCCCCCATAGGTGGCCCAACCTCAGCTTCATCCACATCAATCTCCTCTAGTGAAAATTATACGGTAGTAAGGACCAATACAACCTTTTAGTTTGTTCACCCATGGACACCATCATCGATTCCAATATCACATTTTCATATCAAACAATCATTTTTGGTAATCCCACCATTGTAGGATCCATAACCTGGGCTCTTTTAAAAAACCTAGATTTGGGAATTAATTCAATCCCTTCAACATCAACTTCAACTCTAGTAGATGCTCCGGGTGGAACCTATTTTCTTGTCTTACCCGCCATTTCATTTTAACCAGTCTTGTTGTGGGCCTTGCCTCAACCCCCTCTATTAAGGGCGGGGTCAGTGCAGTTCTCTCAAGAGGTGCCTCTGTAGTTGTCATGACCTTCATAGCCGCCCCAACTATCTCTTTATAGAGGGTAATCTCCTCCATTATTGATGTAGCCTCTCTAGACACTACCCTAGTAATATGGGTCCAATGGTTGATCATCTGTAACCACAACACCAAAGAGGGTCTTAAAAATCTCCCCATTATGGGTTAAGGTTCCATCACCTTCCACATGAGGTATATTATGGACTTTACCTTCCTCAGTACTCACCAATTACTATTTATGTAATGAAGGGTTCAGGTAATGATAATGAATATCGAATAGTGTTCATAAGCATTAAAATATTAGTGAGTTTACCTAGTTAATGTTTGTATTCATTTCTCCTTCAAAAATTCAGTATCCATTAGCCCCTTATGGTTTATCTAATCCTTTACCATCAGCCACTCAATCAGCCACACGAATCTAAAGGTAGTTTAGAGGAGAAAACATTCCAAACAGCGTGCTCACCCAATTCGTCAAAGGATTCGAAGTTCCCAATTATTAGATAATATCCTCCATCTCTTCCATGTATTGCATAAAATCATCATGGGGATCATGGAATCCTTCAATTTCATGGCCTTGATCGATGAGGGATATCCCATTGGTAATGAGATTCTATTATACCCCATGGTGAGTGGTGATCTGTATGTGAATTCCTCTGGCCTACCAAGCATTTGGATACTTGGTATCACTGGGAACATTCAGTAAATGTAATAATTTCCTAAAACCTTGAAAAATAACCATCATAATATCTCCAAAATAACCACCTTCATCCTGTGATCGCTTTTCCAAGATTCTCAAGCTCTTTTCAATTCTTTCCAATGCATCTCTTATTTCTTGAAGCCCATAAAATTTTGGACCCACTTCTATTATCCTACCCACTAGGTCATCTCTGCCACCATGATTCTCTCTATAGACCATCCATCACTAGCCCCTAGTTAGAGGTTCTGCCCCCTAATTTTCTAGAATGGTCCACCACCTTAGCATGACCCATGGTAGGTGTTTTCCCAGCTTAGCACATAGTCATGAGTAATCTTGTATGCAATAGTGGGTTGAGGTAGCTTGTTCCATGTCATTTTGTGTTCACATGAGAACATGTAAAAAATATGCCTCAAGACTAAAGCGTGGCACTCATGAAGCTCTTCATAGTACATATTCAGATTCATTCTTTATAGACACCTGAATTTCCTTTTTAATTGGTGTGGATTGTACTACTCACAAACTAGATTTCATCCATCTTTTCCTACTAGTACCCCACCTCAAAATTCCAAGAGGAAAGATCTGTACTCATTAGTCATGACCCCGTTATCATTCACCACCACCATTGGCTAGGATAACATGTGAATGAAAATATTATCTACTAGAAAGACCTTGTTCATCACTTCTGTAGGTCCCAACACGAATGAGAAACATCCCTTAATGTTTAAAATTACTAATTGGATGTTTTTTGTGCAAGTGTAACTGCAGTTCATGTACTCATACTCCCACCCCCCACTTGTGTGCGAAAAACCAACTATCCATAAAATAAAAATCCCACACACATAAAAAAGTGTCTTACCTTCAATAAAGTGTCGAAATATGTTTACAACTTATCCTGATCTAGGATTTCATGATTTATATGCTACCATATTGCCAACATTTCCTACATTATAAAGGTTCTTAGAAGCACTCCTATATGTGTATCCTTCACTGGGAGAATCCAACCATAGATAAGATCTGTGATTAGTATTTCCATCCTAAATATGGACTAACTCTTAGTCTAAATAATTTAGACCCACATTTTCCACTAGGTAACTTCCAAAATACTCTAGTAGGATCCTTCCTTTAACCACTGGTATTACATGGTCAATGTGAATGGACCTGTAGGCAACTTAATTGTTGGATCCTCCCCCTCAATGAGCATATTTTCTGGTTTGATAGATATTATATGAACCATTTATTGAGGGTAACTTCCTTTATACCCACATGCTACTCATTAGTTTCTTTTACCAGGTTCTGCATTTCCTTCGCTAGGGATAGAAACCAATCATAGTCCACCAATACATTATTTTAGGGCAGAAAATCATAATAAATAGTCCCCATGATCAGGATCCCAAAAATGTTTTAGAGGTCCCAATGTATGATGCTGACCTCCCATGATATAGATGAAATTTGTTAGTCCCCTATTACCATTTTCTCAGAATCTCATGAATTATCTATTGCAGCCAGTTTGAATGGAACCGTGAGTCCCATGCATCTTGTTAAAGTTCTACCCCCATTATCTATACCTCAATTTCTCAATAAGACATACATGACCAATATATCCTGGCCCATTGATCTATGATGTTGTCTCTATGTTATAGAACACAGTTATCATTTGATCTATTCTACAGATCCCCCATGCCCTACTTGGGAATCACATGATATTGTGGTAGAGATGCCTCATTCTACAAAAAAAACCCCTTCAACATTGTTGATGTGGTTGTAGAAATGGTCCACTATGATGGGTTCATGATCCTTCCAAATGTGGACTACATCATCCTTGTGCCACTAGTACTGTCATGTTATGCCCCTAAACAACTAGGTCGGATCATCCGTACTTACTATTGCAATATAGACATTGTCTTGTACTCTGGTACCATAAATAATAGACCTCTTACACAAAGGGTACATTTTATTATCCTCTGATAACTATTGAAGATATAAATCATGGTCTGAGGCTCTTTAAACACACTACCTAATCATAATGTTGTTCTCTATCTCTTCCGTAAAGCCTCGACCACAGTTGCTCAGAGTCGGTGCATTATTGCGTAACATTGGCATGATCACAAAAGATCAAGTCTCGAAAGACTGATTAGTTTAGTAGCCTTGGAAACACTAGATAAATTCATAAATGTTACATTACATCATGAAGTAAAAAAATACAATAACAAAGTCTCCATAGACCACACTCATATCATCTTCTGACAATCCCTGCAGGTCATTCATAAAATACTTCTTCACATCCTGGAAAATATTAAAACATTGAAAGGGGTGAGCTCAGATGCTCAGTAAGGATAACAATATTGTAGAAGCTTTCGTAAATAAACATTAACATTTAAGGCAATGTATAACTAAAACAAAAGCCTTTTTAAACTTGAACTTCAGCATAATATGGAAAAAATAAATTAAATAATGCCATTTACTTACTCACATGGATATTCTACTAGTCGAATAATCACATGCAATATCAATAACCACTTTCATAAGGATGTAACACATAATTCAAGACTATCATAACCACGTAGCCAAGGCCTCGTGCCAAGACCACAAATAAGATTTTGTCAAGGCCTCATGCCAAGATAGTAGTTTGTCTCATGAGACCTACCGATGCATCGAGGAACTATAGCGGGATCCACCCATCACTTATTAAGTCCAATGCATTCCTCATATGAATAGGTTTAAACTTATCATAAACCACAACATAATCGTATCACATAAAACATGCATAAAGGAAACATAACATTTCCACATTTCAGTCACAAGATATCAATACAACACATTGATATAATAAAAACCTTATCAAAACCATTTTCAATACCAAAATAAATGAATGTTAAAACTTTGTTTTTATTTTTCATTTAAAAAAAGTAATGGCTTGTAGGGGAAGCCGAAACTCAAATAATGGTCATGGCGGCGGAGTAGTCATTGTCGTCGCATACGTACGACAAGAAAAACATTTCTTTTTTTCCTTTAGTAAAATTCTTCGTATAAAAAGATTCCTTTTGAATAAACGTAAAAGTCAAAGGGGTTTATACACCGTATAAAAGAAATTTGTGTATAAAACAAAATATGCCTCAATGAATGGAGATTGAGACGAAATCCCTTAAAAAGATAATTTGTAAATAAAATATATCTATTATGTGTACTCACTATATTTACACATAAATAAAGTATAAATACAAGATAGGACAAAATAGTATCATGACATAATTTGAAAGTAGGAGATTAACCCAAAGAATGGAAATTGGGTTAAGAAGTTCCCTTACCTCGTATCTGAATTCACTCAACCGTTCTTTGATCTCCTGAATAATAAGCTAGATTTAATCTCTACCTTCTTAAAAACTTTTTCAAGTTCATTATTCCTTTTATATCACTTATTACCATGTCATAAACATTATGTAATTATTTAAGTTTATAAAGGTCGTTTTGTCGATCTTAGGTACTTGATTCAAAAATAAACATCTTATAATTACAAGTTGGTCATGTGGTGAAATATACATTTTATCCAGAATTATATTCATGATTTAGATATCATATATCTCATATATATCCAGTATATATATGCATTTATAATATTCCATAACGTTTAGAGGTAAGAAATGAAATGCACCGTTCATGGAGACGGTAAGCCGTACATACGCATGAACACTACTTTCATTTCTATTTCGTATTTAATGAAATCATAATGATATAAAGGTATATTATAATTCCAGTATAATATCATATATAATATCATTTACTCCATCGTTTATACATCCCACATATGGCATTAACGATTCAAATCACTTTGAGGGGGCGGTAGTCCGCACTTCATAAAATGAAAATATCGCGTTTACCCATAATGGAAACAATAAAGGTATGCCATAAATGAAAAATAAAGAACCTTAAGTAAAACATAAACATATTATATATCATATATAAATAGAGTGACATCTTAATGGCCACCTTTGAAGGTGTTATATGAGTGTTGAACAATCATCGTTTCGTGAGGCAGAAATTCGCCATCCACAGAAACAGTATGTTCTTTAACCATTAGATGTAGGTGTGTGTAAGTGTAGCTCGAATACTTCTTATAAAAACATCCTAGTATATTGAGGATACTGTTGTTGTTACAAAAGAAATTAATAAAAAGAGTTTAGGGGGTTGGATAAGCAAAATAAAACAAAATAACATAAGAGAATACATTACCTTAAAATCGGGTAACTCTTTTGATTTGAGCCAAAGGATTCCTTGGGAAGAATTCTGCCCAAAGTGAGGCTTCCAGGAGTAAGGGAGGGAAGTTGGGAGAGTATTTGGGTAGAGGTTGGTCGAGCCAAAAGGCTTTGAAAGTGTGATTAAGGTGGTAGTGGTGGGGGCCTTTTATAAGGGGAGAGGAGGGGCACTCTTGGAATGTAATAAAATGTTACTTTATTATACAATGATTTTCGAATTCTAATGGTCCCAACCTTATATAATTCGAGGATAAGGTGATAAGGGTTCTAAATATTCTCATCCAATAGGCTTTGGACATGTGTAATTCCTATAGTTTACGTTATCCTTCGATTTTATTAAAATTGCTAATTAATGAGGTAATCGCTGCATCATTATGGTGTCATATATAATATAATTTATTTAATGTCTAAAAATTATAAAAAAATGTCATTATGTAAGAAATATTTTTATCTTTATAATGAATATTTATAGTCAAAAATATGACTTGTATAACCCCATTTAAAAATTGTTTTAGTAAAACAACTCTTGTTTGTGACATTTTTATTTTAACATTAAATAAAAAGTTATTTATGTCATTTTCCTACCAAAGTGGATGAATGGGGTCCCCAAGTTGACCCATGGATTTTATTGGTCGGCCATGACACATACAATAGGGTTAGGACAAGTTTAAAGGTCATTTAATACTTTTATAATACCATTTTTACCTTAAATTTCACTAATTACCTTTAATCGTGATTAATTAAACTTAAAAGTTACTATTCACCAAAAAATTATTTTCATCCCATTGAACCAAATTTTACATCCTAATGAAAACCAAGTATGTCGGATTTTTGAAAATCAAATCACATAAGTGGTAATATTTCATTTAAATGAAAAATCAGTTATTTAACTACCACTTAGTGGTTTCACTATTCATCAAAAATTGATGTTTTTCAGAACAATGCCAAAATTTCACCCTAAGCTATAATTGATATTCCGAATTCAAAAATGATGTATATTTTACAAAATTCCAAACATATAAGTTTAATTAATTAATTTTATAATAAATTCCTGCTGTCACAACAAATAGTGTGTTTTTAAGAAACAATATATATCAAAAGATTGACAATTTTTATGTCTAATTTCAAAGTGAAATTAATTATAATGAACACCATTGGATAAAATGGTAAAAATATATTCTAATTATACTTTAAAACCACTCAATAGTATAATTTATCACTATAAATTATTTTGATTAAAAAAGTTGTTTTGAAGTATTCTTCACTATTCATAAAAAATTGGATGTTCTCAGAAAATTACAAAAATTTCAACTTAGGATAACTCTGATATTTCGAATACTAAAACGTAGTCCATTTGGGAAGAGAAAATTTATAAAATTTAAAAAATTGGGTATTAATATTCATAACGGCTACTTTGATTGGTTGTGGTGTGTGTTAGAACTCGAAGTTGCGTACAACACACGCTACTGTATTATTCAAAGAGAAGTGTACCGTGGAAGATTGGGGTGTTACATTCTCCCCTCCAAATAATTTCGTCCTCGAAATTTCATATAATATCACTGTATAAAAAGACTCAGGTGATTCTTCATCATAAGTTCCTCAGGTTCCCACGTTGCCTCCTCCATCTTATGGTTTCTCCATAGAACTTTTACCAGATGAGTCATCCAGTTTCTCAGCACTTGTTCTCTTGTATAAAAAATCCTGATGGGCTCTTCACAATAAGACAGATCGGGTTCTAGTTCTAATTCCTCATAGGTGAGTACATGCGTTGGGTTGGGATTGTATTTTCTCAACAGTGATACGTGGAATACATCATGAACTTTAGAGAGACTTGGCGGCAATGCCAAACGGTATTCTACAGCCCCAATTCGTTCTAGAATTTCGAAGGACATGATCTCCTTCTTGAAACTCCAAATCCTTCCTTCGATTGTCAGCATAGCTCTTCTTCCTACTTTGAGCTGCTTTGATGTGGTTTTGGATTACCTTCACCTTTTCCATCGTTTCCTCCACCAGTTCTGGGCCTATAAGTTTTCTTTCACCAACGTCATCCCAACAGGTTGGTGTGCGACATCTCTTTCCGTATAACGCTTTATATGGTGCCATCTGAATACTTGAATGGAATCTATTGTTATAGGAAAATTTTACCAGAGGTAAATATTGATCCCAAATTCCTTGAAAGTCAAGTGAGCATGATCTCAACATGTCTTCTAAGGTTTGAATAGTTCTTTCTGATTTTCTGTCTGTTTGAGGGTGGTAAGCAGTGCTCAAACGAAGTTCAGTATCCAAGGCCTTCTGAAGAATTTTCTAGAATCTTGATGTAAAGCGGGGATCATGATCTGAGACAATTGACAGGGGTACTCCTGAAGTCTCACAACTTCATTAATATATAGTCTTTCTAGACGTTCAAGTGGCATATCTTCCCTTATAGAAAAAAAATGTGCTGACTTGGTGAGATGATCAACAATGACCCATATTGCGTCATTCCTTCTAGGGTTCTTTGGTAGTCCCATGACAAAGTCCATCGTAATATTATCCCATTTCCACTCAGGTATGGGAAGAGGTTGCAATACTCCACCAGTATGTTGCCTTCCAGCTTTCACTTATTGGCAAACCATAAATCTTGACACAAAATCGACAATCTCCGTTTTCATGTTGTCCCACAAAAAATTTTCCTTTAAATCTCTATACATTTTAGTGCTCCCAAGGTGAATATTGAAATTATAACTACGAGCATCATCCAACAATTCCCTCTTTAAATCAAGTATATCGGGAACACAAAGTCTCTTCCCAAATTTCAAAATTCCATCTTCATAAACAAAGTCACTCAACCGCCCATCATTCACACCTTTAATCTTCTTTTTCAACACTTCATCATCAGACTGAGAACTCTTTCTCCTTTCTAGTAAAGATGGTTCGACAACCATTTGAAAAAGTTTTGATGTTTCACCCTCCATGGTGATTCCCATATCCATCTTTACTAGATCCATGAAAATAGGATACCTTTCCACTTTCATCATGTTCAAAACTCCATGATCATTTCTACTCAAAGCATATGCAACCTTATTTTCCTTCCCTGGGTGGTAGTGTATTGTGAAATCATAATCCTTGAGTAGTTCAAGCCATCATCTTTGCCTCATGTTGAGTTATTTTTGTGAGAAAATATATTTCAAACTCTTGTGATCGGTATATATCTCACATTTTTCACCATAGAGATAATGTCTCCATATCTTCAGGGAAAAGATTACAGTAGCTAACTTGAGATCATGATTAGGATAGTTTTTCTCATAAATTTTTATCTGTCGTGATGCATAGGCAATAACCTTATCATTCTGCATAAGGACACAACCAAGTCCTTTCATTGATGCATCACTATAAATAATTAACCCGTCATTCCCTGATGGTAGAGTCAATATAGGAGCATTGACTAATCTTATCTTCAGTTCTTCAAAACATTCTTCACACTCTTTTGTCCAGAAAAATTTAACCCCTTTACGTGTGATCTTCGTTAATGAGTTAACCAATTGGGCAAAATTCTGGACAAAACGTCGATAATAACCTTCCAAACCAATAATGTTGTGTACCTCAGTTATACTCGTCGGTGCTGGCCATTCTTGGATTGCCTTTGTCTTAGAATGATCAACGGAAATTTCATCTTTAGAGACAATATGGCCAAGAAAAGAAATCTCCTAAAGCCAGAATTCACACTTGCTAAACTTCATATATAATTCATGACTTCTAAGAGTCTTCAAGATAATGCGCAAGTGATTTTCATGATTTTCGTAGCTTTTGGAGTATACCAATATATCATAAATAAATACCACCACAAAATCATCAAGATATTCCTTGAAAACTTTATTCATTAGATCCATGAATACAGAGGGTGCATTAGTCAATACGAATGACATTACTATAAACACGTAATGCACGTATCTTGTTCGAAATGCTGTCTTTAGAATTTCATCCTTCTTCAAACACAACTGATGGTATCCAGATCGAAGGTCAGTCTTTGAAAAGTATTGAGCTCCATGCAATTGGTCAAATAAATCATCAATGCGAGGTAGGGGATACTTGTTCTTTATTGTTATAGCATTTATCTCCCTGTAGTCAACGCACAACCTCATAGATCCATCTTTCTTCTTAACAAAAAGGACACGGGCTCCCCATGGAGAAACACTAGGGTGAATAAATCCCTTATTACTCAATTCCTCTAGTTGTTTCTTTAGTTAAACTAATTCCACGGGGGCCATTCTATAAGGGGTCTTTGATATGGGCCTTGATCTAGGAATTAAATCAATGGAAAACTCAACTTATCGTTCTGGAGGATGTCCAGGTAAATCTTCCTGAAACACATCTACATATTCGTTCACAATAGGTACATCCTCTATTTGAACATTCCTTTCCTATCCATTAGTCATTTCATTCTCTTCCTCCCCAATAATTGAATTTAGTTGAGCTACTAGCGGTGGATCTAAATAAGAATTTGGTGGTGACGATTCTTCTCTAAAAATAAGGTGTTCCTTATCATCATCATCAAAAATCATAACCTCCTTCTTCTTACAATAAATCTTTGCATCATAGTCTGAAAGCCAATCCATACTGAGGATTATATCAAACTCAATCATAGGTATGACAATGAGCTCAGTGGATAAATAATAATTATGTGCTCTAATGGGGACTGATTCACAAAACTTTGTTGCAATAATACTTCCCTTAGGAGTTTTGACTGACAATTATCTTGTTAAATCAAACTGGAAATATCTAATTTTCATAGAAAACTGAGAAGATATGAAACAATGCGATGATCCAGAATCAAAAAATGCATTTGCTAAACGTGAGGAAACCATTAAATTACCTGCCACCACATCTTTCGGAGCTTCAACCTCAGCAGTAGTGATAGCATAAGCTTGGCCTTGATCCCTTGGCCTCTTTTGAGTTAAGTTCCCCTGATTCTTAGGACATTCATTTCCATAATGCCCCATCTCTCTACAATTATAGCATTCCACATTGACAGAAACCTTCTTTCCCTTGAAATCATGAGCTTGGTGGCCTTTTTCACCACACTTGTAACAGACTCTCATTCCCTTCAAGCAAGTACCGGGGTGTTTCTTTCCACATTTACTGCAGGAATGATATGAAACTCTTCCCTTATTCCGCTTATTTCCATTTCCAGATTGATCATAAGATCTCTTCTTTTCTTGATTTTCTTTTAAGTCGTGAGACTTAGAGAATTCCTTTTCTGTCTTGATAGCACATGAGACAATATCTTCGTATGACGAGAAGGTTTGTGAGACTAATGCTCGATGGAGAAATGATTTTAACCCATAAAAGAAATGATCAATATTACTTCTTGGGTTATGTATATAATCTGCAGCATGCCTCACAAACCTTGTAAAGTTAGCCTCATACTTTGCGACATTCTCATCCTCCTTCTGCCTCAGACTCAGAAATTGCCTTTCCATATCTGCTCGATGGTCATGCGGAACATATTTTTCTAAGAAAATTTCCTTAAACTCCCTCCACTCCATACTTGATACTTCTTCATATTCCTTTGTGTTTTGAATCAGCGACCACCACTGATCGGCATCTCCAGTGAGGAGGTAGACTGCGATGACAACCTTCTCCATTTCTCTACTCCCCAAGGCGTGGAATATTTTCTCTAAGGAGTTTATCCATCGCTCAGCTACTAATGGATTTGTACCCCCATTAAATGTTGGCGGTTGTTACCTCATGAAGCGGTCTAACATTGATCCTCCACGTTGCGGATCAGGGTGTTCCATACGAGTAAGGTTATTATTCATAACCTGAGTAAGTTGTCCTAGTATGGTAATAAGTTGATCAGCACCAATTGTATCTCCAGCTCCAAATTAATTATCTTGAGCAGGAGGGCAATCTCTACATGGAGTGTGTGCATTGATACAGTTTCCATTCCTTCCACTAGGCGCCATTTTTAAACAATGGCATAAACTATATTAGTTTATGAATCAAAATACATAATTCTATACTTATAAAATACTTAACATAAATTGAACTATTTGTGGATATAATCCATAATCATAAAAATGTTTTCTTTGAAGATGTATATACTCATAACCGTTCATAGTGGTTTGTAAAGAAAACGAGAATTATCCTAAGCATATCCCCCGGGAGTGTCGTAACCAAGAGTACAGCAAGGCCCGTTGTCATTCAACAGTTCCCATTCGAGTCTAGCTCAAAGCGGTGTTTTCGGCTTTTACCCCTATGTACATCTGTGCTAGAGCCGCCTCTACCTGCTCGTATCTAGAGAGGGATGTATTTCTCGGAAAACTCACAAAATCTCTATAATACCAAAATTCTAGGAGGTTCTTCTATACTAATCCTCAAAGTCTATCTTTGGGATATGTGCTCTAATCAGAGTTTATCTAAATCTAGCTTCCAAGGTTAGTTCTAAACTTCCTCTGATACCAACTGTAAAGCCCCGACCCCAGTTGCCCAAAGTCGGTGCATTATTGCGTAACATTGGCATGATCACAAAAGATCATGTCTCGAAATACCGATTAGTTTAGTAGACTTGGAAAAACTAGATACATTCATAAATGTTACATTACATAATAAAGTGAAAAACTACAATAAAAAAGTCTCCATAGACCACACTCATATCCACTTCTGACAATCCCTGCAGGTCATTCATTAAATACTTTTTCACATCTTGGAAAACATTAAAACATTGAAAGGGGTGAACTCAGATGCTCAGTAAGGATAACAATATTGCGGAAGCTTTCGTAAATAAACATTAACATTTAAGGCAATGTATAACTAAAACAAAAGCATTTTTAAACTTGAACTTCAGAATAATATGGAAAAAATAAAATTAAATAATTCCATTTACTTACCCACATGGATATTCTACTAGTCGAATAATCACATGCAATATCAATAACCACTTTCATAATGATGGAATGCATAATGCCAGACTATCATAACCACGTAGCCAAGGCCTCATGCCAAGACCACAAATAAGATTTTGTCACGGCCTCGTGCCAAGACACTAGTTTGTCTCATGAGACCTACCGATGCATCGAGGAGCTATAGAGGCTCCACCCGTCACTTATTATGTCCAATGCATTCCTCATATGAACAGGTTTAAACTTATCATAAACCATAACATAATCGTATCACATAAAACATGCATAAAGGAAACATAACATTTCCACATTTCAATCACAAGATATCAATACAACACATTGATATAATAAAAACCTGATCAAAACAATTTTCAATACCAAAATAAATGAAAGTTAAAACTTTGTTTTTATTTTTCATTTAAAAAAAGTTATGGCTTGTAGGGGAAGGTGAAACTCAAATAATGGTCACGACGGTGGAGTAGTCATTATCGCCGCATACGTACGACAAGAAAAACATTTCTTTTGTACTTTAGTAAAACGCTTCATATAAAAAGATTCCTTTTGAATAAACATAAATGTCAAAGGGTTTTATACATCGTATAAAAGAAATTTGTGTATAAAACAAAATATGCCTCAATGAATGGAGATTAAGACAAAATCCCTTAAAAAGATAATTTTTAAATAAAATATATCTATTATGTGTACTCACTATATTTACACATAAAGAAAGTATAAATACAAGATAGTACATAATATTATCATGACATAATTTGAAAGTAGGAGATTAACCCAAAGAATGGAAATCGGGTTAAGAAGTTCCCTTACCTCGTGTCCGAATTCACTCGACCGTTCTTTGATCTCCTGAATAATAAACAAGATTTAATCTCTAACTTCTTAATAACCTTTTTCAATTTCATTATTCCTTTTATATCACTTATTACCATGTCATTAACATTATTTAATTATTTATGTTTATAACGGTCGTTTTGTCGATCTTAGGTACTTGAGTCAAAAATAAACTTATTATAATTACAAGTTGGTCATGTGGTGAAATATCCATTATATCCAGAATTATATTCATGATTTAGATATCATATATCTAATATATATCCATTATATACATGCATCTATAATATTCCATAACGTTTAGAGGTAAGAAATGAAATGCACCGTTCATGGAGACGGTAAGCCGTACGTACGCATGAACGCTACTTTCATTTCTATTTCGTATTTAATGAAATAATAATGATATAAAGGTATATTATAATTCCAGTATAATATCATATATAATATCATTTACTCCATCCTTTATACATCCCACATATGACATTAACGATTCAAATCACTTTGAGGGGGCGGTAGTCCGCACTTCCTAAAATGAAAATATCGCGTTTACCCATAATGGAAATAATAAAGTTATGCCATAAATGAAAAATACAGAACCTTAAGTAAAACATAAACATATTATATATCATATATAAATATAGTGACATATTAATGGCCACCTTTGAAGGTGTTATATGAGTGTTGAACAATCATCGTTTCGTGTGGCAGAAATTCGCCATCCACAGAAACAGTATGTTCTTTAACAATTAGATGTAGGTGTGTGTAAGTGTAGCTCGAATAATTCTTATAACAAAATCCTAGTATATTGAGGATACATGTGTTGTTACAAAAGAAATTAATAAATAGAGTTTAGGGGTTTGGATATGAAAAATAAAACAAAATAACATAAGAGAAGACATTACCTTAAAATCGGGTAACTCTTTTGATTTGAGCCAAAGGATTCCTTGGGAAGAATTCTGCCCAAAGTGAGGCTTCTAGGAGTAATGGAGGGAAGTTGGGGAGTGTTTGGGCAGAGTTTGGCCGAGCCAAAAGGCTTTTAATGTGTGATTAAGGTTGTAGTGGTGGGGGCCTTTTATAAGTGGAGAGGAGGGGCACTCTTGGAAAGTAATAAAATGTTACTTTATTATACAATGATTTTCGGATTCTAATGGTCCCTCACTTATATAATTCGAGGCTAAGGTGATAAGGGTTTGAAATATTCTCATCCAATAGGCTTTTTACAAGTGTAATGCTTATATATTACATTATCCTTCCGTTTTATTAAAATTGTTAATTAATGAGGTAATCGCTGCATCATCATGGTGTCATATATAATTTAAATTATTTAATGTCTAAAAATTATAAAAAAAATATAATTATGTAGGAAATATTTTTATCTTTCTAATGAATATTTATAGTCAAAAATATTACTTGTATAACCCCATTTAAAAATTGTTTTAGTAAAACAACTCTTGTTTGTGACATTTTTATTTTAACATTAAATAAAAAGTTATTTATGTCATTTTCCTACCGAAGTGGCTCCATGGGGTCCCCAAGTTGACCCATGGATTTTCATGGTCTGAAATTACACATTAAATAGGGGTAGGACAAGTTTAATGGTCATTTCATATTTTTATAATACCATTTTTACCTCAAATTTCACTAATTACCTTTAATCGCGATTAATTAAACTTAAAAGTTACTATTCACCAAAAAATTATTTTCATCCCATTGAACCACATTTTACTTCCTAATGAAAACCATGTATGTTTGATTTTTGAAAATAAAATCACAGAAGTGGTAATATTTCATTTAAATGAAAAATCAGTTATTTAACTACCACTTAGTGGTTTCACTATTCATCAAAAATTGAAGTTTTTCAGAACAATGCCAAAATTTCACCCTATGCTATAATTGATATTCCGAATTCAAAAATGATTTCTATTTTAAAAAAATCCAAAAATATAAGTTGCATTAATTAATTTTATAATTAATTCCCGCTGTCACAACAAATAGTGTGTTTTTAAGAAACAATATATATCAAAAGATTGACAATTGTTTATGTCTAATTTCAAAGTGAAATTAACAATAATGAACACCATTGGATAAAATGGTAAAAATATATTATAATTATACTTTAAAACCACTCAATATTATAATTTATCACTATAAATTTTTTTGATTAAAAAAGTTGTTTTTAATTATTCTTCACTATTCCTAAAAAATTGGAAGTTCTCAGAAAATTACAAAAATTTCAACTTAGGATAACTATGATATTCTGAATACTAAAACGAATTCCATTTGGGAAGATAAAATTTATAAAATTTCAAAAATTAGGTATTACTATTCATAACGGCTACTTTGATTGGTTGTGGTGTGTGTTAGAACTCGAAGTTGCATACAACACACGCTACTGTATTATTTAAAGAGAAGTGTACCGTGGAAGCTTGGGGTGTTACATCTTCCCACCGAGAAGCATCAACCATGATTTCTCGAGGGAATTTATGAAGGGTCATTATATAAAATTAATGGAAATTTTTTTAGTTTCATTCTAGAAGGATGTTCATAATGATTGTTCAAGGAGGTATTTCTCTCAATATACACTTCCATAAGATACACTTTATAGTGTCCGGCTCTCAAATCAGTGTTCACAGAATATATGTATATGTTCAGTTCTCTAAGGGAGTGTTTATAGAGCATATTATTGAGATCATGAGATTTCTAAAAAGGGAGAAGAAATATTTCTCTTTGCAAGAATTTTAGTTTCTTTGATGGACCCCTCACAAAATTTATAGACATATGACATCTTAGGCTATTGATGGTATTCACACTTTCTATTATGGAATCCCAACATTACACATGTTCATCGCAAAAGGTCCTCATGAAAGGGAGAAGATTGTCTATTTTCGTATTCTCCCTTAGAATCTAACCTTTTCTTCATCATATCCCATTATAGGTAGGGAATTGTTTGGCACCAAAATACATTATACATGAATAGTTGAGGAAGGAGCGGGGGGGTTTGGAGCACATCATATCCCAAACGGCTCCAAAAATTTCACAAGGGTATTTTTCATGAATCATGACATTGTCATGAAGCATTCATACATCCTGAACTAGAAGCCACATTTATGATAAAAAAAAGCATTGAAAATTTCCTCCATTATTATAAGTCTACTTCATGACATGGTGAAGCATTGATGGTGTCCTCCTTGAGTCTGACACCTCATTGCGATGGCCTGAAGGGTTGAAAGTTTTCTTTGTGAGTCTGATGATGTTGCACCCTTTCATAAAGTCCACATTTACCTTCACAAACCCACATCTAAGATTTACAATACCCCTTTACAATAAATACCATTCTCAATCCAACATTTATATGATGGTTACCCTATCCTTTCAACTTCTAAATTTCTTCTAGTTCATGAAGCACCTGAGAATTTCAATCCAGACAAAAAATGGATCCTTTAAGGTACACTGGCTTCTCAAACCTTCCATCCATGTCTTATTAAAATCATCCATCTTTTTTGGGAATGTCTTTTCTATAGTATTACACCCTTCAGGAAAGAATAATTCCTTATGATGTACTTGAGGATTCTCAAAGTGTTAATCCATCACAAAGCACTACTTTTATCATCCATGACTTCATTCCAAGGTAGGGTCACTATGTTTTATGAAGGATAATCCTTCATGAATCTCCTAAACTCTGTGATGAAACTCATATTTTTGAAGCACCTATTTATGTGGCTATATAAATAATGAATCCCTTATAGAAGGCCATTCTATGTGCCTCCCTTTGGTTGAGATAAATTTGCAAAGGATAAGTTCCTAGAGCCCTCCCAACAATGTAGGATCGGTCCAGTTTACTTCAAGTCCTTATGTGACATGTTCCATCCATGCATGTGGTCAACCCCAATTCAAGTGTTGAATAATACACCCACCAAATTTTTATAATATTAGTATATGTATGCTAATGCATTTTTTTATCATCATAAGTACACTAACGTGGAACTCATGTTCAACCAATCCTCCACACCATTACACTATGGCATTGTTGAAGCCATGCCTTGCCCATAAATGCATGAGGTATGGTTATATAACTCCAACAGGTAAGGTTTGTATCCCCCATGTCAATGTTTTAGGATGTAAAAAATTCTAGTACGGATGCCCTTAACACACTACATAAAACTATGGTCTTACCATATGAAATGTACATGGAATTACCCATGTATGATCATAATGGTATACCACTTTCTCTCACTCCTCTGATGATTTCCAACTAAAGGAAGGCTTCCATGCTCAATGAAAAATCCTCACACAACTTGTGAAAAAAATAATTGGATGATACATGTATGAATAATAGGTAATGATATCATCCTCACATGGAATGATATCCTCCCCACATGGAATGAAATCCTACTTGATTAGCTTTTATGCATAATCCCCACACTATATCTTGTTAGAACTTATTTCAAAAAAAAGTGTCGAGGATACTGCTTCGCCTTATTTTTCACAATAAACATGAATCAAATGGGACTATAGGTTGGAAGTTAACATACATTATCCCAACAACTAAAATTGGGACCCACCCCCGAATTAATCCCTGGCCTTCACTATTTGGTCTGATCCTACACATAATCCCCAACCACATGCTCCACTTCCATGGGTCTCCTCATTACGTATAAGCCCCATCCATTCCAAATAACATGTGATTATATCCACAAACATATGGGATACGTATGAAGCCTCATTGTGGTGAAAAACAACATTTTCATCCATCCTGATCTCCTCCTCATAACATTATTTATAAGGTCACACCACTCACCTAATAGACCCCGTCTCTTACAGGTCCATCGGGAATCTTCCATGCATAATCCCCACATCAAATCAACCAATATAAATTATTTGGTGTTGGAAAGCTGAAATTTATAATCTCAACACCATCATTTATCAGTGGAACATTTGTGACATGATTTTCCATATCAAATAACATTAAACTTTATGGATCGGTCCTATCCAACGACCATAAATTGTGGCATCAAATGACTTGAGTTTTGATTCAGGACTCATAAGTAGGTTACGTAAGATGCCTTTATGATATTAAATATCAACCAATGGAAATCCAAGGTTCTCCTACTAGGGCTGTAACTCCATGATACACCTCTAGGGGTATTTAGATTAATCTTCATGTGGTGGCATCTTCCATTTATGGGACACACCTCCTAGATCCAACTACATGAGAATTATATTGTATCCAACATCGTGATGTGAAAGTATACCTTTAAAGGACACACCTCCTAGGTCCGACTCAGGGTGGTGTTCTGATCTATCCATAGTTACCCCTTTATGTTTCCCCTTAGTGATGTACCTCCTAGATCCACCTCTATAGGGTGTCCTGATCACCCACCTCTATAGAACGTTAAACCCCAAATCTACCTCAAGGGTTGACCTGGCCAAAATTCAGTTGTTCCTTATCAAGTATGATTATTCTTTATTAACCATTATGGGGTGTATTGATCAACCAGCTATGTATCCAAAATTCATTAAACTAGGGATCCAAAATACAAACCCCACGATAAATGTAGGATGCGTGAGGTGAAATACTTGTAAGATATGTTCATATGGTTTCAACTGCATCTTTCTAAAAATGGGATGACTGAGGTGAATGATTTGAAAGATATAAGCCTTTAGAATTAGATAAAACATGATTGACATGGGAAGACCTAGGATTCAGGCCCAAATATTTCTCAATGAGATGCAATCCTATGAGAAATCATATAGGTGACCAATTTTCCAAGCATCCCGACATTATATTGAAACCAAATGTGACTCCACCCATGACAGAAGGTTTCAACCATTTCAATTCCCACTCTAATTTCCATAAAGAAGTGTTGTAAATAATAGGAGTCCATAAAGAGATGGAAATGGGAATGGGTTCCACAAACATAAATTAACTCTATAAGGCAGACCCTAACAAAGAGACATGTTCCAAAGAGGAAGCCATGTAAGGAAGAACTGATATCCCAATATCCCATGTTGATCATCGACCAGACATTGTCATTTGAAGTGCTGAATGCTTACTAAATTTGGAATGTAATAATTAATTGAAATAGTTGTGACACAAGTTCTCATGAACACATGAGAAAACACATCATCGTGAAATCATTGGATATAACAATGTGTTTCCTTAATTTCATATTCTGTGGATTGGTTGGATTTATATAACCCTAATCACATTGATATCATCTACCTTATAAGGAAAAATCTAATTGGATGAGCCCTCTTATCTAAAAAATGAATTCATGTATATATATATTCAACACACCTATTTGATTGATTGGATTTACTTTTTAAATGGTGATACCATGTGGATGTATGTAGAGGAATAACATGGCTGGTACTCAAGACAATTAATATGAATGGGATTGAATTGAGAGGGAATATACAACCACATCACCTAATTAAATTGGAAAATTATTAGGCCCTTGTAATTTTTAAATTTGAATAGAATATTTATACTTCCTTTGTTCATATTAAATAAAATGGACATTATTACTAAATATGAATGGGAATGACAACCCATATTTTTAAAATATTGTAAATGGGAATGATATCCATCTTGATTTACACTAAATGGATATGAATACCGTTGAACATGTGATACCAATACGATCATGGATAACCTTAATCAAATATGATAGGATATAGTTCTATTTTCCTTTATATAATTTTGATACTATATGGGAATGATGACCCTCGTGATACTATACGACATGGAATCCCTTACCATAATAATGGGCATAAAATCCCAATTTTGTGATATTGGGAATGGAATCCATATTTTGTAATATCTTCCATGGCTCACAATTATGTGACATTAGTCATGGAGTCCCCTAAACTACGTTGATTCCTTGGATGTAGTCCCTTATATATGTGATAACAGGCATTGTGTCCCCTATTACATGTTTAGAGTTATTTTAGAATGACCCGATGAAGGTAGTTTTAGCCTGGTCTTCCTTTAGGAACTCGAGATGACCCATTTACAATTGTTACTATTATATTCCAATATTATAATTTCACACTATATTATTTTATACATGACTGGATATTAATAGTCACTATTGGTGGTGGCATACTAAGATTTAGCTAACACTATATCTGGGCTGCTTATGGTACTCATGAAGACATTATGATTATAATTATAAATAAATAGAATAGTCATTTTAGGGATTCTTGACTTCTTTAATAACTTAGGATAGAGTTGGGTAGCAGATGATTGGGTAGGAGATTGGGATGCTTAGATAGAGTTTTTACTTCTTTTTTTATTGCATGTATAATATATATGACAGCTACTTGTATGCATATTTTTCTAATTTATCATCACATGGAATAAATTATCGTCATTTTTTATATGATTTAGTGTCGAGTTATTAGTTCATTATCAGTAGCTTGATTTTTATATATGATTCTACTACAGCAGGTTACTGGTACAGTCATTATATTGTCTGTTTACACTATTATATTTTTTAACACAATTCATTCAATTGTTACATATTATTATATTTATAATATTTTCTTACACTCTTGTAAGGATATCATAGTACCCCCATGGACACACCCTTTTCCATCACTTCTATTTGATAGCCTTTGGCGTTTCAGGAGATACGCTTGAGGCCATGTGTAAAACTGGGCATGGGGAACCATTTAGTGTCATCCGGGTTTGGTAAGTCCCAGTTAAGATTGATACAATAACAACCCAAACTGTTATGAATAAAATTCCACTTTTGAATTAATTAAATTCATTAATAAGTAATATGTTTATAGAAAACACATGCGCTTATTTTTTTTATCTAATTGGAGTTAAATGAATGTTAATTATCATTACCATTGATAATATAGCTATTGAACACTGATCACATGGATTGTATAAATATAGGTATTTAAAACATCCAATTGACATAGAAAAAAGAATTGATGACCTCAACCAGTAAGATCATACCCTGTGAAGACCATTTATCAGAGCTTCTGAGGGAGATAGTATCACTGGGCTTTTTTCTTGACCAATGCCAAGATGAGTACCACTAACTTAATCACGAGAAAAATCATTTCTAGGATATGTCCCAGCTAATTGAGATTATGGCCCAAACCATGTTTGTCATACCACCACATGAAAGTCCCACTGTCGTACACATAACTCATAGGGAGTATACTGGTGTATTAATGGGATATGTATAAAACCATAGAAATATTAATATTTACATTCTTTTGTATAAAATAATGAAAATATTATCATTCTATTATATTTCCATTGAAAATTATATTTATTTTGATAAAATAATGCACCATGTGTGTTTATTGTCAATATTCCAATTCAGTTAATGAATTTATTAATTAATGGATATTTGAAGTAAATAATATATTAAAAAATGTTATTATGAAATAATTTTTATCAAATATAAATTATCCTATAATTTATATATAATTAAATGAAATTTTTATAAGGCATTAAAAATCTATTATTTGTCAAAAATCCCATTATTACTCAATAAAGGTCAGTTTTGATTTCATAAGAAAATATTCAAATATAAAATAAATTGTTTAGATAAAATAAAAATTCATTTAGTAATCAGAACATTGAAATTACTTAACGGTAAAATTTTCTTAATTAATTGAGATAGTCACATTTTTGGGTAAAAAATAAATACTCTATAAATATACTATATATATTATAAATACATAATGACTCTAAAGTGTTGTAACAATTATTATAAATGAGATCCACTAAAATATATTTTTATTCCCTTTAAAATAACATGTTTCTAATTTTATTTGATTAATTTTTTAAATCCATTATCTATCGTCTATAACCTATAATATATTTTAGGGTTTTAAAAATATTTTTTTTTAATATTGTGACTAAAATCCAATTAAGAAAGATAATTATTTTATAATGTTTGGACCATGAAATTATAAAATTATTATAACAATTCCCATGTGGTAAAAATTTTGGGATGATTTTTGGTATTTGAAATTTTATTATGTACTGTCCAAAACTGAAATAATAAATAATCCCAATTATCTTCCTCTATAAACCAACCCAAGATTCCATTACTCTTCACTTAAAATCCTTATAAAATGTCCATACTCTTCCCTATACTCTATAAATACCTACTATGTTTCACCCAATATCTCATGAATCCTCTCTCAATATTTGAGAGTCACACACTCATGTAAGGGATTATCGTCTCCTCATTTTAAATTCATAAACCATATTTGAAATTTATTATTTTAATTTCAGTTATTTATATTTAAATTAATTTATTATCATTAAATTACATTCAATTTTTTGTTATTTGGGTGAGGGATCATTTATCCTCCCTCATTTGGTTTCATACCTAAGCTGTTACTATTCCTAAATTCCATAAGGGATCATCACCTTCTCTTCCTTATTCAAGTTTCTTTATGAACCTCTGCATTCTATTTCCATTTCACAAAATTGGGACATGTATTTAAATGTACATGTTATATATATTTTATGTAAAAATTATTAGATACCCCTTTATCTCTCATCAATCATTTTTATGAATTTTAAAAAATGCCTTTTTACTGCAAATATTTCACTGTGATTTCCCAAGAAAAAGCAATCATTTATTAAATAAAATACCTATTTTTATATCAAGAGTATTCAAATTTATGCTCATATAAAATATTAATTAGTGATTTAAATATATTAATTCCACATTTCTTAATCCTAGAGTAAATTATGATGTTGACTTAATCCATTTTTATGACTTATTTGGAATAGCTAAGCATTATAATGATATAAATGTGACGGGTGAGCTTAGAATAATAAAGCAATCCATTGAATTAAGAAATATATAGTATCCTGATACATTATGTTGGGAAAGGGAGTGAACCTAATTCATTTATGGGAATTTTACACTATGATTTCATGGCATATTTAACCTTGACCTATGTTTATGATATAATGTTTAATGTTCTTTTCACATTTCCCATGTTATGATTAGCATGCTATATCATGCCTTTTTAATCATTTTACATTTATTCCCCCCTGATATGCATATTTTCAAACATTTAATACATTCTTCTGGGTTTTACTTATTTACTACCTTATTGGGATTTATATATCACTTATTTCTTATGTTTTTCCCCATGATATCTCATATAGTTTTAAAATGATATGTAATTTTAGTATCACATTGAAGAAGTTTTTAATAATTTTGTTGTATCTCATGTTCAAGAAGATATGTTATTTAACTATTTCTAAAAGGCACTATAATTTTTGATCTTTTGGATTGTATTATGTGTAATTTTACATAATAATCAATGTATTAATGTGAAATAAAGTGTAAGGTTATTATAGTTGGAATCAAAGAAAATGTTTAGTTATTTTTTAGGGATTATGATTATAAGCCTCTAGAAAAATCATTAGGGACAATACTAAGTATATTAAATGAACCATAAATTTCTGTATTTATAGAGTATTTGTTTTATAAATAAAATAAATCTCGTTCAGGATTGTTAATATGGAAATGGTTCTGGAACATATGTACATAGGGTTGACAACTCTGAAAAAGTGTCCAAGGCCTGACTCGGGGTAACCTGGTACATAAAAATGATTCATACTATGCACCTGGTTTCACAATCCTAGTGGGATTTTTTTATAAAAAATTAAACTCTTATTTTAAACCATTATTAAGTTTTAAGTTCCCATAAGAATATATGTTTGGAAATAGATCATAGATAATGAAGGTCAAAGCCCATAAATTCATTAGTTAGTGAAATAAATGTAATTTATAAGTTATCCGGTTAATTTCACTAGATTTAATTTTATGTGTTTAATAGTTTAAAAGTATTTATCCATAAATTTCCCTTTTTATATCCAATGGCCGAAAATATGAGGAATCAGGTAAACAATCAATGTGACAGACAATGTGATTACTACCGCAATGGGATTTGCAACCCAATGGGATTAGGAATATCGATCATTATTACGATACTCTCTCAAATTATTATGTTTTGAATAAAAAATGGATCAAAAACAGTTCCCAACCCCCCCCCCCCCCAAGAGAGATAAATATATAGTCGAGATCATCATGCGACAAAGGCCTCTTATTTTCAATGGATCTTTTGATCTATTAATTATGGAACATGGGATCATCAACATTGAGAAAATCGTATACATCATGGAATGTTCTAAGAATGAGAAGGTTCTATTGGATATTTATCATAGAGTTGGTGAAGAAGATTAGTTATGGACATTGATCAATAATACAATGCTTTAGAAAGATATCTATGGAATGGAATTGAAGGAATTCTGGAAAATGTTGTTCGAAAAAAAAAATTTATCGCTCTCTTCGACATAAAATGGAAAGAAATTTACTTACCCTAAATAAAAAAGATGATTAACATATCTGGACATACAAGGATAACATCACAAGAGTTTGACTATAGGCCTCATAGTTTCTAATTATCCCTGAAATCATGTTGGACAACATTTTATGTGGTTTAAATCCTCATATACAAAAATCTTCTGAAGTGTGCTAAAAGTTGAAACAGATATTAGAGATTCTTAAGGGTATCAAAGGGATAAGTAGCATAATTTGGAGTTTAATTTTTGTTGTCCAATGGATAAATTTATCAATTCCAAAAAATTTAAACATCCCACATGTCAAGATTGTAGGAAGAGGCACCCAAAAAATTGTCTAAGGGGAATTAATAAATTCTTTGGGTTCATGAAGGGAGGAAACCAAGATTGAAGTCTCCGACATGAGAAACACCATTATTTGATGGAGAAATAGAATTCTCTTGTAAACCCTCAGCTCATTTTCCATTTCATTGACAAAAAGTAACTATGGAACCTTGAAAACCAATTTACCAAGCTAAGGGTTTTGGGAGAAAACCCAAAATCTCCACGGTATAAAGGGTGAACATTAACCATCACTTACACTAAAGTGGATCTAGAAAACCATGTTGTGATAGTAACACTAGTTATTCATTTAGTAATATTTAAAATAAATTTTTATTATAGTTCTATCCATTATATCACATCATGGATGTTTATTAGAACTATCTAAACACCACAAAAAAGCATTGATTTTTAGCTTTCGATGAAACAAACAGTGAGGTAATTATTATATACCAAGTATAAAACTCCTCCCATGTCAAATTTTTTGGGATGAAATTCCCTATAAACCTTTTCATAACACCTTTTGTGGAATTTGAGGAAATTTATGGCATAGATTGAATTTCCAATATTTATCTGTCATAAATTGTCCTAATAAGGAAATCACTCTATGTACAGTGAACCAACCACTAACTCTGTACACGTGGAAGAAGGAGGATGAATCATCTTTAGAACCATCATCTAAATAATGGATATTATTTCCCTATGATAAAGTGTAACCATCTTAAATGATTATTTGTATAGAAATAACAATCCTCAAAGACATGCTTATTGTTAGAAAATATAATGATGTGTTTCTAGAGGAATCTTTGGGTCTTCGTCCTAGATGAATGGTTGAAATTTCAATCGAGATTATTCCTAAGGAGTTTCATTTATATAAGGATCCACATAGAATGTATGTTGTAGAACATGAGAATATGGAAAAATAAATATGGGAGAATCTAGATAATGATTTCATATTCCCTAGTGATTCACCATCTGGTGCACCAATCCTCTTCATCAAGAAGAAGGATGGGTCAATGTTCCATTTCATATATTATTTTGAGCTAAATAAGATCATGATAAATAAAAAGTATCCTATTCCTCAGATTAAGGAATTTTTTGATCAGTTACATGGAGAATGATACTTATCTGTAGTGAATCTTCAGTGAGGATATAGTCAGATAACGTTGAAGAAGGAAGATATATCTAAGACCTCTTTTCATACAAGGTACAGGAACTATGAGTTCATATTTATTCCATTCCAACTCACTAATTATCTAGCTATCTTTATGGATGCGATGAATAATGTTTTTATATATTACCTCAACAAATTTGTGGTGGATGTTATAGATGATATTATAATATACTCCCAAAGAAAGGAGGATCATGAGGATCATTTGATCACTTTGATAAATACTAATCAAATAGATAGGATTTATACTAATTATAGAAAATGTGATTTCTAGTTGAGGGAAGCCTCTTTCTTGGGGAATATCATCACATGCACTATAATATCATTGGACCCTTCAAATATTGAAGCAATTGAGGGATATATGAGGCCAATATTAGTGATTGATATCCATACTTTCCTTGGATTGGTTGGGTATTATCATCAATTTGTGAGAATATTCTCATGATTTTAAAACCCTATAACCAATATTACTTAGAAAGGAGTGATGTTTTTCTAGATGTAAGAATGTGAGGAAATCATTAATGATCCCAAAAGAGGCTTATCACTGAACCAGTGCTTATACTACTGACAAGTGGGGAACTCTTTGTGGTATATATTGATGGTTAAATGAATTGATTATGTTCTCTTCTAATGAAAAACAATAAATTGGTAGCCTACAACTTAAGGAAGTAGAAAATTCAGGAGAAAAACAATCTCATTCATGACATGGAGTTGGTGTAATAATGTATACATTGAAATTATAGTGGCATTATCTCTTTGGGGAGTAGTGTGAGATATATACTGACCATAAGTGCCTCAAATATATATTCACCTAGAATGATATTAATATGTTCCAATGAATATGGATAGAGTTCATTATGGATTACAACTTCTCAATCCATTAACAACCCCATAATGAAAATAAGGTGGCATATTCTCTAAGTAGATTGGTTCTAGAAATTATGTCATCAATGAGAACTGACGGGGATCTTATCTCCTTATATTTGATAATGATAGACATGTGAATTATTAGGCAATGAAAATTATCGATCCTTCCAAAAATTATTTCTCAACTATATCTTTTAGAAATGTTAAAGATGCTCAATGAAATGATGTTGGAATTATGAAGAAAGATGAAACTATAAGAAAAGGGAAATCCTTACTGTTTAATGTCTACGGAGAAGAAATTGTGAGATTTTGGTCAAAACTATGTGTTCCATCAAAAACTATGTTAACGAAGGATATGGTGAATGATGAACGTAGTTTGAATTTCCCCATTCAAACTGGAAGAAAAATTTTGTATCAAGATATCCATGAGAACTATTGGCGGTATAATATGATGATGGTGATCACTAAATATACATAAATGTTCCTAGAATGAAAAAACGTGAAGGATGAATGGAATAAGTCTAAGACGATGACTCAACCATTACCCATACCCACATGGAAATTGTAGAACATCTCCATGGACATAGAAAATGGACTTCTGATGAAATCCTTGCGAAAGAATGCTATATGGGTTATTGTGGACTATCTTACCAAGGCAGATCAGATTAACACAATATGAGAGGACTTCTCACGGGATCAAATTGCACAGATATACATCATAGAAGTGGTAAGGATTCATAGAGTACAACTATTAAACTTATGTGATCTATATCAAATATTCTCCTCTAAGTCTAGAAAAGTCTCCAACATGCTTTAAACCCTGAGATAAATTTTTGTATGGCCTGTCATCCTCTAACTTATATACATTATGAGTAAACTATTCTAACTTGTGAAGACATATTGCAAGAAGGTTTTATGGGCATCAAAGGGGAATGAGACCAACATCTTCCATTGGTCAAGTTCCCGTACTACAATAGTTTCAACTTGAGCATCCATATAGTTCCAAATAAATCCATTTATGAGAATTGGTGAAGAACTCCAATACATTGGGATGAATTTGGGGGATGAAAACTTTTAGGTCGAGAAATGGATGAGGAAATGGTGGAGAAGGATAAGACCATTAGACCACACATCATGGTCGCTCAGAGTCTATAGAAGAGTTTTGTTGATAATAATCGATGATACTTAGAGGTTGATGTTGGAGATATGGTATTCCTCCACATATATCTCTATAATAAATTTATGATATTTTAGAAGAAGGGAATGAACAGTCCAAGATACATTAACCCCTTTGGGATTCTTGATCACATCAGAGTGGTGGCATATCAACTATCACTACATCTAAGAATATATCATGTACATGATGTATTCCATGTATCAAAATTGAGAAAGTACATACCATACCCTTCAAATGTATGTAATCTAGAGGTGGTACCATTGGATAACGATCATTACTATGAAGAGCATCCGATGAAGATATTAGATTGTATAAACAATATTCAATTAAATATGAAAATACACCTGGTCAAAGTGATATGGAGAAATCATATGTTTTAAGAAACAATGTGGGGAATGGGGTAAGTGATGAAATAGAGTTACCCTCATCTGTTGTTTTTGGAAGAAAAATAGTATTAGTGAAATTTCTAAAGGGGGGAATATTGTAACGACCAGAACTATTATGAATAAAATTCCCACTTTGATAATACAAAATGTCTTATTATATAATATTGTTTTAGAAAACAAATAAAATTATTTGGATTTATTATATACAATTGGATTTAAATTACCATTAAGTATCATTACCATCGATAAAATTGGCATTGAACAGTGATCACATGGTTATTATAGATATTCAGTTTTATCAAATACAATTGACATAAACAAAAGATGAGATGGCCTAAAACAATAGGATCATACCATATGAAGCCCATTTATTAGATATTTTGAGGGAGATATCCTCACAAGAAATTTCCCATCTCCAATACAAAGTTGATATTCAACAACTTAAGCATGGTGTAATCCATATATTGGATAGGTGCAAGCTACTGAGATCACGATCCAAACTATGTTTGCTAAACCACACCATGAAGGTCCCACCACCGTACACCTTATTATTAGGGAATATAATGGTGTATTAAAGGGATATGTATAAATAACCTATAAATATGATTATTTATACTATTTTTTATAGAATAATGAATATATTTTCATCCTAATATTGTTATGTGGAAACTATTTTCTATTTTGATTAACAAATTTACAAATTGTGTTTTGGTTAATATTGACATTAAATTAATGTATTTATGAATTAGTGGATTTTTGAAATAAATAATATTTGAAACAAATTTTATTATTAATTTTTTTTATAAAATATAAATGATCATTTAATTTTTATAGAGTCAAATGTAATTTTTATAAGGGTTCGAAAACTATTGTTTGGTAAAAACCTAACATTTACCAATATATGTTGGTATTTAATTTAAATGTGAAAATTAATATATTAATAAAATTGTTTATATAAAATTAATATCATTTTTGAAATAATAATATCAAAATTATCTAATGGTTAATTTTTCATAATTGTATGAGATAGTAAAATTTTTAGAAAAAAAAGTAAATACCGTATCAATACACTTTATACATTATGAAATCATAATGACCCGAAGGTGATGTAATAATTTCTTTAAATGGGATAAAAGACCATATATATGTATTCCCTTTAATGTAATGTTATTTTAAGTTTATTTTATTTATTTACTAAAGCCATTATGATTCCTCCAAAACATATAATACTTGTTATGGTATTAAAATGTTTTCTTTAAGAGTGTGACTCATTTAAACATAATAAAAGAAATTATATTATTATGTTTGGAACATGGATATAAAAAATAATTTGAACCACTCCAATTTGGTAGAAACCTTGGTAAAAAACTATGGGATAGTTTTTGGTATTGGGAATTTTATTATGTAGTTTTAAAACCTAAAAAATAAATAATCTAAACTCTTTTCCAATATAAACCTACTAATACTCCCATTTCACATCACTCAAACTCCTTATAGCACATCCATACTCAGAACTGAATAGTATAGGGGCATCCTGAAGGGGTCTTATGCTCTTAATAATCCCCTCCCAAGCTATTGGATTCACACACTCATGTAAGGGACCTGCCTATCCTCCTTTCAAATTGAAGTACCTTCCTTGAAATTAGTTCATTTATTTTGAAATGTTTATATTGTTATTCATTTATAATCATTCCCATATAGTCAATTTTATATTATTTGGGTGACTGATCATTTATCATCCCTTGTTTTGACCCTTACCTAAGCCATTTATATACCCAAATTCCATGTGGGATTCTCACCTTCTCTTCTTTATTTAGGTTTTTATGAACATATGAATTCTATTTTCATTTCCATATTTTGGGAAATGTCTTTATGTGTCCCTATTACTATTTATTTTATATAAAAATCATGATAGAACCATTTCGAATAATAGACCATTTTTATGATTTTTTTATGTAACGCCATTGTGCTGATGAAATTTTACAGTTATTTTCCATGCCAAAAACAATTTCATAATGAATATCATACCCATTTTAATATCAAGGGTATTTAACTTTATGAAAATACCCTTATTTCTTGGGGATATATTTATTTTGCATTCATTGATAATGGAATAAATTATGATCACGAGTGAATCCATTTTGTATGATCTATGTGGCACACTTAATCATCAGAAGAAAATAAATGTGATTTGTGCACCCGTAATTATATAGCACTCCACTCAATTAGGTAATGTTTAGAATCATGATATGTTATTTTGGAATATGGGGTGTACCTGATTCCTTTATGGGACATTTTCTACCCTGAGGTCTAGGAATATTTATCTATTACCAATGTATTTGATGCAGTGTTATAAGTTGTTTTGACATTTCCAATGTTATGATTATCATGCTATATCATGCCTTATTATTCATGTTCCACTTATTCAAATTGTTATTCCAATTTTATAACATGTATTATCATTTAAATTTTATACCTTGTTTATTATCTTATTGGCCTTTATATATCACACCTTTATTATGTTTCCCATAGGATATCTACTATAGTTTTAAAAATTCATGGAATTTTAGAACCATATTAAGGAAGATTCCAATAATGTTGTTGCATCCCATATTCAAGAAGTTAGGTTATATACCTAATTACGAAAGACACTAATATAATTTACATTTTTGATTTCATTAATTTTAATTTTATGTAATAAATCTTATGTTAATGTGAAATAAATATTAGGTTTTTTATATATAAATCCTACAACTTACATTTTTAGACATGTTTTAAACATTTATGAATCCCTTTACCAATAGATTTTTCACTTTTACAATAATTAGTTTCACCCATGTTAATTGTTTTTTACTAATGTATTTTAATTATAATGACTAAAAGTAATATTGAAATTATTTAATAAATTAGTACTATAGAATATAAATATCATGAAAAATTTATGAAAAAATAATTCTATTTGTAAAAAAAATTCAACTTTTTTGTTTTTGGGGCATAAAAACCATTTTCAACAAATTTATATTTTATTCATAAAAATTATGTTTATGATAAAAAATTTTATATCTCAGTTTTTAATAATATAAATTTGTTTATTATCTAGAAAACAAAACATATTTGCGATTGGAATAATGAAAAACATACTTTTACCCTGATTATATTAAATTTAAGATGACTTATAACATGTTATTTATGCTGGAAATATTACTTGTGTTGTATAATGTTAAATATAGTATTTTTAAATTTATAATAGTGTTTTAATTTTTTTTTAATCCTTAAATAAATATCTTACAATGGAAAATTATTTTTATGTACGTGTGTTATATTTAATTCTTAATATATAATAAAAACACCACAAATTTAATAAAAGAGTACATTTAACTACTCACTTCTTATGTGGGAATTTAACATTTAATAAAAAAGCATCAATATATTATGAATATTATTTTTATTGGATAATATTTTTCTAAATTATTGAATTATATTATTCATATTTGATATAAAAAAACTATTAAAATATAATTTTATCATTTTATTCATTTAAAATATATCTTTTATCTATCATTTATTTAGTTTAAAAAAATCACCTAATTTACAATTTTTAGGAAGGATTCATTAAAAAAATAAATCATTTTTGTTAGTTATTTAGATACACTAATTAAACGTTTTCAAATTCTGTAGTATTAATAAATAAATTTATTTTTATTTCTACATATGTTTCATAATTCAATTACATATAGTTTTACCTTCCAACTTCATGAAAACATTTTAACTATTATATATTAATTTTTGTTTTGTGGAAGTTTAGGGTTTCTTATATAATATGCTATCGAACATATTAGATCCTATATATATATATATTCAAATATTAATATATTATATAAAATTAGGAATTTAGTCATTATTTTAAATTATTAGTATTATAAATGTTACTATTATACATTATGTACTTTTTAAATATTATCCATGTTAGGAGGATATCAAAAAAAGACAACATTATTCATCGAGTCAGTGGTATGCGCGTACATATGATGACGTCATAATTTTTCAAATGGTTATTCATGATGGAATATCATTGATATTAAATTAGTGTAATACCATATAAAAATATTTATAATATTGAATTTATCATAAATTCACATATTATAATAGGTTTTTTTGTGGTAAAATATGAAAATAAATAATGAGATCTTTATTGAGAACATCATAACTCCATTTGATTGTTATCTATTGGGTTACATGTTAAGGATCATTTTCAGGGACTTCATGAATAAACAAGACTTTTAGGACTTGGGGAGAGATTTTATGAGAGACTTGAATAGAATTTTGGCCATGTTTAATCTTTTTAATTTGTGGAAAAATTTAGTGGAAGTTAACTCCTATAATAAGTGATGAATATATCATTTTTATAAATTCTCATTACTTTATAAATGATAGCATGAAACTAATAATGTTTTAAGAGCTTTAAAAGTGAGAAATTTTAATTTTTCTGGAAGAATAAATCATATCATGACTATGTCAGGTTAGATACATGACCTCAAGTGTGCTTCCCAGAATTCATGATGTGGCCAACAAGTAGGGAGGTTTTAAAGATCATAATGGGTATACAATACCCTATGGTACAGTGTAGGGAAATCAATAAAAAATCATAATTGTGGAAAAATAGAGGAATATATATATATATATATATATATAATTTTATATATAAGAGAAAAATAAAACATCATATTAACAATAAATTCAATTAATTATATACTGTATATAACTGATGACATGCTATAATTCCAAAAAAATAAGGTCTATGTAGTCCCAATAAAAGGACTCTAATTTTTTTTTATTCAGCGCTATGTTGGTAAAATATACGAGAACCAAACCTCATACCAAAAAATCAACAATTTCACAGCCTCATTTCTTTTTCTAAACTAGCATCCATGATGTTTAACAGGGTACCAAATGACGACCCCCAAACAGTGTGAGTAAAAAAAGATTTCTGGCACACCCAGTGTTTGTGAAATCCTTCCTGGGGATAGAGTGGATGTAATAATGTGATAATAATGGGTATAAATGATTATATTAATACTAAATGTGTAATAAGCTTATTGACATTCAATATATAGGATAACACTATAGGTTAACAAAACCTGATTTAGCTCCATGATAGAAATCTTTGCCATATGGTAGATCAACTTATATTAGGGTGGATCAGCCTAACCACTATTCGATCATTCTAGTTTAGGAAGAATCACTAGTATCATGTATCATTTAACCCACTGATCCCATATGAATTCTAAATTTTTTGTCTCTTACATCTTCCCATGTGCATGAAAGAAGATGATTATCGGTGCTCTTATCAAACCAAGTTCCATTTAAGTTACCGATAATTTAGTCTCTTTCATCTTCTCATCTTCACGTCACATGGGGTGAATCTCAGATAATATCAGGGGGTGTATTCTCAAGTGTCTAGAATAATCACTAGATGACATCTCACAAGCATGTGGTCAATCCATCATGAATTATAACTGATGCATAAATTAAAAGCAATACAATGTCATGATTAATGATAATTCACATTTTATTTAATGTATAATAAGTCGTCAATTTATCAAATTACATGGAATTTATCCTCCATTGGTAGAACCTCCTCCTCCATGATGGATGAACACTATCAGCACATTCCAAGTTACCATTATTGATGAAAATACATTACATTCCAAGATCATGTTACCAATATTCTATTTCATTAGACGATCAAGGTTAAGCTTACCTCTTGAGTGCCAAAAATTCCTGTCTCAAAACCAATGGACTCGTAAGGTACCAATGAGACTTCTATGAATGATGTATTTCGTGAAAAATATTATTATTCAATTATTTAATCACATGCATGGTGTTATGTCAATTATTTCATATACTAATGAAATTCATAAAATCATTAGGGAGTTGTTCTAGAACACCCACCTAAGACAAAGTAAATAATGGAAATCCATGAAATCCATGGTATAGATATAGTACTCTATAATTGTACTAAAACTAATAATATTACAATAAGGAAAAACAAAACGTGATCCAATTTGAGAAGTAAATCATAGGGTTCTTGGCATGGGTAAAACTTATGAGAAAAGAAGAGATTATAAACCACAGGGCGTACCGCCTATTTTAATTATTGGAATGATAATATGTTAGGAAAAAATATATTTTGTATCAAATATGATCCTTATATTTCATCTAAAGATGTGATCCAAATTTGGGGGAAGTGACTACACCTTTTAAGAATTCACAACATAGTTAGAGGGGTTATAATGATGTTGGGCGTTGGAAATTCATGATGTAAATAAAGAATTTATGTTGTGAGTCCAATCATTTCCAGAAACAAAAAAAATCAAATCACCAAAATATCAAAACCAACTAAAATAATATTTTACAACATTAAATTTAATTTATGACATAAACTATAGTATAACGGAATATTATGATAAACATAGTGTGAAAATAGATATAACGGGGTCGAAATGTCTGATAACTATTTTCCATAAATTTATGAATTATTTCATAAAATGTATCTACATGATGCACCTCATGTGCTCCAGTTTCCCTATTATAATACCAATTCAAATAGCCTCAGAATCCACAACTGAGGATCAATGAAGAACAATTGGACTCTAAAAGGGTAACCATAACTAAAAGAGTGATATTCTAATAAAATACTAGATATTATAACCTAACCGTCATATAAAAACTCATACATGAGCTAGAATCCATATAATTTAGGTTTGTATTAGTGAACATGGGTGGAAAATATTTCTATATATCATCCTCCCTCTACTAAGTACCATCTTTTGAATTCTCATTCATCCACTGCACTCTCACTTTAGGTATGGTCGACCATTATAGACTCTTCCCACTCTAGTTTACAATATAAATAATGTTATTCATAATGGATGCTTAAATATCCCACTTAATGTTAGAAACTTATAACAAGTGATAAGGGTCATGATGATATCTATTAAGATGAAACACATGAAGAAAATGTTTCATGGAATTGTTGTGTTGTTGAAGGGAGAAACAACATAGAACTGGACCAACCATTTCAACTATCTAAAATACCCTAACAAACCTAGGCACTAGCTTTCCATATTTCCTAATATAGTATTTCCCCAACCTAGTATAAACCGAGATGAAAACACAATAACCAACATAAAACTCAAGAGGTTGTCTTAAATGGACAATGCAAGATTTATATCATCTATTTACAATGATAAACCCCTTTATGATAAAATTTACCAACATAGGCCTCTCATTATGTGACATGGTTCAAAAAGTTTGGACTCACCAATATTTATCTATCAGTGAGGAAAATGACATAGCCATATGTATAAATCTTTGAAAGGATCCATTTTGTTTGATACCTTGAAGCTGTTATTATACTTGAACTCCTTGGTGTCAAATTCTTCTCCCACAAACCATTTAAATCCAAAACAAAGGCTCATAACATGTCCTCCAGAATATGAATCGCCTATTTAGATTGGACATCATTCTTGAGATAATATGATGTATTCAGAAGAACCAGTTATCACAAATCCATCTAAAGATAATGAAACAACCAAGAAAGGAAACAACGATCTTAATAAAAAATGATGCTTCTCAAAGAAATGTATAGTTGAACAATCTCGCACACATAGATACACCCCAAACTATCAAAAAAAATATTTTGCAGATGTTTTTTTTGTGGGGGTTCTAAAAGTCATCGATAAATATTTTTTTAGGGAAACATTTAAGGGTGTTTTTAGCTTCCATTTAAAAACAACTGCTAAATTTGGATTTAATTTTGTTAGTTAATTATAATTTTTTTTAGAAATAATTATTTTTTACTAGACTTTCATAGAAACCGAAATGAAATAATGGCAGATTTTACCAAACTGTAGGAAAATACTAGTTGTTTTTACAAAAAACAGCCACTAAATTAATGGAAAAAATATAAAATATAAAACATTTAATGATGATTAATTATTAATTATTAATTATTTATTATTTAATATTTCTTATTATATATTTTATATTTTTAAAAATTATAATTAATTTTAATCTGTTCTTTAATATAAATATATAATTATTAGGTGATAAAAAATAAAAAGTTAAAATAATTTGTTAATAAGTGAAAAAGAAGACTTTGACGTCAAATGACTATAACCATTATTATGGGAGTATGATTAAGCTCCAAAACCTATAAAATTAGAAGAATATGAACTAAACTTAACCAAATGTGATAATATTTTTTAAAAAATTATAATAATAAATTTATTAAAGTTTTATGAAAATTATGAAATCTAACTTCAATGTTGAACGAAAATTAATTTTCATCTCGGTGTCCATTTTGGCTCTACCACCAATCAAATAGAATATTGGGAAGATATCTAAACAATTAATATTTGGTGAAACTACAATAATTATTTTATAGAGGGGAAAAATCCCAAATGCCACCAAAAATACATTTTTTGTGTGGGTATCCCAATTTGTTATCATTTGATAGAATTTCAGTATATTTTAAGGGGGGTATTATTGTCTTTTTCGGTGGATATTGAATTTATTCCTTGGAATTAAATTCTTAATGATATTATGGTTTTTATGATCTGTCATTCTTCATATTCAGGTTTCATTTATAATTTAATATAGGTATATTTTATTACATTTACTTATAATAAATCAATTGTATAAATAATTATCTATATATAAGTGTATTTTTAATCATATAAATATATATAAATAATTATTTATTATTCATTTAATTTAAAATAAATAATTATTAATTTTATTTAACTTATAAAAAATATTAATATGTATATATATATATATCTATACAAGCAATGATTATATATTAACATGTATCTATCAATTAGAAAATATATTTATGTGTGTACATAAATATATTTGAGTGTCTTTGAGAAATATAAATTTTTACTTGTCATGACCCGTCCCCCGAGGCCCGCATCGTGACTACCCCAAGCATGCCTTCCGTAGGCCAGAGGGTAGCGACTAGTACCAAAGGCGTAATTAAATAAAACAGGGAAGGCATTGCCTTTGTAAAATTTAAACACACACAACTAGAGTACAAGTGCAAGAAAACAATAAGTAAAAACTGTATGACAAGAATGATGAAAGTAAAGGGGCCAGAAATACAAGCCCAACAGTAAATTACAAGGAAAAGACAAACAGGTACAACTAATAGGCATACAGTTGGAAGGTGTCTTGCAGCTCCTGGATCATCCACCACGAATCCTACCTGAAGGGTGGGTACAGATATCCTCCTCAGTGATCCACGTATGTCCTTCTCCTCAGGGTACCTTCTCGTCGTGAGGTCCACCTCTGTGCACCGTCCAGTCCTCGCACACTCTGCCTCGGTCAGCGCTGTCTGTCATCTGCATCCAACACAACGAGGTGCAGGCATTGCCCGTGCAGGGGTGAGTATAACGATACTCAGTAGGGACCCCGAGACCCTCAAGATCTAACAAAATCCAACAAGGATAAACCACAATGTATGAAATCAACGGATAACCATTACTTTGGTATATGCCCATACATATACCTAAGCTATCAAGTAACTCATCTCAATCATGAGGAAAACACAAAGGTCATTGAATCAGCTCAAACCAGGATTTTTATTCACGATGTCGAAACCATAGCTGCTGGAGAACTCCTCCTATGTCAAGTATAGTGGCCCTGCCGCTACAACCAAATGCTTCCCACTAACCTTGGACTGCTTAAGTACTCCACCTGTTGAGTTCTGTGGGACTGGTGCTACAACCAAGCGCTTCCCACCATGGGTCTACCGCTACAACCAAGAGCTCCCCCTCATAGCCTACAAAGGTACTCCTTCTATCGAGTACCGAGGGTCTGCCGCTACAACCAAGAACTCCTTTGTCGTGGGTCTTCTGCTACAACCAAGCTCTCCCCACAGGGCTATCCAAATCACTCCGAGTTGATCGATCAGTAGTCGTCAAGTCTCAGCCAGCTACTAGGTCTCTGTAATCTGCTCGCTCGTCACTGAGAGGGTCCGCTCCACGTGCCATAATCCGATACTCCAAGGGTTACTAAGTCTCATTTATAAGTATCACAAAGACCGCCACGTCATAGGGGTCTCAACGCAATAGATAGCGTGTCAATCGGACTCCCGGTCTTTGAGTTATTAGCCTTTTAGTCCCGCGGGCCCTGTTAGTTTCGTGTACGAACCAACCCTACCATATCTCAACTATACTTCAAACTCCCATGGGATATTTTAAAAGGTACTGTTTCCCAATGAGATTACCAGCGCCACTGACGGTTCGTCAAACGGACGTCTGGTGGCAAAGATATGGCCAAACTAAGCAATAGGTCATTAGTGGGCCCGTGTCCGGTCTGACCCCTTCGGACCGAGTCGGCAAAACCTTGTCTGGGTCGACCCGGTCATACTTGTTGGGTCTGACTCGGCCCGTTGGGCATGTCATCCAGCTATGATTCCACCCAGTCTGCTGGGCTCGGCCCAGCGGACTGCGAGGGCAGTTCGGCCGGATGCCGCCACGCAGGCGGCATCAACCTAAAAGACGGTGTCGGTTCGGCCAGTGCCGCAAAGGGGGAGGCTCGAGAGGTCTGCGACCAGGAGACTATCGGGAAGGCCGCGCGGGGCGTGGGCAGGCTTGCGGGACTCCGGGCAGGCCGCAGGTGCACCGGGCTAGTTGTCTGGGTGCAGGGCAGCGCGCTAGGGCACGGGTAGCGAGTCGGGGTGCTGGGAAGATCCTGGCAGAGGGCCGTGGGGGCACCGGAAGGGTGTCGGGCTGGCCGCTGGCAGAGGCTGGGTAGGCCGCCAGCAGGGCGCAGGTGGGTCGGGTAGCGCGCCGGGGTGCCGGGAGGCCGCCGGCAGGGGCCAGGCAGGTCGTTGGCTGGGCGCGGGTGCGCCGGGGTCATGGGGGCGGTGCGACCTTTATTCTCCATCTTCGTCACCGCCGCCACTTTTCCCTGCTATTTTGTCACTTCAAAGAACATCACAAAGAAAATATGGATGGAGGGTGTTAGACCGTGTGAGGTTGGCCCGAACCCTTTGCGTTTAGGAGGATATCAATTGGCTCAACATAAGTAGAGGATGTTCATTAAAAATGTATGCATCATTCCCTTTATATCCTTTTAAGAAGGTAAAAAAAGGGGTACAATATCAACACGGAAAAAATTAAACCCCCTACCTCTCTTTTCGTTCGATGTTGGCGAAGTCGCGGGAACGGGTGTCGTTCCGTTGATGTCGGAGGAAGAAGAGCTCGAAGAAGACGAGTCGAGATGACATCATCATCATTTTTAGTGGTCGGCAGTGCTTCCCTTTCTTGCCTTCGTTGAATAAGGGTGAAGATGGCATTCTTCGTTCTTCGTTCTTCATGGGGGACGGTTCTTTGTTGGAGGAATAATTCTCCAAGGGTTGGGCATCGCGTCTCTTTGCCAGTGTTTCGCCACTTGAAGAAGTTGTCGCAAAACCATTACCCAAGATTCCTTTAACTAGGAGAGGGGGATATGTAAGTAACCATCGTGGAATTTATGATGGTTCATTTATTAGGAACCTTCCTAATTTCCAATGATGCAGTTACTTAATTTAAAAAGGGAGAACAAATTAATTTGCCCCACTAAACAATTTGCACGAGAGGTGGCACACTTAATTTGTAGGATGTTAAGAGGCTCCCTATAATTCATTTATATGCATTGGAGAAATTAATTGTCAATCGCGTTGGATCAATTAATTGGCATGTGTGTTGGAAAAATTAATTGGCACGTGTGTTTGTACAATTAATTGCGCAGATGAGGTCAAGAGGTCCTCCCTCATTAATGAGGGTTTATGCGTCTCCGGTGGTCCCCACGTCGTAACCCCTTGTGGTAGGTTATGCTCAGGTAGATCCCACCACCATAACCTCTCATGCGAGGTTGGGGTGTGGTAGTACTACCATCATCTCCCAAGTGGAGGTTCCCACTACCCGCACTCACACATGGCATCTAAAAACAAATAAAATAAAGTGTTGAACATTATTTTTTTATTTTTTATAAAAATACAAAAACTAACTTTTATTCTCAATCGTCTTCCATCGAGGTGAAAGTCTTATTAAGTGAATATAGGCACTACGAGTTCAACACTATCCTCGTATTTCAATTCCGAGCACCGGTTAAAAAGTTATAAAATGTCGTTCGCACGTTTACTGAACGTACCTGAGAAAAAAAGTTCAGAAAATTATTATCAGCCACCCTGGACCGGCGCCGGTTTAGGTTAGGCTCTTTCTAGGTGAAAAACACCCCACAATACCCAACAAAACTCTCAGATTTTCAATCCGAGTTACCGTTAAGAATTTACTAATTTTACAATAAAATAATTGTCACTTAATTATTTTATTTGCGACCAAAAACTAACTTTTTCTGGTGGCCAGCGCTAGCCAAAGGTAGAATCTTCTTAAATAAAGCATGCCCTCATGAGTTCAACTGTGGTCTCTGATTTTTACTCCGAGCTACCGTTTGTGAGTTATAATCATTTGACAAATAAAATAATTTATTTTATTATTTTATTTACGGTTAAGCCATTTTTTGGGAATTCTCACAGGAGGCCCACACCGACTAATCTTATGTTGCGCCTAGGGTAAACCTACCATCCTGAGGGAAACGGTGCCCTTAGATTTATGATCTGAGTAACTGTTTTTGAGTTATTCCAATTTTTCATGAAAACTGATTACGTGCGTTAATTTAAGCTTAACAAAACATCAGCAGATCATTTCAGGCACTCTGGGCCTCGGAATCGCACACCGTCTGATTTTTCGGACTTGTAAAATTCCCATTTAAATAAAAAATACATGGGAATTCCATGTCTTTACATTCTCCCCACATCAGGGCTCTACATCCCATAAGCCAAAACTCAAACTAAGGAAACAAAAGGGGGTACTGAGCATGCATGTGAGTCTCCGGCTTCTATGTGCTCTCTTAGAGGTTCTTGTGCTACCAAAGAACGTTCACCAAGGGTATCGATCATCTACATAGGACCCGCTCCTATAGATCCTCAATCTCCACTGGAACCACCGTGAAAGTCGACCCTTCATCGATGTCCAGCTCTCCATGGTCGATGATGTGTGAAGGGTCATGCACGTATCTCCTCAGCTAAGATACGTGGAAGATGTTATGCACCTGGTGCAACTGAGGTGGTAGAGCTAAGTAGTAAGCCACATTTCCATCTCTGTTGAGGACCTGAAAAGTTTCGATGATTCTCTGTGATAACTTGCCTCCTCTGCAAATCTCCATAGACCTCGTCGAGGTGAGACCCATAGAAATATGTGGTTTCCATCCTTGAATTCAAGAGGTCATCATCTCATGATAGCATATGACTTATGTCTGCTCTGTGCATTCTTCATCTGCACTTGGAATATCAACACCTTCTACGGGGTAGCTCATACCCTCTCTGGTTGGTAGGAAGTGGGCCGACTTGGTGAGTCGGTCGACGATCACCCAAATAGAGTCATGTCTTCTGGACGTATGTGGAAGACCCGTCATGAATTCCATGGATATCACATCCCAATTCCACTCTAGGACCTCTAAAGGTTGAACCAAGCCTGCTGGTACCCGGTGCTCTGCCTTCACTTGCTGACAAGTGAGGCACTGTGAGACAAACTCTGCTACCGCCTTCTTCATACCTGGCTACCAGTGCTGTCGTCGATGGTCCTGGTACATCTTCGCCACTCCTGGGGGTACCGCTAGAGGGGAAGTGTGGAACTCCTTCAATACTTCCTCCTGATGTGAAACTGGTACCAGAGTACATCCTCTGAAAAAGATAACATGTTGCCCACCTTCAGAAAATCCATCAGGTGTCTACCCTATGGATATCTGAGCACATCACATCTCACAATCTGCGTCTCCATGCTGCACCTCCTTGACTCTCTGAAGAAGTGGATGAGTGACTGTAAGAGACTAAAGATAGGTTGTTTTATCCCTATCCACAAAGGATATCTTCAAGGCAGCTAGCTGCTCTATCGCCTCTCCTAGCAGCTGAATGACTGATCTCTTGCTAAGAGCATCTGCAACAACATTCCTCTTCCTTGGAGCATAAACTTTCTCAAAGTCAAAGTCTTTCAGGAACCAAAAACTCAATAATGCTGCTGCCACGAGGGTAAGATTGGCTGACACAAAAGTGATCGGGTGCACCCTCCTATGAATGAGTTTAACCTTTTCTGCCTGGGTTTCCTTTTTCTCTGACCAAGGAAAACCTCATTCCAACGTTGTAGATAGACCACAACCTCTTTTCCTAATACAGTTAATCTGAGTGTGAACTGTGGATGTCAATCCAAACCCAAACCAGCATCGTAAGGCCTCGTTGCTGCCACCAAGAGGTTCCAACTGAAACTCTCGCCTCTAGGGTCCGATCACACCGTCAGCATAAGTGGGATTATCGAGTATCCTCCCAAAGGTATCTCCAGACATGAGGGTTAAGTCAATGGTTTAACCAGAAACTCTAGGTCTGGGACAAGATTCGTGGAAGGAAGGAATGGTAGGTCTGGGGCAGGATTCGTGGAGGGAAGTAATGATTGGTACCTATGTCTATTGATATGGCAGCTAGTAGTAGACACAGTACGTACTCGAATCATTCCTAGAGCCCTTGGGTCATAATATTTGACAACATGTAGCTATTCTCTTCCTTTTCCCCCCAGGTTCCTGTCCTTGGTGGGGACTACAAAGGTGGGTGGTTGTAACATGTCAAAATGTACACCACCTCATGTTTCCCTCCTATCTCTGATTCCACATCTGCTGCCCTGCAGATTCATCTGTCCCTATTACATCCTCTTCCTGAAAAAGTTTTCATTCCCAAGTCTCTGAGAGTGGTGCTAGTTTCCTGCTTTCCCACTACTAAAATTCACTGGTTGAATCCGCTTATATAAAAATCATTCAACCCTCAAGGTTCTCTCTTGCATCCAAACATAGGTAGGAATGCGCAGAGGAAAAAAGTGTTGGCTCAGATGTCCCTAAACACACCCCACTCGGAGGTCCAATATCTGAAGCACTGATCGTATCATATTCATCGAGTACCAAGAACGATCACTGCGCCTTGATGAATACTTAGCTACTAACATGTCATCATGCCGAAGATGTAGCAATTCTAGAGAACTCTCAACCACCTCCTCAGCCCCATCCTCAGCCACGTGTAAGTCGGGATCACTTAGGATCCTGAGGGGTATCTGATGCTATAACACGTGTAAGGAACTAAGCCTATATGTTTCATCAACCTCTACCACCGGTCGAAACTCCTGACCAACAGGCAGTGATATAGCTGACACACTACCTGAAGGTACAATCTCGGTCAATGGTCTACATACCAAAGCCTCATCACTATGCAGTCCAACCTCATGGTCACTCACTGGGAAACACTAGTTACTAAGATCACTATCTACTCTACTGGCGTCTTAACAAGGCGGAGAACCCTAGAAATCACCTCCAGTCAGTCCTCTACTACCTGAGAATCTGTCTCTCCTCGTAACCAAGAATGCCTATGCCGCTGAAACTCGTGCTACGTGCTCAGTCAGCGTGCACTGCCCTCTAGAGCGGCTGGTGGCATCTGCTGCCTAACTGGTGGGGGTTCTGCTGGTACACCACACGAAGGTGACAACATAGTAAGAGGGTCCTGCACCGAAGCCTTGTCACTCAGTGGGCTGTCATCATGTACTCTCTCGATACTCTAACTGACTGTCTGCATGGAGGCATCCCGAACAAATGCGACACGGGAAAAAGATTATACCTGGTGAGCTAACCTGGTTTGAGCTAACTTAAAGAAAACTTTTGAAAACACAAATGAAATCAGTGTTTTCATGTACTTATTTCATAAATCAGTAGTCAGGGTCCTTGTTTAAGGATACGTCGGTCGCTGCACCAATACTAGACTCCCTGAATTGAAAACCACACTCAGTACCCTTAACACTATTTCTTCAAAGAAATAAAATATCAGAGTCCTATGTTTTTTGGTAGAATTGACTCCTATAATACCAATTTTTCATGACCCGTCCCCCGGGGCCCGCATCATGACTACCCCAATCCCGCCTTCCATAGGCCAGGAGCTGGCGACTAGCACCAAAGGCGTAATTCCCTAAAACTAGAATACATTTACTTTGTAAAAAGTAAACACATGCAACAAGAGTACAAGAGGAATCAAACACTAAGTAAAAACTGTATGAAAAGTATTTTGAAAGTAAAGGGGTCGGAAATACAAGCCCAACAGTAAAGTACAAGGAAAAAACAAACATGTATAACTAAAAGACAAACAGCTAGAAGGTTCCTAGCAGCTCTTGGATTGTCCACCACAGATCCTACCTGAAGGGAAGGTACAGATAGCCTCCTTAGCGCTCCACATCCATCTCTCTCTTTGGGGTACCATCTCATCATGAAGTCCACCTGTGGGAACCGTCCAATCCTAGCACACTCCGCCTCGGTCAATGATGTTCGTCATCTACATCCAACATAAATAGGTGCGGGCATAGCCTATGCAAGGGTGAGTATAACGATACTCAGTAGGGACCTCGAGATCCTTAAGGTCTCAAAAAATCCATCGAGGACAAACTAAAATGTATGAAATCAACGGATAACCATTACTTAGGTATATGCCCATACATATGCCTAAGTTATCAAGTAACCCATCTCAATCATGACGAAAATAGAATGATCATTGACTCGGCTCAAACCAGTATTTTTATTCACGATGTCGAAACCACGGCTGCTGGAGAAGTCCTCCTTTATTGAGTATAGTGGGCCTAGCACAACAACCAAGAGATTCCCACTATCCTTGAACTGCTGAAGTACTCCACCTATCAAGTACTGTGGGCATGTGGCTACAACCAAGCGCCTCTCACCATGGGTATGCCGCTACAACCAAGCACTCCCCCTCTTAGCCTACAGAGGTACTCCTTCTATCGAGTACCGTGGGTTTGCCGCTACAACCAAGGGCTCATCTGCCGTTGGTCTACTGCTATAACTAAGTGCTCCCCACTGGGCCATCTGAATCACTCCGAGTCGATTGATCAGTAGTCGTCAAGTCTCATCCAGCTACTAGGTATCTGCAATCTGTTCTCTCATCACCTGGAGGGTCCGCTCCACGTTCCACAATCCGATACTCAAAGTGTCAAGAAGTCTCACATAGAAGTATTACAAGTACCGACATGTCATAGGGGTCTCAATGCAACAGACGGTGCGTTAATCGGACTCCTAGTCTGTGACTTATTATCCTTTTAGTCTCGGGGCCTCGGTTGGTTTCGTGTATGAACCAACCCAACGGTAACTCAACTATACCCTGAAATCCCATGCGGTATTTTCAAAGGGACCGTTTCTCAAAGATATTACTAGCGCCGTTGACAGTTCGTCCAACGGACGTCCGGTGCCAATGATATGGCCCAAGTAAGCAATGAGTTATTAGTGGGCAGGGGTCTGGTCCGACTTGGTTAGACATGCTAGGTCTGACTCGGCCAGTTGGGCGGGTGAGCAAACTATGTTTTGACCCGGTCTGCTGGGCCCGGCCCGACGGACTGCGAGGGCAGTTTGGCTGGATGCCGCCACGTAGGCGGCATCGGCCCGAAAGTCGGGGCCCGTTCGGCCAGTGCCGCGAAGGGGGCGGCTCGAGAGGTCTACGGCCGAGAGACCAGCGGGTAGGCCGGGCGGGGTGCGGGCAGGCTGCGCGGGACACTAGGAAGGCTGCGGGTGCACCGGGAATAGTGTCGCGGTGCCGGTCAGCGCGTCGGGGCAGCGCGCTAGGGCACGGGCAGTGAGCCGAGGCTCCGTGAAGACCGCAGAAGGGGCCGACGGGGCGTTGGCAGGGTGCTAGGGTGCCAGGAAGGACGTCGGCTGGGCGCGGGTGTGTCGAGTAGTGCATCAGGGTGCTGGGCAGGCCACCAAAAGGGGTCGGGCAGCCCGCCGGCTGGGCGTGGGTGTGCCGGGTAGCACGCCGGGGTGCCGGGCAGGCCGCCGGTAGGGGCCGGGCATGCCGCCGGTTGGGCGCAGGTGAGCCGGGGTCACGGGGGCAGTGCAACCTTAATTCGCCTTCTTCGTCACCACCATGACTTTTCCATGCTTTTTTCCGCTTCGAAGAACATCATAAAGAAAATTCCGATGGAGGGTGTCGGGCCATGTGAGGTTGGCCCGAACCCTCCATGTTTAGGAGGATATAAATTGTCTCAACATAAGTAGAGGATGTTCATTAAAAACATCCACATCATTCCCTTTATATCCTTTGATGAAGGTAAAAAAAGGAGTACAATATCAACATGAAAAAAAATTAATCCCCTACCTCTCCTGTTGTTCGTTGTTGACGAAGTCGCAGGAAGCGGGCGTCGTTTCATTGACGTCGGAGGAAGAAGAGCTCGAAGAAGACTAGTTGAGATGACTTCGTCAGCGTTCCTCGTGGGCGGCAGTGATTCCCTTTTTGGCCTCGGTTGAAGAAGGATGAAGACGGCATTCGTCACTCTTCATTCTTCATGGGCGACAGATCTTCGTTGGAGTAATAATTCTCCAAGGGTTAAGCATCGCATCTTTTTTCCCGCGTTTCGCTGCTTGAAGAAGCCGTCCCAAAACCTTACCCCAAGCTTCGTTTATATAGGATAGGGGGATATGTAAGTATCCATCATGGAATTTATGATGGTTCATTTATTAGGAACCTTTCTAATTTCAAATAATGCATTTACTTAATTTAAAAAGGGAGAACAAATTAATTGGCTCCACTAAAAAAAATTGCACGGGAGGTGGCGCACTTAATTTGGAGGATGTTAAGAGGCTCCCTACAATTACTTTATACATGTTGGCGAAATTAATTGGCCCTCGTGTTGGCTCAATTAATAGTCACGTGCATTGGTACAATTAATTGGCACGTGTGTTGGCCCAATTAATTGCACATAGAAGGTCAAGAGGTCCTCCCTCACTAATGAGGGGTTATGCGTCTCGGGTGGTCCCCACGTCGTAACCCCTAGCGGGAGGTTTTTCTTGGGTAGATCTCACCGCCATAACCTCTAATGGGAGATTGGGGTGTGGTGGTCCCACCATCAACTCCCAAGTGGAGGTTCCAACTACCCACACTCACACATGGAATCTAAAAACATATAAAATAAAGTGCGTAAAATTATTTTATTATTTATTATAAAAAGCCAAAAATTAAATTTTATTACCGACCGTCTGCCATCGAGATGAAAGTCTTATTAAGTGAATACTGGCACTGCGAGTTCAGCAGTGTCCTCAGATTTCAATTCCAAGCACCAGTTCCAAAGTTATAAAATTCTGTTCGCATGTTTTCTGAACGTACACGAAAAAAGTTTGGAAAATTACTATCAACCACAAACGACCCGTGCCAGTCGAGGATAGGCTCTGCCTAGGTGAAACACACCCCAACAAACCCAACGGTACTCTCATATTTTCAATCCTAGTTACCGTTTAGATGTTATGAATTTTACAATAAAATAATTGTCACTTAATTATTTTATTTGCAGCCAAAAATAAACTTTTTCTGGTGGCCCGTGCTGGCCAAAGTTAGTATCTTCTTAAATAAAGCCTGCCGTCATGATTTCATTTGTGGTCTCGGATTTTTTATCGGAGCTATCGTTTGTGAGTTATATTTATTTAAAAAATAAAGTGACTTATTTAATTATTTTATTAATGGTTAAGCTATTTTTTGGGACTTCTCACATGAGGCCCACGTCGACTAAACATAAGTCGTGCCTAGGATAAACCTTCCATCCTGAGCGCAACAGTGCCCTTAGATTTATGATTTGAGTAACCGTTTGAGAGTTATTCCACTTTTTCAGGAAAACTACTTACGCGCGTTAATTTAAACATAAGAAAACTTCGACAGATCATTTCGGGCACTCCGGGCCTCGGAATCGCGCACCGTCTGATTTCACGGACTCATAAAATTCCCATTTAAATAAAAAAATTACATGGAAATTTTGGTTCTTTATAGTACTTGTGTGTTTAAATATGTGTAAATATGTGTGTGTTTGTGTATCAATAATATTGTGTGTATACATCATATATAAATTTATTATTATATAAATATATTATTATCAATAAATTTAGTATATATATTAATTTATATTAAAACTCTATGAATATAAATATATATAAATATTTAAATAATTATTATATATACATATGAATGTGTATTGATAAACTGATATATATTTATATTAATATTTTATTATATGTAAATCCATATTACTATATAATAAATTCATATAATCTTGAGTATATATATATATATATATCATATTTATTTGATGAGACTTCAACTTCATTTAAGAGTGTATTCCTATGTTTTTTATTTCTTTTTTGATTTAATTCCATTGATTTACATTCCTATTGATTTGATGGTGTTGCAATTATTATGCTTTTCCCTTTTTGGTGATTTATTATCAGTTATACATATATATAAGTATTTATAAAAATTTGTGTATATTTATATACATTGTAAATATGTATACATATTTATGTTTATATATTTTTATATCATATATGTATAAATATTTATAGAGATATTTAAATTTACTTGTATATAAATGTAAATATTTATATTAGTATATAATTATATATCTCATTATGTTCATATATTTTTGTAACATAAATGTGTGTTTATATATATTTATGTAAATTTTGTTATATGTAGATATTTATAGATATTTATCTCCATTTATTATTTATTTAATTTTTATTTATTAGAATTTTTTACTGATTATTTATTCATTTCTTATTTTTTATTTGTTATTTATCACTTTCATATTTATTTATTACAAGTTTATTATTTAATAATTGATTTTTATTATTCAATTATTGTCAAATAAATAAAAAAAATTATTTTTTAGTTTTTAGTAGATATTATTTTTAATTGTTATTATGTTATTATTTAATATTTAATATTTATTTCTTATTACATTATAAATGATATGTTCTTTATAATTTCATTTTAAGTTATTATATAATTATTTTTTTCATTAATATTTTATTGTTTTATTATTTATATATTATTTATTTGATTATTATTTATATATATTTTTACATTAATTATTAATTTATTGTTAATTTAAAATTAATTTATTATTAATTTAATAATATTATTATTTTATTATTTCATTATTATAATCTTATTTATTTTTTATTTATATTTTATTATTATTTTTTAATATTATTATAATTTAATTATTATTCATTTATTATTTTTTTCTTATTTATTCAATAATTATTAATGTATTTTCTAATTATTAATTTATTATCAATTAATTGTTAGCGTATTATATATTATATATTTATTATTTATTTAATGATAATTTATAATTTATTATCTAATCAATATTAGTTTCTTATTTATTTATCATATATAAATTTATTTCTTAATTAATTTTTTATTTATACATTACTAACAAATTATATAATATATATATTATATATTAAATATTACATGTTATATATTATATATTACATATTATATCTAATATATTATATATGATATATGATATATTTTCATTTTATTATTTATTATTAATTATTTACTACCATATTATATATATATTATTCATTTATATTTTATTTATTAAAACTAATTTATTAACTATTAGATACTGAATATTAAATACTAAATAGTAATTATTAATATTGAATACTTAATTATTAATTATTTGGTTTGTATATATGTGTTATTAATTAATTATTTTATCTAAGTATATATTTATATATTTATTAAATTCTATTTACTCACTACTTGAGGAGTTTGCTAGAGTGGAAAAGTCTTTGTAGAATATCTAAGAGTTAAGGTGTTCAAATGTCACAAAACATAGCCTTTATGCATGGCATATGCCTGCGCATGTGCATAGTTTTTTTATACATTTTGGCACAAGGAAAAAAGGCCAAAACAATTTTATGAAGATAAGAAAACACAAAGGGGGGATGAAGCATAGTCTTGGAAAAATTAACTCGCATCAAAAATAAATACCAATAAGGCACTGAAATTAGGAAATTCCACAGTATAAGTAAGGTTTGGGCCCCACCAACCCCCCCCCCCCCCGAGTAGATCTTTCCATCAAATCTTCTTATCGATTCTATGTATTCACTCTCTCCAAATTTTAATGTTCTTCATCTGACTAATAAACACTATTTTCTGATCCACCCATCCCTTGGTTTTCGGATTTAAACCCCATGTCATCTACCAAATCATTACTTCCTCCACTAGTAGCATGGTCCATTATCTGAGGTGAAAACACTATCACTGAAGGAACATCTATATTCAAATTGAGCACCCCAAATATATTGGAGGTGGGGACCATTGCATTTTCTATGCTAGTATATTGCATAAGATCCATATTTATGCCCATTTTGACGCCACCCAATAAAAGAATATCATTAACATCATGCACATTTGTCACATGGGTTTATCAATTCTTATAAAGACCCTAACATGTTAAGATGAAAAATTGTACGAATCTCTCTTTATCTTCTCAGATCACATCCAGTGGATGAGTTGGAACAACACAACCACCCATCATATTGAATTATAAATTACCAAATCAAGTTAAAACATCCGCCCTAAAAGTAACTAGAGTATTTATTACAATAGAATGGTCCAAAATAATATTTTAATCTTTCTAATTCTCAAAAACTATAGAAAAAGCAGTGATGAGTCCCTCTGCGCCATCCTTAAAAAAAGTGGAATCAGATTGAAGCATTTCTACCTTTTTCATTTAACATTTTCATTGCGAACACCACATATATGTTTTGTTAATCATCATGAGTCTTTGTTGCAACCATCAATTCATACTATAAATTTTGATCAGCTAGATCATGTGTTGTAACATTATCACTGGATGTCACATCCTTCAATTAGTTCTCTGACCCCCTCTACTATTTTTTTCTTTATCTATGCTTTAGATTCCATGTTCACCACCGTTAGGGGAATCAAGGTCCTAGAATCCTCAAAGAATTATCCCTTATTCAAAATGGATGCATCACAGCACCCTACAAGACATAATATTTTGTATGAGAAGATTTTGGAAGCTTATATAAGGATTTATGTAATTGTTCTATGCCATTTTCAGAAATCTAACATTAGAAATCATTCCATGAGACTTATTCTCTATCAATGAACTGATATCAGTAGATTTATCAACATCCCAAGCTATTACAACCCATAACATCATATCTTGATCAGGTCGCTTCAATTTGATTGAGTTAGAAATCTTCATAGCAGAGTTATCAAACACTACTGGATCATGAACATTTATCTCCACTTTGGGAGTAAGATCCTCTTCTTCCTATTTACCAAATGATGCATCTACAACCGAAATAGGATATACAGAATTATTAACTCTTTCATTTTGTAGACATCATTGTCCATAACCACCAAAAAATTGAATTTTTATATGCAACATGAAACATTTCCTTTCATCATGCCCTCTAACTGAACATAATAAACATGTCACTAATCTTTTAAAATATTTTTTTTCATGATTAAGCACACTGTAAACCAAAAAAAAATCATGGGACGTTATCATACTCAATTTTCAATTAAAAATCAAAATCATCGGTTGATAAAATCAATTTATCATCTAGAACATAGCTCAAATCCCCTTCCATGAAAAATGTGCATAAATCTTGAATCATGGTAACTCTATTTCATTATCCATTTTAATTGGGAATTCAAATAACCAGATCATTTTTGTAAAAAATTTCTCAAGGCCAGAAAATCTAGTTCAGTCCATGTACATTTATTTGGACTTGAGTAGATTATTTGAAAACCTCAAGAAGATTGAATTTTCGATCCCATCCCTGAATGTGTAAAAATACCTGGTTAAATAATATAACACTGAGGCCCCACAATTTCATCTTCAATTCCTTATATGGAAACAAAAAATGAAAAAAATCCATGACCTAAAGAAACACACATGCATTTCTTGAAACCTAATATTTAGGAATGTTGTGCTCCGAGGTTTCCAATTCTTTAAGGTATGACACATCGTGGAAATATAAAATTAGAAATCAGGGAATGCATCCCAACTCCATATGTTCTGAAATCACAAATGAATCTACTTTTACCGGTTAGATGATACCCTTTCTTCGAAGACCTTCAGCAGTGGTGTCCTTGAAGAGATAAAAGGATTGGCTAAATCCAATTTCAGGGAATAAAGTGTCCCAACAATGATCGAACTGCATGAAATTTATACCATCAATGGATTTTTAGCAATCAGGGTGCCAATTCGGTAAAAATGCATTAGTCAGTGAAAAATTGATGGAAGAATCAATCAAAGCATTTCCCTAATCACTATAGAGGCATATAGCGAGAAAACGACATCTGGAACCTAAAAGCAGTGCATGTGTATGTGCATATGGAAAAATAATAAATAAATTATTACTCAATAAAAAATAAATTTAGAAATAATAAATGATTAATACATGAATAATAAATAAATAAAAAATTGATTAATTGTTGGAATTAAAAAAAATGAGACACTATGAAGTTAAAAAATTTAAAAAGTAAAAATATTTAACAAAATTAAATATAAAAATAAAAATTAATAGTTTAGAAAATAAAAAATTTAAAAACTAAAAAATGAAAAAAATGAAAAATATAAAAAAATTAAAATATTATGATATAACAAAACATTTTAAAAAAATAAAATAAATAAATAATAAAAATTGTAAAAATAAACAAATAAAAACAATATAAATATAAAATAAAAATAATAAAAATAATATGCTAAAAAATTAATAAATTTATAATTTTAAATAAATAAATATATTAAAAAACCACCGAGAAATGATTTAACATCAACTCAAACAACCAATAAATTATTCTATGAATTCATAAAAAACATCCACTAAATCATTTCTCATTGGTTTTGAAAAACCTCCCTTTCAAATCCACCGCCAAATGATTTTGAGGCGGTTTTAACCACCGATTAACAAATGAACAACTAACCTATGTGAGAATAGATTCCCCTTATGGGGAGAGAAATATAACTCATATCCTATAATATTAAATATGACCCTAGTATATAAACGAAAAATAGATACCATGAATCAAGTCAAATCATTTAAATTATTGTACAAACATCTCCCAAAGGAAAGGGTAGCTACAAATTTCATGAGAAGACTCCTTGAAATGCTTGATACCCTCTGATCACTCTACCAATATAATTTAAAAGTCAAAAACCATCCAATATCTTTATAACAAAACACAACACCATTTACATAATGATTAGATAAAAAGTAATGTGATGATCCTATATTAAACGAAACACAATAAAGGGTGGGTGATGCACAAATCATATCATTAATAGTAGAAGGTCCTAGATCCAAATATATTGGTGTAGACTACAGAGTATAGATGAGTCATCCCTCTTTCTTGATCTCTAGTCTCAAACACCTATTTTCTCTCTCTGAGTTGTATTTATACTCTTTTATAGGGCCACCACATCCCTTACCTCATCCATAAAGATTGGTGGAATTATCTCTACCTATATACTAAGGGTTAGTTAAGTACCTTGTAAAATTAGGTTCCCAACCAAACCCATAACCACAATTTTTTTACTTTATAGAGAGATAGAACCCATTGAAGATGGCTTAAACTATGAAAATATTAATACTCCTTAGTAGGGGATGGAAACTAATGCCACTTCTGACCAGATATTCCACACATAAGTCAATTTAATGGTTTTTGATTTGGAGATGTATTCACACTCCCCTATATGCCCTTTCCACCACTAGTCTATAGGCAATAGTGGAAGCAGTGCTTCCTACTTCATGATTGAGATGTCTCATATTTCTCTACTAAAACTAACTAGCCCCTACATTGGCCTCTCAAATTTTATAATGTCATGGGAGATTGATTCATCACTTCTAAAAAGCTTCTTATGTGAAATATGTTCACTTATGACCTTCTCATAGATTGATTCCAATCATGAAAATGTTATTTCTGAGTGACGTCATCAACTACGAATGATAGAAACAAGTATGTTAGATTATTAAAATATCTTGTATAGTCCAACACTAACAATACAACTTCTTTTAGATGCATGAAATCATGTTCCCTCTCATCATTGAATGTATTTTTATTAAAATGACTCAATATGTTTTCCTATATATAATTAAAATACAACTCCTATTTCTCATAGGATTTCTCCACTATGCAACACCAATTCTTAACTAGTCTAAAGAAACATGTAAGTAGAAAGCTTCAATATCTAGTATATTGGTTTCACATAGGGATTTAAGATATTATGGACTAACTCAAATCTAGAACTCATCTACATGGGGGCCACCCTCTCCACAAAACATTGATGAATTATTTAGCTAAAACACTCCAGTGATAATACAATGAGAATGGTATCATTTTCCATGTACTGAATGACCCACATGAATCTTCCAAAAAAACCGATCATCCAAACAATTCTCTAGATCTAGAAGAGGTTTTGGCTTTGCCACATTATGAGAAGAGAAATTCTCACTATCCGGGTGATAATTTAGGCAATGAAAGTGAGACATTTTATATGAAATTGTTCAATAAAAATATTATAACACATGTTAAATATCATAGACCAACCCTAACTAGAGAAAAAAAAGAAATATTGTCTCCATGTTTATCGATGCATGTGACGACATGTCAAATGGCATAACTTATCATTTTCCTCCCTCTCATTAATTGGGAATACTAAGGGATTTCAACACAAATTTTACAATTGAAGATATGTGAAAATTTATAAATGTGTACCTAGACTAAATAATTCATTACATTATATATCCATTATGTTCCTATCATAATCTATGTTTAATAATATCATGTCATACCATCCCATGGGTGATATTCTCAATAAACAATAACAAACTATGTAAAGTGAATCAATTGAGGTGAAATAACATCAATTTTAACATTATAACAACATGAAAAAAAATAATATCATTGTTAACTAATATTTTCCCTCATACATTGGTAATTTAGTCCTTTGGATGAGAACATTAACATGTATCAAAACATCATTGTATCATTTTTACATTTCCCAATTGTTAAATCATTAGAGAAGAAACCTAAATATATGATAAAACAATATAATGTCCCCAACCCTATACATCCTCATGTGAATGAGTCAGGATAGACATGTGAACCTAGGAATGCCTCCCCATATTCTAAATGATTTCTACGAGTAGTAAGGGTGTAAGGTATATAGTTCATATAATATACCCTCTGTTACAAAGTATACATTAGATGAAAATAACAATAGAGTAGCCGAAAAGTAATAGAATAAATATATATAACAAATTTAAACATATATTTTAATGCGGAGAAAAATCAATTAATAAATTAATAAATGATTCATTTATTTCTTGGTTGTATGTAACTGATGATTTTTTGGATGTAACTCAAAAAATAGTAAGAATTATCAAAAAAAGAAGTCTAAAATCCAATACCAAAACATAATTTCATCATATATTTGAGCTCTAACCCATCCAAAAATAAATCGACCAATGTAGGGTCCCTTTATATTGCACAAACATGAATCCTTGATGTCTTACCGGGTACCAAATGAAACCCTAAATAGTGTGTGAGTATTAAAATGTATGTTTAAACCAATAGGGTCAATAAAATCATTCTTGGTGATTTTTCTTACATAATAAAGTGAAAAATAAGGGTATTAGTTAAATAGATTAATATTTCACAAGTAATAAACCTACTAATCGTCGAGGTCTGGGATGACCCCTAGTGTAACACCCCGAGATTTTATGAAAAATATTATTTTAAATTTCACTAATGTCTTGTGTTGTATGCTACACCAAAATTAGCTTTCCTAACACGCATCCCTAACTTGTATTGCATTACACGCAATAGCGACCTTCCACGATAGCGTGTGTTGTACGCAATACTGAGTTTCGCTAAACAACGATATGTTACATAAACTAGTCGTTATGAATAGTAATACCCACTTTTTGAAATTTTAGAAATTTTATCTTTTGAAATGGACTTTATTTTTGGATTCAGAAGATCAAAATTATCCTAGGGTGATTTTTTGGTATTTTTCTGAAAACTTTCAATTTTTGATGAATAGTGAAAACACTGGGTTACTATTCAAAAATCGACTTTTATTTAAATAATTATTTATTATATTTAAATTAATTTTAGGTAAAAATTGATACATAATACCTATATAAGTTCAATTTAATTCATTGGAGTCATTTTATAACAGTTTTAGATATATAAAAATTTGATTTAACTTTTCCCCATCTTTTACCCACTTCCTAGGAGAATTTGCAAATTCATATAAAACATAACTTTACCGCTTCTGTGAGTGGAATTTTAAAAATCTGAGAGACATGGTTAATATGAAGGACTAAAATGTGGTTCAATGGGATGAAAATAATTTTTTTGTGAATAGTAACTTTTTACTTTTTTTACCATGGTTAAAAGTAAATAGGGTAATTAAGGGTAAAAATAATAATATTATTACCCTAACACATGTCCTAATTCTATTGGATAAGTGTAATTCGACCAAAAACATCCTTAGGAATAAAATATGACCATTTAGGCCCACATGGATTAGATTAGGACATTTATTATTAATTTATTTAAAGAAGGGTTAAAATAGTTAAAATCTACATTTAATAACTAAATCATTTTTAATATAGGGTTATTCATAAGCTAAATTCGACTATAAGTATTCATTAGAAAGATAAAAATATTTCCTACATAATTTTATTTTATTTATAAATTTTTAGACATTAAATAATTTAATTTATATATGACACAATGATGATACTGTAATTATCTTATAAATGAAATATTGACATAATTGATGTTATAAATACCCAAATAAATGTAATTTGAGACTTTTTAAGGATTCCACTAATTTTATAGGTTAATATGACATGTTATTATTGATTTAATTAACTTTTTTATAACTAATAATTCTTTCATAATTTTTACAAATATCAATTATCAAATCGTGTCAAAATTGATAAAAAAATAGTTTTTAAAACAAATATTATATTATTAATTGTTATTTTTTTCCTGAAAATATATGGTTCAGCCAAATGACTTAGATAAGGTTATATATATTAATAATAAACATCTTGGGGTTCTTTTGGCTTGTTATAGTAATTTTATTAACCTTATAGTGTAAGAAAAGAAGAAGACACGGTAAAAGTTAAATTATTTAACTTAAAGTTAAATATAAATGATAAGGTTAAAATAGAAACCTAAACATGAGTAAATTCTATTGTATGAGAGTATTTCGACCCATCCCCACCTTAGCTTAGAAATAAATCAAGTTTGAGCTATTAAAAACTGAATATGACTTTATAATAAAATAATATTTCTAGTTTTTCCTAAGGTGCCCCTCTCCTCCCTTATAAAAGTGAACCTCCTCCATCTCTTCCTCACACCACTTTGATCCTTCAAGCTCAGACAACCCCTACCAATTTCTCTTCTCCACTTCCCTAGAAACATCCTAGAGGACCTGTTCTTCTTCGAAGACCATCTTTACTACCCTAAAAAGTGGTTAAGAAGAGGCGTTTCAAAGAAGAGGAGGATCAGATACGTACGAAGCATATCGGACCTAAGGTAAGGGATAACTATTACAATCTCATTCTTATATGAGATTGTTTATTCGTAGGTTTTAATTGGGGTTATTGTTATCATCCATGTCCATGTATCCTAAAAATGGTTTCATGTATGTTTAAAGTCCTTTTTAACCATTTTTGACTTTTACTACATGGTATGTAAGGAATATTTTTTTTACCATACGAGGTAATTTTTGAATTTTCTGAGAAAAGTACGAGAAGAATGTTATTTTTAACTTATACGGTGTGAACATATTTTTACAGTTTCATAACGCCTCATTTTCATGAAGCTTACTCTACAAGATTTTATAACTATTTTCATCAAAATGCTTTTCTTTTAAAATTTCATTGAATTTTGTGAAAAGAAAATGATTTTGAAGAAGAATGGATATTTTCCTCAAGAATTGATTTCAAGTGTTTTATAAAAACCATTTTCCATCTAAGATAACATTATTTCATATGTGTATGTTTCAAGTATAATGTCTCTATGATTTACATGGTTTCACATTTCTTATGATGAAATATCCATTTTTATATGGATTATGTGATTATTGGATGATGTTTATGAAATCCATTTTATTCATTGGGTTATGATGAATGTTTTAAGTTTATTTTGGGAAAAAAGTAATAATGATTTCATTATGAGATGGGAGGGACCTATATCTTCGTCCAATGCATTGGGTAAAGATTTATATCTCATGAGATAGACATGGTTGGAACGGTAAGTTAATCCAGTTCAGTGATAAAGGACCTAAACGAGGAGTGAACTCGATTTAGAAAGGGACTTTGTCCACTAAGATGGTCTTGGCAGAAATGCCTTGGCTACTATGGAAATCATAACAAGTGCTGAATGGTTTCCACAATTACATGATTTATTCCCATTCTATTTTATCATGATTGATGTTCCTTTATGATATATGCCTTACGTACTTCCAAGATTTATGTCATTGCTCAATATTTTGATGATTAGATTTTATGTTCAAGATTTTGCATTCAAATGTTTATGGATTGTTTTATGTTCTCTATGCTTACCCTTACTGAGCATTTGAGCTCAGCCTTTTTATATTTTATTTTCCTCAGGATATAAATAAAGCTTTTAGTTAAGAAAAAAAGGGGAAGATCTTTATGGGAGATGTTGAAGATCTTTCACGATGATTAGAAGATTACGTTCTATGTTTCCAAAGACACTAAACTATTACGGTCCTTGTGTGTCTGTTTTTGTTATGTACTAAGTATTCTACAAAAGTAATATAATTTCCATGTACGTCAAGATTTGGGTCTCTACAGTTGGTATCAGAGGAAAGGTTTAGTCAACCATTGGAAACTAGGATGCGATAACTTTAGTGATAACCCTAGATATATTTCTAAGGTATGTCTAGGGATGTCCCTTAGGTTAAGTATAAGTATAGGTTATAATCCTAGAATTACGGTAACGATCTTAGAATTAAACCTAAGATGTTAGATATTGAAGGTACTCCCACTTTATTATGTTGTTTTCCCTAGGATGATTTTTGCCTCTCACACTATTCTTTTTGGGTATTAGACGATGGCCAGAACCTGAAGGAACCGTGTTGATCAATGTAATGGACAATGCAATGACTGTCCTCTTGAACAAACCAATTTTATGGGATATGGAGTTCAAAATCTGATTCCTATACTTACACAAGATATGGATCATTCTGTACTTCCAAATGAGCAGAGAAGTGAACAATATTCTATTGAGTCCTTTATGAGGCAACGTCCACCTTCTTTCAGTGGGTCTTCTGATACACTTGTTGCTGAAAAATGGATCAGTACCAATGAAAAAATATTTTCAGTTCTTCAAATTTCTGAACATGATAAATTCATCTTAGAAGTATATCGTTTAGAAGGTGAAGCTAATCAATGGTGGAATATTATCAAGAATACAAGGCCAAGAGATGAAATTGAGTCCATAGAATGGGACGAGTTCAAGAACTTATTTTTCAATAAGTACTTCCCTTGTATTCTTCAAACAAAGATGGAGAAGGAGTTTCTTGAACTAAAGCAAAAGGATGATGAATCTGTTGGTATATACGAAGCGAATTTTACAAGGCTTGAAAGGTATGCATCTAGCTTTATCATCTAACCTGAAAGTAAAGTTGATCGATTATTTAGTGGCTTAAAACCAAGTCTTCGAAGGGCATTAGCTATAATAGACTTCAGTAGGTATGAAGAAATTGTGCATTGTGCTATCAAGGTAGAAATGGAAGTTGGTGTTACATATCCATATCATTGTTTTGACAAGAAAAGAAAGATGGAGTTCAAGGAGAAATCTCAGAATAATGGTGAAAAGAAGAGGAATGTTTCTTTATGCTCAAAGTGTGGGAAGAATCATGGTGGAGATTGCCTAAAAGGTACTAGAAAATGTTTTAAGTGTGGAAAAGAAGGTCATCGAGCAGCTGAGTGTCAAAGTAATGGAGAAAGGGCTGTTAATGATGTGAATAAAGAATAGACTCCAGAGAACGCACAACCAACACTTCAATGCTTCAAGTGCAATGAAATGGGGCATTATGATAATCAATGCCCTAATCCAAGGGTTAATGATGGTCGATTGGAGAAACCTCTTAAGGAAACGAACAAAGGGAAGTCACATGTGATCACTATTGGCGATGTTGAATATGACAATGTTGTGGTGGAATGATTAAGTCTTTACGTAATGGGATTCCAAAATAATGTTGTATATAATATCGTGGAATATTGGAATATTTATATATTGGTCTATTGTGGTTTTCAATAATTTTATGGTACCGGTAACCATGGAAGGTGATTGAGATATTTTTGGAAAGAAGATGATATGCGCATAATGAAGGGATAAGGAGAAAATGAAATTCTTGACAGTATTCATGAGCTCATGACTGATATAAAGAAATAGTTATATTATGGTTTGAGTATATAGAATTTTGGGGTTTTGGTATGTGGAAAGAGTTAACTTTTGACAACACTCATGTTTTTACTAAGATTCAATGGGTATTCATTTTTCAAGAGAATACATGATTAAGGCCTTCGAATGTTTGGAATGTGACAAACAAGACATATCTTATGATATATGGGGATCAATGATGGTATTAATATGCTTGTTATATGAACTCTCTGGTAATCATTTTCACTATAATATGAGAATGGACTACATTATTTTGGATAATCCTAAAGATTCGAATGGATTATGTTGAACATAAGTTAGTATTGTTTAAGGCTAGAACATTTTCAACATTAGTGATGGAACGTTATAATATTTTATTTTTAGAAAAAAAAGACAACCTGCAGAACGAGCGACAACCTGTCACGTCGAACAAGGTTGTGGGAATCGAACCCACAACCAAAGTGCGACATGCCTTTATCGCTTACCACTGGCCAACAGGAAGTCCCTGGTTATTATAAACTAATTTTATTATATTATGCAGTATGATAGGTGAAGTATAAGTCCATTTTTGGAACCATATACGATTAATCTTACCATAGATGGACTTATATATATAACTTTTGCTAACTTATGTTTGAGACAGGTGGAATGACCTATCATTCTATCGCATGATCTGCTAAAACTTCGTGAAAGAAAAATTCAACTTCATTTCATAAAGAGATGAAGTGGAAATTGTTCAAGGCACGAACAATGGTGATATTATACCAAAATAAAGTAAGTATTTCTTATAATTCAAATTATTCAACATTAGGGAAATGATCTTAAAAACCAAAAATGTTGTCATAGTGCCCTTATATCTGATTAATCAGATGGTACCCTAGATCATTACAAATTTATGGCTTTGTGATTGTTGGATTTTTCATAGCCATGTTCTCTACCACTCTCCATCAGAACATAACGATTAGATTTCTCTTCAATATCTATATTTTCACCTATGTTCTCCTATGTGGAAACCCAGTGTTTAGTTAATTTGGGTAACCATTACGTTTCATACTTTTGTTTTTAAATTCATGTTTTGGTATTCCTTTTTACATTGTTGGTTTCTATTAAATAAAATTTCAAGTAGTAAATGATTTATAACCCCGACGAATTTCGAGGGTGAAATTCATTTTAAGGGGGGTAGAATGTAACACTCTGAGCTTTTATGAAAAATATTCTTTTTAATTTAGTTAATATCTTGTGTTGTACGCTACACAAAAAGTATCTTGCACAACACGCATCCTTAACATGGCTTTCATTACACGCAATCACGACCTTCCACGATAACATGTGTTGTACGCAATACTGAGTTTCGCTAAACAATGATATGTTCTATAAACTAACTATTATGAATAGTAATACCCTCTTTTTGAAATTTTATATATTATATCTTTTGAAATGGACTTCATTTTTGGATTCTGAATATCGAAATTATCCGAGGGTGAACTTTTGGGATTTTTTTGAAAACATTCAATTTTTGATGAATAGTGAAAACACTTGGTTACTATTCAAAAACCGACTTTTTATTTAAATAATTATTTATTTTATTTAAATTTATTTTTGGTCAAAATTGATACATAATACCTATATAAGATCAATGTAATTCATTGGAGTCATTTTATAATAATTTTAGATATATAAAAATTTTATTTAACTTTTCACCGTCTTCTACCCAGCTCCTAGGAGAATTTTCAAATTCACATAAAACATAGTTTTACCACTTCTGTGAGTGGAATTTCAAAAATCCGAGAGACGTAGTTAATATCAAGGACTAATATGTGGTTTAATGAGATTAAAATAATTTTTTGTGAATAGTAAATTTTTTACTTTTTTTCACCACGGTTAAAAGTAAATAGGGAAATTAAGGGTAAAATGATATTATTATTACCCTAAAACATGTCCTAATTCTATTGGATAAGTGTAATTCGACCAAAAACAACCTTAGGAATAAAATATGACCATTTAGGCCCACATGGATTAGATTAGGACATTTATTATTAATTTATTTAAAGAAGGGTTAAAATAGTTAAAATCAAAGTTTAATAACTAAATCATTTTTAATATAGGGTTATAAATATAATAAATTCGACTATAAATATTAATTAGAAATATAAAAATATTTCCTACATAATGGTATTTTATTTATAATTTTTTAGACATTAAATAATTTAATTTATTTATGACACAATGATGATGTAGTAATTATCTTATTAATAAAATATTGACATAATTGATGTTATAAATACCCAAATAAATGTAATTTGAGACTTTTTATGAATTCCACTAATTTTATAGGATAATATGACATGTTAGTATTTATTTAATTAACTATTTTCGAAATAATATTTCTTTTATGATTTTTACAATTATCAATTGACAAATAGTGTCAAAATTGACGTAAAATAGTTTTTAAAACAAATATTATATTATTAATTGTTATTTTATTTCTAAAAATCTAAGGTTTGGCCAAATGACTTAGATAAGGTTATATATATTAATAATAAACAACCTGGGGTTCGTTTGGATTTTTATAGTATGTTTATTAACCTTACAGTGTAAGAAAACAAGAAGACACGGTAAAAGTAAAATTATTTAACTTAAAGTTAAATCTAAATGATAAGGTTAAAATAGAAATCTAAACATGTCTAAATTCTATTGGATGAGAGGATTTCGACCCATACCCACATTATCTTTGAAATAAATCAATTTGGAGCTATTAAAAATTGAATATGACTTTATAATAAAATTATATTTTTAGTTTTTCCTAAGATTCCCCTCTCCTCCCTTATAAAAGGGAACCTCCTCCCTCTCTTCCTCACACCACTTTGAGCCTTCAAGATTGGAAAAACCCTAAAAATTTATCTTCTCCACTTCCCTAGAAACATCCTAGAGGTCCTGTTCTTCTTCAAATACCATTTTTAGTTCCCTAAGAAGTAGTTAAGAAGAGGTGTTTCAAAGAAGAGGAGGTTCGGATACGTACGAATCACATCGGACCTTAGGTAAGGGATAACTATTCCAATCTCGTTCATATCCATGATTTTTTATTCAAAATTATTTTCTGGGGTTATTCTTATCATCCATGTCCATGTTTCCTAAAAATCATTTCTTGTATGTTTAAAGTCCTTTTTTACCCTTTTTGACTTTTACTACATGGTATGTAAGGAATCTTTCTTTTTTTACCATATGCGGTACTTTTTGGCTTTTCCGAAAAAAGTACGAGAAGAATGTTATTTTTAACTTATACGGAATGAACGGATTTTTACGGTTTCATAACACCTCATTTCCATGAAGCTTACTCTACAATATTTTTTGACTATTTTCATCAAAATACTTTTCTTTTAAAACTTCATTGAATTTTGTGAAAAGAAAATGATTTTGAAAAAGAATGAATATTTTCATCAAGAATTCATTTTAAGTGTTTTATCAAAACCATTTTCCATCTAAAATGACATTATTTCATATGTGTATGTTTCAAGTATAATGTCTCTATGATTTACATGGTTTTACTTTTCTTATGATGAAATATCCATTTGTTTTATATGGATTATGTGATGATTGGATGATGTTTATGAAACCATTTTATTCATTTGGTTATGATGAATGTTTTAAGTTTATTTTATAGCACCAGTAAGAATGATTTCATTATGAGATGGGTGGACCTATATCTCCCTCTAATGAATTGGGTAAAGATTTTTATCTCATGAGATAGACATGGCTGGAATGGTAAGTTAATCTGGTTCAGTGATACAAGACTGGAATGAGGAGTGAACTTGATTCAGAAAGGGACTTTGTCCACTAAGATGGTCTTGGAAGAAATGCCTTTGCTACTATGGAAATCATAACAAGTGATGAATGGTTTCCATAATTACATGATTTATTCCCATGCTATTTTATCAAGATTTATGTTCCTTTATGATATATGCCTTACGTACTTCCAGGATTTATGTCCTTTCTCGTGATTTTGATGTTTAGATTTTATGTTCAAGATTTTGCATTAAAATGTTTATGGATTGTTTTATGTTCTCTATGATTACCCTTACTGAGCATTTGAGCTCCCCCTTTTTATGTTTTCTTTTCCCCAGGATATAAAGAAAGGTTTTAGTTAATAAAAAGAAGGGGATGATCATTATGAGAGATGTTGAAGATCTTTCACCACGATTAGAAGATTACGTTCTATATTTCCAAAGACACTAAACTATTACGGTCCTTGTGTGTCTGTTTTTGTTATATACTAAGTATTCTGTAAAAGTAATGTAATGTCCATGTACGTCAAGATTTGGGTCCCTACACCTTGGTTAACTAGACCTACATAGGTTCCAATATAGATATCTATATCATGTGGTGGGCCCCATGTATCAAGAAATATCACCATTACCACTAGAAGATCCTCCTACATTAAGAAGAATCAATTGTATAATGTATTATGTACCCCATTGGGCTCTATGTGAAATCCCATGTTTGAGTCTCTTATGTCTTCCATGTGCACATCACAAGAAATAAATCACAGCTTATATCATATTAGGATCCATTAAATTTACCCATGATTGTGTTTTCTTTTCATACCTCATGGAAATAATAGTTGGAAAATCTCAACTTATATCATATGGTTAATTCTCTAGTGTCATGATAAATCATCAAGCCACATCTCATGAGGCAATAAGAAAGACCTCAAGTAGGATTTCATATTTTTCAATGAATATCATGACAAAAATTTATTTTATCATAATTCAAAATATTTTTAGAGTTAGTAAATTAATCATGTTATCAAAAAATAATGAATTTATCCTCTATTTGTATAACCTTCATTTTTGGATGGATCACCGCTAAAAAATCTAGAATACTATTTACCATGAATTCTATGTTGTTACATATAAATTTTATAATGCTACCAGTTAATTACATTTTTTAGGTTATGAATAAATATTTGATGTCCATATGTCTTTTCTCAACCCCAATGTGACTATTGATTACCAATGGTAGGACTAAGCATGAGGTAGTTCGTTAAAATGTATTATTCAACATTTAGGGTGTGTGCATGGTTTACTGACATGATCTCTATTATTTCACATACTATAGAAATTGAAACATACACTGTGACATTTTTATAGAGAACCCACTTCAAGCAGGATTTGATATAAGAAATCCTAAATGTACATAGTAAAGCTAAGCTCCTCCAACCATTCAATTGATCTCTAAAACTACCAACCTAGAACACACAAACATGATCCATTTTCGGCAGTCCAGCCTAACGCTCTTCCCTTGTGGAAAATATAAGAGGTGATTACCGATTAGGAAACACAAGTCTTGCCTATGATTTTTAGGTATAGAACATGAATATCCATGAAAAAAATTATCATGGATTTAATAGAATCCATTGATGTCATAATTGGAAGTCCTATAATGAGAGGGGAAGAGACTTCACATTATAATAATTCACAATGCAACTTGGGAGTTTAAAAAAACGTTGGGTCTGTATAATTTAAATTTCAAATAGTGAATTTTAATCACGAATCCCATGATTTCAATATATTCCAAAAATAACATTGCCTCCAATATGAACCGAATGAAAACCTAGTTTACTTTATAAAATCTTGTTTACCACATAAATTTCGATTCTACATCTTGCATTGAAAAAGCATTAGGTAAACTAGGGTTTTATAGGGGTTTCCTTCCCAAAAAATTTAGGTAATTGAATTATAATTTATTCCATAATTTTCTCTATAGCCTACACCACTAATTTTTCTTCAGACCTTTCCTAACATGATTCCTACTTTCCTCAGACTCTTGATCCATGTCTTACTAAAGACAAACATAACTTCAAGGGGATACCCAAAAAATATAAGAGATATATTCCAAAAAATGACAAGAAATTATTGGAAATGTTAAATTTTAGGATGAGATAATGTCAAATAATAGTCTACCACAAATTTTATAACATGTTTATAAAAAATATTTAATCCCAATTTCAATATATTTTTCCCTTTTTCGAATTTTTTTAACTTTTATAACAATTTTTTACACTTTTAATTTATTTTTTCTTAAAAAAATATTGAATCCATCCTAACAAAAATGTGATGTTGTTAACAAAAATTTAAGATAAATTTAATCAAATTATATTTCCAAATAATATGAAATTAACATTTAAATAAAAACATTTAATATATTGTTCAACCCTTTGGTAGAAAATAATTTTTTTCATCATCATGCATTTAAAAAATTATTTAATGCTGATATCTAGTAGAACGAATATATATATATATATACATATAATTATCTGTGTGTGTGTGTGTATAATAATCCTATCATCATCTAAATACAAAATTTTCTATTTTAATTATTAAATAAAAATTTCACAACATTAATAAAATTATTATTTGAAAATTACCCTTTCACCATTATCAAGGTCATTAACCTTAATTTTAGTAATCATAATTTTATTATTTAAATTTAATTTAAATTATTAAATTATATGAATATGATTATCTAATATTTGAAATAAATTTTTTATGAGTTAAAATTCAATAATTGATGAAGTCTTAAAAATATATGTATGTATATATAAATATTTTTAGAGGAAAATATTACATATGATTATAATACATTAAAAAGGGAGTTTTAATTTTTTTATTGTATTATTTAATTAATTTTTATATTATAATAATATTAGTCTTATAAATTCTTTTATGGAATTTTAGGCCATAAAATTTGTGGTATTAGAAAAATCATCATTGTTTCCAATTATCCTAAAAATAAATTATTTTAGAAAAAAATAAAATAAATAAATCATATTCTAATATTAAAAATATGAATTTAAGAATGTAAATACTTTTTAAAAAAAAAAAAAAAAAAAAAATTTAACATTTTAATTATAATGTTTTAATGAATGAAAAATTCATTCATTGAAAATTATCTTTTAAAAAATTATGCATCTTAAAGAAATTTTATATAACTGTATAATTGGTTAAAGTCATTTTATTTATAATAGAATTTATTATTCATAGATTTTATTAATAACATTCATATAATTTATAATTGGTCATTTCCATTTAGTAATTTATATTAAGGGAGAGATCAAACATAATATTCATTTAGAGATAAATATATTCAAAAAAATAGTGTCACAGTACCCCGCATTAATAAATCATGCCCTCATAATTTTAATTATCACTTAGAAAATTTCCAGATTTTTTCTAAAAGATAATCATGCTCCATCTTGTAGCTTCTAAAGAATTTAATACATTGAATTATTATTGAATATTATGTAACATATCCTTTTTTATATAATATATATATATTATGATTCTCGTCCGTTTATTCCAAATATATCACTATATATTAAACATATTAGTTTCTTGAAAAATACCTTATATGGATTCATTTTCATGTTCTCAGATGCCACAACTTCTTGTAATGATCATTTTTTATCTGATTCCATTAACTAAATGATTTTCCTACTTTTTAGAATGCCCACGGATCTCTTCCCATTATTCCTGGGAGAGGGTTTATCCTAGTAAATACCATATGTAACCAAATTGGATAGTCTTTGGTATGAGACCATTATAACATATTTTTCTTTATAATCAAAAAATTATATTTTTTTCATTAAAAATAGTCAAAGGGTAGTCAAATAATAAATTGAAATAATATTTTAATTTAATATTTCCTTTGGCACTAGTTTTTACCACTTTATTATTGGCTAATTTTATCTCTTCGATCAACAATTGAATCATCTATCCCATTTATTCATGTTTATCATTACATTATTCTATATAGACTTCATAATAGTCATCTCATCCCCTAAACCTCTATGTTCACATTGATGAGTAGAAAGATCCACCACTTTCCCTTAAGAATTATGTGTCATATTTGAGATTATAATGCATATAATGGATAGTTAAAAATTTTCTTATGGGGGGGAACCTATGATAATGGATGATATGTAGTCAGTATAAACTATCCTCTAAATAATTCACTATATAAGAGTGATCTCTCATATATTTTTATAAAAATATCATGAATGTATTGTCCTTCTAATGTTGTAAAGTGTGTTGTTATTACTATATAATCATGTAAAAAACCTTCCATATTTCCACATAAATAATTAAAATTAGGTGTATTCTCAACATGAATTTCATAAAGAATATCTAATGAAGAGATACATCATTATGATAATGATGAGTTGTATCTCGTTGGTGGGTTGATAATTGAAGAAGGATGAAGATTCTCCCATAATTAACATTTCATAAGAAAATGATCTATAAAAGAATGTTCTTAAAGTAGTTTTATTTTAATCATATGTATTTATCATCATATAATCACTATAATTAAGTAGACTATCCCCCTATCAGCAGTAATTTTATATATTTTTTCAATACCATGGAAAATAAACCATGACTGTGGGAGTTCCCACAGCATACAATATCAATTGCTGCATTACTAGTTGGTGAATTCACTCAATTAATCATCTAGTATCAATGGATGAGGATTTATTGGATCTTAATGATGAAATTGTGTGGGAAATTCTTATGACTAGATGAAGAATACCCCTTAGATTCATGATAGTAACTAACTACCATAATGTCTGGGGTGTGATCTGACAGTGAATCCTGAGTCCCACATGGGGCGTGGGAGTGAATCCACCCACTAGTGTTGTTTCACATGATATTTTACACTATAGGGACCCCCACCTACATGATTATATATTTCCTTGGATTCCAATTATTATAGAAAATTCATCATGACAGGGGTTGGTTTACTTGACATATTAATCAAATCTAAAACACTCCCACACCCCCTGTGGGACCCATTACTCACAAGAAGATTACACCCTAGGCGGAAGGGGTGTTATTAACAGTCACATATCTATGGAAATTTCTTCATCTTGTGAAAACGATTTCCCCATAAACTCTAGATTTTGGATCTAATTATTCACCCTCAATTTGATAATAGGTGAGGAAAAGTGTAACTCTTCCCACCAATACTTCTTCACACAATATTTCCTCACTTATGAACCCCCACCCTCATAGTTATGTCATTTATGAGTCTATTACCCATTTAGAACATTCCCTGCGTCAAGGGTTGAGTTGACATAAAATAATAATCAAATATTAAACACTATTAACGCATATGGGGGACAAATATATCTCTAGTATGTCACACCCTATGTACCAAGGATTTCATTCGTGGTCACTGATTTGAGAGGAGCACAACATCTACTCATGTCCCCATTAACTATATGACCAGCTCTAACATACATGGTACTTGGGATGTGATCAAATAGTGATTCCTTATTCCCACATAGGCTGTGGGGGTGTTTTATATGTAGTAAGTCTAGTAAAATCTCCCCCAATAGATTTCCTTTTCAAGATAGGTGAGAGGAAAATGATAAAATAATCATATTGGTGTGGGTTACCAAAGTCAACAAAATATTATGCATTGACACAAATAGGAATATTTACTTCTATCTTCACCTGGTATCAATGGTAGGGGAGGAATTGGGTCTATTAGCTAATGCTGAGAGGAGATTTTTTTCGCAAGATGTAACACTCGCATTGGATATTTGACTAATAAAAACCACTCTACTACCCCAGTTGTGATATGATAGTATATCATGTGTCCCACATGGGTCATAATATTTTCTATAATTTTATTAGAATGTAAATGATACTCTTCCCATGACCTAATTCCTTTTGAATATGTTATGAAAACATAGGAAAAAATAAAACCATGTAGATGGGGGTTACCAAAGAAGAAAATATGTGTCTTCCATGGTTCCATCCACTTCCAATACTAGGAAAAATAAACCCATCCATGTGGGGGTTCCATGAGTATTAAATATGATTCTAATATTTGTATTTACTCTTTGAACAACAAACTAATCAGAATGGTTTGTTTTCAGTTCAACGACATGTCAAATTGACAAACCAGTGAAATTGACATTTTTTGAATTAAGGTACCTCATAAAATCCTGATCACATTCATAAAAAAAGACTTATGGGATTGAAGAAGGATGTCATATTTTTATCCAAATACAAAAAAATTTAAAATATCTCAGAAAATCATATTAAATAGTCATAAGAATATGAAAAAATAATCACAATATTTCTTCTCTAATGACACCTTAATTTCAACCAATGATTTTTTTCAAATATGATATAATCTATTTAACTTATTACTCTTTCAGTTTAAACTATATTTTCCTTGTTCATTATCCTTTTAAGTTTTTAGACATTTAAATCTCATAAAATGGTTCAAAACGATAAATTTAATTTCCCAATCATTGCCCTCATCGATGTCTGTCTAAGAGAGTAGTCTTTGGCCAACATTATGTTAAATTTTGTTAATATTGAGTTGATAATAAACTAATCATCTCATTGTTACTTATTATATGTTAATCTATTCTTCAGTCACAAACATATAAATATTTCTATACAAGAATGTAATTTATCAGAAAACCATATACTGAAAACATTACCAAAATGTGATGATATTATCCTTTACAAAAACATTCACAATTTTTTTATAATATTCTCTAATCCTAGTACCCAAAAATAAAAATAATATTCCTTAAAATTTATAATACTAACTTAGATACATTAAATATCGAACTAAACCTACACTCATAGGATTGGACTTAAGGAATGTTATTAAAACGCATGATTTGATATACTGTGAGATGAACATATCTATATTTTAAAACATTAAATTAATTAAAATATTACATACCAAATAATCAATCATTTCCATGAATATAAGGTTTAGTGAGGAAACTAATACATATCATACAAAAATATTACATCTTGTTATACAAATATTCATTATATATCATTATGATCAATGCCATAACATTAATGGGGAAATGAATTTATAAAATTTGAAACATAAAAATACTAATTCAAAAAAATCAACATCATCTCAAAATATTATATTACTATCTAGAACCCTTTATATTAATGTTATACTTAAAACCATTCTTCCTTTTATTGGGAAAAGTCAACATAATAAATGGTGAGATCAAATTCATAGAAATGGTAATCATGACAGATGATTATTTAAGAATAAAATGAGAATATGAGTTTGAGAAAATGAGCTTAATATTTTAAAAACAATCCCAGCAATTCATAGATCATAATCATCAGCGAGAGGATAAATAATGAAAATTCATAAGAAATAAGTCATAATATAATTAAAGAACAGTATCCATGAGAGCATAACATTAGCATAAAAACATATTATAAATACGGGGCATACAGTGTTTCATAAACATAATAATAATAATAAATATCTTATGTGAAATTTATCAAACAAGATATTTATTATAGGTTAGTCCTTTACCAACCACTTATATTCCTTTAAATGGATTAGTATAGTATTATAATGTAATTGGGATAGTATAATAAAGCAAAATCCCTCATTTATTCATAGGTAAAATAATTTAATTTTATCTAATATATAAAAATAATTTTAATAATCAATGGAACATTTCATGAGGAAAATAGATATTTTATTTTGAAATAATTTAATAAAAACATAATAACTCAAAAATAAGAATGAAAAAAATATCATTTAAGATTGCCACGGAAACATATAAATAATCATCAATGAAAATAGAATTCATGATAGAGGAAAAATTAATTTTTGTGATATAAGTTGCCAATAAGTTATCATTCACACCTTCAGTAAAATTTACCTTATAAAGAAAAAAAAAGAATAATATTTTAACATTTACATAAAAGGTAAAAAATGGGTGAAATAAAATTAAATCTAGAAATATAGAAAAGGAAAAACAATCATTAAATCATTTTAAAGAAAATATGGACATGGATGATATATATTCCTCACAAAATATTGAATTAGAGTCGGGTATCCTAAAAAATAATTTTTTTGTCTCTTATATTCATAAATTATGAAAATGAAATTTAAACATAAATTTGACATAAATAAATTGGGGATAATAAATTAAATACTTTTAAGGGAAATATCATATAATTTCATCATTAAAAATTTATGTATAAAAAATCTATTTAAAAATGAGATAGTAACCCAAAACACTTAACTGAAGTCCATATAGATTCCTATGTTATATAACAACCTATATAATATATTTAAATTTATTATAATTCAATAACACAACTATATTCATACCAATTATTCAATATGTGTTCCACATATTACCCTGAAAAAACCATTTATTAATAATTATTTGTTAAAACTATCATTCTCTTGTGGAAAATAATTATTATTTCATGAATGTTTCAGTTTATAAGTTCTTGCCCTTTTACATTGATCAATGTTACATAACAACTATAATATTAATAACGATATAAATTATATATATATTATATATAAAATTTTTTATAACGTTCCATAAAAGGATTAAAATAATGAATTACACTATTCATAGAGATGATTGTCCATATATAAGAACCAATATCATTTTAATATTTTATTAAAAATAAAAAATAAAGATTAATATCATTTTATCTTTATAGAATCATATTATATCATTAATGTGAATTTTATTTATTAAATCAAAACTTATATATATCATTGTGAAGTGTTGATAGAATATGAATCATATCACTATATAGAGGTGGTCATCTAAATGTATGAACAAGTAACACATTCATTTTCATTTTGATAGAATAGAGGTGGGAAATTTTTGTTCAATCATAATAATAAAATCTCATATTAGTTGTTATACTAGAATCCTCATTTTATGAATGATACAATATATTTAGATAAGGCGAATGAAGAAATAATATTTTAAAAACCTTGTTATGATTTATACATTTTCTGTGAGAGACTTCATATATATTACACCTTAAGCCTTAAAAAATAGATTTTTAAGAAGACTAAGAGATATAATATGAATTCTAGGAAGCTTCTAGGGTATCAGGTAAGTAATCTTATGAGATATAATGATCATAATTTTTCAATATGGGTGTATTGAAGGTTCCCTTTTATAATTTATGGGGTGGACACACCTTGAATTAATTTAAAGAGTTAAATATTATAATGTATCAATATTGTAAAAGTCATTAAAAATTGACATTAATTGGGAGGTAGGATAATATAGGTTTTAAATATCTACAACCACGAGTAAATGAAATATTTATGTAGAAATATTTACCATATTACTTTGTTTAACCCCCATATCGGGTGAACCCATTTCAACCATAATTGAGGTAAAACATATTTACTATTTTTTATTATTTATGACCAAAAATGAAAGTGGACTCATTATGAAATTTTTATATTATTATTAAATAAATTATTCCATTTTATCATATGTATTTTTCTATGTGGTAAAAAATAACTTTATAAAAATCATGTGAAATGCCCTGAAAACCCATTTTCAAAAAATTCAATTCTGATACAAGAAACTGAATTTACATTTATTCCATACCAAGTAAAATATATAAAATGAGTGGTAAAATATTTAATTGATTATATAAACTATATATTTCATTAAAACTATTAATGAGTAATGAATTATTCATGTTTTTAGGATAAAAACTCACTAGGCATATAAAAACAGTTTTGTACAAATTAAATTTCTTACCCTTAAATGAGTTTATAATAATTAATAACCATTTGATACTCAATGTGTGAATCATTATTCCTAAATTAATAATAATTTCATTAAAATAATTTTTTTATAGTTATGAAAATTATTTTTTAGATAATAATACATAACATATTTTCAAAAAGATTAATTTAGATAATAGGTCTTATAATCCCAAAATGATTTTTTAAAAAACTTTATTGAATATTTATTACGATTTAATTAATAAATAAGAGTTTAGTAAAAAAATTCTATGTATGTTTCAAATAATAATCATAACTATTAATCCAATGACATGGTTATAATGTTATAGTATAACACTGGTTCATTTAGACATAGGGATGTGTGTAATGCAAGCTATGAAATATTTCAAATAAATATCAATGGAAACACATATTAAATAATGGGGTGTTCAGATATACCCCCCCAAATTAATTTCACCATAATAATTTTACCAATCTAATAAAAAGTAAGGATTTATCTACATCAGCACAATATCAGGTTCCCATGTTGATTCCTTAAATTTATAATTCCTCCATAAAACGTTTACTAGGTGATTAGACTTGTTCCAAAAACCATTATCTCGAGGATTAAATATTTCAACGGACCATTCTTCATATGAAATAACATTCACTAACTATAAAACCTATGCATTTAGTACATATGATGGATCTGGTGTATAGTTCCTTAAGAGATACATATCAAACCCATTCCGAACATGAGATAGGTGTAGTGGAAGCATCATTTGATAATATATAGTGTCCGACTAATCAAGAATATAGAAGGGACCAATATATATAGATATCATCATTTTCCTCTTTTTAATTCTCAAAAACTAATTCTATAGAGAAATTCATAGGAATACCTTCTCAACGACACTGAATTACAAATATCACCAGAATTATTCGTTATAAAGCTTCTATAGACTATGTGATTTCTTGATATAATGTTGAATTCCTCTAAGGTTATATTCCATTTCAATAGATATATAGGTATCGATATATTTCTTTCACAATCATTATCACATCAAGATAGAGTTTTACCTTTCCATCCAAGAGGGATTCATATGGGGCCATTTGATTTCTCAAGTGATAATTATTATTTTAATGGAATTCAACAAGGGGAAGGTGTTGATCTAAACCATCTTTGAAATATAGAGAATAAGATCCAAGAATATCCCCTGGGGTATGAATGGTCCTCTCAGAATTATAATCCATTCAACTACAATATGTATTATTGGAACACAATTCAATTTCAAGAAAATTATAATTACTTCTCCATAAAATTATTATAATCCTCATATCATGATCAGTTATGATAGAATGTGGTAATCCATGAATCCAAACAACTTATTTAATGTATATCTTAGGAATATGATCAACAGAGAAATATTGTTTTATAGTAATTAATTGTTATGACTTTCTACGGTGATCAACTACAACCCAAATAATATTATTTCCTTTTAATATTTTATGGAATTTGATGATGACATCCTCATTGATATCTTCTTATTTAAGTTAAATTATACATAATAATTGTTATACCCCCTTATAATTATATCTCTAATCCTTGACATTCTTACATACCAATCACCGAGTAACATTATATGAAATATCTCTTTTTTGTTTTCCAACAGGAAATAATCTTTTAGATTTATATATATCTTCAATCATATAGGATGAATAATGATTTTAGTGCTGTGTACTTCGTCTAAAAACTCAATTATTTAATCATAGGAAACACACTCATTTTTTAGACATTATCAATCCATCACAATCAATGATGAGCTATATAAAATTTCTCAACATACATTTTATAACTACATATCCCTTTTATGACACATTAACTCTTAATATTTCTTGATGTTTGAATACTCATTTTAGTAAGATAATATTACACACATTTTTTAAATATTTTGAGTTATTTACTTTTTTAATCCTTAAATATTAGATCATTTTGATCAAAATCATAAATAATATAACATTAATATTTTAACTCAAAGTCTCATCCACCATGTTCATGTTACAGCGATGGTAATTTATTAAAAATTCATAGTATATAATGATCATCAACCATATTCTATGGAACATACTCAAATATTTATGGGTGAATATATATATATATGTCGTTTTTGATCAATATATATTCCACACCAATAATTGAATATATAATTAAATCATATCGTTAATTTAAATATGTTTGAAGCTAAATCCAAATAACGAGTTCATAAATTTTCTCATGAACCAAAAATTAGAGTGTCGAATAAGATATAACCACATCATTATGCATAACATCAAATCTAATACCCAACATTCATTAATCAATGAATATTACAAACCTAAATCTATTGAATGGTAGTGTTAGAATTGGTTCACTAAAAAATCATCTTTCTGATTCCCTACATTTTCCTTAAATTCATCGATTGAGTGGAATTTTAATACCATACAAGTTAACTTAGTAAGTATATTAGATAACCATAATATATGATTTGAAAATATTAGATGATACATATCTAATGTAGGGAAGCTACTGATCTCAGTCATATTTGATAAATACATAGGATTTTTAGTATAGTCCTCAATTGATCTTATTTTTATTACATTATATTAAAATGTAAATTAGTATTGTTGATAAATACTACCACGAACTGATCATGGTAAACATTAAATAATCTATTCAATAAATACATGAAAGTAGAAGGGGAATTTGTAATACCAATTGAAATAAATAGAAATTCGTACTTTTTATAATTCATAAGGTTGTATTTCGTAGGTTTTTATTCAAATTAAACCAACAATTAATAGCATCTATATCGAAGATAAATCATAAAAAACCATTATGATCCACATAATTAATCGAAGAAATATCCAATTAAAGTCATAAGATACATAATCTTTTATGATCATATTATGTTACTAATAATAAAACACGATCCTCAATAATATATCTTTCTTTATAAAAAAAGAATGCATTCACCCCCTTTTAACACACTTCACAAAATAAATCCTTTTTCATGATTCCCCTGGAGTTACTTATTTAATTCCAAAAACACAATTAGGGTCACTAAATATGAATTATTTGATATAGGTGTAGGACAAAGTAGATTATCCATTGATAACTAAACATCATTATTTATAGAAATAATTTTAAATCTGTATTGAAATACATCATAAAATTATCATAGTGTAGGAATATCATTGTTTTAGAGTTTCTCCCCAACTATAAAATATAAACACACCCTTTGAAATTGAATCAACTCCGATAGAATTAATGTTATTTTTTTTCACATTTCCATTTATCCATACACATTTAATAATATCATGCATAATAATAACGAAAGTCTCAAAAATGTATCCATGTATAATATCAATGTAATAATATCATGCATAATAATAACAAAAGTCTCAAAATGGATATTCTTAATATTGGATTTAACAATTTCATACTTCATGATATTATGCCATCCAAAAAATTCTCCAATATAGTTTTAAACTATGTGTAAAGACCCATTTTATTAGAAATTTGTCTCATTATACCAATCAATGCTTCTAGGGGATATATAATTCTGGTCCATTCCCCTCACTACATATCTAAACAACTCATCATATATGTAATGATCGCTTTAATTCATGAACAAAATCCCTTATCAACAAAAATTAATATTGATTAGAGAATACTTATTTATGACTATTTTCACCCTTCATTAAAATATCATTTAAAATAAAAAACCATATGTAGAAATGATATATGGTATTATTAATTAAAATATCCAAGATATATAATATGGATATTTAAGGAAAATGTAATGTACAACGATCATAAGGAAGTGAATATTTCAACAGAATATTAATGATTAGAAAAATCAAGAAAGTGAATGTTAGTACTTTACTTAGACAAAAAGATCAAAAACCATCTAGATAAATAATAAATATTGTATCCATACAATATATCACATGTGGAGTATAATAAAAAAGGGCTTTTTGTTGATGAAAGTAAATACCATAAAAATATCATTTAAAAAATCATGTGGAAAACATCCTTTTCAAATTTTAAATAAATTTTAAAATATAAACACTTACAGGATGTTATGAAAAAATATGCTTTGAAAATAATTATGGAAAATTATGAATGAAGATTAAAGAAAATAGGTTTTCATGATAGTGGTAATGTTTAGTTCATACCGAGTATGAAAAAAAGGATTTGATTCAAACTATTGTATGAAAAGTAAAAAAATGAACACGTGTAGGAATTGATAGGATTATTCCATTTCAAATAATTTTTTGATAAAACAAATAATTTTAAAAATTAAATTAAACAATTATATGAAACTATTAAAAAAATCCCAAAAACAGTTTTAGAAAACATCGATTTGGATGAAAATCGATTTTTGAAAGAAGATATAAATAAAGTTCGATTTTCCTAGAAAATAGTCAATCATTATATGTAACAAAGAGGGGAAACTGGTACTATTACAATAATATTTCCTAAATAACTAGAGAATAATAAAATTAAAGTCACTAGTAGAATACTAACCTATACCAATGGTTCCAAACCATTGGTATAGGCCTCCAAACCGTTGGTATAGCCTATACCAACGGTTTGGAGAACCGTTGCGAAGTAAGCCGTTGTGATAGGTCTATACCAACGGTTTTGGGAAAACTGTTGGTATAGACCTATCCCAATGGTTTTCAAAACCGTTGGTATAAGTAATATGAAAATCTATTCCAATGGTTATAAAACCGTTGGTATATGTATTTCAAAAAAAACATGTGGTGGGATTTGATCCCACAACCCCCCGTTTATAATTAAACGCCTTAACCACTAACCTAACATAACTTTTATAAACATAACTTCATAAAAATATATATGTATTATCATAATTATTTAAAATTTATATTTATATAATGTTCTCGGGTAGTAGACCTGGAAGAAATCAATGAATCGATCCCAACGGTTCTCAAAACCGTTGGGATAGGTGATAATTTCCAGGGGCGAATGCTGGATTTTGGGCTAAGTTTTCCCAACGGTTCTCCCAAACCATTGGGAAATGGGGGGTCTTTCCCAACGGTTCTCCCAAACCGTTGGGAAAGGGGTGTTTTGAGGGGGTCTTTCCCAACGGTTCTCCAAAACCGTTGGGAAATGGAGGGTCTTTTCCAACGGTTCTCCCAAACCGTTGGGAAAGGGGTGTTTTGAGGGGGTCTTTCCCAACGGTTCTCCCAAACCATTGGGAAAGGGGGGGTCTTTCCAAACGGTTCTCCCAAACCGTTGGGAAAGGGGTGTTTTGAGGCCCATTTCCCAACGGTTCTCCCAAACCGTTGGGAAAGACCCCCCTTTCCCAACGGTTTGGGAGAACCGTTGGGAAAGGGTGTATATAAGTGTTGGGAAAGATCCGATTTCCAGTAGTGAGTGTTTGAATAGAATATGATAAAAATATTTCATTCAATTTAATTTATATCATAAAAAATCTGGATTGTATTTATATTGAGGAATAAACCCTTACCATTTTTGTAACATTTGAATCTTCACCCTCATGAAAATGATAAATTAAAATAAATAATTAAATAACACGAATATAAATATATTGATGATATAAAATTTACATAGAATATAGATACACATCACAGAAATAAATAGGTTCATAATAATAAATATGTCTCAATGGAGTAGAAATTTAAACCAAAATATCTAATAATTATCATACAGTTGAAGTGAGAATGAATAAATGAATTGATTTTTTGTATAAAAAGTAAATCCCCAAAATAAAATTGGGAATAAAACATAAAATAATTAAAATATACTATGCAAAAAATCTTAGAATATGAAATCCAATAAAGAAGTAATATAGTGAATTGAAATGAAATGGAATTATGAAATTCTTTTACAGTTGGCAGCATATAAGTAAAATGCAGTTAGCTGAAATAACTGAAATAAAATATTAAAATAAAATGAATTATAAAGGGTTAATTACATTATATGTAGATATTTTTCATATATACCATATAAAAAAATTTATACCAAAACATTATAATATTTTTCAATGAAAGGAAAATGAGATAAGATCCCTTACCTTATGATTCCCTTTAGTTTAACATTATCTAACCTCATGTATAATGGTTTTAATAATGTTAATATTATATACCATAAAAATTATAACAATTATAATATAACATATGATATTTTTATAACATATTATAACCAGTTCATTGATAATATTTCAATATTACCTTTTCATTAGATGCAGATTACATTGTTTTTTCTTACATGATTCGTCACGAATGTTCTGATTATTAGCAATATTATATAGATAAATAATAACAAGAATTAAATTAATATTATAAATCAAATATTTATTCCTTATATATAATTTTACAATCATTATTTGATATTGGACATGGAAAATGAACAATATCCCTTTGTAGAGAAGATAGGTCGTACGTACACACAAACGAAATTATCATTCCCTTAACGATTAAAAGGGAGAGGAATTGAATGGTATATTAATTTTACATAATTAATACCCGGTAATATTAATCATATATATTAATCATTTACATCATTATTACTATCCATGTGAGTTAGTAATGGAAAAAAATTAATCAGTATGTGAGGTGGTTGTCCGTCACACACACTATTGGTGGATTTGTTATAAATTTGATGGAGAAATAGATGGATAAATATTTTCCATCAAAATAATAACATATAAGTATATAAGAGATGTTTTTGTTTTTATATTGTAAATTTTAATAAATAAATAATATTCATTAAATGAGAATTAAAAAAATAAATAACTTAGTGAAGATGATTACTTTCACTTAAAAACCCCCATTTGGAACTCTTATTATAGACACTTGGTTTGGCCTTTTGGGAAGTAGAATGCTTTATAAATTTAATAAGATTAATGAGGGAGATTTTTTTCAAGGATTGGTCAATTTAAATGGATTTATAGGTGTAAAGATGTTAAGGGAAAGTGATTCCTTTTATAATTTAGGAGGATATAAATTTTTATAAATACTCCAACTATTTAGTAATCGTAAGTCCCTCTCACCCCATGTTCCTCCAAAATTGATTAATAAATATGTTTATTTATGATACTATTTATCTAAAACACAGCCATTAAAAATAAACATGTGTGAAACATGTTATTCCGTTATTATAAATGTTTACTTACTTTTAACATTTTATATTACACCATGTTGATTAATATTTTAGCCATTTCTATTCATCCTTTAAGGAAAAAAGTATATCTGAGTTATTAATTAATTTGGAGAAAATTAAGCTGAATATTAAATATAATATATCAAATAATAATTCTATATCTGTGGAAAATTTGTTTTTTCATAGGAGCATATAACACACCGAACCCCGTTTTAACCATAATTGCAGAAAATACATTTTTCTCCATTCAGTAACCATTAAGACAAAAAATTAATATTCCATTATTTTATAATAAAAATTTTATATATTCAAAATATGGTATCGATTTTTTTAAAATTTAATTAACATAAGAGGTAAATTTTTGTTTAAAATTAAACATACTAGTGTTAGAAAAAATGTGGTTTTCCAATGAAATGTTTTCTCAAATACATATGGTTTTTATATAATAAATCAAAATAAAATTAATTAAAATTACCTAAATTTGAGTCATAGAAATATTATTTGTCTAATCTTACTTTTAAAACAATTTTATGAAACTATAATTTTTTAATGTTTTAAATGAAAATGTGGTTTTCGATAAATATTTTTATTATTTATAATTAATCCAATGGTTAATCTTTATAGAAAATTCTAATAAAATTAATTCAAAGATAATTTTCATAGGATGATTTCAGAAATAATTTTCATTTTCAAAAATTCATTTTCTATATATGGTAAAATCATATTTTAAAAAGTATAAGAAATATGACAAAACTACTTCTTAGAACAATACACATTTAATAATATATCTAGATTTATTATTATCCCGTGATTAGAAACATAATTAGATGAATAATAAAAAAAATTATTTAAAATATAATATAAAAATTACACTATATTATTCACAAAAAGTGATTAATTATATCAATTATTATATAAAAACACTATAGTCAATTGAATAATTTTCCAAAAAAACAAGCCTTTTACTTTCAAATGATTTTATTTTCATCTATAAAAAATTGATAGGTAATGAATTTTTTTTATACAAGGGTAGAAAATATACATTGACTAATTTAGTTTTTTATATTCAAATATTCCAATTTATCAAATCGTTTACAATGATTATGTTTTAATAATATATTATATGTTTCATTTATGAATGATTTTTCATGTCATATTAATTTTCAAACACAATGTTATTCTTATAAAATTTCAGGGTGTTACAAATAGTAAAATAATCATTGAAATATGATAAAATGATAATGCCTTTAGTATATTTCATATCAAATTCAATATCTATTTGTTTATGTGTTAACTTGATATCGATATAAAAAAGTTAATATATAAAAGAGATGGAAGAAAAAGAATCAGATAAGAAATTATAATTTATATTATCAATGGTACATCTACATTCACAACATCATTCTAATAAACCACATCAACAATTTATATTACAAAATTATTCCATTTTTATCTATGATTAAAAGGAATATAACTTCTATGAACATCATTAATTATCATATTCGAGCAATAGTTAGCACAATACCTATACTCTTCTAATTTGAAACACATGAGTATGGGTGGGGAATTTTGTGGTCATTTCCTTATAATCATATCATTCATTAAGTTATTCACATAAATTAGAATTTTTATTACACTAATTACCACCATTTCCACACATAAATCACTTACTTATCCTCATAACGAAATGTACTATGTGTTTCATTCTATAATTTTGAAAAAATGGGGGACTCAACATCTTCCCTTTATGGTATTTTTTATTATAATTATCTTTAAATTCAATATGTAATTTCTTATCAAATCCATGATATTTAAGGGTGACTCCATTCTCTATTTATACCTTGATATTAAATCATACTACTTCCTCAAGTCCGAATAAGTCTCTTATGGACAACTCTCTTCAACGACCTAGTTTTATGTGACCAAATAATCAATCTAATATAACTTTTTAGTCCTATTGTTATAAAAGATTTTTATTTTTTATATATTATAAAATAACCCTAATAGGTACTAATGGAATCATAATACTTCATATTTAGGATAATAAATTCTTTCTACTTTTTTTAAGAGGAATACGATTAATGTACTTTTTAAAAAATATCATTCTAAACTCATCCTAGTACGCAGAGTAAATTTATTTCAATTTACATATTTTCATGATAGGAGTCCACTATTTCATTTCTTATCCTTAAAAATCATGAAGAACCATTATAAAATTTCCATGATTTTACAACTGATGAATAAAAAATAACTTTTAATGGGTATTGATCTGTTTCTCAGTAATATCATGATTAATGGACCCACAAAAATAAGGTGGATGTTTCCTCATGAAAGACTGAAAATTACATTGTTCCCACCCATTATAGTTTTTTTCATCATGATTTATATCATGATAATTTTACATTTGAAAATAAAAACTATTTTTCATTCATCTCAAATTTAATTCACTTTCTAAAGAGGGAAATCATTTCATTGTCCATCAAATTCACCATTAACATGATCCCTTCTTGTTCCAACCATTGACTAAAAAATCATAATATTTGAAACAATAATTATAGTTAGAAACCATATAATCATGAAATCGATTTAATATATTTCTATATCATGAATATTTATTAGACTATGACTCCATATTTTTGAATAAGGCTATCCATGTGACAATATAGGTACTGATAAAATATTTATTTTTTTCAAATTTATACAAGTTATTTAATTAAATAACATAATTTAACTGATATATTTTAAATAATTTTATCTTTAATATATTCCATAAAGTTATGTTAAATTAATACAATTAATTTTAAAGTCTTTATAAAAAATTAATTGAATTTTAAGCATAAAACATTATATTTTTCTAAAAGGAAATTTTTCCTCCTTTTGAGAGTCCACCACTTTTAAAACTAAATTTTGACACTTTTAAAAATAATATATGATAAAATAAATATAATTTTTGAAATCGTTATATAATAATTAGATAAGGGTGATTTTTTGGTATTTTTTGGGAACATTTAATTTTTTGAGCAATAGTTACAAATATTACATTTTAATTGAAAATGATGTTTTCATCTAATTAATTTATATTGTTATATCATAATTGATTTTTTTAAAATTAGTATTTAAAATATAAATAAATTAATCCAATTTATGTTATTTTATAAAATTTCACATTTAAATTAGATATAAAAAATATTTTGAACTTTTGATCTTTTCTCTTTAAAATATCACATTTTTGTTGTGTATGTGGGATTAATTTGTAAACAAAATTTTCCAATTATTTGAATTGAATTTGGTAAAATATATTAAATATTTGTAATAATAAGATGAAAATTAGGTTTTACATTCAATTTCAATTTTGAGGTCTAAAAGAGTTATAGTGGTGAAAATTTTATTTACCGCAATATAAGTAAAATATTGACAAAGATTAAAGATAAAAGGTACAAGCTTAATATACCTAAAAATAAAAAAATTTAATAGTTAGTTGAGGTTTTTTTCAACCATAAAATCCTTAATATAATTAATTAATAATATAATTAATTTAAATTATTTACACCTAAATGTAGTAGGCTTTAAATATAATTAATCATTATTTTAATCACTTGAACCCACCTATCCTCAAGTATAAATACCTAACCTCACCAACCCATTTCGACTCATAATCATTTTTTCTCATGACATATCTACCCAAAACACTCCTCCTTACACTACCCTCTTCTATTTGCTTCCATTATCACAAAATTATCATTTTTATGGTTCTCAAGGGGTACTTCAAGGAGGTGATTTCGAAGAGGTAATTTTCTAAAAAAATCTATCTTAATTTATTTTTTTCAACTAATTTATACTCACCTCTGTTATCTATAAAGGAATGATAACTCCAGAAACATATATATACTATATTTTTTTGTTTCAAATTTAATATATCATATCCATTTCATTTTTCTTCTCTTATTATTCAATGGAACAAAACTATTTTCCAAATTATGTTAGTTTACCATCTCTATGAATAATGATTTTTCATTTTCATTTTTTGCCTTTATGGATGGCTATAAAAGATTCATTATGGATAAATAAAACTGAAATATGTATATTATAACCAATTTCAAGTACTGGAACTAATATATACTAATAATAATAATAAATAAAATGAAACTTCATTGTGATGTTCGAAAAAACTACCAAAATACCCTAAACATTTATCGTTAACATTTTATATAATAAATCAACCTCATTTTAGAAATAAAAAATAAATATGAGACCATTAATAGTTATGTAAGTTCACTAATACTATTTCACTAAACATCAAGTGTTTTATATCCATGTTACATGAATATTCATAATTATATATAAATGAACTAATCATGGAACAATGAAACAAACATACCCAAAATAATGAAAATAATGAAATATTATTAATGAATTGGTCAAAAGATTATTTCAAATAACCATATAATGTATTATAAATATTAATAATGTTATACAATGAGTTAAACACATTGATTTAACCATTATATTGGAGGATTTAAGACCTTTTATGAAATTTCAATGCAAGGTAAGAGATTTCATTACCCAATTTCCATTATTTGTGTTAAACTTATAGTTGTTGATCATCTCATTGTAGGTATATGTGTCAAATTACTTTTGAATATGTTATTTAGTATTTCAATTGTTTTATTCTTATTTATAATTTACACGCATATTCTAATCATTTTATTAATTTCCACATCAATGATATGAAAATTTTAAGGGAATTTTTTTAAAAACAATGGTTTTAAAGATACATTTAAAATTATAATTTTATTCCATGTCCATGTTATCTGAAATTACTTCAAAAATGATTTTAATATTATAAAATGATTATTTAATTTCATTTATACTAAAATATTATTTTTATAAATATTTTTCAATTATTCTTATTACATTTCATAAAATAAGTTTCTTTGTGAGTTCTATTACAATAATATAGAAGAAATGTTTTTTAATATAATACAATATTATTGATTTTTCTAGACATCATATCACTTTAACAGTTTGAATATTTCTTTAAATTTTTTTAATTTTATATGAAAATAATGTGTTTTTATTTTTGGATGTGCAGCTTTGTGACAATTGAAAAGTAATGTTCCTCAAGAATGTGACTTTTATGAAATAATTATATGTTATGCCTTTGTTAGGGTTTTTGGGAATTTTTTTATGATTATGGGTGGTTCCATTACAAAATTATGGTGGGTGATCCTGTTATAGCTATCGAATGCATAGAGTAATGGGATGAAGTTAACTAATTTGGTTTCTCCTAAGAGATTATATGAATAGTGTTTTAGTGATTATTACAAAATATAATCATGGTAGTTACTCCCTAGGTAGTAGAGACAGATATAATATTTGTAAGAGTGATAAGAAAAATGATTTCCCATGTCACATAGTAAAATTTTTATTCTTACTAAATATTTTTCTTGAAAATCGATTGATTTTCAAAATGTTATATAATGATATTTCTTGAAATATTTTTCTTTTTCCTAAATAATAATTCATGTTTTAATGATTCATATGGTACTCTCATTAGACTAAAATTCTCACATCATTTATGTCCCATTATGAGATTTTATGCTCATCATATGTTTTTAAATGTTGTTCACATGTTAAAGGGTATTTATGAATGAGGATGATAGGGATATGAAAATTGTGAATATAGATCATGAAATGAAACCATGATATATTATGAGAAAGTTTTTCTTTGTGAGGAAATAGATATTGAGTAGAAGTGGATAATTTTTAATATTTTTGTTTTCATGAATGATTTATGTCGTAATTATATAAAACTATATAATTAAAATATTACTAGGAATTTAATAATATGGATTCTAGTTAAAAACCACTTGAATATATAATGTTTAAATGTGAGTCCTTATAAGTGGAAACATAACATGATTTAGATAACATTAGAGATATGGATAATGTTAATAGAACACATGTAAATTATTCTTGTTTTATGATTGAGTTGTAAAAAAATATAATTTTATGACTACCATGTTCATTCATCTGTGATAGGAATGTTCTGAAAGGTTTTCTATAGAGGAAACATGGTAGTTGTGATGGGAATGCAACAAGAAGAAAAAGTCATTCCAAATATGAATCATTGTATGTTCGGAATCAGAACTCAAAAGTTTTATTTATGATTTATCAATTCAAATATCTAATAAATGGATGTGGAATCCATGAACCATATCATATAAAACAACCATAATGAAATATGTCAGTAATAGATCCTTTTATAAGGCAATGTTGTCTGACAAATAATAGATCTTCAGACTCAGTAATAAGATAAGAGAATATTAAATCCTTATAAATCATTTTCAATGTCATTGTATGGTCATACCATCAAAGGTTTTGTCTTTATATTTACCATTTTGAAGGATAAGTTGTTATGTGGGGGACGATTGTCAAGAATAACAGGGAAAATGAGAACATTAAATCTTTGAAATGGGATGAATTCAGAAATAATTATTTTGAGAAATATTTTCTTAATGTGATTTTACTAGGAAGGAAAGAAATTATTGGAATTGAGGTTTAATTAGGATTCAGAGGATAAATATGAAGAAAAATTCACTCATTTGGAATGGTACACTCCAAATTTTCATATAAGATATTTATAGTAAAATAAATCATTTTTACATAATGTTGAAGCCAAAATATTGATAAAAAATGTATTCTCATGAATTAAAAAGTTATGAAAAACATTATATATGTTCATAGAAGGTGGAAATGGTGTTTTTATATGATCTGGTGTTCTTTGAAACCCATCAGAAAAAGAGGTCATGGTGGCCAGAAAAAGGGATGAATTCATCAATGATGTTTGACATTAACAAAATTATGCTATAAGTTTGTGATAATTGTGGTAAAAACATATTGGGGAATGAATTTTGATATATAGTTAGTGTTTCTGAGGATGTATGTCTGAGAATATAACTCATAATTTCAATGAAGGTGATCATGGTAGCGGTAAGACCGATTCTGATTTATAATCAATGAAATGATTTTAATGTAATGAAATGGGTCATTTAGGCAAACAAGTTTCTAAAGAGGAACTAAGATGATGGAAAATAGCCAAATTATAAGAGGAAATGTGTGGTTAAATTCTTTGAAACAACATCAATAGATGTTCTTCAATCAAAAAATTGGTATCATGTATATTTTTTGTTTATTCACATCATACTAAAGTCTTATTTGATGTGATGTCTACACATTCTTTCATTTCTGATAAATTTTCATATAAATTGGAAATTTATCCTCAAGAAATGAATCCAGGTTTTATGGTAAAAACACTTAGTTGAAATATTAAGGCAAAAAGAACTTATTACAATCTTCCTATCATTTTCTTTGGAAGGTCATTACCTAAAAACACTATTGTTTTCCCTAGTAGAGTTTGAAGTTATTTTAGGTACGTATTGAGTTTTTGTTTACCACACTAAGATATATAATAGAGCTAAGGATGTTATATTTCAAAAATAAATTTTATTAAATAATGAAAACATAAAATTGATAACCTATCTGGAAGCTAATAAACTGTAAAAAAATTGAAATAAAAGTCATCATTCACATATTTTTTAAAATAAGCGATGTGTATAGATTAATGATATGCTAGTGGTAAATGAGTATCTAGATGTTTTTTCTAATGAGTCTCCTAGTATTTTACATGATCAATAAGTTGAATTTACTATTGAATTAGTTCCTAATTCTTATCTAATTTCAAAACCCCATACCAAATGACATAAGTAAAACATCTAGAATAGACAAATATGTGACATCAATTGTGGGAGAATGGTTTTATTCAACCTATAACCTCATCTTGGGGATCACATGTTTTATTGGTTAAATAAAATGAGGGTTATATGATTCTTTTCATTGAATATTGATATTTTATTAGTAATATTATTCAGAATAAGTATCCATTTCTTCATATTGATGACATGTTTGATCACATAGAAGGAGCACATTATTTTTCAAATGTTTACTTAAGGAATGGGTACCATTTCTTGAATGTGACAGTGGATGAAATTCTGAAGGCAATGATTTAGATAAGATATGGGAATTATGAATTTTAATTTATTCCCTTCTGATTAACTAATACACCTGATGTATTTATTAATCTTATGAATTAAATAATCCATCAATTTTTATATTAGTTTTTGGTTTCGTTTATAGATAATATTTTAGTATATTCTAAATGACAATATGAACATAAAAGGCACTTATGGATTGTTTTGAAATACTTGAACGAAAATCAACTATATAGAATTTTTTGTAAGAATGAATTTTGGTTGAAAAAAAATTCATTCCTCAGAAATATTGTTTCTAAAGATAGTAGAATAGTTGATTCTATTGAAATTAATGTAGTTGATGAATAGTCAAGATCTACAAATTTAACCAAGATTCGTAGTTCTCCTAAATTATTAGTCAATAAACGATGGTTTAGGGGAAATTCTGTTAGATTTGGTGTCCTAGAAGCAACTATTTTCACATTGATTACAAGGATATTTAATGTATTTAAATATTAAACATCTTATAACATTTTGTTAATTGTTCTGCATGACTATGATGTAATAATGTCCTAGAGTATTATTTTGCACAGATAAGGTCATGGAAGTTCTCTACTATGATGAGAACATTGAAATTATATAAAAATATTCATAAATATCGTTCTATGGTTGGATGACATAATGTGATGGGATACATAGCTTATAGACAATTAGGAGTGAGTACTCATAAGCAGACGATACTTCCTCTCATGAAGTCCCCACTTAGAACATTCAAAGGCATGAGATTATGAGAACATACATGCGAGTAGGAATTCCACATGTTTTGGTGTCATCAGATATTTCCATCTACGAGTGTGTGTAATGATCCTTAGACATTAAGATTATCATTAAAACATGTCATGACTAACACACTTGGATTTACTGACGAAAACCATCATACAGAATGTGGGTGGGAAGTATGGTATATTGGGTGCATCATGTGTGGCATGTTATTAATGGATATGTTAAGGAAGTATTTTTCCCTTACATATCTAAAATTTGATATCACATCCATTTTATTTAAATAGAACCACCGTGCGAAATTCCATCAACCTGGTGTAATGACGAGTTTATTTCAGCTAGTCAATGAACGACGTATTAGGCATAAAGGTTGATGACACTATCATGAAACCTTCTTGATGGGATATTAAGACAAATGGATTATATTACATAGTGATCATTCATTTTTTATTTCATTGAAGTGACTTTATGTTCCTTCTCTTGGGTGTCTTGACCTATTTATAGACAGTACTTTTGGTGGTCACGGTTAAATTCTATTTGAATTTAATTAATAGATATTATTCTCTAGATTATGGACTAGTTTTATTCTAGTTAAAATTATTTCATAAATTAAATAAATATTTATTCACCGTATTGTGGTAAAATATATTTATTAATTTTATTGAGAATTTAATATATATTTTTATTTACAAGTTAGTAAATAAAATATTTTTTAAAGATAATGAATTATTTATTTATTTAGTTGGTTGTTCAATAAATGGATGTGGAGTTAGAGTGGACCAAGGCCGGTGTGATAGTAAAATAATTATTTACAAGACTATAAATACTTATTTAACAATTAGGAAAAAATTAAAATAACACTAGTGCTATTTTTTGATCTGTAATTTTATTTATAATTCAGTTTTTCTCATGTTGGCACACCATAAATGATGACACATTATTATTATAAATATCATTTGTTTTTTCTATGTTTATGAATGTACTTATTTACTATTATGAAATTCAATATTGTAACTGAATCCCAATGTTAATAAATAGACACGGATGACTATTGTTCCATGTACCGAACTGCACACCAGGTGAATTGGGAATTGTTGAGATAATTTTTTTTATCTCAAATCCACTTCTCTCCCCTCTCAAGAACAAGAGACATTCTTCAAGGTCGTAGATCAGGCAATCAAGAACAAACAACACAAGACAGTCGCTTTTCTGTGCTAGCACTTGGAGAATGGGTAGTTTCAATCGGAATCCATCAGATCACGTGTGGATCACAGCTAGAGGGATTTTAGTTTGGATCCTCACAAGCTCAAAGGGATAATTCGGAATTGTCTATCTAGACAATAACCATCATGAACAAAGAAAATAATGAAGATAAATGTATTAATTTTTAGGAAATTAATTATAAACATATTGTGAAAGATCCCCTCGAAAGGTTTCTGGCCTCTTCCTTCTTTATCGAAATATTTTATTTTATTCTATGGAAACTAGCATTCATAGTCATATTGATCCTTGAATAATCATTGATTTTGGTAAAAATTAAAGTTGGGTGTTGGACCAACCACGCTTCTGTTATGCCTAGAACCTTCAAGTGGTATTAGAGCAGTTTCATCATAGTTTATAATTATTTAAATATTTCATTGATTATTTACATAGTTAATAATTTAGTTGATTCAATTCAAGTTAATCATTCTACAAATTTGAATCTTTTGATATGTTTTTCCTCATTAATTTCTCATTCACCTTACAGAAACAATCTTTTCTCTTAATTTTAATTAAAATAAAATGAAGGATCTCATCCGGAGGTACTAAAGGTTCATGGACATAAAACACCAGAACCCATGAAATGTATTCGGCAGTACAGAACATATAGTAAAGGCTCAATGCACCATGTATTGCCTGCCAAGCCATACCATGTCAATGGAGTTTGTCTAAGTCTTAATGACTCTGTGTGTTAACAATGCAATAGTGGAATGGGGTTTCCAGATTACACTATGTTTGGCCCACTAGACACAGTGTGTAGTCCCTTCTAGTTATGGCTAGACCATGTACCCTGTACATGGATTTACCAACTAGAGACCGTTTGACATGCATACTACATGGTATATGGGCCACTGGACAAACCATGTACTCCAAATATTTCTGAAGTACACTCCCACAGTATATTCCTAGGCATGTACTTCAGATGGGTAGTGAAGAATTGTATACACTGTGTAGTTGGAACTACATGCCCTGTACTCATTCAAATTACACAGATTTACTAAAATTTATTATTACAATATACAAACCCTAGAGACGTGTACCATGGTGAGGGAATAATTCTGAGGCACTACATGTGATAGGTGTTTTATATATATGGTTTTTATTTAACATCTGCATAATTTTCATTTCTAATTATTGGGTAGTCATGAACAAGAATTAACTAAGTTTCCTCCAAGGTACCAGTTACATACAAACATAATTTTAAATGAATTTACTTGTATAAAATTATGATGGATGAGAATATCATTGAAATTGAGAAAAGGGTTTAAGATAAAATTATTGATTAATTAATGATGGTAATAAATTGATTGAAGCATCATTTATATTAATTAGGAATGATTAAAGAATTGAATGCTAGTTTTTTTATTTGTAAATATTGTGGAATGTGTGGATGATCATGACCAAGACCAGGACCTTTTTATGTGGATGGTTTCATTTAATTTATTTATTAAAATTAAAATTTTCGGCCTATAGGCCTTCTCCTCATTTATGTGTAGGGTTTTCATGTTGATGGTTTAGTTTATATAAAACTCTGTTTTACCCCTCACATGTATGTGAGTATAAAATCATATTCAATGGATGGAACCCCCAAGCTAGTGGAGGTGATTCAAACAAGAGACTAGAAAAAACCAATCCCAAGAGATACAAAGGTGGACATGTGGAAAGATATAAACCTGAACATAAAATAATAAAGGTGTTTCTCCCCTAGGTTAGGGCAATTTTATCAATCACTAGATATACTAACCATTATAAAAGCTCATGATTTTTCCATTTTCATTATTTTATTTATTTCAGTTGTATGGTGTATCATTATGGATGTGTTGTTGCGATCACATAACTAATGAATTTAACAAGCATGTAAGACGAATCTATAATTATCTAGGACTTAAGCATTAATTTTATTAAGAGATAGTTAATCAGTTAAGAAAATTCCACTTAATAATAACAAGTATGTGATAATGATAATGAGAAATTCACGCATAATGGATAAAAATCCCTCAAATAAAATATTATGTTATACCAAGCCTTATGTTACTTGATTAAGGGATAAAATCAATAAAACTATGTGTGTGAACAACCCTTATTGGGAAACTTACTTTTATACCGGAATCCCTAATTAAAGGATTCAGGTTGACTAAACCATATTACATTTAGATGAGTAGCCCTTGCTATACACGGTGTAATATTGGAGGAAAGACTTAAGGAAATCCAATGTTAAGATTTCAAGATTGGGGTTTCCACTCAACAGATCAAGGAACTGTAAGCCCATGGTTGGCAATGACCTGCCTACCTAAATAACATCTAATAGCTTGACCAATCCTTGTTGGGATTATGTGAAAGGGAATATGGATCCATTCCACTAGAATGTCACGGAAATTAGACATTCTGAGTTCAATGGAGAGGGTCATTAGTACCTGACAAAATAGTGGGAGACATAATAATATTAGTTTATCATTTATCATAAAATGTAATAAAGAATGTAATAATGATTTGATCTTTTAATTGTTGAAAAAAATAAAAATATCGCAAACCACACTATCCCTATGATCAATTCTGGATAAAGATAATATACTCACTGGTAGTAACATCCAAGATTGGTTTAGACATCTCTAGGTAATCCCACACCATGAACATAAGTCTTACATGTTGGAGTCATCATTACCTATTCTGCCTAGCAAAGGGGAGAGTGATGAGGATTTCCTTTTCTATGAGAAACATATGAATGATGCGGATGTGGTCGACATTCATTGTTTGATGTTATCATCAATTTCTAGTGGGCTCATTATGTCTCATGAAAACATGGATGCATATAGCATGATTGATAACCTCTATGGTCTTTAATAGGAGAGATCAAGACATTAAAGGTTTGAGATCTCCAAGGCACACATTCAATGTAAGCAAGGAGAGGGTTTCCCTACTACGCCTTATGTAGTCAATCTCATTTTCTACATTGAGAGACTTAAGGTTCTAGGGTTTAAACTCCCCGATGAATTGGTCACCAATCTCATTCTAATATCAATCCCTTAGCAATTTCCCAATTTTAATTTCAATTTCAACATGAAAAACATTTATATGTCTCTATATGATCTTTTTATCTTAATTTTCCAAGTGGAAAAATATATAAAGTGAAAAAATCCTTCTGTATTTATGGTTAATAAGAGGAAAGGGATGGAGAAGAGATTTAATCCCAAATATTTTTCACAAACTTCCATGCAAAAGAAGAACAAAGGGGAGGCAATGGAACATGAGGCTATTTGTTTCTCATCTAGAAAGAATGTCCACTAGATGAAGAACTACACCGAACCTAAGAAGAAAGGGGAAGATTAAAGATCATTTTTTATAGAATTAAATTTATTTGTTTCTACAAGTTTTGTATTATATACAACTTATGGTACTCACATATGTATCCAAATAAAGAAACTATGTAGATTCAGAAAGATTGACTAAGGGGTGGTTGATCTGCTAGTATCCAATAGAGCCATTATATAAAATGTTGATATCGGCGACTACCACCTCATGTTTTCTACTAGGATGATATTAGTGTTAAAGGGTTGTTATTAGGTTTTGTCTGTTACAAAAAGAATTATTTCTATATCTATATTAGATACAAATGGATTTGTTTTCATGTATGGAAATGAGTGTTTCTTCTTTTACAAATATAACAATTCTTCTGGAAGGGTACATTTATATAATAATATTTACATATTGGATTACACAAACCACATAATGGTAATCGATAACAAATATACTTAACATGAATCATACCACACCCAACATTGGCATTGCTGGCTAGGTCATGTAAATGAGAAACACTTGGCAAAGTTAAATCAAGATGGATATTTAGATTCTTTCAAACTAAAATCACTTGGTGTATATTATGCATGTTTACAGTGAAAAATGAAAAAAACCCCATTTAGTGAGAAAGGTGAAAGGGTTAAAGAACTTCTTGAATTGGTTCATACTAATGTATGTGGACCGTTTGAAGTTGAATAATGTGGAGGGTACTTATACTTTATAATTTTTTATGATGATTTTAATAGAAATGGATATATCTACTTAATGAGGTATAAGTTAGATTCTATTGATATGTTCAAAGAATAAAAGAATGAAGTTGAAAACAATCTAAGTTAGAAGATTTAGAGACTCCCCTTAGACCGAGGTGGAGAATATCTTAATCAACATTTCATTGATTTTATATGGGATTCTGGGATCCTATCTCAACACACTCCTCTTTACAGACCCTAGTGGAATGGTGTGAGAAAAAAGGAGGAACCACACCGTATTGTACATTATGAGATTAATGATGAGTCATGTGAGTCATCTATTATTCTATTGGGGATATTTGTTACAAATAGTGAAACACATACTAAACCAAGTACCACCTAAATCAATAAATGGTATTCCATAGGATTTCTGGATTGGAAAGAAAGCCATGTTATTTAATTTACATGTGTGTGGAAGGAATGTGTTTATTAAGACCTCTTAAATTAACAGACATGAACCTCAAGGCACATAGTGTACCATTATAGGATACCCCAAGGAATCAAGGGTATATTACCTATACAAACCCTCTGAAAAAATGATATAGTGTCTAGACATGAAATATTCCTTGAGAGGGATAACATCTCTATAAAATATATTGGGAGAGGGGGATACTTCAATGAAGTTGAGGCTCAAGGTACACTAGAGTTGGTATTTGAGAAGATTCCACAAATCCTTGTGGAAGAATGAATTTTTTCAGAGACATAAGAATTGAATAGGAGTACAAGAGAGGTGAGTGAACTAGAATGGTATGGTTTTATAGTTACTAATGATGTTGACTCATTATTATTTGATAATAATGATCCTATAACATACAAGGATGTATTAGGTGTCATAGATTCTTCCAAGTGGCAAGAAGCCATGAATTATGAAATTGATTCCATGTACCAAAACCATGTATAGATTTTGGTAGATCCTCTATATGATGTAAATCCTATTGGTTTCAAATGGGTATTCAAGAAGAAACTAGACATCAAAGGACAATTTAGTACCTATATGGTAGGACTAGTTGCAAAAGGGTTCAAACAACGTCAAAGCATTGAATGCAACAAATCATTTTCCCCTGTTGAAATGTTGATTTCCAATAGATTTCTATTGGCCATTACCTTTTAATAGGACTATGAGATTTTGAAAATGGATATAAAAAAATCCTTCCTTATTAGTAACCTTCAGGAAGATGTATATATGACATATCCTGAAGGGTTTAGGACACCAGAGGATTCTAATAGGGTATGCAAGTTGTGAAAATCCAGTTATGGATTAATGAAACCATCTAGGTCATGGAAATTTCATTTTGATGAAGCCATAATGAAATTTGGTTTTATCAAGAACAAATGTGAGCCTTGAATCTACAAAAGGTTTATTTTAAGTGCAATAATTTTCCTAATATTATATGTTGATGTCATATTACTTATTGTAAATGATATAACGGTCTTACATTCTATTAGGCATGGTTGAATCAATGCTTATCCATTAAGGACTTTGGAGAGGCAGAATATATTATTTGGATAAAGATCCAACATGATTGAACCAAGAGTTTTCTAGGCCAAAGTCAATATACAAACATTCATAAGACAATAAAGAGATTCAGTATGGAAAAATCCTAGATAGGATTGTAGCCAGTGTCACATGGAATTCAGCTTTACATGAAAATGTTTCATTAGACACAAGAGGAAAGAATGAAAATGGAAAGCACTCCACACACATCAACGTTTGGGTTTTTCCTATATGACATGATATATACTAGGATGGATGTCACCAACACATTGAGGGTAGTATGTAGATATCAAGATGACCCAAATGACCACCATTGGATGGTAGTCAAGACATTCTTAAAGTATTTGAGGCATACTATGGATATTTTAATACTTTTAGAAGGAGATGAGAAACTAGTCATCAAATGATATACATATTCTAGTTTCTAAACTGATCTAGAAGACATGAAGATGCAAATGGGACACCTATTCACCTTGAGTAAGGGTGTAGTGAGCTGGAAAAGCTCAAAGAAGACTATGGTCATAGATTTTATAGTAGAGTCCAAATATATTGTAGCTTCTGAAATAGCTAATTATGCAGTTTGGATGCGAAGCTTAATCCAGGAGCTGGATGTGATACATAGTAGTAAAGATCCCATCACACTTTACTATTATAATACAGCAGTATGGGATCTCATAGTAGAGTAAAGGTCACATCAGCCGGAAAAGAACACACATTAGAAGTATCATCTCCTGAGAGATTTTTTCAAAGAGTCTAATTTACAATGAGTAGTATTTCCATGAAAGACCACGTGGAATACCCCTTGACTAAAGGATTGGCTTAGTAGAAACATTATAATCATATGAGGTCTACAAGTCTAAATTTCATAAGATGTTGGCTTCAGTCCAAGTTTTAGTTTTTTAGAGTTGGTGTCATAGATCCATCAATTTTTACATTGATTACCTGTATATTTAATTTTTAAAAATTTTAAACTGCTTATTACATATTGTTCATTTTTCTTCATGAATATGACGTGACAATGTTCTAGAGTTATTGTTGTATTGATAAGGTCAGGGAAGTTCCCTCCTATGATGAGAACCTTGAAATGATATAACAATATTCTTAAATATAGTTATATGGTTGGATGACAAAATATGATGGGATACATATCATGTAGACTATCAAAGGTGAGTACTCATAAGCAGATGAGAATTCCACTCCTGAAGTTCACACTTGGTAATCTTCAAGAAAGAATATTATGAGAACAAACCCAATAGTAGGAATTCCACATGTTTTGGTGCAATTAGATATTTATATCTGGGATCATGTGTAATAATCCCTAAATATTATGGTTAAAATTAATAAGTGTCACAACATGCGCACATTGATTTACTAGTGAAAATCGTTATGTAGAAATTCATCGGGAAGTAGGGTACGTTGGGTGCGTCAGGAGTGACTTGTTATTAATGGATAAGTCAAGGAAGGATTTGTCTCTTCCATTTATGAAAGTTAATATCTTATCCCTTTAACTAAAATATAACCATCACATGAAATTCCATGGCCATCGTGTGATGACGAGTTTATTTCTCCTAGTCAAAGAATAGAGTATCATTAATAAAAGTTGATGACACTATCATGAAACCTGGTTGTTTACATATTGAGACAAAGGGATTATATTACATAGTGAGCATACGTATATGGATTTCATTTTTGTGACTTTATGTTCTTTCTCTTGGGTTCCTTGACCCATTTCTAGAAATTACTCTTGCACATTAGGTAATCCAACCGAATGACAACATGAAATAATCTTATAGGGTCACACAGTAAGTGTTTCTGGTCGTCTCAGTTAAATTCTATTTGAACATAATTAATAAATATTATTTTCATGATAGTGGACTAATTTTATTCATATTAAAGTTAATTCATAAATTAAATAAATATTTCTTCACTGGATTGTGGGTAAAATATATTTATTTACATTATTGAGCATTTAATAAATATTTATTTACTAGTTTGTAAATAAAATATTTTTTAAAGAGAATAAATCAATTATTTATTTATTCATGTGTTCAATAAATGGGTGTGGAGTTCAAGAAGACCAAGAATTGTCTGGTATTAAAATAATTATTTGCAAGATGATAAATAATTATTTAACTAATGGAATAAATTAAAATAATAGTGCTTTTATTTTATGCTACGAATTTTTATTTATAATACCATTTTTCATAAGATGGAACACCATAAATAATGAAGTGGTATTACAATTAATAGCCTGAGTTTTCTCTAAGGTTGTGAATGTATTTTATTTCGATTACACAATTAAATATTGTAACCGAAACCCCATTTCAAAAAATAGACATGTACGTCTATTGTGCCTTATACCAAACAACACTCCAGGTGAATTGAGAATTTTTGAGATAAACAATTTCTCTCTCGAATACTATTCCAATCCCTCTCAAGAATGAGAGACGTTATCCAAGGTTGTAGAACAAAAGATCAAGAACGATTGACAGAAGACACTCACTTTACCAAGCTATCATATGGAGAATGAGTGGTGCCGATCAGAGGCCATCAAAGCACATATGGATCACCACTACAGGGATTCTAGTTTGGATATGTGAAAGTGCAACGAGATAATTCATAAGGGTAATTCCAGATGATCAAATTCATCAATGAAGAAAATACCAAAGATCCTGGTATTCTTTTTTTTATGAATTAAATAAAATTAATTATACACATGATGTTCAAGATACTCTCTAATGGTTTTAGTCATCTTCTTTATTTATGTAAATTTTTTATTCTATTCCTTGGAGACTGACATTCATCATTGTATTGATCCCAGAATAATTATTAATCATGGGGAAAATTAAATTTGGGTTTCATCCCAACCGTGCTTCCACTGCACCCAGAACCATCAAATTCATCTTGATTATCTATCCCACTAACTATGTTATCATGAGAAGTTTTTAAATTTATTTATAAATTAGAATGTGTTTAGTGTTTTAAATAATTTAAAATAAGTATTTTTATTGCTCTATTTTTGTCCCTGCCTTCGAGATATGGTGATTTTGTATCTACAATGATGATTTATTGAATGTAATTGGTTGATTTTTAATGTAGAATGATTTAGTAATTTTTTATGCTCCACTTCATTTGAAACATGATGTGTTAAATTACCCTAGAAAAGATTTTTAATTAGCTGATGTTGTTTTTATAACTAAAAAATTTGGAGGTGTCATTTGTAATGAGTAGTGTGTGAAATGTATACCATTCACAGAAGTTTTATGTTTATAATCACTCAAAAATAATTGAACATCAGAAACATAAGATAGTTAGAACAGATCTAGGAATTGTATTTCATGATTCATTATCGTCCTAGAAAAAAAACTATGTTGTCGATGCTATGAGTGGAAAAAATAATGCTATGTTAACTGTGTTACATTTGGAACGTGACCCTTTAGTCAATTTTTTGATCTATTATAGATTAGAAGCTGTGGATACATGGGATTCTTCTATTTTTATTTATGTATTAGTACAATCAACTTTTTGAAAAATAATTATTCTAGCTTAGAATTATGATAAATCCAGGCAAGAAATGGGAGAATACACTAAGAGTGGTAAGTTTCCTAATTTTAATATTGATGAAAAAAAATATTTCTATCATTAATTTAAAATAAAATGTTGTCCACGTGATTCACAATTGAGGAAATAGTTGTTTAATAAATACCAGAGTTCTCCATTTTATATTAATCTAGGTATAATTAAGATATATAGAGGCCTTCAAGTTTATTATTGGTTGTATTGAATTAAAAAAGATGTTTCGGATGATACAATTATGTTTTTGAATTGTTCACATGTTAATGAATAGTGAAAATTACCGAAATGGATGATTCAACTATTTCTAGTTCCTGAGTGGAATTGGGATCATAAAAAATGGATTAATAGTGGGATTTCCAAATAATTACCAAGGTAATAATGAAATTTAGGTTATTGTTGATCGATTGACTAAATCTACACATTTCCTTCATAAATGATATACTATTAATTTTTATAAACATTCCTAAATATATGTTAAGGTTATTTTTAGGTTACAAGGAGTTCATATCTCCATTATATCGGGCTGTGATCCCAATTTTACTTCTTAATTTTGGAATGGTCTTCAGAATTCAATGTGAACTTGGTTAAATTTCTGTACTGCTATACATCCTCAATATGATGGACAATCCAAGCTAACCATTTAAACATTAAATGAAATTACTTTCAATTTTTCGATAAATTAATAATGATGTTGAGTTATACATCCTTATTTGTTTTATTTTTCTTATAATAATTGTTTTCATTCCAATATATAGATGGGAAATTTTGATGAACCCTTTGGAAAGCAGTATCAAACTCAAGATTTTTGGGATGAGGTAAGGAAAATAATATTTTTGGGATTAAAATTGGTATAGAAAATGGTGGATAAGGTGAAGATAATCCAGTAACACATGAAGTATTCTTAGAGAAGTCATTACATATAAGAAGATAACCCGACGTATGATATTTATTTCATGGTAAGTTATTATTTCAATAAAATAGCTTCTCCATGGGAAATTGGGTTACGTTTGGGTAAGAATTGGATGATACATTAGAGATTTATTAGACTATATGAAATTTTGGAGAAAGTTGGATCAGTTTCTTGCTAAGTGGATTAACCCCATGGTTTTACCAAGGCACATAAAATATTTCATTTTTCAATGTTAAAAATGTATATGTCTGATTCACCTCTATTTTTGAGACCAAACGTAGTTTAGTTAGAATAAAATCATTCTTATGAGAAACATCTAGTTCAGGTTCTTGACTATAGAGAGCAAGTGTTGTGGAATAAAGAGATTCATCATGTTAAGGTTTAATGGGAAAATGATATCATTGAAGAAGAACATGAGAATTTAAAAATTAAATGATGAAAAAAATGTCCCCAATAGTTTATTAAGTGATAAAATTGTGAGGACACAAATTCCATAAGTGTGGGAGAATGTGAAAACCACAGTATCAATAATTTGTTTCTTCACATTTATAAGTATTATTGAATAAAAATAATTAATTTTAGTGGGAGTTCTTAAAAAAATTATTTTATATATTCAAAACAATTATGTTAAATTCATCCAATAAGTTTGATCGGCTTAAATAAGATTAAATTTAATTTTATGCATAAATAGTTAAATTTTCCTAAAAGACAATTTTGACCCATTTCAATGGGGCACCTATCTTAAAACTATGTTTTGACACTTTAATAAATTTTGAATGATTTTATAAACCTATTTATTGAAAATGGGATATATAAATTATCTTACATTGAATTTTTTGTTTTTTAGACATGTTTCTTCTTTTGATGAATAGTAAAAAATAATTCATTTTATTTGAAAACCCAGTTTTATTCTAATTTATCTATATTGTTCGATTAATAATTAAATAAGATATAAAGTAATATTTTTTTTCAATTATACATCAATAAATTATGTTTATGTCTTTTTAATCAATTTCTCATAGAAATAGATATACTTTTTTTATCTTTTGAAAATTTCACTTTAAGAACATGTTTGTTGTTATGTTTGCGGGATTAATATTAAATGTAACGTTATAAATTATATGAATATTATTTTCTAAAATATCTTAAATGTTTTTAATCATAATTTCCAAATTTTTATTCAACTTCAATTTATTTTTTATATATAAAAATATTGTCAATTAATAAAATTATTTACCACATTATATATAAATAGTAACAAGGGTTAAAGTTGAAAGTTAAAATCTTAACAAACAAAAAAATTAAAAAAATTAATGGATGTAATAGTTTTTGATCGACCATATCCAGAATAAAAATAAATAATTAAAAATATAATTGAATGAAATTAGTTCTACCTCAATGTGGTTGACTTTAAATATAAATTAATCATTATTTTAATCACGTAAACCTACCTCTTCTCACATATAAATACCACTCGTCACCACCCCCTTAAAAATAAAAAACTTTTATAATATAAAATATCTAAAAAACCTCTATTCCTAAATTTCTTAAATCCCATGCACCTATGGCCCTCTAAAGACTAGATACATGGCCCTCAAGGGGTTCATCAAGGAGGAGTTATCCAATATGCAATTTCATAAAAACTCATCTATTAATTTCTTTTATTATTTTAATTTCTCCTCACCTCCTTCATTCGTAAGGGAATAATATATTCAAAATCATGTACATAATGGTTTTTTATATTTATACTATAATATATCATATCCATTCAATTTCTCATCTTCTTTTTTCAAAATGAAATGAAACTATTGTCCAAATATTGTTGATTTTCCATCTCAATTATTAATGATTTCTTGTGTTCCCTTTCTGCCTTCATTGATGATCATAAAAGATTCAGTATAGTTAAATAATATTTAAATAGGTATATAATAACTTAATTAATTTTCTATATCTAATATAGATACATAATTTTAAATTAAACAAAAGTATTTTCTGATGTTTAGAAAAACTGCCAAAATACACTAAACATTTTTCATTAACATTTTATCAAATTAATCAACATCATGTAAGAAATAAAAATGATATATGGGATTTTTAGTGACTCTATATGTTCATTAATTATATTAACTTAAAATTATAGAGTTTTAATTTCATTTCACAAGATCATCTATAATTATACACAAATGAACCGATCATTAAACCATGAAACAAACATACTAGAAACCTTGAAAATAATGAAATATTATTAATTAATTGTCCATAAAACTTTATAAAATCATCACATAATGTATTATAAATATTAATATAGTTATATATCAAGTTAATAACATTATTTAATCCATTATATTGGTGTTTTTAACACCATTGAAGAAATTTGAATATGAGGCAAGTGATTTCTTATCCCAATTTCTATTATTTCGGTTAAACATTTATTTTTTATCATTTCATGTTAAGATTATGTGTGAAATGAATTTTTAATATAATATGTTTTATTTAAAATAAATTATGTGGCTTATATCTGATACACATATTCAATTAATTTGATTAATTTCCAAATCAATAATATGATAATTATAAGGGACTTTCTTTTAAAAACTATCTTTTTTTATGTTACCCTAAAAACTGTCTTTTTCAAACATGTCCATGATTTATAAAATTAGTTTGAAAAAGGGTTTTAGGATTATAAATTTTTTTATTTAATTTATAGTCATTTTTTGTGTTTTTAAAAAATGATTTTAATGTATTCCTCATTTTTTTTTACAAGTAGTTTCTTTTTAACTTTTCCAACAATAATACAGAAGGATTATTTTTTTAACTTATACAGAATGAGTTTTTTTTTCTACCCATTAGGTTTCTTTAATTATTTGAACATTAAATTACAATTTTACATTTTTATTGAAATAATATGTTTTCTTTTATGAGAACATGGCTTTTTTTATTTGAAATGTGATATCAAAATGGAAAACAAATTCAAAAAAATATTGATTTTGTGAATGATTTATGTGTTTTGATTATGTTAGGGTTAATGTGATTTTTTTGATTATGGGTGGTTTAATTTTTAACCATAGCAGGGATAACCTGTTATAGTACTCCAATTCATTGGGCAATGGTATATAGTTAACCTATTAGGTTTCTCTTAAGATATTCTTGGAAAATTTCTCGATTGATTATTCCATATGTAACTTTGATGGTTATTTCCTATGAAGTTGAATAGTCTACAATATTCATAAGAGTAATGTGGAAAATGATTTCCCTATTTTTATACTTATTTTTTTACTCATTCTAATGTATTTTAATTAAAATCAACTGATTTAAGAAAGACAAGATAATGAATTTTGGAAAAGATGGTTAATTTTTATAAATAAAAGGTATGTTTTTATAAAAATATTTTTATGTATATTAATTTTACTAACATTATATATTCTTTTATGTACCTTACTTTGAGTTTGTTCTCATCCCATTTTTTAATTTGTTTTCACATGATAAAAGATTATTAGGGGTGAGGATGTGGATAAGATGAAAATTTTAATGATTGGGCAAGAAAAAAACTTTATTTTATTATTAGAAATTTTTGTTTTGTGAATAAAATTGATATTGAGTAGTAGTGTCTAAACTGAAATATTCATGTTATTATGTATTATTATTTTCATAATTCTGTAAAACTCTATAAAAAAATGATTCATGGGAATGTAATAATATCAATTCTTGTTTAAAATCCCAGCAATATATATTTTTTGAGGTCGCATCCTTACTATCCATGGTCATAATCTATTGAAATACTTCATAATGGTTTATAATGAAAATGTTATTTAACCAACCAATATCTCTTGGGAGTGTCTATCCATGTCTTTGGTCTCAGTCCCACTAATCCTACACCAGTTATGATCGTGTTTATACCTAAATCCACCCTTTAAGAGTTGTTACCCATATGGGGATCAGTTTCATATCTGAAGAGAAATGTTTGTGTATATTCAATGATGTATTTTCCTAAAAAAATAAAAATCTTTATTAACCATAACATATGTTGTTCACTAATATATTGCCTTATCCTATAGGTTCTCACAAAAAAAATTCCTTATCCGATTCTCAAAAAAAACTTGCTCTAATACCAAATGAGGGGACCCAAAAATTAGATACATATATGTTACATATTATTGGATAAATATTTATGTCATATAAATATAATAAACTCCATGACCATAATATTTTTATGCCCTATAAATATGAATACAAAATAAAATTAGTACCTAAAATTTGTATATCATCTCCCATAAACTCATCACATCGAGAATCTTTTTTATGAACTCAACCTGAAACATCTCATACATGTAGTGACATGGGAAAATGACCAGAAATTTTATAATACCCACTCCATCTATTTTTGTATGGATATTGGTGCATGGGAATCTTCTAAATGAAAGATTCCTAAAATCCTGTGGTATTTAATTTTTCTCCCACTGTGTGCATTTTCAACAACACAGAGAGGATATTGATCAATTGTTTCAAAGCCATTTCACTACCTCGTCTATATAGAAAGTTATTTTTGATATTTTTTTAGTGTGGTTGGCTCAATGTTTTTCTATTCATTCCTTCCTCGATGCCAGGAAAGATCTTGGGCTCTCTCCCAACCTCTCTAATCATTTTTATGTTGCTATAGATGATCTCATTCATTATATATGTCTTGCTATTAATAAATAGATTCATAATAAATTCCATTTCACTCTCAGAGTTTAAATTTGTTTGATTCTATCTACTATTCAGGAATCAAGAATTCCCAAGAAGAAGAACTATTATAATTACATCCATGATCTCTCAGTCCCCAATCTGATTGGTTTTATAGGAAATTTCACCCTCCTCGTGGAACAATTGAGGTTATCTGGTAGACGCCATTTTTTGGATGGATTAAAACCTATTCCAATAGTGCCTCACGCAGAAATAAGAGTCCATATGGTTATGGATCCATTTTTAGAGATCATAGGAGTGGTTCCTTGGTTTTATTCATTAACCATGTGGATTTTCTTCTTATCTTAAAGATTAAATGATTGGTTTTATCACTGCTATTGAGACATCCAACCATCATGGGTGGAATAAAATCCAACTTCAATGAAAATCAACTATTATTGTCTTTTCTATTAGTAATGGTTTATTTTATTTATCTTGGAATCATAACAATAGGTGGAGAAAATAATGGGATTATACATCACCTATAAATCATTTTATCACCCATATCTACGGAGAGGCCAACTCTATGGTAGATGGAAGTGAAAATATTAGTGTCAATGGTCTTGACTATCTATGGTATGATGAAGTTCTTGATGATATCATATCTTTTATTTGGAGGGATCAGTTTAAAACCCACATCTTCATACTCCTGTAAGTTTGCATTTATTTTTTTATAAAACAGTCTTTTCCTTCTAGGAAAGGACTAATCTTACCATTAAAAAAATGTTATTTTAAAAATTCTAATCAAGACATTAAAAACATGTTATTATTTATCTAACCACTAATGTACCTTATTCAGGCATAAAATAACATACCATGAAACCACTTATGTTATTAAGATAACGTCTCTTGTACCATCTTTTGGGATTTGAATAACCACACATATTCTTATTGAAATAACCAAACATTAATATATAACCAATTCATTGGTGGTCTATAATAGACTCAATTATCAAATAATAATAATCCATTCACATATATACTACAAGATCAATAAAAAAATTATTATTCCTTCATATCATTACCATTGGAAAATAAAACTGGTTTAATAATTTATTTAAATCATATTAATAGGTCCTCTAGATAATTAATTAGGATGGTATCATAGAACTATCTCCCCAATGAAATATAAGTAGCATCCAAGAATGTTATTACAAATTAAAATTGACTTCTAAAATGTATTAAAACATTTCTTGAGTAAAAAACTACTTTAATTATGAAATAAATTATTTAAAATCATTAAATTCTCAAAAAAATTTGGAAAACGTTCTTCTAAAAGATCCTTGTAAAGGTGAAATGTTATACAATAAAAAATAAAATCTAGGATGGTGGAAGAAGACATTATTGTGGGGAATGTTAAAATAAATATTATGTTCACTCTATTGGTTAACAAGCCCTCATTTAAAATAATAAGAATATTACTTTTATAAATTTTTATAGAAATTAAAACATGGGAAAATTGTACTTAATCGATATTTAAATAAATTTAAAAATATTCTTGAAAACATTTTATTAAAAATATGGACCTGAAAGAAAAATATTTTGAACTGAAGTGATAATTGAAATGATTTTTTTAAGAACATTCTTCAATCAATTATGTACAAAAAGATAATAAAACGAATGAAAAACTTTTTTTTCAAAAAATAACTACAATAAAATAAATTTCATGAAATATTTCATAGGGGGATCATAAAATTTAATCATTATAAATTGCATAAAAAAAATTCTCAATAAAAAAAATTATAATGTAGCACCATTATCTCAAGTTCTTATATCATTATAAGGGATATAACCTCCCATATAAAAAATTTAAAATTACTACAATTCAATAATAATACCATATTCATACCTATAATAGAATATATATACCATTTATAAAGTTTCAATACCATTTTATGAATAATTATTTTTTAAAACTATAATTCCAATATATTAAATGTTTTTTTATGAATTATTCTTTTTGGTAGTTCCGTTCCTTGTATATTTTTAGTTTTTCCATTATATAAGAAATGTTAATAATTATATAAATTCCATATATATTAATTATATAAATATTTATATTAACAAGTAAACTTTATATATTTGAAAATTAATTACACCATTCTTGGAAATGGTTGTCCTTATATACGAGTAAATGTTGTTTTCATTTTTTAAGAAGATAAAGGAATAAAGATAAATACATTTTTTCATTATAAAATAATTATAAAATAATAAATATAAAATATATTTATTTAAATCATATTTATATCTATCATTGTGAAGTGTTGATAGAAAACAAATCATATCGATATCTAGAGGTGGTAGTCCACACGTATATTAGAGCGATACTTTTATTTCCCATTAGATGGAAATGAGGGGGGAAATTATTCTTCCATCAACATAATAAAAATTAATTATATTTTTTTTTCAAAGATACATAATTATATTATGGATAAAATAGGTTATAGTAAGGTGAATGATGGAATAAAATTGAAATATATTGGTTTAGATATATACCACTTCTTTGAGATAATTTCTATGGATTGTACCTTAATCCATGAAATATTAGTATTATTAGGAATGAAAGATCTTTTAGATAATGGCAAAGAAGATATTATTGTATGAAATAATAGTTTTTCTAATATTGGAGGCTCAATATTCATGAATATGTTAGGATATGAGGATTACTTTTATAAGTGAGGGAGTTGAAACATAAGGGATTACTTAAAATATTTAAATAATATAATGTTACTATCAATATAATTTGGATCCAAATAGAATATTGTTCATTTATATACTAATATGGGTTTAAAATTACTACCTCCAATAAAATATTTATTGGATTATGAGTAAATCATACCCTTATCTCTTAGTTTAACCAGAGATAGTAAATACGTTTTATCCATAAGCATGGTAAAAAATAATTATTGCTTTTACTATTCATTATGACAAAAAATGAAAGGGAAATTTTTTTAATTTTTTTATTTTTTTTCATAATATTGAATAAATTTTTTCAAATTCAATTTCCCTCACTGGTAAAAATTAAAATTAAAATAATCACTTGAAACATAAGGAATTCCCAAATTAAAAAAATCATTTTCAGCATAAACTGGATTACTATTGATTTCATGACTAATAAATTATATAAACAGAATGGTTCATTATTTGATTTAATATTTAATATATATATTTCATTAAAACAATAAATAAATAATGATTTAATTAATTAGTTATGGTAAAATTCATTACACATATAGAAACCATTTTATAAAAAAATGACTCTTTGACCTTTAAATTATTATATCTTATTTTCAAACCTTTTTTTATTTCATGTTTTTTTGTTTATTCATAAATTAGAAATAAATTTAATTTATAATTTATATTTATAGTGATAAAGACACATTTTTATCTAAAAATACACAACCTGTAGAAAACAATTTCCTTTAAAAAATTGGTCTTTTAATCAATAATTTATTTTCTAAATATAATGAATATTTATTACGATTTAATTAATAGAATATTATTAAGAAAATAATATATATATATATATATATAATAAATAAATTTCCCGGTAGAACTTGTCAATGTATTGGATAGGTTATAATAAATATAATATCATGGGTTCATTTAGACATGGGTTTATATACTATGGAAGCATAAAAACATTATATTTGGTTCTTAGGAAATATATATTAAGTATTGGGGTTTCAAATTTAGTTTCAATTAAGATAATCTATAAAATGAATTTATTTTACAATATTTGGAAATATTATTTCACAATCAAACTTCACTAGACACCTTTTATACATCTCATCAGTCATACTAATATTCATAACAAAGGGTATTATATAATAAGAAATAGGCGATATGTAATGCATATTAAGGTAATATTTCAACAACATTTCATCAATTTTTAGATACTAAGAATTTGAAAAATCATGAGCATGTGAGAGATATCTTATTATAAAAGACATAGAATAAAAAGAGTTTTCCACATGATATAATAGAATAACATGAAGTCTTATATGATGAAATATATACTATGTCATAGGAGTGTTGAAACATGAGATAATAAAAATAATAGAAATTACAAAAACCTAAACTTTTAATATATAAATTTGTAACAAGTGAATGAATAAGAAATCATAACCCAGTGAAGCATGCATATCAACCTAATTCTCAAAACATAGTGAACGTAGCATTATAACCTGTGTACCTTCTTGGGGTTCGAATATAAACTATTCACCCTTATTGGATTATTACTACTCATTTCCGCACTCTGTCATAAGATAACTCTCATCTACCCTCTTAGGATTGTGTTACAATAGTTGTAAACTCTTGCACCTATAATACTACTCTAGTACCCTCTGGGTCCTAGGATACTACCGTTGTTTCCTTGTGGGCTTAGAATACACCTCTTGTACCTTATTGGGAATAAAAAAAACGTGTATCCCCTCTTGGGATTTCAATACAACCTATATACTATAATGGGCTTAGGATAAATCTAATGTACTTATTGTTTCTAAGATACAACCAATATACCCTCTTGGGCTGGGGCTACAACCCGAGTACAATTTTTGAGCTCATGATATATAAAACTTTAACCTATAAATTAGAGGGTGATATAGGATCATTCCAATAAATATTTCTTATATTATTACACCACCTATAAAAAATTATTAATCATAATATAAAGAACCGATGGAATGAAAAATTTATTTTTTAACATTTCTTCATAATGTCCCCAAAATTTACCTCAATAATACAAAATTTAGATACCAAAACTCCATTAACAAGATAATAGTTTTTTATGTAAAAATAATAGGGTAATTCAATAAAAAATCATAAAAATAAATAATCTATTATGTGAAAAATAAACAAATGGAAGAGAAATCGTATACTTTTTTATAAAATACCTTTTTATTTTTTAAAAGAGATTAAGTTACAGTCACACTAAAAATTCATTTCCAAAAAGATTTTTTTTAAATCAATTAGATTTAAAATTTACATTCAATATTGGAGCCTCAAAAATTCATAATTACTTACCAAAGGTAAGATAAATGAATATTTAAAACTATTAGGTTTTAAAAAAAACCTTAATAGTCGATCCTTTAATGAGACATAATGGTTTATAAAAACTATAGAGAAAATATTTCAAAAACATCATTTAAAAAAATTATATATCACTATAAATTAGAAATTAAAAAATACTTCCAAATAAAATATGTAGTAGGAGATAAATTTTTTTGAAAGGATAGAAATCCTTAAATATTTTTAAATACCATTATGGAAAAAACACCTCATAAAATGTTGTAGTAAAATTTTAATTTTAAAAGACAAATTGGAAAATAGTAATGTCACTTTAGTAGACCAAAAATTTGGATTTAAAAATGATAATGTAAAAAAATTGGAATAATTAACAATGATATGGAGGAATGACTATATTTAAAAGAGATGACAATTTTTCTTTAAAACAATTTCACTTTTTTGGGAAATAAATGCATTGAGATCATATATTCGGGGTAGAAACAATATTTACCATATAAATAAAAGAGGAAATATGATATATAATAAGAAAAAGATGAGTTTTTCAAACAAATAATAATGATTCTTATATATTGATAGTTTAACTGACTGAATGAAAATTGAAGTTAACAAAATATATTTTGAACTTCACATTTCATGAATATTGAGTCTTTTTTAAATGGTTTTATGTTTTAGAAATGAAAATACAGAGAATAATGTGATAATAAAACTTAATAAAATATAAATTTATAATTTTAAAATGTTATATGAAATTATTTCTTAAAGAACCATCATAAATCAGTGAATGAGAATTGAGTTTCAAAAAAACTCTTACATCACCACATTCTTTCAAATTTAAAATACATGGTCTGTAGAAAAATATAAGGACATTTTTAAAAATATATTTAATTAAAATTATGGTAAAAGATATCCATAAATAATATATACACCATTTAAAGGTATGAATTAGTGAATATGGATCATATATCAATGAATCAAATTTTTGATGCAACAACACTTACGATAATGAAAACGTTAGAATCAAAATAACATTAGAGTATTACTATGAAATGGAATGTCAGAAATACTTATACGAATAATTTTAATTATACCTAAATTATATATGAAAATTAATATTACATAATAAAATAAATTAAGGTGTGGAATAACATAATTGTCTAACGAAATTGAAAATGAAGATAAATAACTCTTACCATGTGTCCAAAATAATTCCGCATGTGTGGCTAACATCTTTAATAAAAATAATATATTAATTAAAATATATATTTATAAAATAATTATAAATTTTATATTTACTATCATATTTAATTTATTTTTTAAATGTGTTTCTATTATTGGGGTTACTTGAGATTGTTCAGTCAATTTCTCTAAAACAAGAATGATATATTATCAGTGGCCAAATGTGTTGTATAACATCATCATTATCTAAAAAAAATTATTCATTTATTCCTCATATAATTCCATTAATTTTTTATATATATATTTTAATTGGTCATCCCAAAATGGACACATATTGAGAAATGTTCTGGAATAAGTTGATTTAAGGATGTTATGTTTGCTATGTTGTTTTATTGTTGATATAACTTATATAATATAAATATGTATCTTTAAAAATATTACAAGTTTAATAAAAATGAATATTATAAATTATTTATATTTTTAAATTCATCCATGTTAGGAGGATATGAAAACAAGAATATGTTGTCCATGGTGGTAGTATTCCTCACATACATAAGATAACATCTTCATTTCTCAAATGGTTATCGCGAATGGTAGAATATTTATAATCGATTGGTATTATAAAATATTTGAATATTAAAAATACTATTTTTATCGTATTTTCATAGAATATAATTTCATTGAGGTCATTAAAGAATTAAATAAAAAAGAGTGCGTGTTTGAGTACATGACCTCTCCCTTTTAATGTTCTCCCTTTGTAACTCTTTAAGGCTCCTTAATTTGTAATTTTGGATAGAAAAAATAGTATAGGACATGGAATGAGATTTTATAAGATAATATAGTAATGTTTTTTCAATATATTTATTTTTAATCGGTGGAGAAAGGTGGTGTAGGTAATCTTATTTTATAATTGATGAAAATAGATTTTTTAATAAATACTCATTACTATTGCGATGATAGAGTAAAACTATTCAAGTGTTAATGCCTCGAAATTCAATAAATAATTTTTTTTATATTGGGTGAATAAAACTTCTACCACTCCTTTTAAAACATTTTTAAACATTCTTCTTGTCTTTTACCACTATTTTGTTTCATCATAACATTTTGGTTTTGAATATATTAACTATTTTTTGACTTAGTAAATTATATTCTTTTAAAAATATAATGTAATCCTTATAAAAAAAATTTACATTCAAAATCGGCATGTATTATAATCAATATATAATTAAAATTTTAAATAACCTAAAAACACATTTAAAATAATATATTTAATAAATTGGACAACTGTTTTGTAGAAAACAATGTGGTTTTTCCCATCATGTGTTCTTAAAAAAATTAGAATTTAAAACCATGTGAACAATTTTTAATATATTTATATATCTTGTTAAAAATAAAATCAAGGTATTTTTTTATAAATATCATTTTAATTTAACTGATAAAAGTGGGAAATAATAACAAAAATTCTATAAAAATAACCCATTTACCATTATCATTATCAATAACTTTAATATTAGTAATCATACTTTGATGAATAAAAAGTAAAATTTAACTTATTATATTATATCTACATGTGGATCAAAATTATGAATAACATTTTTTATAATTATTTTCTATAGTAGAATAAAACTAAAATTTTAATACAATAAAATCAAAATATTATTTGAACAAAATATTACTTTAGTTTACAAAATGATAATCATGGGTTTTATAAATTACACATAACATTTAAAAATTATATAATTTATGTTATTAATATAAATTTCTTTAGTAAATGTCCTGAAATACATTTATTTAATAGAAGTGAGGTTATTATAGAAATTGTTATTTTTTACTATTTACCTAAAAATTTATTTTAGAAAAATTTCATTAATTCACACTAAGATAATTTTGAGGAAGTAAAATAATATTTATAGAATTAAAATTTATATATTTATATATTAAAACATTTTAAAAATGTAAAATATTTAATTTCAAACTAATTTTAATGAAAAAATCTATTTTAGAGTCATAAATTCTTGTAATCAATTTTTTATACACCTCAAATTGATTATAATATTTTTATTTACTACTAGTTTAAATATTCTTCATATTTATTAATAATATACATTTAATAGGTTGAGTCTCTTCATCATTTCATGCTTCTTCTAGAGTAACATAATGAACATCAATTAATATAGGGAAACATATATTCCAAAATCGATGTGTATTACATTATTGTATGTTATTGTAATATTAATTTTTTCCGTATAGTATGTATTATTTTATTGTTTTTAATTCACTATAGTACTATATATTTCAAGATATCATTTGAGTTTAAATAATTCCTTTGAATTAAATGAACATTTTTTTTATTTTTGAATGATTTATAAAATAATTTGTCTCATTATGATTTAATGATTTTTATTTAAAGTTGTAATGGTAGTGTTATAATTGTGATTTTCAAATAGTTTTGATAAAAAAAATTATTGTTAAAAGGTGTTTTATCTCATGTTTTATTGTATGTATAAAATTATTTGGAATATAATTTATTAAGGATATTTTATTATATCCTTATATAATAAAATATTAATAATGATAGTACATTATCATATTTATTAAGAGATTTGATGTGTTGGTTTCTATTAAATTTTTGAATTAAAAAATGGATATTATTATAGTATAATGGTATTTTTTATGATATTTTAGTATTTTTATATTTCATTATAATTTATTAATTTAATTTGGAATCATAAGGTGTTTATTAATAGAAATCCAGTTTACCTATAAATTTAGGTTAAGTCCCCCATAATGTACATAAAGATTATTGAGTGGAAGAGTTGGATAAGCATGCACATGCAAACTCTATTATAGATCGATTTTTTTGGGTCGAATAGTACTTTTATATTAGATATGAAACTTAATGTTTCTACTGGACTAATATAACATATAGAATGGGTTTAATTGTTTCAAAAAAAATTATGTACTATCTTCTATATGATATAAGGTTCTAAAGAAATGAAATAGTGGATATAGAATTTTAATGAAGTCATATTTCTTCCAATTATCTATGGTTTCAGATATTGTTTTCTAATTTAATGATTAATGGAGTAATATGGACACTGTATAATTCCATCATTTAGTACAAGACACAATAGGAACATTAATTAAAATGGTTTTAGACAATATTCTTCCCCAAATAATTTCATAAATTGATTAATGGTGGTAAGGGTGGTGGAATTGAATTTCCTTAAGAGAACTAGTATATTAGAGTTTACTAATCACTTTTTAATCTATTATTTATTTACCTAAGTGATAATTGCTTCAAATTATCTTATATTTTATATTTTAAAAGATTTATTCCTCCTTGTATTCAGCTATATGAGTATTTTTTGGAATAACATATTACATAGTGTTATTGGAGCGGGATATTAGGGTTAAGGCAGTCATGATTATGGAGCCATTCAAGAATGAGGCTTCCTCTATATCTATATATAGATAAGAAAAAAATAGTTATAAAAATAATAATTAGGGTGAAGGGGTTTTTATGAACTATGAAATTAAATGAAAATACACTTTACTCTTCTCACCTTTTACGCATAGTAAATCCCATGTATTCTATTAGTGTTGTATTTCATGGAATATGAATCCACTATATAAGGAGGTCATTAAATAAATTTATGAATGTGGATCTATGGGTAATAAATAATGTTTAATATAGATGAATCATATAAAGGATTTAAATCTAGATCTTCTACTTCAATGGATCCCCATGTTTAACATACAAAACTAGATGGTAATGAAAAAAAATACTTTATTTATTTCCTTGTTAATTTCATTCCATCATGTATGGTATTTATAATAATTCCAATTATTTCAAATGGTTTTATTGTTCATTAATATCATATACAAATATTATATTTTGGAAATATGTTTATAATCTACTATAATTAGTGTTTTACAATAATGATATTTAATTAATAGAAAATGTGTTGGGATAATCATTATTTATTCTTACTCAAGTTAAAATAAAATCCAAATTTTAAGTATATAATTAGTTCAACCCCATATATGTTGAGGTATTTGGGTGTAAGTAATTTATTTTGAGTGACAATATATTAGAAGAATTGATAAATTTTACAGACATCGCAAATGTGTACTCAATTTATCATGGTGGACATCAGGATCTCATGTATTAGTTAACCTCTCCTATTCCTTGGTAATGGGTTGTGGTGTGAAACTCTTTCCCATTATGTTTTTTACTATTCATATGAATATATTATTCCTCTAACAGTAGTATTAAAATTTAAATGTGGGTAAAAGTTAAAATATTTTGATTCAATTATATTTCATATTAGTTGATGTTGTCTTTTCATCCCCAAACCATCCTTACCAAATAAATGATATGTGATTTTTTTGCTTCAAGTTATCATGGGTATTTTTTTAATGTTTATTTGAGTCTGTCTATATACGAAGAAGATGATTAATGTTGTATGTAGTAGACCAATATATTTATGGTATGATTTTTAGTATATAGTTGTGATCCAAAATGATTTGATGGGAATGTGAATAGATTATCAAGGAATTTCATTCCTAAACTAATCATTATTTGATAGATATGTTTGATACTCATCAATTATCTGATCAATACATTACATAATGAATTTATTATGATTTAAAATATTTTGGTGAGGATAATTGTTACCTCTCCAAATGTCATTATTGGTATATGAACTAATTTATAGTTATTTTATTTATTTTTTTAGTTTTAGGATGATATTTGATACTAATGGAAGAAAATATAGAGGCACAAGGTTAAGAATAGTTTAAAAATTAATTTATCTTTTTAAGGATAGTCACTTATGTTGATAAATAGATCTCTATTATCATGTACATGATTAGTGTATTGATTGACTAATAATGTAAAAAACATTATTTCCAACATAAATATTTTTTTTCTTCATAATTTATTTTGATGTTGTGTTATTTTTACCACTCATTCAATCTTTCATGTATCATGGAATAAAATCCTCCTACCATATCCCTCTAATATTCTTACCATATTATTTCATTATGATATAGAGGTCTATATTCATGTTAATATAATTTAGATAACTTATTATATTTCTCTAACCTATTATTACTTCATATTCCTTAAATTTATTTATATCCAATGGTTATGGTTGATAGGGATCATCACATACATAATTGAAATTAGGCGTTTATGAATTATACAATTCTGAATAATCATATAATGAGTTTCCTTTGATCTTATAAATTTTATAAGATTTTTTCCCTTCTTTGATTGAAATCAATCATCCAGATACATTAATTATATATTAAATATTTAATCATGTTTTCCTGATTCTTTTCATCTTGGTATTTGAATATAATTAATGATAAAATATTTATCCTTAATGAATTATATCATTTCCTATTTTTGTCAAAAGTTTTTATTTTAAAATGTAGATTTCACTTGTTTGAGTACCTATAACCTAATTATAGGGTAATATTATACATAAGGTGTGCATTAAAATTCAACAAATAGTTTCTCATAAATAAATTGAAAATAATTTTATGAAATGGTTCATTGTAATGACCCATACTAAAGTTACCCATAACCAATATATATTATCATATTTGTATAAGATATAAGGAATCACATTATATAGGACTAAATAGGCTTCTAGTCATAGAGAATTAGATACATACGTGAAATTACCTTTATAATTTAAAAAATAATATTCGTATAGATTTTTTATTGCAAATACAATTATTACAAATAGTGTATCCATACACATTAATCAAGAAACACTTTGTGGTAACCTAGGAAAAATCATTAATTGGAAAGGAATAAGATTAAATTATCATTATGGGTATGATTACATCAGAAGATATCATGAATAAATAAGAATAATAAATATTCCAGGGAAAAAATTGAGACACATTCCTTTTATTCAGTAAACTGGACCTAATATGGAATGAATAAATTAATTTAAAATAAGTCCATATAATTAATAAAATAATATTAAATCTTAATGGAAGATATTATAAATAGTACAATAGTCACATTGATATAAATAAAAATTATCATAATGTGGTAATTTATTATTATGGACACCTGAATCATTATTTCAAGATCTTTGAAAATAGAGATTAAATATATGTGTAGAAACCCATCGAAATTTACAGAAGGATTTATATCATGAGACTCGTTGATGCATCAATGGGATATATATAACCCGGACCCACACTTAACATACTATATATAAGGAATTACTCATATGAAATGGTTTAAACATAATCAATATAAAAATTATTAATGAAAATCTAAAATACTGAAGTTTAATTCTTATACCAATAAAAACACAATCATAAAATATATAGAATATTATAGTAAATGGAAATAAATATGTAAATCCTCAGTCAAACTAATCATAAAATATAAAAATAAATAATGAATATGATATAATTAAACAATATCTCTACTATACTATAATTACAATAAATGGATTATTTCATCCATTAATAGAAATAACATCAAAAGGTCATTAAAAATATTCTAGAAGAAATTACATTTTCACAATTAAATTAATATTATAAAATAGTTCAAAAAATATTGTGAAAATAATTATCATTGAAAATAAATATGGAAACATATAATATATGATTTAAAACATTTAGTGGTTATGACATCAAGAAATATCATTCTTTTGGTACATGTTATTATAAATATTCCTTTCACATTTTTGATATAAACCTCGGGAGCCTTGTTTTGAAAATGATATGAAGATTCCTTAAAACAATTGTGAAAATTATAAATTGGAAAAAATATATATAATAAATTTTTTCTAAGTGGTTGAATTTTTTTAACACATTTTTAGAAAACATGGATTTTTGTGAAAAAAATATTTTCAACCTAAGAGGGAAATAAGGTCATGTTTTTTATAAATATTTTCCAAATAATTTCATATACTAAGGAATGATAAAATGGTACTTTAACATGAATAATTTCATAAATAACCATCAGAAATAAAAATGGACTATGCTAAAGAAGTAAATATCCAATTATTCCTCTAATTCATAATTAAACAAAAATACTCTCAACTAATAATGAGAGTGTAAAATAAACCTTTACAACTTTGAGAATATTTGAATCCTAAGAAAAAAAAATTACATAAAATGAAAAATTAAATACCATTAATAGAAATAAATTCCTGATACTTCATATCATAAGTTCTAGTATATACGTAGCATAATTTAATAAGTGGTTAATATGGCAAATGTCTAACGAATGTAAAAGTTAGATGAAAAACCATAACCAATTTCATATTATTTAATTGTACGCCTTCATGATAGAATAAAATTAATTTAGAATTAAAATATCATAAAATAAATTAAAGTCGTGACATTAAATGTTAATAGGGGTTGTATACACAATTAATAAAGGAATTTAGCTATACTGCGTAATTTTTGACTCCAAGAAATAAAATTGAGTCAAAAATAACTTACCACGGATTTGACTACATTTATATTTGTTGGAACCTTGTGTATTTGAAATATAAATTTATTTTAAATATATGATTGATAAATAATAATTTATTTCATTCCATATATGATTTAATTTTAGTCTTTTATGAACAATTTACTAACAAAACATTATTAAAATCAATGTTTCAAGTGATAATTACTTTGTTTTTCATGTAATGTTTTGGATTGATAAATTTGGTTCTTTTAATTTGATCAAGGTTAAATATTATCCAGAATGTTAATCATGTTATCAATATAATATTAATTCATTATATATGTATTTATATTGACATATAAATATTTATGTAAATAAAATTGATTACACCATTCCTAGAGACGTTAGTCTATACATACAGATGAACGCAGTTGCCATTATTCTTGATAGATGGAACAATGGTAAAATAAATATTAATTAAATTTTTATTAATTATTATATTTTTATATATATAATTTTATAAATAATATCCATACATATTAACATCTAGGTAAAATTAAAAAGAAAATCATTTCACATCAATATGTAGAGGCGGTAGTCCAAACCCACGCACGAGAGACAGTATTGTTTACCAATATATTGGAAGAGACAATGTTATATGTAATATTTTATATCTACAATGGATGTGAAATTATTAATATTACATATAATTTATTAAATATAACCTTAATACATTTCATGTAATGTGTATATGAAAAATGAATCACAACTCTTTGCATGGCGGTTGTCCACCATACAAATGAGTAATGTTATAATACCCCCATGAAATGAAATATTTGATGGTATATGAGATATAATAATTACAGGTTTATAATAAATTAATATATATCCTGAAAATATGCTAAACCTATCATTATACATATTTTTCAAAGGTGTCTATGGAAAGCAATTACATTAGTTCACGAGGTGGTAGTTTGTTGTACATACCATCAATGGTTTCATTTTCTATTTGATGGATGTGGACACCAGTATAGTACATAACATTAAAATATTAATATATATATATATATATATATTGAGGATATCTTGTTATTTTTATACTATCATAGTTTATCAAGGTTTTAAGGAGGTGGAAGATGATCTAAATCAAAATTGCTTGTTTAATAATTTCACCTCTTATTCAGAGAGAATCTTTACGTTTATACCAAATGATATAACATGAATGATTCATAACAAATATAATTCATATATTATGTGGGGATCAAATTATTTAAAGGTATTTGGGTTGGTAAGGTCCTAAAAAAGGTATTAGAATTATGAATAGAAGAGGAAAGTGGGTGGCCTCTTATAAGTGGGGGAGAAGACCCACATAGAATTTTTTTAAAGTTAAAGTGATACCCACATTTTTCTCATTCCCAAAGCTTGATAAATGGTCCATTAAAAAACAATAAAGGATATAAGGTCGTAATATATCCATAAAATTTGTGTTGTATAAGTTTTTAGGTCATTTTAAACCTTATCATCTTAGTTGAACACCATATTAAAACAAATTTTACCTTAACCACTTTAATTAATTTTAACTATATTAACATTATATTAAGGTTAAAAACTATGTTAAACATATTAGAAAATATAAATTATTATAATTTAAAATATGGAATATATTATTTAGAATTTAATTGTTATATATGAAAGATTTTAATTTAAAATTAAAATGCTTACCTGGAAAAAGGGATTGTTTCTTAAGAAGAAAAATCTCATATGTATAGAATTATTTAATTTCAATGTTACAAATTAAATTGATTAAATTGATAGAAATTTGGTAAATTATAATATAATAGAATTTTTTAGCTTTGAATCCATATAAAAATATTTTATTTAAATTTTTAAATAATAAAAATGGTACGAAATTTTTCAATAGAAACACATTTTCACTATTAATCAAAATATAAATCTTTTTAGAAAATATTCATAAATTCAATGAAAGATAATTTTGACATGTAGATTTAAAAAATTATTATTATTTTTTCCAAATAAATTATCCAAAATTTGTAAAAATTAATTTTAAATAATGTTTTCATATAATTACTAATCTTTCATTCATAACAATATGGGTTGTTTGAAAAAAATATCATTCTCTTTAAAATTGTTATTATTTTATTTATAATAAATAGATGAAAATTAAATTTATTTAATCACTTTTAAAAAAATTATTGTTAATAATTTATTTATTACTATTCATTTTTTAATCTTAATGGGTTAGTTTTAATAGACATGTTTAACTAAAAATATTTTAATTCAGTATCGTGTTCTTTTCAAATCTGATGTTCCTTTGATTGAATGAATTTGAAGAGATTAAATTTATTTAAAAATAAGTATATTTTAAAGTCTCTAGGTGTTACATTATATTATAATACTAGGGAGTTCTATCATATATTATATCTAATATGATGTTCACGAGTTAAAATCCTGGGGTGTAACATTCTACCCCCTTAAATAAAGTACATCCTAAAATTTTAATCATGATCTTAAAAACAAGTTGTTTGACATTTGAAAAAAATATCTAGATTCCCAAATAATTTTATGGGTTAATAAAACATCCACATGATATGAGAGAATGATAAGTACCAATGTTATCTGTAATAATCACATTAATAGGGTTCTAGGAATGAAAACATATGTGGGATGTTAAGATAAAGAAATATAAGAAAATTGTGATTCCAATATAATTATGGAAGGTGAAAATAGAAATTAATCATAATATAGTTAATTAGAAAGGGAATGTCAGAAACCGCGAGACCATAAATCTCTAAGGAGTTAAGGGACTATTTTTTCATCAGAAATGAATATACTCAAATAATTTTTTTGTTTTCATGGTCATTATCATAGAGTTGTGAAATTACTTCAACATCTATAATGACAACATATGAAAATATACATACACAATCTCTTTCTATTTAATAGGAATAATTTCATCCTTTGATTTATCTTCAATAAATTCACACATTATTTCTTAATCTAGAAAATAAATATCCCAAATGAATTTTAATACCTAGTGCATAATTAACAAATCATTTGAATGGAAATCCATTCCTCTTGTATCTATATATTTCTAAAAAATAATTTGTACATGTTATTCAATAACACAAAATGATCATCCTAATAATTTATATATATATATGTAACCTTAATAATTTCCCAAAATATGTCCTTCCAAATTCAGTTTCTATAAAAGTTGAAGGATGGTCAAAAAATCAACATTATATTCCCTAGATAATATAATATTGTTCTTCATGTCATACTCTAAATATGTGAATACCTTGATCCCAATAAAACGTTAAAGAAAAAAATAAATCCTTCCAAAAAAAATATCTAGTTGTAAATTATATTTTATAAATTAATTAATGTCATAAACTCTATAAATGATGACATAAACCATCAGACCTCAAACAATTTAATGGTAAAAAATACTATCCATTAAACATCACATTATTATATCAATTTTTGAACATATTAAGAGTTTTACTAATTTAATTATTATTTTTTAAATGTTTAACTTATCATTAAATAACTTTTTATGGTAATCGATACCATTAAAAATTTTCACTATAATAATTTAAGAAAAAGTAATAAAGTAAAATATTTTACATTTCATTATTCTTATAATAAGAATATAACTGATAAAATAATTCCACAAAATAATTCTTTAACCATATACAAGATCATTAATCATTACAATGTGTCTATGGTAATATAATAATCTTGAACATGATCCATTAGGTTCTTTTTATATATATTTCATTAATGCTAGTAGAATCCATTATTTTAGTTCCCCAAATCCTTAGAGTTGAAAAATTGAAAATCTTAAATTTCATTATTTTCCATGGAAAAATATCATGGTAGACTTTCCCAACAGTCTTTTAAAAAACACCCATTGTCATCAAGAATCTTCCATAGTGCTTCTTATCCCAATTTTCAAATAGGGAAAAAATACTTCATTCCCTTCTTACCATAATATAATTTTTAATCTGTAGTTATCTTCTTCTATTTTACTCCTTTAAATCCATAATACAAATATAATTATTTCACTATATTGATATCACATGATACAATGTCCCTATTTACAAATAATATTTTTAATTCTAGTTTTCATCGAAATATAGGTATAATCCAATCAAATAAATGGAAATTATTTTTCTATGGAGAACATGAATTGAATCAGTTCACATTACATACACTAGAAACAATTTCTATAAAATGGAATATAGTATATTACAACATAAAATTATTAAAATAAAGTATAGTCCCAAAAATATTGAAAAACCTATGACAATTTGAAAATTTAATTCCTTGATTATATTATAATCATAAAAATGGTTTCATTGGGAATATTTTTAGATAATAAAAATATTTTAATACCCTTAATAATTGTTTTTAAATAAATTTGAAATTAACCAAAGCACATCCCCCAAAAGTCTGAAACTGGTTTAGAATTTAGGCCGATTGTTTTGTACCGGGTGACACTCGAGTCAAGCCTGATGTGCATTTTTCAGAGTTATTACCCTTGAGTTCATCTATTCTAGAACCACATCCACATATAGTATCCAAACAAGGATTTATTTCTAAAAGGTAATATCCACCACAACAAAACATTATGATTTTATTTTATACATATCATCAATTTTTATAGTAGGGACATGTTTCAAAATCAGGGTGTCCTAAATATAATTCCCATGGTTTCTACTAGACTTGCACTGACACCTACTATAAAGACACCAACTCCAAAAATCACGATCTGATGACTACATTATTACATTTTACTAAGATACAATAAATGACATCCCAAAGGACGGAATAGTTTAGTAGTCCTGTTAGACAATATATATATTTTAAATTACCATTATAATTTAAAATATACCACACAAAATGTGTTTTCTTTCATAATTCCAAAATTCCTCATCATGTATCCCTACATATCAATCAAAAAAAATTCTTGGAATCCTATGGAAAATAAAACATAAGAAAGGGGTGAGATTAGATTCTTAAATAGGATAAGTGTTCAATGGGTGTTATTATAAATAATTAGGCATAATCAACATGGAAATTTAAATAACATAAATTCATTCAATTGAATTAATAAGAAGAGCGTAATATGGTAGGACTAATAAAATATCAAATAAACAAAAACAAATAAACATATAAGCTTGTAACAAATCTATGGATATTCTTACTACTCAAATAGTCACATGTACATCAATAATAGAAACCAAAATTTACTGAATTCATAATTTGGGATATCTGAAAAAATACATTCAAGACCATTCAAGTGATAGTTAAAATTCATGAGTATAGACTAGTCTAATTTTGACTACTGATTTTTATCAGGAGACTGATTGACACATTGAGGGGCTATCAATAAATCTGTAGACCCTTAATGTACTAATTAAAATTTATTCGTCATATAAAATGGCTGAATTATAATCAACCTAATCATTCATATTGAAGTAATAACATTCAAACTGTTAATACTTACCTCAATACAATAAACATTATCCTAAACCGTCTATCACAATCATCATCATTATTTTACTAAAATGAGGAATAGTCTAGGGTTTACATAAAAATAATTTGGGAAAGACATGGATGGCCAAAAAAAAGTGGAGACAGAGAGAATCACCAATGACTAAGCCAACACCTACTATGGGAAATGATCTCAAGGTAGAAAAACAATTAATAGAATGGCCTTGAATAGACTTGCTAAAAATTCACAAATTTGTTTCCCTCACACAAATTATTGAGGATTTGCATGTTATTTTCTATAAGAAACATGCACATGTGAATGGAATAGGAGACCTTCCTAAGGTGTTGAAAAGAATGAGAAGGGGATTAAATAATATTTTGCTATCCATTTCAATAACCCCCAATATAATGTTTTGCTGACTACCAAGTTGCTGCACTATGAGAAGTTCTTTACCTTCCCCATGGAAGGATTCTCCCATAGGAAAGAAGGCATTGAAATCTATTACTATAGAATCCTTAGTGTGTCGAATAATTCCTTCTCCTCACATTATACATATAACGCATGAACCCATCTTTATTAAGTTTAGGTACTTTCTTGTGTGGGTGATAGCAAATGTTGTGTCCATCAAGACCTGTCTGCGGGGTTAGTGTACTAGATGTTTGTAGATGTCTGAGGGATGGAGAACTTGTCCATTTGTTTAAAATATTATATTAGTTGATTAGAAATCCCTGGATCCTAATTTCATGATATATCATTGAACATGAAATCACCACAAACCTATCTTTGTTGCAACCCAATTAATAAACCCAAATTGCGTAAGAAAACAATGGATTCTCTCACCTAACAATCAGTATAATAGTTATTTATTCCTTAGAAAAAGATATCAAAGAACTAATAACCAGATACATCTTGAAAATATAAGTAAGTAAAATCCCCATAATGGTTCGAATGACCATGTACTATATCACTATAATAAAAAAATGTGTAGTGTCGATTCTTCTTGATGAGTGTTACAACTCGAGAAAATTGAAACTAGATTAATACCATCCCATTTATTATGTTTATTAGTGGATAGTGTGTTATTATTTATATTAAAAAATAAGAAATTTAGTTTGATATGAATTTTTTAAACCCTAGGGAAAATCCCCATCTGTCCTGAACCTAGGATGGAAGGAGAAAACAATGATATTTCTTTGTTAGATAAGACACATGGGGATGAGCCCGTGAAAATTTATTTTTCCATTTTATGAGATAACTCAATGATATTAAAGAGGCTATTCTTATAATTGTCTAAAACTTCACGAATGAAACCATGTTAATCCTTCACATGACAAAAAGGAATATCTAGAATAGGAAAATATGTGAATCCCATATGAGAACTTGCCCATTTTTTATTCCATAAATTAATCTTACTTTCATATATGATCAAATGAGGATGAGGATAAAGAGATGGAGTATGGGGAGTAAACAGCATTCCAAAGAGGGAAAGATTTCTAATAAAAGGTCTCATATTAGTGTTTTATTTGAGTGACACATGCTTTCCCAAGAGCATGCGACCATTAATCACCGCCCATGATATATTTTTATGAAAATCATGAATCTTCACAACAGTTCTCATTACACTGATACAACCCTCTTACACTGGCTTCCACATTCTACAATATGGAACTTAGTGATGTGTACCATCCACATGAGCATCCCAGATGATAGTGGATAGATTTTTTTGAATGTTTTTACTGCTACCTTGGGTACATTGAGGAATGATAATATAAGCATGGGAATCCCTATGTTTACACTATTTACAAGTGGAATGCTCCCACTGAACTATAGAAACTTGTTTTTTCAGTTACATATGTGTCATGTAATATTCGCAATGATCTTATTGAAATTTTATATTCAGAGTCTTCATGGGAATATAGGAGCCCCGAGGTACTTTATTGGTATGTTCCTCTTTCTAATTCTTAGCTGATTCGCGATGGAGTTAGCACTCCTATTAGAGAAATTAGACAAAATATAAGCACCACTCTTCCCCAAATGTATCATTTTTCCGCTCTAATTAAATCACTCCTCGACATATTGTTTATAAAACTTATTGATATTTTTCTTAAATTATGAAAAATAATGTTATTATCAGTGTACATGAGGTGAAAAACCACACTGAAATTAAGGATGCAACTATATGGGAGGATATCACAAGTGTGATGGATGTTGTTTATTAGTTGGATAATCGATTATTTCTCAAGAATAAATAAACTTCTGGATAAAGGATCTTCTATAAAAATCCACGCACTAATTTAAAGAACCATTAGATATTTACTATGAATCATGTAGAAAGATAAGTGGAAATAAAACACCTATACACCAAGACAATGAAACATGAGAAGAATAACATTAATGAAATTTCTGTCATGATGTAGCTTCATTCATGTGTATCATATGATTTTTCTATTTCCAAATTTAAGACCACATTCTATCCTATAAACTGTATATTGATATCTCATATCATTTCCTATTCCAAACAAATTTCCCCCTAAATGTAGTTGCCCATAATAAAACTGTGCTATTATACAATGACTAAGCTTGGAAGAATCTTTGAGATTTCTCTTTTCAAAACACTAGACAAGATCTTATATAGAAAATTTCATATACATATTAGGAGGTATTAGAGAATCCAGGATGGATATTTAATATTGGGAATTAAAATAAGGGTGGTAGAATATGCCACTTAGGGATGGTGACCTCCAAAAAATAAATTCATTAATTGCATCAACAATGTTTCTTCTAAATAGATTCCACAAAAACATGTAAAAGACACCTGGGAAGCTATTTGGAAGATCAGAGCTATACAAGTTTAGATTTTATATCATCTAAAAGATATCTTGGTCATCATGCTCAAACTAGAAGAAAGTGTTGTCACTGGAAGAAATCATGTATGGAATGGAATCAAATATGCCCTCCTTGACCCTAAAGTATCCTCTAAGCATTCAAGGCTTTGGAGAAACCAAAATATTTTTAATATATTGATTCTATAAAACTCCCACTCTATCCCAGTAATCTGAATATGAGATTTCCTCTGACATGATGTTAGTCCTAGTTCACTGATTCATCTCTTTGAAAATTCATGAAAAATGTAGTATTCCTATATCCCTCTTTCAACAATTTGATCCTTTATTTCTGTTAGTCCACATATCATATTATAGAACGATATCTCACATGAAAAGATTCATGGACTAGAGATCACAGAATATGTCATCATCCCAATTGTAATACATTACAACTTCCAACCAATTGATCTCTTCATTGATATAATCCATGTTTAGTAAATGTGGGGGCTAGTTAGAACCCTAAAAGATAAGGCCCCCATTGATATGTGAGATCTTTTTGTGAAGTGGCATCCACCCACAACCCATCACTTGTTTGTTTTATAAAATCCCAATCACCTGGTGATATAATTAATTGGAGAACCACCAGAGAGAAAATAAGAAGTGGGCAACTTGATTTTATCTTGTTGACATATCAATTATAATTGGTGAGTGGTCTGAGAGGCCTCTAATAATTTGATAGAATGTAATGTATTGAAAGTAAGAGATAGTATTCACATAATCTAAACAACATTCTAGGAGACACCAAGTGTAGTTAATAAATTTATGGTTTTTCCTCAAGTTAAGTTGTATCTTCAATAACCAAGGTCTAGGTTGCAAGACAAGAAGGAAAGAAATTCATGACCCACCTTTCGGGAGAAAGAACCTCAACCATTCTTATCAGAGCCTTCAAAAATAAAACTGAGATCACCCACACAAACTAGGGGTCATCTCCTAGGATGAAGATCCCAAGTTACTTCCAGAGATCCTCTATCTCTTAAGTGTCACATTTGGCATAGATGAATGTAAAGTACATGTAGCACACTCCCATACATATTTTTTTGTGATATATTGATCTAATTCTTACTCAAAAATCAATATGGTTCCCAGTTTCTAGATAACTCAAATGGGATGGCTGATATGAATTTTATGGATGTAGTCTTGAACACCTATTCTTCATGGGAAGAAGTAAATCATGTATTTAAGGTGATTGGGGCCATATATAGCTTCCATAGAAGAATGTGAGTGAATGAATTGTTTAGAAATTAAAAAAAATTTTAACCACACACCTAGGAAATGAACATTTCATAGTAGGAGGGGGATCATTTAAATTTAATTTCTTTGGAATTGGTACCCACTTTCAAGGACGAAAATGATATTAGGGTTTTAGATCATTGAGATCCTTTATTTGTGATAGAGTTTTCACACCACATGGGTGAGAATATGTTTTATTGACAAGTTCATCCAAGAAATATGAATCTATATTAGTAACATCCATGTTTCGTAACACTGATAAAATGTTAACAAGAGGAAATGGCATTTCAGAAGAAGGTATAAGACAAAGAAGCAATTTTCAAGAAGAGGGGTGGAAGGATCCAAAAAAGTTAACAAGGGAGGAGAGGGGGGTTGAAAGATCCTGGAATGACTAGGTGGGTGGTATATCATCATAGATTCACTAAGTGGTTGTTCCAAAATATGGGGTTGGGAAGAAGAGACATCTAGGGAAATTCCACTTGGAGGAGGATGAGAAATAATTAGAGGATGATGTTAGAAGGATTTCTAAATAGGGCATGTAGATAAGGATGGAGGAGTAGTGGCCAAAAGAGGAGGACAATGATGAACATTTTTGGATGGGAAGGAAGGAACAGAATCAGGATTAGGAACATGATGAGGGGATTATGGGATAACCTTTACATCTTACAAGATTCATTTCGGTGCACCTGAATATGGGAATGGGAGAAAAATAAATTCAAGGAGAGGGGAACAAGTTCTGCGACAAAGATAAATCACCAGCCCTAAGAAGAATGTGACCTGGGGGGGATTAGAAAGATCTAATTAATCACATATATGGGATTGAGAGGCATCAAAAGTAGATATGAGTGATCATATACATGTAATAAAGACACCATTGTATCACCAATCTAATGTAAGAAAGAAATTTTGTGGAAATGGAGCAGGAAACCTTGAAGAAAAAGTCACATTGTATCTTGAAGAGGGTTGGGACCAGAGTGATAATCTAGAGGCCAACTCAATATGTTAGACCTCTATTTTTTCAAGGGATTGGGAGCTTTGCGACCAAGAACTGAAAAAGTAATCTATAAATGAAAAAATGATGTTACATTCTGAGTGACTTATCATATACACCCACATCGATAGAGATATCCCCCAGTAATACACCATCTTCTGAAACTAGGGGATCAGGGGTAGTCCTGACCAAATCAAGCCACTATATTATACTGAAGAAGATTTGTGGCAATGATAATTCTTTTGATAGGGAAAATGATCTAGGAACTCAGTATCTATAACCAATGAGATATGAGGTAAAAGGATCTCTAACCCAAGAGGGAAGGATGAAGTAATAATAGGGGTTGATTAAGAAACACCTTTGTGAGTGACGGACCATAAGTATATCCACAACCCTATTAAAATGAAGGTCTATAAGGGGAACTTGGGAGCAGCGGGTAGTCCAAAGAGAGAAGTGGAGGGGATTCATAGTTTCCTGAGGGTGCCACAACTGTGTCAGTATCATGTGGGAGATTGATAACATACCTTTTTTTAAATATGTAGGTGAATGCATCACATTCTTTATGAACTAGATATCCATTTGTTATTCCTTGTACCCTAATTGATTTATGTTTTTTTCTTAATTAAAGAATTATATAATGAATGGTATTATATAATGAATGTTAATAAATATATAGATCCAAATTGAATTTAATAATAAAAAACCAATAAAATAATAATGATGATATAAAAAAACTTATACCCAGTTGATCGTAAGTTTAATAAATTCTTAATTTTTTTAATGAATAGAAATACCATAAAATTTCATTGAATATATTCTTAGTGAAAATAACCTTTTCACTTTGAAGATAATGTTTTAGAAAAAAAAGTTCATTTTTTTAAAAAATATTTCTTTTAAAATGACATTGTAATATTATAAAAAAATGTTTTTAACTTTTAGTATTCATGACTTCAGGGAATTCCATTCATTCCGTACATGGTAAAAAAAATATTACCTTCATATTTTTAGCAAACTCCAAACCAAGCTTGTGTTGGAAACAATATTAAGATTCATTTTAATTTCTATAAAAGTAGAAAATGGGTAAATATAATTTCTTTTATCTAATTTGGAAATGGATTTTTTTTATTTTTATTAGAAAAATATATTCTTATGAAAATATTTTTCGACAGTAGGGAGAAATAAATTCAGGTTTTCTTGAAAACATTTTCTCAATAAATTTTAGTACCGAAGAGTGAAAAAAGGTAATATTTCTTAAAAAATTCATGATTAACCATAGGATAATAAAATATATTATTTTGAAGATATAAATATCAAATTAATCCCCATATGGATACTTAAAAAAACTCTTGAATAACGATTAGATTTTGAATTAAACCCTTAAAATTTTGCTAAATTTTGAATCATAAGCCTCACAAAATAATTAAATTCAAATAAAACGTTAAATTCCATTAATATAAATAAATTAATAATTTAAAATTTAAAATCTTCATTATATAAATCATAAAAATTAATAAGTAATTAATAAATCTTATGTCTCATGGAAGTAAAAGTGAGACGATAAACCATTAGCAATTTGGTAACAATAAATCTTTAACAATTTGGTAATAATAAATCTTATTCCCCAATTAGTGAATTACATCAAATGAAACATAAAATATTTTTAAATTAAATAAATTTATGATATTAAATTTCCATAGAGTTTAATATACCAATCATAAAACTATATTGGTTCATAACATAACATATGTATCAAAGAAAGAAAATTGAGACATAAATATCTTACCTCATGTTTGAATTCCTTCATATGTGTCCAAAACTCATATATGATAAATATTATTTTATGAAAATTATATGAGTGAAACTTAATAATATATCCCATTATATATAAGATTTACTTATTGTATTTTTTCACCCATTTATCAACAATTCTCTATTAAAATCACTATTTCATGTTATAATTGCTTCATTTTTCATGTTTGTTTTAGTTTGGTTTTTTTGGTCCTTTTATTTTGATAATGATTACCAAATATCCATAATTTTATCCAAGATATAAATATCATAAATATTAATTATATTTTTTTATAATAATCAATAAATGATATAGATAGAATATAGATTACACCATTTATTGATACGGTAGGCCGTACATAACATTACCACTCCATTTTTTCACGAAAGATGGAACTAATTGAAAATAAATATTAAATAACATTTATTGAATATATATTATGTTATATATTGAATTTATATTAATAAAATCCATCATTTTTCCATCCATGTAAATATTAAATGAAAAACATTTCATATCGCTATGTAGAGGCAGTGGTCCACACATATACGCAAGCATCATTATTATTTTCTAAAAAAAATTAAATGTTAGAAGTCATATATGACATTATATTTCACAAAATATGTTTATTTAATCTTTATAACATATATTCATTAAATTTAACCTTACTATCTTTAATTTAATGCATATGTGGAAAATGAATCACATCACTATACAAGGGAATAATCTACAATACACAAGAGCAATGCTACCGTATCGACTATGGAATGGAAATTAAGAAGGTATATATGATATAATCAATAAATAAGTATTATAATTTCGTTAAAATAATATAAATATGTTAAATAACTAATTTTATTAATAGTTTAATGTTGTAGATGGGAAACGAATTACATCAGTTTGGGAGGCGGTAATATATCACACAGCCGATCAAAAGTTTCATTTCCCATTTGATAGAACTGAAGATATTTATGGGTTATGAAACTAATATAACAACATATTATTATATAATATATAAATTTATTATTTTATTATCATATTATAATATGTTTTTAATGATTTATATTAAGAAATAAAAAAATACACATGTTTTAGAAGATTATCTCTTCTTCGAAGAGCCTCATTAGGTTCATACCTAAACCCTAATTAAAGGGATCTCTAATAAAAATAAAGACTATAGGTTTTGGGGAGAGAATTAATGAAATTATTTGGATAGTTATTGTATGATATAATCGGGTTTGGATGTATAAATAAGGTAGGAGAGGGGTGGCCTTTTCTAAGTGGGTGAGAGAACACCCATGAAATTTTGGAAAAGATAATGTGATACCCACATTTAACTCTCTCTAAAAACCTCTAAAATTAATCATTATCGAACCAAATTGGTTATTAGGTAAGTATATTCTATACATTTTGTGATGTAAATGTTGGTATGCCATTTTAACGATTATATTTTTTTAACCCCCCCCCCTCAACAATTTTTTTTTACATTAGCTATTGTAATTAATTTTTAATGTTTTCACTGTTCATTATCGAAAAACATTATGTTGACCTTATTAGATAATAAAAATAATTATAAATTCATATATTAAATCATTTTTTTAATTTAATTCCCATAAGTGGAAGAAATTAATTTAATACTAAAATGAAAATGCGACATAAGAGAGAATTCCCAAAGAGAAACTTCTGAGAAGTACATCATGTTTTAAAATAAAAATTCAATGTTAAATTGATTTCAATGAACAAAATTCGTTAAATTGAATATTTTTTTGAAATAAATTTACATAAAAACTATTTTAAAATATAATTTATCTTTGAAAAAATGTTATATTAAAATGAAATTTTCAATAAAAATCAGTATTTCTCTCAACTCATCAAAAAATAATCCTTTTAGAATATTCTAAAAATAAAACAAAATATAATATTACAATATATATTTTAAAAATTAAGTCAATTTTTTCATTTTTTACTAAAAGTGGTAAAAATAATGTAAATTATGTTTTCAAAGAATAACTATTCTGCCCTTCAGAAAAAGTATGGTTTTTCAGAAAACATTTTATTCTCATTTAAATGGATTTATTTTATTTCTATTCAATAGATTACAATTAATTTTTTTTATAAATTTTTAAAAATATAGAATTATTTATTTATTTACCACTATTGATACCTTACATCCTAATGAATAGGTTTATGCAGTAATTTATAAATAATAATATTTTAATAGAATATTTTATTTTGTTCAAACATGGTGTTTTTTTCCTTGAAATCTATCGAAGAGATTGAATTTATTTAAACATTATTATATTCCAAAGTCACATTGTGTTACATTATATTCTAATAATGGGTCTACATGGAATATACGATATCTAATATGATGTTCTTCCATTAAAATCTCATGTTGTTACATTCATTACGAATTTTAGTGTATTTCAATTTTGTTAGTAAAGTTTTTCTTGGGGTAACACTATGTTGGGATATATTTAATGGGAAAACATCTAACATAAGATACATTTAAATTTTTTCACATTTCAGGGATTATTGTTATTTGTTTTAATTATTAAATTTCATGTATTTAATCAAATCACTGGGTTCTTTTAGATAAATGATTTTATATATTTTATTAATTATCCTATAATGAAATTCACTAAGAATTTAATACCATGATAATGGTTATTCCAAATGATTTTGTTAGTAATTATTATTAATATCCTTACCAAAGGGTATATTATTCGATGGATGTTTATAAGAGAGTGATTTGTTATGTATTATCTATAATTTTATTAACAATTATTATTGAATTCATATGTGTTACAATATATTCCTCACCATTATTTTTATATTATGGTAATTAATGGGTGTATTGGGGTAGATTTGTGTTTCGGTACATCACCAGTCATTAAGGGACACTATCAAGTTGGCCTTATATTATAAAATTTCTCAGAATAGTTTATTTTACCCAATCATACCAGGAGGGATAAACCATTTGATTATGTATCTAGATCACATTACGCATTCCAATTTAATGGACTGAACTGTTGTGATGTATTGGATTTTTCATAGAGATCCTTGGTGTTCAAATAATTGTATTTATTTATTTCTAGTTATCATTATGTTGATAAATTTATTGGTTTCTAATGTATTCAAATTTCTATTATAATGAATTTATAATAAATCCTAAATCATGAAATTATGTTTATATTTTTAAATATTTTAATTGATATTATAATGGTGTTAACTATTTCCTAGAATATTCACCCATTAAAATTATTATGATATTACCATGGATAATAATTCTCTTAGGAAACATGATTATGTTATGTAATGTCAAATTTGTTTTAAATATATGAATTATTTATAGAACACTATAAAAAATATTCCTTTTTAATTTAAATATTTATTTTTCCCTTTTACATACTCATCATATTCAATGAAGGTATTGCTTTTAAAACCCATATAACCCATGTAAGTATGGAATAGAATAAATTTTTAGAATAAATAAGTGTTGTTATCGTATAATCATTTTATTTGTTTAATTTCAAAAAAATCATTTTTTATTGTAGGTTCTTAATATATCCTTATAAATTTATCATTAATTATAATATATATGGTGTGGGGGTGGATTCTTACTGGAAATTATTTCTCACACCTTATATAATTACACAATTCTGGTTTACAAACCATATATATTGTGATATTACATTTGAAAACAATAATTATTAGGCTTAGTGGTTGATACCCAGTTTTCTATTTGGGTATTTAGAGGTGTTATATAAAGATTTTTTTACCTCAGATAAGGATACACGTGTTTTATTATCCCTTATTTGATAATGTTTGGTTATCTCTTTTTGTATTTATCTAATTTACCATAGCACCCTTTCAATAATGGTTTTTTGGTTATGAATTAAATATTATATGAAAGGTTGGATACTTGATTTATGGTTGATTAAGTTGTTAACATATAATTAAGTTTTTATTAATGATATTATACCCATTTTTATATTTGTATGATTTTAAATATTATTTATTCAATATCTATGAAATATAAAAAATTAAGGGGAATATTAAACTTTATAGGGGTTATTCCATTATATTTATTATTTTATTTGTTAAATTATCTTCTAGATGTGTACATATTGATTAAATGTGCTTGTTTCCATATCGTGTTGATCGTAAACATTCCTCGGTCTTTATAATGGGTCATGTTGTAGGGATGTGGCAGTATGAAAATTTATTTTTCATAACATTCATGTTACAATTAATTATTGGTAAGTCTAAAAATGTTCAATATACTAGATTTAGATGTCAAAAAGAACTATTTGATTACATTATATGTAATTTCTTTTTGATGAGTTCTCTAATTGAGTTGTTTGATATAACAAATAATATTTTTCATCTATTTTTACACTTTTCTATTGAACCATTTTTGAAAGTCATCCAAAAATATTCCATGTCTTTGGATGAGAATAGTATACCCCATCACATCATTCTAGATACATTACATGAAGAAACATCAAATTTAATCTTATAAATGATCTTAAATTGGATCTAAAATGTGAATTTTATTTGGAAACTGATTTATGAAGCAATAATTTTAGAAGATCCATAAAACGTTGAGATGGTGATGTATTCAAAATTTCATTCAAATGATATTGAAATTAGGAGGTTTCTCAGACTTATAAGTTATTTCAAAAAAATTATTCTTGATTTATGAAGAATAATTTCTCTGATGGTGAACATTAAAATGAATGGAGATGAGTTTATATTGACTACGAGTGGGAAAAATAATTACATGAGCTATATAAATGGTTGACTATATGACCAATATTTATTCTACCTTAACTAGGTGAGGCTCTTGAGTTTTATTATGATACATCTTGGATGGGACATGGGGGTATTCTTAAATATGATCATCAGGTAATGGGATATGGATTAAAAAAACTACATCAATGTGATAATAACTATCATTACAATGATTTATAGGTAGTCATCATTTGTCACAATATTAACTATGATACAAATCATTTATTTAATGTATTCATTTATATATTTTTATATCAAAAAAGCATTAAATATAGATTATCATAATAAGTATTGAATCTTATCTAGTGTAACCATGTTTAATAATTCTATTTATTTATTTCAATATCCAATATGGTAATGGTAAGTTAAATATATTTTCTTATGATTTGAATAATAATATAAACCATCAAAATGATTAAGATATGAATTAAACATAATTATTGATCTTACTGTTGGGTGACAGACAAATTCACGTGACTATAGACTATATTGTGAAGCATTAATACAATATTGATATCTAGTATTACATTTTAGAGAGTTTTAATTAATCCAGGATATTATATTTTAAATTAATTATATTTTTAGAATGTTTGGATGGATGAGAGATACATGAAATCTTGTTTAAGGATAGTCTATCATTCCAATATTTTAATGAATGAGTAATTTTGGACACTTCATTGATTGAATATGTAATAAATGAATTATATTCATATATATGGGTTGCGTTCCTCGGAATAAAAACCATTAACCCCAATAAATGAAAACTATTTTTTACCCAACATGAAAAAGTACATATTAAGTATCGTTACTAAATTTATTATGTATTAGTCTATACAAATAAAATACAAATTTATTATATGAAGTATTATAAACATCCTTTATACATTTCAATGTTGATAGATATAAACCTGGACATTGTATGTAGTTAACCTAGATCATACAAAGAATGATATGTTTTTAGAGAAATTTTTGTTTACGTGACTAAAAAATTTTAGTTCTTGTACATTCAATAATCATCCCTTATTGGTTAGATCAGAAAGTTGTATGATAATGAGTCATGGGAAAACTATTTGTAATATTTCCTCATTTTTATTAGGGATCCTATGCTTATTTAATGGTTTAATAAGATTTTGTAGAGTGTATGTGGTTCTTAGGTAAATTTAACTGCATTTTTCTATCCTTAATCTTATGAATTATCTAAGAGGATCCTCTAGATATTGTAAGACATATCTTTTGATTCACGTCAACAATTTGGTGTCTCATGGGATGATCATCATTCCTTTGTGAAAATATTCAATGGTAATAACAACCAATCATATAATAGATCATTTTATTATGATGTTCATTATGGGAGCCCATTCTATTCTCCTATCTTCTAGAAATATATATATGAGACATATTTTACTATTCTAGGTATTTTGTAAGCGGTTAAAAAGTACGTATAATTTAAATAATTTTTTTTTGTGAAATTTTAAAGCCATAAAAGTCCATATGTGATATTTTTATGGGGACCCTTGGAAATTAATATAGGAGATCATATCATTCCTTAGGTTTTGTAGGATTGAATTATCAACAGATGTATAAGTAATTTAAATTATCTCCATGGTTCATCGAGAATTTTGAAATATATGTCCAAGTCACATAAATAGTTTACCCTCATACATTACACTGTAAAGTTAATTTTCATTCATAATATCATCATATATGTCAATTGAGAAATTATATCTAGGATCCCTTACAGAAAATATATTAAAATTATATTGATCAATAAATTAGTGAATCATATACCAAGAATTATATCTAAAAATTTGACTATAAGGATGATATATATTGGGTAAATATTATCCCTTTAATTTGGTACAGTTGGAATCATAGAAAAATCAAAGATAAATCATATGATAGTTAAATAAACATGTAATACTAATGGATATATTAATTTCGGTAAGAACATAGTTAATGATTTATAAGAATGAGGATCCTAATTTGGGAGGGTACATAAGATATGACCTCCCTAGTTGGATTCCTCTTTAATTTTAGATGATCTAACTATTTTTGGAAACATTTTATTTTATATGGGTGTTAAAATAGTTTAATGGAAATTGGTATGGATCGGTGATCTAGTATACATAAGATGATAAAACTAGGTACCTGTATGAATAGAGTGCGGTATATAGTTTCACCTTTGGATCCATTGGTATTTTATTAGCACCACTATGTTCCACCTATGTACTCCCCACCATCATCAACAAATCACACTCAACCTTATTTTAAAATAGAAATTTATAATAAAATAGATAGATTAAGAAATATTTTTTTATAAAACTAAATTGGGATTCTAGTGTCTTCACAGAAAGTCCCCATCAACCCTATCCTCATTATATATTAAATAAAGAACTAAATTATTATCCATTTTTAATATATTTCTGTGAAACAAACTGGATGAGGATGTGTTGGAAAACTACCAAATTGACTCATTAAGAGATAAAAAATCTATAACATGATTGTTGGGGGACATAATAAAGGATGACTGTATCCTCAAAACCCCTAAGTTACTATTGTAAAAATAAGATATAATATACTATAAAAACCTTATATCATGATTAAAAATAATTAATATAATTGTTAAATAGTGGACATATATTTTATAAAAAAATTTATTTGGAATATTATTTTATATCATAGATTCATATATATATAATCCATTTGAAATTTATAATCTATAAGAATATAAAATTTAAATATAGGGTTTCAATCTCAAAGAGACACATATGTTTCATTATTGAGATAAATATACACATAGTCATCCTTAGGTAATAAATTTAAACAATTAATTTATTTTGTGTTGATTGACTATTTTAAATTATATTTTTTTGTTGTAAAAAGTGATGATTATATTTATTTTGCAATTGTTATTTATGATATGTACTATATCCTTCATATAATATTTAGAAAAAAATTATAGGAAGATGGTAAATATATACTATAATTAAAAAACATCATTAATGAATCTCTAATAATAATGTTTTTTGGTTTTCCCTAGCCCTTTAAAACATACGTCGTTTAAATACCTTATTATATTGTTGCATGTACCAACAAAATAAATTTTCTATAAATTATGATAATTAAAATATAGATTAAATAATTTCATTCAATAGAATTTTTATACGGATACTAATTTGATTCAACATAGTGTTTAATATATTAAATAAAATATTATCTATGGGTTATTATATTATATTAAATAAAAAATAATTTTACTTTATTTGAAATATAGGAGAATTGTTTTATTCAAACATATTTTTTACTATAATTAGTAATATAATTCTCAAAGGAATGTTTTTAAATCATATTTCTATTCTACTATATGGTTATAGTTTTTCTTTTTTTTTCTAATTTATTACATCTAATTTTATTTACATTTTCATAAAAATTTATGATAATCAATGACTAGTAGATAATTAAAAATAACCATAATAATGAATAATTTATAATATATGGGTTCAATGAAATTAAATTTACTAATATATATATATATATATATATATATATTTGTATATTTAATTTAAAATTTATCCTTAAATATTTATTAGATTAACACCATAAAAGATCAACCTAAAATATAGTATAACCCAATCATCCTATAAATTTATATCATAATTACTAAAACAATGAAAAGTTAGTCATTAAAAATACATCCAATAAAAGAGACTTCCTATTATTTCTAGGAGTATAAATACCCCATTGACACATTAGAAGAACTATTTATTTGGATATATATTTAAGGTCTTAGTTGTTATATGAAAAAACAACTTACATAACTGATGGAATTCAAGGAAAGGACACACCTCATACACGAGTTAATGTACCACAAAGCTATTAAATTTCTATTTTTTTAATTTAATTATGGCTGAAATTTTTATATCACGACATTTATGTATCTCAATGGTATAGAATTTTGGAATGATGTTCCATTTTTTGATAATAATACTAATGATACAATAATATTCATACTATGAAATCTACTTGTGAAAATACATACTATACTACCCATCTTACGAAAGAATGCATCATGGGGACAATACCTGCGTTCTATAATGCTTCAAATTTTTACAATAATATCCATTAAAAATCCCCAACAAATGGAATTGATCAGGGGTCAAACCCAATAAACATATGAATGTGGATTAGTATTTAATACCACCCAGGAACATGTTTGACTACATTGATGGAATATGTATGAAAAGATATAGTAGATATGAAAATAACGGAGTATTAATGGCCTCTAATGTGTGTCTATAGACCCAAAGTTATATAGTTATGTGGTATATATAGATACATTCAAAATTCAAGTATATTAATTGTTGTATAAAAAATAAGAAATTTCACACTCCCTACCATAAAAGTATAAATACTAATTATACAAACAAATAATTAACCTAAAAACCAAATTCATAAAAAACCAATTTGATTATGTAGTGTGGAAGAGCCACTGGTCTAAAGTCACCATGACAGAAAAAAATAGAAATTATCTCATATATTATGGTTCACAAGGGAGGATAAATGCATCCCATTTACCTTTAATTTACTTTTAATGCATATGAGATACAATTTTTAGATCATTTCATGTAAGAAAACATTCTATGGTCATTATTACAAAGAAACATAAAAAACCTTTAAACCAATTAAAAATAAAATGATAAATTTAAATTTATATAACAAAAAATATATCATAAATACAAAATTTCTCTAAAATTAACCACTTCAATATATGTTGTATGACAATAAAAAAAGGCGTGGTTGAAAATGTATTGTCTTGGAAATTATATGTATTTTTTAATTATATAGAATTATTCTGAGACCACACTCTTGGATAGCACGTGATTCTGAGGCCGGGAGATCCTGGAATGGAATTTTGAACATTTTTTAACGTATATTCAGTAAACATGCAAGCTGGTATTTCTAAATTTTGAATCGGTGCTTAGAAAAAAATCATAGGGTTCCGTTGAACTCAGAATGGTTGTATTCTTTTAGAAAAGGCATGTCATCGTCCAGCAAGGGCCGAGAAGAAGATTCATTTTTTCAAACTTTTTGAGAAAAATAATAAAAGAATTTAAAAGAATTATTTTATTTATTATCTCACTGTTGAGTGGCGGACAATGTTGTTGTGATGCTGCGAAGAGGAGATGACGAGGCGCTTTAATGGAGGGTCAATAATGGCTCATTTGAAACCATGATGTTGTTATCATAATGACTCATTAAATGTGGCTCATTAAATGGGGCTCATTAAATGAGCATCATTAATGGGCGCAACATCGCTATGCATTTTATTTATTTTAATATTCAAACGTGTTAGAGTTTAGAAATTAAAAAATGCGGGGAATCTATGAAGAACACTCGGAAAAATACCTCTCCAATGAAGAATGAATAATGAATCTATTAACATTGGAGGATCATATTCTGAGGTCAACGCTTGGCGATGAATGCCAACGATCATAGATCAACGACGACACAGAACCATTCCTTCGTCCTAAGGGGATCCAACATATCCAAGTAGGGGTTATTTGATTTTAAAGATCTTATCCATTCTTTATTTCTAGTAAAGAAAAATTATGATCAACCGATAAATAAGTTTATCCTTGAATCATGCATTTTTGTGGGAGTGTAACTTTTTTAAGGGAATTTAGTTATCTATGAATTGAGATTATCATTTTTTGATTTTATTGGAATCCCTGGACCTCCCATTTTTATAAAACTCTAACATAGAGGGTAAAGGTTGAGACGAATAAGGTCCAGCACTACCACCATTGTTTTTCTTTGTGCGTTCTTCATGGTTTGTTGTTCAATATGTCAGTAACACATTTCCATGGGCTTCATAGTGAAGGTGGATTCATTTGGATCCTGTAGACACAACCGATTCACGAAACAGACCACTAGAGTGACTCTGATGGCCCATCAAAGGTACCATCGGTGCGTCGGCGGGGGCGGCGACCTCAGGAAGAGGATGGAGGCGTTCCCATTGGCATGGAATGGTGGTTGTAGGTCGTGGAATCCATGGGGTGCTGTGGTGCAAGGAAGGCGCTTCAGGGGGACGCGATGCTAGGCCGACGCTGCATGGAGGGACGGCCTGCGTCCGAGCTGTCCGGGTTCTTTGGAAAGCCACGGTCACTTGACCGTAGTAGGAGGGGCCCTGAATATATGGGTCCATACATGGCCAAATGAATTAGCCTTCCATGTCCCTGTTGGATGACACACCACCGGCTACACCGCGTGACCAGGCTTCCGTGTGGTGGGACACAACCTCATCCAGGGGGTCGGGCCGATCCTACGTCCATTTGTCCGGACCAGCGGCCCTGGGGGCGGTCTTGAATCAATTTCGATAGATCTGTACCATCATTATACACTCGTGCCCTTCAGGCAGGGCCAAACTAGACTAGGTTGTCGGGCGACCCGGTGGGGTAGACCCTCGGCCACACCGGGCTAGGTCCAGCAAGACCCATAGGGTCTGGTCCACTGTTTAGGAAAGAACGAACTGACCCAGTCCTGAACTGGGTCAGGTAGAGTTAGTCAAAACTAAATTGGGGTATGTGGGACCCCCAGGCCGAGTTGGTCAGTTTGGTCCGACCTGGTCAGACCAGACCCAGACGCAACCAGCCCATGTTTACTAATATATCATTATCTGGAAAAACTCATGTCTGATTAACAAGCTGTTTGCGGCGTTGGGACCCTCTCTACGAGGAGGATTTTTTGTCATGTGGTAATGAGGATTTCATTTTAGTTGAGATGGGACAGATGGATTGAGGAGTATTTCTCCCAGGTGCTCTACATATGGAACTTTGTGGTTGGCTAAGACCTAAGGACTGCTGACTTTCGACTCTGTGAGACTCAACTATGGCCCTCTGGGAAGAAAATTTGTATGAATTTGTATGACCACAATGGGAAGCACTTTTATGTGACTCTGGGTGCCCATGATAAGCGATGAGGAGGGGTGCCTCTGTTTTCCAAGATTAGTGGGATGCACTTCTCTATGACTTTGCAGCCCAACGATACACGATGAAGAGGTGTACCTAAGTAGTCCAAGGTTAGTTGGAAGCACTTATGTGTGACTTGATATGATCACTATACTCGACAGAGGATGTGTTCTCTAGTATCTGAGGTGTTCGATGATGTGACTGATGATTCTTCTATCACTACCCTATATGTATATCTACTGTGAGTTGTCTTGTGCATTATGATTTAACTTGAGGGTTGATGTGTGGTATTTCATTTTTGTTTTGGGTTCCCTATTGAGTACTTTGTTACTCAACCCTATATAGGATTCATCCATACGTGTTGTTTCTGGTGCAGATGACTGATGTTTTGATAGAGACATTGGTGGACCGGGGCCTAGAGGTGTTCTGGGAAATGGGATCAATGAACACTACGATGATGGAATTGGTGGACTAGGACCAGACAGGGCCTAGTTGAATCAGGTGGAAATGACATTCTACTTCAGCTTCCAGTACCTACACTACTATCATGATCAGGTGGGGTTTTCTATAGAAGGCAATCTGAGTTTCCTTTTTGTACTTTGTTGTTGTGAGTTCTTTCATTGGGTTTTTATTCTTGCACACTTTTATTAGATATATCCAGCTTTGTTTTCAGTGATACTTATTTCCCTTGTCATTGTGTGGGACTTTCTTGGTTGTGTGTGTGCGTACATGTACTCAGTAAAATGCCTCCCACATGTAGGTTGATGACTTCAGCACTAGTTTATAGCCCCTGGACTTTGAGAGGCAGTCTTAGGGTAGTCATAGAATGGTACTTAGGGGATGGGTCGTGAAAAAGTGGTATAAAAGGGAGGTCGATCGTACCATAATGATCAGGAGTCTGTTTTTCATTTTGGGGAAACAATGTAAAGTGTTGAAAGTCCGACTTTTAGATTCAGGGAGTCCAATGTTGGTGCAATAGCCGACATATCCCTACACCTAATCCTTGAATTCTGCTTTTCGGCTCTATACATGAAAACAATGGTCTCTTAAGTGTCTCCTTATGTACTTTAGAATAAAATTTGTCTCACTAGGTATAACCTTTTGACCGTGGTACATATTGATCAATCTTAGGATGCCTCCATGTAGACGACCAACCAGGATCCCAATACAAGGTCATGAGGACATCACGCCTAATGATGAGGTGTCCGTTTAGGGATGAGTTCTATAGATGGCCCCATCTATTGGTGCACTAGTGATAAAACCACCCGATGGTCAGCATGTACTACCGGCAGTTTTGGAAGAGTATGTGCAAAGACATAGTGTCCTGCACAAGTTTTAGAGATTGATACCTCCCAGGTTTAGGGGAGAGATAATTTGTTAGGTCATTGAGGACTGGATGGAGGCAGTGATGTGGGTCTTCTTCTTATGGAGGAAACTACATGAAAATATGGAGATATTTCCAGTGAGACTTCTACAAGGCTTTGTAGGGAGATGGTGGAGCTTGAACCCCTAGGCGCATGATGAGGAGACCCTCAACTAGGCTGACATCGAGCATCTTTTTAGAGAGGAGTTTTCGTTTGAACTGGGTGAGCAGCAGAAGCGCCAAACAGGTGGGTTTTTTTAAAAAAAATCCACCGATGATCGAGGTAAACTTGTTGATGTTGATGAAAAATAGTCCAGTATTATCTGAGGACCACGCGTGGTGGATTTTAAGCACAAAATAAACCTTAAAAATACATGGTTTAGTTCCAAAGTTGTGCACGATGTTTTCTCATCGTTGGTGATCAGAGTTCAATGAATCCGAAGCCGAATTCTTCTAGATCATCCACACATGATTCAAGGAATCCTGGTGAGCATCATTCATCATAATCTGGGTGCTTTCACAGAATTGTGACGATTCCTTCAATGCTCCAACAATCAATTAATCACTTCGCTAGCGATGCCTTAGAGAGTACTTGATTAGATCCCCTTGGATCTCGAGAATATCTCTCTATGTCATGGGAGAGAGGATAGGAGATAGAATATCCATGAATAGTAAATTGAAATTTCCTCTCCTCTAATATTTATAGTGGTTAATTAATTAACTGGAAATGCCATCCCGGCACTTGAATACTTAATGCACTATCTATGACATTTTATGACTTCTTGACTATGTCATAAATATTATTATCACTCACTTGTAATATATTAAAATATATTCTCTGATAATAATTCAGTCAATAACTCAACTCGTCGTTCCCATAAATATTAATTGAAACATGAATAATTTAATATTCATAAATTAAAATTTTTGTTAATGTATTTACTTAAAACTCATAAATACATTAAATAAATAAATTCAATATTCTTCCTTCTAAAATCATATAATATGAATATTTTATTTCATTGGTGATCGTATTTCCTTGGACAAATATAAGACCCTTGTGGTGGGGCCCACAATGTCCAAAACTCATATTCAATTGAATAGGAAAGATTTTTTATTATGCTATTGTGTGTGACCCTCCAGGCCCTTATCTCGATAGTAATGAATAATATTCATAGACCAAGAGTGGGATCTAGAAACCAATCATGGCCCCTGTAGAGATAAGGATTGTCACAATAGTGACAACCAAACTATGAACACAAACTATGTAATATAACATCTTTTCCCTAAATATCTCATAAAGAAGGATGGAGACACATGCCATCACCCTATTATAGCTTTATAGTTTGTTGATTTAACTATAAATATTTACCCTTGACTGCCATGGCCATAGTCTTATAAAGGTACTTCCATCCACATCAACATGGCATGAGATATATATTACTTCTATAACGTAGAATTGACAAATCATTTCTTGACCATACAACCAATGTCATGCCACCAATGGTCCACCCGACACAAAATACCTCACCATGACCTCATTATCATGGTTTGCATCTTGCATCAATGTACAAAATCAAATGACATACATGAGTAATGATGTCAAGTCAGTAGACCATTACCCTTGATCACAGATATGAAAATCCAATGACACCTGAAACATGTGGAGTTCTTATTGGCGGGCCAGTCCTCATGATATCACTAATAGAGATCACTAGATACAACCTTCAAGAGAAGTAGTCTCAATGCTTATGAGCTCACAACACCTGATAGTGAAACATTTACTAGGTCCAATTAGTAAGATATACCTGGACCATAGAACATATATTTTAGATTAATGTTATAGTATCTTGGGGTCCTCATTATAGCCTAAGAACTGCTATAACCTATCAATAATAAAATTAATCATTAGAAATTAACATTTAATTAGTGGCAGTAGAAAATTATATACTATAATGCTAATATGACATCATGTATAAATAAAAGTTTACACAATATGGTAATCTATAGCACTGAATAGTTTTGTCTATGGTTCCCACTATTTCAACACCCCCACTTGCACTAGAGCCAACTTTCCAACCAAATATGTTAGCTACTCAAATGATGACCATCATGTTTCTACTAATTAATGGGTTTTGCTACTAGGTCTCCCACTGTTCCTCCATGTGGAAATTCTTCTATTGTAAACTTATCTCGTTGAGTAAAACTTCTCAAGAGATGGTATCTCATGTATATACCTTTTTCCACTATCATAAATTGAAATATTGGCTAGTAAGAATATAATAATTTATATTATGATATTACTTTTCTCACTAGGTGTGATTCTATGAACATGAAAAAATCATTGCATTTATTTTCATCTTAGTTTCCTTAAAAGCTGAAAAGTACTAGGTCTTTGTAGGTATGTCTACCACTAGCTTTTATGAACTTGTCTCGATCATCATCTTTTAGAATATCTACAATATTATATCACATTGATCTATGGAGAACTATTTTTTATCCCCAAAAAATAGTATCATATCTTCTCCACATACCAGGTACATATCTTTTGTACATTCTGAAGAACAATTAGATAGTACGGACTACATACCTTGCAGTTCTCTTGAATATAACTGATATTTTCCGATTCTAAAATATACCTTGGCAATATCAGTTCTTGTACATATTATGGAATGCGTGATTGATCTATCACTTTGACACATGGATTTAACTCATCATGTTTATCTCTTCCCATGTCACAGACATGTCAATATGGGGGGATTATGCCTTGTGACATTGGCAACAATTCATCTCTTAAATTGGTCCAACTTGTATTTTTCAATACAATGTCACTATATGTACGATGGACTAGGACCAGGAAACCTATAGATCTACATTAGTATATCATGTTCCTTAGAACAAATTTTTCTAATTTAACTCAATCATTGGAGAATAAATTTTATCTTGGTCTACTTCTAAGACCATTGGTTTTCTATTTGTTGTCGATCATATATTACTTGGAAAACATTATCTCTCCCACTAAACTCCTATAGAAACCTGGCATTCATTTGTTGCAAATGTATATCCAATGACCATGTAGCCTAATTTAATCCTAAACTGGATTTCCGTATCATTCCACCTTTATTAGTATTCTGTGACGTGACGATCTATTTATGGTTGTGTCGTATAGACACCATCCATGACTGGTGTTGATGACATGCAATGATAAATAATTTGATCATTGAATTTTTTATGATAAGTAAAATTCTAATGGATTTAGGCATAAAAAACTTGCTCAAACCAATAGAACCTTATAGGTATTGCGCTTGTACCATCCAGGTATCAACTCACTTGAATACCCACCGCAATATTGCAAATAATAATCCCCCTTTTCACTTTGATACATGGAATCCATTAATTAAATTTTAGATGGTCTTATCAATTTTAGATAATTTCCATATACTGCTTGTTTGTAGGAAATATTATTCATATTGAATAATAGATCACTAACCATGGTGAATATAAAATGATCACCGTGGTTTTATCATCCCTACGCAGTGTGTGTCTCTTTAACATACTTTGTTCGACATAAACTTGTGGAACTAATTCCTATGCCAACAATTTCTGCATTTTCAGCATTAAATAAACACTAGTCAACATAACTACCACTATCTTGAATAGAGATGTGCACCCTCTTATAGAAATGCAGTCTATAACATGACTATATCTTTTTTATGATAGAGATTTTTGTAATATCCTAACCAAGTGTTAGGATTGTTATATTAAATGCAAAATATGTTTGTCTTGATGTAAGTTTGTTTATTTCCAAACAAACTATTTTCATCCAAATGCATGTCCTTATTACATAATGAATTTATATCATACTATAACTCATATGATATCCATTTTTCAATTTAGTTGGCATATGGTTGTGGGATATCACCGTTATTTGCAAAGCATTTTGGGAAATATAATGTATGTTTCTGCTAGTTGCAACATTGGTATTACTTACATCAAAATTTTGAGGTATAACATATATGTTAAAGAAGGTATCCACAGTGCATGTTTGTTGATCAATCTTGATATGTAATATTTCATCATCAATCCTCCTTGTCAACATCAATGTCGTGATGTCTATATGGTAATGTGTGTTTAAGAATTACTCCACGCTATATTATAATGATTAATGATATCCTAGACTACATATTCTTTAGTGTCCCAACCTATGTCAACTGATATCTTCTGACCATTCATACACTTAACTTTATTATTCTTTAATTACTTTAAGGAATATTATTATGTATATATACCTCTAGCTTATACTTGGAATAATTCATTCTTACTTGTTGAACTATATCCAAAAGCATTGTGACATACCTTTATTTCTAAAGGCTTCTTTGTCCAAACTAATGATGTTGATAATACAAAAAGTATTTAGCAGTGTTGACTCTAAATAACATACTTGAAATATTCATTAAATCCCATTTTAGTATTAATTGACAAAGAATTATCTTGTCACAACTAGGTATAAGTCATACATTTATATTCATCACTAATTGCCTTTGATTAATATATAAATGAACTAGTGGTTGAGTTTACGAAAACAAAATTCATTCTAGAACCTGATATAATGTCTCGTTGTGTTTTAGGACACATTAGATTAATGTTTTTGGATATACTCATTAATAGTTATACAAGAATATTTCATTTGGAAATTAAGAAGTCGTGTAATTCTCACCACTGGACTAGGTATCACCCTTTCGCAGCCACTTGGTGAATACACCTGACATCTAGTTGTATTTTTTATACGTACTTGGTAAATATAATTAAATACACATATGCTAAAATCATATAGTATTAAATACAATATTCGTGAAAAGAAACATTACATTAATGAATATTCCTGATGTAGAAGTGGAAAGTTCCTTCATTAAATCATTTTATTCCTTTTAAACTTCCATTGTTTTATTTTATAATATGAAATAGAAATAACCTTTCCTAATACCTCATTAATTGATGGACGTTTCAAATGTGTCATTGGGATTAAATGACTTTGAACTTCTCTCATTTTCTTTCAATTTATCTGCTATATGAATTAGAACATAACTGTCTTTTATTCTTATTCACATGGGGAACCAAACCAAAATAAAAAATATGCGTTACTCAATTCTTTTTCATTATATAACATAAAATGAGACTTCAGTAATGTGGTGAAAATGATATGAGAAAGGGGCTCAATTAAAGATCTTGATCAATATTTAAATTTACACATGTTGGTGTAACAACACTTTACTCATATCATTAATTCTATTTCTCCTTGAAAACATCTTGGAGATGAGGATTTGTGTTTACAGCATCCATGTCCTGGTGTATTGACCACAATTGACACCAGACATTGATAGAAGCATAATGATATAACTATCATATGCTTTGTACATTATTCTCTTATAATAAATTTCACCCCCACTTTTTGAGTTAGTTTAACAGTGTTGGGGGCACCAACCCCTTGAGTTTCCAATATCATAGTACTTTTCACATGTGCATGTACTACTCATGGATACTCATGTCAATGTTGATATTTATCACATTATAAAATTATGTTATAACAATCAATTTTATATATAAATTCATTTTAGCAGATGATTTCCTTTTTTCTGATTACCATTTTAAGATATTTTTGATTAATTACATAAAACATTTAATGTCTCCCAATATTTTATCAGATTCTAGGAACCCTCTATACTAGATTCGGAATACTCAATCACATGAGTATTTTAGTGGAAAGGATCTTGAAACCACCACTCATAGTCAACAAGCTATGGCTATGCCACTACCAGGAGGGTTCTAGGTGGCCTTTTGGCTGGACGACCACTTTAACTTGTGGTTCCTTGATCTGTTGAGTGATGTCCAGGATTCTTAAAACCATAACATGATTTACTCAATGCATCCCTATAAAATTAAAACAATCAATTTATGGTTATTTCTTTACTATGATTCTAGTTAAGTCACCACAACAATCTTATATGGACTCTCTGGTAGTAAGAGGTACCCTCGGCTATGGGATGACAGAAAACTCAAACTACTGGTTTCGTCCAAATTTGAATGATTGAAGGTTGTTTAGACTAAATATATCTTTGAGGGTTTTAATATTTTTAGTGTGATGAAAGAAATGAATTTCTATTTTTTGTAATCACATACTACGTGATCGCACTCACAATTGACCGTGCAAGAAATAGAAATTTCATTGTGTCACATGTTCATTTTATCTTTCATGCTTATTTATTATTATACTACATGATCGTGCAATAAATTACACATGCACAAAAATAATAAACCATGAAAAAATAAAATGGAAAACTGATCATGGTCCGGCTCTAATTCTTAATCCATTGAGTGAATAACGGACTAACTGAGACCCTAGGGAAAATACCTTCAGTCGTGAGGCTTGCAACATGAATAGAAATGTTTGTTCATCCAATGCATCTCACTCATGTCTGGTGAATCACCGTCACTTGGTGCAAAGTGCTTCACAGGCCATCTCTTCATTATACAATTGTTCTCGCATGCAGGTAAGTGGGTCTTAGGGTATAAAATTACAACTCTAAGAATGGGCGCACATGCCCTTATACATATAATGACACTTGAGATGATACCCATATAGCCTTTTATTTATTTAAAATAATTATTACAAAACCATAAAATAATTAAAAAAATTAATTAAACAAACAAATAAATAAAATGCACCAAAAATGAATTGGTTGGGCACAAATCAGGATCAGCATATGCATTAAACTCTCGTATATTTATTAAATGCCGAATAAAAATTAAACTTGAATAAAATAAATAACCAGGGAATTTAATGGAACTAAAAACATCGATGTGGTTTTTAATTCAATTTTTTGGTCATTCAATCCTGATTATTTAATTTAATTTTAAAAACTAAAAATTAAGTTAATTAATTGATTTAATGAATCTCCCAATTAAATTAATTACGTTGTAGTAGTTATTAAACCAAAAATTAATATTTAAATAATTTAATTATCAACCGTAATTAAATTAATTATCTTAATTAATTTTTTGATTAATTAAATTATATCTCAGCCCTGAAAACCAGGTAGGGCCTATTCGGGTCGAGGCGAACCCACACAGGCCCAGTTCTTGCCTTGTAGACCCCATGTAGGTGCGTTCTGGGATGGGTGGGTCTTCCTAAGCCCATTTGAGGCCGGGCAGACCCATCTGTGCCAATTTTGGGATGAATCTGGTCATGCCCATGCAAGGGGGTTACCTCAGGGTGGTGTGTGCCTCTCGATGGGGAGATAAATCCCTATTGGGGGGAAGAATGTAATATATAAAAAATTCGGTGTAATTTTTTAATTATATGGAATTATTCTTAGACCACATGGTCTGACGACGCATGATTATGAGGCCCGAACAACATGGAACAAAATTTAGAACTTCTTTTAGGTGTGTTTAGTTAATGTGTGAGTGGGTTATTATAACTTTTGAACTGGTGATCGGATCGAAAATCATAGGCCATTGTTGATCTTGGAATGCTGAGATTTCCCTAGATATGACTTAACATTAACCGATAAGTGCCGAGCAGAAAATTTATTTTTTTGGACATTTCAAGAAAAATAATAAAATAATTTCAAATAATTATTTTATTTCTTTTCTCACTGTTGAGTGGAGGATGGCGACTCCACGGTGCAGTGACATAGCGGTGATGAGGGGTATTAATGGAGGGTCGATAATGGATCGTTTGAAATAGTGACAATGCAATCTTAGTGAAACATTAAATATGGATCATTAAATATGGGTCATTTAAAGAGAAGTATTAATGGGTGCAATGTTGCTAAACATTTTATTTCTTTTATTATTTAAATGTGTTGGATTTTGGGTATTAACCAATATAGAGAATATCTGATGAACTATTGGGGGAATCCCTCTCTAAAAAAGAAAGAAGAATGAATAACGAAGTTGCAAAAGTTGGAGGATCGGAATTGGAGGTCAATGAGTAGCGACGAACACCAACGATCACAGATCGATGACAACGTGGAACCCTTCCTTCATCCTCATTCATTCCATTGTATTCAAGTAGGGGTTATTTGATTTTAAAATTCTTCCACGTTCTTTCTTTCTAGAAATTATGAATATGGATCAACCCACAAATATGTTGATTTTTGAATCATGCATTTATGCAGGAGGGTAACTATAGTTTGAGATTTTCATTATCCAGGAATTTATATTATCATTTATTGATTTAATTAGAATCCTCAGACCTCCCATATTTATAATCCTCTAATGCGGAGGGAGCATGCTGAAACAAACAAGTCCATATCCCTCTATCGTAGACGTTCTTTGCACTTTCATTGAGTTTGGATGTTCAAAATGTCAGTAACGCATTTCCAATGGCTTCACAATGAAGGTAGTATCCTATAGAGCCTGTAGAAACAAGTGATTTGAGAAACAGTCTATCAAAGAGACTTCGGTGGCCTATCGGCATGTCATAGTGACAACATGCTGCGACCGGTTGTCTATGGTAGCCATAGGGTGGCGCGGCGCCAGCCGGGCACTGCAGGGAGGGACGACCCACGTCCGGTACATCCGGGTTCTTTAGTGAGCTATGGTCAATCGACCATGGAAAGAGGCCCCCCGCTTCCGCAGGGCCAGGTGGGGCCAAACAAAGAATCATGCAACATCCCGAATGGATGACGCACTATTGGCCTTACTGAGTGGTCGAGCTTTGGGCTAGTAGATTGCCCACTAATCTAGTGGGATAGTCTCGCACCCATCATGCCATTCCAGAACCCTAGTGGCCAAATATGAATCATCAGGCTGAAACCATACCCTTCGGGCCGGGACGGACTGGACCGGGTCACCGAGCGACCTAGCTAGTAGGACCCTCGGCCAAACTGGGCTATGTCCAACAAGTCCCATTGGGCCTAGCCCACTGGCCATACTAGACCGGACCGAACTAGACCCAAACCAGGTCAGGTCGAGTTAGTCAGAACTAAACTGTGGTATGTGGGACCCCCAGGCTTAGTTGGTCAGGTCGGTCTGACTCGGTCAGACCGGAACGAGACATAACCGACCCCTGTTTACTAAAACACATTTGTCTCGCAAACCACATGACCGATTGATGAACCGTTTGCATATGTGGGACTGTATATTTGATGTGGATCTATGGAAATTTCCATAGGATTATTTAATGGAATTTTAGATGCCACAAATGGCATGATAAGTGATTCTTTTAGGAACACTACGTACGGAACCCTATGGTTGGCTAAGACATGAAGACTGCTCACTTTCAACAATGTGAGACTCAACTATAGACTAGTGGGAATAACTTATTTCTCAATTTACGATCACATTGTGGGAATAATTTTTGTGTGACTTTGGAGGCATACGGTACGTGATGAGGAGGAGTACCTCCGTTGGCCATGATTAGTAGGAATCACTTCTGTGTGAATTTTCAAGTCCACTGTACGCGATGAAGATTTGTACCCAAGTATTCCATGGATATTGGAAATAACTTAAGTGTGACTTAGTAGGACCAATGTACTTGATAGAGTAATATTTCCCCAATAACCGAGGTGTTCGAAGATGTGACTAATGATTATTTTATCACTACCCTAAATGTATACCTCGTGTGAGGTGTCTTGCGTGTCAAGATTTACCATGAGGATTACTTTATGGTCTTTATTTTTGGTTTTGGGGTCCAATTGAGTACTCTGTTACTCACATTTTTATGGTCTTTTCCCACACGTGTTGTGTCTGGTGCAGACAATCGATGTTTCAAAATAGACGTTAGTGGACTGGGTCCTAGAGGTGTTCAGGGAGACGGGACTGACGGATGCTAAGACGACGGACTTGGTGGCCCAGGACCAGGTGGGACCAATAGGATCAGGTGGACATGACATTCTACAATGGCTTCCAGTAGCTACACTACTCTCATGATCAGGTGGGGTTTTCCGAGGATGGCCATCAGAGTTTCTATTGTGTACTTATATGTTTTCAGTTCGTTCCTAGGGTTTGTATTCTGGACCACTTTTATTAGTTATACTTATCTTTGTTTTTAGGGATACTTGTTTCCTTGATTATTGCATGGGAGTTATTTGGGTTTGTGTCTCCGTATAGGTACTCAGGAAAATTCCTCCCACTTGGGGGTTGATGCCTTCGGTGCTAGTCGCCATCCCCTGGTCTTTGAGAGGGGGGCTTGGGGTAGTCACGACTTGGGCCCTAGGGGATGGGTCATGATAGAGAAAAATATAAGATACACTTGTTGTTGGCTATAAATTCGAGTGATTAAACCTCTTTTAACAATGGAAAATTTGTATTATATATATATATATATATATATAGGCACAAAACCTAAGATCAACGTTTTTGTTCCTTAATATAATATAAGAAACCTCATAAAACATTATATTAATAGCCATGTACCGATAAAATAAATCCTATAACCTATGTTTTGAAATAATTATTTATTTAAATAAAATTAAATTCAACCAAATAACCATATAGAATAATATGAATGCACTATCGAACTGTGAAATATTGGAATAAAAAAATTATATAGGCCACACAGTTTAATTATCAAAAAGGAAATGATTATATCATAATAACCAGTGATTTATCATCATCAAACCAGAATGATTTAATGTATAGAATTCTACAATGAAAAAAATCATGGAACATGATAATTGTGACTCACTTAATTACATGATGTGGCATGTAGATTACCTCAAGATGAATCACCTAGGATCTCGAAAGTGCCTCCATGTATGGAATTTGTTGGAGTCTATCATTGAGGGATTTAAAATAATTAATGATAACATTCCTTATAACAATCAAGTGAATTTTTTATACCAAATTTATAATATTAATAATTCTATATAACCACTTTATAAAGGTTGATATTTTTAAAATAAACCTTTTAAATAAATAATTAAATTATTCAAAAAGAAAAGATACCATGTTTACATACAATATGAAATAGAAAACCCATATAAAAATTCTATATCTATATATAAATCACTAGAAGATACATCAATACAAATTAAAATAAATAAGGCCTCTTGGATGATATATATATATATATAAGTAAAATTAATATACCCTCTGTACAAACATCAACAACCTCTTATCAAGTTATTCGAGACCATGAAAGTAAAACATATCATTTATACGAATTATTAAATTATTTCTATATTCACAATCAATAAACCATTTCTACCAATGAATATAGTACAAAACACCATATTTATGAGTATGGGGTGAGTAATAAATAATTTTTGGATTTCTCTAATGTTCTTTAATACCTTAATATACATGATAAATTTTAATTCTTTTAAATGTGTGCATGATGTGACATTAAATATATACCCAAAACACTAGAAAAAAGAGAACTACCATCATAAAAATTAAAACTAAAACAATAGTAAAATTTTATAAAACCACAATTCCATATCAAACTACAAAGGGATGTATCAGTAAAAAGGAATGGGTAACCCATGAAAACAAATTCTACTTGTATAAATCCCATTTGAAGATAAAACTATGTTCCATTTTCATACCTACAACAACTAATTTTCTTAATGTGAAATATTTATTTAAACCAAAGGATATACTATATTATATATATTACATCTTCTATCTGAATAAAAATAAACATTTAATGCCATAGAATTAGAGACCATGGAAAAATTGAAATTTCAGAACTATCGGCATCCCATTGATAATGATAACCAAAAGTGAAATGGTCATTAATAATTCATTCAAAAATACTAAACTATTAATTAATATATACTACTCATGGATAAATAGATAATCTAATGACTAACATTCCATGAAAATTGAGAAGCATTACATAATGAAAAAAATCCCAAACATGTAATTTGAATCTATAAAGAGGCATAGAAATAAGGAATGTCCATCTCATATATAGAGTGTACCAACCATTAAAGTGGTAAATAAACTCCCCATTTTAAAAAACTATAAACTAACATAATAAGAGATGAGGTGGAAAAACCATCCTTCTATATTATATATGAAGTGTACCAACTCTCAATATGGGGACTACCATTTATACAAAATAATGAAATAATATAAAACTAATAAAAATATTTTTTATACCCCTAACCCCATGTGACTTGAAATCTTCCCATTAATATTTTATGGTAGATATAAAGATTGAAATTGTACGATAATATGAATAAATTTAAAAAACACAAAAAATAATGTTATCCTTCTTAGATCAACATGATAACTTTACCACTCTAATAAAAATATATATCCCATAACATTCTTATCTAAAATTCACCTATCCAAAATTAAATAACTTTGAAGAAACATGTAATATTATATTTGGTAAATCCAAACTAATATTATCCAAATAATAACAGATATTTACAATATTTTATTATCATTATTGAATTGAATAAAAATCATAGTACATAATATTTGACATTCATGAATAACAAAAATTGGTTCTCATTAGGTTAAATATTATTATAATATGAAAACACTAAAAAGTGAAATATAGGGGTTTTCTACATAGTTTTTTATAAATTAAACTAATGGTAAAAAACTTATAGATCATATTATATTTTGTTGATTTTTCTTGAATGTGATGATGTTTAATAATTATGATTACCCAAGTGGGATTTCTTTTATAAGGAGGGATATTATTTATTATTAATGAATTGAAGTTTCCATCTTTTAATGATTTTTATATCCTATTTTAATTAATTTTGAAAACATTAGAATAAAATTGAAACTGATATAGGTCATGGTTATTATTTATATGGGAATACATTTGTAGGTTTTAAATTCAATTAAATAATTTTATATGGGATAGATTTTTATTTTGACATATTTGATACAAGAAAAACTTGATTAGTCCATTTCGAAGTTCAAGCCATATTTTGGATCATTTATAAAAATAAAATAGAATGTGATGAACAAGAAGTGACAATATTATAATCCATTGATTAAACTGTCTTTTAATTGGATGTCAAGTTAATGAAGAATAATGGAAACTATTTCACAGTCAAATGATAACTCATCGTGGTAATTTTAAAGTGATTAAATGACCATAGAGTCAAGTATTTTTGGGATTATTGGGGTTGTTCATGATCACTAGAAAATCTAAATCCATTATTCCATGGTCTATGTAACTAGTTCATATTAAAATGGTATAAATCATTAAGGGATAACTATAGGATGATTAAAATGTGAAATTGGTCTTACTACAAGGATAGGTTAAAAAATATAAAAACTCTATATCATGGTACAACAAGATTTTCCATTGTTATAGTGTTGCTTTAAAAAACAATATTAGTTATTAAGGGTCATTATTTGATAGTGACAACCTCAACATGTAACGGTTAATCTATAATAAATGATTAATGTTATTATGATGATGTGGGTTTATATATAACTCATAGGAAACATAATTTCAACTAAAAAAGAGACTAATTACTATAAAGTGTAGCTGAAAAGGATTCATGATATAAATTCTTGGAATAATGGTCATTATATTGAATGATGAAATTTATTTTTGATTTTTAATTTTACACACAAATTTATAACGAGATAGAGAATATATTTTTTAATAAATATTGATTTTTTATTGGATTTTTTATATTTTAATATTTTATGATTGAAGATATGGAAAATTAAAAGAATATTAGATAAAGATAATGATGAGTGTACATTAGTTTCTATGTCTGTAAATGGAAAATTACTATGTTTTATGTGTTAAGGATGAAAATTATTTCAATAAAATTATATAAAATAATTAAACATGGATGGATTAAATAATAATTTAACACAATAAAATCAAAAATAAAGATGGATAGATCTATACCTCAATGAGTAAACAGGGAAATAAGAACAAAATTTAGTATTAATGTGGAATCCTTATTTTCTTATTTTTTGAATAAAATTGACAAATCTTGTGTTTTTTGTAAGTTGAAAATTTATACTTGTTGAATTCATCATTAGTATTAGATTTTATTAGGTAATAATTATTTTTTAGTTCATTATTATCAAGTATACATTCATTTATAATAGTGAGCCTTAAAAATTTTGTGTCAAAATATATTTTTTCACATAAAATTTTAGTAGTATAATAATTTTATGATTTATTAAAACTAATAATAATGACTTATTTTGGAAAAATAATAAATAAAAATACTAAAATATTATTCATTGATTTAAATCCATTCCACTATAACAGTGATATTGAATTGTACATGAGTAATCATGATTTATATTAGATTATTTCATTATTTCCAAAAAAAATTATAAGAGTATTGATAATTTTTATTTTATATTGTGTCAATCTGTATTTATTTTTCTCCTTTATCCCATAATTATAAAAAAATATTTTGGATTGGTTTGTTTTTATTTAATTCAAAAGAAGTTGTTGATTTGTTTCAGGAATGTAATATTATTGAAAAAATTTATTAAATTAATGAAAAATATTCCCCCATTTGAAAATAATAATTTCATTATTTATCATGATAAAAGGATATCACGATTACAATCATTAGGTGTGGATATTATATATCGTAGAAATTTTGATTTTACAAAATTTAATGAAGGAAATTGAATATAACTACAATCAAGGATAAATATTTAAATTTTTAGATGTGTATTGACTTTCATCATAACCTAATTTTCGTATGATGAAATAATAAAGGTTATGAGGATCTATAGAGTGATTTTTTGGAAAAACTAGGTAATATATATGAAGGAAACGAAAATGTTAAAGAAAATTAAATTAAAATATTGATTTTTAATTTTAATATATTTATAAATGCATAAGGATGTTTATTTTTATGAATTCAGTATAGGATTAAATGTGGTGGTAATTATAATTATAGGATTTTTATAGACTATTAAATATTATATGGTTGACAAAAAGATACATTATATTAGGTAATAAAAATTTCATTATAATGGGGCTGCTAATGAAAACCATGATATTCACTCATTTACACTATTAGAGATTCGTAGTATATTAATTCCTTATGAAATTTGGATGGGAATTATAATAATAAAGAATAATTATTTCTAAAAAGGAAATATATTTTAAAATATTTTATAATGAGAGTAACTCTAGAATGTTAAAGTAAAATGATAATAGTTAATAGATGGATGTGGATGATGACATGATAAATGAAAATCCGATATCAATCATTATGAAGATTGTTCATTAGGGTGAAGGTAAATATGTTGAAAAGATACAATTAAAGTTTTTTTTAATATTGAGGAACAATGAATCATATATAATATTATACAATTTTATTCGAAGAGTAATTTTAATATGAAGAAGAGTTCCCACATTATGATTCATGGATGATGTTCGAAAATATAAAATGAAAAAAAAATCATTTTAATGATTCTAAAATAATTATCAAATAACTAAAGTAAAGAATAAGTTATCCAATGTTTGTGTTTCATATATTTATAAAGGTTATAAAAATGGTTTCTCATGTAGTAAAAATGTGGTGTTGTCATATAAAAAATAGAATTAATTCATTCAATTAGAAATTATTTCTAAACAAGAATTTCATTTAGTGATTTCAATGATTGATATGATGAAGAGGTGTATGCATATCAAAATGATTTTATATATTGTATCCGACTGATGGATTTTTTAAATGTTTATAAAATAAAATAAATAGATCAAAAATATAAAGTTTCCATTCAATATACTCAAATTAGAGAAGGAAAAAGTTTTCAATAAGAATGATAATTTCTCGTAAATGTTAGTGAAGTTGGTGACTTAGCCATAATTTAGGATAAGAATAATGAATATTTAAGATGTAATTTATTTAGAGTGAATAATGACAACGAATCTCTCAATGTGTAGATTTAGGAAAATTATTCTCATATAAGATAATTCAACTATGATATTTCTTATTCATGGCATAAAGAGTGAGAATTCATTAAAATAGATTAATGTGTTTTATTGGATGTGATATATAAATTTTATTAAAATTTATATTGATCCAAATAAATGACCAATAATGATCCTCAAATTACCGAATTAACTTATGAGTCCAAACTACTGAAGAAAATTATGAAGGAAACATAAAATAAGACATTTAACTTTTTAGTTTTATAGAGATTATGAATTCAATGAAAAATAAACTACAACATGACAAGATAATAAATTATAAAAATTTATAATAAAAAATATAAATATTTTTATTGTATTCAGGATTTATATTTAATATATGGGAATTTATGAAAACATTAAAAATAATATATTTCATATGATTTACAGTACTGGAATGTTTTGTTATTTTGATAATAAATTTCCTTTCATTATTATGTTGTATTTTTTGTTGATTATATGGGGATATCATGATTTGTTTTTTGTTTAGAGGAAGAATAAAACATTATATCAATCCTTATAGAAGGTTTATTCAAATCGGGGATGAATTTAACAGTTAATTCCAACAAGATTGTAATTTGGCAATAATGTGTCAAGTTAAGAATTATTTTGATGGATTGTGTATTGTGTATGGAAGATGTGATCTACAAGTTAGTATTATTGGGAACTATATTATGCTAAAAAACTCATAATTTTCTATAACATGGCCCACGATAAACATTTAAATGGCTAGAAGAGATGAAATTTGTGGTGAAATAGTTGCCTTTTATGAAGATCAAGATGAATAAAAATGACTAGACACTGAAACTATATAAAATCAAATGCATATTATAAATATTTTAGTTTAATAATTTATAATAAGTTATATTTTCTATTAATTTTATATTTTAATCCCAATTTTTCATTATGTTAGTAATTTTTTTTAAATACCATAATTCATCAACCATTTTTCAACACATTTTAAAAACACATTTGGTTCTTATTTGAGTTGAATATTATAGTCTATTTAATCAAATTATGTGTATTTTTTGGGAAATGAATGATTCATAATGAATGATGAATACTTTGGTACCTAAATAATTATTTCATACAAAATATAATTTGAAATTGGGTTATTTAAAAGGATATGTATCCCTAAATTCATGTCAAATGAATAAAAAAAGATTCATTTGGAAATATAAAATTATTAGTCCCCAAAAAGTCTCCAAATAATCTATGAATGATCTTATGAATATAAAAAATTCAATAATTAAATTGGTTAATCTATTGATGGAGTGGAAATTGGTGAAGTGCTCATAAACACAAAGAATCCCATCCTATTCACATACATCCCATAATATACATAACCACTTCTCCACTTGGTGCTCCAAAAAATGGATAATTGATTATGGGGAGAAGTGGAAATAATATTCCCCAACAATGTTTTTACAATTTTTGGGAGAAGGAGTGGAAATGATCCCCCCTAGATAAAATTTTATTCATTTTTAGTGGGATGTTACTTTTTCAAATACCAGCAAATGGAAATCGTTGGTGAAGTAGAGCAGTAAAAACCCGGAGAATCGATTTTATTAATTTGTGGAGTCAGACTTTTTTATTACCACAACAAAAATGACTTCTCACTATGCAGTATGAGGCATCCAACCTATATCCCCTTTTTAAAATTTATTATCCTAGAACAAGCAGGTTTTACTTACATTACATGGATATTTAATGTATTATTACATATTTTTCATTTTTCTGCATGATGATGATGTAATAATGTTATAGAGTATTTGTTGCATTGATACAGTCAAGGTAGTTCTGCACTATGATGAGAACCTTGAAACGATATAACAATATTCATAAATATTGTTTTGTGGTTGGATGAAATACTATAATATCACACATATCAAGTAGACCATCAAGTGCGAGTAGTCGTAAACAGATGTGGCTTCTTCTCATGAAGTTCACTCATGGTAATCTCTTGGATTGGAGATTTTGAGAAAATACCTGCGTGTAAGAATTATTCATGATTGGGTGTCGTTGTATATTTCTACCTATGAGCATGTGTAATGACCCTTAATGTTTAAGAGTATCATTAATACGTGTCATGACTAGTGCACTTTGATTTAATGACGAAAATCATCACATAGACAGTTGGTGGGATGTAGTATTTGTTTAGTGCATCACGAGGGGCTTTTTATTAATGGATAAGTCGAGAAAGTATTGGTCCCTTCCATTTATGGAAGTTGATCTCTCAGCCATTGGATTGAAGTAAAACTGTTGTGCAAAATTCCATGGACATGGTGTAACGATGAGTTTATTTCAGGTAGTCAAAGAATGACGTATCAGCCATAAAAGTTGATGAAACTATCATGAAACCTTCTTGATGAGATATTTCAAGAAATGGATTATATTACACAGTGATCGTTCAAATGTGGATGTCATTTTTGGAGACATTACTTTCTTTCTCTTTGGTGCCTTGACCCATTTATAGACTGTACTTCTGGTCTTTAGGTAGACCTGCCTAATGCCAACGAGAAAGAATCCTAGAGGGTTACAGATTAATTGTTTTTGGTGGTCTCAGTTAAATTATCTTTGAGTTTAATTAATGAAATAAATTTTATTCTCAAGATAGTGGAATAATTTTATTCATGTTAAAATAATCTCATAAATTAAATAAAATTTATTTATTTATTTTATTGAACATTTAATAAATATTTATTTACTAGTTTTTAAATAAAAAAAATTATTTACAAGAATAAATTATTTATTTATTTATTTGGGTTTCCAATAAATGGACGTGGGGTTTGGGTGGACCATGGCTGGTCCAGTAGTAAAATAATTATTTTCAAAATGGTAGATAATTATTTTACTAGTTGGCATAAGATAAAATAATAATGACGTTGCTATTATTTTTTGACGCTAAATTTTATTTATAATTCCATTTTTTAAAAGTTGGCACACCATAAATAATTACATGGTATTATTATTATGAGCATAGGTTTTCTCTATGTTCATGAATGTATTTAATTGCTGTTATGCAATTAAATATTGAAACTGAAACTCCATGCATATAAATAGACAAGTATGCCTATTGTGCCAGATACCTCACTACACCGCAAGCTTAGTGAATTGAGAATTTTTTATCCAAAAAATTTATTCCTCGAATCTTATTCTTCCTCCTCTCAATATTGGGATACTTTCTTCAAGGATGAAGAACAAGTGATCTAGAATTACAGGCACAAGACACTCGCTTTACCATGATAGCACTCAAAGAATGGGCAGTGTTGACCAGAGACCATCAGAGCGCATGTGGATCACTTATTAAGGGATTCTACTTTGGATCCTTACAAGTGAAATGAGATAATCCATAAGGGTCATTCCAAACTATTAACATCATCAACAACGAAAATACTGAAGATCCAAGTATAATTTTCATTATGTAATTAATTAAATTAATTAATATCATGATTTGAAATATCCTCTCTAAAGGTTTCATGCCTCTTCCTTCTTTATCTAAATCTTTGATTATATTCAATGGAGACTTGCGTTTGTCATCGTATCGATCCTGGAATAATCATTGATCATGGTAAAAATTAATGTTGGGTCCCATACAAACCACTCTTCTACAGGGACTAGAACATTCAAGTGGTATCAGAGTGGTTACATCATAGTTTATAATTATTTAAATATTTAGTTGATAAATCACACCATTAATAATTTAGTTATTACAATTCAAGTTAATTTTTCTACAAATCTGAATCTCCAGATATGTTCCTCGTCTTTCGTTTCTTTTTCACATTACAGAAATGATATGTTCTCTTTATTTTAATTAAATTAAAAAAAAGGATCACATCCGGAGGTGGCAAATGTTCATGGCCATACAACACTAGAACACATGGCGTTTATTCTGATGTACATGTCATGTAGTCAAGTTTCAATGCACCGGGTCAGGTACCCCAAACCAAGCTATGTCATTGGAGTTTTCCTAAGTCTTAATAAATCCTTATGTTGATCAGGAATAGGTGGGACATGGTTTCCAAATTACATGCCATGTGTCCAATTGGACATGGCATGTAGTCCCATTGGGTTTGGGTTGGACTGCGTACCCAGTAAACAAATTTCTCAGCTGGAGACCATGTAACGAGGAACTACCCGGCATGTGGCCCACTAGACACACTCGGTACTCCGATGATTTATAATATACTCTCACACATTGTTTCCCTGGGTGTGAATTTCAGATAGATGGTGAACAATAGTACACACCCTGTAGTTGGAACTACACATCGTGTTCTCATCCAAATTATGCATATTTATTAAAATTTATTATTATATTATAAAAGCCGTTGAGAAGTGTACCATTGTGCAGGAATAAAGTTGAGGCACCACACGTGATAGGTGTTTTATATATTTGTGATTAATTTAACATCGGTGTAACGCTCAATTCTACTCATTAGATAGTTATGAATAGGAATTCACCAGGTTTCCTCCAAGGTACAAGGTATGTACAAAGATAATATTAAATGAATTTATTAGTTTAAAATTATGATGGATAAGATTCTCAAGGAATTTCAGAAAAGGGTTTAAGATAAAATAATTGATTAATTAAGGATGATAATTAATTTATTGGAGTTTGATTTAACTTAAATAGAAACGGTTAAATAATTGAATGCTATTTTAATTCATGTGTAAATATCATTGCATGTATGGATGATCATGATCTAGACCAAGACCTTTGTATGTGGATAGTTTCTTTTAATTTATTTATTTGAATTAAATTTGAAGGCCTGCGAGCCTTCTCCCCATTAATATGTAGGGCCTGTGTTCCCAAGGATTATTTTATGTAAAAACACTTTTTACCCCTCACTTATGTGTGAGTAAAAAAAAGTCACATGTAATGGATGGAACTCCCATGCTAGTGGATGCAGTTCAAGATGGATCCAAGACGAAACCAATCCTAGGAGATAAAGAGTTGGATAGGTGGAAGCTGTAATCACGAACCCAAAAGGTTCAAGGTGCTTCTCCCCTAGGATAGGGTTGTTGTATCAACTGCTAGATAAACTAACAAATATAAAATATCATGATCACGACAATTAATTTATTTTATTTCTATTAGTTGCATGGTTTATCAATATGGGTGTGTTTTCACAATCATATAATTAATGAATTAATCAAGCATGCTTGATAGAAATAAAATAATCCAGACATATGGGTAAATGTTATCAATACATGGTTAATCACATAAGTAAGTTCCAATTATTATTAAAAATCATGTTATAATGATAATAATAAATTATCACATAAGAGATAAAAATCTCTCATATAAAATATTATGTCAAACCAAGAATTTTGTTACTTGATTAAGGGAAAAACTCAATAAAACAATGTGTTTCACCAACCGTTGTTGTGACACTTTTATACAGGAATCCCATATAAAAGGTTTCGGGTTGACTTAACCATATTACATCAAGAGGAGTGGCCCTTTATAGACATGGTTTAATATTGGAGTCAAGATTTGAGGAAATCCAAAGCGGTGATTTTCCGGATTGGGGAGTCCACTCAACAGATCAAGGAGCTGAAAGCCCGCAGTTGGAAAAGACATGCCTTCCTAAATAGCTTCTAATAGCATGAACAACCATTTTTGGGGTTGTGCAAAGGGTAATATGGATCATTTCCACTATATTATCATGGAAACTAGACATTTTGAGTTCAATAGTGAGGTCCATTGGGACTAGATAAAATAGTGGGAGACTTAATAAATTTTTTTATTTCCTATAAAATGAAATAAAGAAAGTAATAATGATATGCTCTTTTAAATTGTAGAATAAAAAATAAAATCTCATCAACCACACTATCCCTGTGATCAATTCGGGATAAAGACAACATCCTCACCAACAGTAACTTCTAAGAATAGTTTAGATACCTTTGGATTATCCAATGACAAGAAAAAAAGTCTTACGTGCTGGAGTCAACATTAGCTGAACCTCCTCCTAAAGAGGTGAGTGATGAGGATTTACTGGTCTATGAGAAACATATGAACGATGCAGTTGTAGTTCAATGTTTGATGGTATCATAAATTTTTAGTGTTCTTAGAAACGTCTCATGAAAACATTTATGCTTATCGCATGATCAAGCAACTCCGTGGTCCTTACTAGGAGAGAGAAAGACATGAATGGTTTGAGATCTCTAAGGAACTCTTTCAATGTAAGCTTGGAGAGTGTACCCCATCTTGGCCTCATGTATTCAATCTCATTGGTTACATTGAGCACCTAGAGTTTATAGGGTTTAAACTCCCTGAAGAACAAAGCATTGATCTCATTCTCGCATCACTCCCTCAGAGCTTCTCTAATATTATTGGCCATTTAAATATGAACATCATTTAGAAGCCTCTATTTGATCGTCCTATCCTCATTTTCCACATGGAAAAATATATGAATCTCAAAAAGCCTTTTTTTCCTTATGGTGAATAAGAGGAAAGGGAAGGAAAAGAGCTGTAAGTAAAAATATTCTTCATAGCCTTCTAATATAAGGATGATAAAAGGGGAGGAAAGGGAATGAGAGGATGTTTTTTATGAACGTGGCTAGAAGGGATACTAGACGAAGAACTACACCCAACCAAAGAAGAAAATGGAATCTTTAGTTGCAGTTTTCATCGAATGAAATCGATCTGTTTCTACAAATTGGGTATTAGATATAGCTTCGGGTGCTCACATATGTATCCAAATATAGGAACCATGTAGATTTAGGATGATTCATTTCAAGGAGGTAGATCTACAAGCAGCCAACGGAGCCAGACTTGTTGATGTAGCTATCGGGGACTACCACCTCATGTTTCCAACTGGGATGATCTTGGTGTTAAAGGGTTGTTTTATGTGCCTTCTGTAATATTTTCAGTATCCATACTAGATATAGATGGACTTGTTTTCATGTTTTGAATTGAATTTTTCTTCTTTTATAAATATAGAATTTATTTTTCTATAGAACATTATTACAATGATCTTTATGTGTTGGATTACACAAACCAAGTAATGAAAATCAATAAAAAATATACTTCACATGAATTATACCTCACCTATCATTGACATCACTGGCTAGGTCATGAAAACGAGAAATTATTGATAAAGTTACATCAAGATAGAGATTTAGATTCTTTTGATCGAAAACCACTTGGAGTATATCAGGCTTGTTTATAAGGAAAAATGACCAATTTCCCATTTGGTGAGAAAGGTGAAAGGTATAATTAGATTCTTGAATTGGTTCATACCGATGTGTGTGGACTATTTATAGTTGAATTAAGGGTTGGGTTTTCATATATCATAAATTTTACTGATAATTTTTATAGATATGAAATATCTATTTAATGATGTATAAGTTTGATTCTTTGATAAGTTCAAGGAATAAAAGAATGAAGTTGAGAACCAGCTTGGTAAGAAGATTAAGAAACTCCACTCAGACCGAGGTGGGGAATATATTTATCAGGACTTCATTGATTACATAAGGGATTTGGGATCCTATCCCAACTCACTCCTCCCTACCCACCTCAATGGAATGGTAGTAAAAGGAGGAACCAAACCTTGTTGGACATGGAGAGATCAATGATGAGTCATGCAAGTCTTTCATTATCCATTTGGGGGTATGAGTTACCAATATATGAAAAAATACTAAACCAAGTACTATCTAAATTGAAAAATGGTATTCTATATGAGTTTTGGAGTGGAAGAAAATCCAAGTTATCGAATTTACATGTGTGGGGTAGCGAAGCATTTTTAAGGCCTCTTCAGGTAAAAAACTTGCACCCTGATGCACAATGTGTACCTTTATAGGATATTCCAAGGTAACAAGGGGATATTACCTATACAACCCCTTAGACAAAAAGGCTATAGTGGAAACACATGCCATATTTCATGAGAGGGAGAACATATCCAAAAGATATAGTGGGAGCGAGATAGACTTTGATGAAGTCAAGGATCAAGGTACAAAATAGTTTGTAGAAGAACTGATCCCACAAAGCCCCGGGGAAGAAGAATATGTTCCAGAGACACAAGTATTTTGTAGGAGTAAAAGAGAGGATAGAGAACTGAAATGGTACCGTTTTCAAGTTACTGAGGATGGTGACTCATTATTAGATTATAATAATGATCCACTAACCTACAAGAAAGCAGTATGTGGCACAAAAATTTCAATGTGGCAAGAAGCCATGAATTTTGAAATGGATTCTATTTACCAAAACTATGTCTATATTTTGGTATATCCTCTAATTGATGTAAATCCTATTGGCTGGAAATGGGTATTCAAGATGATACTGGACAAGGAAGTACAATTAAGTACCTATAAGGCATGACTAATTGTGAAGGGTTAAAACATTTTCAAGGAATTGTATACGATGAAACCTTTTCACTAGTTGCAATGCTGAAATCCATCAGAATTCTACTTTACATTATGGGTTACCATGACAATGATATTTGAGAAATAGATGTAAAAAGATAATTCCTTAATAGGAACCTTTAAGAAGAGGTTGACAAGACACAGCCTGAAGAGTTTGTGTCTCCAAAGAAAGCCAATATGATATGCAAGTTACAGAAATCCATTTATTTATTAAAGAAAGAATCTAGTTCATGGAACATTTGTTTTGATAAAGTCATAATAGAATTTGTTTTTATCAAGAATTAATGTGTGCCTTGTTTTTACAAATGGATTGGTGGGAGTGTAGTCATTTTCTTAATAGTATCTGTTGATAACATATTACTTATTGGAAACGAGATACCCAACTTACAGTTTGTTAAGTCATGGTTGAATCAATGCTTCTCTCTGAAGGACTTGGGAAATAGGGCATATATTCTTGGGATAAAAATCCATTATGACAGATCATATATATTTTTGGTCTTATGTCAAAGTATATACATTGATAAGATACTGAATAGATTTAGTATGGAACAATCCAAGAGGGGAATGTTGCATGAATCACTTGGAATTAATCTTTCCAAGAAAATGTGTCCTCAGAAAATTGAGGAAATAATGATAATGGAAAAGACTCCATACACATTAGCGATTGCGTCAGTCATGTATGACATGCTATGTACTAGGCTAGATGTCACCTATGAATTGTGTGTGGTAGGAAGATATCAAGATTACCCAAGTGACCGCCATTTTATTTTTGTCAAGACTATCCGAAATTATATGATGAGTACTAAGGATATGTTACTGGTTTATGGAAGAGATGGGGAACTATTCATTAGAGGATATGCAGATGCGAGTTTCCAAAACTGATCACGATGACATGAAGTTGCAAACATGATACTTCATCACATTGAATAGAGGTGCAGTAAGCTGGAAGAGCTCAAAAAAAAGTGTGGTCGCAGATTCTACAAAAGAGTCCGAGTATATCGCAGCTTCTGAGCTAGCTGAAGAAGCAATTTGGATGTGAAGATTAGTCCACGAGATAGATTTTATACCTAACAGTAAAGATCCAATCGCACTGTACTGTTATAATATCGTAGCTTTGGCTCTCGTAAAAGATCCAAGGTCCCATTATTAGAAAAAGAGCATAATTTTGTATTATCATCTCTTGAGGGATTTTTCTCAGAGCGGTGAAGTTTTAGTGAGCAGTATTTACATGGAAGACAACGTGGAATACCCCTTCACTAAATCCTTGACTCAGCAGAAACATGATCACCATGTGAGGTCTAGCGGAGTGAAAGTAGTAGGATGTTGTCTCTAGTCCAAGTGAGAGTTCATAAGAGTTGGTGTCCTAGTACCAACTAGATTTACTTTTATTACATGGATATTTAATGTATAATCACATATTATTCATTGTTATGAATGATTATGACACAATAATGTCCCAGAGTATTTGTTGCATTGATAAAGTCAAGGAAGTACCCCGATATGATGATAACCTTAAAATGCTATAACAATATTCATAAATATAGTTCGTTTGTTGGATGACATACTATGATGGGACAGATAGCATCTAGACCATCAGGTGCGAGTACTCAAAAGAAAATGAGACTTTCTCTCATGAATTTTGCAAAAGTAAATCTATATGATAGGTGATTTTGAGAACATAACCATTAGTAGGAATTCCACATATTTTGGTGTCATTGGATATTTATATCAGCGAGCATGTGTAATGATATTTAGACTTTAATATTATCATTAATATGGGTCAATACTCAAAAACATTTAATTACAGACAAAATCCATCATGAAGAGAGTTAGAGGAATGTAGGGTATGTTGGGTGCGTCATGAGTGGCGTGTTATTAATGGATAAGTCAATGAAGTATTTTCCCATTCCATTTATGGCAGTTGATATCTCTTCCCTTTGAAATATAACTGTCACATCAAATTCCATCACCATGCTGTAATGATGAGTTCATTTCAAGTAGTCAAAGAACGAAGTATCAATTATAAATTTTGACGACACTATCATGAAACCTTCTTGATGAGATATTGTGAAAAGGGTATTGTATTACACAGTGAGTGCTCATATGTGGCTATCGTTGTGGTGGCTTTACGTTCTTTTTCTTGGGTGATTTGAAACATTGCTAGACATTACTCTTGGAGTTTAGGCAATCCCTCCTAATTCCAACGATAAATAATCCAAGAGGGTCACACACTATGTGTTTTTCTTGGTCTCAGTAAAAATAAATATTAATTTATTTAAGGAAATAAATATTATTCCCAATACCATGGAATAATTTTATTAAAGTTAAAATAATAACATAAATTAAGTAAAATATATTTATTTATTTTATAGAACATTTAATAAATATTTATTTACTAGTTTGTAAATAAAATATTTATTTAAGAGAATAATTTATTTATTTATTTATTCGGGTGCTCAATAAATGGAAGTGGAGTTTGAGCGGACCAAGGCTAGTCTGGTAGTGAAATAATTATTTGCAAGACATAAATAATTATTTAACTAATTGGCATAAGTTTAAATAATAATGACTCCAATATTATTTTGTGACGCATAATTTTATTTATAATTCTGTTTTGTGCATGTTGGCTCACTATAAATAATGACATGATATTATTATTATGAGCATAGTTTTTCTCTAAGTTCATGACTGTATTTATTTGCTGTTATGTAATTAAATATTGTAACTGATGTTCTATGAATATAAATAGTCAAGTACGCCTATTTTTCTAGATACTTCATGACACCACAAGATTAGTGAAATGAGAATTGTTATGCCAAACAATTTCTCTCTCGAATAATGTTCTTCCCCCTCTCATAAATGAGAGACATTCGTCAAGTCCGAAGAACAAGAGATAAAGAACGACCGACACAAGACACTCGAATCACCGTGCTAGCACCCGAAGAACGAGCGATGTCGATCAGATACCATCAGAGCATGTGTGGATCACCACTAAAGGGATTCTAATTTGGATCCTTACAAGTGCAATAAAATAATCTAGAAGGGTCATTTTAGAAGATCAACATCACCTACAAAGAAAAAACTGATGATCTAGGAATTATTTTCTTTAAGAAATTAATTAAATTAATTATAAACATGATTTCCAAGATCGTCTATAACGGTTTCGGGCCTCTTCATTCCTTATCTAAATAATTGATTATATTTTTTGGAGACTGGTGTTCATTGATCTATTGATCCTGGAATAATCATTGATCATGGTAAATATAAAATTTCGGTCCAATCACAAACATGATTCCGTTGCCCAAGGAACCTTCACCCATAAGAAATAAAATCATTTACTGATGAAAGTATTATTAATGTACCACAAGGTATAAGGTATACTATATGGACATCCATAAATCCTACAGAAATGGTTATTCACAGTTACAAAAAAAATTTGGTCATCTAAAAAAATATACGAGGAAAGATAAATGGTTAGTAAAGAACACTAGTGAAGAATCTAAAGGTAATTTACCAACTGCATATCCTTATGTATACCCACAAATGTTTCCTTCACAAGAATACCTACCAGGACAACAAGAAAGTATTCCCCTATTCCCACAATTTTATCTCATTGTGGGGTTGTCCCCTTCATTAATGAATAGACTTTTTGATTCCCACACCACATAAAAAAGTTCAATATCTAGAATGGGGTATCCCAGCTATTTTTTTACATTCCATCCTTGCTTTCATCTTACTTCTTTGAATTCTAACCCACACTATCGTCGATGAAAAATATAAAAAAAAATTGTCCCTCATAAAAAACCTATGAATTCTCCATTAAAACATACATGAAAATGTCAGCCTCATTCACCGTAATTACATGGCACACCATCATGTATCCCACATTGTTATCTATTCTCGTTTTCATCAATATCTTGAATTTAACATTTCTATAAATGAGCATCCAATTAATTTTCAATTTCATTCATTCATGTGGTAATGAGGATATCATCCATAGGGATGGTAAAATATTACATCGCAGACCGAGAGGTGACATTTTCTTCCTAAAATATGAAGTGAATCATACAAAAATCCCCTCTTATAAAATGATTCCTCTAACTCATTCCCTCTTCCACATATTGGAAGGGAACCCACTATGAATCCATCTGGTATTAATCAACTATTACTTCTTACTGTACATCCCACAAATTCCATAACCTTTCCCTCATCCACTAATAGAAAAAGAAGATCATGTAGATTGAAAGATCTTCTGCTTCTGGTTGTTTTTAAAACGGATAATGACTCACATGATCTTGGTGATTTTTTGAGTTCATGTCAACATCACGATCAATTTTTTTAAACCACTTACACAGAATAATACCTAATCATGTAATCTCCACATAAATAGACATTTTTCATACAAAAAATTAATTAAAGATACATATTCCCAATGAAGAAACCACTTGGCCCTCCTCTATCGGTATAATACATAGCCATTCCAAACTATTTGGTATTTGATTTAGGTCCAAACAAGATATATAGAAATACTCCCCAAGGATCAACTCCAACACCCCAGACTCAACATAATCTTACATGTTATATATTCATAGTAAAGGTATATCGAACCAGGAGGTCCAATTTCATTCCAAGACATTCCATCACCATCCTAATTTTTCCATACATCTTGTTTTGTAATATATAACCCATGGGGATATATTTCCTTTAGGTCTTTAAGGATATTTCATCAAAATTCCCCTAAAAAAATTTTCTAGGCCCTATTATCTTATATTCCCTTACCACATGATTTTAAAATTCATGATATTTTCCTTTTCAAATGACCCATATGGTAGGATGTGTACTATTAAGTTGCAATATACTATTCATGATTTGATTCCTCTCATAATGATGTGTAGGAATCCCTGATCACAGGCTCAATCCCAATATTAAAACAACTCCCCACACTTTGGATGAAAATAAATTTGAGAGTACCCAACTTGGTTGTTTAAAACCAGTGTAAGAAGAAAATATAAGCAATACAGAGAACCTGTAATACATATAATTGGTTCCAACTATAGAGAATCTTAGATACATACACATGGTTCTATCGACTGATAACATTGAATAAATACACATGGTTTCCCATAAATGCATGTTTATAATTTATTGTTAATACAAAGGGGTGATGATGTCTATATATGTAAATTATAAATGGATTAATGAAAATTTCATATATATATAATAGAGACCTAAAATTGGTAATAATTCTGCTAAAATGGGGGTGATGTGCCCAACCTACCATCCTACAGACTAATGTGTTTTCTTATGAATCCTTATTTAATATCCCTAATAACTTGTTTCCTTTATTAAGAGGGTCCATTTTTCATCATGGAGATGAGAGATGTTGGATGTTTCATTTCCATGAACATTCCCCCATTGGAAACCATCCAAAAGGGGACATCAAAAACAATAATAGTGAATCTAATGTTAATGAATGTGTGATCATACCCCAAATTAATCAGTATATGGTCTATTTTTCATCTTTAAATAGAAATATTGAAGTCTATATGAATGATTTTTCAACCATACTCAACCCCCCTAAAATAAATCATCAGAGCCTCTATTTTTTAATTGGGAAACAGAAATGGTGAACCCAATGTGAATAATTTTATTAATAAAAATATGTGTGTCATCAACATGTCAATCCCTTTAGTAAATTCAAAAAATTATAGTGGAAAACATGGATTCATTAAGTCAATCAATTGTGAGTATATTCATTTATTATGATTCTAATTTAATGTGTTTTTTGTCAAAAATAAATACATATTCATAAACATTAGATATAACCTTCCTCAATTCAAATGGTATCTTACTATCTAAACCAAACTTATTCATTGAGGATCACAGATGTTGTGTCCTCATCTTGTTGGAGGATCCTATTTCCAACCCTATATCATTAACACCATGTTTTTAATACACTAGTTCAGGAGTGCCATCTCAATAGATCAATCCAATCTATGGTGGCTATATGAGAATCCATCAAAATATGATTCCCAAATAACTATCCACTCATTGGGGAATGGTGGGAAAAAATAAAATGATACCCACCATCACTATAAATTATTTTGGAATCCTTACACATAAAATCAATAACATTTTACTCCATTACATTTAGGAGGTGGATCATAATGTCTCCATGGGCCTTGTATAAACACCACTAGGGTGTCTATAAAGGGATCCTTCCAAAATCCCCCACCACTAATTCCTCTATGTCCCTAGTCATCGAAATGATGGGGATGTCAGATTATGGGATCCATCTTAGGTCACTCAGGCCTGAGTGATTAGGAAAACGCATTGAGGTTGGAAATGAAAAACATGTAATAGTCCTACATTTATGTTCAGTTTTTTGAATCCCACAAACAATAAAAGGATGCAACTTATTAGCAGGTCCATATAAATTCTCTTTTACATCCGTTTTTCTAAAACAATTTGGAATAAACTTTAGAAACCTTATAAAGAATCCTGAAAACAAATAGGGGAAGAACTATATCTCTTACCCTAAACAATATGATTTCATTTATGTCCTATCATGAAATGGAGGAGATGATCATGAATATATCCATAATCTAGACACAAAATGGGAATTTATTCCTATTTCATATACAAATGTCACCCCATACATCATGGAAATGATGGAATGATATGATTCAATTTTTTTTAAAAAATTATACAAGTATTATAGCTTGTAATGATTGAATTTGTAGTGACAAGGAGTCAATTTCACTAACCCACCTCACCATTGGAAGTGGCCCATCTACATGATTCGAAGGTCTCATAGGAGAATCTGCATATTCTATCTCTCCTCTAAGAGGGTCATAAAATAAATAGACAATAAATTTAACATAGTATTGGGAAAAAACACTCATTCCAATTAGATATTATTGATCCACATAAATGGGGACTCAAAGGAAGGAATATATCCTGACCAAAACTACAGAATCCTATTATATTATTCTTGTAGAAGCATTAGAGTTCACTATAAAAGATCTCATCCAAAAAAGTAATTTTCCACCTCATGAAACTCCACCCACCCGATAATGAATGTCTAAAAATAATTCTCACCAAAGTCGATCAGAAATTTAAGATCATTCTCCTAATATTTATATCATCAAAGTTAGTTTTCTTGGGAATGTCAAATATATAACAATGACTAACCAAGATTATATTGATTCAATACCAAATTATGAATGTAGCAGTTATAGTTTTAAAGGTCCTCCTTATGAAATTGCTACATGTAACTCTAGAATTCCACCCAAGAATATTTTCCATAACGCCAACATTGTGTTATTGACATGATTGATCGTGAAAACCTATATCTTTATGAGAATCACATAATCCCTCATCGTGGATGGATGTTTATACCATAATAAGCTCCTTCCCATTTTTTCGTCTACCATTAATTCCCTCTCATGGGTATACACTCCAATACCTCCTTATTCAATAATATATTAATCCATTATGGTAGTCCTCCCCGTAATAGAATTCTATGTGATGGTACTCCCCACATTGAAATTTTATTTTGACATGAAGTTCCTACCATTTATGTATCAATCATATGAAATCCATCATATTTAAAGGCACTAAGGAATATAAGTCCATTCATTTATGATTCCTATTCAATGAAAAATTATATCCACTCTCACCTATAATATAGCATAATGCAATGTACATTCTCCAAACCACCCATGTATTGACTTCCTTCCAACATAGAAAATGAAATTCCATATAATCTTGTTACATAAAACAATTCAAACATGGCACATCCTATTTCATCTGATTAGGTGGAGGAATATTTTATATAATAAAATAAAGATTCATTTATCATGAGGATTTTATGGGAGAAACACAATGTACCAGTGGTGTTTTTTCTAGTATCCATCCCTTAATATAACATTTCATAGGTGTTTTGGGAAAAGTGTGGGCATGATATACGACTAAACCTATGGAATATTCTCTTCCACTTGATAGAAAATTATTTCCTTTTAATGATATATAAATCATGTCAAGGAAATCCAATATCTTTATTATCAAATTTAATTAACTATAGTTCCTATTGCACAATCACATAAATCAATAAAAATAGTCGTAGGGTCTCCCATATGGATGTCTTAATACTTTATAAAAGATATGTTAGATAACTATTGACATCTAGACTAGCGTTTATATCAGGGGATTGTCCATGTAAATTGTATTTCAACTCAACCCATCATCGATCAAAACACTCCATTAAATATGGAATATTTTAGTTTTATTACTCTATGACATCTCTAATAAGAGATTATAATTCTTGAATTTTGTATGGTCGGTAAATATTGGTAAGGAAAAAATCATTTAAACATTGATCCTAATGAGTTATAGACACTGAGAGGCTATTTATAAAATAATATAAGAATATTGATAAATCATATCACTTAAAGAATGGTAATAATTAAACAAAAACAAGACCTTCAAAACTAGGAAGCTCAGGTGAATGTTATAGAATTCACATGGATCATGTTCAGAAAATCATTGAAAAAAAGCAGGGTTGAATTATTAGTCACTATCCTAGAAATTTTGGGCAACACGTTCCGACATGAAAAGGAAACTTTTTACCATTTCGTCCCCATCCAAGACTGCTAAATCCATCTCAATGTGACCATTAAATGGTTCAAGTGGAACAAAAACCCATATGGCTAGGGGAACTTTTTTCTTCAATATCATCCATAATAGTTATCTTATTTTCCTATTTAAGAGGACATACATATAGTGGTCCCTCCCAATTAATCCCATCTTAAAACCTATATTTTTAATTGGGAATTCATATGACAAAATATTCTGGCGATTCACTACGAACCACCCTTCATTGAATGGAGCAAAGGAAATCCTTGAATGGAATGACAAAACCCAATAGCAGTCAGAAGAAAATGTGATCTATAATATGTAAAAATTATCTCTATGATCATTTTTCTCTTGGAAAATATCCCTATAATAATTGTTACTCTATTATTTCTTCCTCTAATGAGACCCTTGCAATACATTGCCTATTAGTTAACATTATTAGTACTTCTTCAACCAATTATACAAATCATAAACCCAATACAAGGGATTATGGGGAGTTTTTTTGCATCCAAATAATGGTTCAAATGGAAATAACTTAAGGTGGTGTGAATCCCAAAAACTAGAGGATTTTTGACATGTAAGGGACCCCTTTAAATGCACAAATTCCACCCCTTTAGAGAGAATCTACCCTGGAAATTTTTAATGGTTTTGTTGTATCACAACTTCCACCATAAAATCTTGAACCTAAAATAAATTATGAATTAATTTCTTATTATAATAAATATTCTAAATATTTTAGGAAAAATGATGTTGAATTTCATAGAAGAAACATACCTGCTAGGTACGTTCCCCATGAGGATAATTATATCTTTCTCACAACTAAAATATGTTGGAAAGAAGAGTTCTTCACAAAAAAAAGTAGATACATTATATACACATGATGTGGGATGAAAAATAATGATATATTTTGTATCCCATATTGGTGAGAAAAACATATTTAGCTCCATTAGGGATGTTACTAGAGCTATGTCAAAATATTCCTCACAGATCATCCGTTAAAGGTCATTATAAAAGGGTATAGGCAGAGCCAAAATTTTAATCCCAACTTTTTTTCCATGTATATTCTTTTAATAAGTCATATGTTACCCCAAATCTCATAGATACTAATGAGTTATTAACATACTCAATTTAATGTCTTGGAAGGTTGATGTGCCATAATACCCCCATTGTAGAAGCCTTACCCTGACTGTGTGAATAAAAATCTTCTCCTGTCAAATTTTGGGAAACATTTGTTTCATATTTTCAAATAATAATTTGATCTAAAACAACAACTTATGCACATTGTGTCCCAATGTGGTACCATTATGGGAACTATTGAATAGATAGAGGAATCAAATATTAGGTGCATTGGGCGTATGTTAGAGGGACTCGAATTCATCAATTATATAATATTAGCAGTCATAATGACAAAAGGGTGTGAAGACACTCTCTAAATGATTAGTTACCAATTAATATCCATTAATTAGAAGAAAAAAGTCTCCAAAATCTCAAATTGAAATCATCAATTAAGCAAGAGTGTCTTAGATTTTATCTCCAGGTTCAATGTTTTGACTGACACCCTATACATGAATCTTTATCAAGATAAATTTTTTTGTTATTTTCATTTTAAATCTTCATGAAGAGCTTAAAACACCTCTTATTTTGATAAATTATTTGGGAGGGTTCTATGATCCAGGTTAATTTCACAGATGTTGGAGGATTCTATTTTTTAAACTATAGATAAATTAGGAAAAGTATCTGTGGATTATGGAAAAAGAACAAAAAGATTGGTAACTACATCCCTTACATTTAAACTGACCTATACCTTAGCTAAAACATTAAATCCCACACATCATCATAATACAACTTCTCATAAATGAAAAAATAAGAAAAAATACCTCTATCAGGATGATGTAATAAAGCACAAATGAACCATAATTGGAAACTAAAATATCATAGTTTATTAATTCAAAGATGAACATGATAAATTTTACTTTATATAATCCATGGAAAATAATTTATCAATAATACATGGGTCCAAAAAGTAAGAATAAAATTGGTCTCGAAGATTTCACAAATTACAACCAATTTCACCTACTTTGGGGCACACCATCCATGATTTTTTCTGTCTTTAATTTCTCAATGGAATGTTTGTTTGATTTGTGGAAAGTGAAGATAGGAAAAACACCCCACCTCATATGGCATGTGTTTATGATACCACTATAGAAAAAGAATAAGGTAAATAAAAATAAGATACATTTATGGGTGAATAACATTTCATTGATTGAATGTCCTTGAAAAAAAATCAATCAGAATCATGAGATCCTTCAAATGTAGTTAAACCAACCAACTATACCCTTAATCTATTTTGTTATTGTACCAATAGATTCCCTAAAACCTCAACCATCAATAATATTATATTCTAGGAAGATACATGATTTAATTAGTAAAAATTAATTATATGAAGGATGATCCTTTATGGATTCCAAATACGATACTAAACCTCTTAGATTTTACTCCTCAAATCCTAAGAAAATGGGTGTCGTCCCACCAAACAGCACCACAAGAATTATCCAACTATGTGTAATAACTATTAGTTGAGTATTTTATATTTTATTCTATTAATTTTATTAATTTATTCGTTCTATTATCAGATGATGATAATGTTTATAAACCCATGTAGTAAATTCCAAATCCGGGACACCAAGTTGAGGCCACATAGGCCAAGGAGACAGTGTCACGACCCGTCCTCGGGGCCTGTTCCATGACTACCCCAAGCCTGCCTTTCATAGGCCAGGGGCTGGCGACTAGCACCAAAGGCTTAAATCCCGATATCAAGGAAGGCATTTCCTTTAAGTAAGAAAACAAACACCACAGAGTATGCAAGAAGAAGTAAACACTAAGTAAAATGAGTACAAAGGTAAGTGCTGGAAAGTTAATGGGCCAGATTACAAACCCAACTGAAAGTAAAGTACAACTGAAAAGAGTGTAGAGAGACAGAAAAGTAAAGCAGCAACACCAAGCCATCCTCTGGAAATCCCACCTAAAGGGTGGGTACAGATAGTCTCCTCTGCTCCTCGGCACCAACCGTCCACTCCGTGTACATCCCGTCTAGTGATCCACCTCCAGGTATCGTCCAGCTCCACGAGCTCCTACCTCAGACAATGTTGTCCATCGTCTGCATCCATCACAACGTAGTGTGGGCATATCCCGTGTAGTGGTACGTACACGCTACTCAGTAGGGACCCTGAGACCCCCGAAGGTCTCCCAGAATCCACGAAGGATAAACCACAAAGGAAAGTTACAATCATGAACTAACAACCAACCCTACTTAGGTGTATTCCCATACATATACTTAAGTGATCAAATCCAGTTCGACTCTAACATCCGAGCCCAAGTTCGATCTAGTCCACACAGGAATGCACAATCCAATCCACACAGGATAACACAACCCAATCCACAAAGGATATCAAAACAATCATATCAAAGATAATTATTGAAAGTCAAGACTCAACTCACATAGGTATACTCTTCGTAAGGTGATAGAGATGATCAGATGTAGCCACTGATTCATCTAAGCTGTCGAACCCACATAGGATACAAGACCAGCTAAGCTGTCGGACCCACAAAGGATACAAGACCAGCTACTCTGCCGTACCCACGTAGGATAAAAGTACATAGTCAAATACTACGGGACCCATGTAGTATACAAGAACAGTATTCAAGTACTGTCGGACCCACATAAGATACAAGAATAGTTTTCATCACCGTCAAACCCACGTAGTATTCCAGTACGGTCGTCGTCGCTGCCAAACCCACGGAGGATCCCAGTACAGTCGCCATCGTCGTCGCAGTCGCAGCTAGCTCTAGGGTTCCCACACACAGCATGCTCGATTCCGGGAGGGTCCCCTCCATGATCCAAGGGGCTCGACACATCAACTGACATGTAGTACGGAGTTTATGTATCCCAAAGTTCCGTCTCGTAAATAGTAACTCAACGCGACAGACATCGCATCAATCGGACGCCCGGTCTGAGAGTTATTAGGTTTTTCGTCCCAGTGGCCCGGTTAGTTTTTAAGTAGAAACCAACCCGACCGTACTCCAACTGTGTCCAAACCTCGAGCAGAGTAAGCCAAAAGAAACGTCTCACTATAAAAAATCCAACAAAGTCAATGGCACATCAATCGGACGTCCGGAGCTCAAGTTATAAGCATTTCCGCTCCGAATGCCCGGTTGGTTTCGTTTTCAAACCAACCCGGCCGTACCCAAAGTTCTCCGAAACATTGAGTATAATATACTGAAACGACCATCTCTATCCAAGGATCGCTATGCACTGACGGTGCATCGATCGGAGGTCCGTAGCCCAAGTTATGGGCATTTGAACGGATTTGTACGAAAAGAGGGGGTTTGGGCCCAGTCCGACCCGACCCGATACCCTGGGTCGGCCCGAACCGGGTCGACCCGACCCATGTCCGGGTCCGGCCCGGTTGGGAATAGCTCGGCCCGGCTGGCACGACCCTGCCCAACCGGTGCAGCCCGGCCCAGCGCGGGGGTCTGGCCCTCCGCGGGCTGCCCGACCCGGTGCGGGGGTCCGGCCCGGCGCGGGCGGCCCTGCCGGACGCGAGCAGTCCGGCCCATCCCAGCCGGTTCGGCCCGATGACGGCGCCCGCGTGCTGAGCGGAAGTGTAAGGGGGGGAGGCCACCGCCCCCTTCGAACCGAACGGCAGACCCGCGGGGGTCCACCCTTGCTGCACTGGCCGGGGGTTCAAACCCCCAGTTTTCCCATATCCGAACGGCCATAACGGTCGGCTGGTTGTGTCGCGCGGGACCTATTGGTCCCGCCTCCTGTACCACCGGCGGCAGGCGGTTCGGCTGGCGCCCTTTGCACCGCTGTGGCCTTAGGCCGCAACCCTTGCCCGACCAGCGCGGCGCGATGGCGCCTCGCCCCTCTCCTGCGACCTGACTCCGGCCGCGACCCCTTTCGGTCTCAACTGTGCGGTGTGATGGCGCCGCGCTCCTTCACCATAGCCCGCACCGGCCAAGATTCCTTCGTTTCTACGCGGTGCGACGGCACCACGTCGCCTCTGTTCCAATCTATAATGAAGTACAACAAAAAAGGGGAGGAGGGTTGGTCGTGTTTGTGCGGTCCGGCCTCCTCCCGTTAATTCGATAACAGGCGGCTAATTATTTAACGATGAACGCCAGAAATAATCACAAACTTAAAAACAAACACCTACCTCAAAGAGATTCATGGAAGCTTGTGTTGCGGAAAACGGCATCGTGGAAAACGGCGTCGCGAGGAGAAGCTTCGTAAATGATGACGGAGAAATTCCGAGGAGGAGCGGCATCTCCCTTCCATTGACGCGAGAAGAAGAACGAAGGAAGGCACATCGTCGTTCTTCGGGAAAGGCGTGACACACTAGCTGCGGAGAAGAGAACAGATGGCACGTCGATCTCTCCTTACGGTGAGGGCGTTCTTCATCGATGTCTTGGCGTTATTTGCGTTATCCAATGAAGAAGATGAAGATCCTCAAGACTTTGAGTAATCTCTCCCAAAATCTCCACACAATGATACAAAAATAATAAAATAAGGCTTTTGCCTTATTTTATTACTCATGCCAACATTTTTCAAAATTCAAAACATGAATTCACCTAATTAATTAAACATGCATTGTCAAATTAATTAGGTGTTTAATTGGCATGCATTAAGGTGGAAGAGTTACAAATTTAAGGGGGGTTTCCAAAATTAGGAGAGGAGTTTAGGGGAAAAGAAGGGGTGGGGCTTGTGTGGACCCCACATCACTAATATCCTACCAAGTGGAGTTAGGATGTAGTGGGTCCCACCCCAACTTCCCCACATAGGTTATAATTACATAGAATAGAAATAAAATTTTAAGATAAATTTTATTTCACTCTTCAGTTAACCCATTTATTTAACTACACCATCCGAGAAAAAGAAACTCTAGAAAAGGTCTTTCTGAGCAATTACCAGCACTACGGTTTCATCGGTGCCCTAGGATTTTGATTCCGAGCACCAGTTCAAAAGTTAGGAAAACTCAGACATTCGTTCACTGAACGTACCCAAGCTAAACTTCGGAAATTGATTCTGGGCACACCGTGCCTTGGAATCAGGTGCCATCAAGAAACTGCGCACTCATGAAATCCCAAAGAAAATAAAAAAAATTCCTTGAAATTTACGAGTCTTTACAGATAGGGTAAGATGTAATAATGGTAGAGATAAATATTCATTCCATAACCACACCACATTCATTTAAAATTATGAGAATCTTGGGAGAGACCTTCAATAAGAACATGATGAATATGAAAACACACCTCCAATTACTAAAAAAAAATTTGGATGAGTTATTTTGGATAGTCACTGGAAAGGGTGAAATAATCATGTCAGTATAGAAAAGTTAGTATTCCTTGTCATCCTATGACAATATTATAAATTCTCTCAAAATATGAATAATTACATACTCATATATTATAAGATATTCATCATAAAATTTTCATAAAAGTGGATAGATCATGTAGGAAATTAGAGACTGTTGACTAAAGAATATGACATTATAAAGAAATTAGCCAATGTTTTGGTGAAGAATTAAATACTATATTCTCTTATCTTGTCAATGGATATCTAAGAAGCGCCTATAGAGGCCCTGTTAAAGCCTCCTAAATTTGAAATTTAGGTCCTTGGTGAAGAATTCTACAATGAAGTGATAGAACTGGGGTAATTTCATACAGTAATATCTTTTATTGAAGAATACAAATATCTTTTGATTCAAGGATGGAACATGCCGTTATATTCTTATGAGAAAGTGGATTACATTTAAATTCATATAGAATTTATATTTAATGAATCGTGATCCTATAACATTCCAATATAAACACTTCATCAATTGGTCTATTATGAAGTTGACCTGTGTCCTTTCTCTATGATGATTACGGGATTTGAGAAATTAAATAAAAATCCCCTTGGATGGATCAAGATGAAAACATATTTTGGGAACTTAATGTATAACTCTAAATTTTTATTTTTCTCTAAGGAGAAAACATTCAATGACTTAATAGGGAGGCTATGGTTTCCCCAACATGTAGTAGTCCCTTTATCATATAAAAATGACTCTAGTACTATATAAATTGGAATTTTGGTATTTTTATGGTGGAAAATATCTATTTGAAAATTATGAGGCTCAATATATTTATGGTCTGTTTTATCGTAGATATAGGGATAATTCCATGACTAATGTTTTTTCCAACATAACTACACCAACTTTCTAGAACGGAATATGAGAAAACCAATCAATGAGATCCTTGAGGATTATATGCATTCAATTAATCTAATATAGAATAAGGTTTCATAATTGGGTCTGTATGTGTCAATAATTAAGATATCAACCATGTAAGATGAACTTTATAGTATAAAGAGGTATCTGATCCTACTACATTTAGAAATTTTTCCTGTGCAAATTTCCTCTTATTATCCCCATGGATTCAATAAGCCCCAATATCATTATCTGAATTTATATAATTATCCAATTAACACATGAGATTTTATATATATATGTGTCTATATATATATATATATGAATCTCAGTATGATGATCATAACATGAAATCTGAAAATTCCCCTTAATTACACATCTATCATGATACAGATATTGAGGAAGAGGAAGAGGAATATGATGCAGAGGATGACCTCAAAGACAATCCTCGATCATTTATAGAAGGTTTATCAACCACTCTCATTGAATTCAAACAAGTAAATACTGTAATGAAAGAGGATCCATAACATATAATGATCATTGCATCTGTGCCCATCGATTGTAAAGACACAAATCAATCCTCATAAAGGATGCATTGATGTATAATTTCCTAAAATTACATAAAAATTCTAGGCCTCGATTCCGATGATAACCCTCGGGCCGGGCCACGTGATTTATCAGGCCGGTCTGACCCTCTTCCAGGTTGGACCCACCAAAACCGGGTTGACCCGACCCGCCAGCCCACTGGGCATAACGGGCCGGACCCGTTTTCACTTAAAAGTGAATAACTCGAAGACCGCGCGTCCGATCGACATGTCGTCTATGGCACTGGGAACCTAGTTATGTGGAGGTCCTTTTTAAATACTCTAAGTGAGTTTTGGACAACATTGGAAAATGGTCGGGTTTAGAACTAGCGTATTTCCAACTGGGCCCCCAGAACAAAAATGGTAATAACTCTTAGACCATGCATCCGATTGACGCGTCGTCTGTCGCATTGGGTTCCTTTTGACAAGACGAATCTTCGGGATACATCAACTCTGGACTTTGTCACAGTTTATGTATCGACCCCATTTTCTCAAGGAGTGGAACCTCCCAGAATCGAGTGTGCTGTGTGCGGGAACCCTAGAGCTGGCTATGACTGCGACGACTACAGTACTAGAATCCTCTATGGGTTCGGCGAGGATGACTACCGTACTGGAATCCTACGTGGGTTCGGCGATGACGACTACCGTACTGGAATCCTCTGTGGGTTTGACGGTAATGATTACTGTACTTGTATCCTACGTGGGTCTAACAGTTTGACATCTCTTCTAGTATCCTACGTGGGTCTGACAGTGTAGCTGGTCTAAAATCCTACGTGGGTCTGATAGCTTAGCTGGCCTAGTATCTTACATGGGTCCGACAACTTAGATGTATTAGTGACTACATCTGATCATCGTTATCACTTTACGAAAGATGTATAGTTGTGTGAGCTGAGTCTGTACTTTCAATCATTATCATCGATGTGATTGACTTCCTTCCTATGTGGACTGAGTTGTGCTTGGGCTTGAGAGTTAGAGCCGAACAGGGATTGATGACTTAGGTATATGTATGGGCATATACCTAAGTAGAGTTGGTTGATACTTTGTGATTATATCTTTTCTTGGTGGATTATCCTTCGTGGATTCTGGTAGACCTTCGGGGGTCTCGGGTTCCCTACTGAGTATCCTATACTCACCCCTGCATGGGCTATGCATGCACTACGTTGTGTTGGATGTAGACGACGGACAGCACTGATCGAGGTGGAGGCTTCTGGAGCTGGATGGTACCCGGAGGTGGACTACTTGGAAGGATGTACATGGAGCAGATGACCAGACCCGAGGTGATGAGGAGGTCATTTGTACCCACCCTTCAGGTGGGATTTCCAGATGACGACTCAGTAGATGTTGTTTACATTATTGATGATGTACTAGTTTTTCAGTTTTACTTTACTTTATATTGGGTTTGTATATTGAGCCGAAACTAGTAGCGAGACCCACCGTAGGGAAACACATAGAGGAGTATTATGCAGCCGGCAGTAGACAGATGTCGTAGAGGTCCAAGAAGACAAGGCCATCAGGAGAGCAACCTCATGATACAGGTTCAGTTTTGCGGGGCACCTGAAATCGAGCCAGCTATACGAGGAGCAGTCAGTGCTATGCATGTGGCAGGCAGGGTCACATGGCTCAAGACTGCCCGACCCGCCATGTAGATAAGAAGAAGGTAGTGGACGGTCCACCTAGGCAGAGGTAGAGGTTCAACCATGGTGGTCTGCAGGGAGTAGGCAGACGAGGGAGATGATCTTGCTGAGCAGCGGGTGGTGGATGACGTTTTGAGGTTCTACCACCACCACCACCACCAGGAGGTCCACCCTGACCACAGGGAGCTGGCGGATAGAGGAAGGCTTAGCTCCAGGTAGTGGAGGCTTATGACCATGGAACACCTGAGATGATTCGAGGTACTATCTGTGTCTACTCCACCCTTTCTGCAGTACTTATAGACATAGGTGCGGGTCATTCTTTTATGGTCGTTGCCCTTGTTCGGTGCTCCGAGATTCCGATAGAGTTGTTGTCTCGATCTTTACGGCTAGAGACTTCTATGGGAGTAGACTCGATGATTACGCACTGGTTCCGACAGTGTGAGCTTACTCTAGGAGGCGAGAGCATAAGCTGGGATCTTCTTGTAGCGGTGTCTAGGCCTTACAAAGTCATCATGGGTATGGACTAGTTGTCTGCTGTCCATGATCAGATCGATTGCATTAGGCACAGGGTGCGGTGTATCCACGCAGATGGAAGCAGGTTCACCTTCACTAGCAAGAAGGGAACATTTGCAGCACATGATGGACTTTCGCAAAGGAGAGGGCAGCCGATCACACATTAGTTGGCTAGTCTCATCCTTGGAGAAGTTGATGTGTGGAGTCCGAGTTTTCCTGTTGTGGTTGAACAGTATGCAGTTGTTTTTCCTGAAGACGTTCTAGGACTACCTTCTTGAAGAGAGGTAAAATTCTACATTGACTCGTACCCCGGGACAACATCGATATCTACTCCAGCATATTGGATGGCTCCCACTGAGCTTTGTGAGCTGTGTGTACAGCTGGAGGACTTGCAGGGGAAGGGATTTATCTGACCTAGTGTTTCACCCTGGGCTTCTTTGATTTTATTCACCAAGAAGGCGGATGGGAGCATGCGACTGTGTGTCGACTACCGTCACCTGAATCAGGTGACCATGAAGAAAAAGTACCCACTTTAGAGGATTGATGACCTCTTTGATCAGCTCATGGGAGCACGATAGTTCTCGAAGAGAGACCTCAGGTCAGGCTATCACCAGCTCAAAGTTTGAGACGAGGATGTGCAGAAGATGGATTTCAGGTGTTGTTATGGCCACTATATGTTCTTGGTTATGTCAATTGATATAACCAACACTCCAGAAGTGTTAATGAGTCTCATGAATAGGATCTTCCATCCTTACCTCGATCGTTTTTTTGTAGCCTTCATCGACGACATAGTGATTTACTCGACTACTGAGGAGGAGCATGCCTACCACTTGAGGTTTGTACAGGATACACTCTAAGAGCACCATCTTTATGGTAAGCTCTCAAAGTGATAGTTTTGGATACGAGAGGTAAACTTCTTGGGACATGTCATCTCGGAGGTGGGAGATGCAGTGGATCCAGCGAAGATCAAGGCAGTTCTTGCTTGGGAGCCACCCAGGAGCGTGACGGAGGTGCGGAGTTTCCTAGGTCTGGCTGGGTACTATCGAAGATTTGTGCCAGACTTCTCCGGAGTTGAAGCACCACTTTCATCCTTGAAGAAGAAGGGGAAACCCTTCGTGTGGTCAGATAAATGTCAGTAGATCTTTCAGGAGCGGAGGCAGAGGTTGACGAGTGCGCCCATCTTGAGGTTTCCAGAGGAGGGTGTTGGGTACGTAGTTTAATACGACGCATCCGGTACCGAACTCAGGTGTGTCCTGATGCCGGAGCGAGTAGTGATCACGTATGGTTCACGGCAGTTGAGACAGTACAAGAAAAACTACGCTACCCATGACCTAGAGTTAGCAGTAGTGGTCTTCTCCTTGAAGATGTGGCGACACTATCTGATGGGAGAACGCTTTACAGTCTACTCTGACCACCAGAGTCTCAGGTACATCTTCTCGCAGAAGGACCTGAACCTGAGACAGCGACGATGGCTTGAGTTCCTCCAGGACTATGACTTTGAGATAGTCTATACTCTTGGGAAGGGAAACATTGTAGCTGCTGCTCTTAGTAGGAGATCGGGCATTGATATACTAGGAGAGGTGACGAAGTAGGTAGTCGCGTTGTAGATATACTTTGTGGATAGAGATGGAGCATCCTTTCTACAGTCTCTCATAGTCACTCCTCCAATCCTTCAACGAGTCAGAGAGGAACAACGTGGGGACGTTGAATGTGAGATGCAACGTGCTCAGATATCCACATGGCAGGCGCCTGATGGATTTTATGAAGGAGGGGAGCATGTCATCCTCTTCAGGGGATGTACTATGGTACCAATTGCACTGTAGGAGGAAGTGCTGAGGAATTTTCACACATCCCCACTAGCGGTACATCTAGGAGTGGTGAAGATGTACTAGGACATCAGATGACAACACTGGTGTCCATGTATGAAGAAGGTTGTAGCAGATTTCATTTCACAATACCTCACTTGTCAGCAAGTGAAGGCAGAGCACCAGGTACCAGCAGGCTTGGTAGAACCCTTAGAGGTCCCAGAGTGGAAGTGGGATGGGATATCCATGGATTTCGTAACGGGGATTCCATGTACATCTAGAGGGCACAACTCTATCTGGGTGATCATTGACCGACTCACCAAGTCACCCCACTTCCTACTGATTAGGGATATGGGCTCAGTAGAGAGCTTGGGATGCCTCTACATTCGGGAGATCGTAAGACTTCACGTTGTGCCATCATCTATCATTTCCGATCGAGATGATCGTTCCACTTCATGGCTATGGAAGCGATTACAAGAGGCTTTTGGGATGCAGCAACATCTGAGCAACGCCTTTCATCCTCAGACGGATGGTCATACTGAGAGGACCATTCAGACTCTCGAGGACATGCTTTTGGTCGTAGCTGGGAGGACCACTTACCCTTGGTGGAGTTTGTGTACAACAATAGTTACTACTCAACCATCGTGATGGCCCCTTACAAGGCACTGTACGTACGACCTTGCAGATCACCTCAGTGCTGGACTGACCCTGGGGGTTAGCACTTGTAGGACCAGAGATGGTTCAGGCTATGACGGAGAAGGTGCAGATCATCCAGGAGTGGATGAAGACTGTACAGAGCAGACAGAAGTCCTATGCTGATACGAGACAGAGACCACTGGAGTTCAAGGATGGCAACCACATTTTCCTATGGGTCTCACCTCGATGAGGTCTACAGTGATTTGGATGGGGTGCAAAGTTATCTCCACGATTCATCGAACCTTTCCAGGTCCTCAACAAAGTAGGCAAGGTGGCTTACCGCCTGGCCCTTCCACCTCAGTTTCACCAGGTGCATGATGTCTTCCACCTATCTCAACTGAGGAGATACATGCATGACCCGAACCACATCATCAATCGCGGGGATCTGGACATCAATGACGGGAAGAAGTTTGCGGAGGTTCCGGTATAGATCGAGGATCAACTAGAGTGGGTCCTACGTGGACGGTTGATTCCGCTGGTGCACATTCGCTCACAGTAGGGGAACCTCCAGGAGAGCACTTGGGAGCGGGAGGCTTAGATACGAGCTCAGTACCCCCATTTGTTTCCCTAATGTGTGTTGTAGCTTTACGGGGACGTAAACCCCTGAGGTGGGAGTAATTCAAAGACGCGGAAATTTCAAGGAAATTTTTTTCTTAAATACTTTTGAATTTTACAAGTTTGTGATTTATGACTACATAAGATTTCGAGGCCCGGTGTGCCTGAAATCAACTTATGAAATTTTGTTCGAGTACGTTCAGTAAACGTACATGAGGGTTTTTCTATCTTTTGAACCGTTGCTCATAATTGAAATCTGAGGACACTGATGAACTCGCCGCGCCAGTATTCACTTAAGGGTACCTTTACCGCAGTTGTGTTTTATGCAGGATGAGAGTTAATATTTGGGGATTTATAATGAAATAAATAAAATTTATGGAATACAATTTTATTTATGGAAGGTGGTTATTTCCTCCCAAGTAGAGTTATATGTGGGGCCCACACCCACATAACCTCCCATGAGTGGATATTTGTGAGGTGGGGCCCAGACAAGCCTAACCTTTTCATCTTCCCTTAACCCCCCTTTAACTCCTCCCTTCATTAATGTGGAACCTCTCCACCTTCCAAGCATTTATGAGGCCACCTCCTCTCTTAATTTGTGCCAACCCAAATAGTTAATGTACTTGAATTATCTTGGGTGTAAATAATTCTTTTGGAATTATTTTGAATTCGTTGGAAAATCTTTTAAAATTGGGGAAGGTCTTATTTTAATATTGGATTGGAAAATATTTTGGGAGAGCTCTTGAATTTGACGGAGTTTCTCTCTTCAACGAAGAACACCGTCCTTAAAATGAAGAACTGACGAAGAACGACAATCACTTCCTTCGATCTTCGGCCAAGCCAAAGGAGAAGGAGACTCCCGCAAGGAGCGCCTACGACATGCCATCCTCGTATCCTTCTTCCTCGACGTCAATGAGTAGTTTCCATCTCCCCGTGATGCCGTCTTCTGCAACGCCAAACTACCGCGAATCGTTTTTTTAGGTAGGGTAATTGTATAATTTTAGTTTGATAAAATTATACACCTATCATTGTTGAATGTGAATGGTTGTTTATGGCCAATTGCTACCGCCTAATGAGGAGGGTGCGGGATGAACGCAGACGGCCCGATGAGCCTCCGTGGTATCTTTTATTTGCGATAGAGACCATCTTCGTAAGTGGCGACAAATGAAGCAGGTGGCCTCGCGCCGGCCGCATGCGGAAGAATCGCGGCCCGCAACCACAGACCGCTCGGCCAAAGAAGAACCGACCAGTTAAAGCCGGTCGGGCCAAAGGAAGATCACGACGCCACAAGGGGTTTCATGCTATGGAGGACCGCAGCCCACGCTCTGCGGGATGCTTTGGCGGCGAACCGGTTGGCTGGGTGAAGGAGTCGCGACACCCGAAGGTGCCACGTAGCAAGACCGCGGCCCGCTCGAGTGGTCCGCTTGTGCCGGGTTGGTCGGCCGGCTTCGACCGGTAGGTTGGGAGGGCGGTGCCGCTCGGCGCTACCAGTTCGGGAAAGTGGGGGGCTGCCCCCCCCCCCCCAGACCGCTCGGCCCCTCGACCAGCCGGGCGAGCCGCGGCCGGCCGGGCCGCACCGAGCTGGGCCGCGCTGCGCCGTGCCGGGCCCAGTCGTGCCGAGCCGTGTCGCGCCACGCCGCGCCACGTCGGGCCGAGCCGTGCCGGGCAAGGTTGGGCCATGCCCCGACGGGCTGGGCTTGGCCGCACGATTCATCGTGCCGGTCCAAACCTCTACTGGGTTGGACCCGCCAAAATCGGGTTGACCAGACCTGTCAGCGCACTGGGATTAATAGGCCATGCCCGTTTTCACTTAAAGGTGAATAACTAGAAGACTGTGTGTCCAATCGATGCATCTTCTGTGGCACTGGGACCCTCGTGATGTGGCGGTCCTTTTGCGATACTATAAGATAGTTTTAGACAACATTGGAAAATGGAAGGGTTTGGAATGAGCGTATTTTCAACCGGGCCCCCGGAGCAAAAATGCAAATAACTCTCAGACCGAGTGTCTAATTGACGCGCCATCTGTCGCATTGGGTTCTTTTTGACGAGACAGAACTTCGGGATACATCAACTATGAACTTTGTGACAGTAGATATATCAACCCCCTTTGCTCGAGGAGTGGACCCTCCCGGAATCGAGCGTGCTGTGTGCGAGATCCCTAGAGCTGGCTACGACTGCGACGACTACCGTACTGGAATCCTTCGTGGGTTCGGCGTTAACGACTACCGTATAGGAATCCTCTGTGGGTTCGGCAACAACGACTACCATACTAGAATCCTCCATGGGTTCGATGGTAATGATTACTGTACTCGTATCTGACATGGGTCTAATAGTTTGACTTCTCTTCTAGTATCCTACGTGGGTCTGAAGGTGTAGCTGTTCTAGAATCCTACGTGGGTCTGATAGCTTAGCTGGTCTAGTATCCTACGTGGGTCCGACAGCTTAGATGAATTAGTGACTGCATCTGATCATCTTTATCACTTTACAAAAGATGTATACCTGTGTGAGCTGAGTCTTGACATTCAATCATTATCATTGATGTGATTGACTTCTTTCCTGTGTGGGCTGAGTTATGCTTGGGCTCGATATTTGGAGCCGAACAGGGATTTATTACTTAGGTATATGTATGGTCATATACCTAAGTAGAGTTGGTTGATACTTCGTGATTGTATCTTTTCTTTGTGGTTTATCCTTCGTGGATTCTGGGATACCATCAGGGGTCTCGGGGTCCCTACCGAGTATCGTATACTCACCCCTGCACGAGCTATTCCCGCACTACGTTTTGTTGGATGCAGATGAAGGACAACACTAATCGAGGTGGAGGCTTGTGGAGATAGATGGTACCCAGAGGTGGACCACTTGGTGGGACGTACACGGAGCGGATGACCGGACCCGAGGTGCTGAGGAGGCCATCTGTACCCACCCTTCAGGTGGGATTTCTAGATGATGACTCAGTAGTTGTTGTTTACTTTACTGTTGTTGTACTAGTTTTTTAGTTGTACTGTACTTTCAGTTGGGTTTGTATACTGGCCCATTTACTTTTCAACACTTACTTTTGGACTCAGTTTACTTAGCTCTTTCTTCATTTTCATACTCTGTTGTGTTTGTTTACTTTTATAAAGGCAATGCCTTCCCAGTATAGGGATTAATGCCTTTGGTGCTAGTCACCAGCCCCTGGCCTATGGAAGGCGGCTTGGTGTAGTCATGGCATGGGCCCCGAGGACGGGTCATGACACACTTTTTCTATTCTATTATGCATGAAAATTTGATGCATAATTTGAATTGGATAAAAGGGTGAAGTGAATAGGATCAATGGAATGAGATTGAAAATGTGACATTCTTATGTAGTATTATTGTTTTAAATTTTTTTTATTTATTACATGTTTTTCATGAGATATGATAGTGGAAAAATATTTATGTTTAAAGGACTTTTTTGCGAATAATTTAATTATAATTATATTATAAATGTAATTTTCTAGGGAATTGAAAAACTAATGTTTTTGGATTCATCAAATAATGAAATAATTAAATTTTCATTGATTTGTTTTTTTTCTTTTTCATGTCTACCATTAACCATAAATCCCATCTTTATATAATATTAAAATTTAGTCACCATTTCTCATTATCATTGAAATTAATTTTTAAATACTCATTAATTTTTATCCAATTTTGAAACACATTCTAATAAAATCTAGGCTAATGATTTGAATTTGAAATATGTTGATAAATTTATTGAAAATATATGTAAGATACATTCCATTTAATGTAATGGAAGATTCATTTTGGGATATTAAATTTCTTCACCTCTAATCAGTAAATTTCACAGAATATATAATTGTAAATTAAGACTCTATAATGGATGTGAAAACCCCCAATATACATCCACTAAACATTAAATTATCATTTTTGATAAATATAATTATATGTATTATTTTATTCAACAATTATAAGTCAATATTTCATTTTTATGGAGATCCATGATAGTTATTTCGAAGATAAAATTCTAGGCCATATTTCAATGCCCAAAATGACATCCAACAATTTTTCTATAGCATCCCTATGGGTAATATAATTGGATTTAAATTTTACTAAATATTAGGATATAACACATGGAATATTTTTCACATATATAATAAGTATGAATTTAACCACATTCAGGGTATTTATGGTGATATACTAAAGTGAGAGAAAAAACATATATGAAGTCATTGGATTTAAGGAAATTAAATTCCCTGTGGACCTTTTGCCACACATTATTCTTCTAAATTAAATTATAATAATTTAAAAAATATCTATTTCACAAATGGGTCCAAAAAACTAAATTTATATATTATTTAATAAGTAAAATTGAAATTTTTGGTTTTTTGTTATTCTAATTATGTTATGATTTCCTTTTTATCATTTTAGTTTCATTATTATTTTGGAAGTTATTTTAACAAACTTATAAATTTTAATATAAATATATTCTTATTCATTATTTGTATATTTCCTATATATTGAACAATGGTTTTATTTTTTATTTTTTATTAAACACTTCACAGAGTGACCGAGTTCTCATTATTTTACTATATTCCCTTCTAAAGTCCCTCTAATACGTGTCATCTACTAACTTATGTTGAGATATTTGGATCAATTGAAGGAAAACATATTTTATGATATTTTTAGTGATATTAAAATTCTATAATGGATCGAAAATAATATTATTATTCATTAAAATTAGTTTTTTAATTTTTGACTTCCATTCAAGGATTTATTTTAATATTTTTCTTTTATGATTTTAGCAATAACATATTATCACTTTTAATGATAAGATATGTTTTTGAGTGATCCAAAAAAAGATTCTCCACATTTATATGTGATTATCGAATATGAACTATAGGAATTATATCACTGAACAATGAATTAGTTATTATCTTGTTTAGTTAATAGCATATTATATGATGAATAAAAAAATTTATTGAAAAAAATAAATAAAATATAGAATAAGAGAAATTGTGGATTGAACCATCTCTATTAGATGTTTAAACAGAAATGAAATTTTTATTAATAAATACAATAAAAATCACCAATTTTTGTAATATTTTTATCAAAATACATCTAAAGAAAACTGAACTACATAGTTTACTAAATAGATCTTTATGGAATTGATATCCGATGTTGTGAAACAATTTTCCACATAAAATCTTATGAAAAATTATAGAAAATTGACAAGTATTTGAACATTTTTCACTTCTCGATGAGTAAAAAAATTAATTTTGAATATGGTTGAAGGATTTTTTTTCATGTTAAGGATATTCATGGTTGATAGATAATGTAATTTTTGAAGAGGGTGATCCTAGTTGACATCAACATTATTTTAGTTTGGAGACACATAATTAAGTTAAGTGTACTGGTATGAATGAGACATTAGAATTTTTTCATAGAGAGTACTATAAGAATAAATTTCAAACTAATATGAAATTTGAATTGATGAAATATTTTGATGATCAAATACATTTTTATCCAAATTTTAATTTTTATCATGTTATATAGGTGGAAGAAGAAAATTAATCCATCATCATTTAAAAAATAACTTATATAGTTCATCTCCCACTAATGTTTTTCAATGATTGTTTTCATAGGGGTAGATAATTATATAAATTGAAATAATGTATTTTCCCCTAAAGGGGAGAATATAATTAAGAAAAAATTTCAAAATGCTAATGTAGTGAATCCAGTATACCTAATAGTTTTGTGTATAATGATGTGATATAAACATCCATGATTTTGATTTGGTTGTTGTGTGAGATATTATTATTTGATTGTTGAATATGTGTTCATGAAATTTTTCTTTCGAACTTGTTATGGTAATTTTTGGAGAAGACACATGAAATATGGTCTATTGGATGCGAATGACAGTAAATTTCCTAAAATGGAGTGAAAAATTTTCAATATAATTTTTACCAAGTAAATTATCTCCAACCTAGGATGAGAGTAATTGATAAATTATTTATTTAGGATGAGTGTTATTTAACTTTTATGGCTTTAAAATCCCAAGGGGGTGAATTTTGTGGTTTTAGATTGTTTTTGAATTAAAATTCCACAACATGGGTGTGTTTTGTAAATAGTAAGTATTTCTAAAAGTGATGAATTAACCTACATATTATTTCTATAGTATATTTATGCTTTAAAATAACAAAATTATTAAATAAATGAATGAAAATAAAATTCATGTGGATTATTTAATTTATTTCTCAATAATTGCATTCCAATTTTAAAAAGATAATGAAGTATATTAGAATTGAAAATTTCAAATGTAAATCTAATTTAATGAAGAAAAAACTATTTATTACATAGTGTAGTCCAAAACATATTTTATGACTTGTACGATTAGAATATAGCATGTTTATTCTATGGATTTGTTTTTGAAATTGACGTTTACTAAAGGATTTTTTTAAATTCTTTTTCTATCAGGGTGTGTGACCATTATTTCATAGTAATGTTAGAATTTGTTATATTCATTGGAATATAATGTAAAAAGGGGATTCTAATATTTTATTTTTTATTTTGGATGGCCACAAACCCTTGAAAAAATAGACCCATTATGTTATGATATGTGTGATGTGGCAACGGTATGAAGTATTAAACTATAGAGGGACTGATTGATGATGATGGAATTAGGGACTTATATTTGGTGTTTCATTGGGATAAAAAATTGAATTACACTATTACAAGGTCTAACATGACTATAAATGGTTTAAGAGTATTATTTAATTCAAAATATATATCAAATGATATGATATATATAATAATGGAAAAAATATCTGTAAGGATTAAATGTAATAAGATACTGATAGAGATATATTCTAAGTCACGTTACATGGCCATTTTAATTCAATAAATATATCATACATCATGGATACAGTGATGAAATATAATTCATGTCTCACAATCCATGTCATATATATATATATAAGAGATTCTATATCTGGATTCTTCAATCAGGAAAACATTTAAATAGACGACTTAGTATCATGAGATCATTTTTTAATGATTTATAACCCCACATGATAATTTGTTTACAGTTAAACATTATAGAAGGATATTTATGATATTATAATGTTTTTTAAAAATACATGTAATTAAATGTTTTTAAAATACATGTGAAATATCTTAACCCCTCAATCATCCAAGAGATTACTATATAAATAAAAAACAATGATAAGAGATAAATGTTTAGTGATTTGTGGTTGTATTTATAATCTAGTCACTATCACTATTTCTCTCCCCCTTAAAACCAAGGACAAAGAGGTTCAATGAAGATAAAAAAATACCAAAGGAGATTATTCATCCACATATATAATGATCCCTTTATAGGATAGAATCAGTTGGGGACATTAAATTTCCTTATCAACTTATGTGAATAAGGTGGAGTTTCATTTAAAAAAATTTATGTTCTAAAATTTTATACAATTTATCACACATTATAATTGTTGATATTATTTAATAGGGTTTTAGATGAAATTTTCACAACCAATGAACATGATTTTACCATCATAAATAGGGAAATTTTATATAATTATAGATTTAAAATTATATTATTTATCTTCCCTCCCAATCCAATATAAAAATTAATTTTTTTTGTATTTTCACTATCCGAATATGAATTTTAAATCATGAAAAAAATTTAATTAATTGATAACAGTTGGTCATATTACACCACTATCCAAAAAGAGATCAATATTGTGAAAATAATGATAATTTAATAGTTCTTAGGGTAAAGTGTGGATTATAGTAAATAAATTCCCATAAAACACTCTGGGAATAGATATAAGAGAAATATAGGGAAAATGTGTCGTGTATGTCAATATAAAACACTCTATTAGTGGGATCTAATGATTAAAAACGTGTTAATATTTTAATTTATATACCTCCACTTAAAATGTAAAAAAATATATAATTGAAAATGTGAATAATTTGGTTATTAAATTTTTTGATCAATTGATAAAAATAAACCCAAAAAATATAGTTCTCCTTTTATACCAAAAAATGATCAAATAATACTATTTAACCAATGATCCATAAGAGATGTCTTTCCAATAGTAAAATTCCCTAATATAAAAAATATGTAAATAATTTCACTTACCCATATCATTTATAAATGATTACATTAATTACACATGTACTGAGTCAATCATAAAATAATAACTAATTCATTATCCAATAATATTTTAATCCCCCGTCATACATTATGAAATAATTACCAAATAAAACTATATCAGAATTTTGAATTGAGTATTTCAAAAATCAACATTAAATTGTCACTTTTCAAAATAATCCATCACCACCTGTGCTTTTTTTCTTAATACTATATTTACCATACACAAAAATAGATCCACCTCATACATTTATTTTATATTACACAAGAATTTTATGTCATTATATAGGAAGTATTTTTCCATGAATTTAAATTTATAAAATATAATAATAATTTTGAATATATTATCAATAATTTAACACCAAAAATATTAAAAAAATAAAATTATATTTTAAAATTTGTGTTTCATGTTTGGAAACCAAACTGAAATCAATGTTACCACCTTGAAATAATTTTTAATGGAATAAGGCCATATAGTAGTTCTTGAACACAATATATCATGATTTTATAGACTAAAAATGAATAAAATACATAAACTGATTTTTGAAAAATACAAACAAAAAATCACATTCAAAATTAAAAGGGTTGAGTGGAAGAAGTAAAATATACGAAAAGAACATTACCTAGGTTGATCGATGAGGTGTTTTGATGATAGAAGAGGCTCTTCTAGATGAACCTCAGAAAATTACTTGGGGAAGAGATTTGTTATATATTTAAAAGAAATTATTTGGTATAACATACCCATTAGCGATCTAATATAAAAAATAAAATGAATAGAATACAAAACTATAAATTTATTATGTCACGTGTTCATATACATGTTTTATTAGTTGTAGAGTATCTTTTCAAATGGATATAGTTTTTAGGATAATGTAATGATGCTTTGAATTGAATATAACGGTTGAGGGAACATGAGTTCAACTCATCCCATGATTGAAAAACAATATAATTTTAAAAGATATCATAAATTTAAGAAATATTTATTAAATCCCACCTAGAAACAAGAATAGATTTACTTTTCATTAATCAAATCCATTTATAACTAGAATATCTATTATCATATGCATGTATCGTAGGTTCTCCTCTAGTATTTATTACTGTTTATCATTGATCTACCCAGTTAGTAAGATATGATATGGTTTTCTTTTTCATGTTAAATCAAGAATATAATTTCATCTATAGTGGTGTTGAATACTTCTATATTGGGATTGCTACCATCATAAGGGATACATACATATACCTGTGAAGGTAATAGAGACACACATATTCAAGTTCATTTTTAATGAGAGATGTCAAACCTTTTTATGTTGTGTGGAATGAATTAACATTTAAACTTTTAGGTTTATGTAAATTTGACCACTATTGTTACTTTTAGGGTCATATTTTCATGAACAATGAAGTGACTTTATTTAATATATGACTATGATAGAAATTATTAATGTGAGGGTCATAATACTATGAAAAATATGATTCTTAATTTAGGGTCATATTATTATGATATATATTGATTAGTTGAATTTCAATGGGAATGGATTAAATAGTTAAAATAACATATGAATGGTGTTGTGTTACATGTGAATGAAAATCTGTTTCATGTTAAAAATAACAATTGAGTCTGGTGAGGGTATTTTAGGTATTACACCATATTAGAAGTATATTTAACTAAGGGGATCAATAATTAGACTATGGAGTCTAATTAAAATATTTTCAAGGAACTAGGTAGAAATTTTTTTAGTTAATAACAACAATGTATAGTGTGCTAAGAAGTACTAGTAAGAGAATTTATTATCGGTCCTCCATAAGATGGAGCCCCTATCATTATGGGGATTCATTATTGACTATTAAATTAATTTTATGAATAATGTTGGAAAACTGGGAGAGACAAAATAATTGATTCTAGATTTCCATTATTATTGTAATACATTATTTAAGGGATGTACACATTTGTGCATGGTAACCCAATCATTTATTTCAGGTGGATCTGGAATATTATTTCTTGGAATATTCCCTTTACGGTTTCCATCTTAGTTAAAATATGTAAAAAAATGGTTATTAATAGTGTATGAATAACCATGAAATGAAACATTTATAGATGTGATGGCCAATTTTCATGTCTTATACAGAGATAGTCAATTTGAAATAGAGACACATGTATTATGTGAAACCAATGTATTATATAAACATTAATCCCTTATGTTAGTGTATGTTGTACATAAAATACAATTATTTTAAAGGATTTTGACTAAATATGATTCATTTGGGAATTTCTATGTAATGATGTTACATAATTCAGTAATAATGTTTCTTATAATGAATTAATGGGGACCAAATCTCAAAAAAAATGTGGCTGAGTTTTTACCATGATGATTTTACTTGAGATACCACCCTCTATGTAGATATAAATTTATTATCTAAAAACGAAAATTAATGTACACAATGTTTCTCATAAAGGGTTTCCTAAGAAAAAAATGATATTTATTAGAAATTATACAACATAAAATTAAATTATGCCTTCAAAAATGCATATCATGGGGTTTATTTGTATTAAAAACCATGTAACCTCTTTCCCAAGAAAGGTAGAAGTACTTTAACCCAACAATTATAACAATTGAAAATGAAAAGTTACTTGAATCCATATTTATTGGATGAAATTGATTCTTGGGACTATAATAATTTATATTTGTACTCTTGTATATGAGTTCAGATCCATCCATAATATCATAGTTCCTTTGGAAGAACAGCTATGTTTTGTATGATTTTTACTTTGTTATTATTGTTATATAATAAGAAGATTGGTACTTTTATACTATTATAATTTTTTTCTTATTTTTATTCATTTATTAATTCCAAATAAATTATTATTTTTTTATGAAAAAATAATACCACCTCACCCCAACTCACAACCACCTGTGGATCTGATCAAAATGAAGTGTAATAAACCCATAAGAAATTAAAATTATACTTTATAAGGATTTTGTAACCTGAATAACAGAAAACCAAAATGATCATCCTTTCCTATATATATAATGATATAGTTCCCCTTAATTCACTAATTTGTGATCAATAAGATGGATAATGTAGTTTCTGTTATCCCATAAAATATTTTACTTCTCCACCATTTCTTAAGAACCATTTTTCATATCCTTCAAAATTAATTATATATCCATAAATACATTCTCTATAAAATAAATTGTAGAAATAAAATATAATTTATGTATGATACAATATTAAAGAGTTTTATATTATATTATTTACATTTCAGATATTTTATGCGTTCTTATTTTGTTCATTTAAATTTTTGAATTATCCAAATATTTGATTCGATTAATAATTTTTTTTAATAAATTGTCTCCGGTCATGATTCACAAAAATTCTAAAATGAGGTTGATTTATTTTCCCAAAAAATTAGTTCTATTTAGTTCTAATAGATTGGGTTGATGAATCAATATAATTAAATACTTAATGGAAAAATTAGAAGAATTACCTAACATTAGATAGACATTTGGATTATAGGATTAGGTTGTTGGTAGATTAACCCATTCATAAACATAAAATAGGAGGGAACTAACTATTAATCTTAGACAACCGTCATTGAAAATTATCCCATGATAACAAAACTTTGTAAAAGTTTTCAATTATGGAATTTAATTTTTTATATGGGTATATCCTTAGATAAGACTTGCTAACTCAATAATAGGTTGCCCATATTCCAAAATATTAATTTATTTGATACTAAGTAGTATTCTATAGGGATAATATAGAAAAAAAGGAATGGGTTAAATGATATATTTTAATTTTTAATGGGATGTGTAGTAATTATAGATTGGGGTGGTATTTCAAATTCTGTTTAAGCATCATTAAATATCTGAAATAACATATTAAAATAGAAATCTTCACATATTTTTGTATGTAAAACACATTATTATGTTTTGAAATGAAAATACTTACATACATGATCTAACAGTGGATCTGTAACCCCAACAACATCAACTTACTACAAATAGGGGTTGGGATCAGGCTCAGGGATGTGGAAATGGTCAATAATGATTTGATCCCTAGACATATGTATGAAAACTATATCCATGTCTCCATTAAATGGGATGACAAATAGATAATACCCCCTTATCAATGGAATTACTAAAATTAGTGAGTTACTTTGTCATAAATCAAATTAGATACCATGGTACCAGAATACCCATGCTAGCACTGGCATTCCCTGAAGTGCATTCTTGATCCCCACGGGTTGGAGAAATGTCACCTAGTATCATACAAGAATGAAGAGGGAAAAGTTTTTCGCAAAAATATTAGGATAAAATAATAAATAGGTTAGTACATTAATACCCCTAAAGGGTAATGTACCTGAAATAAAATAGGTATAATGGTACGCAATATGATAGATAAAAACTAAACGAAACATTATTCCAAAATCTAATAAAAATTATCAAAATAGAAAAAAACCATAAAAAAATTTTGACCTCATATCCACCGATAACAACCGTCGTTTCGTAGTCCCATGGGTGAACAACATCCACCACTACAAAGTGGCATAATCCCATTACCAATAACTGTCATAATAAATTCTAAAAATACCAAAGGTAATGCTAGGGTGTGATATGTAAATCCCAGTAGCATATCATGAAGTGTTTCCTAAAAAATCCCATAATAATAAACCTATTATTCTTTCAATTTAAAAAACTTTTGATTTGGAATTCTGTATCATTTTTATATTAAGAAAATCATGATTTGATTTTAATAATATTAAGACATTACAATCATGGAAGAAAAAACATTTTATTCAAAATAATTTATATAAATCATTTTGAACGAGTAAAATAGTTCAATAAACAATTTCATTTTTAATAAAAACATACAAAACATGATCCATGGTCATATGACCAGAAGAATGGTAGTTTCAAGCATTCAGATCCTCACACTTATCAAATCAGTGTCCCTGACAAATCATGTGTGCACACATCCCTCTGTCTCAGACCAAATAGGACCCATCCACTTCCCATCATGGAGAATAACTCCAAACAAGGTTTTTTGTTTGTGTTGTCATTATCTAACCATTTTTACTAAATCAAGATCCTTGAGTCCATTTATGAAATATCCCACTGAAAATTCAAGATCCCATATGTTCATTCAATAAATAAATAATTGGAAAATCATGTCATTTAAAATAAATCATTAATTACAATTCAATTTAAAATTTTCTATTTTAATATTCCAATTAAATTTCAAAACCAAATCATGGGTTTTCCTTAATTAGTTTCTTTTCAGTCCAAAACCAATCATGGGGTTTTTATCCTTTGAAATTATGGAATTTTATAAAAAAATATCTCTAGTCATTTAGTCAATTCCATATTTCTCAAAAATTCATCCAATAATTCCAATTCCATTGGAAATGGGGTCTTATCATAATCAATTCCATTTCAAAATCCATTGTCAATTCACAAGAAATTTTATTTTTATAAATCAATTGAAATTTATTTAAAAAAAATCAAGAATTCATGGATTCAATTGCATGAATAATATTAATTGGTTCCATGTACCTTTAATCATTGAATCACACCATCAAAGAATGTAATGAGAAAGACAATAGTAATCGAAGGTGAAGATGATATGTGAATTGTATATAGAATCTGGACATAATAAGAAAATGAATAGGTTAAAATAAATGAAGTTTATATTCATAAAAAACATGATTATCCGATACACATTTTTTTGGAGAATAAGGAATGTCAGAATAGAACACCCAAAAGGAGATCCATATATTAGGGTGGGATCAAGTCATTCAAAAGCACATTTATTCACAATATGAGGATTTTGGAGGAGCCAAAATTTCTTGTAATTATCCTCTAAAGAAGTAAAAATAATTTTAGGGACCAATAGGAGGATTATGAAACTTAGTCATGAGGATTGGTATTTAAAACTAAATTGGATTAATTTACCATCACATGGATAATTACCTAGAGGGTGAATGGTTAAGGTAAAACATGTGGTAGACATGAGCCCCTACTATTTGGGGAAAGAATATTTCCCTTGGGTTGTTGCATTGTTTGTAAAATTATGCACCAACCATGCATTCCCTGTTTTCTTGGGGGTGCAAAATTTTCACCAGGGGTACACAATTTTGGAAAACTATTACCTAATAATGCACATCCCAATAAGACTAATAAGATATAAAAATTCCACCTTAAACATCCCGAAACAAGAAATCAATAAAATGATATGAAATAATTGTTCATGTCATTTTTTAAATAAGGTAACGAGATGTTACATCCTTGCCACCCAAACAACATTCTGTTCTCCAAAATCCATTCGAGAATATTCCATTTGAAAAACATGAGGCAACTGTTCTCTCACCAGTTTCTCATGCTCTCAGATCTCATGAGAATATGAAGCCTCATTCCCTAGATAATTGACCACATGAATCATACTCAAACAAAGTACCTTTGTCTCATAATCATTAATCCTAAATCAATACTCCATCACTGATAAATATGGCTCCATATCGAGATTATCTAAGATCAATATAAGATATGGGTAATAAATATTCTTCTAAAGTTGTGATACATGGAAAACATTATGTATCAATGTCAAATATGATGGGAGTTCAAATATATAAGACACATTCCCACCTACTCAAAAACATAAAAATGTTCCAAAAACTATGTTGAAAGCTTTAACTATTTTCTAAGATGTTAGTGACCCAACTATGTTTAAACTCTCTAGAACACATGGAAACTAAATGAAAACTCCAATAGTCATTGATGATGGTCATCAAAATATATATATGGAAATTATACCATCACTATTTTCTAATAAATCAATTAAACCATGTCTATCATCTCTTTGACCAACCTTGTTCTTTCCAAGGAAGACTCACTGATCTCTATCTAGCACTAAAGAGATTTACAATGTTAGAAATATAGGGCTTCAAAGGGACCCATATGTATATAAAACTGGAATATATTTTTATAAGAAAAATCAATGAGTCCAAATTCATTATCCTAAGAACCATTAATGTCGAGACATAAGAATAGATCATGTCTTCTAAAATATATATAGTATGTTCTCGATGTCCATCCATCTACGGGTAATATTCTTTGACCATGCTCACCTAAGATCCCATTATCTCATGAAGGCAGATAAAAATAAGATAAGTGAACCAAGTATCCCTTTCAGAGTCTATCATAGATGGAACACCAAGAAATATTAGAACCATTTATACATATAGCCTTCACAGGTCGTCAACATTGATTGTATTAGAGATGGGTATAATTTGAGCCTATTTTTCAGCTAATCAATCACAACCTATAAAAAATTCTTATTCTAATGGCTATGAGGAAAACCCACCATAAATTCTTTAGAAATATCATTCTACTAAAATTTCAAAATTGAAAGGGTACAGAGAAAATATGAAGGATTTTGGTGTTCAGACTTAATATATTGCCAAGTATAAAAATGAACAAAAACATTTATTGATGTATCAAGTAAATCCGGACCACCATATTCACCACTACAAATGATTATGCATCATTAAATTACCTGAGTAATCTTACCACTGATAATTATGAAATCTCATATCACAACCTTCCTCATGGAGAAAGGAACAATGTACCTATTTTAGAAACATAGAATATACTCTATTGGGAAATACCACTCTGTAATGGTGTCAATTATAGCTTCCTACCCTGGATTCCACATAACGGTGCCCCGATATGGGGGCCACAAGACCTAAATCACTATTACCTATATTATAGATTATTCCGACTAGAAATAATGGCCTAGGTTTTTTACATGGGGAGACTATACCCTTATAGCTCATATTGCATCATAAGAATTGATAAGTTATAAGAAACAATATAAGAAGACACTAACTAACCAGAACATTATCCTTCCATAAAAGAAATAGAATTAAACCTTAGACAACAACAAAAATAATATAAATAAACTAAGAAATATAAATATACAACAGAAAGAGAAATAAATAATAGCTTTCAATGATGATTATGTTATAAAAAATGAATATTCAAGGGTCATGGGATACGTACATATAATACAAGATAAAAATATAAAAATGACAAAAACTATGAATACAAGAATCTTAAACACATGCTCAATCCTCTTTGATAGTATCTATCCTAGAACTGTAAATAATGTATCCAATGTTGGATGCTTCCCTTTATCTGTTCATATAGTAATAATGTTTACTCAGGTACCAGTGGCCGCCTAAGTAGACTGTTTGATAAAATCCCAATAAACCACCTCCAAGGATGTATTGATCAATCCATATCATGAAATATAAAATTAATAGTGTTCCTGAATAAATTATTGGATCACAGAACATATAAGTAAACAATAGAACTATTTTCCAATAGGACAACAGTAAAAATCTACCTCCTTCATCCTAATCCATTGAGTTTCAACCATGAAATCCTATGAATTAAAAGTGAGAAATGTAATGCATATGATGATGGTTTTTCCCCTGATCTTGTTACTGGGGTTTGAAAAAATGGCACTATTCATTCCAATTACAATGGTTCATATCGTATTTGAAAACATTAAAATACTTTGTAATTGAATTTCACTTCTTAATTAAAATATTTTAATCACCCAAAGAATGTCTTTAAAAATTAAAAAATAATTCAATGTATTTATCTAGGGCCTAGGTATTAGTCCAATGCCTAGGGATTACATCCAAGGTGTCCAATGAAGGAATTCCCTTGTGTCACTCTAGGTATGGTGTGATGATAGTACGAACCAAACTATGATTCTATATGTGGTATCACAAGTAGGGTCCCAAGTGTCTCTCGTGGCATGGTACAACCATCACACTAATAAGCCCATCCAAGGGGTATCCCCTAGGAAACTAGGTCCACCCTTCTAGATGTAAAATAATAATTAAACTTGGTGAACCCCTCGAAGGAATGACTAGTGTCACCCCAGGCGTGTTTATAAATAATTAAAAAAAGATATCTAAGGAAAAATGAACACACCCAAGGGGTCCTTAATAAAGAACCCCATGTATCTCCCTTGGCACCATGATGAGGCACATAAATAAGAATTTATATCATAATTGGTGAGTTGGCCAAGGAATCCAATTGGACGATCCATTTATGAAACAATGGTAAATAATAATCACTTGATCTGTTTAGTTGGTTCAACCATTTCGTTTATGGAATGGGGTGTAAGAGGTTAACTCAACGATCATCACCCCAATCAAATTAATTTATTTTGCAAAGGTATTTTGTAACACCCCGAGATTTTATGAAATATATTCTTTTTAATTTCATTAATGTCCTGTGTTATACGCTACACCAAAAGGAGCTTTCACAACACACATCTCTGACCTGGCTTGAATTACACGCAATCGCGACCTTCCACGATAGCGTGTGTTGTACGCAACACAAAGTTTCGCTAAACAACGATATGCTATTAAGATATTATTAAAACTAGCCGTTATGAATAGTAATAACCACTTTTTGAAATTTTGTAAATTTTATTTTTTAAAATGGACTTCATTTATGGATTCGGAGTATCGAATTTAGCCTAAGGTGAAATTTTGGTACTTTTCGGATAACTTTCATATTCTGATGAATGGTGAAAATTACTAAATTTTAATTAAAAACAACTTTTTAATCGAAATAATTAATAGTGATAAATTATTAATTTGAGTGGTTTTAAAGTATATTTAGAATATATTTTTACAATTTAATACAATGTTGCTCATTGGATGTAATTTCACATTAAAACCAGTTATAAACAAGTGTCAATCTTTTGATAGTTATTATCTCTTAAAAACACGCTATTTGTTGTGACAGCGGAAATTAATTATAAAATTAATTAATGCAACATATATGTTGGGAATTTTGTAAAATAGAAATCATTTTTGAATTCGGAATATCAATTATAGCTTAGGGTGAAATTTTGGCATTTTTCTGAAAAACTTCAATTTTTGATGAATAGTGAAACCACTAAGTGGTAGGTTAAAAACTGAATTTTGCATAAAACATAATTTTACCGCTTCTGTGAATGGAATTTCAAAAATCCGACAAACACGGTTGATATCAGTAAGTAAAATGTGGTTCAATGAGATAAAAATAATTTTTTGGTGAATAGTAACTTTTTACATTTTTTTACCGCGGTTAATAGTAAATAGGGTAACTAAGGGTAAATATGATATTACTATTACCCTAAAACATGTCCTAATTCTATTGTATAAGTGTAATTCGACCAAAAACAACCTTATGAATATAATATGACCATTTAGGTCCACTTGGATTAGATTATGACATTTAATATTATTTTATTTAATGAATAGTTAAAATAGTTAAAATCAAAGTTTAATAACTAAAACATTTTTAATATGGGGTTATACATAAGATAAATTCGACTATAAATATTCATTAGAAATATAAAAATATTTCCTACATAATGATATTTTATTTATAATTTTTAGACTTTAAATAAATTAATTTATTTATGACAAAACGATGATGCAGTAATTACCCTTTTAAGGAAATGTTAACATAATTGATGTTATAAATGCTCAAATAAATGTAATTTGAGACTTTTTATGAATTCAACTAATTTTCTAGGTCACTATGATATATTAGTGTTGATTTAATCAACTTGGTTTGAACATATAATTCTGTTATGAATTTCACAAAAATCATATATCAAAAAGTGTCAAAATTGACACAAAATAGTTTTTAAATAAAATATTATATTATTAATTGTTATTTTATTCCTAAAAATATAAGGTTCGGCCAAATGGCTTATATAAGGATATATATATTAATAATAAACAACTTGGGGTTCGTTTGACATGTTATAGTAAGTGTATTAACCATATAGTGTAAGAAAAAAAAAGTCACGGTAAAAGTTAAATTATTTAACATAGAGTTAAATCTAATGATAAGGTTAAAATAATAAGCTAAACTTGTCTAAATCTTATTGGTTGATAGGATTTCGACCCATCCACACTTTACCTTCGAAATAAGACCCTTTGGAACCATTATAAACTGATTTTGACTTTAATATAAAATAATATTTTGAGGTATTCCTAAGGTGCCCCTCTCCTCCCTTATAAAAGGACACCTCCTCCCCCTCTTCCTCACACCAATTTGAGCACTCAAGCTTGGCCAAACCCTGCCAAAATCCCTTCTACACTTCCCTATAATAATCCTAGAGGTCCTGGTCTTCTTCAAAGACCAATCTTAGTTCCCTAAGTGGAGGATTCAAAGAGGTGTTTCAAAGAAGAGGTAATATCCATTACCGATCTTTTCAATTTCTTTCTTCTTAAACTTATTATTCTTTAGTTATTTCAAGACAAAGTAATAACATCAGTATTACTTACATACTGATATTTTATTATAAATATGAAACAACCCTAATTAACCTTCTATCCATCCTACGGAAAAATGAAATCACCGCGCGTGCGTACGTACGGAATACCGTCTCCACGCCGTGGTGTAATCTATTTTCCACCAACACCTTAATAGGATGGGTATAATGGTGTAATGAGTAACTATATATGATTATTATAAAGTGATATTGATACTGAAATAGTCTACATACAGTTCAACACAATTCCACGACCATGGGAACGATATCATCGCTCGTGCGTACGTACGGACTACCGTCTCCACGACGCGATGAGATTCATTTTCAATGATTAACCATTTATGAATGATTATAAAGTATATATAATAATCACTAATGAAATATATGACATAATAATGATACTGGATTTATGTAAATTTATATGTATGTCATCTACTTAATTCCACTCAATTCAATAAGGAAACGAAAACAGCGTTCATGCGTACGTACGGCCTACCGTCTCCATGAACGGTGTATTTCTTTCCATTTATCGATCCATTATATATATGTATATTATAAATATATATTATATATAAATCATGTTTTATATTCTATAATTAAGTAATAATGATCTAATTAATCATATGAATAATTACAAGTTAAAACACGAACGACAAATGAGACGATTTTACCCAAAACGCTACTTTAACATGAATTTACAAAAGAACGGGTAATATAAAGACATAAGTGAACCATATATGATATAATAACAATGAATATGATTCTTTAATAAGTCAATTAAATTATTTAAATCATTATACAGGAGGTTCGGATACTTACGAAGCAAATCGGACCTAAGGTAAGGGAAATATCACAATCTCATTTTTATCCGAGATTGTTTATACTTTGGCATTACTGGGGTGTATTTTATCATCCACATCCATGTTTACTCAACATGTAATATTTATATCCTTCTACAATATTTTATATCCAATTTTACCCTTTGGTGAGTTTTTAGTAAAAGATATGAAAGGAATCTTTTGTCGTTTTTCGTACGAGGTACTTTTTGACTTTTTCGACAAAAGTATGAGAAGAATGTTTTTTTTAACTTATACGACATGAATGGATTTTTAAAAAATTATTTCCAAGAAGCATCCTTTACAAGTTTTAAAGTTTATTTTTAATCAACTTGTTTTAGTTTAAAGTTGTATGACATGTTAAGAAAGGAAAAATGTTTTTGAAAAAGAAAGGATATTCTCCTCAAGAATGGAGTTCAAGTGTTTTATCAAAATTATTTTTCATCTAAGATAATAAAGGGTTCTGTTTTTCTCTCTATTATTACATTGATTTGATTATTTTGTGATGGAAATATTTTTATGAATTCCTTTATCTTATATGAATAGTTTTATGATGTCATGTTGTTTAAGAATCTCATTTTTATTACATGGGTTATGCAATGATGTATGGTTTATGATTTTGTGGCACACATAAGAATGATATCATTATGAGATGGGTGGGACCTATTTCTCCCTCCAATGCATTGGGTAAAGATTTTATATCTCATGAGATAGACATGGTTGGAATGGTAGGTTATACCGGTTCAGTAAAACAGGACTGAAACGAGGGTTACTCGGTTCAGAAATGGACTTTGTCCACTAAGATAGTCTTGGCAATGAGTCTTGACTAACAAGAAATTATTCTCTATGATTAAGTGTGTATGCCACAAAGTTTCATGTTTTATGCTATGATTATTGTGATTACATTTCACTGCCATGATTTATCCCATGTTATGAAATTATGATCTCTTTTGCGGGTTATGATTTCCAAAAGTTATGTGCTTGTGTATACGATGAGATTTATATTTCTTTTGTTTACCCTTAATGAGCATTTGATCTCACCCTTTTATGTTTTCTTTTCCCCAGGATATAAAGAGAGGTTTTAGGTAAAAAAAAGGGAAGATCTTTATGGGAGATATTGGAGATCTTTCATCACGATTAGAAGATTTCGTTCCGAGTTTCCAAAGACACTAAACTTTTACGATCCTTGTGTGTGTATTTTTTTGTTATGTACTAAGTATTCCGCAAAAGTAATGTAAAGTCCATGTACGTCAAGATTCGGGTCTCTACAGTTGGTATCAGAGGAAATGTTTAGTCAACCTTTGGAAACTAGGATGCGAGAACTTTAGTGAGATCCCTAGAGATATTTATAAGGTTTGTCTAGGGATGTCCCTAAGGATAAGTATACGTATAGGATACAGTCATATAACTACGGTAACGATCTTAAAATTTAACCTAAGAAGTTAGATATTGAGGATACTCCCCCTTTATAATGTTGTTTTCCTTAGCATGATTTTTTCCTCTCATGCTATTCTTTTTGGGTTTTAGACGATGGCTGGAACCCGAAGGAACCGTGTTGATCAATGAAATGGACAATGCAATGATTGTCCTCCTGAACAATAAAATGTTATGGGAGATGGAGTGCAAAATATTATTGCTATACTTACACAAGATATGAATCATTCTGGACTTCCAAATGATCAGATAAGGGAACAATATTCTATTGAGTCCTTCATGAGGCAACGCCCACCTTCTTTTAGTGGGTCTTCCGATCCACTTATTGCTGAACAATGGATCAGTACCACTGAAAAGATATTTTCAGTTCTTCAATGTTCTGAACATGATAAAGTCATCTTAGCAGTATATCGTTTGGAAGGTTAAGCTGATCAATGGTGGAATCTTATCAAGAATACGAGGCCAAGAGATGAAATTGAGTCCATGGAATGGGACGAGTTCAAGAACTTGTTTTTCAGTAAGTACTTCCCTCGTATTCTTCGAACAAAGATGGAAAAGGAGTTTCTTGAGCTGAAGCAGAAGGATGATGAATCTGTTGGTATATACGAAGCGAATTTTACAAGACTTGAAAGGTACGCATCTGGCATTATCATCCAACCTGAAAGTAAAGTTGATCGATTTTTTAGTGGCTTAAAACCAAGTCTTCGAAGGGCATTAGCTATAAGAGACTTCAGTAGCTATGAAGAAATTGTGCGTTGTGCTATCAAGGTAGAAATGGAAGTTGGTGTTACATATCCATCTCATGGTTTTGACAAGAAACGAAAGATGGAGTTCAAGGAGAAATCTCAGAATAAGGGTGAAAAGAAGATGAATGTTTCCTTATGCACAAAGTGTGGAAAGAAGCATGGTGGAGATTGTCTTAAAGGGACTAGAAAATGTTTTAAGTGTGGAAAAGAAGGTCTTCGAGCAGCTGAGTGTCGAAGTAATGGGAAAAGGGTTTCTAATGATGTGAATAAGAAAAAGACTACAGAGAACTCACCACCGACACTTCAATGTTTCAAGTGCAAGGAGATGGTACATTATGCCAATAAATGCCCTAATCCAAGGGTTAGTGATGATCAACATGTGAAACCACTTAAGGAAAAGGACAAAGGGATGTCACATGCGATCACTATTGGCGATTTTGAATATGACAACGATGTGGTGGAATGATTAAGTGTTTATGTAATGGGATTCCAAAATAATGGTGTATATAGTATTGTGGAATATTGGAATATTTATGTTTTGGTCTATTGTGGTTTTCAATAATTTTATGGTACCGGTAACCATGAAAAGTGATTGAGACATTTTTTGGTAAAAAGATGATATGAGCATAATGAAGGGATAAGAAGATAATGAGATGTTTGATTTTATTCATGAGCTCATGATTGATATAAGGACTAAGTGATATCATGGTTTGAGTATATAGAATTTTGAGGATTTTGGTACGTGGAAGGTGTTAACTTTTAACTGCATACATGTTTTCACTAAGGTCTAATGGGTATTCTAGAAAATACTTGATTAAGGCCTTTGAATGTTTGGAATGTGACCAACAAGACATATCTTATGATATATGGGGATCAACGATGGTATTAAATCTCTGGTAATCGTTTTCACTATATTATGAGAGTGGACTGCAGTATTATGGATAAGCCTAAAGATTAGAATGGATTATGTTGGACATAAGTTAGTATTGTTTAAGGATAGAAGATTTTCGATATTATTGATGGGATGTTATAGTAATGTAGTTTTAGAAAAATGACAACCTGCAGGATGGGCGACAGCCCATCGCGTCAGACACGGATGTGGGAATCAAACCCACAACTGAAGTGCGAATGGCCTTTATCACCTACCACCGGCCTACAGGAAGTCCATGTTTAGTAGAAACTAGTATTATTATATTAAGCAGTATGATATATGAAGTATAAGTTCATTTTAGGAACCATATATCATTAATCTCACTATAGATGGACTTATGTATTTTTTGATAACTTTTCTAACCTTTTGAGACAGATGGAATGACCCATCATTCTATCACATGATCTGCTAACATATCACGAATGACAAATTCAACTACATTTCTTTAAGAGATGAAGTAGAAATTATCCAAAGAATGACAAACAGTGAGACTATACCAAAATCACGAAAGTATTTCTTCTAATTCCAATTTCATCAACTTTAGGGAAATGATCTTGAAAACCAAAAATGTTGTCCTAGTGCTCTTATATCTGATTAATCAGATGGTACCTTAGATCGTCACAAATTTATGGATTTGTGATTGCTAGCTTTTCCATAGCCATGTTCTCTACCACTCTCTATCAGAACATGATGGTTAGATTTCTCTTCCATATCCATATTTTCACCTATGTGGAAACCCAGTGATTAGTTTATTTGGGTAACCGTCACGTTTCATACTTTTGTTTTTAAATATTGGTTTTGGTATTCCTTTTTACGATGTGGGTTTCGATTAAAGAAACTTTATAATAGTAAACCATTTATAACCCCGACGAATTTCGAGGGCGAAATTCATTTTAAGGGGGGTAGAATGTAACACCCCGAGATTTTATGAAAAATATTCTTTTTAATTTCATTAATGCCTTGTGTTATACGCTACACCAAAAGGAGCTTTCACAACACACATCTCTGACCTGGCTTGAATTACACGCAATCGCGACCTTCCACGATAGCATGTGTTGTATGCAACACCAAGTTTCGCTAAACAACGATATGCTATTAAGATATTATTAAAACTAGCCGTTATGAATAGTAATAACCAATTTTTTAAATTTTTTAAATTTTATTTTTTAAAATGGACTTCATTTATGGATTCGGAGTATCGAATTTAGCCTAAGGTGAAATTTTGGTACTTTTCGGATAACTTTCATATTCTGATGAATAGTGAAAATTACTAAATTTTAATTAAAACAACTTTTTTAATCGAAATAATTAATAGTGATAAATTATTAATTTGAGTGGTTTTAAAGTATATTTAGAATATATTTTTACAATTTAATACAATGTTGGTAATTGGATGTAATTTCACATTTAAACCAGTTATAAACAAGTGTCAATCTTTTGATAGTTATTATCTCTTAAAAACACGCTATTTGTTGTGACAGCGGAAATTAATTATAAAATTAATTAATGCAACATATATGTTGGGAATTTTGTAAAATAGAAATCAATTTTTAATTCGGAATATCAATTATAGCTTAGGGTGAAATTTTGGCATTTTTCTGAAAAACTTCAATTTTTGATGAATAGTGAAACCACTAAGTGGTAGGTTAAAAACTGAATTTTTCATAAAACTTAATTTTACCGCTTCTGTGAATGGAATTTCGAAAATCCGACAGACACGGTTGATATCAGTAAGTAAAATGTGGTTCAATGAGATAAAAATAATTTTTTGGTGAATAGTAACTTTTTACTTTTTTTTACCGCGGTTAATAGTAAATAGGGTAACTAAGGGTAAATATGATATTACTATTACCCTAACACATGTCCTAATTCTATTGGATAAGTGTAATTCGACCAAAAACAAACTTATGAATATAATATGACCATTTAGGTCCAATTTGATTAGATTATGACATTTAATATTATTTTATTTAATGAATAGTTAAAATAGTTAAAATCAAAGTTTAATAACTAAAACATTTTTAATATGGGGTTATACATAAGATAAATTCGACTATAAATATTCATTATAAATCTAAAAAGATTTCCTACATAATGGTATTTTATTTATAATTTTTAGACATTAAATAAATTAATTTATTTATGACACAACGATGAGGCAGTAATTACCCTTTTAAGGAAATGTTAACATAATTGATGTTATAAATGCTCAAATAAATGTAATTTGAGACTTTTTATGAATTCCACTAATTTTCTAGGTTACTATGATATATTAGTGTTGATTTAATCAACTTGGTTTGAACATATAATTCTGTTATGACTTTCACAAAAATCATATATCAAATAGTGTCAAAATTGACACAAAATAGTTTTTAAATCAAATATTATATGATTAATTGTTATTTTATTCCTAAAAATCTAAGGTTCATCCAAATGACTTAAATAAGGATATATATATTAATAATAAACAACTTGGGGTTCGTTTGGCATGTTATAGTAAGTGTATTAACCATATAGTGTAAGAAAAAAAAGTCACGGTAAAAGTTAAATTATTTAACTTAGAGTTAAATATAATTGATAAGGTTAAAATAATAAGCTAAACTTGTCTAAATCTTATTGGTTGATAGGATTTCGACCCATCCCCACTTTACCTTCTAAATAAGACCCTTTGGAACCATTATAAACTGATTTTGACTTTAATATAAAATAATATTTTGAGGTATTCCTAAGGTGCCCCTCTCCTCCCTTATAAAAGGACACCTCCTCCCCCCTCCTCCTCCCACCAATTTGAGCACTCAAGATTGGCAAAACCCTACCAAAATCCCTTCTCCACTTCCCTATAATAATCCTAGAGGTCATGGTCTTCTTCAAAGACCAATCTTAGTTCCCTATAAGGAGAATTCAAAGAGGCTTTTCAAAGAAGAGGTAAAATCCATTACCGATCTTTTCAATTTCTTTCTTCTTCAACTTCTTATTCTTTAGTCATTTCATGACAAAGTAATAACATCAGTATTACTTACATACTGATATGTTATTATAAATATGAATCAACCCTAATTCACCTTCTATCCATCCTACGGAAAAATGAAATCACCGTGCGTGCGTACGTACAGAATACCGTCTCCACGCCGTGGTGTAATCTATTTTCCACCACCACCTTAATAGGATGGGTATAATGGTGTAATGAGTAACTATATATGATTATTATAAAGTGATATTAAAACTGAAATAGTCTACATACACTTCAACACAATTCCACGACCATGGGAATGATATCATCGCTCGTGCGTACGTACGGACTACCGTCTCCACGACGCGATGAGATTCATTCTCAATGATTAACCATTCATGAATGATTATAAAGTATATATAATAAGAACTAATGAAATATATGACATAATAATGATACTGTATTTATGTAAATTTATATGTATGTCATCTACTTAATTCCACTCAATTCAATAAGGAAACGAAAACAGCGTTCATGCGTACGTACGGCCCACCGTCTCCATGAACGGTGTATTTCTTTCCATTTATCGATCCATTATATATATGTATATTCTCAATATATATTATATATAAATCATGTTTTATTTTCTATAATTAAGAAATAATGATCTATGTAATCATATGAATAATTACATGTTAAAACACGAACGACAAATGAGACGATTTTACCCAAAACGCTACTTTAACATGAATTTAAAAAAGAATGGGTAATATAAAGACATAAGTGAGCCATATATGATATAATAACAATGAATATGATTCTGTAATAAGTCAATGACATTATTTAAATCATTATACAGGAGGTTCATATACTTACGAAGCAAATCAGACCTAAGGTAAGGGAAATATCACAATCTCATTTTTATCCGAGATTGTTTATACTTTGGCGTTACTGGGGTGTATTTTATCATCCACATCCATGTTTCATCAACATGTAATATCTATATCCTTCTACAATATTTTATATCTAATTTTACCCTTTGGTGAGTTTTTAGTAAAAGATATGAAAGGAATCTTTTGTCGTTTTTCATACGAGGTACTTTTTGACTTTTTCAACAAAAGTACGAGAAGAATGTTTTTTTAACTTATACGACATGAATGTATTTTTAAAACATTATTTCCAAGAAGAATCCTTTACAAGTGTTAAAGTTTATTTTTAATCAACTTCTTTTAGTTTAAAGTTGTATGACATGTTAAGAAAGGAAAAATGTTTTTGAAAAATAAAGGATATTTTCCTCAAGAATGGAGTTCAAGTGTTTTATCAAAATTATTTGTCATCTAAGATAATAAAGGGTTATGTTTTTCTCCCTATTATTACATTGATTTTATTATGTTGTGATGGAAATATTTTTTATGAATTCCTTTATCTTATATGAATTGTTTTATGTTGTCATGTTGTTTAAGAATCCCATTTTTATTACATGGGTTATGCAATGATGTATGGTTTATGATTTTGTGGCACACATAAGAATGATATCATTATGAGATGGGTGGGACCTATATCTCCCTCCAATGCATTGGTTAAAGATTTTATATCTCATGAGATAGACATGGCTGGAATGGTAGGTTATACCGGTTTAGTGAAACAGGACTGAAATGAGGGTTACTCGGTTCAGAAATGGACTTTGTCCACTAAGATAGCCTTGGAAATGAGTCTTGACTAACAAGAAATGATTCTCTATGATTATGTGTGTATGCCACAAAGTTTCATGTTTTAAGTTATGATTATTGTGATTACATTTCACTGCCATGATTTATCCCAAGTTATGAAATTATGATCTCTTTTGCAGGTTAATATTTTCAAAAGTTATGTACTTGTGTATACGATGAGATTTATATTTCTTCTGTTTACCCTTACTGAGCATTTGAGCTCACCCTTTTATGTTTTCTTTTCCCCGGGATATAAAGATAGGTTTTAGGTAAAAAAAAGGGAAGATCTTTATGGGAGATATTGGAGATCTTTCACCACGATTAGAAGATTTCGTTCCGAGTTTCCAAAGACACTAAACTATTACGATCCTTGTGTGTGTATTTTTTTGTTATGTACTAAGTATTCCGCAAAAGTAATATAAAGTCCATGTATGTCAAGATTCGGGTCTCTACATATTTATTGCGATGAAGAACCACCTAAGGGTTTTTAAACTAGACCTAGAATAGGGAAATTAATCCTCAAGGTAGATCACACTCATTGGGGTGGAATAAGTCACGGTAGTCAACCCAAGGGGTTGACTCTACACTAAATGACTTCACAACTAGAAATATAAGGCTTTATATTTAATTTATTTAGAAATTTAAAGGTCTTTTAAGAAGGGAATGGATCCTGATTTAATAATGCATATTATATAATATATTTAATCAAGGGGAATGAACATTGACAACCTACCATAGTGTCACATTTCATCCCTCATCTGTTTTCATCCTTTGATTTTAGCTAGAATAGATGATTTGACAAAATCATCAAATGCTCTGAAAATGGGGGAAATGAACTTGCACCAAGATATAACAACAAAGGGGAAGGGGAACATGAAATTTATGTTTGTGGATTATAGATAATACCTCTAGATTCCCGATGGATCCAGTAGTGAGAAAACATATGAAAAATGGAGGAGTCATCATGATCCCTTGAAAGGTGGAGAAGGAGCTGTTACAGGAGGAAACAAGGAGAGGAAAACTGCATGAGAAGAAGGAGGAAAATAGGGGGTTAAAAGATTTAATAAGGGGGATTTTTTTAAATTATATGACACAGATAGGGGAAAACAGATGGCCAAACAATGTTCCAAGCCACTGCCCAAGGGGACTCTAACACAATCTATGTGAAATGTTTGGTTAACCATGGACAACCTGTGAAAAATCCATTTGCTAAAATCTACAGATAGTCAACATGAGCATTCTCCAAGGGTATCGAAGTTTAATTCAATACATGAGGACCCTAGAAATATACTTTTTTAAAGTCCAATAGTTTAGGAATAACTTACAAGATATGTATCATAGTTTCTAGTAATCATGCATTCAAGTATACCTCTTTCAATTGTAGGACTCTAGATCCGTACAGGCCCTAAAAATCCAGAGACCTCCTAAATTCTTCTAGGATACCTTATTAGGGGAAAACAATTTAAAACTAATATAAACTGGTATATATTATTGAGAAATTACATGTTGTTGGAACCTCTCCTCATTTATATAAATTCTCTTAGAGTTTCCCATATGAGGGTGGTGAACGGACTCCTATGAAAATTTCCATCCACTATAAATGTTAATCAGCTTCCTGGTCTTAGGTCTTTTCTTGTACACACCAGTGATTCCATATAACACATACCATCAAAATATACCTACCATATAGAGCCTTAATGATATGTATATAATGATCCTTAAAGGGTGAAACCTCCTACATCTCAATATCCTTAGGGTCAAACAAATGTGACAGGTCATCATGATACCATCGAAGGTGAGATACATGGATTACATCATGAATAGAATGGTACCTATGAGGTAACTGTAATTGGTAGGCCACCATACCGACTCTCTCTATTGCCTCCTCAAAGCATTGTAATACGATCACACATTACATAGAATTTATTAGGGATGGGATTAATTTATAATTGGTTAAATACATGAAATATATATTATACAAATAAGATAATGATCATTTTGTAAATATATTATATATTTTTATTTATTTCCCCTTCACACACTGAAAATGTGACATTGTCATTTGTGGATATGTGGACTACCGCCACCTCGACGCGATGTGATTACTCCAACATCATAATAATTATATAAATAATTATATTTTATTAATAAATATATAATTTATTTTATTATAATATTTATATAAAAATAAATTTTACTTACCTTCTTTTCATAATGATAATTAAAAAATAAGAACATTGCTCTTACGTACGTACGACCTACATTCTCCATGATTATAACGTTGATTCATTTTTAATTACAATATTTCATGATTGGTTTTAAAATTATTATTGATGTATAAATATGATAATTATTTCATGATTATTATTCTGAATATGTTTATGTAATGACCCTTTTGAATATAGTTGACCTACCAAAGTCATTTTTTACATGTAAACCGAATATGGTCAAAACACCTAATGTAAACATAGTTGTTTAAATAGTTGTTTATAACATTATAATAAGTGAAATAAATTTAATAATGAACATGATAAAGGTTATGAAGGAAGTAAATAATTAACATAATTTTATTATTCGATAATATAAACAAACATGTGAAAAGTCATACCCAAGGTATGGGATCTCGTCTCAATCTCCTTTCATTCAGATATTTCGTGACGATATACACCTTCATTATTTTATAAAGTGTATATAATACAATTTTACGTTATATATCCATATTATATCTATTCTTATATTATTTAAGGTTTTTATAAATTTTATTCTTTCATGTGGCTAACGATTTGAATGTTCGAATTGGTCTGGGAAACATTCAATATATAATCTTGTCCAACATTTAAATATTATTGGTATTATTTTACATATTTATTCATATTGTTATAAAAGGATTATAAGTTAAATTTTATTCATATTTTGGTATTTTTAGTCCTCTATATGGATTCTAGTTTTTAAAATAAAAAAATCACCCTTTTTATTTTTTGGGTATTTTTTTTATTGAAATTATGTTTTGAAAATGGATTGATTATTTCAATTTCAAGAAATTATTTATTAGGATTTAAAATGAAATTTTATTAGTGAAATGTTGAAAATATAAATCCATTATGAATTATGATTATATAATTCTACTTGTAAATTTGACGGTTAGTTCTGTAATAAACCAATGACTGGTGGTTTCGTGATAAACCCATGATGAGTGGTTCTGTGATATCCCTCCAATACATTGGTTATGGAAGTTGGATGTATGGATATTCCATTTATAAGAGTGACTTGTTTGGAAGTTGACTATATAGTTTTCAATTTATAAGAGGGACAAGTATAAATCTTTCCCAGTATAACATTATGTATTTCCTCTGCTTGATATTGGTTTTATGGTAATCTTGTTATTAAAAAAATGGAATTAAATGATCTTATTTTCAAAGGAAAGTATTTACTACTTATTAAGGGTGAAATTTATTAATTTCTTACAAAGTTTTGTGGATTTTAATTTTTATCAATGGACTTGAAGTTTCCTGATTTTATATCCCTTACTAATATTTTTATTATCAGGCCATGTTTTTTAATGTTTTTCAATTAACGTAAGGATGAATAAGAAATTAGTAGAATTCATGTTCATAATCATGAAGAGTTATCATAAAAGAGATGAAGATTTATTTTTTAAAAAAATAAATACTATTTTGATGTGTCAAAATTATATTATATGGTTTTTTATATATGAGCTGTGGACTCATTCTTTAAAACTCTAAACCTGAAAATATCATTAATGTGAATGAAATTAAAATTCTTGACAAAACACAAGATTGTGTAATGTTTTATGGTCGGGTCCTTGTAATGTGGGCCTGGATCACTCTCTCAGGGATTGTAATAAAAAACATATCCACCTAAGATTTGATAACATATACAAGCCCATATTCCAAACATTATGATATGGATAGCTCATCATAAAGGAGATAATGAACTAAACTGTGAATCTCTATAAAATTATCCAAATAATACCTAAAAGATAGAATGACCTAGCCCTGGTGCATACACTCTTTGGATTGGTCATCTCTCCTTGTCCTATGAATGAAGTAATATTATAAATCTAATTAGAAACCTATTAGACCACAACTCAATATTGGTCATCCTAGTTCAAAATATCCCAGAACCTCTTGGTTGACCCTCTATGAGTTTTCATGGTAATCTTGATACTTCCTATCAGTTAACATCAAAATATGATCTAAGGTAGATAGTGTAGCCTTTATCCATGAATCAATTGCATGAGGACCACCATCCCTCGAAAATATAAGAGGATGGATCCACTAAAATAACCGTAAAAACTCTTCTATAAAATGGGATGGCTGTGGAGATCCCTCTATAGACTACACCAGTCATAAGAAACACTCTCTAAAATTGGCATTAGTTCCTAGATCAGTAATAATAGAAGGTGTCATAGATGTAATTACCAGATGTAATATTGGAGGATCATGTCCCACCACCTCTATATTATTGTCGTTACCACCCACCTGTTGTATGACTGTAGGCCTTCATGGTGGAATATATTTAATAATTCCAAATACACGCCTAAAAATATTTCTTTAGAGAATATTTTACAGAGAAAAATATATGATAGGTACAAGAATTTTTATAAAAAGACCAGTACCTCTCTACATACTGCCAATGTTAGGAATATGTGGTATTGAAACTCATAAATAAACACTAACAACTTTCCACTACAAATGCTGCTTCAAAGTTGATTTCTTTTCTTCATATATGGGGTTCATGTATATGGAGCATAAACTGAATGTTATAGAGGAAAACACCATTTATGTAGCAATTGGAATCCCAGTTTAATGGAAACTGCATAATTTATTTTCCAAGGAATTATAAAATTAATATGTTCATTAAATATATATCATGATCAGGTCAGATGAGTTTCCAATCCCATGTTATAAAGTCCAAAGCAGTATTAGTTAAAAATGGCATGTCGCGTAATTTCAACCAACCTATTAAATTTTTTATCATAATATAATAATACTCTAAATGGTAGTTCAATTAGATGGATCACCATTCCCATTTTATTGAAGTACTAGAATAATAAATTTAAATTCACATCCATGTAGACATATCTAACTAATTTTTCATCTTTTTTAACCACATTTACACATCTCAAACACATAACAATTGGTTAGTTAAGGTGAAACCTTCAATATATGTGGGAAAATATAATTTCCATTGAATTATACACATTAAAAAATAATTATTGGTTCTATTTATTAAAATAAAGATTATTAAAATTCCAAATATATTTTTCATGGTTTCTACAATATACAATAAGAGATGTAGACAATAATATAAATATTGCATGGAATATAAAGGGAATGTGAATCTCTAAGTGCCTATAATAATTCATGATAGCATATAAAATTTCTTCTTCAAGCCTTGAGTAATATAATGCATATCATTAAAATGATAATAATATATTCCCCAAAACATGGGTGTCACCCAAGGTGAAATCAATAAAACTATAATAGGTATAATCTATAACAACAATTCTCATTCAAGGTAATTTGGTTTTTCCCTCTACGGAGTTTAGCTACTCCTAGGAACAAGCTCATTTACAAATTCTGAATCAACCCTATTATCTTTACTACAAAAAAAATATTAAGAAAATGAAAAAAAATCCTATGTTACAAATTTTGAATTTCTCTGTCTCAGTTCATAGATACTTGTCTGGTCTGATTGGCCACATATCATCAAGAACACATCTCCATAATCCAGAGGCTGGTGAATAGCATAGAGGTTCTATGATGGTACGATACATATACTATACCCTCATTATTAGAGAAGAACAATGTGGTTTAATAAAATAATAATAAAATTAAACTTATATCAACAATGAGGTAGTAGAATAAGTAAATTATCCAATTGAAATATACATTATAGAATACAATGGAAGAAACAAATCCAATATCATATAGAAAAATATGATCATGTCAAGGAGATATAAAAAATGAATAAATTAATGGTGAATTGAGTAATTGGAATATACAACATTCTATACAAAAATTATCAAAATGACCCAATCTATCTCTAATATACTTAGGAGAACAAGCTTTTTCTTATTCTTTTGTTCCCATCCTGGTGAAAAAATCTAGTTTCCATAGTGGGCCACATCCAATTTATTGTACCAACATCGATGAAGTCTTCATGAGTACCAAATGGATTCCTAATTAGGTTTTGATATATACTCAGTAGGACACTACTAATGGTTACTATAACAAATTCAACTAGACTATATAAGTTGTAGAATTGAGAAGTTATAACTATAATAAATCATTGAATGCTAATGTAAAAAAACCCAATATGTAGGTACATGAATGATGAAGAAATTCATATAAGACTAAAGCATAATATACATCATAAATAAAATATATCATATATCCATCCAATGAGGGAACGGACCCAAGTTCATTGACCAAGGAATCCTCTTAGAGTTTATAGATCTCATCCATAGAAAACTTAGTAAAATATAGACCTGCATGGGTTAGGAACCAAGGTACCATGGTCAATTAATCATATTATTTTCCATAGATATCATCCATAGAAGTCACAATATAGACTTTAGAGGATCTCATGTAGAATATATAAAGAAGTATAATAAATCTAGGCCCATGGTAATAATCCAAGGAATCCAATTTAAATGAATCATTGGTATTTTGTCATAGTGTCAGTTCCATACTAAAGTATCCCTCATTAAACATTTTATTCTAGGGTTAAAAGGGGCCATGTTAATTTCCAATACCCTATTAATATGTTCATTCATTAAATTTAATTCAATGATAATTTCACCCATAAGTGATAAAAATATGTCTTTAATTAGTGTCCATACCACCTTAATAATGATTGATATTAATATTAACTACCAAAGAGATCATCCATCACATTTATAATTTTCATTTGAATTATTATGAACACAATAAATGAGTTCTTCAACCTTTATCATCCCAATTTAATTCATATATACCTTCCACTCATGGATTGAAATGTCCATACACCCAAAGTGGTGGATTAATCCTACAAATTTTAATGATGCCACCTCATATGGTGGTTCAGGTTGAGGTCGACGACCTCCAACTATGTAAAATGGTCAATTGAAAATCAAAACATGTTTCAAAAAATTTGATTTATTATATTTTTCATTTTAGAATAAACACCTAGAAGGTTCAGCATGATACAATAAAATGTGATATATAAACGTTACGTTTTTTTGGAAAATGTATAGACCACCTACCTTTTACATTTAGCTGACTCTTTGTCTGTTATCGAACTTTAACTCAATCTAGAATGAATGAAATTGATGAAATAGAACAATAACCTAAAAATAGTCCATATTAGATAACATTAATTTAACATTCCATGTGGTGAAATAATTGAGTAAAGGAAATAAAAGGATTTTATATCTTACTAAGATGGATCCAACATGATGAACGAAGAGGGAATTAGACACTGAATAGAGGAGGTAGATCAATACCTAGTTTTTATGACAATGAAGTTCTCCAACATGAGGGAAGTTTCTATGAGAGAAACTTTGAGGAGAAAATAATGAGTTAGGATAAATATATTGAATTATGAAATCATAAATTCATCTACTTTTAAAGGGTTCATGGTTCGGCCACTTGGTTGCTAAACCGTGTTCCTACCATGAACTAGCACTATCTAGGGTGTCACCCAGCGCATGGGATAAAAACACGGGTTTTAAAAAAATTAATATACCTTTCGGTTCCTTTCTCATATTTCTATAGAACCCTCAAAGTTTGATGCAACATTCCTCACATAGTTACTCAAACTATGCACCACCTCTTTGCGTTCACATTATTACTTCTAATCTTGCACCAATAGTGTGCCTCTTCTGTTCCCTCTAAAAACTAGGGTTATGGTATCCATAAAAGACGTAAAAAATCATAAACCATTAATTAAACTCTTAGGATCTCCAATATAGATAAAACTAAAGGGTTAAACCAAAAAATAAATTATATGTTCCTCATAATGCAAAACTTGTTCTTATAAATGTGATCGATGGGATTTATGGAAGGTATAAGACATCAATTTAAAACAAATTTTTTCTAATAATAAAGGATGAAAAAATAATACATGTTGGAAGTAAATTGAACTCTTATAACACATGAAAAAATTATTCATAATTTGAGAAATTTATATTAGTACACCTATCTTATGTTCATAGATATCCAATCATCAAACCCCAACGATTGATTGAATCTAAATTTTCCGCATACATAAAAGAATTCTAAAGAACTAAAAAAGGAATATTATATATAAAAAATGGAATACCAATTTTTGAAAATTAAAATAACCGAAAAAACCAAACTTTTTGAATTTCTTGGTACTTTTAATTATTTGAAATAGAACACCAAATGATATATAATCAAAGTTGATTCACCCTTGGAAGAGGAGGAGATGTAGATGGTGCACCAAGGGATACTGGGAGATAAATATGGGAGAAAATAGAGTGGTTTCACAATAATATCATATGGAAAAATGAAAAATTGTCCTCTTTTAATGAAACACGCATTTTGGGGACATGGTTTCACAATCCATGCTCCCTCTATGTGAGTAATATTATCTATGAAAACCCATTTTCACAAAGTTTCCAAGACCATATTTATGTTTTTTAAATTCAATGAAAGTCATGTAAATAGGATCTTGAAGTTTGTTTCCCCAACATTTAGAGTTACTAATGTATCATCACATGGTTTTATAAATCACAATCTCCACTCAATAGGGTCCCACAGTTTTGGTGTACAGTTAGGACTATCTATTCATTAACTATATTCTATGTTTTGTAAGCCTATTTTCCAAATTTTCCAAGTCTCAAACACCAACAATGATCCTAAGACCGTACCTAGTCCCGAGGAAAGGAATTTCATAAATAATATTAAATTGATGTTAGATAAAATTACAATCAGAATATACCTCTATATGGGTTGGGATCTTACAACCTATCCATTAAATAATAGTTCATCCATGAGTTGCACTCCCCATCATCACTAAGACTCCATAATAAAAATCGTACGACATTGGCCTAATATCAGCTTCCCCCTTCCATGTTTCCCACTAAATATGACCATGATTCCACAAAACATGAAGTATATTCATAGTCTTAAACCAAAGTTTTTTCTCACTAGATACACAATATGAATCATATTCTCCGTGAAGGATGAATTGGATTCCTGCTCAATATCATCAACATCCATTATATAAGAATAGTTTACGAGATACTATCAAAGATGTGACAGATGAAACACATCATGCATAGCACTATATAATTGTGGTAGATCCAATCAATATTATATTGTACCAATCCTCTCAATATTTTGGAGTGGATCAATATACATGGGTGAAAACATACTCTTATTTAAAATCTAATGACGACCTAGTCTCGGTGATATATGAAGGAATATATAGTCACTCAATGAAAATTCAAGAGGTCAATGATTGTGTTTAGAGTATGACTTTTATATACTATGGGGTGTATATATATTGTTTATATCATTTATACCTTCTATGATGTTTCATCTACATGTAACACCCCTAACAATACAAATTTTCATGCTTCAAACCAGCACAAAGGTGATCTATATGGTCAAACATATAGTTTCTCATAGGGTGTCATCTAAATATAATACTTATAGTTATTTTTATAGGACAAATCAATTATTTATATGCGATTCTCCTAGATTCCACCAAAATCATTGAAACATGTTCTAAGAATGTCCTCTACCGCCAAGATAGTCGACTAATGTTTCTCGTCCATCTATTAGTAGTATGAAATGCTAAAAACAGCTAATTATCGGGCACCCTCTGCAATCATTACTAGAAGTGTGATGTAAAATGGGTATCGAAATCAAAATAAATACTCCAAGGCACACTATTTAAATATAAAATCTCCCAAACATATTGGTTACCCAACTCATTGATGGTTAATGTCTATAGAATTGGAGAGAAATGTAATACCTTTTTTAACCTATCCATAATCTCCCATATATCATCACTCTCCCAAGGATTCCTCGGTAAACACGTCCAAAAATATAGGTTAACATCATCCCACTTCCATTTTGTAATGGGTAATAGGTGTAATATACTATAAATCCACTAGTGATTGTCCTTTTCTTATTGATAGGCATAACACCACCACACTAAACCTATGATTACTTTTTTCATTTTTGACCATCAATAATTTCTATGAATAACATGGTAAATTTTGTTCAAACTAGGGAGAACCACCCATTTTGAAGCTTGAATTTGATGAAACAAATCCACCTTCATACATGTTGGAATATTAATGTGGCCATGAATTTGGATAATCTTGCCTCCATCAATGTTCCATTCTAGTGGAAACTCCCCACCATCAATGGTGTCCCTCAACACTAGGCACTCAGGTATAGCATACTTCCACCTCTTGACCTAGATAAAAAAGGGAGGGTACCCTAGATAAATATATGAATTTTATCAGTTTCTGCTCCACCAGAACACATATATGCCTCTCAATGAATAAATTCATCATTATCCATTCAGTACCAGACTCTTAGAATGCATGGGTTTTTCTCTTCTAACGTAGAGCATCTGAAATAATGATTAATTCCCTCGTCGTATACGATTTATAAAAATTGAAATATTTCATCTATTCAACCCATCTATGCTGCCATTTATTTAGATCATGTATAGAAAAAATATATTTTAGGATCTTATAGTGATTATAAAATATAAATCCTTTCACCCCATGAGAGAATGAAGACAATATTTTAAGTCATAAAATACTACAGACAACACGAGAACTTGTATAGGATTGGTCCATTCATGTGGCCTAAACTATCAGGACCCATGTTCCATGACATTGTCTCATTGAATCAATACTACCCCATGTATGATCCCAGACGAATCATAATATACATTATATTTCATTCCATTTTCAGGTATGGTCAGAGATGATGATGTGGTCAAATGCCTCTTTACCAATTGTAAATAATTCTCACATAATCCATAACACACAATTTTTTTTCTGGTTATCATATACATCAACACTACTAGATGAGGGATGTTCTGGATGAAATGTTTATTAAAGACTTTTTATCTATGAAATATCGGAATCTTTTAGATATTTTTGTATCACATAAAATACACCACGGTTACCACCTACTTTGTGTCCACTAACACACCTTCCTGAATGATAACGTCAGATAATAAGTGGACAATGTAAACCCAGAAATTAAAATTATATATATTAGGTTATATTCATTGATCTATCAATGTTATAAAGTTGATACCAAAGATATTGGGCATGATCATCTCTTGAATGGGAGAATAATAACATTTCATCGATAAAGAAAACTGAAAAATAGTCCAAATATGGGTATCTGATTTAGTTCATCAAGTCCATGAACATATAAGGGGAATTCTAAAAACCAAATGGAATCACAAAAGGAACATAAAATTCATACCTTCTTCTAAAAGTAGTCCTTATAATATCTCATAGTATCACCCTCAACTAGTGGTACCCAGATCATAAATCAATCTTTGAGAATACATAGGCACCCCTTTAGCTAGACAAAGAGATCATAAATACATAGAAGTTTATGCTAATTCTTTTTTTCATCTAGTTAATTAGTCGATAATCAATACATATGCACAAAATTATAATTTTTTTCTTGGAAAATTAAACTAGATAAACCAAAGGTGAAATACTCAGATCAATGAAACCATTAGAATCTAATTACTCAAACTACATATTAATCTCGAGAATCTAATGTGGTTCTATTATATAAGGAATATTATAAACTATAGTAGCCTCAAAATCCAACTCATTGGTAAACTAAATAACTCTATAAAGTGAAAAACATTAAAACAATTCAAAAAACAAGTCTCATAAAATGCTCCACTATAGTAGGGAAAATATCATCCTCCCCCACCCCCTTTATCTATCATAAGACACTCAAACTGGGATATCATCTCACCCAACTGCAAGTGAATAGGCTCGGTAAAGCCTATTTAGATATCTGATTCTCTATGATGCACATTATTCTGATACAAAAGAGACAGGAAAGTAACCCTCCTATGGTAATAGTCAAGGTAAACCTAGTATTAAACTAACAATTAGAATCCCATAATCATGTTAAATACTATAATCTAAACCATTAAAAATCCTAATGGAAATGATACCCACAAATCTCATAGGTTCATTCCTTAAAACATTGAATGACTGAACATAAACATTTTTATTGATTTTGGCAACACACTAAAAACAACATACAAGAAACACTCATAGCGGTCGAAAGTAGTGGAGCCCCAAAGCGTCATTGATGAAAAATATACTACCGCCATATGGGAAGGAGCCAAGGTTAAATAAGAAAGAAACATTATGATTTTGGGAACCCTGAGACGCCAAGAAATATGCAACCTTATTCACCTATCGCCAAGTATGAGGGATCATTGTGAGAATGCCCATCATCATTTTACACTTGCGGACATTATATTCAATACACCACGGACAACTTACACTTTCTGTGAGTGCTTTGTAGAGAATCAAATAATCCGTTTCCACAACCTTCAAAGAAATATGTCTTTGATCACTTAATTCCAGCCCCGTAACTAAAGTATTTTCCTCAGCCTGATGAGCATCACCACTACCGTAAAATACCGAGAAATCATCAACAACAAACCCCATTTGGTCCCTAATCATGACTCCCCCCTCATCTGTCCCCTCAGTAAGGACCCATCTATGTTGTGTTTTAGCCAATCTCTATGGGGGTACCAGCAAACCCAATTCCCCTGGCCCCTCCCCTCAGGCTGGTTGGATGCCCCTGTATAGAATGGCCTCATTGATGGGGCTCCCTGGAAATCTGAACAAACGCTTTCTAAGTCCAGAAAAGCGTTATTCATCTTGAAGCTGATACTAGTGCTAGTAGCTGAAGAGTTCTTGTGGAACTCTTCATTCCGGGATTTCCAAATGACCCAACAGCCCACCACGAGAATGATCGCCATTCTTGTTCACTCAGAACCGTTGTCGCTTGAACCATCAAACAACCAGCTGAGAACATCCTCTTGCAACCCTCCGACATCACACCAGCCCGAAAAATCTATATACACCTTCCATGACCAGTGAGCCCAGTCGCTGTCAAAGAACAGATGCATCACCAATTCTTTCTTGGGGTTTTTGAAACACCAACATTTGGATGCCAAATAAACCCCCATAAGTTGGATGTTGTCATCTGTGGGAAAAGAATTATTCATCAATCACCACATAAGGAAATTGAATTTCCTTAAAAAATTAGATACCATGTAATTTCACCACTAGCCATGTGTCTATATATGTAATATTATACAACAATTCCATCAGTATACCTTAACTATTCACAAACCGGGAAATTATAAATCAATTCAATGATTCTGCATGAAATAATGAACTAGAAATAATATGAATTATAACCTGTAAATTTGATGAATAATCCTTATTACCAGGAGGAGGAGGCTTAATTATATGAAGTTGTTAAGTCCCTCTTCCATGAGGTCAGGGCAGAGCCTCACCCACTACACTAATTTGATGATATTTTCTCTCTTTTCCTAGAGTTCTAAATTTTCAACCCCAATGGGTAAGGCTAGTAGAACTATAATTGTCAAGACGATGATGGGTATAATATCCCCTCATGGTGCTCTATGTTAGCCTATGTCCTCTATCACTAGAAATTGTCCACGTGTCCCATCTAAACCTCAATATGTTCCCAATCATACCAAAATATTGGCACTCCACTAGTGGTCAAGTAAAATGTCCTCACATGTGACCAGGTCTGAGGATGTAGTATAATAACACTAGATCACTATCCTAATAGTTTGGTCCATCCTCTTGGATTCTCTCCCTACCACATCCTTATAGGATGATCTGATAGTGGAGCTACCTGGGGACGTACTACCAAATCACCCAGATTAAATAGTAGGAATACAAATATTACCCTCTTTAATGTTTCCCATAGTAATGAGAACCTGATTTACCACCTCAGTGAATTTCTATAATAAAAAAACATTAAATTTGGACTATATATCATGCTTGATTCTATCCTGAAAATGTTTCACCATATATGCCTCATCTACTTCCTGCATTGGAACAAAACATTGTAGTCCAATGAGGTGGAAAACATAATCCATCACTGACAATTTACCACTGTTGAATCTCATAAAATCTAGGTATATTTCATATCTCACAATCTCTACATAGAAATGTTCCAAGAATACCTTATGGAAGAGCTTCCAAGCCATTCCCCCAAGATACTGATCTTATACCTAAATATCACATCAGTGCTTCACTAATCCTCGGAATGTGTATGCCACCAACATAACCTTCCTCTTTAGAGGAGAAATTATTCGGTCAAGGATCATCTAGAAAGACTCAATAAAGAACTAATCTACCACATGACCACCTTCTTTTTTGAACATTAGGGAATGTTTCATCTGGAACTCCCTATTCATATCAAATTGGGTCGGTGCAACTCTCATTGAATCCCTCGCCATAAGTAAATAAACATGGTGAAATTACCATAGAACTAATATTATTCTCTTTCACTAAGAGAAAAATGGGGGTTTTGGTTCCCCTATTGTAGGTGCATTCTCTATACTGTCCTCCACCTTCCCTATAGGAAATTTTCATTATGGATGTATCCCTCTACACTGGAAAAAATATGGTTTTGGTCACATAAAATAAAGTTTACATGGTTAAAAAAAATTGAATTTTCAAATAAAAGTTATCAATATACTCCAAATACATTTCACAATGGATATTACCACAACAGTATCACTACAAAAAAATCCTTTTCTAAGGGAACTAACTAACTCATATTTAAAGTAATTTTCCATGATATAATCTTTGTATTCAAATATATTTTACTAATTAGATTCAAAATAAATCAATATTATATACTTAAAACATCTTTATTGTGACATATTTTATTCAAACTACAAAAAAGGTATAAAATAATTTCATTCCCATATCACAATTTTTAAATTGTATTGAAAACATATCATAACATGATTTTACTTGTCTGCCAAATATGATGCATGTCACATAACCACCGAGTTCCAGAAATGATGCATGCATACACAATATAATATCATATTATCAATTAGGAAAAATCTTATAAATCAATAACATCACAAGAAAATGGGATCACCCTTGGTTGAATAATATTCCAACAATTATTAAAAAAACCTTGAGAACAATAATCAGATCTCTAAATACCTTGTTTTCCCACCAACAGAAGAGTTATCTACTCCCATTAATGAGATAATTACCAACCCTTGAAACATATTATTCTATTTTAAACCTTTAAAAAAATTATATAAAAATAAAATACCTCTTTTGACACCACTTTGTGATGTACCAACCTGAGTCACATCAAATAGTATATGAACCAGTTCACCACATGGCCTTAAGAGCACCTCTGATTACTCCATAATCTATCGACTAGCGATGAGGGTGCATTGATAAACATGGGAATACTATACCCTCTTTACTATAATAAAGAAACATTGGAAATAATGAGACATAATAACTTAAAGGTAACCACACATCACACAATAAATTTCCAAAACTAGGCATGTTCTAACATGTCGATAGAATAAACATATCATTTCATGATAGTCCCATTTCCTAATAAAAACTCCTAAAGAAAGACCCACACTGAAAATCATAAAAACATGACTTGAAACCTATCCTTTCCCCTTCATCTTATCCCTATCACATAATTCTCAAATCATTGATCTATCACTAGCGATTAACCTTTTCCTGACATGAAACCATGAATTCTTCTTTTGTACCAACGACATCCTGGGTAGGGTGTGAGTAAAAATCATTATTCCATGACCAATTGTATCTAAAGGAATATATAGTATGAGTAACACTATATTCATATGTAAAATGGAATAATATAAAAATAAATAAATAAAAACCCATAATAAAAAAGTTATTTTTTTAGCATTTTTGGCCCTAAGATTATAAGGTGATAACCACGACATCCAAACCTGATTCAAACCAAACCATTCATCTAATACATAAATTGTAGGGTGATATATATTAAAAATTGAAAAATGTGTTTTCATTGTTTAATTAATTATAGGTACCATGAAGCACCATTCCATGGTATTCATTCCTTTTTCAAGTACTATTTGTTCTTAGAGTCTCAATCTAGTACCTCACCCATGGATATATATCATTTGTTATTACATAGTTATTCTAACACATAAATTATTGATGTAGAACATTATCCCAACATTCCAAACCATCACTACTAGAATTTGGACATGTAGCAATAGATAATAAAAACTGTGGTTATAGGTCACTTATATCCATGCCTTTTTGCAGTCTGTTTCAATATCGCCCCACCTTACCCCCCCCCCCCCCAATCATGAGATTCCATCCCCAATTCCCCCTTGATCCACCTACCTATCGTAATCCTCCTCCTCTCCCAACATCTCTTATGTGGCCACCCCACCTCTCTATGACCCTCCTTCTCTGATGTGGCTCCGGAACGATTCAACCCCCCCCCCCCCCCCCACGATCTTCCACCTCTCCCGTCATCTCTAACACATACACCCCACATCCACATGACCCTCCTTCTCTGATGCGACTCTAACACAGTTCCAATACGGCTCGGGCATGGTTCTGACGTGGCTCTGGCACAGTTTTGATGCGTCCACCCCACCTCCCATGATCCTCATCATAGATGTGATGGATCCACGAATAATGTACATTTATATTTTGTTGATTTCATTTTTACCCTATCTAGTATTGATCCCACATATAGAAAATTTTCTAGGTTCGGTTGACTATGGGGATTAAAATCTGGAATACCCAAATATTGAAATAGACATCCTAAAATCAATTCCCATTCCAGCTATTCAATAAAATTGTGGAGAGGATCCTTCACTTCGTTTGTTGGATTGTGGGTGGGGTTACATCAATTACTATAAATCAAACATGTTAGTCCATTTTCACTTCATCCCTAGATTCTCAATCCCCCACATTAACTTTAGGAATGTGATAATAAACCATGGGTTTATATCACCATCCCTCGATGATGATCATAAGATTTTTTATGATAGTATTTATATGATTGATGAACCAGATATGTGCACATTATCAATGTTTTCCATGAGATAATTTAGTACTTTAGAGTTTCACTTGTTATCAAGATCCAACCAGGAGCATGATGAGTGGGTGAGCAAAGTCTTGTCTAAATAAATACCAGTTAAGTTGATCATACATTTCTAGATGCTCTACAATAAGGGCACACCAATTACAATTAATATCCATAAAAAAGTAATTTAGATACCCTAACCATGTATGTGTTGTAAGATGCTAAACACTGAGTTAGAATGGAACTTATTTTTTGATGTAGAACGGGCCCGCTTTGCTTGGCCCCTTGTTGGGAAACTTATTGGATTTCAATTTTAGGGGGTATACATCTCTGAATTTTAGTCTATAGTATTTAAATGTGTTGAGAAACATTCAAATATGGTTAATCTTTATGTAATTATGTTTTTAGTAGTGTGTTCGGTGATTTTGGAGACAAGGAACAAGTGTCGTGAAGGCAGGAATAGCTCCCTCTATTCATTCAAGTTTATGTGATCTCTCTCATGGAAAAACTGGTTTCCCTTATTCCTATTGAAAATAGAATGGCTACAAGTATGGGGATCCTCCCTAGGGATTTGATTATAAATGATAAATCTCCTCTTGGGTGATGTATCAATTGGATACCCCACAATTTTGGACTTAAACATAATGTGAATGGGTCCTGTAAATAGGGAGTTATGAGGAGGGATTGTGCATGATTTTAGGGGATCTATGGTTATCGAATATAGTTCCTTTTATCATTCAGGTAATTCTATATGGGTGGAGAAAATATATTTACTTAGCAGCCTTTAAATTTGGAGGATAGATAACCTCAATATTTGTATGGTTGAGTTGAACTCTATGATTCTTTTAAGATTCCTACATAATGATGCTAGTGCTCCTTGGTATTCAGTTTAAAATATTAGTAAGTGTAGGTCCCCCATCAACCGAGCGACAAATAGCATTCCTACTTTGAGGGAGAGGAAATTTTCTATATAAATTATATCGAGTAAAGATATACCTTATCAGATTCTTGTTATCTATCATATTAACAGGGATCTTCCACATTACTATGAAATTATTGTTTGTACTGAAACCCTATATATTCACCACTTCAAACTCCTAAAGTGAATGATTTTCTAATAAAAGGTTCATCTTGAGTCACCGATAATTTCCTAACTATTACATCAATTAAGGAAGTTCTTTTGGGGATACCATTAATAGGGGAGAATGATCTGAATACTAAAGAGATTTATGAAAAAAAACATTTTTCATCCCATGTAAAATGAAAATACAAAATTCAATTTGTTGGAAAATCAATTACCCAATCCACTACATGGTCTAAATACTAACCATTTGAAACTTTTCAAACCCATGACCAATTTCAATCCCAACCATCTCAACATCGAATTCAATATTTTCCATATAAATTATTAGAATAATTTTTAAAAAATTATTGAAAATAAATTATCAATTTTCATCATTTATATTAGATATATTAAACATTTAAATGGTTATGGAACCTATTCCCACTTAGTTTTACCCTTCCACAAAAATCGTAGAAGAATCTTGTTACACATAAACATCTCATGAATAACTCAAAGTTGTGACTATTTCCAAGAGTAGGAAAACTATTTTAAAACCAAAACCATTGATTCCTAAACCACTAGAGTCTTTAAAATCATAGGAAGAAAAATAATAACAGGCATTGGAAACTAAAAATTCAAATCTGGATAATGAGTGAATTTGTTGGGGAATGTTGAAATTCATCCATAGGAACATTGGGAAATTATTGAAAGGTGTTAAAATCTGGAGAAAAGTGATTATCTATATGAAAAAGAGAGAAATTTGACATATTGGAAAGATTTTACAAAATATTATTGTATTATTTATGGGAGTTTCAAGAAAATATAGGTGATTCAAGAGTTCATATAAAGAAATAACAACCCTATAAGATAGACACATGTAACCCATCCAATGAATAATGTTATTGGTCTTTCTTCTCGACACTGAAATAATAGGTGGAATATGTCCTTGATGTGGCCATTAGATAAATAACCTTGTTCCCACTTATAAATAGATTGACCTCAAACAAAATTATAATATATCATAATGGTTTTTTATTAGTTAATTATTTTATATGGTAATGGTGTTTAGACTACTATTGTGTGGTTGAGGACACATCCCCCCCCCATCGAAATCCAAGGATTTAAATGAATTTGTATTTTTATTTCCCTAGTGATATTTTAATGAAATCAGATTGTTTTCCTATAAGTAGTAGATTATTATCCATGAACATTTAAATTTTATCATAGTTTAATCTATAAATTTGGTTTAAATATAATACTACCACAATTTTCTTTTATTTATAATATGATGCAGGGGAGTGAGGGGTGATAAGGGTGTGATTAAGCATTCTAAATTATCATGGGTAGGTGAAAGTTGTGTATATAAAATCATTTTTTCACTACCTAAACTAAAACACTCTAGATAGAGTGAATGGATAGGGATATTGGGTCATTCTAGGGTATTATTTAAGGGGTGAATTTATTTTATAATAGATTATTATATAATTAATGAGAACATTATATATGGTAATCCTTCATTATATTCATCATTTTTCAATTTTTATTATTTCTTCCATGCACTTGTGGTTTCACTCCTTAATTTATTCATTACTTTAATATTAATAGTGTTATATTAGTTTAGGTGTAAGGATAATGAATGATTATATCCATCTAAGAACTTGTGGATTCCTATCTTTTTTCACCATAAAATGTAATATTTTTAATTTTATATTGTATTACACTTTCAAATTGAAGATGAATATTTGTGTAAATAATGTTTTCAGGCTTTAATAATATCAACCAACTGAATTAGAAATCACTAGGGTTCTTCATGCGGCACTTTGATCATCCTTTTGGAATCATGCTATTTTTAAGGACATTTGTATTAAAGACTATCGATTAATGCCTATCTGATGGAATAATTTAAATTTCTGTTTCATATAATCATGCTCAGTTGAATTTTCATTTGATTAACATGGACAGAGGGCTGGACATTACTTATTTACTTGATTGTTAAGTTGGTCGGAGAAGAATATAAATATTTCTAGTTAATTAAGTGAAACACTTCTAATTATAGAAGAGCAGTAAAAGTGTATGTTGCAATAGGATTTTTGGTATGGTTTTTTTATACTCCTTATAGATCATATGGTTAATCTGTTTCTGCATTATATGATGATTTATTATAATTCTTGTTTATATCCTCCTTCAATTACATGATGGTGTATGCTCATTGCACCTTATGTTTTCAGTGTAACTTGAACATTCAATATATTTCCTGGGTTATTGGTTGGAAAACCAACTCATTAATTATTTCAATATTGTAGTTCATTTTTTGGCACTAATTATTTACCTATCAAAAATAGTCAGCTTAAAATGGGTGTTTTCATCCTATGGTCTACGGGTTTTAGCGTTGGACTCCAAAGGGGGATTTCAACCTCGGATTGTCTGCATGTAAAAGTTTACATTTTAATTGATATTTTGTTAAACCTAAACCAGGTTTTATGGAAAATTATGAGTTAATTATGATGAAAAATATGTGAAGAATGGTAACCGCAACACAACTGAGGGTCCATGAGGTTGACATCTTTTCTTCTACCATGTTCAGAGAAACCGGGTTATAGTGATTCTTTATTTCCAATTCTGTGAAGCACATAAAAATATCAGTGTCTTTTTTATGATTTTTTTAATTGATTGGTTTTGTTGATGATCACTTATATTTGATCTTGTTCCCAAATACTAATCATGATTTTTGATTTGGTGTTAATAAAAATGGTAATTTTAGTTTATGTTCAGCATATTAATCTGCTATAATGTTTAAATGAATATATTCCTTTTAATTTATTGTTCTTGTGAGTTTATATTTTTGAGTCAATATTTATAGATTTCATTTTATTGTAATACATTACAGGATTCATTTTATTTAAGTATTCATGACTCTCTATTCTATTTACAGAATTATACCTGTGTTGAACAGTTGTTTTGAAAATTTACGAAGAAAAATTAAGGCCACACATATCCTTTAGGTATTGATTACATTATATAAATTGGTCCCTTTATTAGTTATAGAATTATTAGCGATGGGGAGGTTAATTATAAATTATTGACACAGTTCTATAGAAATAAGGATAAAAAGAGATGAGTATTATAACTCCTTTTAATTTGGGGGGATGGTGTAGGCTAGGTGGTTGGGGGTGGTGCAGGGGGGTTAGGGGATGGTTGTGGGGGAGGGGACTGGTTTGGGGAGGGGGGTTTGGGTGTGGGGGAGGGGGCTGGTTTTGGGGGGAGGCTAGTATGAGGGGGGGGGGGTGTTAAAGGGGGGTTAGGAGAGCTAGTGCAGGCTAGGAGTTGGGGTGGTGTACGGGGGTAGGGGATGGTTGTGGGGGAGGAGGATGGTTTGTGGGGCTATTTTGGTGGGGAGGCAAGTACAATGGATATGGTGGGGATGGTGCATGGGGTTGGCGGGCTATTGTAGGGGGTTGGGGTGCTGAAGTAGGTTAGGGGCTAGGGGGTGGGATAGGGGGAGGGGGTATAGGAGGGGGCGACTGGTTTGGGGGGAGGGGAATAGTTTTGGGTTGAGGATAGTATAGGGTAAGGGGTGGGGTGGTTCATAGGAGTAGGGGGTTGGTGTAGGGGTGGGATCCGGTGTAGGATAGGGTTTGGGGGCGGTGAAGGATAAGGGGATGGGGTAGAGGATGGTTGTGGGGGGAAATAAATTTGGGGGGAGTCTAGTACAGGGGGAGGTGGGGTTGCGGCGTGTTAGGGGGCAACTGTAGGGGATGTTAGGGGAGGGGGACTGGTTTTGGGGGGAATCTAGTATAGTGGAAGTGGTGGGGGTAGTGCGTGGGGGGTGTGGGCTTAGGGGGCAAGTGCAGTGGTGTGGGCTGGTGTAGGCTAGGGGTGGGGGCTAGTGCAGGCTTGGGGGATGGAGGTTGGTATAGGGGGAGGGGGTTATGGGATAGTTTTCGGGGTGGGGACTAGTTTAGGGGTGTGGGAGGCTAGTATAGGGGGTGGGGGTTATGGGTACAGCTGCATGGGTTAGGGGGGATAGTGAAGGGGATAGGGGAAGGGTCGTCCCGGGAAGAGGCTTCATGGCTACATGAGTGGGGTGAGGAGGAAGTGGCCACTGGGCTAGGTGGTGGCCTGCGATGGTGAAATCGGGTTTTAGTAGCCAAAGAAGACATAAATCATGACAAGCTAGGTTTTTTAGAAGGCTAGGCTCGAGACAGAGAGTGTGGTGTTTTTAAATTTCCATCATAGTATAAAATCAACATGAGATTCATAACATGAATATATAAATGGCTCTAAGTCAAGGTACAACCATACTGTTCAACACTTTTGATTTATTTTCATAAATTATAAGTCTATTTGACATCAGGGGTCACAAAATCCCTTCATGTTTGTTTTAAGAAAATTGATCATTGGGATATTTTTATCCAACCATATAACCAGAGTTGTGTACTCTCATGCATAAAATAAGAATTTATTGACAGCTCATCTCAACATTTCATTCTGTTGATATAGAAGTGTCCATTTATTGGGAACATATCCTTTTGTTTTCTTATAGCTTAATAATTTGTCTTTTTGGAAATGTATTTGTAACCATTTTTGTTTTTACCTTCAACTTATGGTCCTATGAACAACTTCTTCAAACTAACTTGTGGAGGGTTATCAGGTCTGAAAAGCCCAGGTGTTGCAGCTATACCAGTTCATCCATCATTGCAAAGCATTTTACATCAAAACATCATTAAAAGAGTATTCATGTTCTTGTCTTCTATGTATACTTTATTAATGGTTGTCAGTGACATTTCTTAAAGCATCTCAAGTTCAATTTGGCGGGATGAAAAAATTAAGGTGATCATGTTTGTGGAGAAAAATTCTTGTAATTCATTTGATATTTTCATAACTCTACTATGAATTTGGTGTTTTTCTAAATGACAACTGAAATTAATGACCAGAGAGATATCTCATCCCACATGCTCTGTAAAATTTAAAATCAAGTTGAAAATTTATTGGATGACCTCTTCTGCTTGATACATTTAGTCAATTGGAATATGATGTGTCTAGAAGTGGTGGAATTCAGGTATTTTTAGTTCATTTAGGGAAGAAAATTTTGATTACCTAGTACCAAGTTGGTGCAAACCTTCATTATTAGTTTACAAGTCCTGAATTTCTAAAAAAATCTCATGACAGCTAAGATAATGCAACCAATTACTTGTATTCATTATGTATCCAACACTGTTCATGACAAAAACTAATTATTTATTTGTATGGTTCCATACATATATCAATTTTAAGGATTTTTATTTCTCTTGTATTTCATTCAAAAAATCTATGTCGGTGGGGTGAAAGAGGGGGGTGTAGGGGTCTGTAGGGGTGGCGGTGTCGGGGGTGGTCTGCAGGGGGGTCTACAGGGGGTTTGCAGGGTAATGGAAGGTGTCAGGGGGAAGGAGGAGGGGGTGGGAGAGGTTTGTAGGGAAATGGGAGGGGTATTGGGAGGGGTGGAAGGGGAAGGGGCATGGGAGGTCTACATGGTAGGGGAGGGGGAGGGGTAGGGGGAGTGGAGAGGTATTTAGGGTAGGGGTGGTCTGCACGGGGGAGGGGGTGCAGGTGGGATGCAAGGGGGAGAGGGTGGTGGTCTGCATGGGGTTTGTAGGGTAGGGGGTAGGTAGTGGGGCCTGTGGTGCAAGGGGGAATTGGGGGGAGGGTGCAGGGGGGAGGGGCAGGGGGTTTGAATGGGGGTCTGTAGGGCAGTGGTGAGGGTGCAGGTGGGGTGAAAGGGGGAAAGGGGTGTGCAAGGGGGTGGGGAAGTGGGGAAGGGGGTGAAAGGGTGTGGGGAAGGGGGGTGTAGTGATTCTCTATAGGTTTCTACATTTAGATAAACTTTTCTGGGTGGGGGTCTGTAGGGTAGGGGAGGGTGATGGAGGTGTGCAAGTGGGGAGGGAGGTGCAGCAGTGGGGTATGGGTGCAAGGGGGTTTGGAAGTTGAGTAGGGGGTGTAGTTAATCTCTATAGGTTTCTATAATCTTAGAAAAGGTTGAATAACCCTTACAATCCGTCTCTAACTCCCCAATTTCTTCATGATTAGGTTTCTCAAAATATTACCTTCTATTTACAACAGATATCATTCACTAAATAATAGAGGTTTGTAGGGGGAGGGGTGTGCAGGGGGGTCTGTCGAGGGTGCGTGGGGGTTTGGAGGGGTGCATGGGGTCTGCCTAGGGTGCAAGGGGGTCTGTCCAGGGTGCAAGGGGTCTATTGAGTGGTGTGTGGGGGTCTGCTGGGGTGCACGGGGGGTTGGTCAAGGGGTCTACAGGGGGTATGAAGGGGTCTACATGGGGTATTTCTATGTGGTGTGTAGGGGGTCTACAGGGGTCTGAAGGGGGTGTGCAGGTGTGTCTTCATGAGTGGAGGGGGGTGTATATCTAGGTGTGCAAGGGGGGTCTGTCCAGGGTGCAAGGGGGGCATTTTCAGGGTGCAAGCGGGTTATTTTCTGGGGTTCAAGTGGGGTCGGTAGGGGTGTAAGGGGGTATGTCCAGGGTGCATGGGGGTTTTTACAGGGGTGCATGTGGGTCTGTCCCAGGTGCATGGAGGTCTGCATTGCTGTTGGGGAGCGGTAGGGGGTCTGTCCAGGGAGGGGTGTGCAAAGGGGAGTGGAAGGGGGTCTATCCAGGGGGTGGGCTACTATAGGTGGGTGCAAGGGGTGTTCAAGAGGGTGGAAGGGGGCAGTCTAGGGGGTGGGATACTACAAGGGATGTTCAAGGGGGTGCAAGGGGGCTGTCCAGGGGGTGCTGGGTGTGTCTAGAAGGGGGTGAAAGGGGGAATGGGTGTGCAGTGGGTGTCTAGGTGGGAGGGGTTCGGCGACATGGGGGTCCAGGGGGGCGTTCAGGGGGCTGAAAGGGGGCTATCTAGGGTGGTGTAAGGGGTAGTCCAGGGGGGGCATGGGGTGGAGGGGGTGTTCAAGGGGGTGTTAGGGGCTGTCCAGAAGGCATGGGGGTGTAGGGGGTGTTTAGAGGGGTGTTCAAGGGGGCTCTCCAGGGGGTGCAAGGGGGCTATCCCGGGGGCATGGGGTGTAGGGAGTGTTCAAGGGGGGATGTGGCGGTCTTTTTTATGAAATGGTAAGGACAATAGCCACGATTTAAAACCATGGTTGTAGGCCTATTGCCAAAGTTTTAAACGGTGTGTAAATCCATATAGCCATGGTTTTGAACCTTGGTAATAGGTTATGTGTGGAGCAATGTTCTACGATGGATTGACACCATGTTTATAAGTAGATAGCCATGGTTTCAAATGGAGGCAATATCCCTTTAGCTACGGTTTGAACCATGGCTATAGGCCTTTAGTCATGGTTTCAGCCGTGGCTATAGGTCTTTCCCTACAATAACGCTAATACCAGCCATGATCCATTAAAATTTGGCTATAAACTACGTCCACAATTTCAAACCGTGGTTGTAGCCAAAATTTCCAATAGTGCATATAGAATACTACAGGTGCCTGAATCATCATTCTGGCACCCAAACCATGGATACAAAGGAGAAGTATAATATCCTAATCAAATCCATCTTTTACCAATTTAAAAAGATCAACATATTAGGTCCTTTAAACAAATTTAATAGCTATATATGGTCTTATTAAATGTGTATTATTCACCAGGGACTATCATACTCAACATATTTAAAATATTTCCAAAATTACACTATATCATCATTTATTCCCATAACACTACCATTAAATGTTCTTTAAAACCATTTAACAACTTAAACATTCCACTTAAACCATTATTAAAAACATTACTCTTATCATTTCATGAAATATTTAATTCCCATGTTATTCCAAGTAGATATATTTACCCATGCAATCACAGAAAATAAAAAACCTAATCAGGATAATCTTGTAAACCAAAAATTTAACATGTTTTAGTCCCCTTTTAACATTTTACAAATCATAACGCCCTATGGATGGCCATATGTTTGGTATTATAAACACTAATGGACTCATCATGATATGTGGAGGGTCTAATATATTTCTTTAAGCTCCAAAATATTTTCATTATTAGGGAGGAAAATTCACAACATATTAAATCTAAAATTTGGACTACATACACAAGATAACTTATAAAGACAATGGGAAATATCTCTTAGAAAAAATACCTAATTTTAATAGATATTCACTCATCCAAACTAGTTCAATGAGTTAAGATAAAATTTCAAAAAACACTAAAGAATAGAAAATACCTTAAAATAAGGCAAATAAAACACAAATTATGTGGTCCATCCAAGTTGTGAAGCATCCAAATAATGGAAGGAAACAAATTCATTGACTTACTTGGTGATTCGTATCACAATAATCATAACTAAAAACATCCTATAATCAAAGTATATTCACCCATGTAATAGTATGACAAACATATGGTGCACCAAGGGATGCAGTGAGTGATATGGTGGATTAAAATTGGGTGTGTTAAGAATAATATCACGTGGTAAATAGAAAAATTTATACTTTTAATAAAGTGCACTGTTTATCTAGAAAATATTTTATCCCTTCTTTCAACCATGAAATCCCCCCTATTGATAGAAAACCCTTTTCATATGGTTTACTAGTCTTCCATTATGGTTTATTAAACCATATGGGAACTATGAAAATTAGATCTTGAATTTGGGTTCCAAAACATACACGATTACCAGGTGATCATCGCATGGTTTTCAAAACATTTCTACCCACTCAATCGAGCCACTTGGGTAAGGGGAACGATTATAAATAATCATGAACTAACCATATCCCATGTGTTTTAAGGAAACTTTTCTAAATTTTCCATGTCTTGAACCAATAGAATGATCTTAATTACTTCCCTACTCTTAGGAAATTCATTCTATAAACTAATTTAAGAGGAGGTTAACTAAAATTTAAAATAATAACTCACCTCTACAAGGTCCAAGATCATTCAAAACTATATAAAGAAAATTTATTTTTAATTTTTTCACATTCATTTTTTTCTATTATCCAAAGGAATTCATTTTACTAAAATCTAATTCTATAATAAATTTATGGCCATCTCTCATCTCCTGGAAAAAAAAAATTCATTCACTTTCTCCTAAAAACATTCAATTTCTATTGATTTTATTTTATTAGAAATGAAATTTTTCTTATACATCCATATTCATTGTATAATTAATATTCATATTACCAAAACCTATATACCATTTATACATATTCTGTTTTACAATGAAATTTAGTCTATTCACTGGGAAAATGATGATATTATATATTCTTTACTCAATACAAATATTTATCAAAAAGGAATATTGTTTTTGAAATAAATTCATCATTCAATATATGTGAAATTTTTTTGACATGAAATTATGGGTTTTCATGGTTATAGGTAGCCTCTCAATACATTGATATGTCTCATGAGACAAATCGGTTTTCTATCCTATTGAATTAGTTTTTTGTCTATAATTACACGTATTTGAAAATACATTAGAACAAGGACTAGATTAAGAAATATGAAATTATATATTTTCATCAATAAGAATTTAGTTATTATTATCCTAGATATTAAAAAATTGATATTAAATATAGAAGAATTTAATTCTCACATTATCGATGAAATTGAATATATTTTCATTTATTTACCATTCCATATAGATTATTATTTATTTACTCATGATAGTTTACACTATACACAACCCCTACTAATAATTTGAGATCACCTTATTTATTCATTCCAAGGACATGAACAATGAATATTTAATGATTTTCAATGAATTAGAATATTTTCTTTTGTTGTGATTAATATTTTATTTTAAATGTGTAATGGGAATCAAGTATGTTTCTTGTTATTTATGACTAATTGATCGACTGGTCAATGGTGATTTGACCCATTGTATCTCATACCAATGTAATAAATTAGATATTATCACTTGGTTACTATATTTAGGGTTGTTACAATCCCCATTAGACTATAAAAAATCTAGATGTTTCTTTAGATTTTTGTTTCTTTCACTGATTGGAATTATTTTTCCAAAAAATCAATATGAGATATACCCATATCATGATGAATCATAGAGTCTATAAATATATCAAATCCTTTTCATGAACTATTAGTGAAGATTTTTATTATTATGGGAGTAGGAAGTCATCTGAAACTTCATTATTCTTAAAATATTCACAAATCTTAATATATTTTGAAATGTGACCATGCAGTTCACCGTTCTACAAGAATATGGACTATAAAAAATTTTAGAATCACCTAAAGGATTATTTATTTCAACTTAATGATTTTGTTCAGGATGGTAGGTATCACTATTTTTAGGCCCACTGGGTCTAATTCCCTAAGAGGGCATGAATTAGGGTATGAAAAATTAAAATTATTCGCAATTCGGATCATTTTTCATTGATAAAAAATATGCTCGTATATCCTCCCATAACAATGTATGAATATAAATGAATTCATAAATGGGACCAAATTATTTAACTTGGTTTACCATAATATGGATATTCCCAAGAATTATACAACAACGATGTGTTGATGTACCAAAAACACAAAGATCACTACCAAAATACAGTCTTTGGGCTAGATCACTTCTATGCTGAGGCACACTGCCTTTTCTAGGATTATAATCAGATCACTACTTTCCCAAGGGTGACTCTATGACTCTATTTATATGGATAAATACCAGTGTAAAGTAACACCTTCTTCCTCTTAGTTTTATTACTGTTTTGGAGGGGATTCTGCCTTAGGTTATGGACATATACCTCCCCTCATTTTTATTAATGAATATATCTTCAATTATAGATAGATACTCTATTGAAGTTCCACCTTCATCCAATTTATGAGTACCACTTTACCAAATGTGCACTAGGAAATTCCTTTTTCAACACTTTAATGATTCTCACTACCTTTTTGAAGTACACCTCTTTCACAAATCTCAAACAACCTTTGCGAATAAACCACCTTTTTTGAATCTCACTTATTTCACGAAGCACAACTAGCCTCCATGAATATCACAACATTTAGTAGAATTTTTATACCCTTTTATAACTTTAATGCTTTCATGATGATCACATTTTTCATTCTACATTTATATCCTTCATGAACCACCTTTTTTCGTGATCTTTTTTGTAAGAACCACCTTCATGAACCACATTCACAATATCAAAACTTATTTATTTTCATTAAGTATACCTTGATTTTGGAATGGGATAGACTCTATTTTATAGGGGTTTACACATATTCTAGAATCTTCCAGCCACGTCATCACCATTTTGTGACTCTCTCCCATTTCAGTCATGATGCTCCCAACTTTTCAAATCTCCATGGAATATTCACTGTTCGTGATGCTTGTCGTATTTGCAGAGATTACCCTCAATTATTCATGTCTTATCAATGATCCACTCATTATTATCCACACCATTGTAAAAAAAAAATTAAAACCCATTCATTATAAAACTCATATCTTTTCTAATTCTTATAAGGCCTTCATGGAAATCCATCTTTTGCGATGTTTCCATCCTTATAATTTTGGACCCCAAAAATCTGGAAAACATTTGGAATCTATGTCACATTATGAACAAAATTTTCTATACCACTTCTATGTAATAAATTCTACAGTCTTGGATTATTGTCAATATACCATGTCAATAATATCTTTAGACCTCCATAATTCTCCTTGGAAGCCTTCTTTCTCAATAGACACAATCAACTCAAAAACACTTCAATATTACATTGATGGATTTTTTCCTAACAAATTAGCTCAATGTATCACCATATATGGATAGAATTATTTTGTCTCATATATTTTTCTCTTTTGGGGTAAGATCTATAAAACTTATCATAACAATTATATCATCACAGTATTCATTTTCTCGTTGATTTTTTTCTATCACAATACTCTAGTGATAGGGAATATGATCCTCAATTTCTCGAAGTTACTCAACAAGTTCATGGGAATACACACTCTTTAACTATGAGAGGGGGATGAAAATAAAGCACTTGTGAGACAAAATAAAAAATATAAGAGGAAATATTCAAATAAAAAGAAAAAAATATTAAAAAAGGGAGGGTAATAGTGAAATAAAAAATCAACAGTGAGTTTGGGTAGGTATTCTATTTTTCTCCCCTTATAAATGGTACCAAAAAACAAACTCTGGAAATTTTATAACTCATAGAGAATCTATTGAATCTTAGAATTAAAAATTACTATTCCCTAATTACTAGTAATAATAATTTTACTATAAAATATTATAGTATCATGGATAATCCATATTGAAAAAGTAGGATCCCACAAAAATAAAATGTTCTGGATTTTTATTTAAAAAAACATATAGAAAATCCTTGGGTGAAGTATAATTTAAGAGGAGTGAACATGAAGGTTCTCAGGATTAATAAAGAATAAAAAATGAAGGGTTGATAATTTCGGATAAAGTTATAGACAGTGCACCAATTTCCATGTAAAATATTATATGGATGATGAGTTCATCTCTTGTTGATCGGACTGGGATACTAATTGAGAAACAACATATAAACACAATTTCTTCCTTATTGACACAGAATATTATTATCTAGGTTGGCCGAATCCACTCTCGACGTAACTGATAAATAAACAAGGGGAAGAAAATCAATCTCACTAAAAATAGTGGTTTAAAGTCCGATTTCACTCTCCAGGTATCTCCTGTATTCTTATGTTTTATTTTTTAATCAATATGACCTTTAATATAAGACTAAGGTATAAAATAGAAATTATTACCTACTAGTTATTAGTTTTAGATATGTGGTTCACCATTCAATTGTTAATTTACTACATGACATGTGCCCTCTAACTCTTGCTACACTATACCTAAGTTGACTACTCACTCATATAAACTTGATCTGTTCTCTAGAGGGAATCAGATACTATCAAGGATGAGTTATTAATGGATAAATTGGTATGTTATGAATGTAGGAAAAAAATATAAAATTTCACTACAAAACATAAGTGTATCTCAAATTGAAAATAAATCAAAAAAATTTATGATTAACGATCTTCATTATCTCCTACATTTCCCTCTTCCTCTATGTCAAGTACTCCTTTACTTCCTATCAAATCTTGGTATAGAAAAACTTGATCCCCATAAATATTTTCAAGAAATTGACTTAAATAGCTATTATTTTATCACATCACATCTATGGTAATTTTATCATATATTTATTATAATTTCGAGATTTCTACCAAGGCTTGATCAAAGTTATAGTGAATATACCAATCCTATGATGTAGTGATGTGATTATAAATTTAAATTTAGAATATTTTTATCCAAGAAACATAAATTTTTAGATCTTCTTCAGTTAGTGACTAGTATTGAAGGACCCTAATATGGATGCGCATATGTGAACTCTATAAAATTATTTTACTCAGTATGTGGAAATAATATCCCTACAAATGTTCACTCTTATACAATATAGTTAAAAGTAAATATTGTATAATTTTTCAACAATACATAATGGAGGTTCTGGTGTAGGTATTTCTTCGATGATACCCTAGACAAAATTTCGACACATTTATGAATTAGTTAACGATCACATAGAAGAGTTCTAGATTTTATTATCTCATATCAATCTTTCATTCATATTCCTTATCATTTAAAAGTGAATTTATTATAGCAACCTTTTATGGAAGTCCAACAGGACATGGATGACTCTTAGGTTCTTTCATTCCACGCCATATGAAAAAGGATTTCTATTATATGGCCTATGAACCACACCAACCAACATAAAATATGTCTATAATCTATACCACGTCAGGTCATACCTCGAATTCTGTATGAATGTCTACCTTCGAGTGGCTTTGTTCCATCCCCATTAGTTGAGGGTGATCATGGTATTGAAAAAAAATCAAAGTCTTTTCTAATATCTGTAGCATAGGACCTTTCACTATAACACACACAAGATCATTATGGGGAGTCCACAGTGTAGGTCCTCTTCATCTTCTTCGCATCTTATTCTATGGTATAGTACCATGCCTACAGTGATATTTCTTTTTTTTTCTGGTCTTAATCTACCGTTATTAAAGGGAATACACCTTATTTTGGTTTCTATATTGTTAAAGTAATCAAAAAACATAATGATCGACAAGGATGACTAAAATTTATGGAATCCAATAATAATATCAAATATCATAAGATAAAACATATATTATGTCCAATTTTATTCACACAAAGTAATGAAATAATGTCTAAAAACTAAATGAAAATACACTCATCATAAATCATAGAAGGATTACATTTTATTAATAGAGGTTTTCGAATAAATAATTTATATTGGTTGTGCATAGTTGTGAGGCTGCAATACCATGGTAAAAGGGTTATTAATTATATATATAAGGTGTGTTTTAATGTTATGGGAGGGTTTTATTATTAATAGGTTGTCTCAAATCATTTGGTTTATATAAATTGGTTTTTCTTTATTGATATTGACCATATGTTTGTGAGGGGAGAGTTAAGGTGTCAACATGATATTATGGAATTCTTGATTAGGTTTGGACTACATCATGGAGGAGACTGATAGGATAATAACCAAAAAACCCCTTTAATTTTCTTTACTCCATGTATGAAATAGGGGTTTTGGTATTTGAATTTACCCATCAATATTTTTTCATCCATGTATGAGATAGTGGGCTCAAATTATATGTTATCATTGGGGGTGACTCAAAGTGAGTTAGTTGAAACTCAAAGAGCATAAAATCTGAGATAATATTATATTACAACATGATATTTACATACTATAACTATAAATCGAATAGGTAAATGTTGATATATCCCTTAGTGGGATTATATATATAATGTAATTTAAATAAAATTGAATATATATTAGGTTAGTGGATTTTGTTTTTTAGTCTAACTTCAATATGATGTTGTGTTTATCAACAATGTCATATAAATGGGCTAAGTTGGATTCATTATTCTGGGAACCTAGGATAGGATATAATATTGAGTTAGAGATAATATTTTATTTCATATTTTCGTGCATAGGTATTTTAGGACTTGAGTGGGTAGTTGGTGTTTTTTATTTTTATCATTTGTTATAATTTTTTGGTACTCATTTTTCATTATTCCTTTATATTATTATTGAAATTTTATTTTTTTATGGGTTATATATTACTCAAAAATAATATTGTTACATGCATCTCTTATTCTATAAACACATTGGGTCGTTTATGAGAGCTGGTAAACACTAATAAGTCATTCATAACCATTATATTCCCATGTATAATTTTTTTTCTACTTACATATCAGTTTATATTCATAGATATGCATCTGAAAATTTAAATTCTAAATGGATGTCATGGATCATGAATTGCCGTTTCAGGGTATCTTAAGATTGTTAAGTGGGTGTATCTTTGGTCAGTGGACATTTTATATATTTTGAGTAATGGATAATCAATGTAGTATAGTTTATCTATTTTGTAAGATATTTTAATGGACGGTTTTTTCAATTAAATTTTTTTAATGTTTTTATCATTTTACTATATTTGGAGTTATGGTTTATGGGTTTATTATACACCTAAGTGTTATTTTTTATACATTGGTATGCCTGATATATAAACGATTCATGTTTCATTTTATGTAATATCTGATTTTTTCCCTTTGTAGACGGTTATTGAGGGTATAATCTCCTGAGTTTTAAATTCATTCCATCACCCATGGTCAACCCCCTCTTGAATATTATTAATACCCTTAATGTTTTTGGGTTGAGATTTAATATCTCTTGAATCTCATCATTAAAAAATGGTATCAAATAGTTTATATTTTTTTAAAAGATCTATGTTATCCATAACATTTTTGAACATAGAAGCTAAAGAGAATGTATTTACAGAAAACATAGGAATAAAGAAATTAGAATTTTTTGGGGGGTTCCAATATTGAGAATTCAACACTCTAGGTATAAGAGTGGTTTTAATATATATTTCCCATATATGGGATAGAAAAGGACTCCAGGATGAGTCATAGGGAATCATGATGATTCAAATATTTAATTTTTCAATTATAATTTATGTGAATATATGTGAATGTGTATCTTTTATATGTTTATATGATTTTATTTTCTAGTATAGAGATCTAGATTTGATTATTTGAACTTTGAAAATTTTATTTTTCAGTAAAATATAATTTTTTTTATGTGATGCATTGAAAAAATTAGTGTGGGTGAATGTTTTAATTTTTCAAAATGGGGTTTGAATCTGAAATTTATTTTTGGATTGTGAATTTGAATTTTTCATTTAAAAAATAAAATGGAAACTAAAATCGGTATTTATACCAATAATTTTTTATAATTTTGAAACAATTTAAATATTGGGATTTTGATTACTTTACAAAAATATAATGAAGTGTTTTGAAACATTGATAGTATAATGAGTATTATTAATTCATTTTTTTGATAAAAACCTTTGTAATATAATTTAAATTTTTAATAACTTTTATTTTTGTTGTTGTGTAAAATATTCAATTCCGTTTTCCAGTTTTGAGAGTATAGTAATGAAGTTTTTATATAAGATATAATACAATTAGAACCATAATGGACAATTTTTATAAAATGAGATTTTGAATTGGGTTGGAATTTAGATAATTTTTAAGGGGATTTATATTATTGGTTTTTTTATTTTGAAGATCATTTTTGGAAATATAATTTATTTTCAACATTAAAACTTTAATTTTTTATTTTATTCCCATATTCAAATTCTATCATGAGGGTGAGATAAGTGTTGGTTATATGTGGATTGACATCAGGGATATCATATAGAGTTTCAAGATAATATTGGTAATTGAGCACATAATTAATGTCACGTTATCTATATTGGGTTTCATGGGATATTCTAACATTAAAACTATGTAGTGGAAAAAATTATAAACACATGATCACCCTTATTTTAAATTGAAACCGTTCATAATAAAATGAAAACTTTTTTTTCATTAATAGATGTTTTACGCTTACACTTTATTTCATTATATGTTTGATAAATATCCCTAAAGGGATTAATTATAAACTCTTATCCATAGTGTATCCATAGGTGGAAAGAACCACCTGACGTTTTAGTTGGAATAGTCTTCTCATCATGAGATTTTATTTCCACATTGTGAAAATGAGGGATATGATAAGAGAATCATGTAAGGAGACTAAAAAGAAGATTGTTAAATTTTCACTCAAACAATTCCCATCTCATGATAATTTCCTCTTTATATTACCCCTCTGGAAGGATCCTCGGCAACCTTTCATTTAAAATTCATTATAATTATTGAGTACATATAATTTTTCCATTTATACCTTCATCATGTGAATTAATTAACCTCCCCAATGTTTCATAAGATAAAACATTTCCATAAGTGATGTTTTTTGGAAGTTTCCTAAATTTCAAATCATAGTGTTTGAATTCCATACAAAATCAGAGTGCCTTAACTTTTGTATGATAAAACTGGGGAATTGTGTTATTTAATATTGTATAACACACCTATTCATTGAAAAATCTACAAAATCAATATATCATATATAAAAATATGACAAAAAACAATATAGTATGAATGTAAAAAATTCTATATTATATATTATATCATCACATATGATATGGGAAACATACATCCCATACTTAAGTGGTTTGAGTATATCTCTATAAATCTACCACCTTAAAAAAGCCTCATTCACTTTTGATCATGTAACCTTATATTTTATAATATTCACTAACTTATGAAAATATAAATTAAATATATTTTTGGATATCTTCCAAAACACTTTTGGAATTCTAACATTTACTTCATCATGTATCACATCATATATAATACCTTGAGAAGGTCCATCCAAAATCCCTTTTTGGATAATCTCTAAAATACTTTTTGAGAAAGACTATGAGTCAAGATAAATCCCCAATTATAAAAAACAAATTTTGAACAAAAGGGACTTTTTAGTTTTGATAATAAATATGAATTCTAGAATTCCTAAATTTAATCATAGATAATAATCTATAAAATTATCAGATCTACTCAATATTCATCAGGATATAACATGATCTACATCAAACACATGTATCTCAATACTAATGTTGACTAGATGCGTCATATTAAACTATAAAGTTTCATATATTCCATATGTAAAAGAACTAAAGTGACCATGGAAAATAGTGTGTGTCAATACCATATAACCAACTAATACATTATTGATTTTTCAAGTATAGAGAGAACATGTTAAAGAATATATCACATAGCAGCCATTATAAATGAGCACATCACACGTCCCTTACCTAAATAGATAATAATATAATATGAAAAATGTTGGTATAATCATAAAAATCATCATTATATCTCAATCAAGGTACCAGATTTCATCCAAGTCACATGAGAGGAAAATCCCATAATGTAAAATTTTGAATCAATTACATAATCAAAAAAATACCCAATAACCCCATGATTATCTAAGCCTTATGGATTTTGTAAGACTGGTATAAAAGAATGAATGTTATAATTCTATGTATATTTCCAACCTCTAGTACAAGGGAATCGAAATATGAAATGTGCAACTATAATATAGAATAAACAGATTATATGAATATCTATATTGTATACTTAATGGGTTATTCAATATTGAAAACCTATTTTCCTTATGTTCATACACCACATATCGATGTTATAATCATGATAATGATAACATTAACATTTCATCAAAACATACATTACTTTATGTTGAATGTTAGTTAGGGGTAACTCAAAGGCATACTTTGAGAGGTCAATTATCATTTCAATTTTTGATATATATACCAATATATATATATATATATGATTTCAAAATGAAATAATAATAATGTTGAGATTTCTATTCATGTAAATTTATAAATTTTATATTCATAAATTCCTTCCATAATTATTAACAAGCCTATACATAAGCTCATGTATTACATTTCATTTATAGTAGACTACCATATTAGCTTCATGATTGCTATAATTTTAGATGGTTTTAAACTCACTTTATCCCTTCATAATTACTTCCATATCTTTATGTGACTATTTGATAAAACAATCCCATTAAAATATATAGTGATTAACATCCATGATGTGATCCTATTTGAATATTTTTTAGTTTTTTAAATCATATTCCTAATGTTCAACAACATGAACATATTCATACTCCTTAACTCTATAATATCAAACATATACCGATAATAAATTTAATTATCTACCTAGAACTCATTTACAATAAACCATCAGCTTTCGTGCAAAAACTAATCCATATTATAAATCATTAGATCTTTTCATTAAAAAACGTAACACCTTTCATTATTCCATTTCCGATAAATCCAAAATTCTTTTAGGATATAAGGTGACATTTACTTTTTATCATAATTGGAAATATATTTTATTTGGTAACTTTGAATTTCTAAGGGTCCAAACATAATCCCATTGTCCTCTTAGTCACTATACTCATTTATAAATATATTTTTGATATAATTTTACACATTTTTGTTATGAAATAACACATATTTCTTTAGTTATAATTTTTGAAAAACAAACGATTGTTTTTATACATATAATGCAATCTATGTTTTTAGATAAAATTTATGAAAATGACATTATTATTCAAAATATTACCATGGTGGTATGAGATAAAATCACTCATAAAAACATCTAAATAAATATTTTTTATCCAGGATAAAACTATTTTATCTTTATCTTAGTCTTAGGTGTGTTATAGAAACCAATAAATTATAAACAATGTGTAACATCTCTTATTGTTCAAAATGACTCTTTATTAACAGAAAAATTCTCTCATCATATAAAATAAATATGATGACTATACACATCCATTAAAAAGATCCATATAAGAATTATATATTCCTTTTCACTTAATTCTGTGATTTTTGAACCCTTTTCTTCGTCATTTTAATACAAAATACACACTTTATTAATTCTTACATTGATATTGAAATGTTTTATACTCACAACATTTGTAATATATTTTTTCATCTCATATACTTCAAAACACACTAATTAATTTATATAATATAGACACCCAAAATTCATATTCAATAGGTTTTAATTAACCCCATAGATAACAATAAATATTCAGTAATATAGGAACATTACTCCTTTATAATGTCTCCATGTTTCAATTTCCAAGACTAGTTTTTTGAAGAAACATTATTAGATTATATAACAAAATTTACCTCTTCACATATGTAATTTTATGAGCTTTTTCTATCAAAAAAGAACCAAAACCTAGACATCATATGTCATGATCATCTTCCAATTAGATTGTATAATATTGAGTAACTTTTCCAAAATAAATTTATTTTATCAAAACATTTCAATATATTAAAATTTAATGAATTCCATAACCTAAATAGTATGTAAAGAAGAATTTAGTGAATAGTTTTATATTTCTTGTTAGAATATATTTGATCCACCTGTTGCACCAATTCAATATTAATTTTCTTAGGAAGATGGCTTCCTTCACACATATAATTTCTGCAGTTCACTAATATTATATATGTCTTATACTAATGTAATAATTTTATTACATTAAGATTGTTCTTTTCTAGGATTGACCTCAAAAACATGTTAGATAATTATTGTGAAACTAATCATCAATAAAATATTTCATCATATGAGTATCATGTTTTACATTCATTAAATAAGCAATTTTATTAAATATTATCCATTAAAAAATAAGACCCCTAGTAAATTCCCTTTATATCCAATAGTGGGAAAGGATCCATATTTAACTATGATTTTGGTTTATTTGGTATTTATCTTATAACATGGTTATTTAGGTAGAAATAAAATATCAATCATATCATATATGACTCTTGGATAGTTGAGAGTGTGACACTTTATCTAATCCATCATATGGAAAAACTCTACATTGTGCATCTAGCAACCTAATCCTGTTAAGGTCCCACTACTAAGTATGAAAAAAAACACCAATAACATGTATATAATCTTACTCGGGTCACTCATTACATTCTTTCCTCAAAAAACATAATATAGGGGCACCAAAAATTATCATGACCAAAATAGTTAGGTGATTTTAGTCCTGAAAAGTATTCATTTTTTATGGAAATTATCCCATAGAACTTTTAATGATTAATTAATCTCATTATATTATTTCTTTTATTCCCATTATATATATACATGATTCTGATGTTTTTTCTAAATATTATTACTTCCACTAAATCTATATATATAAAACATATTGTGTGTATCTATTTCCCCAACTCATTGACATTCAAAAGTTAAGGTAGAAAAATCTAAATCCATTAGAATACATTTTATATTACTCTATAGATTCTTTTACAAATATAAAATTAGTTTATACACTATTAACCTAAATAAAACAAAAAAATATATAATATAAATATTATATATATAAATAAATCAGGTAATAAAGTTTAAATAAATTAAAATAATTTCATATTAAATAAGTGATATATAATTTGAGAATAATTAATAAATTAAATCTTATTATAAACACGTTATAACATAGCCATGATTTATGTATTTTCCATAATCAAATAAATATATTTTTTTTATTCCCAATATTAATTCATTCTCTTTATTCATTGTATGGTATTTACAATATATATATATGACATTTCATGAAATTAGTAAAATTTATATTTTATTTTCTATTATATAAATATTTTACATATTCTAAATATAAAGTATTTAATATTTATCAAAATCATGATCAAATCAACTATCCAAAAACAATTTTCACATAGTTTGAATAATATTCAAAAAAATAATTTTAATTTTAATAATTCAAATTATTATTTTTGAACAATTCACAATCTTAAATATAAATCATTCTACATTTTTTCCTTATTTTGAAATTTATAAAAAAACTAAAAAATACTCTTATAATTAGCATATAATGATTTAATAAAATAATTATAATATATTCCATATGAGATTAAAATATAATTTATTATTAGAAATTAATATTATGGAATATTTTTTCAACAGAAAATTTTTATTAATTGATTATAAAAATTTATAATTATTTAATTTAATAGCACATTTATGAATTAGTAAATATCCAAATATATCTTTTAATATATTTTTTAAATATTTGTAAAACCATATAATCAATAATTAATTGAAATTTAGAAATATCAATTTTTAAATATTTTTTTAAGATATACATAAATCGTAAGATTGGATTGATAAATTAATGGTGACTAAACCATTTAAGTGTTATCATCCTTGAAAAAAACCCAAGTGATGATTGTATTTGTTTCCAAGAAGTTAGTTTCCCAACATTATATAGAATCTGTCAATATTTGTTGATAGAGATATGTTGATTGGAGAGCTAATCCTTAATTCAATGATAATTATTGATGATGAAAGTGGTGTCTACAACTTTTTTACAATGAATAGAGCTATTGAGAAAAAAGATAACCATAAGACTATGAATGGATAACTTTTACATGAAATATATAAAAAGGGTTAAAAAATGATATTGTTGGAGGAATCTTGCCTAATTTTTTGATAAACCATCATTGATTTTTTAAGAAATAAGGTTGGTGAAATAAATAAGGAAATACTCTTGGATTAAGGTTTAATAAGGTGGAGGGTTCTGGGATAAAAGTATTCTAGGAGTGTAATAATTTTTAAGACCTAGTGTGACACGTATTTAATTGAATATGACATTCACAATACATGTTAGACCATAGTATCCCATGTATGACTTTTATTAGTTGGGTTCTAGACATATGGAGAGAGAATAATACATAAAGGTATTTCAAATGACTCATATTTATGTCATGTACAAATTATGCTTTGCATAAGACTTCACACATTCTGATGTATGAAAATAGAGGTTTCCAAAATTCAAATTAAGAAAAAGAAAAGCATATGGGATAATGCTGGCCAATTTTTAAAATATATAAGTATCAAAATGGATGTTTCAATTTTTATTTAAATCCCAGGGATACCATTCCAGAGAAGATAAAAACATGGATATAAAAATTGGGTATATTAGGCTAGTGATGGTGTAATGAATGTTGTTGGGTATGTAAAATGAACAACTAATAGATATTATGTCTTTGTGGTCCCTAAGGTGACTCTTCTAGATTGAATATTATATTTTTATTGGAACCATGTCATAGTGATGAAAAGTTTTGGAAAAAAGGTTATTTATGAGAAATACTAAGTTACTACTTCATGGTCCATTCATAGTGACTGTTTTGAGATGATCATAACAATGGAAGTTGTCCAATTTCAATCATAGAGATCCCCACAACAAGTAACATATTGTATTTATACATGATTTATATAGATATCGAATAATTAAATATTTTATAAAATTAATGGTATATTATGTAAAGAATAAAAGAGATATTTATGTCATTTCTCTAGAGACGTGTTTTTTTTTAAAAAGATAATATTTTTAGATCATGTTTCATTAAAAGGTTTTTTATTTTTCATGCATTTATCTCCTTTTATATTTCTATTTATTAATTTAGGATATGATCCCAAATGAAAAGTGTTTTTAGAACATGAATTTTGGGTCTGTGTGTCTCTCAATATGTTTAATGAAGTGATAAATAAAATACACCCTTTTAGAAGGACTACATCGATGATTGGAACTGTATCAATAGAATGATAATTGTTTTCTCTAAAAGAAGAATAAATTGATCATGTGTTGAAAGAACCAACATTAGGGCGTCAAGAAATTAATTAAGCTATAATTTACAATTCTAGTTCCATGGAAAAGTTATATGTCCAAGATATCCTCTAGAAGACCAGTATGTATGGAATTGAAGTAGAATAATGTTGACACACCATTACACCAGTCAATAGAGGGAGTATAAGCTATATTAATAATAGTTTATAGGACCACATGCCCATTTGGGGAACCTATAACAAGAAAATATTGGGATAATATAGAAGGAGAAGATTTTGGGGAGATATATTCAACTAGTAGAAGCCAACATAAAACACCAGTCAGGAGGTTTCCCATGAATCACTTGAGACTCGACATTTTGTGACATTTTATAATAGTCATTTAGAGATAAAATTTCAGTTTGACCTCTTTGTGATTTATAATGGATAATCGTTGCATCATAAGTTAACCCAAATCATGAAACAGATACAATATAAAATTGAGTTTGATCCTTATAAATCCATATTTCATTGGCTTTTATATAAGAGAGGGACATACAGCAAATAATGATATGGTATTGATCTTAATTGTTTACAAAGAATAAATTAAAAAAATGAACCCCTAAAAAGGAATAGAGTCATTGAATCGAGACCTCCCCTTCTCTGTGATCTCATCGGCTTTGGGAAATTCAATTTTTATTATATCTCGTGTTTCCTTATAAAAAATACAACCATTGTTGAAATAAAAACATGGTGAATATTAATTACATTAATTACTATGTTATACACATTTTTTTAGGGTAATAAAATATAGTTATTAAAGAGTGGAATTCATCCATATTTTCCATCACATAGGCTTGAGGGTTGTGAGTTTTTAAAAATGGGATTTACTCCACTTGTAAGATATGCTCACATTGATTATACTTATAAGAGAAATATAAAAGTGGATGGTAAATCTCAGAATTTCATATTATCCTCTATATTTTATAAATTATACATATTTTCAATGGAACATAATAAATAAAAATATATGTGGGATATTCTCGAGATCATTTTGGAGGGAATTGTAAATATTAAAGAGGAAAAACTTCATATATTAGGGGATAAGATTGAAGACATTAATATGGTTGATGATGAGACTATGGATGAATAATTTTAAAGGTTCAATGTGATTGTTAGAAACATTTTGAGAATTTGATGATATCAACAAGATTCCAATATCATTAATAATATGATTAGAAATTTCATTAATAGGTCTGACTTAAAGATATCATCCTTAGAGGATATATGATACATATACCTTTATGTGTTACCTAACACCCTTCTTAACAATTAAATGAGGTTAGTTTATTTTTTTTAGAAATTAATACATGAAATGATATTAAAATGTTTGAAATAAAAAATATCATGGTAAATAAGGTTGAAAGTACATCATAATCTTAAATTGATAAAAAAGGATGTGATGATTGTAATATACCCATGAATGTTATCTCTAATAATATAAAAATTGGTATAGGAGGATAAAAAGGTATGAAACCTATAAAATTCATTAACTATATTTCCATTGAGAATTTTTCAATTAATTACCCAACTAAAATATATGTTGGTTCTGGAAGTGATGATGAGGAGGTGGATCTCTCTACAAGAATGCATAAAGGTATCTATAAGAGTGATAATCCAAAGGATAATAATTTTTAAAGAGAAATTAGAATAAATATGATGATTAGGTAAGAGGATGATGACACATCAATAGGGAGTGATTTAGAAGATAATGTTATTCATCATAAAACCATCATAGCTCATTTTAGAAAGTATTAAGACACTTCAATCATTAAATATGAGACGTTCCCACTTTACCATAATGTGGCATTAAAAAACAAAAAAAAATGGATTTGGACCAAGTAGACCAAGGACATACAAAGTATATGAATAGATCTAAACTAGTCTTTACCATGGTGAAAATACTATGCTCAATAAAATAATCAAGCTACTTGAGGAGGAAGTAAGAACAATGGCTGAAAATGTGAATAAACAATTTAGATATATTATGAATCTCAAGGTGGACATTACAGAACAAGAAAAGATACATAAAATATCTGGATCAAAATAGTCTATAAAGGAAGAATAATTAAATTAGGTATAGAATAAGAGTCACAAGATTAAAAAATAACTTGATGTTTATGAGATGAAATTATGAAAATGTAGTTGATTTACAAGTAGATTCATCAAAAGATACAGAAAAGATCAGCACTAATAAAATGGTATAAACTATTTCTAACATTACATGTTACACCCAATCAATTTAATTTAGTTTCAAAGAATATAAAACACATAATGGATGTGTTCTAACATTCTCTTAAAATCCAATGATCTTCTAACACAACATGGGATAAATTGTGTATGTTCATAATAAAGGGGTGAGATATAAATCCCAATATGGGAATAATAAAATCATAAAACGGTGAAATAAATTTATTTTGGTAAATAATAATATCAAGGATACATATAATTGGTGGAAATCATAAACAAGAACATTGAATCCTGATATAAGATGATAAAATCAAGGACACGTTAGAATGTGGAAACTACATAAAACATGATATCATAAGAATAATTCAAGGATAAAATTAGATACATTATAACATAGTGTAATAAGGATAACCTCCAAAGAACCATACACTATATAACATGATATAAAAATATTACGCTAACAATTATAGGGGTATTTAATTTTGGTCCCACCTATCTTATTTATATCATGTAAATTCATTATTGTTTCACATAGATTATACAATATAAGAATGTATTTCATCATTATTAATCTCGTGATTGATGAGTTTCGGTTATATACATGGATTTACCCCAATCAATGAAGGATGGTTACATATAGGTGAATACCCTTGAGTGTAAATGTGGATGAGTATTCACAATAAAAATGTACCTCATGGAAAATCACAGAATAATTTAGGCAGTATAACAGGTGTATATAAAGATTCATGGATGGGTTTAAAAAGATTTAAAAGAATTTTTTACATTACTAGTACAATATATGGATATAAAATTGGTGTTTTAATCACATTACAACCTGAAAAATTGGAAATGAAAAGTCTTAGTAAAAAAATATACTTGAAATATCAAGGGAGAGAAGATGATTCATTACCTTGAGATGGAGATTTTAAAATCATCTGAGGAGATTCATATGAGCTTAAGAACACCTTGGGAGGAATTTAGAGAGCTATAAGTATAGAAACACCATTCTCAATGGGTTTTTATATAATAGGATTTGGAGGTTGGTTGGGTATTTATTTAAAAAGAGAGGGGAATTCTTTATTAGTTTCTAAACACATTTTCTGGAATCATTATAACATAATAATCAAAACTAGAAAAACTCCCATGGTTTTTTTCCAAAAGTTTCTTCTAAATAGGGATGGAATTAAATAATTTTTAAGTCCATCAATATATCAATTTAGAATAACAACATTAGTTATTTTTAAGTTATTCATGTTTTTAAATAATTTATTTTAAAACTGTAAAATAACATATATGTTTTGGATGATTCATTAAGAGTTTATAAAACTAAAAAAATTTCTTAAAAATATATTATCGTAAACATAAAATATATATTTATTCATAGATTCCTATTATATAATTTATTATATCAATTTTTTCCATTATTATGTAATAATACAAATCATATATTTATATCGTGTTTACTTTTTAACAAAAAATCAGGCTATCTCTTAAAATTTTGAAAAAAGTAAACATTTTCTATTTTTGACATTATAATTTTAAAAAATAACATTTTTTATAAAGATAAAAATTTTCTGAATATTTCAATATAAAATTTTGAATAAAATTCTTAATTATTAGAAAATACAAGTTTTTTATGATATGAATAACTTTTTAAACCTTATAAAAAATAAATTGGATTTCATTATATTATATTATCTTTTTTATTTGAGTAAATATTATATAATAGGAAAATTTTAATCCCAATATTATTGAATTTATCTATGTTCTGTCCTAATTGAAACGATATATTTCCAAAAAATGCACTTTTGATTTCTTAATATCACAATCTAATTTTTTTCAAACTTGTTAAATATTAATTTATAGAATAATAATAAAAATGAATAAATATAATAGTTATATTATTTAATGGAAAATAAAAAAATTCATAGCACTAGTGTGTAGATACATAACCCCTTATTGCATCAATATATTCCCTCTGGGTAATGTGTGTGATGGTGGGACATTCTTTGGGTGGTTTGGTGAACATTATTTGGCCAGGATCTTGATAATCTTGAACTTACCCCATAAATGATTTAGTTCGTTATTTAGTTATTGAATCCAAGATTATTATTATCAATGGGAAATCTTAGGGTTTCCAACTCCATGGAATGCTTCAATAAATGGACTTCATAGGGTATGATCCTATTGGTCATGAATATCACTTCTTTTTTCTGTATCAATAACACATTATCATAATCCTTATTATAATAATCTTAATGGTCATTGTACAATGAATAAATTATCATTGGTTATAATTATTATTATTCTTTTAAATCTGGAATTCTATATTTTATAATGGTCCAAAATAACCAAATTATTTCATTTGTTCTCTATAACTATATTTCTTAATAAATATTCTACACATTTAAAAAAGGAATTTAGAATATAAAATAATGGGTCGTTTTATTCATCCCCCTTAAAAAAATTTACCCTTGAAATTTCCTTTCAAACACTAAAATAGATGATGTCACTTTTCTTTCAACACCTCTTTTGGTTCCTCTGTCTCCTCCTCAAATGTAGGGTTCTGCGACAACACTTTGACCAAGTGAGTTTTCTTGCTTCAAAGAATTTTTTCTATATGATCTATTATCTTCACTAACTACCCCTCATAAAAAATATATTTCTACAAGGCATCCACTATCTAATTTAATAAATGTGAGGAGTCTGGTATGTACATATTCAAGTTAGATATATAGAACATATAATATACTTGAGAAAGGTTATGTAGTAGTTCTAGTTAATAGACTTCATATCTGATGCAATCACAAATCCCAAAGGAAATGATGTGACTTGGACTAAGAATCAAATTCTTTCTAACCCTCACTATTTTCATCCATTGAGATAAATTAATGAACACATTATCTCAGAAATCAAACTCTAGGAATCATCGATGATTGTAGGCATATCTTTACTCTCAACATTGTACGGACTTCATATGATGTTTTATGGTTTGATCCATTTCTATAATCTCATAGATAATACCATGTCCTTATTTTTCTACTCTCTAAATTCATCCCAGTATATTAGATCCTGGTAGAACTTTACATAATGAACGTCATAAGGTTTTATTTTAATGTTATAATGGTAGCTGTTGAAATATAAAAACTACAAAATTATAAGTTATTGATCCCAACAACATTGAAAATACATTGAATGTGATCTCTTAATAAACTCTAGAGTTTTAATGGTTATCTTAGGCATTCCATCCATATATGTATGATAAGATGTATTAAATCATAGTTTTGTGTCCAACTCTTGTTAAAGGATTCTCCTAATCCTGGAGGTAAATTCATATCTCAATCAAATACAGTGAATATTGGTTCTCTATGTATTATTACATCTTATCTTACGTATATCATGGTGATATATTCAACAGTTAAATCTTACTTGATAGTAATGAAATGCACTAATTTTGAATGGAAAATGAATAACACACAGACAGTGTTATTTCCTTTATATGTCCTGGAGCCTCCTTCAATTAAATCAATGGTTATGTTTTCTTATTTCCGTAATACTATGAGAAATGGTTGAATCATACTCTAAGGCTTATATCATTCAATATTAACTTATTTTCATACAATGAATCGATATAAAAGTTTAATAATATCCCTCTTCATGTTATCCCATCATATTTTTTTCTTTGTAACTTTAAACATTATAGTACTTCTGGGATGAATATAGTAGAATGAGCTATGTGAATCAACAAAGTGTTCATCCTTTAGTTATGGTTTTTATGGGACACATATTCAGCTTCCATTCCTTATAACTCCATCTTTAGAAAACATAGGCTCTATAATATTCACTACCATTATCTTTAGCTCATTATCTTCCTTTTTTCATCATTGATCCTCTTAAGAAAAGATGGTTCAAATGTTATTTTAGAGAGGTGTAAAGAATATCCTTTAATTATTACCATGTTTATCCATTACATGTATCTAAAGATTGGATCCCTTTCAATCCACATCATTTATAGTGTTTCAGGATATGTTCTACACAGACTACTTTCCACTATGTTTTCCTTCCCATAATGGTAATCGATTAAATAATCATAATATTTGATTAGCTCTAACCACATTCTTCGTAACATATTGAGCTCCTTTTTTGAATATATACTTGATAATTTCATGATCCATGTATATGTCACACTTCTTCCCATGGAGATAATGTAACCAATTCATTAATCAAAATATCATTATGACCAACTCAAGATCCATCATTGGGTAGTTTTTCTCAGGGATCATTAATTGGTTGGAGTCATAGTCTATCACCTTTTCATATTGTATTAGTACACAACCAAAACTTTTTTTGGACACACTGCTAAATATTACAAACCCATCCCCACAGGTTGGAAAAGTTATCACATGAATCATGCTTATCCTATTTATTAACTCGTTAAAGATCTTGTTCCATTAATAAGTCTAGAAAAAATTAACTCCCTTCCATGTTATCTAGGATAGAGGGATTGAAAATCATGAGTTGTTTCTCAAAAATTGATGATAGTACCCAGCTAATCCAAATAAACTATAGATATCCATCATAGATATTGGTCTAGGTCTTCCATAAATTTTTGATATTTTAAGGATCCACATATATCCCTTTTGGTGATATTATCCCCACTGAATGTTACTTTATCCATCCAAAACTCGTATTTATTGTACATTTCATATATCTTTTCCTTATAAAAGGTCTTCAGTATAGATTTTAAATTTTCCCATTGTCCTTTAATCATTAAGATGTATAATAAAAATATATATAAACAACCACAAATTTTTCAATGTAGTCCAAGAGGACATTATTAATTAAGTCTGTGAAGATAGATCTAGTATTAGTGAGTCCAAGTGGAATCGCTATGAACTCATCATTAACATACTATGTGTGAAAATCAGTCATGGGGATATCCTCATTAATCCCATTTAAATTATAATATCCTGAGAAAATATCCACCATATAAGAGTACTAAACTTGACATTACAGATCAAAAAAGATACCAATATGTGGTATGTGATACTTACTCTTTCTCATGATCTTGTTATGTTCATCGTAATCAGTGGATAGAACCATTGACCCATCGATATTTTTGACAAGAAGGATTGGTTCACCCCATAGTGAAGCACTTGGGAATATAAACCCTTTATCTAGGTTCTATTGTAATTTCTTTTTTATCTCTTCATGTTTAACAGTGTTCAATACATATGATGCTTTGGATATTTGAAATTTTTTTGGTATATGTTTGATCAAGAACTCATCCTCTTAGCTAGGAGGAATATAAGAAGTTTTTTTAGTTAACACATCAACATATTCTCTTACACCGGACTTGTCATCAAGGGTTATCTTTTCCTTAGTGTCAATGATATGAGATAGATATCATTTCTCATAAAGAAATAATATACTTTCTGGATATAATGATTCTAAAGGGGATTCATCCTCCTCCTTTCACATGTATATAATCTAAGGGCGCTTTATGATATGGAGGTTCATTTTCTTCTCTCTGAAATTTATGTTGGATATATACAAGGAAATCCAATACATACCCATAATTGTATCATATTCTACTAAAGGGAGTTTCAAATGGTTCACTAAGAAATTAATCAAACAAATTTGGATAGGGGAGAATTTATATATTTTGGATTTAATAATTGACCCACTATGTTTTTTACAAGTAACTCAACATCCATGTTTTGAGGAGGTGTTAGAATATTTCTACTAAACTTGTATGATATGGATGAATTCATATAACTATAGTCATATAGGACATTTGAGGTAAATGAATGGATAATTATTTTACCTTTCACTATTTGATTCTAGTTCTAGTCATTTACTATATCCAAAAATAATCTTAGGGGTGAGAATTTTCATACTATTAAACTTATAATATGGAAACTATGAATATTGAAGGGATAAATTATAAATGTAATATAATACATAACCTATGAATTTATAGTTTTAAATATATGTTATCTACTGTCTATTTATTAACATAATATTTTATAAAAATTTGTGTTCCCTTTATAATAATTATTATAAATATTTTAAATTTAATAAAGAAAACACCACAGTCATTTCATACCATATGTGTATCAAGGAATCTTTGTCATTCACTAGACCAGGATCGAGTTAATACCCAATGCACCATTTTCGAGGTTATTACCCCTAAGTAGAACTATGTAAGAGGCACATCCACTTTTATTATCAAAAGAGGGATTTCTATTCTTAGAAAACATATACTTTATAATTTACAAAGATTTTGGATTTTTTTAGGTTTAGCCAAATCTGTAAGTATTTTACTAAGGTTTTAAAATCCTAAACCCCAAAAATAACTAGGCATTTCTCTGATACCAACTATGATAACCAATATCTTATATAAAAATTAATTCATGAATTATTACTTAAATAAACACATAATACAATCCTAAAAATCAAAATGCATGGTGTCTTTCGATAATTATATACATAAAACCATAACATGAAATATAAATGTAGTGGAATTATTTAAAACTTTGTAACATTCTCTCAAAATCCATTGATCATCAATTTTTTCTTGGGATAACCTAGGTATGTACATAAGAAATGGGTGAGATATAAAGTCCAATAATGGAATAATAAAATCATAACATGATTAATGAAATACATGTTAGTAATTAATAATGTCAATGTAAAAAAATGGGTGAGAATCATAACCATGACATTAAAGGATGATATAAGATGATAGCAACAAGGAGACATAGTAATGTAGAGACAACATAGAACCTGGCATCATAAGAATAAGTGAAGGAAAATATCCAAGACATAATGGAATTGTATACTTATGAAACACTCCAATGAACTACACATGATATCCCATGAGATAAAAACATTTCCCAATTCATTTAAGGGCTATATAATTTTGATACCACATGTCACATTTATATCATGTACATGAATTTGAATTTCAAATAGATCATATAATAAAAGAAGGTTTTTCATCACTATTAATCCCATAATTAATAAGTTTTTTTATTTACATGGAATTAAAAAATTAATGATATATATTTACTTCTATGTGAATACCCTAGAGTGGAAATCGTGATAGGTATTCAAAACACAAATGTTTGGCATATAAAATCATGGGATAGTTTCTCTAACGTCATGGTTGTATATAATGTTTAATTATAGGTTCTAATGGGATTTGAATATTCTCACTAATTACATTGGAATCATAATGAATGTAAAATTATCTGTTAAAACATATTACTATATTAACAATTATAAATCAAAAGTATTGAGTACATAAAATAAAAAAAGGAATAGAAGTTGATCCCTTAAAATTAGAGGGTTCTTCTAAAGTTATGAGATGTGCCTCTTAAGAACTTGGTACCACCATCTTAGGGATATACAGTGTAAAAGGGAGAGTAAATTAGTGATCAATGGGTTTTTTGTAAAGAGGTTTCAGATGTTGGGTTCGAATTTATAGAAAAATAGAGGTGAATTCTTTATATGTTTCTAAACATTGGTTTTTAAGGATTAGTTAACTATCTATAAATTAATAAAATAACTTCCAAATCACATTATATTAAATAGGAATTCAATAATTTTTTGTGGATTCCTTTTATATAATTTTTAAATCTCTTTTGGGAAATAATTATATCCCAATATTGACTGTATATTTATACAGTATTTTATTGTTAGCCGAAAATTCAATAACCTCAGAAAATTATGACAAATTCACCATTGGAAAATTTTGATTTTCTGATTTTAAAAAATATATTTATTTTACCAAAATATTTTCCTAAAAATGAGAATTATTATTTTAAATAAAAATTCTTTTTTACTAGCAAATACTAGTTTTTATGATATGAATAACTTTCTAGATATTGTACATATTACAGTGGACTTCATTACATTTTATTATCATCTATATTTAAATAAATATTATTTAATAAGAAAATATTATTAAAATAAAATTTGTTCCCAAAATTATATAATTTACCAAAATATTTTTATAATTGAAACTATATATTTCCCAAAAAAAATCTTTTGATGTATTCATATCAAAATCAAAAAATTAACAAACACATTATAAAATCATTTAAAATTTTAATTATAAAAGGGGAAGAAAATAATCAAAAAAATTTAAAAAAAATTATAAATTCATATTATTATGGATTAGATACATAACCTTTTATTACACCGGCATAATCACTAAGGGTAATTTCTATGATGATGGGACATTCACAGGGTGGTTCAATGAACATGGTTTGGGTCATGATCTTGTTAATCTTGAACATATTCCATATTCATCTTTTTTCAAAATTTAGTTATTAAATATCATCTTGGGATTGATCAAGGTTAAAGCTCCTTGATGTCATCTCTTATAGAATCTTAGATAAATGGGCTTCATAGGGTATGATCCTACTAGTAAAGGTCTTCACTTATTCTATATTTTTTAATTTCTCTTTATCATAACCCTTAATATACTAATCATAATGGTTACTATAAAATAATTATATCATCAATTGTTATTATTATTAATAGTATTCTAAATCTTATATGCTATATTTAATAATCATCCAAAATAACCAAATTAGTCCATGTGTTTCGTATTACTACATTACATAATATGGAATTTATTAAATTAAAAAGGTGACATTATTTATAAACGTTTAGGTTCTTAAAAAATACCCATAGATGATGGATAAACATAGGTAGTAATCAATTATTATAGTAATAAAACTCTCCTTACCAATCCAAAAAATATCATAGAAGATCAGGGTAAAAAGGATATTGTTATTTTTGTGGTGTATTTAGACAAAAATTTATCAACTGTGTGTACAAAATGCACCTCCTGTAGAGAAGGAACAAATCAAGGATGTTAAATTGAAATATAAGTATAATATAATCTTCCTAGAAATAAAATAACCATAGGTAGAAAAATTTTAGTTTTGAGAAAGAAAAAATTCTATCCATTCAAAAAAAATTGATCAAGTGAAAAAACTTATGGAAGATATGACCCACAAGGTCACCATGTTGTTATTTTCATATAAACACTTCTTTTAAAAACATTTCATATTTTCATATCCAAAAAATATCAAGGGAAGACGATAAACCCTAAAAATTTTGGATAAATTAGGTCTTGTTAACAGGAAAAGGTAGAGATGTCTCATGAATATTCTTCTGGTAAAGGATGCAAATAATTCTCACTGGATAAAGAGAGGTTATCTAAGAGATATAACCAAGGAATGCATGAATTTTTGTTTTGTAAATGTAAATTGAATTAAATAAATGGATTATCATTACTAAATTCTCAATATAAATAATAGAATAAGAGGGGGATTTTTCTATGGAAGAGTTTGAATTTATTTCTCACAATAAGTATATTATCCTAAATAAGGAAATTTTTTAATGATATAATGGAACCATGTTTTCTATGGAAACATATGACATCCAATTCATTATAAGAATGAAGTTTTCATTAAGATATTAAAATCTAATGATAATTGGATCTTGGTGGATAAGAAACTCTCAAGATTTTTAATCTAACTTATGATATTGGTAACCACTCCTTATACGCAAAAAATAATTTTGTGTTTTCTAAGAATCATAGAATTTAATAATACTATTTCAATGGAAAGCTAATTATGATTTAACTATTCTAAAATAATTAATATTGTCCTATCATGGTGAATTTATACAAAAAATAACTATAATGAATGAGTGAGTTAACCCCATGAGGGAGAGGAAGGAAGAAAATAAGCTACTGAAAGGTGTGTCAATTCATGAAATCTAGAATTTTTTTATATTCCTTTAAAACATTAACATAAGGTATGAAAACAACACTATCAATCCATTTTTTTTAATTTATCAACTGTGTTTAGAAAGGGGGTGTTGGTTTATTATTGATAAAGAGAAAGTGAACGTGGTTTAACCAGAATGACATATTAATATAAAACCTCAATGCCTAGATTTATTTGATGTTCGTTTTTTAATAGTGTTATCCTAATTTAACTTAGAGTTGGATAAAAGATTTTATATTTATAAGATAACTATTATGTCTTCTTTATCTCAAAATACTAAGGCATCATGTTCAAAATAAAGAGGGGGATAATCCATTTTTAAATAACCAAGAAGAAGAAATGAGATAATATGAGAAGAACTTAACTCATATTCCTTTTTCATTCATTATAAATAAGTGAGAGAATAAAATTCCACACATATCGGATATATTGAAAATAAACACAGTGGTGAAGATTTAAGATCCCAAGTAAAGATTATATTTAATGTTAATAAGGATGTTATAATTATGAATAATCCATCAATATCTGTTAATATAATTCAAACAACTATAGATTTGATCCTAAATCCAATGAAAATAGGTTAAGAGTGAAAATAATATAAGAAAAATGTTTATAAGGAATATAGTATCTAAGAAAGGAGTAAGAACATAGAATGTTAATGGAAATCTTATATAAGTTTTTTCTAAAATTTTCTAAATTGATTCAATCGAGGGATGAATATAGCCTTAGTTGCAGAGAAACGATCCTTGGAGTTATAATAATGAATTATGATGAAATTAGTGAGAAACTACTATTGGATAATAGTTTAATAATGTAGTGGGTGATTTTAAGAAAGTCTATTAGGTGTTTAAGACTTTTTATGTCCTAGTATGATACATAATTCATAGCATACAATTTTCAGACTACATGTCAGACATTGATTGTCCAAATTCGGCTTTTAGTGTCTAGACATGAGCATCTCACTAGGTCATAAGGAATCAAGGTCATTTATATGATTCCTAATGTTTTGTAGGAATTATTATTTTCATATGACAATATAAATTCTCCTATAATAAAAATATGGGTTTCTATATTTTAAATTCAGAATAAACAACTCATAAATGATAGTTCTAGACTTATTTTTCATATATTTAAACATAATAATGAATATTGGGATTCTTGATAAAATCAAGGGAATACCACACTATGGTATAGTATGGACGTGTAGATGTAAAATAGGGAGATTAGTATGGTAATTTAGTAGTTGAATTCATGGATTCTATGAAATAACAAACTACTAGAGACTACACTGTGTAGTTAACCCTAGTGAGTTTTCAAAACAAGAAAAATTGTTGGAGATAAAACAACATAAGGATAAATTACATGATAATTGAAACCACCCCATAGTGATGAGAATTTAAATAAAGAAAATTCACATATGACAAATGGTTTGTACTACCCCATGGTCCATTAATAGTGACCGTATTTATATCACCTTGACACTGGATGTTTCTTCATGTCCAACACTAAGAGCCCCATACAATGGAACACATTTTGTTACTATATTAATCATTTAGAAATTGATTAATTTTAAGTAATAATTTATCAGTGCTATAAAATTTGAGTAGAAAAAAGGTAAGTTTTATCATTTATTCAAAGATATCCATTTGATAAATGAAAATATTTTGATATTGTGGGGCATTAAAAGGTGTTTTGTTTTTCTTTAAAATATCACCTATGATATTCCTATTTATGAATATGTGAGATTCCCACTAAATAAATGTTTGGGTTTGTGCATATATATATGTTGGGTGAGTCTCTTGAGTTGATTTTTAGTATAAAATAAAATAAACCACATAATAAAAAGTGTATTAAAGATAAGAAGTGTTTTAGGAGAACCAAAAGTGTGATATCAAAGAAGAATAAGAAGCTAATAAAGTACTTATGCAGCCATAATCTTTATGTTAAAGAATATAGTGAAATGGTATCAACTTTTTTCGTTAAAAGAATTTGGGAGAAAACCAAATAATCCCTTGGAGGTCTAGGAATCAGGGACATGAAGGAGAATATAGCTGACACACTTCTCCACGAGTCAATAAGGGGATTCTAAAACCTATTCTTCAGTGTGTGGAGAACCACATTTTTAATATTTATAGCTAGTGTAAAGAAATGATATGTTGATTGTATAATGAGAATATTATGGAAGATATATTCAATTGGAATCAACCAATATAATAAAACTAGTGGGAGGAGATATCGAATCCCTTGTGACCCTACATTTCCGAAAAAAATAAAAAGATTGTTTTTATTTCAAATCATGATGATTATTAGTTAATAATTCAAGTAATAGAGATATGAAACTAGAAATGTGTGGGCTCTTATACTGGGGAAAACATGTAAATATTTATTTTTTTCATTTCATTCATCTTCTTATATGAAAGAAATGGAGAAATAACACAAAATTGGTATTGATCATAAATTTTCATAGAGGTTATTCTAAAACAAAAAATCCTAAAATATAAAGAAATTATTGATTTATCCTTTCCCATTTCAATGACCTCATTAGATCTCAGCACATCATATTATATTTAACAACTAATTTTTCTTATCACTGCCTGTGATAGTAATGTTTTTGGATTCCTCATTTATATATAATATATGTTGATATTGTAGTTTATTATAATTTGAGCATAATATTTTTTTACCAACTTTGATAATATTAGTGAAAAATTTTTGTAAGGATTACGATATGAGTCCTATATAACATTAAACAAGAATAAAATATTATGTTTTATAATAAAAAATTTTGTGTGATAAATTTACTATTAACCACATAGTGCATACTACTATGGATTATGATATGACGTATATAATATTAAAATGGCATAGAGTCATATTTTTGGGCCCTTATTTATATCATCGAATTTATATAGTGGTCTATTTTATGAAATCCCTAGATCTTTATCAATCATTAAGATAGGGAAAATAATATAATACAACACATCAAAAACTGAATGAAAAAACATAATTATATCCTATCATATCACATATCATACAATACAATCCTTTCATGAATTAAAAAATCATATGTCATATTTTAATCCACAAAAAATTATAAATCATATGTTATGACTACCAATATGACATCCAAGTGATATAAAAATTTTTTCAATTCAAAAAAGGATTTCTATAATAAAATATCCTGGAAAGATATGATACAACTATTATGCTTGGAATACATTCTATATATAAACACATCAATCATAAAATATATATGAATCTATTAAATCACTTCAATACACCAACACTTTGTCAATGAAACTCTTTTCATCGGTAAATGATACCAAGGGAAGAGAGTTTCACTTAATTACCTCTCCTTCTGGAGGGTTCCCTATAATTGGATAACCCATTAAACATTTCATTGATAATATTGTAGGGTTTTATAGGATATTTTAACACTTAAAGCAAATAGTGTAAAAAAAATAGAAACCTATAAACCCAAGATCAACATTATTTAAAACAAAAACCATGGAAAATAAATTGATTGTCAGTGTATATCTTTCACAAATGTTTTTCACCATAATTATCTTTCATCACATGTTTGATAACTATTCCTTATGGTAATCCAATATATTCATCTCTCCATAGTGTATTCAAGAGCTAAAACCACCACTAGATATTTAGTTAGGATTCTTCCTCTAATTTTGGAATTCTAGTGCCTCATGGTGAAAGGGAGGGAAATGATGAGAGCATCAGATGCAAATACTCATCAAAAGCATGGGAATGTTCCTCCAAAAATGATAACCATTTCATAGTGAATTCACCTTTATATTATACCTCATAAATGATCATTGAGATCCATTCCTTTAATAATTTTCTAATATGAAATATTAAGTTATATTTGGTCATTTATGCATTCATTACAATAATGAATCAACATTACTAAAGTTTCAAATGGTGAAACAATTCAATTAATGAATTTTATTGGAATATTGTCCATTTTTAACTCCTAAAATTCAAATTTAAAACACAATAATTGACAACCTTGAGTATTGTATGACATAATATAATGTACTATGATATACTAATTCATATAACGTGACTTTCCATATCATAATCTATGATCTCCATATATCATAAATTACAATATAAATAAATAGAATATAAATTATATGTGAAAATACCGTTAGATGTCAAATAAAATTATATATGATATAGTTAACATACATCATACGTGTGAGTGCTCATGGAATATCTCCTTAAATCTAGAGGATGTAGCTTTAGTATGATGACTGTGATGTTTTTTATGTAGGTAAGTGAATCCTTATAGAATGAAGAATCATATAGGGGTATGGTCTGTGACATATATTATTGATGATTTAGTTTATATATAGTGGGGTAATAAATGTAAAACATTAACAATTGGGTGATTATAATGGTACTTAGTTATACACTCATACATAGGTTACATATTCAACAAGTGGAATATGCTACATCAAAGGAGAAGCATGAAAGGATTGTATCATCCCAAAGGCCATCCATTTTGGGAAAATCTGGAATTGGATAAGATGATATCACTACTATGCGTGATAGGAAAATAGTAGTGAAAATTTATAGTGATATGAAAAACCTTTTAGATGATAGAGATAGACCTAAAAAAGGATTTTACATGATGTAATGATAGCATGTGCTATTTCTGTGAGATTCATGGTCATACATCAAACTTCTATTCAAAGGCTTATAAATACATTTTAGGCTATAAAAATAGAAACTTTACTAAATATGGAACTAAGATGATGTATCATGAGAAATCATAAAAAAGTGTCTCTCAAAGGAAATCATTTATTAGATGTTATTACTATTGAAGAATGGGACCCACCATGAATATGTGTAAGGAAGATCATGAGCTCAATGTCAGAGGAAGAAGTCAAAATGAATCAACATATCAACATAAAAATGATGAAATGTGGTATTCCTTTGATGAAATATGTTTTATATGTTCTGATTATGGTCATTTAGAAAGACATTGAAGCAAGAAAAAAGAAGGAAAGGAAAAGGAACTCCAAGGGAGATTCTAAACTCTAGTGGTGCATGATAAGAAATCTAGCACTGGAAGACAAAGTGTAAAGTTGAGGAATAGACTTATAACCTCATGGAAGTCACATGGAGAAGATAGTAAAGAGTATCAATCACCTTCTCTGAAACACTCAGAACAACCCTCATGGAGAGAATGTGATCAAACCTAGAAGATTGTGGGGTGATCTACTACAGCTATGAGTAAGAAGAATGCATGTTCAGTGGAGGACTCTCCACTAGAAAAAAATAGTGTGGTGACTCATATATCTGATAATAGAATGATGAAAAAATAATGCATTGAAAAATTCACATGTCGTGTGCCATAGTGAGAATTGGAGGAAAGATGAATATCCCTACAATGGTGGAAGAAGCATGGGAAGATGATCAGCAGAGAGATTCCTACCCAAAGAAGGAATCAAGGGAAGTGGCATATTGGATGAACTTCAAATAAGTAAATGTGTACCAGTGAGATTAATCTTAAAATTGGACAAGTCTATAGAATCTACACATCTAATAAAGACACATCATGTGGGTAATGAATTCTTAGTCATATGGCTAGAATAGTTGAAGTTGGCCAACCAGTTAGAGAGGGTATGTAAGGAATGTGGTGCTTTTCAAGAAAGAATCAATGGGTTGACCCATCAGGATCAACCACAATACTCATTCTGAAGATTCCATAAGTTCCCCTCTCCCTATGGGTTTAAATTATACTAATTGATGTTCGAGTGTTTCATGTTTTTGGGGAGATATGATCCAAGGGGACGTGGCATCAAAATATGCAAAGCAATGGTGTGATGTGATCTATAATGTCAACAAATTTCAATCATTTACCAGAGCTAAAGAAGAAATATGAAAAAATTTCATGAAAGGAGTTAATGTTATATAGATACATGATAGAGGTCTTGTTTTTTTCTCATTGTAAAGCTCCACATGAGAATAAATGATGCACAAGAAGGAGAATGATTTTGGGTCAAAAAATTGGTCTCAACAACAGGAAGAGATGCACATCATAGGGGGAGATCTCTATCTCATAATCAGATACAAGAGAATTAGGTGGGATTAAAAGTGGAAGATTCTATTTAAGTAAATGATATATATGATGATCAAAGAAGTCAAGTATATTTGTGTGAACAAGATAAGGAGTCGAGCTAAAATTGACAGGTAGAATTTCATTGGTGATCAGTCAGCTCCTATTCAGACAAGAAGACTGAATTCACTACATCAGACATCTTTCCTATCTCAAGTAGAGCATAAATGCTTTTCCAATGTAGCTAAGGATGAAAACTAGGTTCACTCTATAAATAAAGAGCTAGATCAGATTGAGAAGAACCAGACATGGAAGATTTTTTCAAGGCCAACAGAAAAGAATCTCATCAGTACAAAATGGGTCTATCGCAACAAGATGAATGAAGATGGCATAATGATTCGAAAGAAAACATGACTAGTGTGCAAGGGAAACTCCCAGATATAGGTTATTGATTTCAATGAGACATTCCCACCTGTTTCATGTACGGAAACTATAAGATTGTTCTTGGCCATTGCAGTGCAATAGAAGTTTAAGGTTTTCCAGATGGATGTCAAATCTGCATTCTTGAATGGGGTTATAGAGGAAGAAGTGTATATCGAGTATCCAGATGGTTTTATCATTCCTGAGGATGATAACCAGTATTTTTGGTTGAAGAATGCGTTATATGGGCTGTAACATGCACCAAAATCATGATACTCAAGGCCTGATTAGTATTTGAAGAAGCTTGGTTTCTAGCGCAGTGAAGTTGATTACAATCTCTATTTCAACAACGATAGTAATCAAAAAATTGTGGTGATGTTTTATGTCTATAAAATAATATTTGCAAATTAGATTAAGCTCAGTGCAGATAGTTTTTTGAATTCATGAAACATGAGTTTGAAATTTCTATGATTAGAGAGTTTACATTTTTCCTTGGTTTACAAGTGACACAAGGATCTAATGACACATTAATTTATCAATACAAATATTCCAAGGACATTCTGATAAGATTTGGAATGGAAAATTCCATCTAGATAAAGCCTCTGGTTTCTACCCAGATGAAATTATCAAAATATGATAATGAAAAGTTAGTTAATATCACAAAATACTGGCAGATTATTGGGAGTTTACTGTACTTGATAGCAATTAGACCTGATATTATTTTCGCCACATGCCAAGTAGCATGATATTTGAGCAATCCCATGGAAAGACACATGATTCCAGTGAAAATAATACTTCAGTATATCAAGTGTATGGTGAATTTTAGCTTGATATATAGTGAAAAATCTCAATCAGAGTTATTGGGATATACTAATGCAGATTGGGATGGTACAGCGGATGATAGGAAATCAATGTCAGGAGGTGATTTCTATCTTGGTGGAATGTGTATTTCATGGCTGATCAAGAAGAAATATTTCATTTCATTGAGCACTAAGGAAGCTGAGTATATTACAGCCACTTAGAAATTCAGTCATGTATTGTGGATGAAGCAGTAGCCTGATGATATAGGAGTTGAAGTAAAGTCTCTGATCGATATCCAGTATGATATCTCAAGTGCTATAAATCTCAGAAAAAATATATTCCCTCATTTTAGTACAAAGCACATTGAGATAAAGTATCATTTTATCAATGGGAAGGTTGATCATGGAATCATGAATTTGGAGTATATGTCTACAGATATATGGACATTCTGACAAAGACCTTACTAAATGAAGCTTTTTGAGTGGCATTGATTGGCTCTGGGAGTTCAGTCAACTCCCTGTACTTAAAAAGGTTTGGATGTCCCTCCCTACTTGAGGTATGGTGTTTTTTTCTCTAATGTGTTCTTTTTTGTTCCTTCCAATGTCTCAGACCACATAAGAGTGACCTTTTGGTTCATTGAAAAAGGGGGTGAAATAGTGACTCCTCAAGGGGGAGAAACAATGGCTAAGGAAGGGAGATAGTGTCTTAGTCAAAAACATGGGGATAATATGACAGGTGTAATAGCGAGATAGGGGGAGAAATGAGTTTGGGGGAAGATTTAATCGGAAGATACTATAAGTGATCGATCAAAGAATATATATCATGACAGATGGGGATCATGAAAAAAGCAGAAGAGTGACATTGGAATGGTGTTAGATGGTTTTGAGTGATCAAAAATTGGTATCAGTTTGGCAGTTGTTATAATTTGGTTTCAAAAATGAATTGATTCATTGATGAAATTTTCATACTACTCTTGTTTCTCCTGTCGAGCATTTATCATGTGGGGTTAGAGTATGTGGTGAGTGAATCTATGGTCGCTATCTGAATCACATGAGGATAATGGTTGTAGATGATGGAAGGAGGCTCACTAAGGTATAAAAGTGAAGAAAATCATTCTGATAAGAGTTGTCAACAAATCCAAATATAGATATTTTTTGGGGGAAATCAATGGGGGTAACATTGCAACATTTTTGGGATGGTTGTGTTTTTTGACAATGCAGGTTTCCATGATGAATTGTCGAGTTCTAGAGATGTTGTGGAAAATTAATGTTGACAATGAACCATGAAAAAGGAATAGAAGATCTGGTGGTGGTACAAAAATAGTAGATACAAGGTGGGGTTGTTTTCCAAAGTTTTCCAGATATTTGTGGTCCAAAATTTGGAGTTTGGTGAGCATCATGAAATATGGATTTCCTTGAAGATATCATCAAAACATGTAAAAGGCATGATTTTTGAGAATATGGGTTTCTTGATGTGGATTTCATGAAGACATAAAGAAAGTTTATGGTGTTCTTCGCGAATGGAAGAGTTGAAGAGAATTATGGCCATGAAGGGAATTGATAGTGGAGCTTCACAACGATGTTTTTAAGGAATTGATAGAACACTCTACAATTACGATGAGCTTTGTGATCTGAAAATTTGTGGTGATTCACAATATAGAGAGAATTTCGGCATAAATTTCTAAGCATGGCTATTTGAACTGACGTGGCACTAACTTCATGTGGAAGGTTCGAGGGCTGGTGGAATCTTCTATAATAGAGCTTGACCCCCTCAAGAGAAGTAGAGAAGTTTTCAAGAAAGATTTGATTCTCTTGAATTGAAAAGGAGGTTCGTAGAGGCAATATACTTCGTGAAAGAAGTAGCTTTTCAGAAGCTAATCTAGCTCCGTGAATGGGGTGTATTCCAAGTTGGATTAGTGAGATTCTCAAAGGAAGTATCTTTGTGAAGGCTTGAGCTCTACAATGACCTAATCGTTGTGAAGGTTTGAGCTCAGTGAAGCAGTGTACTTCGCGAGGCAGCGAGCTCTGCGAAGGCAGTGTGCTTCGTTAAAGAAAGATATTCACAGTTGCTAATCTAGCTTCGTGAAAACGGTGTGTTCCGCATTGGCTCAATGAGATTATAAAAGGAAATCTCTTTACAAAGTCTTGATATCTACAATGACCTAAGCTCCGTGAAAGCTTCAGCTTTGTGAAGGTCTATTATTTGAAAATATGTGTGGTCCACAAGGCAGTGAGCTCTATGAAGGTGTGTGCTTTGGGAAGAGGGACAGACATCACGAAGGTTTGTTTGAGCTTCGCAAAATTGGTATTTTCACGAAGAAGGATGATTTTTGAAGGTATGTCCAAAGTGAGTTTCCTAGTGATCAATGGAAAAAAGGTATTACCTAGTGGATGAAATTTGGACTTCAACAGAGAATCTAAATATAGTGGAGGATGCATTCATTAGTGATAATGAAGATACCTATAGGTCTATAAACTGTGAGTGGATCATTTCCAATTGCAGTGATCAGAGGAAGAGGAAGAGATATATCATTTCTACTGGTAGTGAGCCAGATATAGAAAAATAGGGAGTGACCCTTGAGAAAGTAGTGAGATGAACCTAAACATTGTATAGGCAGTAAGCCTGGGTATAGAAGTAATCTAGCCCAAACATTACTGGCAGAGAGATTTAGTGGATTTGGTACATCAACATCTTGTTGTTGTATGCTCAATGGACGTAGCCCAGTGAGGGTGAACCATGTAAAAATATATGTGTCTGTCTGTTTTCATTCCTCCATCACATTCCAAGAATCATCATCATCAGATAAATAAGGGCTGAATAAGATCAATAGTAAAACATAAGTGAAAAAAGTGACCCTTATAATATTTAGGTCAAGATCTAGTGGGTCTTGAAGAATTGTTGAAATAAAATATACATACTCTGATTCACCCCCCCCCCCCCCCGACTGAAGGTATTTAAGCCCCTTTGGTCCTAAAAATACCTCTCTCAAATAGTTGAGTTAACAGAATGTATCAACCATTGGGGAATTACCATTATGAGGGAATACAGTGATGTATTTCACAAAGAGTTACTGAAATGACCCTTTGATCATGAGTTAGATTTATCAACATAACCCATACCCTGAGATAATCCTATCTCAAAGTTTCCCTATAGGTTGGATTCTATTGAACAAGATGAGTCAAAGAGGTTGTTTTAAGATCATTCATACAAAGGGTTCATATGTCCTAGTGAATCACCATGGGGGGCTCAAGTACTCTTTGTCAAGAAGAAGGATGGATCAATACAGCTGGGTATCAATTATTAAGAACTCAATAAATCTCTATAGAGAATAAGTATCTTCTTCTAAGGATTGATGACTTGTTTGGTTAGTTACAAAGATCCATAAACTTCTGAAAGGTGGATCTATATTCTAGATATCATCCGTAAAAGGTTAATAAGGAATATATTTAGAAGACTACCTTCCATACAATGTATGGGAACTATTAGTTTTTTGTGATGCCCATCAGACTTACTAATTCTTCTACATTCTTCATGGATTTAATTAATATTGTATTTATACATTACCATAACAAAATTTTGTTATTGTTTATTGATGATATTCTTGTCTAATCCAAGAGAAATGAGGAACATGAATAACATCTAAGAATTGTGTTGGAGATATTAAGGAATGATATGTTGTATGACAAGTTGAAAAAGTGTGACTTTTGGATGCATAAAGTCTCATTCTTTGGATAATGTGATCACAAGTGAGGGAATTTATATTCACCCTTGAAAAACATAGGCAATTGAATAATGAATCATACCCTCTTGTGTCCTAGAAATCCATAGTTTTATTGGATTAACTTGGTACTAGCAATGTTTTGTGAGAAATTTCTCATGATTGTCCATCCCAAGAACTATGTTGACAAGGAAAGGGATGATGTTTTTCTAGAAATAATAATGTGAGGATAGCTTAAGGGTTCTAAAAAGAAGGCTGATCACTACACATGTACTCACATTACCGAAGAGTGGAGAAATTTTTGTGATATAACTTGATGTTTCAAAGAATGGATTGGGTTTTTTACTTATGTAAAATGATAATCTGATAGCCTATTCCTCACATAAGTTAGAGATCCATTAGAATAACTACCTGATGTATGATCTGGAGCTAACATCTGTGATTTTTCCTTGAAAAGATGGTGGCACTACCTCTATGGTTATAAGTGTGAAATATATATCAACCATAAGAGCCTAAAGTATAAATTCACAAAAATGATCTCAAAATGTGTCAAAGGATATTGTTATATGTAATCAAAAACTATGATTTCTCTCTTCACTATCATACTGGAAAGGGGGACAGGGTATAAGATTCTTATAGAAGAAAATAACCTGCTACTCTATCCATGTTTTGGATCAAGAAAGATCATATTTCATGGATATGAAATGGATAGATTTGGATATATTAATGGTAGGGAATACATCCTACCTTCCCCAAATGATTTCATGGTCGTCTATCCAAGAGATGATTAAGGAGGCACAAAGGAATGATCTGGAGTTACAAAAGAAGGTGAATGTCATAAAGGAAGGGGAGCTACAGGATTTCCATATCGTTGATGATGGTGTGATTCAGTTTGGAATAAGTCTGTGTGTACCTTTATCACCTTGGATAAAGAAGGAGCTATTAGATAATTCACATAGCGCAACTTTATCTATCTATATTGGGAGTACCAAGATGTACTGTGATATCCAAGAACACTTCTAGTGGGACAACATGAATAAGGAGATTTTGGAGCATATATCAAGGTGCTTGATATGCAAGAAAGTTAAAGAAGGGTGACAGAAGGACAAAGGGATGTTGCAGCCATTTCCTATATCCATGTAGAAATAGTAAAATTTCACTATGGACTTTGTCATGGATATCTCAAAATCATCCAAAAGAAATAATGTGATATGGTTTGTGGTGGACCGACTCACCAAGACTGCCCACATTATCTCAATCAGAAAACATCTATCACTTGAAAAACTTTAAAATATATATGTGAGGGAATTGGTGAGACTGTATGGGGTTCCACTCTCGATTATATCTGATCATGATCCTAGGTTCACATCTAAATTCTTTAGGATTCATCAACTTTCTTTGAGTACTGAATTGAATTTCAGGATGGTCTATCACCCCCGAACTAATATCCATTCTGAAAGGACTTTTCAGACACTCAAATATTTTCTAAGATACTTATCTTTAGAATTAAAAGGTGTATGGGATCATCATCTCTCATTGGTTGATTTATCATATAGCAGTAGCTTCCACTCAATTATTCAAATGCCTCCATATGAAGATCTATATGGAAAGTTATGTAGAAATCCAACCAGTTGGGATGAAGTTGGCGAAAAAAAGCTACTTGGACAAGATCTTGTACAAGATATGATAGAGAAGGTTCAACCCATCCATCAAAATATCAAAGTTGTTCAGATTTGTAAAAAGAGATATGTTGTCAACCATTGAAGGGAATTGTATTCCAATTTGGGAAATAAAGCCTTTTTTTAATATCCACATGGAAGAGATTAATGTGGTTTGGAAGGAAATGTAAGTTATGACCAAGTTACATTAGCACCTTTGAGATCCTCTATCACATTGGAGCTATGGAATAAAGTCTTGAATTTCCCCCAAATATGGATCAAGTTTGTAAGAACCCATATCTTCCTTTCAGGTATGTTTTTCTTTTTCTGGTTGTTTTTTAGAAATAGAGGATTTTTTGGAAAATTTCTAAGTACATACCATGTACTTTATGAGTACACGTCATGTACTACCTTACTGCAGGAGGTAGTGTGCTGGCCATGTAGTATCTACACACACGGCCATGTGGGGGTGATTTAGAGGCCACTTAAATCAGAGTACAGAAACAGTGAGTACACGCCATGTACTTTCTTTTTTTTCATTAAACCCATTAGGTTCACATCTAATCGACAGAAACACCGCCTTCTTAATTTGTCTTGTCAAGGAGCATCGTATGACCAAGGATCTTCAATGAACTCCTGAGCGTGCATCCGTACTTTGAATAAAACACCGTCAGTTGCATTGCAATCGCATCAGTGAGTTCTTCCTTCTCCTAGAGCATCATTTTCCAATTCCTATTCTTTTCCATGTTATCATGGGTTGAATTTTTTATATGTTTTCATAGATCTACATCGTTCTAAGGTGATTCAAGCCTTGAGGTTCTCATATAGTGATCTTCTAACACCAAGGTAGGTGGTTTTTGCCTTTAAATTCAAATTATTTGAGTATTATGTGCAAATTCCACCAATACCCTTGAACGAGGTATTGCGTGTTTGCCATTTTACTCTTGTTGATTGCCTTCCATGCTTTTATGCTTATGTAGAGGTAAATTGGATATAATTATTGTTGATTTTAATTCTTTGGATGTGTTTTTCCCATGAATTTTCTATTTATGACCTTTTGGTCCTATTAAGCCTTTGGATGCTTTACCTGTTTCCCATGCTTGTTGCAGTAGGATGGAGAGTTTGTGTTCTGACATGTTTTATATACTGTAGACTGATTACCAAGATGTTCTATAGGTTTACTTTGGCCACATTGTACTGTTATTCTTGTTGACCTACATAGCGTTGTGAGAACCTGGTGTGGTAGATTTTAAGGGAAATTGATCGAGTGAGCTTCCTCAGAGAGTCTTTGAGCACATAGGATATTAGGGGGATTGAAAGAGTGAGTATTCTCAAAGAGCCTAGAACCACTTGGGGCTATAAGGGGAATTGACCGAGTGAACTTCCTTGGAGAGTCCTTTATTTTGTTAGACTATATGTGGAATTGAACAAGTGAGCTTCCTCGGAGAGTCTGTGTTTTAATTGAAGGACTTGGGCAATAAGAGGAATTAACCGAGTGAGCTTCCTCAGCGAGTTCTAGACCTTGGGAATATAAGGGGAAATGGCCATGTGAGTTTCCTCAGAGAGTCCTTGACGACCTTAGACTATACAGGGAATTGACTGTGTGAGCCTCCTCAGAGAGTATTTCATTACCTTTGACTATAAGAGGAATTGACTATGAGCGCTTCCTCATACAGTCTTTATATATAACTGAACCAGTGGGGATAGGTTGTGTGCACTTCCTAGAGGGTTACTGTGTTTGATTAGCTTCTTTGAAACTGTGGATTGATACTGGTGAGCACTTTCCTGTTTACTGTTTTCTGTACTTTTACCTGCCATATATTCACTAACTGTTAGGCACAGATCTTCAGGTGGTTTCCTATTAGGATTTAGTCTCACACCCTATTTGGGTCATTCTTTTAGGCCTAAACACATTTTATTGATGCAGGTATAGATAAGGTCAAGTTTCCTTCTACTTCAGGTAATTGACTTGCTGTGGAGCTAGAGAGCATGGGACCAAGCTTATGCTTGTGATGCTGAGGAGATGATTATATTTTATTTTGTACTTTGGTTTAGTACTGTTTGTATTCTAGCATTATGACTTGTTTTATTTCTTTCCTAGACATATGTATCATTCATCATTTACATATGTGCTCTAGTTTTTTTACTCTAGTCTTTCATTGTTTACTCTTGTATGGATGTTTACTGCATCCTCTATTTCTTTTGTTTTTATCTTCTGTTGTGTACTCTTCCATGAGGGCATAGTTCCCCCACTATCACACCCAAGTCCCTCACTGCATGTCGAAAGCCTCTAGTGTTTGGGAAAATGCACATGGGGCCATGTGACCAACCGGGTACGGGGCACCCCTGGGTGGCTTCCGGAACTAGAAAGTTACAAAGTGGTACCAGAGGAATTCTTTTCACCATGACCTACTATTTGGAGACTATAGCCAGGGATCATATGGACTCAAAACCTTTTATTAAGCTGTTCCCGGAAGTAGCTAACCCGTTTATAGGGAAAAGCCAATCTACCTCGTTTTATTGAAATTTTTTTTGGTTTTTCAAGTTTACAGTTGATCTAATTATCAATGTTGGGTGACTCACATGTTTTTTGTTATTACTGTTGACATTATTGAGGTTCAATTTTTTTCACAACCTGATGAGATGAGGGTCTGCCATCTCATGAATCATATAGGCACTTTCTAGAAATCACATGTCATGCATTCTTTCCATGCCACTAAGGATAAATTAGAGATTTCATTTTGTTGTGATAGATGTTGTGTAGAATATTCATGATGTTTTGATAGATTCCTTGATAAAAATATCTGTTGTTTGATATGGTATTGTTGTGTAAGGTTTTGCTTGAATGAATTCCAAAACATTGTTCTTGAGGTGTTATGGGACCTCATTGACCAGAATTTGGTGGATCATGGCCTTGTTTTCCTTGTTATAGCATGTAGAAGATGATGAACTTTGATTCGCGGGGAGTATGGGCCCTCACGGATCGGAATTTAGCACCTTTAAGGTTCGTTTCAGTGTTTTTTTTCGCTCCAGAGTAGTTTTTGAGTCTTACAGTCCGGAAAAACCTAGAATACACGCCATGTAGTTTTGACTACATGCCATGTGTTCTTTTATTCAGGAAGAAACACTTTTCCATAAGTACACACCCTGTACTTTATATACACACTGTGTAATCTCTAACCATGTCATAAGTAATGTAGGCAGAGAAACGAGATAGGGATTTTCTTGCAAGGACACATTGTGAACCCTCTGTACATGTCATGTGGTGATTAACCTGGTGTCCACCTGTGTAACTAACAACATGGATGGATATGTCTGTAGATATACATGTCGTTTCATCCTTGAACATACCATGTAGTCAGACCCAGGTACCCGGCCGTGTAGCGAACAACACGGTTCGGTGATATCCTTTCACATACACTGTGTCCGTCTGGAACACACCATGTATTGTGAGCTGTGTGTTAGGTCGTGTCGCTAACAACACAGGCCAGGTAAATCTTGTCTAGTACACACCGTTTCTATCTTGTACATGTCGTGTAGTCTTTCCTTAGTAGATTCGTGTGACTTAACCATGTAGAAGGACTCAGGCAGGGGAATAGTATTCAAGTACATGTCGTGTGTTAAGACAACACGCTGGGTGTTTGGGGTGTTACATGACCAGTATAGGAAGAAGTACATGCCCATGTGAATGACTTAAGGGAACACGTCGTGTAGGGATTGTACATGCTGTGTAGTCAAGTTTTGTAAAACATGAATGCCATCTTTCTCTTGTTTCTTTCTTATGCTTAATGTTTTCTGTCTTTGATAATCTTTTTCTAAGGTGTGGGGTTGACCTTGTAGAGTCATGCCGCCGAGACCTCCTCCGATTGTGCGCCAGTTTCTAGGAGGTGATTAGACATCAGACATGGCTGATCAGTGACTACCTACAGATCCTCTAGTAGTGCCAGCATTGGCACCAACCATTGTACCAAACATAGGTGCTAATGCACAGTTCATGGAGGGATTTTTGTGGATGATGCAGACCTTTCAGAGAGTTCCACCTCCTTCCCCGTAGATGGACGATTCGATGTGGGTCTTCTAGTAGCATCATCCTCCCATTTTCTTAGGGGATGGAGGACCCCAGGTTTCAGAGTCGTGGCTAGAAGTTGCACAGACAATTTTTGAGCTTCTGGAGATACCTCCAGAGAAGAGGGTGATGCTCGCTACCTACATGCTCCGAGACTCCACCAAGATGTGGTGAGATGTTATCTCACAGGTGGGCCTCCATCAAAATATGGCTTGGGATGAGTTTTGGCACATCTTCTATGATTATTTCTACCCAGATACCTTGAGGGACGATCGAGCCCGAGAGTTCATGAGTCTGGAGAAGGGTACTCTTTCTGTTATAGAGTATTCCTCCCACTTCACAGAGTTGCAGTGTTTCACACCTATTCCATGAGGTGATTAGTTTTTCATTTCATGGAAGTATGAGGATGGTCTGAGGCACGGCATCCTATCATAGGTGAACATCTATAGGTTGACTTTGATATCTTCTATCGTCAACTAGGTGCTGATCACAGAGTGCAATCTAAGGGATTCTGGAGCTATGAGCCAAGGCGGTTCGGCACCCAGAGTTAGTGCTCTGCCAGCTGATAGTAGGAAGCACCATAGGGAGACTTCATGAGGAGATCAGAGCAGGAGGGATGCATCTTCTGATAGCCAGGTGGTGTGGTACTAGTGTGGGAGAACCAGGCATACGAGGCCATGTTTCCCGAGAGACCCAGTGGCATGCTGATCTTGCGGCAAGGTGGGTCACCTTCAGTGCTTTTTTCTGTTCTTCTCACCAGCTACTGGTGACAGGGGTTCTTCTATGACTCCGCGTTCTGGAGCAGCGTTACCAGTTTCTCACCAGTCTGAGAACTAGAGTTCTTCTGATCGTTCAGGCCGAGGTGGAGGTCATGGTCATGGTAGTCAGTCGTTGTTTCTTCAGTGAAAGCGGGTTGTATCAGCTCAGAGCGGTCAGGAAGGGTCACAGGTCCGCGGATTAGACCAAAATTTTGTAGTGGAGCAAACCCAGTAGGATCATGATCCCAAACCCTCTTTAGTTCAAGATACGATCTTAGTAGCCTCATTTTTAGCTTCTGCTATTTTCGATATAGGGGCCTCCCATAACTTTATATCTCTTGCTGTTGTGGAGAGATATGGGCTATACATATTTTCTTCTGAAGATATCTTGATTCTAGAAACTTAAATGGGGACTATAATGGATAGTGTATATTAGTGCAGAGAGTGCCCACTGGAGGTTTTTGGATGTCACTTTTTATGGGACCTCTATGTTTTAGAGATGACAGGCTATGATGTCATTCTCGGAATGGACTGGCTAGTTCCTTTTCAGGAAGGTCGATTTTTATTGTTGTAGGGTGAGTTTTTTATCATCAGAAGGTGGATCCTTTCTTCTTAGGGGAGAATGAGATGTCCAGGATTGCAGAGCAGGTCCAGTGCATCATGGGTTCGGAGGAGTTATAGAACAGATTTCTAGTTTGTATCTGGATGCCCAAGGGACTTCACAGTTGGACTTTCCACCAGTTTTGGATTGTTTTAGGGAAGTTTTTATAGAGTAATTTTCAGGTTTTCCTCCAGAGCGTGAGGTAGAATTTTCTATTGAGCTTGTGCCCGGAGCGGCACTGGTGTACATTCCTCATTATATGATGGCCACACCAGAGTTGTAGGAGATCAAGAAATAGTTGGTGGAGTCGCAGCAAAAATGGTTTCATCTCACCCAGTACTTCTCCTTGGGGTATGCATGTCATGTTTATAAAGAAGTCAGATGGTACCCTCAGGCTTTATGTGGACTATAAAAAGCTGAACCAATTTATAGTCAAGAACTGATATCCCCTGCTGAGGATTGATGATCTCTTTGATAAACTTCGAGGAGCCCAGGTGTTCTTGAAGATTGAATTGTGGTCCAGTTATCATCATTTTCGCATTAGAAAATAATTTATACCTCTTACAGCCTTTCGGAGAAGGTGTGGTCTATACGAGTATATGGCTATGCTGTTTGGTCTCACTAACGTGCCTGCAGTTTTCATGGCACTGATGAACTGGGTATTCCATTCATACTCTGATTATTTCATGGTGGTCTTCGTGGGTGATATCTTAGTGTACTCTCACACTCGAAACGACCATGATACCCATCTTGAGATCATTTTCAATACACTAAGGGAGAAAATGTTATATTCTAAGCTCTCAAAGTGCTACATTTGGATGGATCAAATTCACTTCCTAGGGCATACTATCTCAGAGGTAGGAGTATCAGTAGATCCAGAGAAAGTGAGAGTTGTAGTTTCTTGGGAGTAGTTGAAGAACGTATTTGAGGTGAGAAGTTTTCTAGGGCTTGTTGGATACTACAGATGTTTCATACAGGAATTTTCATGCTTAGCATCACTACTCACGGGTTTGACTAAGAAGGGTGAAAAATTCTTATAGTCAAATTCTTGTGAGTCAACCTTTCAGGAGCAGAAGGGGAGGTTGACTTCAGCACCGATACTAGTCTTTCTAGAGCTGGGAAATAGCTATAATATTTGCTATGATGTATCAGGTATTAGGCTGGGAGCTGTGCTGATGTAGGGATATGGAGTTGTTGTGTATGGGTCTCGGCAGTTGAGGCCACATGACAGGAATTACCCGATGCACAATCTAGAGTTGGCAGCAGTTGTTCATGCCCTACGCTGTTGGAGACATTATCTTCTGGGAGAGTATTTTGGGGTTTTCACCAAACAAAAGCCTCAAGTACATCTTCACTCATTATAATCTGAATTTAATATAGCGGAGGTGGGTTGAGTACCTACAATCTTTTGACATTGAGCTTACCAACATGCCTGGGAAGGGAAACATAGTGAATGTTGTGTTGAGAAGGAGGACTTAGATATAGGCAGTTCAGGAGGCCAGAAGTGAGTGGAAGATTATGGCTCTGTTCTCTGATATACATTTTAAGGTACACGACAGATATGGGAAGAATATTTATTTTTCTACAGTTGTTACCTCGACTTTTCTTGATTGAGTACGAATGAGGCAGTTATCAGATCTTGAAGGCATAGTTCTATGGGAGAGTGTGTCGGGAGATGACCCTTTTTCTATATATACCATAGGTGAGGATGGGATCTTTCGTTTCCAAGGGTGTGTATGGGTGCCTGCATACATACGTGAGGAGTTGATGCGGGACTTTCATTCCTCAGTTTGGGCAGTTCATCCTAGATTCACCAATATGTATCGTGATCTACACCATCATTATTGGTGGCCAAGTATGAAGAGGGGTGTTTCTAGGTTTGATATGAGGTTTTCCACTTGTCAGTAGGTGAAGGTGGAGCATCATTGGCCAGCATGGCTCTTACATAAATTACCCATTTTTGAGTGGAAGTGGAATGATGTCGCAATGTACTTTGTGACCGGTTTGCCGAGGTCACCACGAGGGAATGATACAGTACGGGTTGTCATTGATAGACTCATGAAGGTTTCTCACTTCTAGCCTTTCAAGGATACCTTCAGTGTTGATGAGCTGGGATGGTTGTAAATCTGAGATATTGTATGTCTATAGGGAGTTCCACACTCTATTGTTTCAGACAGGGATGATCATTTTACTTCTCGGGTTTGGAAGGGGCTTCAGAAGGCTTTGGGTATACATGTATATTTGAGTATAGCTTACCACCCCCGGACAGATGGCCAGTTCGAGTATGCGATTTAGGTGATTGAGGATATTCTCCGAGCATGTATTCTGGATTTTAGATGTTCATTGGAGAAGCATATACCTCTTGTAGTGGTTTCCTTGAATAATAGTTTTCAAGAAACTATTCAGATGGCACCTTATCAGGATTTGTTGGGTAGGCCAGGCCGATCACCCTTATGTTGGCTGGAGACAGGAGAGGCAGCTTTTCTGGGACCTCATCTTGTTCAGGAGACCACATAGCAGATAGAGTTGATTTGGAAGAGGATGTCTATTGTACATTCTCGTCAGAAGTATTATGTTGATTAGTGGAGACGACCTCTAGAGTTCAAGGTCAGGGATCAGGTTTTCCTACGTGTCACACTAAGGATAGGACAGAAGAGGATTTGGAGGTAGGGTAAGCTTTTGTCGAGGTACGTCGGGCCATTTTAGGTGTTGGAGAGAGTTGGGTCGGTTGCCTATCGGTTGCAGTTAACTCAGAGGTACTGAACCATGCACGACGTCTTCCACATTTCTCATCTTTAACGTTACTTTTCAGAGCCATATCATGTCTTTCAACCCGAGGAGGTTGTGCTCGAAGTGGATGCATCCTTTGAGGAGAATCCTATCCGGATTGTGGATCGAATTAGGATGGTCCTCTATGGTCGGTTTGTTCCTATGGTATGGGTGATTTGGCAGCACGGGAGAGTACAGGACGAGACTTGGGAGAGGGAGGCAGACATACGATCATAGTGGCCAGAACTGTTCAGGGTTTCTTCTTATACGCCATGCTAGAGAAATTAAGAGATGAATTTCTTTAAGAGGGGAAGTTTGTAAGAACTTGGATCTTCCTTTCAGGTATGTTTTTCCATTCCTGGTCGTTTTTGAGAAACAAATAATTTTCTTGAAATTTTCTAAGTACATGTCGTGTACTTTATGAGTACATGTCGTGTACTGCCATGACATAGGAGTTTGTGTGCTTGTCATGTAGTAGCCACACACACGACCCTGTGAGGGTGATTTCGAGGCCTCTTAATGTGGAGTACGAAAACGGAGAGTACACACCATATACTTCAAAAGTACACGCTGTGTACTTTATTATTTTCATTAATTGCACCGGGGTCATGTCTAATCTACAGAAACACCCCCTCTTCTTCATTCATCTCGTCTAGGAGTGTCGTGCGACCACAGATCATTGACAAAACCCTAAGTGTGTATCTTTACTTTGAATCAAACACCGTCGGTAGTGTTGGAATCTCATCGGTGAGTTCTTCCTTCTCCTAGAGCATCGTTTTCCAATTCCTCATATTTTCCAAGTTATCGTGGGTTGAACGTTTTATACGTTTTCGTAGATCTATGGAGTTCTAAGGTGATTCAAGCCTTGAGGTTCTCATATAGTGATCTTCTTACACCAAGGTAGGTATTTTCTGCCTTTGTGTATTTTATGCATTTCTGTTCAATGTCTTTGAGTATTATTTGCAAATTCCACCAATACCCTTGAACGGGGAATTGCGTGTTTACCGTTTTACTAATGTTGATTTCCAGCCATGCTTATATGCTTGTGTAGCGGTAATTAGGATATGATTAGGGTTTATTACTTTGCTTTGGATGTGTTTTTCCCATGCATGTTCTTTTTATGTCTGTTTGGTTCTATTGATCCTTTGGATGTTTTACCTATTTTCCATTCTTGTTGTTGTAGGATGGAGAGTTTTTGTTCTGACATGTTTGATATGTTGTAGATAGATTAGCCATGTAGTTATGTAGGTTTACTTTGTCCATATTGTACTGATATTCTCTTTGACCTACACTGGTCCGTGACAACCTAATGTAGTAGACAATATGGGGAATTGACCGAGTGAGCATCCTCCGAGAGTCCATGAGCACTTAGGCTATAAGGGGGATTGACTGAGTGAGTATCCTCCGAAAGCCTAGAACCACATGGGGCTATAAGGGGAATTGACTGAGTGGGATTCCTCATAGAGTCTTTGATTTCATTAGACTATAAGTGGAATTGACCAAGTGAGCTTCCTCAAAGAGTACTAGACCATGGAGTTGTAAAGGGAATTGGTCGTGTGAGCTTCCTTAGAGAGTCCTTGACAACCTTAGACTATATGGGGAATTCACTGTGTGAGTTTCCTCAGAGAGTCATGCTTTACTTTTGAGTATATGAGGAATTGACTGCGAGTTCTTCCTCAGAGATTCTTTATATATAACTGAACCAGAGGGGTAGGCTGTGTGCACTTCCTAGAGGGTTACTATGTTGGATTAACTGCTATGAAACTGTGGATTGTTACTATTGAGCACTTTACTGTTTACTATTTTCTGTGCTTTTACCTACCATATATTCACTGACTATTAGGCATAGATCTTCGAGTGGTTGCCTACTAGGATTTAGTCTCACGTCCTATTTGGGCCATGCTATTGGGCCCAAACAGTTTATATTGTTGTAGGTATAGATAAGGTCAAGCCCCCTTCTACTTCAGTTACATGACTTGTGGTGGAGATGGAGAGAATGGGACCAAACTTATGCTTGCAATGCTGAGAAGCAATTTATCTTTAATTTGGTACTTTGGTTTAGTACTGTTTGTATTCCAGCATTGTGACTTGTTTGGATACTTTCCTAGTCATATGTATCCTGAATCATTTATATATGTGCTCCTGTAGTTTTTTACTCTTCTATGGTTTTTTACTACTTCCACTATTTCTTTTTTTTTCTTCTGCTTTGTACTCTTCCAATGAAGGCATAATTTCCCCACTATCACACCCAAGGCCCTCGCTGCTAGTCGGAAACCTCTGGCGTTTGGGGAAATGTGCTTGTGGCCATGTGACCAACCGCGTACGGGGCACCTATGGGTGGCTTCCAGAACTAGGACGTTACAAAGTTCATGATTTGTTTCATGTATCAATTTAGAAGATGTACATACCAGATCTCTCTCATGTGCTGAACTCAGAGGTGGTACAACTGAAAGATGATCTCCATTATGAGGAGAAACCAGTAAAAATTCTGAACTAGAGAGATAATGTTCTACAGAACAATACAACCCACCTTCTTCAGATGTTGTGGAGGAACCATAAGTATTAAGAATAAACTTGGGAACATGAGGGTTTGATGGAGGATAATTACCCTCACCTGTTTACGTAATATGAAATTTTGAAGGTGAAATTTCAAAAATGGGGGAAAATGTAATGACCCAAACTTCTATCCATGGAATTTCTACCTTATAATAGTAATTTCATATTCCGTAAATTACATAAAATCAATTAAAACCAAAATAAATACATTATAAATGGGGAATTAATGAAATAATAATTGGTTCTAAAAGTTAGGAAACCTATACTAATGAAATTTTAACTTGACCATATGAATAGTAATACGACCCTTATTAATAGTAAACTGGCCAAAATTAATAGTAAAATCACCCATTAAAGTATAAATATAGTTTATGCATCTTATATGTGAAAATATTATATAATTATATCATAGTATAAGTTAGTAAATATTTTAAAAAAATTTAATAAAGTGTTGGTATTTTTATAAGTCATAAATATTTAATTAAAACATTATAATTAATTTAATAATTTTAAAAAAAAATTCATAAAATTTATTCATAAATTAATATTTTGAGGTCTTATGATTATAATATTATCTTATAAGGCCTTAAGTATTTTTTCAATGTGATATAAAATTAGTTATGATTTTTAAATATGTATTTTCTAAGTAAATGATGATTTTAATTAAAATTTAAATTACACATATTTAGAAAATTATTTTCTTATAAATGAGCTCATTTTTGAATTCTACACATTGAATAATGGTGTGGGTGAATTTTTGATATTTTTCTAAAATAGATGAATTTTTGGCAAATAGTAAAATATGATAATTTACAATAAATGATAAATATGTGAATTTATTTAGTCATAGTTGATGTAATTCTGATTCAATTCCATAATATCAATCCATAATTTTTTTTATTTTTTATGATAATTATCATCTAATACATAGTGGTGAGCAAAAAAAATAAACTTATGATTAAATTATTCAGAACCCCCCCCCCCCCACTATAAATATCTCCCCTCACCCCCTGTTCTCCTCCCAAATCTCAAGCCTTGACCCTTGTCTATGTTCTACCAAATACTCTTCCCTAACCCCTTATTCATTTCCAAAATCCCTTGGACTCTTCAAAAGACCAAAACATTTTCCCTAAGGAGTTTCTCAAGGAGGTTAATTCTATGAAGTAAAATACTCTTGTTTTCTGTTTTAAATTCCTTTTCAATTTCATTTCATTTATTATTTGATCATCACCTCGCCTAATCCAAATGGAAGGATAAACTCTATTACCTTAAATATACTTTAATTCTATGATGTTAATGTAATATCCTTCAATAAAATCTTCTCTCTCTCTCCATCTCTTTCTATTAATGAAATTATCGCTCGTGATGTGCCAATTTACCGACATCGTGGGTGATACACTTTCATTTTCCATTAACGACGTCAAGGATGATACAAAAACCATTAAATGTTTAAAAATATATTTTAATATGTATGATATAAACTTATTTATGTCCTGGAACTAACTTATATACATAATACTAATTGATAGAACAAAACAAGTTTGTTGTGATCGAAAAACCACCCAAATTAAGCCAATATGATCATCATTTAATTTTATCTAATGATTCATCCTCATGGTATATAAAAATGATCATTATAATATCAATTAAGCTTTTTAAATATCTTTAATTTCATATGGTAAAAATTCTGGACATTTATCCACATTTTACCTGAACTTCCATTCAAGTATACAAGTGAACTGATAATGAAAACTAAGAAAATGAACACTCCAGAACAATAAATTTAAACTATATAACTCATCCAAAGACCCATAAAAGAACATAAAAAACCATAATGAATCAAATTCTTGCATAAAAGTATGTTTAATTTTTAATTAATAAATTTAATGTTATTATACAGGGCATCAAAGTGAAGGAAGCATTCAGACATAATGTAAGGGGAATTATCAAACCCAACTCTCATTTTTGGGTTTTCCCTCTTTCAACACATTTTATGAATGGATATTACATAAAAACAATTTATTCATCATTATCTTACCATTTATAAGATATAAATGTATTTTACTTGATTTTGTGACAAACACAATGTTTTCTAAAAGAACACTTATTTCAAAAGAACATACCTTTTACTTCTCCAGTGTTTCATCGTCACTCAAGAATAATGATTCTTATGTAAACTATGTTATTCCATATTTCATTTGGGAACCTAATGTTTATGAATTCCTATTTTATGAAATGAAACCATTTCCATTCCATGGGTTATTTTATATCCAATATTGTCATATGTTCTATTTGTCATGAATGATAATGTAAATGTTATAATGTGATGGGTGAACCTGGGATTATATAGTGCTCTAATTCATTGGTTAATATGATGTATCACATGAGGAAACTGAAATATTCATGAACATGATGCTTTAATTATTAAAAACTATGTGTGGTAGTTGACCACTAATAGATGATGTTTCATTTCTATGCATTTCCACATTCTAGGACTTTATCTAATGTTTCCTCTCATGATCATGATGATGATGTTATGATTATTCTCACTCAATGTTACATTATTTCATGTTCTTATCTATCCCCTTACTGGGATTTTAGATCACCCTTTTTTGATGTATATCCCCATGTGACTACTTGTACTAAAGAGACTTCAAGGGCCAATAAAAAGATATAGAAAGATGAATTAAATAAATGTTTATGTTTTATTTTGTAAATTTTTTGTATGGTCCTAATATTCCCAAGACACTAACAATTTGATCCTTTTGTGTAATGTTTTTTTTGTTTATCATTAAAATGATGTAATAATAATGTTACAAAAATCATGGTATCTATAAAAGGTGTGTGGGGGAGACTATTCCCTCTTACCCAAGTGTAATGCAATAGTAGAAATCATACAAATCAAATTACAGAACAAATATAGCAGTCAGATAATAGAAAATTGTAGGAATATATAACAATAAAAAATGAAATATAATATATAATTATAATAATTTCATTTTTCTAAAAATTATCCAAAACATGTATACAAACATCTTGTTCAATACATGTAAAAAAATACCAAAAAGTCCAAAGAAAAATTATCTCTGAATAGCATCATGAGCCTTGGATCGGTCCTGTAGGTAATGTGAGATAAAATCCTAAAAGGTAACCCCCCAAATGTCTATAAATAATCATTGATATTTAATATAATCGATGAAGATTTAAATATACATCACTGTTAAGTAAAAAATAAATATAATGTTCCCATGGAACATGTACTACAAAACAAGTGATCATATATATCCCAACAAGGCTCCTTCCATAACAAGTGTCATGCACCTATAACAAGGAAGTAGTAAATAAAAATGAAATAAACTCCATGGCCACACCATATACACAACATATCATATCTTCTACTACCTTACCATGTATCTTGAAATACTTTTTCAACCACAGTCGAGCTGTATAATCACGAATATATCATTTACCTTGGTCATTCCATACGACCAAGTATATCACATTTTCCACATCTGAGCGGTATAATCAAGAGTTAGAACCCTCAAGGAGGCATATAATTTATAGAGGACCAAGGCATCCTCGTCAAGTCCTAGGTGCTTCTTGATGGAAGCTCGGGTAGGCTTGAATTGGGGTTTTAGAAGAATATGTATCTACCATGATCATTTTGATCCCAATCAAACCAGATCCAAGGGGTAGCAAGGCCCATGACATCCCATGAAATCAAAGTCTAAGGATCATACAAGTCAAAAAAAAATTCTACCATTTCTATAACCCATTCCATTGAACACACACGGAATCCTTTGAAATCATTCACCATTTTATTCAATTACCATTCCATACCATGAGTCTACCCACTCATATATCAATTCGCAATCAATCATATTTCATGAGTATAACCACTAATTTCCACAATTTTTAAATAATACATTTATGTCATTAAAGTTCTATATAAACAATTTAATTTAAAATATTATCATGAAATGGAGGAATACCATAACCTAATCAATTCAATTCAATTTTTACAGGCTTTCTGTAACAAGAAAAGTGACAACTCATGCCATGGGTGGTTTAACATAGTCATAGGCATAACCAATTTACATGGAATGCCCCTTGGGTGTACTGGTTTGGGGAAACAACATACAACACATATTAAAGGAATAAAAGGTAATTTGTAATAGGTTCTATTTCATTTAATTCAATTATTCAATTAATTATCATGGTCATGCTGAAAATTCTGGCTGAAGTCATTTTGGAAACTAGCTCTTTAAATCATGAAAACACTTGGGAAAATTATAGACCACCAACCGTTGGTCTATATTATAGTGATTATCTGGTATTACATCTTAATTTGAATCGGATCGTTATAAAAATAATGAGTGGGTGAAGACCCCGAAAATAGGGATAATTAGATTGAACCTATGTAAATTTGGAGATACTAAGAAGAATGAAGAACTGAAAAATAGCACTGACAACTCACCGGTGCAGATCCAATGAGATGATGGGTACACGATTTCATGTTTGGATGGAATAATTAGATTGAAGCCTAAGTTTTAGCTTTAAGAAGAGCTCCAATAGTCTATTGTCCAATGGAAGAGTTGAAATGAAATTTAGGTTTAAAGATTTAAACATTTATGGGATATTTTTTATTTTCAACCAAAATACAAGGACACATGGTTTGAGAAAACAAGCACCAACCATGTTCCCACTATTGTTCCAAGGGGAACCTACATGATCATTGTTAGCGGTTTTCTAACCATGTTAAACCCATAAAAACATATATTTCAAAAACTGTAGGTTCTCCCACATGGGCACGCATCTCTCTCCACACGGTTTCCTCAAAATGTGTAGGATCGTCAAGCTCGCTTCTAAGGTCTTGAATGTTTAGTCAGATTGTGTAGCATGTCCTACATATTTTCTACTAAGGGTCCATCCTACCTTGTTTTTCAAAAAATAAAACTTGGTTCTTGGCTCAAAAAAATCCTTGAACGCCCCTAATACACCTGTGACCTCAAAGGCTATTCACAATTTTCTATAACTATGATTTTAAATTGAAAGTAAAAGAATTTTTAACTCATATATAAATATGATTTCTCCCAATATTTCCCCCATAATGAAATTCATCCCTTGATTTCCCTATCAAGGGTGGTTAAGATTCTTCGGAGAATAAATCCAGCCACAAAGAATGTTTGTCGATCTCCCTCTATAAAGTCTCGTCATGTAAATGGTCGTGATTCTATAACACCGATACTAGATGAACTGACTATCCATAGATAAACTTTGTGCTCCTATTAATGATATTAATATGATGTTTATCAAATGATGCATAAACCTAGAACTCCACCTCCTCAAGATGCAGAACATGATATAGGTCTTGGAGATAATGGTGCAACTAAGATAAATGGATGACATCATGCATGGGCCGATACCTTTGAGGTAACTACAACTGATAGGCTACCAGCTAGACTCTCTCTGGAGTCTCAAATGACTTGATATACCATGATGAAATCTTACCATATCTCATGATCTGTCCATGTCCTAGACTCAGAGAGATATATAAAAAACATGATCCCTGACCTTGAACTCTATAATTCATATACAGAGTTTGGTGTATGATTTCAATGGAGACATTGCAGTAGCCATCCACTTCCTAATCAAATTGACCTGATCAGATGTCTCCTGCACAAGACGTAGTCCCACTAATGCTACCTCACTTTCCTATAACCAGCACAGGGGTGAGCAGCATGGCCTACCGTAAAATCCTCTTAATGTTCCTTCAATATAATTTTCTAATAACTTTTATTGTAGGATCACTATAATTAGGTAACATGCCTCTCCAAAGATCCCCCAAAATCCAGATGCTTTCTCACATCAACTCCTCAAGCACATGTTTCATACGCTCAGACTGGACATCTTCTTGAGGGTGGTTTTTTGTTCTGAAAATCACATGTGTAACTAGTTCCCTCTACAAACTCTTCTATAAACGAGATGTAAATTGATATCCCTATCTGAAACGATAGTGAAACAAACCTCATGATTTCATATTATCATAAAGATATAAAACCTCCCAAGATCATAAATAATGAAGGTCTCCATGATCATAAGGAAGTAAGTAACCTTCATGAGTCTTTCAATAACAACCCAAATAACATTGCTACCTTGAGGCAACCTTGGAAAACCAGTTATGAAATCCATCATGAAATCATCCCATTTCCACTGTGGAATAGGTAGCTATTGTCAAAGTATATATGATCAGTTATGTTCTTCATTCACCTACTGAACGGTGGTACATATTGTGATAAAATCTTCTACCTCACACTTTATACCTAACCACCGGTACTAATGGTGCATGTCACGATACATCTTGGTAACACCGAGATGAAATTCCCAAAAAAAGGAATTAAACTCCTGTATTTTCTCCTCTTGTATGTCCACTATAAACAAAAGCTGTCCAGGGATATATATGATCTCATCCTCACCTATGGGCCAACGATGAAGTGGTTCCACACCTGCCACACTCTTTAATAGGACAAGGACCTCAAAATCTAATAGATTCATTGTCCTCACTCTATCTAGAAGGGTACGTGTCACTAGTAAGAATGAAAGAAAGGACTTACAATAAATACCATGCACCTCTATGTTAATCTCATAGAACTAATTTTTAATCATCCACTCCATATTGTCTTGTTGAACTACCTGTATTTGAGTCATTTTGCTCAGTGTATTGGCCACTACATTTCCCTTCTCAGGTGTGTAGGCAAGCTCAAAGTAAAAATATTGTAGGTACTCAACCCACATTTTTTGTAAAACATTCAAATCACAATGTAAAAATATATACATTAGCATTTGTGGTCTCTGTACACAAAAAAAAACACTCTCCAAATAAAGAGTTTCTCTAAGTGTTAAAATCATGAACAACTGTAGCTAAATCGATATTCTGCATCAGGTAGTTCCTCTCGCCTAGCATTAGCTACCAAGACCCGTACACCACAACTCTATCCCACTACATGAAAACTACTTATATCATGATACTTGATGTGTCAAAATAAACAGTATATCTCCTACCCTTATATGGAAAAGTCATGACCAGTACTGAATTCATTCCCACATACAGCTTCTGAAAGGCTATCCCTTAGTTTTCTATCCATACAAACTTCACACCCTTCTTAGTAATTCCATTTAGTAATGATTATAAGCTTGAAATTATTTTATGAAACTAGTTTAAAATATTTATTTCCATAATAATATATGTATATCAAATACTTTCTTGGATTCTCTAAGGAAACTACATCTCCCACATTCTATGGGACAAATAATACTCATGTATCTAAGATAATATGACCTGTGAAGTGAATTTTATCCCTCCAGAAGTGGAACTTTGTGATCTTATAATTTAATTAATTCTCTCTTAGTGTATCTAAAAGGATCCCTCGATGTTTAGCCTTGTCATGTCGATTCTGATAATACAACATGATATCATCCATGAAAATCACCAAATTTGAATCCAAATAAGGATGGAAAACTCGATTCATCAAATACATGAAAACTGCTGGTGCATTTGTGATACCTAATAGTATAACCATATTCTTGTATATACCACACCTGCTATAACAATATGTATGAGGAATTTCTAGAGGTCATACATGCATCTGATGATATCCATATCTCAAATCAATTTTTGAGAACACTCAAGCTCCTTGAATATGAAAAAATATATCATTTATCTATGGTAAGGGATACTATTTCTTAACCATAAAATGGTTAAATTTATATTAATCCTGGTATATACTAAGGGAAGTATCCACCTTTTTCTAAAAATTTATAAGTGAACCCCCTAGAGAAATACTGGGTCGAATAAACCCATTTTCCTTCAAATACCCTAGTTGCCTCTTTAGCTCCTATAACACTGTTATAGCCATCCTATAAAGAGGAATGTGTGTCAGTGCATCTCTTGGAAGTAACTAGATGGATAAATCCACCTATCTCTCAAGAGTTAAACTAGAAAATTCATCTGAGAAAACGTCCCTTAAATGATGAACCATAGGAGGGAAATCTTCCTAACGCTCTTCCTGATCATTCAAATATAAATAAGTGATTTAGGATATCATTCCACCAAGTACACATTGTTATAGTCCATATTAGATTTTCTAGAAATCCCAGTCACCCCTGTGAATATAAACCATTCCATCTAGTGATTTCAAAGTCGCCCTCTAGGGATAGTAGTCAATATAGGATCAATAATCCAGTAGCCAATCTATCCCTAGAATGATGTAAAACCCAATCATCTCGAGGAATAAAATATTCTAGATTAAGTTAAAGCTAACAACCCTAAGGGAACACTCCATACACTTATATATATCCTCCATTCTGATCCCAAATAAAGTGTCTAGAATCAAAATTCCCTTAGAAAACTGAACAACAAGCCCAAGGATTTCCACCATTGGTACATATATGAAACTATGTGATGTGCCTATATAAAAAGGGAAAATACAAGAGTTGAATCTAATATGATCATACCTACCACTATAAATTGGTTGGAACCCTACTCCTTAGGTGTAGGTTGTGCAGAATAGATATATCCAAAAATGAGGACATGTTACACAGCCTCACAACCCTAAGTATGCACACACTAATTTCTTGGTACATCTATTGTCTGTATGCCTCATCCATGACCACCACCACCTCTGCATGATTGACCAGTACTACTCCATCTCCCTTTGTGACATGGATCAGTGAAACCTACTCCTAAACTTGGTGTCGGAGATAACCCCATTTTACTCCCTACTAGAGAGAAGATCCTACAAAAACATTGAAAGTGGCTCATCCTGCCATAATCTTAGCAATCAATTTGGTTTTTATCACACTAATTCCTCACATGTTCCCATATTACAATATAATGATTGAATACCTACATACCAGTACTCAAATCTTGGAGAGTACTCATCTCATGGGAAGCCTCAAAATATTGATTCCTACCTAAAGACACTGAACCAGTGGGTTGAGATACATCACTACTCTGCTATGCACCCCTAGATTCACTCAGTATTGAGATCTTATGGCATGTTTAATTTCTTAATTGAAGTGAATCATCCTCAATAACACATCATCTTGGTACATCAGTGAAAAACAATATAGAATTTTAAAGCATGGTGAGTAATACACAACTTTAATATCATCCTTCTCTCAATGCATGAATTCACTATCCCACTCTTCTGTCATATTATCAGGGTAAAACTACTCATAGAACCTAGTTTTATAATCATCTCAAACCATATCTTTGATCCTATCATCCTGGTTTAGAACATCCCACCAGCACAATTCTTCTCCTCTAAGTATATAAGTTTCAATCTTTACTCTCCTCTCAGAAGGTGTCTTCGTTTGGTCGAAGATTGATATTTTAGTCTCAAGCCACATTTTAGCACCCTATGTATTGTTATCCACCAAAAACATGGGAGGATGCTGCTACTAGAGCATAATTTTTAGCTCAACTATAAATAAGGTAGACTATGGTGCTCTCTGAAATGTATGTATTAAGTAGAAAATCTCTCAAAAAATGTGCCTCATAACGTGTGTATGATATAAATACTAGTACTAAAACTAGAATGAAAGTATGATCCATTGGTAGCCCATGGATCACCACATCTGAAGCATGGTCGTCTTGACCCTCCTGGCGTACGATTGGGTGTCGTCATGGTGCCATGCCTCAATAATTCAAAACACTGACCTATAAAAATAATTATACCAAAGATAATAGCTAAAATCAAAGGATAGGTCAAAATATTCCTATAACCTAGTAACACCACATGGCCTAATCCTAATGTCAGGATTAGAAAATTAAATAGTTGTAAAATCTATTAGAGACACTCCCACATGCCCACTCAAAAGTCAGGTCAATATCAAGTTGTCTATTTATCATTTCAATAATCAATTTAATTTTCATATTCATTTCACACATAATTTTAAAGTGTTGAACCGAATATTGCATCACTTCCAATCCACAAGGTCCCATGACCCTCATGAACATAAATATGAAATCCACTAAATCCACACCATAAAATATTTTAGTTCATGTGACTCATGTTCCATGACTCAATGTGCCACAATTGGCTTCAAAGGGAGTCTGTTTTACCATGATCAGGAAAACACTACTTGGTTACGAAAGAAAATATGAGTACCAACCATGTTTTCCAATTACCCATAGAAAATTATATCACAACAGCATTTATATATATCATGGCACCTATCACGACATCATGAAAACCAAAAATTCACCTTACATGGCATGGAATACTGCATGGAATGTGATTCTAATAATGTTACTAAAATGATCAATGGGATTGAATATCCTCATATCATTGGGTTCAAACACAATAATACCCACAAACATATCATTTATAACATCAAAATTCATGTGAAACACACAAAGGTGGAATCCAATGAATTGTAATAGTTAAAATCTAGAAAAGAGAAATTTTTATTCAAGGAAATTTATATTTTCCTATATGTTGGTCAAATAATCCAAGGAACGGGCCATTATCAAATTCCAATACCTTTCTATACCAATCTATTGTCACCAAATATTAAATCAAACTAGAAAAATAAAATTTCTCTAATACCAATTTGTAACATCTTGGACCCGGATTCCACTAAAAGTGCCTCTAGCCCAGTTAACCACATAGTCTCAAATGCATCTCTCAATATGTCTAAGGATTCCAAATTGAAGCAAGGGCCTAGGGTGTGTTTTTGAGGAGATTATTACCTCTTACCAAAGTGTAACTAAATTTTATAAGTCGTAAAAATTAATTATCATAAATAGTATAACAGTCAGAAAACAGATAAAAATAGGAATAGATAACAATGCCAAAAGTAATCTCATGTACAATGATGATCATTTCATCTGTCTATATAGTATAAAAAATAGGAATACAAATAGAATGTATAGTACATGTAACAAAATACCAAAAAGAGAAAAAATATTACCTCTGAATATTATCCTGAACCTCAGTTCGGTCTCATGCTCTCCTACTCCTAAGCGTGGAATAAAGTCAAGAAACAGATTGTGATTTCATTCCGCATTACCTATATTCATACATAAAATTTTTCAAGGTACCCAATAGCTTCCCAAATAGGGTGTGAGATTCAATACTAGAAGGTAACCTTCCAAATTTCTATATCAAATCTAGGTAGTTCAGTATAAGCTATATAGATTGAAATATACATCACAATTACGGAGTAAATAAATGTTAAGTGAACATGAAATATCTACTACAAAGAAATTTATCATGTATATTCCATCATGGATCCCTATAAAACATTGGTCTGTATTATATAACATGGTAGATGTAATGAAAAATTAAATAAACTCCAAGGCCACAATGTATACATAACATATCATATCTTCCATGTACTTTTCATGAAACCTCCAATACCATGTCTACTGTGGCCGAGCTGAATAATCAGAAATGTAACATTTACCATGGTCTCATGTTACAAACAAGCATGTCACTTTTACCATGTTCAAGTTGTATAATAATGTTTCAGATCCCTCATGGCCAGATCAATGGTATAGTGGACCAACAGATCCTCGTTGAGTCCTAGGACCATCTCGATGGAAACTCTGTTAGGCTTAAATTGGGGTCCCAATAGAAAGTATTCTGAGTGTGTCCATTGTTAGCCCAAAAAAACTAGATCCAAGGGGTATTAAGGCCCAAGGCATCCCAAATAATCAAAATCCATGGAGAAAACATGTCCCATGAATTTTCAACCATTTCCATAACCCATGGCATAACACACACATGGCATCCTTTGAAATATTTCAACATTCAATTCTATTACCATTCCATAAAATGACTTTACCCACTCATATATCAATTCCCAATCAATCACATTTCATGAGTTTACCCCCTCATTTCCATAATTTCTTAATAATTCATTTCTGCAATTCATGTTCCATATAAACCATTTGATCCAAAGCATTAGAAGGAAAGAGAGGTAAATTATCGCAGAAACAAATAGTTCCATTCAATTATTAATTAGCTTCCACAAACTAACCAAGCACCAACTCACCCCATGGGTGGTCTAACATAGTCATAGGCATAAGAAATTTACCTAGAACACCCCTTCAGTTTTCTTGGTTGTGGAAACAACCTGCAACACATCTCAGAAGAAATAAAGGGAATCCATAACATGTTCTATTTGTGTTAATTCAATTTCTCAATAAATTTTTAGGGTTTCACAAGAATGTTCAGTGGGTGGTACTATAGAAACTATCTCTATAAAGCACCAAACCACTCATGAAAAGTATATACCTCCTACCATAGGTCCATAGTAGAGTGATTATCTCGTATCAACTCTTGATTCAACTTAGATCAGGAGAAAATCAAAGAATATATGAAAACCATGAAAATAAGGAAAATTATCTTTCACCTAAATAACTTCATTAATACCAAGAAGAAAATATAATGACACAAAATTAATTGAGTACTCACCACCGTAGATCTAATGAGATGATCGGTGCTCGATTCTGAGTTTTCATGGACGGATGATATCAAATCCCATGTTTTAACTTAAATAGGAGCTCTAATGAGAAATTATCCAATGTACGAGGAGAAATGGACATTAGTTTTAAATTCATAAAATGTTTATGTGTAATTTCATAATTTCACTAAAAATACTAGGTCACAAGGTTTGGCCTCACAGTTGGACAAACTATGCGCCCACTGTGAACCCATTTTTGTGCTAAGGCGGCACCTGCATGGTCATTTCACACCATTTGAGTAACCATTAGAAAAACATGGAAATGGATATATTAAATAAAATTTGTTCTCCGACATGGGCATTCTACTATATCCACACAGTTTATATCAAAATGTGGTTTCTCCTCAAAAACACTTCCTTGGTCTTGCATGGTTTGTAAAACTGCGGGGTCTTCAATGCACAATTTATACTAACCATGAATCCATTATTTTTTCCAAAAAAACATTGTTGTAGGCTTCGAACAAGCCTCAGACACCCCTGATATACCCCTGACCTCAATGGGTATTCACATTAGATAGTAACTAAGCATTGAAACTGAAATTAATGAGATCTGTACCTCATATGGTAATCCATGTTCTCCAAGTATCCTATATAGGCTAGGATGACCCTACACATTGGTTCATGTTCCCACTAAGACCCCCATTTACTTCCACTAGGGACATATTCCTTATCAATAACTCTATCATTGGGATATAATCATGAGAAAATCATGACCCACCTGGAGGGATATATTCCATCCAGCTATCACATTATTTCTTTCGTTAGGTCATCTTTCAGACAAAACTATATTATATTCATTTTGTAATACTCCAACATTCCAAATAGACTTCATAATTTATAGGTTCACATTCTTTATTAAATAAATGTATCCTCATTGATACATATTCCCTTCATGGTTAACCAGAAAGTCCATATCTTTTACCACTTCTACTTCATGAACGATGTTAATCTATTTGAATTTATCCTTATAGCAATACCCTAAATGGTTCAATACACCCCATTAAGTTGCACCAAAATGCATGGGTTCAGATTCATTCCATAAGGATACATAGGATAAAAATGTCAGGTCCTGATCTGAACCACATAAATAGTTAACACCTCCCCAGATAGTGATAAACATAAAAAATCCAAGACATACATGTTAAAACTATAAATCACTGATTTGTAAAACAAAGATAGAGAACCTCTAAAACAAACATATTTTTAAATAGATAAATCTTAACAAATAACCACTGAAAAAGGGTAACATGTTTCATGCTCAGATTTAGGATGGATTTATGAATATGACTTAAATATTTAAGAGTTTCCAAAATTAAATAAGATTCCACTCAAAAAGGTGTGATGATCCCAACCACCCACCGTCACAACCAATTCATAGCCCAAGGTATTGTAAATAAAGTCATTTTGACCACTTTTCTTTTAAAATCATGTCTTTTCTAACTTAAAATGAGTATGGTGCAATCAGGCATAGTAATTTTCCACTACAAAATGGTGAACCTGACATGAATCCTTAACCTATGAAATTTATTTATCAATCATTCTTATACATTTTATATAGAATTGTTGAGTTTCCTTATTTATAATTTTTTATCCATCTATAGAGATCATCCAAATAAAATCCCCCTTTAATGGTGACCAATGGTATTATATCACTAATAGACTTATTCCTCATCCATTACAATGAATAAGGCCTCATCAAATAAGGGAACATTTTCACCAATGTAGCATCTCCAATGATCGGTGAATAATGTTTTAGTTTGGGATTACTCTTTAAATGGTATTATCCACATCTTGTAACTCAGATGTAAATTCCTCCTAGATATAATTCCTCACCAATTACCCCCTCAAAAATATCTGGGGATGAAACATGTGGAGCCTACCACTATATCCATCCATTTTGAGAGATATTCCTTAGAACTCATCATTAAGTAACTCCCTCATAATTGGAAGGAAAATAAGGAGTTCTACTACTACCTTTCCCTATATCAAAAGTTTTCTATAAAGTTATCTTCCAACCACCAACTTCATTAATGTCATTGAACCTCAATTATTTATCAATCCATTAGGGAAACCACTAGGAAGGTCACTACTCTAGAAACTAAAACCAAAGAATCTAGGAGATCTCACCGAGGGAGAAAAATCATAATTCATAATGAAGACAATTATATCTGTGACTTCACTAAAGAATTATACTGGCATAATTTATTTGTAACTGAGGAGTCGTCCCTTTTTTCACTCAGTGTGTCTTCAATCATTCCCAAGAAACACTGATGGAAACATATCAACATATATAGACATCTAATAAGGTGAATGGTCATATTCATTCTCCTGCTTTTCATGTCCACTAGCATACTATAGTATTATCTTGGGTGTATTTGGATTTTTTAGAAATAACTAGATGCTAGAATATATTTCATCCCCCATACATAAAGCCCTTTTGTATATATTGGTATTAACAAGAGAATGTTATTGGGATTATATCACTACACCCATCAAAGATAAAGACCATATACTCATTTATATCAAAAAAATCCCACCATAAAATCATGAAAAAAGAATGGAAAAACAATATACCCTCTCATTAAATGTGAGATTATTATCATATTATTATAGCTACACTAAATGGATACCATTGGAATTTCCTAATATTCAACCAGGTACATTCACATATTATATTCCCCTCTACCATAGTAGCTCATTATCATGCCTTAAGTGCTACTTGGGATCAATAAAAAAATTTATCCCACTAAATAAGATCACCATCATGTTCTATGGAGGTATAAAGAACATGATCAGGCTCATATTCCTATTCCCACAAGATATCATAACTTAATTTGGATGAACACTTCATGAGATCATCGTATTCTAGCCATATCAAAATGAACTCACCACTATATTCTAGAAAACAATCACAAGTACATGTGTACTCTTACTCCCTTTATGTTTAAGGAGGTTTGTAATCATATCTTGATGGTTACAGAGATGAAAGCTTTTATTATAACCCATTCTAATGGTACCCTTCATAATATTTTTATGGAAACATTAGAGTCACTTAGAATCACCCCTATATGTGATGGTTGTTGTGTGCCAACACTTGAACCCAATCATGAAATAGAGATAATATAAGAGCAATTATCCTCAAGGGAACCCCACTTTATAAGATAAAGTTCATATCACTACCTTAATCCACACTGGTTTTATTGAGTCCCCAAAAAATCTTTAAATAGTGGCCTCAGAATATGTTGAATCATCATAAGAAGTAGAAAGTAGCCACAGTTTTAGAGGTCCACCTCGTGATATTGTTACTAGTAGCTCTATAGGTGCTCCCCAGAGTTTCGTCCACTGGGGACCTCCCAACCTAAATACTAAGATTGATCATGTGTAATCTCTTCATTTTTTAGACCTATAAAAATTTTCTTTAAGGGAGGATGATAAATTATTAATAATTTCCCCCACATACCACAACCAAAACTATCCACCATGATGGTCATCCCCAAAGAATATGTTGTTGGAATTCTACCTACCATGATGGTAAGCCTCCTTATAGTTGGGATATCTATGAAGGTACTCTCTATAATGACATCTTATTTTGACAATAAGGATCTCCCCTTGTTGATTCTACTCTATGAATTCCCTCATATTAGCAGTTACTTGATATGCTAGGGATTTTATCTTCAAGTGATTCTTATCTGATCGACAGTATCTCTACTTAAATATAAGATAGTGTATGTAAACATTCATCATTTTTTACTTCCTTCACATCTTCATCCCAAAAGTGTTGTGGAAAATTATTTTATTAATCCCAATCCCTGTATTAAGGTCATTGGGAAATGACCACTTTGGTTATAATAATAAGATGAATATCTCACCAAATATGAATAAAATTTTATAATCATGAGAAAATAAGTGGCTAGAGACAATATACTGATCATGTTATGGACCATAGACACATATCTACATGAAATTTGTGAATCATAATATGAAAAATTTATTTGTTACATTGAATTATATATATACAGATGGATCATCATCACTTAAATTAAGGATATATATCTTATGTAGAATATAAAAACCACATTAAGAAAATAAGAGTAATCTACCATAATATAAACTTTGCTACCCCTTTAACTATATGGTACCCAATTTTATATATATAATGGCTGGATCTCCAAAGTCATGCATCAGAAGTTTAAAAGACTCTAAGACAATAGATATTAAACATACAGCTTTTGTAAACACCAATGGATTAGATTAATATGGTGTTCTTTACCTCACCCCCATCCATAGTAATTAGTGTCCAAAGTGGGAGAAATCATGGAATACCAATTCTTAAATTCAATTCATGGGCCTAACCTATATGCATGTTATCAATACTATCCAGCATGATCTCATTACCTCTTATACACAAAAATAATAAACCTTATGGGAGAGATTAATTGAAAGGCTCCAGCATCAAGCATCTAGAAAGGTTGAGTGGGCCTTTATCCTGAGAAAACAAATCCCCTAGCTAAAACACCACAATCAATAAAGAGATTCTCAAGCTATGAACATGAACTATTTCTAGATCATGATCTAATGAAACCTCATAAAATTAATAAGGCTACAACACTATCCACCATAGCAGTAGTGCAATAGAAATGTTAACTCATAGGGATGGTGATGTTTTTACCACCACCACCATCTCTGTGACCGGAAAATCCCTAACTATTCTATGATTTCATGATGTAATAAAAATGTCAACCCAAGCCTATATGACTCAAGGAATTTTTATCACAACCTCCTCCTCCATTATGAAAATTAATTTTCTCTACATTAGAAACAATTTCACAATAAATACCTTCATAATTTATCCCATTGCATGACCCACCTTTCTCTTGGGGATGTGAATGGGGAGTGTTTATAGAGAGTCCTGCATAATCACCATTCATAAATCGGTTACTAGGGATCATTTTAATAATAATTAACACCACATGAGGTTTTTAAGTTAAAAAGGACCACCAAAAAATGAATATTCTAATGATTATTAAAACTTCCCTCTTAAAAATTATTCATAAGTAAACAACTACACAAACAATTATAATGGGGACATTATTGTGGAATTACGTTATGAATTATTTAATTTCATTAGAATTAACATTGAATACGACTTAAAATATCAAGAAAGTGTTCAAGGATGGGGTTTTTAGATTTATGTATGAAATACAATCCATAGGGAAATTCTTTAAGAAGGTCTGCATGCCATACCTAATAGACAATTTCAAAACATGGGGGTTCCCCCAAATAATAATTTACCACCACTTTGGTGAGCCTCAGCTAAAGAATAAGGGAAGAGTGTTTCCACATCTCACCCATCACCTATAGAATGTGAGCATCGTATTATAGAAGATAGGTTTTATAAATATAAAGTGGAGTCAAAGGAGTTAAAACGACTCATTATTGAACTACTCAAAGGATATATTGCTTTTGTTTGATAAATATAACATCGTAAGATTTGAAATTATTTATTCTTTTAAGAGCTGATATGATTGATAGCATGTGATACACAACACTAAAACACAACAAGTCATGGAACAATATAAAACCATTAAAATGTAGTCATATAATTGTTGGACAAATATATAGTTAATAGAATTATGAAATAAAATTAGAAATAAAAATAATGGTTATAATTAATACAATTTCATTAACAAAAATTCAATTAGTATAGCTAAATAAACCATAAGACTGGTTTATAAATTAAAATGCAACCTTTCTAAAAAAAATCTTTAATTTTATTTTTAAGAAACCATTTATATTATAGAAAAAACATATTATTAATTTGATTATATTTTCAAAGTAAATTTGAATACTAATTGATATGAAATAATAATTAGAATAATTAATAATTTAAAAGCTTATTTTCCAATGATTTTTTTTCATTATATATATATATATATATGTAATATATATGTTTGTGAGTGTGTGTTGTAAAAGTTAAATTCTAAAAATTATAGAATTTTATATTAATTTTTTTTTTAAAAATGTATTTACGATCAAAATATTGTCTTATTATTTATTTATTTTTTTGATTTTTATAAAATTATTTATTTTTGATGAAGGGTGAAAAATAATTTTTTTACTAAAGGCATAAAATTTATGGATATATCATGAAGTTATTAAAACATAAATACATATGAAAAATTTCCTATGAAACTGATGTATTTAAGGAGTAAAACTATAAATTTGAAAAATGTCATTATAAGAGAAAACCCAACTGCAGTTAACCATAGTCAGTGTCTACATTATTACATTTATATTGGAGACAAGGGATCTCATCTTAGAGGATGAATTATTTTATAATTCTTTAATAATCATATATATACTTGATTGCCAAATTATATTGTAAATATAAAATACATTTCATAAGAAACGTCGATGCATCCTTGATATTAATCATAATATCCTTCTTTGTATCTTATAGAATGGGAAAAAATTAAATGTGAGCCCATATTGTCAGGAAGAGTTTTGTACTACAGAATCTACCATCACTAAAGAAGGAATAATCAATATAGAAAGTAAAATAGCTGAAAACATACTATATTTAACCGAAAACATGAGAATAAAATTCATCCATGGATAACATCAATGTATTGATCTCAACGATAATAATAACTAAATTATAAATAAATGAAATTCTTAATATTTGATTTTTTGATCTTAAGAATCATGATATCTATATTTTCAAATCCTTGTTCTAAGACAGTTTAATCGATTGGTAGGTATGAACCAAAACCCCATTTAATAATTCTAGCCAAATAATTTTTATCATTAAACTATTGATGCACTGAGGGGATGTCTATAACTAGTCCTTACCCATTACTACATGTCCAATACATTCCTCATATATTTTATTAGAAATTTATTTCACAAACAGTATGACTTATCAGAAAATATCTGTATAGATTAATGAATACAGAATATTAGGATTCCCCCAGTCAATCAAATATATTTCATTATAAAACCCCATATGAAAAAATGGTATTGAGTTTATGCAGTAATAATATCAATGATACAAATAATATGGATATTTAAGATAAGTTTTATTTTCAATTAAAAAATCACAATAAAGTTTATTTTTTAAGATAAATTTAACAACCACAAAATAAATAAGCGGTAAAATATGAAAATCAATTAATAATAAATATAGTTTTTGTAATGAAATAATTTTCTTTAGAGACTAAATAAAAATGGAAAAAATATAAACATAATATTACATTTAATTTTTTTTTCTTTTTAAAATAGTTGAAATCTTGTGGAAAAATATAAAATATCAAAAAATGTTTATGGTCGTGGGAAAAATCTTTAATGTCATATATCTAAAAATGACATTCCTTTTTCCATTTTGCAAGAAAATTTGAAAATAATCCTTTATAAAAAATTTATAAATATTACTTTAAAAAATTTCAAAAATTCATGGATAATAAAAAATATCTATAATAAATCAATTGAGTAATAAAAAATGACTTTTAGAAAAAAAAATTGATAAATATGGACTTAGAAGAAGAATATACCAGAAAAAAAGAGATATAAGTTCATATTTTCATTGAAAAATTTCTTTGATTGATTCATGTTAAATATAAATGTTAATTTATAAAAAATGTATAAAATAATTAATTCATTAATTGATAATAAAATATATAGATTTTATTAAGTGTAGATTATAATATTTCTTCAATAAAAATAACTACAATCCTAGAAAATGATATTGTAAAAAATTCATACCATATTTGTAACATTAAAATTACAACCCATTAAAAAAGTGACTTAAATTTAAACGTTAAAAATAATGAATAAATATATATTCATCTAAAATACATCAAATGGTAAATATATACACCATATGAAATTATATATGTTCATAATACTGAATATATCTCAATAAACATAAAATTTTGATGAAATCCATTATAGTGATCATAACATTAAAGTGAGATTTATTAAATGAAGTTATTATCTGTGAAAATTTTAAATCCGAAAAAATAAAACATAATAAAATAATAGGAAATTTAACACATAATAATGGAATAACATGGTCAATTACGTATAGGTATAACCCAATGAATGAAAATTGAGTTAAGAAACCTGTTACTTCAAGTTGGCTTGCCTTGTATGTGATTTTAACCACTTGTATGATAAATTTAGGTTTAATATAATTATATATAAGAACTATATACATATCTATAATATCATATAACCCATTTATAAAAACTTATAACCCATTTGTTAGCAATCATTTATTATTATCATTTTTTTGTGTTGACTACTTCATTTTTCATGTATATTTTGATTCAGTAGTTTTAGTCCTTGTTCTTTGATTATGTTTACATAGTCTCCAAAATATTAATCATGATATGAAGAACAGAAAAATTATATATATATATATATATATTTATTTATTTATTTATTTTCCTACCTAAATATTTGAGATAGAGAAATAAATTACACCATTCAAAGTGACGGTAGGCGGTACGTAAGCATGAACCCTGCTTTCATGATTTAATAGATGGAACGGGAGAAAGGTAAATAATAATTAAAATTTATAGAATCATTAATATATCATATATATATCACATTATTATTTAAAATATATCTGTAATACCATCCATGTTAATTTAAAATAATAAATTAATAACATTGTTCCGAGGATATGGTTGTCCACACGTTCGCATGAGCGACATTATCATTTTTTAATGGACTGGAATGTAAAAACTTATATATGATATTATAATTCCAAGAAAATAATTATACCATAAATATAATATATATTCTTAATTTACCACTTTATAAAAATCCCTGTGAGATGAAAATGGAAAAAAATTACATCGGTTTGCGAGGTAGTAGTCCACTGTATACATGATTTTGATGGCTTTGTTTCCCATTTGATGGAGAAATACATAAATAAATATCATGTAATAAATATTATAACACTAAATTATATTGTATATAAATTTTTTATTATATAATAATTTTTATAACATAAATTATTTAGGTAAAATAATAACAAAAATGAAATTTCATGACAAAGATGATTATTTGTTCTTTGAAATAGCTCTATTAGGTCTCCTCTTAAGCAACCTAGGATTTCTATTTTGGGAATATCAATACCTCCATGTCATGGAAGTGGATTCTGAGAAGATTATTTGTTAGATTTTATTTAATATATATTATTATAATGAAAAGAGTTAAAAGGATCTCTTATATAAGTAAGGGGAGGGAAATTTTGGAAATTGATGAAATATTATAATATAATATGTATCAAACTCATTTAAAATGGATCGAAAATAGAATATCGTTGAATATGGGGATTATATGTTCAATAATAATATAATCAAATTTGGCCAGGTTTATATATAATTTTTAACATTTTCATTTAGATTAACCCCTTTGTTAACAAATTTTCAACTCAATAATGGAAATGAATTTTTAAATATTAAAGGGTTATAATTTTAATTATAATGTAAAAATTGGATCATAAATTAAAAAGTGACTACATTTTAGACCATATATTTCCCCCTTGTCCTATTTATATATTTTTATGATATTTAAATAATTTAATAAAAGATTATTTTCATAAAATATCATTAATATTATTTTTAACACTATTCATTTAATTAGACTTTAAGTACCTCAAGAAAGAGAATGAATTTTAATATAATAATTTATAACATCACTAATATGTCATATTTATCTATAAAATTATTATAAAACACTAATTAATCCATATTTAATAACTTTTAATATTTTTAATATAATTTATTTTATTTTGTCTCTTAATTGAATAAATAATGTGTCAATGTTGAGTAAGCATTTAAGATTATTCTCCATTCACTAAAATTTCAAAATAAATTTCCATAATGAAAAAATTATTACCAATTTTAAATTAACATTTTAAATTCAACATAACTACTTTTTACTCTTATGGAAAAAATATTATAGATATTAAAGTCAAGATTGTGGCATTCTGTTTTTATTATTTTCTTTAAGTAATATAATGGACAATGTTAAATAATATAACGAACCAAGAGGTGATAATTTTGAGACATGGATGAAAATGGTGGAATGAAACCTATCTATTGAGCTAAATTCATGTTTGAGAGAAAATTTAAAGATTTATCACATTAGTTTTTACCTTATTTACCTGATTTACCCTATACTAAGGTAATAAATTTTACCAATGTTACAATTTATAATGAAAAAAACTGACATACATAAAAAATTAGAAAATACAGATTAAAATTAGGAATAAATTATAAAAAATTCAATTAACATTAGTATTAAAAATTAATTTCAGATAAAAATGAAAAATTCAATGAATAAAATTATTTTTAGATAATTTAATTTTTAATTATAACAATGAACTTTTATAAAAAATTGTTATATTGATGATTAAAAGGTAATTAATTATATTAATTTTATCAAATCATTTTTTATGATAATTTAATTCAAATAATTATGAGTCCTTTTAATTAAAATCAATGATAGCTAACCAAAGATCTATATATTTCACTATTCACTAAAAAATTAATCTTCTTAGAAAAATCCAAAAAATTAATCCTAAGAAACTATTTAAATGATAAATTTAATAATGATATAATTTTCACATTTTAAAATTATTATAGTTTATTGAGATTTTTTAAAACATGTTTTTTCCATTCAAATCACGATATCAAATAATTTATTTAAATGGAAATATATCATAAAATATAGGGTCGTTACATTCTACCCCTTTATAATAATTTAACACTTAAAATATTTCCAATCTTATACAAAAAAATGATGATACTTATGACTCATCAAATCCTCAGGTACCCACATATCCTCCTCCTTTTTATGATTTCACTACAATACAATTACCAAATGAGTGGCCTTATTTTGTTGTACTATCTCTCAACGATCCATAACTTCTACAGGTTGTTCCTCATAAGAAATATATTTATCTAATGGTATGCCCTATGAGTTTAGTACACGTGGAGGATCATTGATGAAAATTTTCAACACAGATACATGTAACACCTTATGAACATGAGAGAGATTAGGTGGAAGCACCAAGAGATAAGCTACCATCCCGATATGATCAAAAATTTCATAGGGACTGATAAATCTTGGGATAATATTTCCCTTCATTCAAGAAATCCCAACCTTCTTCCAAGGAGATATTTATAGAAATAACTTCTCTTGAATTTAAAACACTAGATCTCACTATTGATTTTCACTATAACTTTTTTTGACTTTGTTCTTCCCTTAGGTGTTGTTGAATAGTTCTAACCTTCTCTATTATTTCCTCATATTGATCATAGCCCATTATATTTTTTTCTCCAACTACATAAAAATGCATTGAAGTTATTTACTTTTAACCATATTAGTAATAAATTTCCACCAAATGACGGCTCTGATCCCAAAAAACATTGAAATCAATTGATCAAGCTCTCAACATGATGTCTAGTGTTGGAATGGTCCTCTCAGACTAACCATATGTCTAATCATGATAATTAGTGCAGATACCCAACTCTATATCCAGATCATATTAATATCATCTCCAAAAATAAAATATGGACCTCACATCTTGATCAGATATGATTGGGAGGGCTAATCAATTCAATCACAAAACTTCTTTAATGTATAACCAAGTAAGATGATCCAGATAAAATATTTTCTAATATTTATAAAATGTATTGATATCATAAGGTGGTGAACTATAAGACAAATTTAATTATATCCTTTATCATTTTTGTGATTATGATGATGAAATACATGGGATTACTTTACCTTTTAAATTTTCTTATTGGTAAGGGTTATAACATCTCATTAGAACTCTATCTATGAGCCTTAACATTCTAACACACCATGCATCAGGTCACATAGATGGAAATATCCCTATTTATATTATCCCTCTAGAAATATTCTTTTAGATTACTACACATATTCATACTTCCATGATGAATAATGAATAATAAACTATGAGATTCATCTAGTAGCTCCTTCTCCAACTCTAGTACAAACATGCCACATACTCGGTTCTTGAACCTTATCATCTCAGTATGATCATAGTTAATATCATGAAAAATCCTCTCCTTTTTCTATAATTCCACATATTTATTCTATGCCTTCTTAATTTTTTCATGGATGGATTGATTAACATTCATCTAAGAAATATAATATCTCCCCACTTTCTTCAATATTTCATGATCCAAATTCTATAAATACATAAATATTGGATCTATATCATCCCTCATCATGGAAAAATAATCCTTATATTTCTGACTTGGATCATCATCCAGCTTGTTATACATCCCATTGTTATAATGTATTTATTAGTCATAATATTTGATCCACTCCAACCATATTCTCTGTAACATATTCAACTCTTCAATTGTAAATATATACTTCAATTTTTTATGATCAGTATATATATTACACATATAACGACATATAATTTTCATAATTAGTTATTAAATTTAATGAATATCCATTACAGAACATAAAAACCAATCCATATCCTTATAGGTTTGGTTTCTTTCAAATCTTTGAAACATAAACAACCGATTTATAAAACATTTACATCATCTCTCGCTTATTCCTTCAACACAATGACCATTTTGGGCACATCTTACTTAATAAAATTATTTATATCCTATAAAAAAGATACATAATAAAGGGTGAGCACAGGTTCTTAGTAAGGGTAAATAGGGAAGATATCAATCAAATAATAATAATAATATATAATAACAAAAGAAAAAAATTTAAAAATTATATCATCCAAATCAAAGATCATGATATCATGTCATGGGATAAATCATAAAAGCTTATAAAGAATAAAAAACATATTCCATGACATAATAACATAATATATGGAATTATGGCATATAAATAATCTTATAAAATCATTTTCATATTAGACATGGATCATTTCCAAGACCATTATAGTGGACAAAGTCCTTTATTAAATGGGTTTTACTCCTTGTTCTATACCTGTATTTCTGAACCGAGTTGACTACTGTTTCCAGTCTAGTATACCACATGAAATATAAATCTCAACCCAATGAATTAGAGGGAGATACAGCCCCCACCCATCACAAAATGAAAACCATGAATGTGTATTCCACGAGAACATAATTCATTCATCGTATTAGAACAAATAAAAAAGAATGGGTTTCATAAACATCATTTCATCATAACATAACCCATTTAAAAGAAATGGGTTTCAAAAATATCATTCCATAATAAACATAAACCAACAATAGAAATAATAGGGATAATATCCTTGAAAAATATCCCCAATAAACAATATTAAACAACAAATAATGTTATCATAAAGTGAAAATAAGTAGATAAGTCACTTGAAAATAATTATTGGTGAAAATATCCTTTCTTCTTTGAAAATGATTTCTTTTATTAAAATGCTATAAAATTTAAAAATAAAAAATTTTCTTTAAAAACACCCTTATAATATTGTAAGGTAAGCTTCAGGTTATTAAGGATTCATGAAAATGTAAAAATATGTTCATGCTGTATAAGTTAAAAAAATATTTTCATTATTTTTCCAAAAATATCACAAAGTACCTCATTTGAAAAATGACAAAATGATTCCTTTCAAACCATTTAGTAAAATTTCACACATGGTAAAAAATGATGTTAAACAATTTTATAGGAATAGAAAAAAATGTTTTCGAAATTTTTTTTAAGAATAAATAGAAATGGGAGAAAAATATTCCCCAATAGATACAAACATATAAATAATCCCTAAACATAATGAGATTGTGAAATTAATTGTTACCTGATGTCTGATTTTCTTCATATGTATATAAAACTCCTTTATAATGGTTTATAGAATTATTTTAATTTTTAGCATAACTATATTCATATTTATTATATTATATTTGATCCTCTTATATCATCTTATCACTCATTTGTTAATAATATTTCATTATTACCCTTCTCTCAGGTGTCAACTGCTTCATTTTTATTTGCATGTTCTGTCATATAATCCCCAATTATTGTGCATACAATATAGTTCCATAATTTCAATTATTATATTATGGCACTATATATCATATTTATTCATTGTATAAATTTATATAATCATGAATGAATGGTGAACAAGTAATATGAATCGTATTATGTTGTGAAGACTATAGGTGGTACGTACACATGAGCGATGCTATCATTCCCTAAATGGTGAAATGGTAAGTAAGTGGATGGTATATTTTTTCTAGAATAAATATAATTTTATAACTATTATACTTATATATATATATATAATTTCTATCATTATACCCATCCAAATAAATTGGTGGTGAAAAACATATTTAAGCACAATGTGGGGACAAATTAGTTGTATGTATGCACACATGGTGATTTTATATTTCATAGGATGGATAAAAGGTTAAATATGGTTGTTCCATAATCATATTAACTACTCATAATATATGTGATACTTGATTTATTACATTAGAATTAAAACAACACCTGAATAGGAAGTAGAAGAAATAATCTTGAAGGAGTCGGTAAATATAATTATCTCATCTTTGGAGAACATCCTTTAAAATGAGGATAATGAATTTTAGAACATAAATTGGTAGTTTTTGGTCGATATTGAATGCTCAATGTGATGTGATAAATTGAGGTAAGAGGTTCCCTTTTATAATTGAGGTGAGGGGAATTTTTTGAATTTATTAAAATATTAATTTATAATAAATTAAATCTCAATCAAAAATACCTCAAAAGGACATATATTCCAATATAATATGATATAGTTTTTTAATATCATCAACCAATAGTTTTTATGCATGTTTTGATATTATTTTAACCCTTATGATTTTTATTAACCATTAGTTATCCTATTTTAATTTTAGACCGCTAAAAAATTAATATTTAAAGGTTATACTTTTTACTTAAGAGATGTCAATTAAATCATAAATGAAAAATTTATAACATTTTAGACCATATAATAATTCTTTTTTAAATTTTAAATAAGTTTTAATATTTTTTCAAAATTTAGTTAAATTTTATTTTTATAAAATATCATTGTTGTCCATTTTGAAACTATTTATTACATGAACTTTAAAATATCAAGATAACAAGTTAATTTCGAACTGAAAATTTATTTTATCTATGATAAAAAAAATTACATATAAAATTAATTTATCACATTAATTATCTCAAATTATATTTAGTATAATATTTTTAGAAACATTTGTATAAAATTCACATTAATAAAATAATTACTACATCAGTGTTGTGTAATTATATAAAATACTTATTTTTTCACTAAAAATTAAAATTAAAATTCTATGATGCATACAATTCCTCTATATTTTAGAATAATATTTATAGTTGAAAAAATGTTTTGGGTAACCCTATATTAAAGATGATATAGTATTCAAAACATGAATGTTACATCATTAAATCTTTATTAAATACAATATTATAAATGTTATAATGTTATTTCAGTGGCCCAAAAATAAAAAAATAAAAATTTATAATGAAAATATTTTTATTAAGTTAAATATTTACATTTATATTTGTTCATAACATACCTTTTTTCCTATATGGACACATAAGGGATATTTAAGACAAATAATGTGACATTGTGTAGCTTACTTTTATTAAAATGTTATATAAGTCATTTCTATAGAACATTATCTATTAAACAACTTAATTACTATCCAAATATGTTTAGGTTCTAATGATTTTTATCCAATAAAATTTGGTCCTGTGTTAGTGTCATTTTATAGTTTTCATCATTTTTTTAACCAAAATTACATAATTTTCCCTTTATTATGGTAACACAATTTACCAATGTTACTATTCATATTATCCAAAAATAATATAAAAATATTAACTAAATTTGTACCTAATGAATCTAAGTTTGGTATCCAATTTTTAAATTTAAAGAATTTATTTTTTTAGGATTAAATTTAAAATAAAACCTATAAAATTCCATAAAAACTGTTTTTCAGAAAAATTCCCTTTTAAACATAAAATGTTTATTTAAAAATTCATGTATAAGATCCTTTTGTAAAAAATAATTATATTAAATTAAATTAAAATGAACTAATTAAAATTTATATAAAATTTCTCTAACATAAATTGACATTAAAAATACTTTAAAAGAAAATACAATTTTCAATAAAAATCATTAATTTCTCTATTTCTTAAAAAAATGTGTGAAGAGAATTAAAAAATTAAAATAACAATTTCAAGGGAATTTGGAAATTATGAGATTAATTTTTTAAAATTTATTTTCTATAACATATAAAAATTAATTTTCACTCATGAAAAAGTAAATATACTCATTTTTGGAGAAAATGTATTTTTAAAGAATAAAGTGATTTTACTAAAAATTTGTTCATTATTTTATAAGAAGATACAAATAAATTCATTTTTAGTTTTACAATTTTTTATTTTATAAATTAGTTGTTAATATTTATTACATCTAATTTAATGAAAACATTATACTAATATCATCTCACGGATCTTTTAAACTCACGGCTGCATACTAGGCTGTCTATTTAACAATTAAAATTATTTAAAGGGAAATATTTAATAAAATAATGCGGTGATATATTCTACCCACCCTAAAATGAATTTCTCCCTCAAAATTCATCACTTGGATATGAATAAGTGAAGATACCACTACCTCATCACATCATCATGTTCCCACATAGCTTCCTCAAATTGGTGGTTCCGCCATAAAACATTAACCAAGTGAGTGATCTTAAATCATATAAAATTGTCTATGAGAACGAAAATCTATTTTAGTTGTTCTTCATAAAAAATAGTTATCTCCAATGAGGAGAATTCATATTTTAGTACATGTGATGGATCAAGTATGTACTTTCTTTGTAGATATATAAGGAACACACTATAAACTTTTGAAAGATTCCATGGAAGCATCAATCTATAAGAAACCTTCCCGACATGATCATGAATTTCAAAAGGACCAATATACCTAGGGGTAATATTTATGTTCTTTCTAAATCTAAAAATATCTTCTGGGGATACATTCATATGAATACCTTATCACCCACATCAAATACTTGTTTTTTCATCAATTTCCAGCATAACTTTTTTTCATCTCTAAGGTTCTCTTTTGTGTTGTTGAATATATCTATCTTTATCGACAATTTCCTCAACTACATCAGGTCCCAATAGCTTTCCTTTAACATATTCATTCTATCTTGTTGGAGTTCTACAATTTTTAGAATATAGGGCTTCATAAGTATCTATTTGAAAACTGGAGTGAAATATATTGTTGTAATAAAATTATACCAAAGGTAGGTTTTAGTCCCAACCACCATTTAAATCCATAGAGAAAGCACTCAAGAGGTATTCTAGAGCTTGAATTTGACTCTCAGACTGGCCATATTTCTGAGGATGATATGTAGTTTTGAAACTTAACTTTGTATCTAGATCCTACTAAAGTCTTCTTCAGAACATCAAGGTAATCCTCGAGTCCCTATCAGATATAATGTAAAGTGGTACTCTATGAAATCTCACCACTTCCTTAATATATAATCTATCAATATGATCAAGAGAGAAATCATACTAGATAGTAATAATGTTTTCTGAATTTATAATTTGATCAACTATAACCTATATATCCTTATGGTTTCTAGATGTTTTTATTAAGTTTGATGAAAACATCCATGGTTATTTTTCCTATTTGAAATTTTGTATGTGTAATTTTTGTAATCCCTTAGACTTCTATCTCTCATCCTTAACGTTATGAAAAACCAATCACTGAGAAACATATTCTTCAACATCATTCTTCATTACATCCCACCAAAAATACTCATTCAAGTTCCTATTCATCTTTGTGCTTCTAGGATTAATAGGGAATGATGATCTATGAGCCTCATCTGACATCTCCTTCTTTAATTCTGGCATGGGAGGGATAAAACAATGTTTCTAACCCTTATTATTCCATCATAATCAAAGTTAAACATAGGAACATTTCTCGTATTCTTTTGAATCTCTATATATATTTTTTGTGCTTCCTTAATCATCATAAGTATATAAGGTTGAATATTCATTTGATTTGGATAATATTTCTCTCCTTCCATTAAAATTTCTAGATCCATACTTTTCAAATACATAAATATTGGATCTTATCTGATCATCATCACAGATATGCTATCATTATCATTTCAACTCAAATCATCTTCCACCTTGTTCTCTTTCTCAGGGTGGTAATGTATTGGGAAGTCGTGATATTTAATCAAATACAAACATCTTAATCGACTCATATTCATCTCCTTTTGAGTGAAAATATACATTAATGTCATTTGATTCGTATATATGTCACATATTTCTCCATAACAATAATGCCTCCATATATTTAATGCAAAAATAACACAACTTGCTCCAAATCATGAGTCTGTAAATTTTTCTAATCAATTTTTAATTGTTCTGAGGCATAACATGTCACCATATTCCTTTTCATGAGAAAACCTTAAAAAGACTTCATTTATACGTCACTATAGAGCCCAATCCTTTCTCTGCTGTAGGGTAGTGCAAGCACAGTTTCACTGACACGCCTTTTTTAGCTTTTTGAAATTCCCTTTACATTCAACTATCCATATGTTCATAAAACCATTTTGAGTCTACAAGGTGATTAGATTAGATAACAATGATAAATACTTCAAAAAACATTGATAATATCCATCCAAACCCAGAAAACACCATATCTCATTTATCGTTGTTGGTCTAGGACAATGTTCAATAAGTTCTGTCTTCGCTATATCCATATATAACCACACTATTTGGATTATGTGACACAAAAATGAAACTTTCTGAAGCAAAAATTAATACTTGGTAAATTTTGTATTAATATTTACCTTTCATAGGGTCTTTAGTACAATACTCAAGTGATATTAATGTTCTTACGTGATCTTTGAATGTACAAGATTATCGTATACATACAAAAAAAGACCGAGATAGTCTCTAAAGACAATATTCATTAAATCCTTGATGATGGTGGGGAATTAGTGAGACCAAAAGGAATCACTTAAAATTCATAGTGTGTATACCATATATGAAATATCGTATCGGGTGAATCCTACTTCATGATCCTCAATTGTTGATTTCCAGAATTAAGACCAATCATATAAAAGTATTGAGCTCTATGTAGTTGATCAAGTAATTCATCAATACATGTGATAATGTATTTGTTATTGATCATGATCTCAGTAAGTTATCAATATTCAATGAAAATTTTCATTGATCCATATTTCTTATTAATAAAGATAATAGGTTCACCCCAAGGTGACACACTAGGGCGTATGAATTCATTAAAAGTCTGAAATGTTTCTTCCCTTCCTTTTAAATTGATTTGAGATATATATATATATATACAATCTGTGACATGAATCACATAAAATTCAACTAAATTATGGATCGTAATATTTGAAGGAAGCGCTTTCCCACAAACTTCAATAAAAGAATTATTGTAAACTATTGAGAAAATTGATATTCCATTTCATGTTTTCACAGCTAATTCGATATATAAATATTGATTTAATATGGATATACCGATAGAAAAGTATTTGGAAATAAAAGGGTTGGTGTATCCATAATAAAATAAAACATTTGGTATTTTAGAATAAATAGTATGTGTGTCTTTCACCAGTTCATTATCATAATCTACATCACCAGTAGTGATCGTATGTAATTTTCCTTTTTTTCTTGGATTTAAGAGTTTTCTAACATCAATCAACATCAATAACCCTTAGATTTCAGAATTGGTTAGCATAATTCTCATTTTCCTTGAAATTGATGCATTAACGTGTTGGAGGTGAATTCTGTGTGTCCTTTTCTCTATTCACATCATTAAATATCTTTTTTCCAAACACTTTTACATACAATTTCTTAATTACCTTCTTTTCTACAGTTACAACATTTACTATTCCCATTAAGATAATTTTCTCCATTTTTCATTCCACTCTTTCAGTATAAAGAAAATATAATATTATTTTTACAATGGTTTTTATATTCTTTATTTATTCAATTTTCTTATTCTTATCAAACCCATAAGTTTTATGGGTGACTATAATCTCTATCTCAAACTTAACATCTCATCGAAAGATTTCATCATACCTACTGAAGTCCCTTGTGGTTAATTCCCTTCGAACACTTGATATTAAGCCACTGAAGAATTGATCAACCTTACTCTTTGGTTGGGTAATAATTTTAAAACATGACCTTTAATGTCTTATAAAATTTTACTCATAGATACCAATGGATTCATCGTTCTTTTTCTTTAGATCAAGAAACTTATTTCCATATTTGTTCAAAGAATAAGAGGAAAGTAGTTGTTGAAAATTATGTTATTGAACTTATCCCATTCTATGGAGTCAAATTCATCTTATGGAATAATATTCTTGATAATATTTCACTATTGATATTATTTACCTTCCAAATGATATACTTCCAAAATTTATTTCCCATTATCTCAACATTGGAGAACTAAAAATATATTTTTAGTGGTACAAATCCATCTTTCATCCACTAGTGTTTCAGAAGAACCACATAAAGAAGGTCGGTGCAGCCACATGAATGAATCAATAAAATGTTGTTCCCTACTTTTCTCATTTACAAGTCTTACATGGTTCATATCTTGAGAAAATTGCATGAACATAAAAATAATATTTTTCATTCTCTCTCCCATAACATTAAGTTTCTCAGTCAGAAAATAATTTCATTTCCTATCTCAATCATCATTAATGTGGTTCCTTTGGGTTCAATCTATTGACTAAAACCAAATACCATAATGCAAGAAATATTAATCATAGCGAGAAAACCAAATATTCAAGGGAAATTACTTATAAAATTTCAATTCATGACAACTTATTTTTTATACTATGTTGTTAATGATCATCACCAAAACATTAGAATTGTATCTTATACATAGACATGCCCTTATGGATCTTACTATGTTTTCTCATCCTATTTTCCAAAGGATAACTAAACCTTTCTTGGATATCAACTATAAAGACCCATACTTTTCTTACATAGATATTACATCAAAGAAATATTCAATAAAAACATAACAAAACCATGCCAGAACTGTATATGTTTAGTTTCTTTAGAAACCTAGAAACATAAACAACTAATTCATAAAACATCTGCATCATCTCCCACTTATTCCTTCATTACTAGAACCCTTTTTGACAAATATTACTTCAAACCTTTATTCATATCCTGAGGAAAAGAAACTTTTTTATAGGGGAGATCATATGCTCATTAAAGGTAAATAAGGGAGATAATAGTCATTTCATAATCATAATACATTAGAACATAAAAAACATTTGAAAATTTTATCTCGTAAATTAAAGATCTTGGTCATGATATAAATCATATAATTTCATAAAGAATTAAAGAACATATTCTATGAGATCGTAACAAAAAACATGGAATGGTTTCATACAAATAAACATATAAAATTATCTCTGTATTATCCAAGGCTCATTTCTAGGACCATCATATTGGAAAAATTATAATACTAAACCGGGTTCACTCGCCATTATGGCCCTCTATTACTAAAATAATCCCACCCCTTGTTCCAGTCTGGTCAATCTCATGAGATATAAATCACTACCCAATGCATTGGAGGGAGATATAGGAACCACCCATCACATAATTAAAACCATAATTATGTGTCCCAAAATAAAATAATTCATTCATTGTATTGGAACCTATAAAAATAAATGGATTTCAAAAACATCATTCTATCATAACATAGCCCATGTAAAAGAAATGGGTTTCATAAATATCATTACATAATAAACATAACCAAACCATATAAATAATACACATAGTATCCTTGAAACATATCCACAATAAATCGTGAGAATAATCAAATTATGATATTATAAATGAAAAATAGTTTTTAGAGATCACTTGAAAATAATTCTGGAGGAAAATATCCTTTCTTCTTTGAAAACAATATCTTTTCATAAATTCATATGAAATTTTAAAATAAAAAAAAATTATTTTAAAAAGAACTTATAATATTAATTGTTAATATTAAATTCATTAAGTATTCATGAAATCATAAAAATACATTCATTTTGTATAAGTTAAAAAAGCATTTGTTTTTTACTTTTTCCAGAAAATTCAGAAACTACCTCATTTGGAAAACGAAAAAAATATTCCTTTCAAAATGTTTAGTAAAAATTGAAACATGGGTAAAAATAAATTTACAAAATTGTAGAATAATATTAAAAATATTTTGGAAGATAGTTTTAAGAAACATGGATATGGAAGATAAATATTCCTCAGTAGATAAAAACATATAAACAATGTCTAATTATAATGATATTGAAATTTACACTTACCTTAGGTTTGATTTCCTTTATATATATCTAAACGACCTATATAATGTTTTAAAGAATGTTTTTAATTTATACTAGAACTACATTCGTATTTATTATATTATAAATGAACCTCTTATATCATATTATCACCATTTTCTTAATAATATGTCTTTATTACCCTTCCCTTAGGTGTTAACTTCTACATTTTCCTATTAATTTTTTATTGTATAAGTCTCATTTCTTGTGAATAAGATACAGTTAAGTGGTTTCCAAAATGATATTAAGGTAATATATATCATATTTTTCATTCTATACATTTATATAATCATTAATTAATGATAAACATGGAAAATTAATTACATTACATCGTGGAGACGGTAGGTCGCATGTACGTACGAGCAATGATATCATTACATTAATGGTTAAATCGTAAGGAAGGGGATTGAAAATTCATGTTTCCCATATTAAATAACTTTTTTAATTAACATATATATATATATATATATATATTATTTCCATTATTATTCCCATACAAATAAATATTGGATGAAAATTAGATTACACCACGGCGCGGAAACGATAAGTCGTGCATATGCACATGTGGTGCTTTTGTTTTTGACATGATAAATAAAAGGTGGAATATAGTTGTTCTATAATAATAATAAAATCTAATTATATATTTGATAATGAATCTATTACTTTATAATGGAAACAACATATGAAGAAGAAGTAGAAGACGAAATAATCTGGAAAGAGTCGGTAAAGATGATTACATCTTTTTTTGAGAATTTTTTTAGAAATCCTCCTTTAGACAGTAGGATTGGTATTTGGAGAAGCATAGAACCTTTTTTTTGTATAGGTATTTTTATAATAGAAATTGGAAGGGTGGTCTTGAACATGAAGGCTCGATTTTATGTGAACATGTGAGGGAGGATGTTCCCATTTGTAATTGAGGTGTGGGGAACTTTTGGAATTTCTTAAAATAGTAATTTATAATAAATTCAATATCAATACATGTTCTTAAAAAACTATATTAATTAAATTATAATATGATATATGGTTTTAATATCATAAAAAATATATTTTATACATGTTTATATATTATTTTATGACTTATTAATTTGATTAACCCTCTCTTAACCTATTTTACTTTTCACGAAAAAAACAAATTATTCAATATTAAAAATATAATTTTTTACTAATGTGGTGTAAATAAATCAAAAATGAACAATTTTTTATTTTTATACCATTTAATTTTTATTTTTATTTTGTTTTTAAATATGTTTTATGATTTTTGATTAATTTGATAAAATATTATTTTTATAAAATATCATTACTATCAGTTTTCACACTATTCATTACTTTGACTTATAAAATATCAATATGACAAGTTAAATCAAAAAATATTTTTTATTATAACCCTAGATGTCAACTTAATCTATAAAATTAATTTATCAATTTATATATCTCAAATTATATTTGTTTTATTATTTTTAGTAATATTTATTAAATAATTCTATTAATAAATTTATTACTATGTGAATATAGTTTAATAATTTAATATAATTATTTTAACTAAAATTTAAAAATAAAATATGATGATGAAGATATATATTCTATATTTCATCATAATATTTAAACTAAAATATATATTTTGGGTAACCCTATAATAAAAATGTTATAGTATTGGAAACCTAAATGTGGCATAATTAAATTTTATTAAAAAGAATACTATAAATATTATAATCTCATATATGTGGCCCAAAAAACAATAAATGAATTATTACAATTAAAATATGTATATTAAGTTAAAATTTAAAATTTATATTCATTCATAACATACTTTTATCACTTGTGGACACATAATGGGTATTTACGACAAATAAAGTGACATTTTGTGACTTTCTTTGAGTTAAATATTTTATAATTCATTTTCATAGACAATTGGAAATTAAAAATAATAATTTTTTCATTATGTGTTAAGGGTCGAATTATTTTCTTCCAATATTTTTTTTCATGTGTTAGCATTATTTTATAGTCTTTATCAGTTTAATTTAACCAAAATTACACAATTTACCATTTATCATGGTAACAAAATTTACTATGGATACTAATCATATTGAAAAAAATATATGGGAACTATTCAATAAATTAAGAAGTTATGAATATAATTTTTTATCCTTTTTTTTAATTCAAAATATATAATTTTTATAGTTTAATTTAAAATAAAAACTTTAAAACGCCAAGAAAAATAGTTTTCTAGAAAAATGAGATTTTAAACATAAAATGTTTATATAACAAATTCATGTATAAAATCTCTATCAAATACAATAATTGTATTATTTTAAATTAAAATAAACTAATATAACTTTAAAAAAATACGGAACATAATTTTATCTTTTAAATACTTTAAAATGAAATACAATTTTCCATATAAATTAGTATTTTCACTTTTCCCTACAAAAATGTTTTCAGAAAATTTTAAAATACTATTCATATTAATTTTAAGATAACATTTACATAATGAAATTAATTTTTTCAAATCCATTTTCTGTAATATATAAAAAATAATATTCACTCACAAAAATAAAATAAACTCATTTTTGAAGAAAATGTCATTTTGAAGACTAGACTGATATTACTCAAAACATTGTGATCATTTTCTTAGCACTTAACAATACATTCATATTGAGTTGGACATTTGTTTTTATTTAATAAATCAATGATTAAAATTTATTCACATAACTTTAATGGGTCTGTCATAATAATAGTGTCTCCCAATTCATCTAAAATCGTCTTTGTGTGCAACACAGTCTATTGAAGAATTACAATTATTTAAAAATAAATATTTATTAAAATATAAGGGTGTTACAACACCTTTCACAATAAAAATAATTCCTCTATATCATTAAAGAAAAAAATTTCCCTACCAACTCCAAATCTTGAGATGGGTAATTATACTAATGAAATTTAAATTGGATAGAGGCATAAGATATCACCATATCATTCTATATGAGGATTCATCTGAAGCCCTTCATTAATGCATCACTATAGATCACAAAAACTTATTCACTCCAGGGTAGTGTAAGCACAGGCGTACTAAAAAACCTGCTCTTCATTTATTTGAAATTCTCCTCACATTATTTTTTCAAGGTAAAATATCCCCCTTTTGAGTCAATGTGGTTAGTATATTAGATATTCAATAGAAAACACTCACAAAGTGTATGTATTATCCAACCAACCAAATCAAACTATGAATCTTGGTTACTGTGGTTGGTCTAGTTTATTTATCAATAAATTCTATCTTATAAGTATCCATTTATATACCCCCACATGATATTATATTACTTAAGAATGTTATTTTTTATATCAAATCCACACTTGGAAAATTAGGCATATAGCTTCTTCTTCCTCTATGTCTTCAACGCAATTCTCAAAATTTCTCCATACTCTTCTTTTCTGTTTGAATATATAATAATATCATCTATAAAGACTAATAAAACCTAATCATGGTATTCTCTAAATACTCTATTCTTTAAACCCATGAAGATATTATTATCATTGGTTAGTCTAATGGTAAATACTATATATTAATAAAGACCATACCTCATACGAAAGGTTGTCATGGGTATATCTTTCTTCTGGGACATTAACCGAAAATATCTAGATCAAGGATCAATCCTGTGAAGATATTGACCTCATAATAATTGGTCAAATAGATCATCAATATGTGGTAGACGATACTTGTCCTTAATAGTGATTTTTTAAATTTCCTAATAATCAATGCAAAGACACAATGACCCATCTTTCTTCTTATCTAAAATAAAATGTGAACCCCATGGAGATTCACTGATCCAAATAAATTACTATTATAGATTCTCCATGATTTACATATTCAATTCCTCCAACTCAATCAGGACCATTCTATATAATCAGGACCATTCTATATAGATACTTTGAAATAGGTATAGTTCCAAGTGTGAGACTATTGAAAACACAACTTCATGATTCAGTGGAATACTGGGAAATTTTTTTGGAAAGATATATAAAACTCTAATTCAATATAAATATATTCAATGTTGTGTTCTCACCAAACATATGATAAAAATATACCTCATGAATATTTATTAAAACCCATATGATTCAATTAATTTCCATTGGGTGTTCAGGTTCATCATATCAAGAGTAAACTATCATAGGTAGATTATGAATATCGAATATAACTTTTCTTCATTGATAGTTGTCAAGAGATATATACATATGGAGTTAATAAATTTCTATGATTTCATTGAATTAAACTATGGGAGGAATAACATGAAATATAGGTATAACATTCCCACAAAACTCTATTCGAGATGAGTTATAGACTTGAGATGTAATCATTATACTATTGTGAGTTTTCACCACCAACTCAACATAAAATTGTTTAGGTGGTGATCTGATATCATTATAAAATTATTCAAATATAAAATATTTGGTATAAACTATATAAAATAAATAATATAACTTATCGAGTGCATTATAGGTTTACATTTCACCACTTCACTAGGAATATTCACTTCAATTATAGTAATTCCATTTGACAAGACTTCTCACGTGGTATTGTTTTGTGGTAAGTTTCCTTGATGCTTGTGAAACTAGTTTGAATAATTTCCCATCACTTTAAAATTAAATCATTAGATAAAAATGGCTTATTTATTTTATTTATATTCAATAGCTATATCACCCATATCTTCACACTTTTAACAAACTCTCAATCGCTTCAAGAATTTTTCAAGATGTTTCTTTCTACAATTTTTATATGATGGAAATTACTGCATTCCCTTTTAATTCTTGAATATTTTTAATTTTTATTGGTTCTCACACTACCTCTTCTTTTATTGATTTCCCCCTATTTTATTATATCAAGGATATTATTTCTCTATCTTAATTTTACTTCATACTATATTATCATATAATGAAAATGTTTGTGAAAGTAGTGTCATTCGAAGACTTTACCTAAAACCATTAAATAGTAGGTCAACCTTTCTTTCCAGATTATGTATATAGTATAAATAATGCGTTGATAATATTTAAAATTTATACTCATACTCCAATACACATTCTTCTTCATTCTTATTTAAATTGATGAAAATACATGTTATTTCAAATCTATGTTCTTGGGGGATGTATTTCTTAAGTAATATCACATTAAAGTTCTCCATTCAAGGATTTATGTCTCTTCAGCATCATTGGTGTTATGGGTCCATGAGCATCATTGATCAGCATGTCCTCATAATAAATAAACTTCCAAATAACCTTTTCACTTTAATTACATACCAAATCCAAGAATATCAATTTTTAGAGGTTTAATCCATTTTTCACCTTCCAATGGAATAGGAGTTCCCTTAAAATATGGAGATTTCTACCGTATGAAGAAATCCAACATAGGTGAATCATGCTATTGAATAATTGGTTTCCCTATTCAAGAAAATTTATTCATCATAAATTTATTAACAAATGAAAATATAGTCATTATCTACTCAATTTCAATCAAAGATATATTTTCTTACTTTGAAGGGAAATCCCTACACTGTCTATATGTGTTGACTCCCTTTATTCCCTGATTAACCATCAATAAATAATTGAAATTGATGAGTTGTATCAAAATAATTATGAATATAGATTCATAAAATAAAAATATATGTAATTATAAATGTTTTAAAATATTATAAGGAACAATCAAAATTTTCATGTTACATATATTCATCTAAAATATATCTCCACTAGTTTATACAAAACAATCCTCTGATCCCAATTTTAAAAACCCCAACTCCAGAAACTCAATGCTATAGGTGGGTTGGTCACGGTGGTGCGAGTCATCGAATGGGGCCCTTGGGCTTGGAAGCTTCTCAGCAAGATGGCCAAACATGGGTGGAACCCTGATGTAAATCTGGCTTGGATGGCTCGGTGATGTTCTCAGTGATGAACAGGAGGGAAAACAGGATGGTCAAGGACTTTAGTTGATTAATCTATTTTGGCATGGTGGAGCTTCGGTAGTTGACTGAGGTTGTCCACGATTTTCCTAGATTTGGGCTTTAGTTTTGTTTGGGTTCTGATTTTTTAATGGGATTTGTCACTTTAGGCTCTCAAGCAGCTAAATATTTATGATCTGTGACTCTAGGCTTACTTGCTTGTTATGGTTGTTCCCTTACCTAGTTCAAAAGGGGTTTCTTATTTATTTTTCTATTTTTAATAAAGGTGATTTTCCCCAAAATTCCTGACATATTTTACAAGGGATCTCATCCTAGTGGATCGATTATTTTAGTATTCTTGAATAACCAAAAAATACATGTCTCCCATATTATATTGGAAATATAAAATACATATCATAAGAAACACTCATGCATCCTTGATATTATTCATAATTTCCTTCTTCATTTCTTAGGGAAAGGGAAAAAATAATTCTTAATATAAGATTATTTGTAATAGTTACATAAAAAAGAATTTATCATTACTAAATAAGTAATAATAAATAAGGTAAGGTAAATAAATTAAAAACATGTCTTTTAATCAATAACTTGAGAACAAAATAAATCCATTGGTGATATCATTGCAATAATCTTATAGATAATAAAAATTTATCAATAATGGAAATTTTTAATATTGGATTTCAAAATCTCATACATCATGCTATCTATACCATCAAAGCCTCATCTTAATACAATTTAATTGATGGGTATTTATAAACCAAAAACTCATTTAATAAGGTAAGCCAACTGATTTTTCTAATTAAAACAATTTATGGATCTAGGGTCTATCGATAACTAGGCCCCACATGTCACTTCATTTAAAATTAATTCCTCATATATTTAATGATAAATTTAATTCATAAAATTTATTCCTTTTCAAAAAATATTTGTTTTGAGAAATGAATACATAATATTAATATTTCCCCATTCAATCAACTAACATTCATAGTAAAACACTGTATATTAAAATGGTATATGATTTATGAATAAATATATTCATTATTAAAATTATATTTATATTTAATAGAAATTTAATGTTAAATTAAAAATAATAATAATAATTTGAATGTTTCACGGTAAAGTTAATAAACATAAAATTAATAAGAGACAAAAATGACTATCAATTCATCAAAAATATAGGTTTTGTAATAAAATCAATCCATTTGTAGAATAAATTAAATGTAATAAATATATTAACATAATCTTTAATTTAAGACTTTTTCTTTCTAAAACCTTTGAAATAATGTAAAATAAGATAAATAACATAATAAAATAATGCTGGTGGGAAAATATGTTAACAAAGTATAATTCAAAAAACATTGTTTTCAAATTTTTATAAAGAAATTTGAAAATGACCATTTAAAAAAATATTAAAAAAATTATGGTCAAATAATTCAAGGATAACATAAAATATCTTTAATAAATCAATTGAGTAAATAAATATGACTTCTGTAAAACAATTTTTAAATATATGGAGATGGAAAAACAATTAGACGATCAAAAAGAGATATAAGATCATATTTTATTTTATACATTTCTTTTCTGAATTTAAGTTAAAAATATAATAATGGTTAGAAAAAAATATGGAAACTACTTTAATATTCATAGGATAAAACTAGATATATTTTATAAATGTAGGATTAAAATATTACATTAATATAAATAAGCTCAATCCCAAAAAAATGAGATTGTAAACAAATCTTACATTTTCTGTAAAATTAAAACTGTAATCACTTGAAAGTGTTAATGGAATTGAAACTTTTTCATCATGAATAAATATATATTTATTTTAAATACATAAAATTTATACTATATAGAACAAATAAAAGTAAATTGGTTTATAATACCGAATATGCCTCAATCGAGTAAAAATTGAGATGAAATCTCTTACAATGATCATAACATTGATGTGAGAATTAATCAAAGACGTAATTATGTGTGAAAATGTAAATAAAAAAAATTAATACAGCACAATATATTCATATTTTATATCACACATAATCATGGAATAACATATTCAATGATGTATAAGTATAACCCAGTGAATGGAAATAGAGTTAAGAAACCCCTTACATCATGTTTGAATTTCCTCATAAGTTATTTTAACCCCCTATATAATAAATTTATATTTATTATAATTAAATTATACAACCATATACATATCTATAATATCATATATTATCAATTTATAAAATACTATCACAGGTTTTTTAATAATATTTTATTATTATCAATGATTGTGGTGCTAATTACTTCATTTTTCAGGAATATTTTGATTCTGTAGTTCTGGTCCTTGTTCTTCAATTATGGTTCCATCATGTAAAAAAATTTAATCATAATATTAATATCATATGTATTAATTATATATATATATATATATATTTAGATTCATCAATAATAAGTAGAGATATAAAAATGAATTACACCGTTCAGGAAGACGGTATAACGTAGGTTTGAATGGACATTGTTTTCACTTTTTGATGAATGGAATGAAATAAATTTAAAAAATAAAAAACCTTTATAGATCCATTAATGTATCATATATATCATATATATCCATTAAATATATCTGTATAACTATCCATGTAAATTTTGCGTGAAAAATGAGTCACATCAATATGTGTTGGTGGTAGTCCACACGTACGCACGAGTGATGTTATCATTTTCCAATGGATTGGAGGGTAATAATATATATATGATATTATAATTCAAGAAGCATAATTATTTTAAAAATATCTTATATATTAATTATTTATATCTTTATAACAATCCATGTGAGGAGTTAATGTAAAAAAAATTACATCAGTTCATGAGGCAGTAGGTCATCGTACACACGAGTGATGGTTTTGTTTCCCATTTGACGGAGAACGAAATGGATAAATATTATACCATATACATAATAAAATATAATTATATGTTTTATATTATTGTTATTATATTCTAATGGTTAGTAAATAATTAAAGGTTCAGAAAGATAAAAATAAAATTTCTCAGTGAAGATGATTACCTCTTCTATAAAAAGAGCTCATTTAGGTCTCCTCATAAGGAACCAAGAGTATGTATTTTGGGAAGAATGGAACCTACATAACTTGTATAAGGATATTTATATGAGTATTAGGTTGGTTTTTCTGACCTAAAATTTTGAAAGTGGTGTAAATATAAGATATAAGGGATTCCTTTTTTAAGAGAGTGGAGAGATACTTTTGGAAATTCCTGAAATATTATTATATAATATGTGTCTAACTCATTTCAAAAGGTTAAAAAATGGAATATATTTTATGATAAGGGGGATATAGTCTATATTCATCCAATAAAATTTAAATAGGTTTAGATATCATTAGAAACCATATAATTTGGATTAATCCCTTGGTTAACCAGTTGTAACCTTATTGGTGGTAATGTATTTTAAAATATTACAGAGTTCTAATTTTACATACATGGTGAAAATCATCAAATAAATGGAAAAGAGTTGAATTATTTAACCATATATTATCCTCCTTTTATTATTTAAATTTTTTATGATTTTCAAATAATTTAATAAAAATTTACATTTATAAAATATCAATAATGTTATTTTTGAAACTATTCATTTAATTTGAATTTCAAATCATCAATAAAAAATAAAATTTAAATATAATACATTAAAACATTACTAATAAGATATATGTATCTATAAAATTTGTGTAACACAATAATCCTTCCAAATTGTATTACTTTTATTATTTTTAATAACATTTATTTTATTTATCTATTAATTGAATAATTAATGTGTCCTCATTCGGTAAGAATTTCATATATTTATTCAATCACTAAAAACTAAAAATAAATTACCATGATAAAAAAAATAATTCAAATTTAAGTTGAAAATTTAAAACTGAACATAATCTCCTTTTATCATTATGGAAAAATATTAGATATATTAATGCCAAGAGTGTGGAATTGTTTTATTCTTTTCTTAAAGTAATATAATTGTCAATATTAAGGAAAAATGGAACCAAGTGGCTATAGTTTTTATAAATATATGATAATAGTATAAATTCAATTATTAAATAAGATAAATTCTATTTTTATAAAGAACAATTAAAGCATTATCACATAAATTTTTATCCTTAATTATCTGTTTTACCCTTTAGTGAGGTGGTAAATTTTACGATAGTTACAATTCATAATAACCTAAAATAAAAGAATAATCTACACTATATTTTACCCTAATGGTTACAAATATTTAATCTATTATATAAAATTCAATTAAAAATGTTTTAGAAATTAATTTATGTTAAAAACATAAAATGAAATGAAAAACAATTCTTTTTTTTTTGAAAAAGGCATTTTTATTTCCAAAAATGAACATATAAAAAACATGTTTATAATGATGACTCAAATGAAATTAATTAGATTATTTATAAATGAATAATTTTTATGTTAATTTAATTCAAAAAATTATGTGGCCATTTCAATTAAAAGAAATGATTGTTTACTAAAATATGTATTTCTCACTATTACCTGAAAAAGCAATCATTTTAGAAAAATACCAAAATTTTGAAATAAGATAATATTGACAATATTAATTCAAAAAATATATATTTTTCACAGAATAATATTTTAATAGGTTTTTTTGGTCTTTAAATACTTGATATTTCATGAAAATAAAATTATCAAAGGAATTTATTTAAGGATAAAAATATCATAAAATCTAAGGTTGTTACAATTATGGATTTATAAAAACTTTTTTCAACATTTTATAAACATAAGTATTGTTTCACAATAAAAGAAATTTCTTTTGGTATTTTATTTTAATTAAATAGAATTATGGGAGGGTTCATTTTTGACTTTTTTTTAAAGTCACATAAATTTTATTTATTTTATAATAAAAAAATTTATTCTTTAAAAATCTGAAATACTGAAAATTTTATTCTAAACATAAATAATAAAATTTAAAATACACTTTATAAAAATTGGTTTTTATTTTTGAAATTCAAAAATCATAAAACTATTTTTTAATTAAAACGGTGAAAACCCAAAATGGTACAGGAGAAAAATCTATGGTAAAAGCCTTGATACATGTTTAAAATATGTTTTCAAATGAATTTTAGATTCTTTCACAAGTTTATTTCACTACAAGATCAAATTTTTTTCACTATTTGAGCATTTTACCCAATAATTGTGGCATTACATTAATGAAATGAAATGGGTACTTCCTAAATTTCCCTTATCTTCACTTATAAAAGTGAAACACTTCCACCCCTTAATAATACCCCTATTCAAACAAAATTTCCCCAAAAAGACTTCCATTTTTCTCCTCCAAGAATAATATCTCATTTTAAAAACCACATTGTCTCAATTAAATATCCTAAGACCACCATTTTCTAGGAGAGGTATAATAGAAATCTTAATCTCTCAATGTGAGTATTTATTACTCTTTATACATTTATTATTCATATTTAACATTCATATTAATTATAAAAAAACCTTATATAATGGAACCAGTATTATTAATATTTTAGAGTTGTATTTTATTAATGGTTAAACCATAATTAAATCCTTTACATCAATAAATAAAAAATAAAACAACATTGATCGTCCATACATGCAGACTACCTCCTCCCGAAAAATATATGGTTTGTTTTTCATCACCTCATATTGACACAGATTAAAAGGATGGATTTGTTGAATTAATATATTTAATATGTAAATATTATTATTTTCAAATTATAATATATCATATAACTTCATTCAATCTCATTATTAAAGAAATGGAAACATTATTCATGTCTACGTGCAAACTACCAACTCCATGAACGAGGGATTTCATTTCTCCTGACCACGCATCAGGGATAGTACTAAGAATAAATTTAATGAAGGAAAATGATATTTATGAAATTTTTTAGATTCTATAAATGTTATGATGAAATTTTATTAAACATGTTATTGATTGTAAAATTATTATATAATGATATAATTTTGGTCAATTTTAAAACCTATGTGTACAATGTTATATTGTTTATATCATTAAGGATTTAAGAAAGTTAAATAATGGTAATTTTATCTAATTATAACATGTTTAATATGTTTTAATGGTTATGAAATGGTGTTATTGATAGGTTCTATGGCTCATAGTTGAATTATATGGGTTGGGGGTTTTAAATTTTTTCATTGATGAGACGACGCAACTTGTCATCACTAACGATCGAAGCCCTGGTAAGGTCTGAGGATCTTGCATAAATTATAAAGAGAAAAAAAATTAAATTTAATAATATAGCCATTTCAGACATGAAGTTTTGGTCTACTGAAACACATTATTGGAAATCATCGTATGAATAATCCATAGTAGGATCCCTCTATATTGTCCAAACACACTTCTAAAATCTGCGGGAGTTCTGATCATAAAATTTCAGGTGCTAGTGCGACGATCCGAGGATGTGTTCGAAGTCCTAGTGATTACTACATCTAGATGCCTTTGATGCATGGGAAGGATCTTGATCTGAGTTCTTAGATCAAGAGTCTCTCTCTAGATATTTTTAGGGGAGAGAGGATCATGTTTTTCATTCCATAAATGAATGAATAGTTCCATGGAAAGAGAGCATCACCTCTATTGATTGTGGAGCTGCCAAATACCTGGTTAGGTTCCCTGACCCCAATTTCTTTCAAAGTCCACTTAAAAAATAATTATGACAAACAAAACTACATAAATATTATTTATATTTTTATCACATAACAATAATATATATATATAATATTGCGTGATAAAACTGATCCATTTAACATGACTCTATGCCCCTTCTAATATTAAATTATCATTAAATATTAAAATAATATTCGTTCAATTATTATTTTTCATGTATTTAGAAAACTTGTAAATAAATTAAATAAATTCAATCCCAATTAGTCATAACTTGAATAATAATAAATTTATTTAATTATCGGTGATCAATGCATTGGAAAACACTGGGACCCTGTGGTGGGGCGCACTATGTGCAATAATCGTATTCAACTGAATAGGGTTGATTCTTGAAAATCCTATTGTGTGCGACCCTATAGGCCCTTATCTCCATTGAATTAAATAAAATCAATAGACCAAGAGTGGATTCTAGGAACCCATCATGGCCCCTAAAGAGATAGGTATAGTCATAAAAATGACTACCATCATATGGACACAAATTGTGTACTATAATCTCTTTGTCATTAAATATCTTACAAAGAAGGATGAAAACTTGTGTCATCATCCTTTTCTCTCTTTATTATATGTTGCTATATCTGGATGGATTTTCTTTCTACTACTTTGGTCAAAGACTTATGAAGGTATCACTTTCCTGATCAACTAGGCCTGAGATATACAACTTCCTAAATGTGGAAGTAACAAATCCTTTCTTAATCATTCAACCAAAGTCATACCACCAACAATGCACCCAATACAAGCCACCTCTCCATGATTTTAATACCATTGTTTTTGCCTTGTATCGTAGTATACAATCAAATGGTATACATAGGTAATGGTCTCATGTCAGGAGGATAATACACATGTTCATATATATGAACAACCAATGACACCCAAAACATGTTGGGTTCCTATTGGCGGGTTAGTCCTCATTATCTCACTACTAGAGATCACCAAGTGATAACTTCCTGAGAAAAAGTCTCAGTGATTATGATACCCCAGCACATAATAGTCAAACATCTATTATGTCTGATCAGTAAGATGAATCTAGACTATAACATATATTTAATATTAATGTCATTGTATCTCGAGGTTCTCATTATATCCTAGGATTTTCTATATCCTTCCAACGTTACAATTAATCCTCAGACATTACCATTTCAATAGAGGTTACAAATAATTATACATTATAATGGAAAGATGGAATCATGTATAATAAACTGTATACATGATATGTTAATCAAAAGTACAGAATAATTGGGTCTAGGGAACCCACTATTTCAACACTCCCACTTATACTAGATCCAACTTACAAACCAAACTTGTTAGCTACTCACATGTTAAAGATCATGCTTCTGTTGAGTAATGGCTTTAACTGTTGGGCCTACCACATTTTCTCTATATGGAATATCATATATATGTGACCTCATCTCCTTGAGTAAAACTTGTCAAGAGATGGTACCTCAGAGTATATCCCTTTTTCCATGTTAATAACTTAACATCTTGTCTAGTGAAAATATCATAATTTATATTATGATAATACTTTTATAACTAGGTTTTATTCCAAGAACTAGAAAAACCATAGCTATTGATAATTGCTTCTTATATTCCATAGAAGTTTCAACATACCTAGTATTTGTAGGTATGGCTACCACTGGCTTATATAAGCTTGATTATCTCATAAACTTTACCTAAATATGTTACTATATCAAATTGATCTATGAATTACTATTTTGTGTCCCTCCAATTCTAGTATACCTTCTCCTCCATATACCATGTACATATCATTTGTACATGTCAATGACCTAGATGATAGTTTTTACTACTTAACTTACAATGCTCCTGGATATAATTAATTTCTGACGACTATAAATTATATCCTAGTAGTATCAATTATTTTAAATATCATGGAATACATGATTGATCCATCACTGAATCATATGGAACTAAACTCATAACTTTAATCTCTTCCCATGTTTCGAACATGTCCACCAGGAAATATTATGCCATGTGACGTTGATAACAATTATGAACTTGAATTGTCCAACATTTATTTTTTATTACAATGTCAAAATATGTATGATTGAATAAGTCCAAGAATCCTTTAGATCCATCACAATAGATCTTGTTCCCTAAAACTCAGGTTTCTACTTTAAGTCAATTACAGGAGAATAAATTTCATCCTTATGTTATCTAACTGTAATACTAATATATGTTTTCCATATGTTTTCAAATATATTTTTCTTGAAAACAGTGGATCTCCCACTAAACTTTAGTAGAAACAAGGAAAATATACATTTAAAATGAATTCTCTAAGATCTTGTTTCTTATATTAATCCTGAATTGGATTTTAGTACCTTGCAACCTACATTGGCATTTAATGGTGTCAATATCTCCTTCTGGTTAAGATGTGTAGACACCTTCCAAGAAATATGATCTTGACATCCAATGTCCAATTTATTAATCATATAAGTTATCTATGATAGGTAAAATTCTAATGAATTTAGGCATACCAACTTGGTATAACCAATCAATCCTTATTGGTACTTCTCTTGTACCACCCATGTATCGATTCACTAGAATACCGACCATACTATTCAATTTATAAGCCCCATTTCAATTTGATACATGTAATTAATTACTGAATTTTAATTCGTCTTTTCAATCTTAGCAAATTTCTATATACTTCTTACTTGTATGAATTATTATTCTCAATGAATAATGTATTACTGACCGTGGTAAACTCAAAACCATCACCATTGTTTAAACAATCCTACATAGTATGTGTCACTAGAACATTCTTATTCCACTTGTAATTGTGGATCTTGTTCCGTTTCCAACCATTTGTGTATCTCGAGCATTGACTAAACCCAATTCAATCTTTCTCCCACTATCTCAAGTAGATATTTGTAACCACTTTATAGAAATGTAGTCAATCACTTGACTACAAATTTTTCTATCATAAGGAATTTTGTAATGTACTAAGAAACCATTAGGATTATCACCTTAGATGCACATTGTTTTTAACATAATGCATGTTTATTTTACTCCTAACAAACTCTTTGCATCTAAACACATGTCTTATGACATAATGTATTTTCGTCATACTATGACTTGTATGATATCCATTTATCAATTATTAGTTTCCATATTGGTTATGGGATTTCACCGTTACTTGTAAAGCAAGTAATGAAATATAATGGATGTTTCTACAGGTTTCAACATTGATTCTCTCTACATTATAACTCTTATGTTTAAAATGTGCATTTAGGAATTACTCCAGACTACATTTTTTCGATCTATGATGACATGTAAGACTTTATAATCAATCCTCCTTATGAACATCAATACCATGATATAGATATAGTAATGTGCATGTAGAAATTAATCCATGATACATTATCATGATCAATGAATGCTTGGTTAAGATATTCTTCGGCATGTCAATCCGAAGAAACTCATATCTTCTGACCATGCTTGAACTTCCCCAATACATTCCTTAATAACTGAAAGGAATCTTATGAAGTATCTTTACCACAAGATTTCCTTTTGGAATAGATCATGCTCACTTTCTGACCTAATTCCAAAAATCATTGTGTCATTCTTTTATTTATAATGGTTTTTTTGTCTAAACATTTGAGGTCAATAATACCAAAAGTGTTTACCAATCATGAACTTAAATACCACACAGGGTATATTCTTGGTGTCCACCTTTAGTTTTATTTGAAAAAGAATTATATTTCCACAACTGGGTATGTCTTTCATTTTATATTCACCATATATTGTCTTTGATTCAAGTATGTCTGAACTATTTTTTTATTATGTTACACCACAAAAAACATTCATTTCTAAACATGTAATAATGTCTCGTTATGACCAAATGGGCCTATGAGATAAATTTTTGGGTTATACTCAACAACTTGTTCAACTAAAAGCATTCACTTATCAATTAGAAGTTATGTGTTTCTCACTGCAGACACAGGAATCACTCCTTCTCAGCTACATGGAGAAGACACTTTACTTCTTATAATGTTCATGTACTTACTTGGTTACTATTTTTAAATACACATATGTTTTTACTGAGAGGACCAGTTTGGTATATGCCTAACACTAATAGGGGTGTGAATCAGTGTTGGGGAATTTTTTATCCAATTATAACTTTTTATCCCTATACCTCTTGACATTTTAAGATATTAATTCTCTTATTCTATTTTTCCTATCGCATGCAGTAATATGAAAGTGGTAAAAATATGCACATGATATTTTTACACAGTTCACCACTCAATAAGAGTAGATATGTCCTTTCCATGCATGGGAATGACCACTTCATGGATTGTACAATAAAATGTGATATAATTTTTCAATGGTTTTACTAGGTAAACAATCCTTTAGTTATTGTGGCTCACTTCACTAGGAGGATGGGAGGAGATAATCGCTTCCCAATGTGAGTCCCTAAAATCAGAGGGGGAAGGGAGATAATCCTCTTCCAACATGCATCCTATAGATGGTTCTTTATACATCCTATGAAGAAAATATACTTCCTTATTAAAAATTTTGGGTTTTCTCTTGATCTATTTTAGTTCTCTTCACTTGATTACTTGTAAAGCAGTAGCAAAGAAATTCTCTTTTTTCCTTCCCTTCTTTGCTAGTGAAAAACCAACCGCACTGATTATTCTTCTTTCTTCTTCTGAGTGAAACAACTGAATGCACTATTCTTATTCTTTGTTTATCTAGAATTACATACAACAATGTTATTATTAAACACTGAGGATTGGTTCACTTAGTATCATCTGAATTAAACTGCCCTAAATAATTTTCAACCTTCAGTTAGGGCATGCTTTGTTCTTATTCTTTTTTTCTCTTTCACACAGTATAAAATAGAATAGTACTGAAGTTTCTTAATCTCATTCTTCAATTATCAATACCAACACATGATTGTACTGTATACTTCTTCATTCTATAGATGTGAGTTTAGTTTCACATCTGGTTCTTCTTCACACTAACAACACCCTTGTAAACAGTGTGTATAAGTCATGCAACCAGAGAGTTTTTACCTTCATGAGATTAGTGAGCTCCACTGGTCTTCTTCATCATTTAGAGGAAGTGTGATTCTTTTTTATAGAACAAGTTATGGTTTCTCGATCTATTTTTTAAAATCACGAAATGGGTGAGTATTGACTGGTTTTGTACCCAAAGTATCTCCTTCACAAAATACAACGAGGTTTTGAGATATCTAATCACTTGTTTGGGGATTCTTCTTCACATATGTGGTGTGGTTATCCTTCTTCATGAGACACTTTTAGAGTGATTATAACATGTTTAAGGCCTATCATACCTCAATTTTTTCATGCAACCTTTTGGGTGTGCTGCGTGCAATCTTCATTGCTTGCGCAAAAAAATCCACCTTTGGCACGTAAAATTTTCTGTGAAACTTCCTTTCTATGTGAAACTCCTATTTTTACACACAACATTATTTTAATGTGAACCTCCTCATTTTAATGCACCATAGCTCATTATTTATCAAAGATTTGATGCTTATGATTCTATAGGGGTTACCTATTATTTATAGGCCTTACCGACCCCAATGCGAAAAACCTTTCTACAACGCGCTAACCTTTTACGCCCAAAAACATATTTTCATGAAAACCATTGAATTTTTCATGCACTTCATGCCAATGTCATTTTTCAGAGTTTTGATATTGAAACTCAACTTGTGTGCAAAATTCCAAACCACATTCCATATAACTCGCAAACTTCTTTTATGCACATTCAAATTTTACATGCAATTGTGCACACCACATAAATTTTTCATGCAGCCCTTTCCTTTTCCACATTTTCCTATGCTAGTCTTGGAACATCACTTGTGCACAATAATAAAATCCAATATTGTGTTCATGAACAATGATTCATGCCCAAACAATGGTACGGGTCAATAACAATTCTCCATGTATAATAACTTCAACCAAAATCCATTAACATCTGTGGTCCTTTTTCATATTTATCATCATTGACAACCACATTGGCATCTATTGACATAAAATAAAACTTATTCACAAAAGTGGTCCCAACAATCTCCCCCTTTTTATTTGTGGGCAATAACCAAAGTTCTCTTTCAAATGAATTTTCTATTGTAAATGTGAATCTTCTCTCTCACCTTTTTTACTTATCCTTCTTTAATTTCACTTCTCTCTCCCTTATTGACAATAAATGAGAAGTTCATGGGAAAATGGTATCAATACATACTTATGAATTGTGTTATCTATCATATCTCTCTAAGTCTATGTGATCATTGCTTAATGTAGAAAATAAGAGGATTTGATTTAGATAACAAATATGATCATGATACCTTATGAGATGAGAACTCATGTACTTTTCTTCAAGGGTTTCCCACTTTTATTCAAACATGAAGATACAAAATGAGATATGAAATATTATTAAGATCCACTAGAAACTTCTGGACTCACTTCAACAAACAGATCGAAAACATTCAAGTTCAATATCTAGGACTATTGACCTTGAAACACATCGATTCTTCTTATGTCATTGATTAATTCCAAAACTCCCCCTTTGTAGAATGAAATTTATTTTTAGTAAACATGGTTAAGAGAGTAATAAATGACATATGTATTTCAATGAAATGATCTTCACAAAATTTCCAGCATAATTGAAGTTGATACCAATTGAAGTTGATACTATTTGAAATAATAACTCTAGAAGCTTCTTCATATTTCTCACCTCTAGAGAAACACTCATCATAATATTCATCAATAGTGACCCTTCATCATATTTTTATTTTAATACCAATTTAATAATCTTACAAGTATTCCAACTTCTTCAAATTTTCTATCATGTATTGAAAGTAATCACAGCTTCACAGGTTCTCCCCCTGAGATCTTGCATCACCTCCAATTCCATATGTTAGAAACACAAATACAATACACAAAAGATTTTAGGTAATAAGGTGGATTATCCTTGATTAATCAATGTGATAAACAAGTATTACATGGTTTTATCAACCAATATACTCCATTTTCCCTTTTATTTATAGTTGCACACTTGATCTTCAATTCTTATTGTGATTGGGTGGATCTTATCACTTCTTCCTTTTCTTTGTGTGTGAATCTTCTTTCCTCAAGAGTTCAAAAGAATAAGAATCTCCTTATAAAACATTAATCTTCTTAAGAAATTTTTATTGGGATAGAATAAGTGAAATGAGTTTTCAAATAGTATGACCAGCCTTGTTTCACCTCACACACAGAACTTTATTTTCTTCATGTGGAATCTTCCTTTTTCTTTTTATAGAAGTCTTATTTTGAGCATCTTCCATTTTTTCCATCCTTTCCAAATGTTCTTGAAGGACAATCAATAAGTCATTAGGGTCTGAGGCAACAATAATGGATCTTTCACATGCCTTCTTCTGAGTTTCATCCTTCTTAGAAGTTCTTTTGGATGCACCACCCTTCACCATCTTGGATTTGGAATCCATGCTCCTCTCATGTTTCCTTCTTGGAGTCTTCTTGGGAGAATTTTCTTTTTCCAAATTCTCCTAATTTCTTCCCAATGTTTCTTCATCATTATTGGACATATTTTGGTATCTCCTTTTCTTATCAACATTGGATACATGTTGAGATGAGCAGGTACCAACCTTGTGAACACATATATTTCATACATTATAGATACTTTCAAGCATTCCAAATATGTTTTCAGTGTACATATGCTTTTTGATCTATGGATATAGATTCTTCTTCTTTATAAATCTCTCTCTTGAGATGGGATTCCTTGGTGATTTTTCATTTAATGGATTATACCAACAATCTAATGTTCAAATCTATTGCAGCACCAACATTGACCCACAAATCGTAACTATTTGATATCTTTTATATTAGACTGATCGACCCTCTTCATGATGTGTTGTGCTCTATGTGGGAAAACACATACCACATTATTCTTCTTATCCACCCTAGTCATGGTGGTAGGTTTCTCATCACCATTCTTCATTGATTCTTGTTTAGAGTTTTTCTTCCCCCCTGCACTTTTTGTAGAAACATATTTAGAAACATTAGTACCAAATGGCATGGATTATACCTTTTTCTTCTCAACTACTTGTGATAGATCATTGAATGAAGTCATGATATTATTAACAAATTTTGGAGGCATTTCAACATTAGAATCCTCCAGTGAGCATTGAGTACTTGAAGCAATTTTCCCATTCTTCTGTGAAGCCTCAATATGTGCCTTCTTGAGATTGGACAATTGAGCTTCCATTTCTATACATTTTATATTAAGAGTGATTTTCTGATCTTCAATCATAATAATATTCTCTTCACAAGCCTTCTGCATTCTTTTAACTTCATCTTCATGCATCAAAACTTTTTTTTATATAAATGATTCAAGTTATTTGATCTTCTTGGATGTTTCTTCCAAACATTAAACTTTGGCTTCAATTCTATTCTTCATCTCATCTTCAATTGCAGGGATCTTATCTTCTAGAGCTTTATTAACTCTCTCTTTCTCTTTAAATTCTTTAAGCCATTTCGAGGAGTTTATTTAAAACTCCCTCTTAGATGATTCTATGGATCTAACCTATCTAGAGATCATTAATCATTAAATATTTTTTTTCTTTTAAACCCTTCTTCAAAACATCAATTTCTTCTTCTTATTGGATAATATATTTTTGAATTCATTGAAATACTCCAGAAATAGGGGATACACTTTATTTAAGAATATTATGCAGAATATTTCTTAATTTATCAACTAATAGTTCATGAGAATTTTATATTAGTCATCACCACTTGTGATAGCATTTTCTTCATGAGAAAAATTTCTAAATGTACCAACACATACCTTATGTTTACTAGAGGTTAGAAGGGTTTCACTCTCCTTGGTGGAAACTTGTGCCAACATCTCACAATATTCCAATCATGATGTGTCTTCATTATTAACAAGATATGGAGAACTAAATACATCCTCTTATCTAGATAAGATTGATTTATTCTTAAAATTTCTCTTCTATTTATTTTTCAGGTTCATCACGGTCTTGGTAGATATATACATCTTCTCATAAGTAAAAGAATCTTCACCAAAAAATTTCTTTTTTATTAACTTAGGAAAGGATCTCATGTTTTCAAAAGATAATAGCTTCCCTGTAGAGAATTCAATAGACAAGAACCTTACTCTAATATAAATTAGGAGGACCATTTTCAGATAAGAATAACATTGAGAGGGGGGTGAATCGGTGTTGGGGAATTTTTTAAACCAATTGAAACTTTTTTCCCCTATACCTATTGAACTATTGAGATCTTGATTCTCTTATTCACTTTTCCCTTCAACATGAAATAATATGGAAGCGGTAAAAATATGCACATGATATTTTTACAAGGTTCACCACTCAATAAGAGAAGCTAAGTCCTTTACATTCATGGGAATGACAAGTGCATGGATTCTCCACTATAATGTGATATGATGTTACAGTGTGTTAACTAGAAAAAAAATACTCTAGTTAGTGTGGTTCCCTACACATGGAAAAGGGAAGGAAATAATCACTTCCCAGTGTGATTCCCAATACTTAGTGGGATACGGGAGATAATCCTCTTCCAACTTGAAGCCTCTAACTAGTTCTTTATACTGCCTATGAAGACAGTCTTCTTCATTCTTAAAGTGGTAGGGTCTGCTCTTGATCTATTTCAGTGATCTTCAATTTATCACTTGCAAAGCATTAGGCAATAAATTATCTTCTTTCCTTCCCTTCTTCTCTAGTGAAAAACCAAATTCACTAGTTCTTCTTCATTCTTATTCTGGGTACACCAACTGACTGCACTATTCTTCTTCATTGTTTATCTAGAATCACATACACCAATATGATTATTCAAACACTAAGGATCAGTTCCCTTAACATCATCTTAATTAAAATGCCCTGAATAATTGTCAGCCTTCAGTTGGGGCATACTATGTTCTTATTCTACTTCTCTTATTTCTCTTTGACACAGTATAATATGGAATAGTACTATAGTGTCTTAATATAATTATTCAATTATTAATACCAACACATGATAGTACCATATTTCTTCTTCTTCATTTATGTAGATGTGATTTTAGATGCACGACGGGTTCTTCTTCACACAAACAACAACACCCATGTAACAGTGTGTATAAGTAGTGAAACTAGAGAGTGTTTACCTTCATAAGAGAAGTGATCTCTCGGATTCTTCTTATTCATGCAGAGGATTCATGATTCTTCACTACAGAGCTAGGGATGGTTTATGGATCGGTCTTCTCAAAGAATGGCAAGGGTGATTATTCACTGTTTGTGTACTCACATGATGTCCTTCCTGAAACACAGTGTGGGTTTAAGAAAGCTGGTCACTTGTTTGTGGTTTCTTTTACACACAGAGGGTGTGGTTCTCCTTCTTCACGAAACACTTTAAGAGTTAATATCACTTTATGAAGGCTTGTGGGACCTCAAAGTTTACTCACAACCTTTGGGTAGTGTTGTGCGCAATTTTCATTACTTGTGTGCAAAAATACACTTTTAAAGCGTAATTTTTTTGTGCGCCTACATTTTTATGTAGAACTCATATTTTTACACTCAACATTATTTTTATGCACACCTCCTATTTTCCGCATAGTAGAGCTTGGTATTTCTCTATGTGTTGATCCTTAATATTTCATAGGGGTCACATCTTATTTATAGGCATCGCTGACCCCTACAATAAAAACCATTATATGGCACACAAACCTTTTAAATGAAACATTATCTTTTCATGAAAAATATTGAATTATTCGCACACTTCATCCCTTCATTATTTTTCAATGTTTGGATCTTGAAACAAAACATTCGTGCAAAATTCCAAACTAGATTCTATATTAAGAACAAACTTATTTTACACATATTCCAATTTTACGTGCAATTTCACGCACCGCGTGAATTTATTACTCAACCCTTTCCTTTTTCGCATTTTCCTATGATGATCTTAGAACTCTACCTATGCAAAAATATCCAATCCAATATTGTTCACATGAACAATAATCCATCCACAAACCTAGCTTTTCACGCACAACCCTAATCTTTCACACACCTTTAATATATGTTTCGACCATAACATCCATTATTCTTTTCTATGATTCAGATTATTCAACTAATCTTATAATTTACTCACAAACTCCACTATCGTTCTATATATCCTTCAATAGATCATCCTTAGCATTGTCAGAGTTTCCATGGAATGTACTATAACTTCCCTATCATCCACCAGCATCTTTCCTTCCAATCAAAACTATAGATGATTGGAATCACCTTTACTCCTCATTTCCTTCATGAAGTTAACATCACAAGGTTTCCAAACCACTTATGACATTTTTGAAATACATATCATCAAATCATCATCTAATTCTAAAAGCTAAGAACATGTATGCTTTCTCTTTTCCTATTCTTCTTCAACCACTATGCATGGTCATCTTCAAATGCCATTCCAATGAACCCTTTCTCTTTTTCTCCACTTTTATTCTTTTTGGAGCATGAATTCCAAAGTAATTATCACATGGATGATGACTTCCAGAGAGATTCAGTCATCCTCACATGCATTATACTTCATCAACCTTCATTGTTGTAAACAATGTGTCACCTTTGACCCAAGTTTTTTGAACATAGGATCAGTTCAACAATCGTTTAACTTCAATAAATGGAGAATTTCTCATGTGTGTGGAATCCAATGGCATGGGTCCATAACAATTCTTCGGGTATTATAACGTCAACCAAACTCTATTAATAATGGAGGTTCTTTTTCATATTTATCATCATTATAAATCTCATTGAAATATATTGACAACAAATACAACTTCTGCACAAAAGTGGTCCTAAAATTTTTCATATTGTACATAATACCCAGGAATTATGTTAGAAAAATTAATTTATATTGATGAATATACCTAAAAGAGAAGCGGGTACTTTCTTCTTGTATTTTAGTTCACTGTGTTTTTAAACATCCATAAATTTATTTCATTATATGTGATGAAAATAACCTCTCATTTAATAACCAACCTCTCTTATTTGAATAATATTATGAAGGTTCCTTTGATGTATCTTGTCATTGGTCTTTTCATGTTGTCTTCCATTTGACATTTCGTATGAATAAAAGATGGTACCTTCTTTAAGTTTATTATTACGTGGCGGATTACACCTAAAAGATAATAAAGCATCTACTTCGTCCTAGTATTTTGTAATATTAAATTAAACTGGAGTAATATGGTATAAAAATGAGATGTATTCAAAGATCATAATCATCCTTTCATGTTTACACAAATCCAGTGTAATCATCCCATTCAAAACCTGCTTCACTTTCTCCTCACATGGTTCTTAGAGATGATAATTCATGTAATGTCATCCATGTCGTGATGTAGTGAACGAAAATACCATCATACATTGATGATAGAATTTTGATTGATACATCATACGATTAATTCAAGAGTCTCCTATAAGAAATTTTACACACTCACTTCCTAAGATGGGTGAAAAGGTTGGGACACAAGCCCTGTGAATTTCTAATATAGTAGTAATGTGTGCAAGCACTTATACTGCTCTTGAAATTTTGTTCTAGTTTGGACATTAACATTATCAATTATTTATCATAGTTTTTAATTGTGGTATTACTTTAAATTTTCTACAAATAATCTTTAAAATATTGGTACTTTTATGTTGATAACTAAATTACACATTACTGATTAGAGTAATCATTAAATGTGTCTCACTAGTTTATCAAATTTTAGGAACCATATGTACTAGAATCGGAATACTCTACCACATGATTATTCTAATGGAAAGGATCCTTATACCTCCATGAATAGTCTATAAGCTATGGATACACCACTACTTGTGGAGTTCAAGGTAGGTGTTTGGCGGGCCAACCACATTAACTCATGGTTCCTTGATCTGTTGGGAAAAGTCCCAACTTCTAAAATAATTTCTTGATTTAGTCAACACTTTTCCTATAAAATGATAACAAGTTATCTATGGAAAATCTACACTACCACTTTAGTTAATTCAACCCACCACTATTATAAGAACTCCCTGATAGTAAAAGGCACCATCAGTTATGGCATGACTAACACCCCAAACACCTGGTTTTTTTCAAACATGAATAATGGAAGGCTAGTGTGACTTAATATTTTTTGAGGGTTTTATGTTTTTATCATGACAAATGTCATCCATTTCTATTAATCTTTTCCATCTATGTTTTCATTCTCACAACTGGACATTAATAGAGAAAACATTGTCTCTTCTTTATGCATTTTATTATCTATTATTTTCTGTATTTATCCCACTGTTTATAAATGCATAAAATAATAAATAAATGCATAAATGTAAACTACTACCTGATCAGTCTTGAGCATCTAAATGGCCTAGGGGCATGATACCTGAGTCAAAGTTTCAACCTTGATGCATCTTGCCCCAGTTTTGTTTGTTCACATCACTTTTGGAGTATCGTCTCATCTTTCCGGGGGTCCACATCATTTCTGGGAGTACAACCTCATCTTGGTGGGGTACACGCCACGTCTTTCATCATCTTAATTAGAATTACAAAAATAATCATGCGGAGGTGAGGGGGACTAAGGGTATAAACATACATTAGGTAAAATTGGGCATGTACGCCCTTATACATTTTAACCAAAAATAGATGATCCGTAGACTATCCATTAATTAATTACAAACATCGCACGTAGTTAAATAATTAATTAAACACATGAAAACATACAAAAGGTCAATTCTCAAGACCATTATATGAGTAAAAAAATGCGTGAAAATTTTAATTTTCATTAAATAAATAAAAGGTTTTTAAATTAAATTAAAATAATTAAATAATTCAAATAATTTAATTTATTATTATTCATTTAATAAATTTAATTTCTATATCAAAATTAAATTAATTAATTTAATTTAATTTAGTAACCAAATTGAATTAATTTTATCTAGGTATTAAAATTTATTATTTTAAACCACAATTATTTTATCAATTAATTTAATTTAATTTAAAAATTAAATCAATCTATTAAATTAATTTATTTATAACATCAGTATTGAAACCCTACTCTGACCTGTTCTAGGTTGCGCTGAACCTGTGTAGTCCGGTAAGTGGTTGGAAAAAGCCTGTGTTGGGGTTATCAGTTCCAGGAAGGTCCACCCACACCCAAACTTGGTCAGACAGATCTGTTATATCCTACTTCGAGGAAAACTAGACCCTGTTAATGGTTTCTTGGGTTACCTACACCCGAGGATGGTCCATTCATGGATGAAGGTGCACACCCGCAAAAGGAAGTGCTGCAGCGGTCCGACAACATCAAGATCTAACTGTTCGGCTGGCCAGGATTGGGTTTTCATGGTGTACTAAGGACGTTGTAGGGTGGAATAGAGGCCAGAAGCAGGCCACTACTAGAGGGATTTGTCCAAAGGAGGGCAACGGTCGCGGCTAGGGGAAGCTGGCAGGGCGCTAGGGTGAGCTGTTGGTGGTTCGAAGGGCAATGTTAGAGTGAGAAGGGCACCAGCGGGGTTGTCACACTGTGTGGAAGATTGTGGCCGACTACGTGGGGAATCCTGGTAGTAGCGGTGTGGCAAGCTGAAGGCGGCCGGAGGAGAGCAGGGGCGCATGGTTGGAGTGGGCGACTGGTCTGGTCTGCATGCTGGTCGCATACGGCGACTGAGACTGCAAGAAGGGGGGGCTTCCATGGGGAGAGGTAGGGCAACCCTCTTAGTGCGACATGGGTCTAGGTCACTGAGAAAAAGGTTGGCTACCTACTGTCCATCATGGAGAGAGGTTGTCGACATTTTCTGGTGGCAGGTCCTATTCAAAGAGGCACGCTTGCTGAGTGATGAGGAAGGAGACCAGGGGTCCGCCAAGAACCCCTCCCCCCCCACACACACACCTTTTTTTTCTTCCTTTTGGCATCCTCATTTTTTGTTAAGTATCCTAGATTTAAAATGGTCATAACTCTATCATTCTTCATCCAATCGACACATGGTTTAAGTTTTTGTGACCAATTTCAAACCATATACTAAATTTTATGAAAATTAATTTTATTTAGCTCAAAAAATATACATGATCAATCTGATACCACTGATAGGTTCCAGGGCCTGCGGTGGAAGCCTATGGGCTGGGGATTTAAAAAAATTCATTAACGAGATGATGGAACTTTTCATCGCCAATGATTCGAGCCCTGTTAAGGTCTAAGGATATTTCGTAAATTATAAAGAGAAAAAAATAAAATGAATAACATGCCTATTTCAGATTTAAAGTTGTGGTCGACTACTGCTCTTCACTGATGATCGTCTCATGAAGGGTCTATAGAAGGATCCCTCTATATTTTCCACACACTTTTAAAATCCATTGGAGTATTGATTGTTGAATGTCGAGTGCTACCATGATGATCAGACTATGCCTTCAACATCCGGATGATCACCACATCAAGATTCCTTTGATGCTTGAGAAAGATCTTGATCAGAGTTCTTGGATTAAGAGTATCTATCTCTATAGAGAGGGAGGAGATAGAGGATTTGTTTTTTCAATCAATAAATGAAATAATAGTTCCATGGAAAGAGAGCATCACCTCTATTTATGGTGGAGTTGAAAAATACCTGGTTGGGTTCCCCGACCCCCATTTATTTCAATATCTACTTAATAAATAATTATGATGAACTAAATTTCTTCAATGTTATTTAATATTTTATCAAATACCTTTAATAAATATATATAATATATATTACGTGATAAAACTATTCCATTTAACTCAAATCTCTATACCACTTAATAATAAACTAACCTTGAATATTAAAATAATATTCGTTCGATTAATATTTTTCTTGTATTTACTAAACATGTGAATACATTAAATAAATTCATTCCCATTTATTCATAACATGAAAATTAATGAATTTATTTAATTATCAATGATTGATACTTTGGACAACACTCAAACATCATGGTGGGGCCCACCATTTCCAATAATCATATTCAACTAAATAGGGCGGAATTTTGAATACACTATTGTGTGTGACCCTCTAGACCCTTATCTCAATAGCAGTGAATAAAATCCACAGACCAGGAGTGGAGTCTTGCAACCCATCATTTCCCCTAAAGAGATAAGCATAGTCAGAGCTACGACTACCATCCGATGAACTCTAACTTTGTGCTATAATCTATTTGTCATTAAATATCTCAAAAACTAGGACGCAAACTTGTGTCATCATCCTTTTCTTTAATTATTATTTTTTCAACTATCTTGATGGATTTACCTTTCGACTGCTTTGTCTAAAGACATATGAAGGTATCCCCATCCTAATCAACTAGGCCTGAGATATGCAACTGACTAAACACAGAAGAGACTAATCCTTTCTTGATCATTCAACCAAAGTCATACCACCAACGACGCACCCAACACAAGATACCTCGCCATGATTTCAATACCATTGTGTTATCCTTCCATCAATGTATGCAATCAAATGGTATAAATTGGTAATGATCTCAAGTTAGGAGACCAAAACACATTTCCATAGATAGGAACAACCAATGAAAACCAAAACATGTGTTGTTACTATTACCGGTTTAGTCCTCATGATCTCACTAAAAGATATCTCCAAGTGAGAACTTCCTAAGAAGAAGTCTCAATGCTTATGAGTCCCCATCACTTGATATTCAAACATCCTCTATGTCTGATCAATAAGATGTATCTAGAGTATAGAACATATATTTATGATTAATTTTATTGTATCTCTATGTTCTAATTATAGCATGGGATCTTCTATAACCATTCAGCACGATAATTAATCATTGGAAATTACCATTTCAATGGTGAATGCAGAAAAGTATATACTATAATGGTAAGATGACATCATGTATAATTAACTGTATAAATGATATGGTAATCAAAAGTACGGCATAGTTGGTTCATTGGAACCCACTATTTCAACAACTATATATATTTAACATATTTATTAATATATCCCTTTTTGATCATTGAATGCGCTTAAATAAGTACTTAAAAATATCAATTTTTACAAAACATACCTTTATCATTTTCCAAATTAAAATGTTATATCATGAATAACTGAAAAAATATGATTCTATTATCTTGGATAATTTAGTAATGATGAAAATTTTGTTGATAACAAAAATTGACCATGCCTTTACAATGCTAGTAAAAAACATGTAATCTGAGTTTCTAACAACCAATGATAAAAATAAAATATAAAATGATGAATATATATGCAATAAATAGTTATAATTAATTTTTAAAAATGGAAAATGTATGTGAATAAGTTTTTTTAAATTGGTTATTTAGAAATTTATTTTTTAAACTGGAGGTCTGAGTGCATTTCGACTAACCATGAATTAATGTAAGGGTTATTTGCCTCCATTTTCAATTCGATCAAACATGTTTGATATTGTAAACCATATTTTATATTTTGTATTCTCTAACCTAATTTTAGTAAATTATAATGAAAAACTTTAATTTCATCATATTTTAATTTCTATTTAACAGTTACCTTATTATGTTTTTTTGATTCTTATGTTACCATTATGGAAAGAGTTCTTCATACCAAATTCCTTTCTTTGAGATATATTTTATCATATGCACCAAATTTAAATTAAATTTTGTGTATGATAGATAATTTTTAGATTTTATCATGCATTTTTTTCATTCATGATATTTTATTTTCATTTTTAATCATACTCACATAGGTGTTTTTTATTAAAATGTAACCCAAACCAAAATGGTTTCTTCCAAAATTTAAATTTCTAAATAGATATTTCATTTGTATGAAAATATAAATAATGTATTTGATTTATAATTATTTATAAAATAGACATTATTTTATTATTCCCTAGTTATTTTTAAGTTTTACATGTCCTTTACTATTTAATTTTCCCCATTGGCACATTATTTACCTATTGTAAGGAAACCGACCCTACCTCTTCTTTTTGGTCGAGAACCCTCCTCTTCTATGACCATATTCAATAGATGATTTTAAATATGTCATTATTTATTCCAAAATAATTTAATAAGGTCATTTCCCAAAAATTTATCCTCTTTTTCCTATATTTTATACAAACCTCTATAATATAAATAATTAATTGTTGTCTTTATCTATCAAATCAACCTCTATTATAGGTAAGGTTTTTATTCTAATGCCTTTTTATGTGAAACCGTTCAAAGTTTCCTTACTTATAAACTTATTAGTTATATATTTCATCATATTTTTATATTACTTATGTTAAAATTGGGATATTTATTTTTAACCATCCACTTTGTTCTCTGGATGGATTATGATTATTCATTTACCAGGGAAAGTATTGAAAACCTAGTGTTTTCATTCCAATATATATATTTATGGATTATAAAGTAAATTTTATTTCGTGTTATTTAACCAAACACCTTCAATATTATTCATGCCTTGTACAAACTATAATAGATACTGGTATATGATTTCCCTTACTATACATTTGAGCTCCAACTTCTCAGGATTAAATTTCCTTAGGTTATGAAGATAATAATACAAATGAATTCTCTTTAATAAAATAAAATGTGTGGATAATTTGTAGAAGATATTGAACACTTATTGAGTATAATGAAATTTTATATTTATAGAGTAAAACATGGGCTTTTTACTTAATGAGTTATCATCATTCTCTAAAACTAGAAACCTAAACAGTCATAGTAATTTATGTAATGAAATATTTTATTTGATTCCTATATTTATTGGACGGTTACATCTAAGAAACCATAGTTAGTATCAGACCATGTTTTTGATAACATTAGATATTATAATGTTATCAATTGAGAATAATTTAAGTGTCATAAATTTTTTTCAAAGGTTGATATGTTAAGGTTGACCATAATTTAAAATGTATAGATAACACTTGTTCAGTTATGTTAATATTGAGTATTTTCTATTAGGATAAGAGATATTTAGTGAAAACCCTAGGGAAAATTATACATATAGGATAACATCATGAAGTTTTTTAAATATATAGTTTGTCTGGTTTCATATCAATTACATCCCTATATGGATACAAGAAAATAGATGTGGTTATTTCATAGATACACCTATGGGTAATCACCTTTAAAATGGTTGGTTGAGTTTCATCTCAATCATTATTCTAGTGCATCATGAGTTTTCCATAGACTAAACACTAGGATAGACACTCTTAAAAGATATAAATTGGTTAATATAAATCTATTAACAACCCATTATTATGTATTTATTGTGTTAATTAATTAGGTTTCCAAATATGTTATAACTCAACCAAATAAAACCATGATTGACCTGATAGGGATTTAGGTTGAATTAAACTACAATGTTACAATTACAAAGTGTTATACATTTTAATGTTTAATTTATGATAAAATAATTTTCTTTTGGAATTAATTAATTATCACTAGTGATTAACTATATTTTTATTAATGGTTGAATCCTGAATGAACCGAGTTAACAATGGATTCCATGGAAACTATGGAGATTGTCAAAATTAGTAATAAAATAAAATAAGAGCTAGAGTAAAAAATATTTTGGTTATTCTTAATCAGATATTATGAATTATTATTAACAATGTTAACTTTATTGTCTTTCCAAACACACCGAAGAAGAGAATAATGGAGTATCGTGGAATTTTGTGTGATGATGATGATGAAGGAAATAAGATTAAATATCTTTTATGTCAAAAAATATGGTAAAAATATCGCTAGGGAATGTATCAAAGGAATTGGAAGAAGATTAATTTATGGAAAAGCTATGTATAGAGAAATATGTTTCAAAGGAATGATGTAGCAGTCGATTAACCTAACAAAGTGAAATGATTTTTTTCCTTTTCCACCTAAGATATTAATGTAAAAACCTTATCTAGAATTATATTTTGTGTTATTTCTATCTTCTAGATATATTGAATAATATTATTTTTATGTGATAATTAAAATTATGATGATATAATTTATTTAATTTGGTGAATGAAAAAATCCAAAATTATAAATTACATTTTCCTTTAAGACATTATATGTTTAATAGTTTCTGATACATACAACAACAAACCATAACAAACCCAAAAACATTATTAAACCATTAAAATGAAGTCGTATAATTGGAGGAAAATTAATGTAGATTAATTATGAAATACATGTATAAATAAAAAACCATTAATAATACTATGGAATTTATAAAAAATCAATTAGTACAACCCAATAAATAATAATACATATTTATGCTTCAAAAAGTAACCTTTCAAAAAATTGTAATTTTATGTGTTTTTAATGAAACTAAATATATTATAGAAAAAATATATTATTGATATGAATGATATTTTAACACAAAATTTGATTATTAATTGATAGTAAATAATAATAATAATAATAGTTAAAATTTTAAATTATTATTTTTTATGAAAATGGTTTCCATTATATATTTATGATTTTAATAAAAATATATAATCTAAAATTCTATAATTTAAATTTTATCCAATTTTAAAAAAATATATTACTTATAATAATATTATCTTATGATTACTTTTTTATTTTTTTGATAATAAAATTCTCTCGGTGAATAGTGAGAAATAAAACATTAACTAAATTCATAGGATATGAATATATCGAGAATTGAGTATTAAAAAATACTTATAAAACATTCACCAGGATCAGAGATGTATTTAAGGAGTAATATTATACATTTAAAAATAATACTATGTATTTAGAAAAACAATGTTTAACATTTTGTAAACATAAGTAATATTCCCCAATAAAATTAATTATTTTTGGTCATTTATATTAATTAAATATTATTATGGATGAATTCAATTTCATCATTCTTTTAAAGTCACATACCTTTTATTTTTTATATAATAAACCAATTTAGACTATTAAAATCTATAATTTTCTTAATTTTATCCTACACATAAATTTTAATCTTTATAATTTACTTTTTAAAAAGATGGGTTTTTACATGTAGAATGCATTGATGTTAAAATTAATTTTTGAAAAACTAATAAATATTGTTTAATAAATTAGGTATAATATTTTGAATCATAAAGCCCAAATTATTTTTTAAATACTTTTTATTTTCTCGGTATTAAATGTAAATTTCTTATGCAATAATTAATTACCATGTTAAAAAAATGGGTAAAGTGAAAAATATAAGGTTAAAAGGCTTAAAACTTGTTTAAATAAAGTGTGAAAATGAATGGTAGAGGATTTAAAAACGTTATCACACAAAAAAATTCATTATTGAACACTTCTTGAGCCTTTAACCATTTAATAATACCATAACATTATTAATATGAAAAAGGGTACTTCCAAAATTACTCTTCTCTTCACTTGTTATAGAATAACACTTCAATCAAATAATAATTCACTTATTACATTGAATTTACTCCTAAAGCACAACCATCTTTTCACCTCATAGAGAATTATTTCATGTTTATATGCCTATTATTTCAATTATATATCCTAATTCCTTTATTTACATGGATAGTAATAGGAGATATTTTAATCTCTCAACAAGAGTATTTATTACCCCTTAGACCTTTCCTCTTAATATTTATCTTTTAAAATTATTATAAAAAAATTTAATTAATTAGTATTATTAATATATATTAGTTTCACTTTATTAATTAATAAACCATTATTCTATAATTCCCATCGAATAATAAAAACAAAACAACATAAATCATGTGTTTGTACAGACTACCACCACTATGCAACAATGTGGTTCTTTTCTTCATCACATGTCGAGGATGTTAAAAAACATGGGTTTTATGATTTAATATATTTACTATGATGCAATTAAGATTTATAAATCATAATTTATCATTCACATTTATTGTATCTCATTTTTCGATAAATGGAAATGTTTATCTTGCAAACATGCAGACTAATTCCTCTACAGAAGTTGAATTTAATTTTTCATCACAGCCATTAATAAAGGGTTATAGGAAGAAATTTAAAGAAATAAAATTGTAATTATGAAATGTTTAATATTTTTAAAATTTTTTAATTATGTTTTATAAAAAACATTTCTTTACACATAATATCATTATAAAAATCTCTTATTTGGGTCAGGTTTTCCAAATACGTAGATTGAATTATAATTTTTTATCAAGAGTGATTAAGGATTGTTATATAATAGTGATATATTGTAACAATAATGTATTTAAGTTATTTTATTACTATTTTTTTATCATTTCATATATTTATTAATATATCACAATTTGATCATTAAACAAGCCAAAACAAGTTCTTTACAAATACCATTTTCATAAACTGTGTCTTTATCATTCATAAAATGAAAATGGGATATGGTGAATCATTGAAACGTTATGATTATATAATATTGCAAAATATAAAAATGATGAAATTTTTGTTAATAAAAATATAAAATACCATTCCATTAGAAAACTTGTATGAAACTATCAATCAATGTTTCTAAAACCTGATGATGAAAATGAACTATAAATAACTAAAATATTTGTAATAAATGGTAAAATATAATGTTCATAATGGGAACTATATGTGAATAATGTTTTATATTAGGTTATTAAGATGGGTATTTTTTTTATACAGGTGGACATAGCATATTTTAATTAAGAATGAATTATTGTAAGGGTTATTAGTCCTTATTTTCAATTCCATTTGGCATGTTTGATATTTTACACCATCATTTATTTTAAATGGTGTTTTCACTAAAAATATTTCCATCAATTATAATAAATATATTTCATTTCATGATATTTTAATGTCCATCTCATGGTAACCCCCTTACATTAACTTGATTCTTATGTTTACATTTTCATGTGTGTTTTTCATCTCAAATTTATTTTTAGATATTTTTTTCAATGAAAATAATTTCATTTAAATATTGTGTATAATTATTATTTGTTATATTATATCATAAATTATTTTACCTTTATGATATTTTAATTTCAATATTAATCACTTTATCTATGTGGTTTTTTGATTAAAATGATCCCCAAGCAGTAAATATTTCTTCCCCAATCTCATTTTTAAAATATGGATTTCCTTTTAGATGTAATTAATATATAGAATTTGATTTATTATTCTTTGTAAAACAAATATCATCTATATATACTATTTTCATAATTATTTTTACATGTATTATCGCTATTTAATTTTCCCCATTGACTAATTATTTTTCCATTATAAAGAAACTAATACTACCTCTTCTTTTTTAATGGGAATCCCCCTATTTTATGACCATATTAATTCGATGATTTATTAATGTCCATATATATTTCCTAATAACTTATTAAGGTAACTTTTAACTAATTTTTTCACCTTTAAAAATATTTAAATCAAATATCCATAGAATAAATTATTCATCACAAACTTTGACTTTCAAAATCTACTTCAGTATTGGTCGAGGCCTTTGTAGTAAAGATTATTACCTATGACATTATGAATTCCATATCCATGAGTTCATTTATTTCTATCCATGTTATGATTTATATAATTATGATATCAAAGTACTTATTTGAAGCTCATGTGATCATTTATATATGAATTATTTGATTATCAGTTACTTCCTTCCATATTATTCATTCCTTGTTTACTCAATGATAGCTTCTATTATATGTTTTACCTTTATAAGAATTTTATATCACCCTTATTAGGTATCTATTTATATGGGTTATTATGAAAATAATAAAAATTATATGGTTATAATAAAATAACAATTTTGTATATTTTATGGAAAATGTTGAAGACATATATTGTTTAAAAATAGGTCTATTAATTGAGAAAGGAATCATATTTATTAGTCATTGGGTTATCTGATTATTTAATTCTAAAAAACTAAATGGTCAGGAAAATATATGTAATGAAATATTTGATTTATTTCATTTCAATATGAGAATATTACATTTAGGGTTCTCTATAACCTCAAAGAAGAGACTTGAAATCCTCCTTTAGAAAATATCCTAAAACATAGATAATTTACTCTACCGATGAGAATATAATCTAGCAATCTGAAAAACCCAAGACACAAACAGCCAATATATCTTATCATGGTGGATGTTGAATATCACGTGTTCCCCATATAGGGGTAATAATCTGAAAAAAATTATATGATATACCCCAGTCCAACTCATATCGTTTATCAACAACAAACATGGGAAAGTTAATCATATCAACCTCGGTCACTTCATTCGCTAAAATGTATGGCTTGAAAATTATGCCACTATAACATATTGATTACATAGAATCACTATAATCTCAAATGGAGGCAAAGGAAGGAAATTTAGAACTGGTTAAATCAATTATGAAATTGTTCCCTAGGTGATTGGATGTGACTCCTCCTCTACTAAACATTAAGAATATAACATTCTAATTTTTAAATAGAATTGTAAGACCGAAGTAGTATTTAACATATTTTGTATGTTTATGTATGCCCATAATAGAAACACTTGATAAGAAAGAGGTTGTAAGGATTAGTTTTTTCAATGATACTCTAGAAGGACCAGCATTTTTCTGGTGTATCAACTTATTATTTGGGTTCATCATATATTAGAAAGATCTTCATCGGTTTTTTCTCAACCAATTCACCACAATTCTAAGAAATACAGTTTTAATTAACCTATAAAATTTTATGTAGTATGAAAAAGAAAGTTTCTTGAACTTTATTAATAGATAAAAAGTTCATAAATACAATTTAATCATGAAACACACATAGGATAATATAATAGAAATATTCATATAGAATTTGGGTGATGAGTTGCAAATATCATTGATCCCACTAAAATACCCCAAAAGATTTCATGATTTTCAGAAATTGAACATGGTTGGAAGATATAGCTTATAATACCGATGACATATCTCATCCAACACCAAAAACCAATGTAAAAAGGATTGAAAAATAAGAAATATTTTTTTATGCATTAGATTGATCCAAAACAATTTCAAGTTCCAAAAACTGTGAAATATCCTGAAATTCCCCCTCTTGAATGAAAAAAAAATATAATTATCCTTTAAAAGAATGTATAAAAATTAGAGGTTCCCATCGAATGAAGAATAATAAAATACCATTTATTATTTCTAAAAATATAATGTTTTGGTGTACATAATCACATCTATATAGAATAACCTATTAAATCTTCCAAGGCCAACAAAATCCTAATAAATTTTACATGATTGAATTCCCTCATTATTATCCCTTTCAACGAATGTTGGGTAACATTATCCCAGAGTGTATTTTCCTCAAATATACCATCTATAATATGATACATTGTATGAATAAAAGTTGGGAAATCCACCACCACATGTAGATTGTGTTTCCATTATCTCAATAAAAGAATAAGAAGAATGGTAGGATGTTATGAATAAGGGATTGAAAAGGTTTAATTATAATAAGACTGTAAATATGGTTAAATGAGTTTATACTATCCTCAAGGCACAACTAATTAAACATTTTGTGACCCCAGTTCACCCAATGAGGATTGAGTTAACCCTTTCATCACCATATTCCTCCAAAATCCAGTTTTCTAATAACATGATAAATTGGAATAATGAGAATAAGATGGAAGTTGATGAACCCAAACTGATTCTTAATATGGTCCTAAATCCACCATAAGCCATGCCTTCATCACATGGAGGATAGTTATTACCCCTTCAAATAATTTTTCCCTCGTCAGAGCATGACATTCAAAATCTGTAGTTGCGAGGGTATGGCTATGCCATCGGTTCTGTGACCGTGCATCCCTACACAGGACAGTCTACTGAGTTTTCATGCAATGGTGAAGGTTGGTCTTCTCAGTTTAGTTTCTGGGGAGGGGTAGATCCTATAGATGTGTATGGACTTTTCTATGGTTTGGCCTTTTGGTTTTAATGTTGGTTCTTGGTTTCTCACTTGTTCCTCAAAAGTGATTTGATAATAAAAAAATTATTTTTCAGTGTGGAAAGAAGTCACTACTGGGAAGCTGGGTTTTCCCAATGCTTGTTTTCCAATGGTTCTATTGAACCATTGGTATATGGGTATAAAACAAGTATTTCCCGATGGTTTGAAGAAACCGTTGGGAAATCTAAAATTTTTTCTCCCTTTACCAATGGTTTTACAAAACCGTTGGTAAAGTCCATGACTTAAGAAGGCTTTCCCAATGGTTTGTGTCAACCGTTGGTAAAGCTCACATTTACCAACGGTTTTAACAAACCGTTGGGAAAGTTTTCCCCTAAAATCCCAGCAACCCTGAGATCCCATCCACGCGATTGAACAGGTAAAATTGAGACCTAAGATCTCTCTTGCTTGGAAATTGATTCCACCATATCCATACTCAATCACAAATTTGTTTTGTTCTGCACTTCAAATATGTAAGTAGTACGTTATGTTTAATGTTTTGCATCTAATTTTTTTATTTTCTGTTATGATTTGGCTTAAACCTAAGGTTTATATAGTACGGTATACCCAACAATTTCAATTCGATTTGTTATTTGTTTTCTGTTTTTGTTCTGGTGTCATGTGTGAATCAATTTTTTGTTCTGTTTTTGTTTTCTGTTTTTGTTCTGGTGGGAGGTGGTGGGGGTGAAGTAGGTGGGGGGGAGGGGGTGTGCTGGTGGGGTGTTTAGGTGGGGGGAGGGGGTGTTCTTGTGGGTTGTTTAGGTGGGTGGTTGTACAGGTGGGGGTGGGGGTGGGTTGTGCAGGTGGGGTGGGGGAGGTGTGGGTTGTGCAGGTGGGGGTGCAAGTGGAGGGGGGTTGTTGTGCAAGTGGGTGGGGGGAGGGGAGTGTGCAGGTTGGGGGGGTGGGTTGGGCAGGTCAGAGACTGTTGGGGGGGAGGTGGGGTTGTACAGGTGGGGTGGGGTGGGTTGTGCAGGTGGGGGGTGTGGGAGGGGGGGTTGTTCAAGTGGGGGTGAAAGTGGAGGGGGGTGCTGTGAAAGTAGGTGAGGGGAGGGGGAGTGTGTAGGTTGGGGGGGTGGGCTGGGCAGGTGGGAGTCTGTTGGGGGTGAGGTGGGGGGTGGGGTGTACAGGTGGTGGTGGGGGAGGGGAGAGGGGGGATGTGTAGGTGGGGGTGGGGGGAGGGGGGTTGGGCAAGTGGGGGGGGGGGTAGGTGGGAGTGGTTGTGCAAGTGGGTGGGGGGGATGGGAGTGTGTAGGTAGGGGGTGGGCTGGGAAGGTGGGAGTATGTTGGGGGGTGAGGGTGGGGAGGGGTGGTGGAGGGGGGTTCTGTAGGTGGGGGGTGCAGGTGGGGGGTGCAGTGGGTGGATGGGAGGGGGTTGTGCAGGTGGGGGTGGGGGAGGGGGGTTGTGGAAGTGGGGGTGCAGGTGGGGGGGGGGGTTGTGCAGTCGGTGGATGGGAGGGGGTTGTGCAGGGGGAGTCTGTTGGGGGTGAGGTGGGGAGGGGGGGTTGTGCAGGTGGGAAGTCATCACTTCCATAGTTCACCAATAAGCACGGGGAATTCATCACTTCAAGAGATTTGGACAGTTTTGAGGCCTCTTTGGTTTTGGTTCTTGTCTAGTCATCTTGATGAGTAAGGCATCACATGATCTAAAAGTGACATCAACTATATAGGATGAATTCCTTCTCCCACAACACATTTTTCTAGAAATAATATATCCTTGGAAGGTTGTGGGAGCCTTTTAGAATACAATGCCCCCAACATTTTCCCAATTTCAAACTTGATACCATCATGTTATCAAGTCACTAATCCTACCAAATTGGATTTTCACTAAAATATATTATTCTAATCATTAACACCCATCTTTTGTTTTTATAAACATGAATGATAAGCCAATTAAATCTCATAGCTCTCAGTCACACCCCTGTGGATAGCTCGCCCCACCCCCTGGACACCCCCTACCCCCTGGACAGCCCTGCCACCCTCGTGGACAGTTCGCCCACCCACCTAGACACCTTGTACCCCCTGGACAACCCCGCCACCCCCGTGGAAATCCTTCCCCACCCCCCCCCCCCTGGACACCCCCTACTCCCTGTACATCCCACCAACCCCATGGATAGCCCGCCCACCACTTAGACACTCCCCCCCCCCCGGACACCCCCCACCCCATGGACACCTTGTACCCCCTAGAAAGCCCCCCCCCCAACCCCCCACCCCCATGGATAGCCCGCCCACCCCCCTAGACACCCCCCTCCCCCCCTAGACAGCCCCGCCACCCTCGTGGGCCCGCCCCGCCCCACCCCCTGGACACCCCGTACCCCCTGGACAACCCCACCACCCCCGTGGAAAGCCCGCCCCTGATTACACAGAAACAAATAACTCCGCATTTCCCCTGATTTCCAGAATCCCCCGCGTAGGTGAACTCTAACCTGAGGTCTTCCATCTGATCGGCTGCAACTCCCCCATCTAGGTTAGACTCCTTCAACCTCTTCCCAAATACAAACATAGAAGCCCTCATTGAGGTAATTGACATGGTTTGGGTAGTGGGGTAGCTGGTTTTCCTTTTTTTAGTGGGGTGATATGGTACTTTCTGTGGACTTTAGTTTGGGTGTTATGAAATGTACTAACTTTTCACAATATTTCCATTTTTTAGAGTCAATAACTTATTTAAAAAAACCCTATTTACACATTCTACATCTTTCATGAAAAGCCTTCACTTTGTAATATCTTGAACAATGTTTTATCAGGTCTATGGTGTCTTCTTGGTTTGTGATAAATGAAAAAATTACAAAACACATATCACCTCAAATCTAGGCACACATAACGGAATTAATTAGTATATCTTTACATTGTTTTAATAGTTCACTAAATCATCTAGAAACTCCTTCCTATATTGTTTACTTAAATTTATTTTCTATTAAAGTTCAATCCTATTGAATTGTTTATGACAAAATGACTTATATAAATTCTTTTTACAGAATGGACAGAAGTTGGATGTATGAAACCAATCGGATATCAAGCAATTTTCAAAACAATTTGGAGAGATTTATAGATTTTGAATTTCACAATGCTTCAGATAGTGGTCGCATACGCTGCCCATGTTCCAATTGTGTTGGTAGACCTTGGTTGAGCCGTGAAGAAGTCAGCTACCACATAACCAAATATGGTTTTCAAGAAAACTACTTTGTGTGGTATCACAATGGGGAGAAAATGAAATCTCAAATTGGTGATGATTGAAATGAAAGGACTGGAATGGATAATTTGTTAGATGATCGGTTTCCATTTTTTCATTATCATGAAAAAGAAAGAATTTCGACTCAAGAAGACTTCGATATGAGGATAGCTGATGAATCTAGTGAAAATGATGATATTGATAGGGTGAAAAAATATAATGATGCTGCCACGACTCCAGTATATCGACAATGTGATAAAATAAAAAAGCTGGAATTTTTAATCCGATTGTTTCATTGGAAAACTATGTATGGGATTTTTAATATATCAATTGATTACATTCATACCCTATTGAAGGATTTACTTCCAGATGATTCATATATTCCCTCAAACCACTATATGGCATGGAAGTTAGTTGAGGAACTTGGATTTTCAAGAAACAAAATTCATGCTTTCCCGAAAGATTGCAGTTTATTCTGGGAGGAAACCGCTGAACGAAATGATTGTATAAAATGTGGCACATCCCACTAGAAGTCAAAATCTGATGGAACACCATCCCGCATTCCACAAAAAGTAATGTGGCACTTTCCATTGATCCCCAGACTCCAGAATCTTTTTATGTTTGATGACATATCAATAAAAATGAGATGGAATGATACTGAGAGAAAGAAGGATAATGATGATTTGGTTCATCCTGCAGATATATTTGCATGGCAGAGATTTGATGCTCGACATCCTGATTTTGCAGCTGACATGCGTAATGTTAGGTTGGGTCTTTCATGTGAGGGTTTTAATCTGTTTGGGAAGATTCTTACTTCGCACAGCACATGGCCATTTTTATACACATTTATAATCTTACCCCATGGTTGTGTATGAAAAAACCTTTCACTTTCATGAGTATACTCATATATAGTCCTTCTGATCCTAGCATTGATATTGATGTATACATGCAACCTTTAATAAAAGATTTGAAACTTCTTTGGGATGTGGGTGTGCACACATACGATGCATGTTCGAAAGACATATTTCAGATTCGTGATGCGCTTATGTGGACGATCAATGATTTTCCAGCTTATGAAATGATGTCTGGATGGAGCATGAAGGGAAAACTATCTTGTCCAGTTTGTATGAAGAATACACGATCCAGAAGACTGAAACATCACTGTAGTTTCAGTTTTATGGGACATTGATGATTCTTGCAAAAGGATCATCCATATATAATGAATCGTCGAAGATTTTATAATACCATAGAGACCGATGATCCACATTAGCGTATGTCTAGAACTGACATGCTTAATGAATTGAAAGATTTCAGTTTTTCATTCAGGAAGGGTCAAATGAAATCTGGAAATAGAAAGAATGTTTCCACTGAAACCTGTTACAATTGGAGGAAGAGGAGTATATTTTCTTCATTTGCCTTATTGGTCAACCAATTTGTTACTTCATTTCTTAGACGTAATGAATATTGAAAAGAATATATGCGAAATGTTTCTTTCAATTATTATAAATGTCAAGGGGAAGACAAAAGATGATTTACGATCTCGGCGTGACTTGGTGGATTGGGGCATCAGACCAGAATTGCATATTGTGCGTATCAGTGAAAATAAATGGAAAATTTTATGTGCTTCTTATGTGATGACACCTATGGAAAAAAACAATTTCTGGAAGTATTAGAGACTATTAAATTTCTTGATGTCTATTCAAGAAACATATCTAAACGGGTCAATAGAAGAGAGTTGAAGATAAAATCTTTCTAGACTCATGATTATCACGTTCATCTACATGAGTCGCTTCCAATAGAAAACCGTCATGTTTTGTCCAATAATTTAAGTGTGGTTGTTATTCAGTTGTGCCATTTTTTAGAGATATTTGTTCTAAGAAGTTGTCCAAGTGTTTCTAGAAAAAAATGTTGACAGATGCCTCATTAATTTTGTGTGAGTTGGAGAAAATATTTCCTCCATCATTTTTCACATGCATTGTGCATCTGACTATCTATATTCCCACTAAAATACTTCTTGGAGGACCTGTTTCTTTTCTTTGGATGTATCCAACTGAAAGAAATATGTTTACATTAAAGTCTTATGTATGAAACAGAAATCATCTTGAAGGTTCTATCATGTACAGTTACTTGGCTCAAGAATGTATGGATTTCTGCTCGATGTATTTGTCTGATCTTACTACAAGATTGAACAGACCAATGAGAAATGAAGAAGAAGAGTATGATCAAATTGAACCCAGTTTTCCATCCCTTCCTCAAATAGGAGGAATTCCTAGAACATATACATTGAAGACATTACGGCATGAAGAGCGGGAGATGGCACATCTCACAATTTTGTTCAACTGTGATTTGTTCGATGACTATATCAGGTAACTAAATTGATTATGTATATCTTACATATATATCTTTTAAAATATTCATATTTTTTATCTACAATGAACATAAAACAATGATAAATAGGAAGCATCGTTCTTTATCTTTGATAAGGCAAGATACTTTTCATAGCAATGAGTTTTCTACTTGGTTAAAGTTGAAGGTATAAAAATATTAATGTTTAAAATAATTATATCAATATTTAATTAAGATTAATAGTCATTTATATTGCAGGTATTGAGTTTGTCTACTGACTCTGTCTCTGAAGAAATAAGAGCTTTGGCTTTTGGTCCTAATACCATGGTTCATGACTGTAATCAATTGTTATCAATGGTTACAAATTTATTGTCACTGAATGAGCAAATAACATGAGAACACAACATGATGGTGTTATGGTTACTGCCACAACAGATTGGTATGCCAGTGCATCAGATAGTAGACGACGATTTGAAAATGTGGGTTATTATGGAGTTGTTGAGAAAATAATAATATTGGATTTTTACTCTCATGGATGAGTCACAATGATGAAATGCCATTTATTTGATTTGATGACGAGACATGGCACATTTATTGATGATTATAGATTTCGAGTAATTAATATGACTCGCACTCTTGCTACCGAAGAACCATATGTGTTGGCATCAATGGCTAGACAAGTTTTTTATGTCAAATACCAACTTCGACCTGAATTTGGTGTCATAGTTGAAGTAATTACAAGACACATTTTTGATAATGGCGATGATGTAATTGACACTGTCCCTAGTTCCATTGGAACCAATCAATTTATTTCATTTGATGACTCAAATAGCTCAATTTTCAGAGTTGATTGTGAACCTGAAGTTGTGGTTGAAAATATATAGAATCATTCATCCATGTTCTCAATTCTTTTGGTTTACCTCGAGTTGGGTTGTTAAGGTTGGTAATATTCAAATTTATTTTGTATTGATCACAAATATGTTTTAGTTGACTTGACCGTTATGTGAATTTTCAATGTTTATTGGTTGCATTTTTATTTGAATTGCATTTTCTAATTTGGAATTGAACTTTATTCAAACATAGTCAAACAATATTTCTAACTTGGTGAACATTACAACTTGTATGATTTATTAAATCCATTCAAGATCTTCTAAAAAAATTGATAGCTGACTTGACCGTTATGTAAATTTTCAATGTTTATTCGTTGCAATTTTATTTTAATTTCATTTTCTAATTTGGAATTGAACTGTATTCAAACATAGTCAAACAATATTTCTAACTTGGTGAACATTACAACTTGTATGATTTATTAAATTCATTCAAGCTCTTCTAAAACAATTGATAGCTAACTTGACCGTTATGTGAATTTTAAATGTTTATTGGTTGCAGTTTTATTTGAATTGCATCTTCTAATTTGGAATTTAACTGTATTCAAACATAGTAAAAAAATATTTCTCACTTGGTGAACATTACAACCTGTATGATTTATTAAATCCATTTAAGCTCTTCTAAAACAATTGATAGCTGACATGACCAGTATGTGAATTTTCAATGATTATTGGTTGAAGTTTGATTTGAATTGCATTTTCTAATTTGGAATTGAACTGTATTCAAACATAGTCAAACAATATTTCTAACCTGGTGAACATTACAACTTGTATGATTTATTAAATCCATTCAAGATCTTCTAAAACAATTGATAGCTAAATTACCAATGAATCCCCCTATTCCCTCATATAATTAGTTTTTTGGGTTACACATTAGTTTTATTTTTCTAATTAATTACATATTTGTTTTAAAAAGTAGGAAATGAATCCAATTGAAGAGAGATGAAGGAAAAAATGATGGAGAACGATCGTCGAATGATGGAGTTGGGAATTCCATCATTATTGCCTGTAGTGAGTACTTTATTTCAAATTGATATATTTAAAGAATATATAATGGAATGTGATTAATTTTTTTTGTAAACATTCCAATTGTGTCGAAAACTTAGCACAACAATCCATGGGTCATATGTGATGTGTACGAGTCAACCCTGCCTCAATCTGAGGCACGGTGTGGCCGCCAGCACTCAATGTGTTTGTCTTTTCTTTCAAAAGGACGTCATTTTAAGTGAAAAACATCAACTGACATACAAAAAACTGGCCAAATGCATTCGGATTGTGTCGATAATTTAGAACAATGATCCATGGGTAATATGTGATGTGTACGAGTCAACCCTGCCTTAATCTGAGGCACGGTGTTGCCAGAATCACTCTAAGTGGCTCTCTTTTGCTTAAAATGGACAACATTTTAAGTACATACGGAAAACCGACCAAACGCATTCGGTTTCCATTGAAACTTTAGGAGAATGATGCATGATTCATTTTTGACGTGTACAAATCATCCTCACCTCAATTTGAGACGCGGTGTGGCCGGAACCACTCAATGTGTCTGCCTTTTGTTTCAAAAGGACGTCATTTTAATTGAAAAACATCAAATAGCATACGAAAAAGTGACCAAACGAATTTGGATTCTGTCGATACATTAGAACAATGATCCATGGTTCATATGTAATGTGTACGAGTCATCCCCGCCTCAATCTGAGGCGTGGTGTGGCTGGAACCACTCAAAGTGTCTGCCTTTTGTTTCAAAAGGACGTCATTTGAAGTGAAAAACATCCACTGGAATACAGAAAACTGACCAAATGCATTCGGATTGTGTCAATACTTTATAACAACTATCCATGGTTCATATGTTACATGTACAAGTCAACTCTTCCTTAATATGAGGCACGGGGTTTCCGGAATCACTCTAAGTGGCTCTCTTTTGCTTAAAATGGACAACAATTTAGGTACATACGGAAAACTGACCAAATGCATTCGGTTTTCATTGAAACTTTAGGAGAATGATTCATGGGTCATAAGTGAGATGCCCGAATCAACCCCGCCTCAATATGAGATGCGGTGTGGCCGGTACCACTCAAAGTGTCTGCCTTTTGTTTCAAAAGGACATCATTTTAATTGAAAAACACCAATTGGCATACAGAAAACCGACCAAACGCATTCGGATTGTGTCGATACATTAGCACAATGATCCATGGGTCATATGTGACATGTATGAGTCAACCCCGCCCCAATCCAAGGCGCGGTGTGGCCGGAAACACTCAAAGTGTATATCTTTTGTTTCAAAAGGACGTCATTTGAAGTGAAAAACATCAACTGGCATACGGAAAACCGACCAAACACATTCGGATTGTGTTGATACTTTATCACAACGATCTATGGGTCATATATGACGTGTAAGAGTCAACCCCGCCTTAATCTGAGGCACAGTGTGGCCGGAATCACTCTATGTGGCTCTCTTTTGCTTAAAATGGACAACATTTTAAGTACATATGGAAAACCGACCAAATGCATTCGGATTGTGTCAATAAAATATAAAAAAAATACATGGGTCATATTTGACGTGTACGAGTTAACCCCGCCTCAATCCAAGGCATGGTGTGGCCGCCATCACTCAAAGTGTCTGTCTTTTATTTCTAAAGGATGTCATTTTAATTGAAAAACATCAACTGGCATATAGAAAACCGACAAACGCATTTGGATTGCATCGATACTTCAGAACAATGATATATGGGTAATATGTGATGTGTACAAGTCAACCCTTCCTCAATCTGAGGCGTAGTGTGGCCGCCACCACTCAAAGTGTCTATCTTTTGTTTCTAAAGGACGTCATTTTAATTGAAAACATCAACTGGCATACGGAAAACCAACAAACGCATTCAGATCGTGTCGATACATTAGCACAACGATCCATGGGTCATATGTAAAGTGTACGAGTCAACCCCGCCTCAATCCGAGGTGCGGTGTGGCCGACACCACTCAAAGTGTCTGTCTTTTGTTTCAAAAGGACTTCATTTTAAGTAAAAAATATCAACTGGCATATTGAAAAGCGACCAAATGCATCTGGATTGTGTCGATACTTTAGCACAATGATCTATGGGTCATATGTGACGTGTATGAGTCAAACCCGCCTTAATCTGAGGCATGGTGTGGCCAGAATCACTCTAAGTGGCTCTCTTTTGCTTAAAATGGACAACAATTTAGGGACATACGGAAAAACAACCAAACGTATTCAGTTTCCATTGAAAATTTAGGAAAATGCTTCGTGGTTCATATGTGACATGTACGAATCAACCACTCCTCAATATGAGATGTGGTGTGGCCGGCACCACTCAAAGTGTCTTCCTTTTGTTTCAAAAGGACGTCATTTTAATTTAAAAACATCAATTGGCATACAGAAAACCGACCAAATTCATTTGTATTGTGTCGATACATTTGAACAATGATCCATGGGTCATATGTGACGTGTACGAGTTAACCCCACCTCAATCTGAGGCACGGTGTGGCTGCCACCACTCAAAGTGTCTGTCTTTTGTTTTAAAAGGACTTCATTTGAAGTGAAAAACATCAATTGGCATACAAAAAACTGACCAGACGCATTCAGATTGTGTCGATACTTTATCACAACGATCCATGGGTCATTTGTGACGTGTAAGAGTCAACCCCGCCTTAATCTGAAGCACGGTGTGGCCGGAATCACTCTAAGTGGCTCTCTTTTTCTTAAAATTGACAACATTTTAAGTACATACGGAAAACCGACCAAACGCATTCGGATTGCGTAGATACATTAGCACAACGATTCATGGGTCATATCTGACGTCTACGAGTCAACCCCGCCTCAATCTAAGGCGCGGTGTGGCCGCCACCACTCAAAGTGTCTATCTTTTGTTTCAAAAGGACGTCATTTTAATTGAAAAAAATCAACTGGCATACGGAAAACCGACAAACGCATTCGGATTGTGTAGATACTTTAGAACAATGATCCATGGGTCATATGTGACTTGTACGAGTCAACCCCACCTAAATCCGAGGCATGGTGTGGCCGCCACCACTCAAAGTGTCTGTCTTTTGTTTCAAAAGGACGTCATTTTAATTGAAAAACATCAACTGGCAAATGGAAAACCGACAAACGCTTTCGGATTGTGTCGATAATTTATCACAAAGATCCATGGGTCATATGTGCTGTGTACGAGTCAACCCCGCCTCAATACGAGGCATGGTGTGGCCGACACCCCTCAAAGTGTCTGTCTTTTGTTTCAAAAAGATGTCATTTTAAGTGAAAAATATCAACTGGTATACGGAAAAGTGACTAAACGCTTTATTATTGTGTCAATACTTTATCACAACGATCCATGGGTCATATGCGATGTGTACGAGTCAACCTCGCTTTAATCTGAGGCACGTTGTGGCCGGAATCACTCTAAGTGCCTCTCTTTTGTTTAAAATGGACAACATTTTAAGTACATACGGAAAACCGACCTAACGCATTCGGTTTCCATTGAAACATTAGGAGAACGATCCATGGGTCATATGTGACATGTAAAATTCAACTCTGCCTCAATCCGAGGTGCGGTGTGGCAGGCACCACTCAAGGTTTCTGCCTTTTGTTTCAAAAGGACGTCATTTTAATTGAGAAACATCAAATGGAATACGGAAAACTGACCAAACTCATTCGTATTGTGTCGATACATTATCAAAACGATCCATGGGTCATATGTGACGTGTAAGAGTCAACCCCGCCTCAATTCGAGGTGTGGTGTGGCCACCACCACTCAAAGTGTCTGCCTTTTGTTTCAAAAGGACGTCATTTTAATTGAAAAACATCAATTGGCATATGGAAAACTGACCAAATGCATTCGGATTGTGTCGATACATTAGCACAACAATCCATGGGTCATATGTGACATGTACGAGTCAACCCTTCCTCAATCTGAGGTGTGATGTGGCCACCACCACTCAAAGTGTCTGTCTTTTGTTTCAAAAGGACGTCATTTGAAGTGAAAAACATCAACTGGCATACGGAAAACTGACCAAATGCATTAGGATTGTGTAGATACTTTATCACAATGATCCATGGGTCATATGTGACGTGTACGAGTCAACCCCGCCTTAATCGGAGGCACGGAGTTACTAGAATCACTCTAAGTGGCTCTCTTTTGTTTAAAATGGAAAACATTTTAAGTACATATGGAAAACCGACCAAACGCATTCAGTTTCAGTTGACACTTTAGGAGAACGATACATGGGTCATATGTGACATTTATGAATCAACCCCGCCTCAATCTGAGATGTGGTGTGGCTGGAACCACTCAAAGTTTCTGCCTTTTGTTTCAAAAAGACGTCATTTTAATTGAAAAACATCAACTGGCATACGGAAAACCGACCAAACGCATTTGGATTGTGTCGATACTTTATCACAATGATCCATGGGTCATATGTGATGTGTATGAGTCAACCCCGCCTCAATCCAAGGTGCGGTGTGGCCGGTAGCACTCCAGGTGTATGTATTTTGTTTAAAATGGACATCATTTCAGGTAAAAATATATGGTATACAAAAAACTGATCAAATTATGAATTGACTTCCGGATTCCACATATAATTGTCATCTAAATTTTAAATTGAATTCTAAATGAATTATGTATCTTTATAATTATTTTATGAATTCTAATTCAATTATGGATGTGTATAGTTCCATCATTATATGTTAAATGTGTATGAATTTGTTCTCTATCTGTAAGTGCTAGTTGGTTATTGCAGGTACAATAATTGTACATGTATGTGTTAGTTTATTGCAGGTACAATAACTGGATTGAAAATGAGATGGAACCCCCAAAATTATACCTGGTGGGAAAATTGGAGAGCTGGTGGGCAAATTGGAGAGCTGCTGGGGAAATTACAGAGCTGCTGTGCAATTTTCCCCAGCATAGGCTATGCCAACGGTTTGAAACTGTTGGCATAGCATGTTACACTTTTCCCAACGGTTTATAAACCATTGGGAAAGAGGAGATCTTGTGTTTTTCCCAACGGTTTGGCCAAACCGTTGGGAAAAACATGATAATTTTCAGCACTCTATCCCAACGGTTTTCTAGAACTGTTGGGATAGGGTAATTTTTCTCCACCCTATCCCAATGGTTCACTGTAAACCTTTGGGAAAAGATTTTCCCAACGGCTTACTTTTCTACGGTTTGCAGAACCATTTAGTATAACATATACCAACGGTTCTACATCCTTTACCAATAGTTCTAAACTTTTGGGAAATCCTGCATGTCCAGAAGTGAGTGGTCATTGGGGTTGATGAATTCAAGCAAAATGAGGTCCTAATGGATCTCTAAATTCAATAAAAATACCCATTAAATATATATATGCTACAAAATCCTAGTGTTAGATACTCTAATATGCTCATTGGGAATGTAAATCATCTATTGAATCAACCAAGACTCATTTAAGCCAAATCATACTGGATGACTGATTAATAAATAAGCATATTTTTGGTCAAAATCAAATTATTCAAATAATTTCTCTAATTAACCTAAAAAATGAAAAATATTCCCTTAAATTCAAATCATGCAAACTAACCACTTGTGAAAATGACTCTATCTTCCAAGCCTTGGATCATGTAGTGGTATCATATAGAGAATCATCGGAATCTAGCTCAAAATTATGAAATCATGTTAGAGATTGGTGTATTTCTATCTAGGATTTTAGTTCTCAGTTACCTTCACCTTTCAATGGAACTTTAAGAAGCTTATATATAGGTTTCTTAATCCCATTAGTGTTTAATGATGAGTTTTACATCGGTGAATTATCTTTTGTATAGACTGACATTGTTAAATGAAATGAATTCATAACCTTTACGGAGTAAGATGAAGACACTTCCATAAAAGGACACTTGTCTCCCTTGTACATATTTGTGAAGATATTAAACACTAATATTTATCAATCCCTCATGGTTAATTTCATGAGATTCATTCTCATTTAAACCTACACTATCTAAATATTGTGTTACATAAAAGAGGATTTATCTCCATATACCTTAAAAATCTAAGGCTTCGATAAAAGTGAGAAAAATAATTTTGGAAAATTAGAGATCATAAAATAAATTGGAGACCTTGTCTATAATTCCATGTTTATAGTTACTCATTAGGTAACTTATTTCAATACTTTGTTTTGAGTATTATTATTTCATTCCTTTATGATTATACCACCTATTTGTCCAACTAGGTGAAATAACTTTAGAGGTGGATGAATCAAGGTATGATATATTAAAATACTATATCTTGGGATCATGTTTTATTGTTAAACAAAACACTCATATCTATCCTTCCCATAGTAGGGAAAAACATGATAATTAAAACATGCATATGACACAACACTTTTACTTGCTTCACCCTTACTAGGCTACATCCAAGAAGCATACAAAGTTAATGTTCATATATACCAAATCCAATAGAAATCGATACAAATATCAGGTTCATAATAGACTCACTATCCCTTCTGGTTCGTTATCATTTACAATTTTAATTATAACCACTCTCTCAACTGAAGTGTTCCCACTGCTCCATCAAATGAAAATTTTGTTTTTCTAAAACAACTCGGAATTGATCCAAACATGAGTGTTCCATTATTCCCAGTTGTCACCTAGTAGATTAAATATAATTCCCAACAAGGTGTTTTCCTTATTCAGTGATTTTCAAGAACTATTTTTTATCCATTTTGAACTAATTTAATCCCTTCATGAACTTCCTTTCATAGCCTAGCGTGAGTTCTTCACAAACTGCCTTCACTTCACGGACTATCTTTTCTTCACAGATTGCTTTTTCTTCATAGTTTATTGATTCTCATCAACACCTTGTTCTTATCATTATACATTTCCTTGAAAACCACATTTGTAAAATATCTTTTCAAACTACCTCTTTCATGGAATTTCTTCCTCATGAACTACTTTAGACCTAGAAAAATTCTTCTAGAGGTGATCTTATCTATTGAATTTTTCTTCATCTAATGATTCGATTAGGGTCTTCTATATAGGAAAATAAATCCAATAAAACCCTCTAATCTTACTTACCATTAAATTCTTTTTGTCTTTTCTATTACGGCATATTGTACTTGTTATACGGTTTGCATAAAGCAATTATTATTTTTGTAGCACCCTTTAAAGCGTTGTCCTCACCTACAAAGGATGACCCTCCTATGAAAGGATCTTACTATGTGTTTCTCAGGAAGAATATCCCATTATTTTATCCTTAATTTACTTCTTTCATCGACAAATGATGAAATCCCTTACAACCTTCCTTTGTGGTTCACATAGCATTGTTGCTGTTATGCAGATATCTTGCCTTCTTTGATTTTCCTTTCCTATTCCACAAACTCATTTAGATGATTTTCTATATGTGAACTCCATTAGACACTTTATAGTTCACCAGTAATTCTATGTGTAAATACTTCCTTTTTCATAAAACAAATCTCTATTTTGAGGGCCAAAAATTTGGTAAAAATTAGTTAATGACTCCGACTTATATACACAAATTTCTATACCACCTCCAATGAATACATTCCTTTTTCTTGGATATTTCTCCAAATACCATGTCAAAAATCTATCAGGAAGACCACAAATAACCTTTTAACCATTATTTTTCAATAAACATAACCAACTCGATGACACTACAAAGTTACCTTATGGGATTTTTTCCCAACACCCCCACTATCTCGGGAACTCCATTAATAGAATGGATAAGGGGAAGAATAGTGATAGTTCCCCTTTTTATTTCCATAAATCTCAATACATTTATGTAGGATTATAACATAGGGGGGGAAACCAATGAAATGTGATGTAATTTTAACCACTAACCCTACTGGTATGGAAATATCCCATGTTGAACCATTCCCTAAACTTAGGGGTGAATATGTATTCATCATAAATTGAATTGAGGTTGTCACTATAAATTTTGGGAGTCATTAGGTCAAATAAACCTAGTATGAGGGGGCGAATCAATTGGTCATATTTATGTCATGTGATTTCTATACTAATGATAACATATAACAACTACCACAAGTAGAGGGAAATAATGTCACACCATCTAAGAAAATCAATCTCATTTCTCAGTATTTCGTTAAGAATGTTATTTTGACTAATATGAATACCTAGTAATCATAACAATGAAACATTTACCAAGTGAATATGAACCATATAGGTTCATGTATAGCATATGTTTTGGATTAATTTTAATTTATGTTCAGGGAATCAGTCACATCGGCCAACTATTGATATGATAAAGAAGGATCTGATCCAAAAAATGACATCAATGTCCCTAATAAAAATTATCTTTCTCTATCACCATAATTTATAGAGATCCTCACATCACCATTTGAATAAAAAAATACCTCAACATCATTGCAAAAAAATGAAAATTCCCTAGTTTCATATCTAGAGTCTTTGGATCTCAACAACTCTATCTCCAATGATAATATAAGAGAAGGAGGAAAGTATATCAAGAATTCACCTGGTAATAATTCACGTAAAGTGGAACACCTATATTTTAGTGAAACATCTTTTTAAATAATAAAACATAAAAATTTTATTGAGTTTATTATAATCTAAAAAAGTTCCCTTCATCGCCCACTTCCATTGAAATTGAGAAAAAATTGAGGAATAAGATCTCACACATTCCCCTCCATCATTTGAGTAATGCATCTATATCACCATTGATGAACTATTATAACTAAATTTGGTTTAATAGAAATATATAAAGACTTTTTTTAATTTGTGTCATTATGTCTCCCAAATAAAAAAATGCCTATGTCCCATTATTTAAGTAGCATCGTGTTTTCATCAAATGGAATTATATATAAATTCTTAGATATGGTCATGATGTGTCTATACATCATTTAGCTATACTAGAAGGTATACATAGATATAGAAAGTTATTTAAGATAATTCATCTAACTCATTCTATTAAGGTATAAGCTAAAGGATAATATTGTTAAAGGAAAATTAATTCAGGAGGTTCAGTACATAAAATTTCATTCTAATATGATCCTCATCAAGAAGACGAGTAGGTATATCATTATTTTTAACGAATTTAGGGATATCAATTATTATTTCCAAAAACTATGATTTCTTTTTTCTGATCACATTTATTTCGAACAATGAAAAATTTGGTTTATTGGACCTCTCTTTTATGGATGGATATTCCATCAAAAACCAAATATGGATAACCTCGGGAGATAAGGAATCCAATAATTTTGGGGAAATACAATGGGTATATGGTAATATATTAATTACCATTGTCATGAATAATTATGATGCAAAATATCAATTCATCATGAATCATATATTCAATCCCCCTCGGAGGAAGACCATGAAATTATACATGGATGATTTGGTTGTAAAATGCCTTTAACGATATAATTATCTTGCATGTCCAAATACAGTTTTCAAAAAACTATATAAAAACAACCTAAATATGAGTCCATAAAAATGTTCTTTCATGGTTACATAATAAATATTTCTCATTTTTTGGTACACAATTTTCACATTGAGGTTGAACTAGAGAAGACCAAGGTGATCCTTAACATGAAACCACCTCAGAACGTCATGGAATTTAGATGACTCTAATGGAATGTTGCCTAAATAATGTTCTCCATCACAAACATCATGGGTAAATGATAACCCTACACAATATTAATTGAGAAAGGTGTATCTAACCTTTTGGATGATGATTGATAGAGAGCCTTTGATAACCTCAATCACCACTCAAGCACACCAATATTAATTTCACCAGTAGAAAGAAATCCCCTAGTTTCGTATGTGGAGACTCTAGAATGTTTTATTGGTGTGATCCAAGATCAAATGAATGATTAGGGTATAGAAAATAGTATATACTATTTCCTATAGACTATTATGTTCACTGATACATAGTATTCTAATATTGAAAATAATTTTTTGGAATTAATCATCACAGTTTAGATACTAGGACACTATATAGAGCATCATGAGATCTACTTAGTCTCTCATATTAAATCTCTCGAAAAATCATCAGTTTTCTGATGCTCACTAGATGGTCATAATTATGGGTGGTAATCCTATAGAATTTTTATATCCATTTCATATCACAAAAGGTAGTCAAAGGGAAAGAATTTTCATAATTTATTATTTCGCATCTCACCTATGAAATCACACTAATTTATGCAGAACTACTCGATGAGGAGTTCTTATCCATTCACGAAAATACCAAAACATGTGAGATAAATTTTTTTAGAGCTTATGGAATCTTATTAGGTAGAATAATGGAAAACATGTAACTCAAAAGGTTTTATTTTAGAATTATCCTCATCTCTCTAGCAAATTCATTTTTTCCCGATTCCATCCTTTTATCCAAAGGTTGTACCCAAATGAAGGAAAATACAAATATCCTATTGCAAGATTGAAACTGGACCTCTAAATACATGTGAAATTCTTAAATATAGAGGGTGATTTAGATTTTTTAGTCAAGAAGGTTAATGTAAAGTTTTCTATTAAGATAAATAATTTATTTCAACTCTTGATTAGGTATAATGGTTGGTGGATAAATTTCCCTATAATTCAATGGTGTCTCATGTCACGTGTTTTTAGAATATCCATGTTGATGAATTAAATAATATAGCCACATACTTAGTTGATCTATACTTGGATGAGGATATCATTAGCATTACACACTATAGAGTGGTCTCTCGATCCATTTTCAGTAACATGAAAGAGATCGATGAGATCAACACCACACATGAGAAAGAATGTCCAATGTTATCACCATCTAATAATGTCTTTTGATAGATATAAACTATAATAGACTTACTAAAAAGAAAATTATTCTATCAAAATATGAAAATAAATAACATATCTGATGGTTGGCCATAAATGTTGCACTTTATAATGGTTTGAATTCTTAAAAAGTCATTTATAAGTGAAGATTTCATAGAATCCACCTTATGAGTATTGAAGGAAGAGAGAATTGATCTATTGTATAATAAATCTACAAAGTCACGTGCAATACTCATCAATATGAAACCAATATATCTCCATAGATCATGAGGCTTAAATACTTTTTTGTCATCAATGGTGTAAGGTAATAAAGGTTCACTTGTCATGAATTTCAGATACATGCAAATTTCATTCATCAACCCTTGGAGTTTCTACACTAAACTAAATATTATTAGTTTTTTATTGTTTGTGGAATAGATATCATGGGTCCTTATCCCCAAACTATAACCAAGATGTCCAGTTGCAGTATAAATTCCACAAACATATTCTCTAAGTGGTTTGACGCTATATCTCTCAAGGAATTTCAGGTGAAGTCAACCATTAATTTTATTAATTATAACAATATTATTGTATTTTTTGTACCTAAAAAAATATTAAATGATAGTGAAACTTATTTCTAATCTTTCATGATTAAGTGGTGGTACCAATAATATGAAATCCAGTCCAACCACTCATCCTACTACCATGTAGTGTAAAATTAATAGATTCATTATTTCAACAAGACTCTATATAAAATACTCTATAATATGATTAATAAAGATAAAAGTTCATTCATGACAAATTGTATATTGCTTTATGGTATTATCACACCAAAAACTATTCTACTATGAAAGAAAACACATATTCTCTTGTGTACAAGATAGAGAAAGACTATTACATCATGGTCCAGCTACCCTTTCTTCCCATCACTATATTCAATTATCTATCTGAACATGTGAATCCTCAAAAGAGAATCTATGATTTGGTGTGCCTTGAGGATAAAATAGTGCACACCCTAGAAAACCTATAAATCTAAAAAAATCAGACTTCATTGGATTTCATTAAGAAATATCACCTCTTTTAATGACTTAATTGTGTGATACTATTGTTTCAAAAATCTTATAAGATTCCATGGAATAATCTAAAAAAGTTAAAATAATAATGGGATTTCTTTACATAATACACAAGGTCTACTCAAACGAAGTTTACTCATTAACCAAAATGGATGGTGGGTGCATTATGCCCACCACCAATCCATGACTTCTCAAAAAATAATTTTATTAACCTTCACATTAGTTCACATGTCTGCATCATGTGATGTTAAGCAGCATGGGAATCATGTTTATTACTTTATTTTAAACTATATGATAATGTATTAGTAGTATTATGTTGAACTAGTTGGTGTAGATTTGGGTATAAGGGACTTAAAATAGATAATATCATCATCCTTGAAACATATTGTTCTAATACATGAAGTATAATCTATCCTACCTCACTTAATACTATTTAGAGTGGTCCACAACATATGAATTTAAACTATTAAAAATGATCTAATATAGGTGTATAAATTTCCCTACATGAGAGTTATATCCTTATAAGGGTTCCAAATATAGGGCTTTTTCTATAAACAAGCAACAAGAAAAAATTACTCATTATAAATATTATACCCTAATTTTTAGATATTCCTCTATAATATAAGAACTACATGGGGATTGATTCCTATTACATTGTGATATGGAGTGACGTTCAAATAGAATATTCAACACCCAACCATGATTCATCATGAATCTATACTCTTTTCAATGGAATCAGTCTAGTAATGGCATGATCAAGTCTAAAATTCCTTGATTTCCCTTTATGGACATACTTTTTTATAAATCACACTTCATTTTTAGAGTAGCTTGGATTGGTATAAACCATTCACAGATAATATTAATTAGTTTATTTGATCCATAGGACACTTTTGTTGACTATAATTATATTCTCTCAATATATATCTTCATATGACCCCCCCCCCCCCTAGTATTTCTTATCAACTTGTGGAATATTCATATTAATTAGGATGTCCTTTAATCTGTGTAAAACCCTATAGAATCATAGTGGAACCCGATACTCCATTATTATTAGTGGTAATCTCATCAATACCATTTCCACATAACTTGTTAGGATACAACAACCTCATGTTTTTATTTATAGCATCACCACTCCCTGTTCAACATGTGACTGGATTTTCTTATCCTTTGAGTCCCATTTTATTATCCTCCCTATAATACAAGATCTATGAACTTAAACAATTTTCATTTCATAGTGGAATAAATTTTACTATCATTATGACTGTATTCAATTTATGTTTTTCCTCGCCATTTTATATAAGTTTCCCATACTTTTTTATTTGGTTATTATTTCAAAAACATAAAGACTAGCACTCATTGTCCTAGAAAATAAGATTATAAAGTACATGTGAAAGATATATAAAACTTTTTATGTAAAAATATATTAAATGAAATCCTATTAAAAATTCAATCCTACATGCTCAAAGCTATACTCTTCAATTTTAATGAATAAAACAGATCATAAGGAACGAAACTTATGGTTTCCATAGTATGTCCCTATCAAAATATAAGTTGTTCTCTCTAGACCAAATGGTCCAGTAAAAAGGTATAGTGATAGAATATCATATCTTTTCACCATCAATATGTTTTCCCTAAATAGTGGCTTGACATTTAGGGTGAATAAAACCTCTATGAATCTTAATTTCATCTATGAACCTACTTCTTTATCTTTGAGTTTGAATCCTCATAAATCATTTGAGCTATCAATAACAATCATACCAGAATCTATAAGACACTTCTGTTTGATTGTTCATACATTCTGCTAAAATGGGTCAACATATATGCCTATAATGTTTATATTTAACCCGAGGAAACAATGTCTTAATTAGAGTGTACTCTAATCTCTATAATGCATTACAAAACTATAGAGAAACCCATCATTTGAATATTTTTAGTGGTCACCACTTTAGTACTTATTCCTTCCCATCAGAATTGATACAGATTTATTTAGTTATGATTTACAGAACCCATAATCAGGCTATTCTACTATATTTCATACTCTCGAGGTAATATACTTATGCATCATACTAAGCTTCAAAGAAATAATTCGACATCTCTCCCTTAGACTTGTGATCATTCCTCATCACATTACCCTAAAATGCATGACATGATAGTCTAAGATTAATGATTGTAAACTGAAATAAACTCTTCATATGGAATTATATTTAAAAAATAAACCACCATTAACATTGGTTTCTTCTTTCCCTCACTTTTTAGACTGATCCACTCATCTGGTCAAAAAAATTTGACCAAAACCTTCTTCATAATATGGTCCATGTAAAATTAATTTAAACTACATAAACCATAACATCAGGTTGTCTTCATTAATTTCATAATCATTTCTATTCAGGTTGGGTTTTCTTCACGTGTATTTTCATGAAAAATACCTCACTAATTTTTCTAAAAGTTATTAGATATAAAATATCAGCATCGTTTGACCCAAGTACTAATCAGGGGAATCCCCTCAATCACCTTCACTGTCAACAATATCCATATTTTATTCACCTTCAAGGATTAAAAAATCAAGCTCTAGAACACTATCTAAAATTTCAATTCACCCATCCCTGATAGTGATAGTTACATTTATAGGCATAGCTTTTCCCAAATTAAATTTACACCTATCTCAATATATAGTCAAAGCCATGCAGCACTAAAATACAGAAACTCTAGGTTCAATCATCTCAAACATAAATTATATGCACCTATTCATATATTTTTATATATAAATGGAACATTTATTTTCTAATTCACATCAGGTATTTCTTACTCATTATACTAGATAGGCTAACTCACTCTTCTTTTGTCCAAAATACATGGCCATAAACTATATCAATATGTGGTCAAATATGTTTATACTAGAATATTAGAAAATTTTGGTATAAGAAATATGAACCAAATCTCCATCCACTATCCTTCATGGTGTACTATATTTTCATTGTTGGAACTCTATTTTCATTTATTTTAATCTTCTTAGGTCTCTAGTTATAATCCCTTGATTTTTCTTATTCAAATTTTTTCGACCATAAACGCCAACCATGTTGGACTGATTTTAATGTCCTTAAAATGCTTAAAGAAATATACATAGAACTAATTAGGTAAAAAACCATAAACAAAATCCTAGTAAAAATTTGAGTAACCACTCAATGGACATTAATATTTCATGATCCAAGAATAATTAAGAATTTGACTAGAAAAGGAAAAAAATTGGACAAAAACTTGTCAATAGTGACCTTATAAAAGTAAAATACCCTTCCTACTAAGTATCCACAATATATTTATTTGGATAAAAGTAGTGCAACAATGAATAAGAATCAAATATTTTAGGGTCCATTATAAGATCCAAATAGGAGAAAAGATATGATTTCTAGGTCCCTTTGATTAGGAAATATTTAGACAACTCTACCATTCTTGACACATTGGATTGGATATTTCATTAAATCTCATCAAATCATAATTATAGGGTAATAAAATTCTCCTGAACATTGTAATTTTTATTGAGAAATTAAATTTTGTGATCCTATCATATCAATTCATCATTCCATATCCAAATGGACTAATTATAGTGTTAATGATATGGTATTTTTTCTTATACCCATCCATGATCAAGTCTTGGGATGAAATAATACATACAAATATACCAAATCTAGTGTTATAGTGGTGATATTTATGCCTCTAACTATCTGGGCTCCACACCCAAGAGGATATCATTGATCGAGATGAACCAACCCAAGTGTTACAGTGATGGTATTTGTACATATATCCATTTATTATCCATGACTTGGAGGAAATAATCCATTCAAATAGACCAAATCTAGTGTCATAATGATGGTATTCTAGCCTATATCTATCTATTATCCATAACTAGGAGAAAATATTTCTAAATTAGATGATTGAAAATCATTACTATCTTTACCAATTTCATCATCAAATGTTCAATTAGATTCAAGATTATTTGATAATTATTTTCAAGTTTCAAATGTTATTATAAAGTGATAATCAAAAAAATAGGAGCCAAAAAAGTTAAATCTGATTGAGAATAAATCTATTTCTATTCCTTTAATAAAATTAGAGGATTTCCATCCAAACTAGAGTTTCTATTCATAAAAAACATATTACAAAATATGTTTTATTGCAGATTATAGATAAATCATTGATTATGAGGCCTCATTGTTATTATTCTAAAGATTCGACAACTCCATTGCCTCGGAAACTTTACCTAAATAAATATCTTCTTCCCTAGATGCTGCATTTTTTCCCTGATCTCAACATCTTCAATTGCCTTGTGTTGCTAAACCTATTTCCTTTAAGCAGTGGATAGATTACAATGAAGTTGATCTATCTAAGTATTTACTTTTTCAGCCATGTTTCACAACATTATTTTTACCTCTACATGGACAGATTATTTAAGGGAAGCTACATCTTATAGACTAGTACATTCTATGAAAAATATTTCTATAAAAAATCTATCATAAACCCTCCTCTTTATCATGTCTCCTAGGAATCATTTGCATGGTAACATAGACCAGGTGGTAGTTAATATTTCCAAACCCTAGTGACATAATCATCGAAAAAAATATTTTTTCCTATAATGTCACTGAAATGGTTCTATTATATCATCTTCAACATGTCCTCCCATATACTTTTTTAAAATATACACAACCTTTAGGGGTCTTTTTAGTTGTGTTCTAATACTCACATAGAAGATAAAATATACTCAAACAACAACTCATATAAGGAAATCGTAGGTATTTTATCAATAGAGATTTTTGGTTAAAAATCATGATCAACCTCTAAATGTATTAATAGTTATTCCATGATAATATGTAACTCTTTGAAAGGCCTATTTGATATAGATTTTTTTATCTGATGTTATTAAAAAAGGTATATTGGAATCCAAAATGAAAAAAATAAAAACTGATGACATTATAAAGAATCATTAACTACTAACAACTGGGACTCTAAGGTTACCAGAGAACCAAAAGAAGGGGTATCATGAGACTCTCCCCAAACTAGATTTCTACTATCTATGTTGGCTAGAACCATAGATTCCAATGTTATATTATCACTTGGTACTACAAGAATATCACTATATATTTCTACCCATCTATTGGTTTCTAATATAAGACTCTCCCCTGCATTGGGATCCCCAATATCCTATGAATATGAGGTATCCTAATGAATTGGATCTTCCTGAAGGCCCTCAGGCCCTACATCAAGTGACCTAGAGAGATAAACTATTTCAAAATCATTGAATTATGATATCTCTATCCTAAAAGTAAAAAAGATTACTAGTCTCCCTCTAATGAAGTATTTTAGAAATATTCTCTATAGATAAATTTTTATAAGTTGGAAATATTAATCAGCCTTATATATACTGGATTACCTAATTCAAAAAATAATGGATAAGACTTATACCCTTCCAATCCCTTATGTATGTTTCTGAATTATTCTAGGGATTTGTGGGAATTGATGCTTGAGAATATTCCATACACAATTTCCACATAATTAAACAACATAAGAAACATTATTATAAGAAAAATGGTAATTAGATATGGACAAAAATTACTATTCAGTTTGTCTATAGTGTCTGAACCATATCCTTCTCAATTGGTAGGAATGATAATTGAGATATTGAAATCAGGGATTAATCTAATCCTTCTATAACCTCATCCATACATTCTTATGTTAACATCACTTCAAGTGGTACGATAACCTCATAAACTAGAGGAGATGGTGTTTCTATGTTCATAAATATTGAGACATTATTGGAACTAGTCAATTCATCATTGAAAAACATCCTTGAAGGTTAATGGGAAAATGTTAAATATAATATCTACCTTATGTCCTTGGGAGAATTAAGATTTCCAATGATGTTGTCACCTTTTTTTTACAAATATCCTCAACTGTTAAACTTATAAAATGAGGGATAGGTGGAGGCATCAAAAACACATATCGTGGGTTGAATGTTATATCCTAAATATGTATACCCAAAACTGGAGAGATAGCTTCCTCATGATCCCTATAATATTAATGGAATCCTGATTCATCTATCATATCACAAGTTGTATATGAAAAGAATACAATAGGTGTTGAAACCTATTCTAATGATGGACCCTCTTCATATTTCTATAAAGTATAGATATGTTGTTAATGACATGACCGAACTAATATCAATATGATAATATTAAATGTGCACATCTCACATACCTATTTCCAAGAAGATTCTCATTTTCTATCATCATCCTCACTACTTATGTCAATCCCTGGTCATTTTGATAGCTGTTTTGACTAAGGGGTAAAATCATCTAAATAATGAATGGTAGTTTTTAAATATACAACATAAGATTATAATTCTTGATACTAGACTTTATATGATGTAATAATTGTATTTTTGACTTGTACAAACCCCATGAGAGTATTATTTTTCTTCCAAAGTGAATTCTATATCTCTTTAGTGGGAAATACTTATTTCAAAATGTAACACCCTGGAACCTCTAGACCAGAGCCGGTGAATTACTTATTACATTGGAATGGTTATAAAGAAAATGAAAATACCAAATAAAGGATCATATTAGTAGTCTTGAAGAAACTAGATACATAAATTTAACTCAAATTACATTGGAAATGGTAACAAATTACAATACATAACAAAAACTAGAAACTGCATCCATAGAAACTCAATAAATGATCTCCTCTTCATAACATGTTAGAGGTAACAAATGAAAGGGGTGATCTAAAATAATAAGTAAGGGTTAAAAATATAGGAATCATGAATCAATAATAATTGAATCAAAAACAACTTGGCCTGCTCAATATGGCATGGTGAATAAATGAAAAACACACGCCATTAATAAACTGAGAATGAAACTGCATCTATAGATTTTTTCATAGTGAAAGCCTCATGGATGGTCATAAAAGATAATGAATAAAGATAATTATTATTAATTTGACGTCATATATCTCTCACATGATACCATATTACCATTAAAATATTTTATTTTTGTGGGTAGAAACCCATCTGATTCTTGGAAACAAACTCAAGGGGTTTGTCGCCAACTGATTTGACTCATGAGATATGTCGATGCATCGGGGTGAAATAGAAGGCCCCACCTACCACTATAATTCCGAATAATTATTTATATATTGATTTAATACAATATCAATATTCCTTTTCAATATGTTTTATAGTGTAGAGGATACAGATTCATCAATATTTCCACAGTTAAAACAATATTCCAATAAAACACCATATGTAAAATGGTATACTATTTAGAAAATAAACATATCCATGATATGATAATATGGATTTTTAATATAAATATAATTAACAATGAAAATTGATCAAAAATGGTCAGTAGGTACACCACATTAATATTATTAGGTGCATAATACAAAGTAAGTCACAACAAAATGAAGGTGAGACAAAGTCACTTACCACAATGTAATCAGTCGAATCATATGACCAAAACTTAATACCATAAATTAGATCATTTAATAACATTAATATAAATTTAATCATGATATTATATGAGTAATGTTAGTACACATACGTCACATACAAAAAATAAGTGGCAAATAATGGAAATCTCACGGAATTGAAAGTGAGATGAGAAAACCCCTTACAAACATTTAGTCATGGTAACAGTGTTCTTGTGAGAGATTAGTGAGAGTTAAAGGTTTATCTCATTATTTATATATCATAAGGTAAGTATATGGGAGATGTGAAAACATACCCCATTATTAGGAATTAAAACTAAAAGGTCACAACAAAGTGGAAATTCTTAAACAAAAGTGAAAGAGAGAATACCTTACAAAGAACATATCATTAGACTGAGGACATATCAATGACATAATTATGTGTGAAAAACAAAAACTCACACAATAAAAGTGTATATACAAAATAAAACAATAATAGGTCATTTAAAAATATTCTAGGAAAATACAAAACCAATAACATTGATGTTTAACTCAATGAATGGAAATTGAGTTTAGATATCCCTTACAAAGATTGTATCATTAGAGTGAGGAAAAATCCATGAGATATTTATGTGTGAAAAATTAAAATCCACAAAATATAAGTGTATATATAGTATAAAAAATCATAGTTCGTTCACAAATATTATTGGAACAATGTAACCAATGAAATAGATGTTTATCTCCAAGAATGAAAATTGAGTTAAGTAATCCCTTAATTTGTGATCGAAGGTGTTCTTGATTTTTCTTAATGACCTGAATAAAAAAATTAATCATCATTAATTAATAATTAAATAACCTCATAAACATTTAATTGATATTTTATAACCTTATTAGGTTCATTAATGGAATCTTTGATTGGTTTAAGAGGTTCTATTTTATTGTTTTGGAATCATTTTCTTCCATGGTTTTCATGATCCTTTTACTTGTATTCATGAATGGAAGTTCGTTTGAAATGTGGTTAAACATCCATAATTGTTAATATAAAATATTTTGTGAAATTAAATAGATATAAATTATCTTATAATAATTTTGGTTATATACCATGAGGATGACTCATTGGATGAGTTAATGATAAACACTTTGATTTGGCTTGGCGGTTTTGTGCAAAATGAACTTGTTTCATATTATTATTCCATATTGAAAGTGATTAAGGATTAAAGAAAATTAAACAAGATAAAATACATATATTATTATCTAGTTCAACCATTGAAAAGGTTTCATGACAAGTCATGAAGATATTAATGCAAATTTAAAACCCGTCTTCCTTGAGTGTGATAAATTAACACATCTCGGACGGTGTTTGCATTTATAGTATAAAAAGAAGGTAAAAAAGAGATATTATGTTGAAATATTCCATTAGAATAATGTAAATACACTACATGTATGGTATCGAAATTATCCTGCAATTTGGATGAAGGGAGTTGAGGATAGAGCATCAAAAGGATGGAACTTGTAAAAGAAACTGAAAGAAAAGAGAAGAGAGGTTCACCTCTTGGGAACTCCTCCTTGAGAAAATCCTTAAGGCCTTTGTTTTTGGCCTTTTGGTGAGACCAAAAGGTCTTGGACGTGGGGGAGGAGGTTAGAGAGATATTTGATTATAAGTTATCCAAGAATTGAAGCTTGAGTGATGTAGGAGGAAGAGGGGGTGAGGGGTGGTTTATATAGTGGAGGGGAGGAGGGATTTTACATTATTTTAATTATTATTTTAATATTTTTTTCTCAAGACTATGAATAGTAACTATTCATGTAAACCCAAATAGTAATAATGGCTTGTGAGTTCATTCCAAGTTTTCTTACATTAGCCTTGCATAAGCTATGATGCAGTAAATCAGGTATTTAGCATTTATCATAATTTATTGTATTTTACTAATCATCAAAAATTCATGTATTTTAGAAAAATCCCAAAAATTCACCCTAAATATTTTTTCGACACTTAGAATCCAAAACTGAACTCCATTTTCAAAAATAATTTTCTAAATATGATTAATTTAATATTTAATTATAATTATAATTTATTAAAAAACAGTTTTAAAACATTTATTTACTTATTCCAAAACATAGGTATATCGTACTTCCACTTAAATATTATTTATATACTATCATAGGTAATGTTACTATTCATTAGTGTATATCTCCATTCATAAGGGTATGATACTATTCATACGGGTAGGTTACTATTCCCCAAAAATTGTGTTTTTCTTATCGCACTCCAAATAACTTACTGATTGCAACATTGTATATCAGTTTTTCCAAATTCACATAATAGAAGTGACAATCCTATGTTTACATGGCTAGGTTATAACAAAATGGTGTTTTTAGAGACTATGTGATCCATTCATTCTATAAAAAATCTATTTATAAATTCTTGTGGTGCTACATTATTCCCTCCTTCAGAAATTTCTTCCTCGAAATTGTTCATTTATAAAGCCCTTCAAAGAGATGAGGGTGCTTCTTCTTCATAACATTCTCAAGTTCCCATATCGCTTCCTCCATATTATGGTTTCTACCGAGAACCGTTTCTAGACAAGCTTTCCTATTTCTCAATACCTTATCCCTTGTGTCAAGAATCTCAATTGGTTCTTCACAGTATTAAAAATCATGTTCCAAATCTATTTCATCAAAGATAAGTACATGCGTTGGGTTTGGAATTTGTTTCCTTAACAATGACACATGGAACACATCATGGACATTATAGAGACTTGGAAGCATTGCTAAATGGTAAGCTACATCTCTGCTTTTTTCCAAAATTTCAAACGGTCTAATGTTCCTAGGACTCAGTTTCCCTTTCTTACCTTACCTAAAGACACCCTTCCAGGAGATACTTTTAGAAAAACATGATCTCCCACAGGGAATTCCAAATTCATTCTTCGGTTGTCAGTATAAAACTTTTGAATAATTTGGGATGCTTTAACATAGGATTGAATTGTATTTACCTTTTCTTTTGTATCATCAATAACTTCTGGGCCTATAAGTTTCCTCTCTCCAACTTCATCCCAACAAGTTCAAGTTCTACATCTCTTTATATATAATGCTTTATATCAAGCCATTTGAATACTAGAATGGAAAATATTGTTGTAGGAAAATTTCACCAAAGGAAATTATTGATCCCACATGCCTTGAACGTCAAGAGATCATGATGTCAACATATATTCCTGTGTTTTAATAGTCCTTTCGAACTGTCCTTTGGTTTGGGGGTGATAAGAAATAATCAAACCAAGCTTAGTATTCAAATCCTTTTGGAGAATTTGTCAAAATTTTGATGTAAACTGGGAATCTTGATCAGACAAAATTGATATAGGTGTACAATGAATTATTATAACTTCATTAATATAAAGTATTTTCAGGCACTCAATTGGTAAATCCTCTCTTATAGTAATGAAATGTGCTGATTTTGTGAGATGACCAAAAATTACCCATATTGTATCATTCCTTCTTGGTGTCCTTAGTAGTCGAGTGACAAAATCAATTGTAATTCCATCCAACATCCACAAATAAATTGGTATAGGTTGTATCACCCCTCTAGAATATTGTCTCTCCACCTTCACTTGTTGAAAAACTATCCACCTTAACACATAGTCAGCAATTTCCCACTTTATATTATCCCACCAAATATGTTCTTTCAGATCTCTATACATCTTTAAGAGACCATGGTGTATAGAGAAATTTGATCTATGAGCGTCATCTAATAGTTCCTTTTTAGCTCATGTACTGATTGAAAGCATAACCAATTCCTAAATTCAGAACCCCTTCCTCATACATGAAGTATTCTAATCTCTTATCCTTAACAGAATTAATTTTCTTGTGTAGATTTTCATCATCATATTGAGAGCTTTTAATCTTATATAGTAAATATTGTTTGACAATAATTTGAAAGAAGAAAGATGTTTCCCCTTCCCTAAAAATTCTCATATCCATCTTTGGTAGATCTATGCATATAGGATCTCTCTCAATCCTAATTTGAGTCAGACTGCCCTGATCCTTCCTACTTAATGCATCTGCCACCTTATTTTTCTTTCCCTGGTGGTAGTGTATTGAAAAATTTTAATCTTTGTGTAACTTGAGTCGTCTCATTTTCCTCAAGCCCAAGAATTTCCTCTTCATTTTAGTCTATTTCTCATGATGGAAATATTCTTCAAAAAATATTCCCTTAAAATTCCTATTCCATTTCTTCTATTTCTTATTCCTAAGTTGTATTCTGGATCAGGGACCACCATTGATCAGTGTCACCCTTGAGAAAATACACTTCCAAAACTACCTTTTAATTATAATTTCATCTTAATTCCATGAATATCTTTTAAAGGTACTTGATCCACTACTCAGTTTCCACTGGGTTAGTAGTCCCACTAAAATATGGGGGCTTCTGAAGCATGAAACGATCCAACACAGGTGTAGCATGGTATTTCTTCATAACCTAAGTAAGTTGTCCCAATATGGTCATGATCTGATCTACTCCAACATTGACTATGTTCACTTTCTCAGTGGGAAAATCCATACATTGTCCATGAGTATTGATTCCCCTTCTTTCATTTGGAACCATTTCTAAATAATATCATACACTGTATTAGTTTATGAATCATAATTTATAACATCGACTAGCGAAGTACTTAACATAAATTGAAATCCTATGTATAGATAATATTATAGACATGGTTTCTCTGAGGAAAAAAGTACATTAAGATCATTCATAATGGCTTGTAAAGAAAATGTGAATTATCCTAAGCATATACCCCTGTAGTTTCAATACTAAGAGTGCAGCAAGGCCCATTGTTGTGTACCAGGATACCCTAGGTGAATCCCAAAACTCCTTGTCGGAGTTTTCACTACTAGGTATATCTGTTCCAAAGACACCTATACTTGTTTGTATCCAAATAGGGATGTATTTTATAAAAATATACACGTAATCTATTCCTTACCAAAATTCTAGGACATTCTTGTCTCTTTTTCCTCAAATACTCCCCTAGGGATTTGTTCCCTAATATACATTTTCCAATCTAGTTTGGTGATTTGTGTTATTCTTCCTATGATACCAACTGTAACACCCTGACCCCTCTAGATGGGAGCCCGTGTTTTACTTGTTACATTGGCATGGTGAGAAGGAATGAAAATACAAAAGGTAATATCATTTCATTAGTCTTGAAGAAACTAGATACATACATGTAACTCAAATTATATTGTGAATGGTAAAAAATTACAATATAAAAAAAATACTAAAAATTGCATCCACAGAAACTCAATAAATTATCTCCTCTTCGTAACCTATTAGAGGAAAAAAAATGAAAAATATGAGCTGAAATGATCAGTTAGGGTTACAAATATCAGAATAATGAATCAATAATAATTCAATCATAAACAAATTGTCATACTAAATGTGGTATGGTGAATAATTGAAGAATACACACCACTAATAAAAAGATAATGAAACTGCATCCATATATTTTGTCATAGTGAAAAACTCATGGATAGCAACAAAATATAATGAATAAAGAGAATTCTTGTTAATTTTGAATAATTTATATAGTATATTATACAATAACACCATTAAAACAGTTTAGTTCTGTGGGTAGAAAGCTGTATGATTTTTTAAACCAAACTCGAAGGGTTCATCGCCAACTAATTTGTCTCGTGAGACCTGTCGATGCATTGAGGGGCTATAGTGGGCCCCACCTAACACTTCAAGTCTAAATAATTCTTTATACATTGTTTTAATACAAGATCAATATGCTTGTTCAATATCCCCATAGAGTAGAGGATACAGATTTATCAGTATTTCCCCAGTTAAAACAACATTCCAAATAAACACCTTATGTAAAGTGGTATACAATTTAGAAAATAAACATATCCAATATATGAGAATATGGATATTTAATAGAAATATAATTTTAAATGAAAATTTATGTCAAATGAGAAGTTGGTACACCACGTAAGGATTATTAGGAGCACAATACCAAGTAAGTCCCAATGTAATTGAAGTTGAGACAAAGTCCCTTACCACAATGTAATCAGTCAAATCATATGACCAAAACATAATAACAATAAAATTAATCATTTAATACCATGAATATAAAGGTAAAAATGATATTATATGAATAATGTAAGTAAATATATGCTACATACAATAAATAAGTGGTGAACAATGGAAATCTCACAGAAATGAAAGTGAGATGAGAAAACCAATTACAAACATTTTGGGATGGTAACTATGTTCTTGTGAGGGATTAATGAGAGGTAAATGGGTGTCCCATTATTTATATATCATATAGGAATTATGGGGGAGATTCGAAAAAATACCCCATCATTAGTAATTAAAAATAAAAGGGCACAGCAAAGGAGAAATTCTTAAACAAAAGTGAGAGAGAGATTCCCTTACAAAGAACGTATCATTAGATTGTGGAAAAATCTATGACATAATTATGTGTGACAAACATAAAACCACTCAATAAAAAATGATATACATAATTAAACAATCACAGTTCATTAAAACATATTCTAGTAAAATACAAAACCAATGACATTGATGTTTAACTCAATGAATGGAAATTGAGATAAGATATCCCTTACAAAGATTGCATAATTAGAGTGAGGATAAATCAATTAAATATTTATGTGTGAAAAATAAAAATCCGCAAAATATTTGGATATATATTATAAAAAATCAGAGTTCATTCCCACATATTCTTGGAACAGTGTAACCAATGAAACATATGTTTAACTCAAAGAATGAAAATTGAGTTAAGTAATCCCTTACCTAATGCTCGAAGGTGTTCTTGATAGTTCTTAATGACCTGAATAATCAAATTCATCTTAATTAATCAATAATTCCAAAATATCATCAAAATTTAATAATATGGTATAGCCATATTAGGTTCATTAATGTCCTTTTATGGAATTAAGAGGTTCAATTTTATTGTTTTGGAAGAATTTTCTTCCTTGGTTTTCATGATCCTTTTAATTGTATTCATGAATGGAAGTTCGTTTTAAATGTGGTTAAACATCCCAAATAGTTAATATATAATATTATTGGAATTAAATAGATATAAATTATATTATAATTATTCTTGTTATATACCATGAGGATGACTCATTCGATGAGTTAATGATAAATGCATGGATTTGTCTTGGCGGTTCTGTGCAAAATGAACTTGTTTTGTATTATTCTTCCATATTATGAGTGTGTAAGGATTATAGAACATTAAACAAGATAAAATACGTATATAATGATCTGTTTCAACCATTCGAAAGGTTTCATGGCCAGTCTTGAAGATATTAATGTAAATTGAAAACCCGTCTTCCATTAGTGTGATAAATTAACACATTTTGGACATTGTTTGCATTTATAGTAAAAAAGCAAGGGAAAAAGAGATATTATGATGAAATATTCCATTAGAATAATGAAAATCTAGTACATTTAAATTAACGGAACTATCATGGAATTTTGATGGGGGGAGGTGAGGATATGGCATCAAAATAATGGAACTTGTAAAAAAAATTGAAATAAAAGATAAGAGAGGTTCACCTCTTGAGTACTCCTCCTTGAGAAACCCTTTAAGGCCTTTGTTTTTTGGCCTTTTTGTGAGGCCATCAAGTCTCAGACGTGGAGGAGAAGGTTAGGGAGCTATTTGATCAGAATTTAGGCAAGGAATGAAGATTGAGTGGTGTGGGAGGAAGATGGGGTTAGGGTGGATTATATAGTGGAGGGGAGGAGGGATTTTATATTATTTTAATTATTATTTTAATATTTTTGCTCGAGGCTACGAATAATCTGGATTCATGTGAATCCAAATAGTAATAATGGAATGTGAGTTCGAACCAAGTGGGCTTACATCAGCCTTGAATCATCTATGTTGTAGTAAATCAAGAATTTAGTATTTATCGTAATTTATCATATTTTACTATTCATCAAAAATTCAAGTAGTTCAAAAAACCCAAAAAATTCACCCTAACCATTTTTCGATGCATACAATCAGAAATTGAACACCATTTTGAAAAAATATATTTCTAAATATGATTAATTTAGTATCTAATTAATATTATAATTTATTCAAAAAAATAGTTTTAAAACATTTATTTACTTATTCCAAAACATAAGTATATCGTACTTCTACTTGAATATTATTTATATACTATCATAGGTAAGGTTACTATTCATTATGGTGTATCACTATTCATCAGGGTATGTTATTTTTCATAATGGTATGTTACTATTCACTGAAAATATGTTTTTTTTATCAAACTCCAGATAACTTACTAATCACAACTGGGTATGTTAGTTTTTCGAAATTCACATGACAGAAGTGACAAACATATGTTTAAATGGCTGGGTTATAACAAAGTGGTTTTTGTAGAGACTATGTGATCCATTAATTCTATAATAAATATATTTATAAATTCTTGGGGTGCTACATAAAAAAGATATCTCTCCCTCAAGGCCTTTGGATATCATGTGTTCATATGAATTAAAGTTTGGATAGTTTCCCATTCCCAGTGGATAGAGTGACAAGGTACTTCACTTGTATATTTGATATATGATATGATGTTTTACCTTTATATGTAAATTTATTCTTAATCCTTTCTAGTCTTTCTTTTTTTTCATGATCCCTATCCCATATCTTGTCACCTCCATAGGCTGATCTTGGTCCTATTCACTTTTGGGCACTAATGGGGCTTTTAACTGAGCTAATAACTCACCTAAATACTCATTAAGGTATGAATAAATCAAAATTTTAGTATAATATATTGAAAATATCTTAAAATATTCAGTTGGTGGAATTTTCACTTATTTTCACATCTCTTCCCATGTAAGCATTAATGAGAATTGACATGATACTATTGGATGCCTCTCAGTTTTCACACTTGATGGAGGATCAGAATGGATTTTTTAGATGTATTCAAACTTCCTATAACCCTATAGGTAATCTAACCTCCATAGATAACTTTTAAATATATCATGTCTTCTGAGACACCCTCTCACAATGATATCTCGCAGGACCATGCTTCAAGAGTCTCAGTTTCATTTACCATTATAGCACTAGTGGGAAGTGTATAAGGTGAAAACATAAATTATTTTTACTGATTTAAATTGTTCTTCACCTATCAATGAACTAATTTTCTTGGATAATTTCTTCTTATACTCTATAAATAATGTAATAATTAGCAATTGGGATTTATTGATCATTGATTATTCCATACCCATCAACATGAGATGTTATCCAACCCCAAAATGATTTCAATGGACCAATAATTTGAAATGGTGATTTCCCCTTAAATAAATTCTTAGCTTTTGGATAAATGTTTTCTAGTATCAGAACTTCCAAGGTGGTTTGATTTACTCATGCTAGTTTTCAACCAATATAAAATTCCATACCCTAACCCAGACCTTCAATTATTATGCAAATGATGACAGACACGGATTTATATCTATAGGAAGGCATCTATGTGGTCTAATTTGTTTGCCTTTGAGGTAACTCCCAAGAATATCTATTAAATTGACCCACTTCCATAGTTTTCAAATAAGGCCGAGGAGATCCTTTCTTCTGGTGAATTAGGGATGTTTAGGATGTCGTTTTTCCCATGTTATCTTAATGAATATGTTTTTTCAATCCCAAATGGGTATATCGAAATTAAGATGGAGACTATCTCTCATAAAAACTATTTATTATAATAAAATATCTATACAAAGTGGTGGGGCTATCACAATATTGTTCCATATTGAGGTTATTAGAAATAATTCATCATACATGTCTCCCAATATCAGGGCATCACTAACCATATGCATATCCTATAGGTTGATTCCTATATATCCATCAACCAAATTAAATTTATTGGAGTATAGGATCAATTTTTTGAGGACTTTATATGATGTTAGAAGTGTTTTTGAAACCCATAAAACTTTATAAAAATCAATTTCCTTCAAATCCTACTCAAATTCCTTGTAACACCACCATACCTAGAAGTTAAATCCCCAATTTTTTCTAAATTCCCCTCCAGTTAATAGATACCTTCTTACTCCCTACTAATCTTATAATTGACTATTTAATTACCCAATATTGATGTATATTTTTTAATATCTAGTGTAATGTTATATGGTTTATCCTCTAGGGTTAAAGGGAAATACCTAAATACATATCCTTTGGGTGGTTAGTTTCAATAATAATGTGTCTGATCAGTGATATGTTGGCCCTAGGTACCTTCAGGTTCATGTTTTTTCAGTGGAATAGAAATTTTACAACACTGAACATAAGAATTTATTCATTTTTTAGCATCCAAAACCTATAATGGGGTAGACTATCAGATAACTGATAGTCTTAAATACCTACTCCCATCATATGTGAGAGGAAATGATTTCTTTCATGGATTTTATTATGATGATTGGCCTTAATTGTTTTAATCATCAAGATCCTCCTTGCATATATGGATTGGGCATGATTGTGTTATTATGGGGTAATTTTCATCAAAAGTGAAAACAAAGAATCAAATCCCTAAAAATAAAAAATAGATAAGTTTGATTTTTCATGTGGTACTAACATGAACTAAATGCATCCACTGTATTAAAACTCCAACACCACATAGTAAATAGGAAAATAGACGGTTATCTATGTGGATGTTCAAAAAATACCTAATAATAATGGGGAATATATCGTAAATATATAGAAATATGAAACTATATACATTTCTTTTGGAGTCTATTCATTCATGGGTAGTGTAGATAGATTCAAGAAAATAGATATTTATTCACATGAAATAAATTATCTCACCATAGAGGGAGAATAAAAAATAAGTGATGGAAACTCCAAATTTCTAATGAAAGGTTTGAATCTTCGGTTAACCAGCACAATATCCATACTCATTGTGTCTTTCTCTTCATAGGACATGGTCCTCCCTGAAGAATCATGTGGTTACAATGAAGCATTATATTACATCCTAATAATTAAACCCATATCATGAAAATAAAACTCCATTATGATATTTGTAATTTTATGATTCATGATCATTAAAATGCAAGGATTTGATCAAAACATTGAACAATCACTAGCCTGCCACACGGGTCTGAAGATGTCATCCATAACCATGATAAGTACCATGTATTGTGTTGTTTGAAGATGGAATATGTGATTTCATGACAGCATTCCTACCACATTATTGGAAACTTACCTAACCAATCAATCACCCACATCTAATGAAAACTTGTCACAAGTAGACCACATGATTACTAAACTCCAATATTGATTGAAGATAGTATTTCCCACATGATCATGCACTCCCCAATAGAATAAGATATGGGAAAACCATGTGATTATTAACCTCTTGTGCGGTCTAACGATAGGATTTCATACATGATTTCCCACTTCTAAAATGGACCAATGATAAAGGGACCATACAACCACAAACCACATATATGTTTTAAAGACAAGGTTTCTCACACGAGTTCCAAAATCCCATGTAGAATAGAGATAGGAAGAATATTATACCACTAAAATCTTATATGGTTAAAAGATTCTATTTCTCTCATAGCTTCTCACTCACCAGGTTTCATCTTACCAGGAAATTCCAATAAAAATACATTTATGGTCTCCCCCAAGTAGAAAGATAATCCCATTGGATAAAACTCATAAATGATAAACCTCAAAAATACAAATAAACTATGTGATTTAGACATAATGATCTATGTGGCCAGTCACATCCCATGGGGGGCTCCACCATCATATGATTGGTATAAAAAACAGTCATGCACAAACAATTTTTTAGGGAACCATGTGGTCATTCACTCCCAACTTTGTGGAAACCTAATGAAGAATTTGGTTTATCTAAAACTTTCATTTCAATACCCACGATTTATATTTTAAGAATAAAAAAAGAGATGGTGGGAGGAGAGAAAGAGTATATATCAGAGAAACCATGTGTAATTCTTGAGAAAACATTACATCATACCCCCAGAGAAGTTCCTCTCATTAAGTCATTTCCATGTGGTCTTATTCACAATATTAGTGTATAGAGACTCATCACTTCGTGGACAATTCACACATGTAGTGACTATATAATCATCCTTAGTGAATTAAACCCCATGAGGCCTCTCTTTCTATACTCCCACAAGGTTCCTTCTCCTCTACATATCCCCCAAGTGGACTCGCCTCCCTATCAAGGCCACCAAGAAGACTATTCTCTTTAAGGAACTAACTACACGGATTGACTTCCCTCACCAGATACTCTATTCAGTCTCTAGGTAGACTCTCTAACCACATCAAATCCTCCATGATAATCATAGGTATACTTTCCTCCCTTATGAGGGTTTTAAGTGTAAAATCCTTCTTTATAAAGTACATGAGTGGGTTATCCTTCTATAATGAAGTACCCAAAAAATTTAGTCCTCTATTCACCTATATATCATGATAATAAATTCATTTCACACACTTACCTTGTTAATTATCCATCCCTATATACCTACCATACAGAGTAGGATTCCTTGGGGTATCCAATCGCCTCTATATTTTGATTCCAATTAACAAATTATTTAGTGTCCCTATAGCCCCCTTTTGAAATGAAAACCCCAAAGGCTAAGTTAATACCCTTTATAAGGACACCAAACATATTTGATTAAGATACAAAGTATGCCATAGTGTCCCTATTTGGTTCATGAATTCCCTTGATAAAAAGAAACCTCTAAATTTTCCAACTTAATCAATAGGTCTCTAAAGATATTTGTAACCATCCATCCCCTTTGATAATGAGGGTCATAATCATATAGGTGGTAGTGATAATTATATGGTCTCAGCATTCCCATCCACAATGATGACTATAATCAATGAGGCATGTAATACTGGGAATCAGTTGTATATATAACACCAAAAATGGTTACCATTGATTATTTCATCAATATTAATCAACTTTTGATTTCTGAGAGTGAATATGGGATTTGGGAATCCTCCATTACAGTAAAACCAAACCATGTAGGGGTAGAAATTGTTCATGTTTAATCACCCCATATGCTTCCTTAATACCAAATAAGTATTTTAGGTCTCCAATCAGGTGTAAGATCCAATTCTATCTCTCAGTATTCTCTTAAGTCGCCAATTAGGTTATGTGTCAGAGAATCCCCAAATGTTTAATCCCAACTCAATCCTCAATTACCACACATTTCATGACACATAAATACTTGTAAAATGATGTTAATGGGTTTGGATGACATCCAATGAATAAGAAAGAGAACATCCTAACAACATACTTACAGTATAGCATTGAAATGCATGTATGGTCCAACCACATGAACTTAAATTGTGTGACATTAACTATGTGTACATTGATTCCATCCAAGTAGGATATGTTGGTAACCTCCAATAGGTTCTAACCCAACATCAAAAACCCTCCTCATTCATCCTCATGGTTCTATATTCCTCATGAGATCATTTACTTCCTTCTTCACTATTCCATATCCACCATAGGTTTAAGAATACTTACTCATTGAGGAATATTCCCTTAACAACCATTTATATCCACTTGGTACATACTCCCTATGAATAATTATTTAACTAATCTATACTCATAATGATATCATGCCTCGCATGGAGGATCATATTATCTCCAGGAATCATAAATTTTCTTTTATTATGCCATATTCTGAACAAAACAATATGTTACTCCGTGGGAAATACTCCTATTAGCCAAACTGACCCCATACCTCACAAGTCCACATTTAATGTGAAATAAACCTATACTTAATTAGTCATATTCTCTTTTAAGTTTAAAAAGTAATGGGTACTCATGTATAAGTCATGCACTAACCATAATTCGGTATCCTTCACCTACTCATCTTTAACACATGATGTGAAACAACCTGGATTGGTATGAAGTGTCCTATTAGGTAGTGTCAAACTACTTGATTTATAATTTCACTCATAAGGATATGTAGGAATCCCATTTCAAAGGCTCTGTATAAAAACCTATCACCTTCATGGATGGGGATAAAATAAAAAACTCCTAGTTTATGCTAAAATACAATCACAAAATAGTTAAATAATAATAGAGAACCTATGACACATACATATGTTAACATCAATACATGTTAATGATAAACTATTGACATTGGATTAAATAGCCCCACATTATGATTTTGGATGGATTCACAAATATGACTAAAATTTATAAGAGATTATAATAGTAGGTAATAATCCCCTCAAAAATGTGAGTGGATCCTAAACCTTAACATATCAACCAATGCACATCCCATGGTGACACTGGTAATGTTCTAGTGACTTAATTTCTATGTAAATTTGGTCCTCCCTAACAAAAAAATAGTGTGTTGCAATCAAACTATATAATTTCCCACAAGAAACATCCAAATACAATTGGAAGATCATTAATTTTTTCATCAATACTCAGGGTGTATGCATATCGATTACTTTATAATAGTATTATTAGGTTTGTTTTCATGTAACTCAAAATGTTTTTAGGATAAATATGTCGTTAATGCATTTACTTACTTGTTAAATTATAATTTTTGGACATTAATTTGATTATTTATAATATATTAAATAATTTCAAAATGTAAATAACCATTGCTCTAATTAAATTTCAATAAAAAGTAATATGAGGAATGTTAAATGGTTTATTCATGCTTCACAATAATTTTTTAGGTGTCATAGTGTAATTATACATGCTATCATGGTATTAATTATGATATAATGAGTGGTTTTAACCCTATAAATCTTTTTTAAAAGGATAGTGGTTTAAATTGAGTATAAAATTAATTTTACATGGGATTAAAATAAATTAGTTAATGTGAATTATTTTGGTGAACTTTATATTTTTTAGATAAGAATAGATTCATGGAAAAAAATTTAGGTGTAATTAGGTTCAAGAGTTGAAATAGTGGATATTATAAAATATCTTTAAAATAATATTTTTTTAATTGGACTATAAAGCTACTCAAAATATTGTTTCTGATATATGGATTATATCAGTAGATTCATATGATTTTTTTTTCTTATTATATTTTAAGAAGACATAAATAGTTTTTTTATGTATATAAAAAAATTATGTCACTTTGAAAATTGATTTATTTTTTTAGAGTCCCATGCTGGGGTTTTATTTTGAATTTAGATTAGATAAAACCATATTTATTTGAAAAATGTGTATTTTAATTATATATGGATAATGAATGAGTTTTTTAATATTTTATTATCAAATACTCTATTGATCAATGAATTGTATTATTGATACTTAATTTTGGTTTGATAATATATTGCATTTTTGAAAAATCATACGTGGTAGTTTGGATAAGTGTTAGGCCATTTTTATTAAAATAAACCTTATTTTGGAGACAAGGTGGTCTAGACACATAAATATAGTTTAGATTCAATCTAGGGGTGTATTAATGTGTATATTAGTAATATTTAATGGTTATAAACTTTTAATAAGGTTTTTATAAGGGAATTATTGAAATTTATGGTTAATTTGGATTTATAATATTATGTATGGTCTATAGTGTAGGGTCATTATTAATTTTAATGTATTAGAAAACCTTGTAGGGTAATCAATGAAAAAAATAATTTTCATTATTATTAAATCTTATAACCCTATTTTTTCAAATTTTAAATTATTCTGATATATAATTTTCTAGATGTGGGTTTTAGGATTTGAGGATGATTTTTTATTAAATATAATGATTTAATATTTATATTATAAAATTTATAGGGTATGATATGATAGGAGAATCATAAGTCCTGATAAGAGGGAGTTTTTTTTTAATTAGAGGTTTTTCCATGACACGAGTTATGCTTAGGTATAAGGATCCTTTATATTTCTTGTTAAGAAAGATAGACTTTTATTGAAGGAAGATTTCCCCAAGTGATTTTAGGATAGTTGTGGATAGATGTAAGTAATTCCTTGGTTATAGAGATGGATATTGTTTTATATGATTAGAATATTGTAATTGGATATGAATATAAGGGGTTACTCTTATTATTATTGGTGGGTTTACTTGGAATATAGTGGGTTGAAACTTAATTTAAAAAAAAAATTATTCCTTATTCATGATTACCACAGGTTTCTGATAGGGAGAGTAAAGGAACATACATGAGTATGTGATCAACACAATTCACTTAGTGAAACTACATGAATGTGATTAAGAGGTCTGGAACTTAATATTACCCTTTAGTATAGTGTACTCTATATATGATATATATGGGTTATATTTATAACCATACCCTTTAGTGTGGTGTACTCCATATATGATACATATATATTAAATTATATATTTCTACCTTGGGATAACTCGATATGGGTTGGTTGGAACTATAAATCCATAAATCATGATGAAATATCTTGTTAATGCTCAATATAACTTTAATATAAATTTAAATTAATCTTTTGAAGATCATTATTTTCCTCAGTGTGATTATATATATGTGGTTAGTTGTGTAACATTAATAATGTATTGAATAAGAAAATTACCTTTTTTATTATTAATTAAATAGGATACCTTGTTCTTGGTGTAGGTTAAATCCTATAGTTGTGACGAATTTTTTGAAATATTATCCTTGAATTAAAGGTAATATTCTGTTAGTTATTATGTTGTTTTTGAGTTATGATTTCATGATCATTTTAGAGCTTGCATAATTTATTACCTGATTTATTATTTTCTACATCCTATGGATTAGTTGTGAACATGATTTATATTTTTCATTTATATTGTTTTCTTATTATTATTATTATATTTTTCTCTAGGATGATTATTTATGACAAAAAAATATATTTTGGTACAACCATATATATCACATTCACTCGGGGGAGTTTATTGTATAGGTAAAATATTACTAAATCACTCATACTAACTCACTACCCTTGTATATGGTTCACTATTTTATTGTCAATGTGTATAAAATGTGTTACCTATTGGTACAGTATTTTACCCTTGTGTGAATTATTTTATTATTGTAATAAAATTCATTTCAATTGAGGGTAGATAGAGAATTTTTATAGGGCCATAGGATATTTAATTTTTTATAATGACACTAACAATTTTGGGTTATTCATCTTCATTAAAATATTAATTATTTTTTATTAAATGGTAATATTATATATGGGATAAAATTATTTGTAGTACAAAAGAGTAATTTAGGTTGGTGTGAAGGAATAAGAATGGGGAAATTTTCTACAATAATGCATTGAAACATCACTATTTACCATTGGATATCTTTTAGTAATTTTAAATTCCTCAAAACACTAGTCGGGGTTTTTCAATTTTTTATAAAGAGTTGATATTTGTAATATTAATTAATTTAGAAAAACTAAAATCATTAAATTGAACCCCTATCTATACATTTTACACTCTTCATCCATCCTCCCTTTTTCCTTAATGTTGCCTCACACCACTTTCTCCTCCCATGAATATCTAAACTACAAGGATGAACTAAGGCCATGTAAGATATGAGTAAAGGATATACATTTACATGAAAAAGGTAGTAACCATTTTATCTTATGGTTTATAAACATACAACTACTATGATATGGATACTTAATCCCTTCTTGTTTTAGATTTATGAATCAATTGGATAATTTGTTTGTTCATTACTCATGTGGGATTCTAGATGCTCGATTTAGCATTTAGACATAATATGGTTAGTCTTCCTTTTTTTCATTTTATATTTTTGTATGTGATAAATTTATTATTTTTTCAAATATTTAGGATTGAAAATACAATTTGGTTGAAATTCATATTCTTTTCCTTGAAATTGAAGAAGAGATTTTCATTATTTTATATAGGTAATCCCCTTCTTCATCTAATACTTTTAGATGGTTTTTTTGGTATTTTAGGGTATGAAAGAACATGATTATAATGTAATTTTTTCATCTATTAAATTGTTTCATTAATTTTTTTATAAGATATTTGATTTTTTGGGATATTCTGATTTATATGTGCTAGGTTATCATGCCATGTTAATAATGTAGAATTATTGTATCTTATTTATGAACTTTCTCAAAATTATTATAGTTGTTTTCATACTATATTTGATTTGAAATAATTATAACCAATTTATATATTGTTTTAAACTATGGTTTAGTGTTTATTTATAATTTTTTACATTTCTTATTTTATAATTTTTACATATTGCATGTAACTTAAAATTTAGGTTGTATTGGATGTATTTTAAAAATAAATTGTTTTTTATAAATCATGACATGGTAGCATAATGTTGGATAATATGTTGGAGGTATGGTATGGGATATAAATACTATGAATTTGTATAACCCATCCCCTATTACTAAAGTAATGGGTTTTAATATTTCCAAAAAAAAGTATAGATTATTCACTTAACACTTATAGGATGGGTATTTCACACTGAATCAGTAATATGTGTCCATATCAGATTCTAAGAATGGGATAAAAGTAGGTAGCTCTAGTAAAGACCATACCCTAATTGAGAGTTACTTATTATTTATTATATTTAGGTCTTATATCTCTGATATACCATTTTTACTATTTTTTAATTCTTCTATACTTTCATCATGATAGGTGGTTTAGAAGTGGGGTGGTGACCATCTATTGGGTATTTTTTTCCCACTCCATATATATATTATTTTGGGATGTTTGTAGAAATTTTTTACATGATCCAAGAAATTTTTAGGAATAGGATCATAAAAGCTTGTTTCACTTAGATTATTTTGCCTTGATAGAATATTTTTTTCTCTTTATTGTATGAGTAGATAGGACGTATATGGGTTAACATCAGATGTTCTCATGGGGTCACCACACATGGACCTTATATTATTGTTCCTTCAAGAATATTTATATTTTTTATATATTTTCTTGAGGTTTTATTCCATTTCACACACATTATAAACTATTTAGATGTATTTTAGACCACGGTTATTTTATTTCATATTTATATCCTCTCTTTAGGTATTATAGATCTAATATTTACAACCCTCCACTATTTTACAAACTATATTCCAAGTTTAATTTTTAATTAAACAAGTCATGCTAATTACAAGCATGAACCACATGTATATTATTATATTTTTAAATGGTAAATTAATCTTCCACTCAATTTTCATTCATAATATAGAATTTTAAAAGGCATCTAGTGATCAAGAGTTGTTCATGAGTTTTTTAGGGTGTGATTTTTATGGGTATTCAAGTCATGGTTTTTGGATTAATTTTCTTCTTATTATCGGTATAATGGAATGGTAGAAAAAAATTATTATGTGTTTATGGATGATAACGTGTATATATTTTCAAAAAGATACATTTCATTTAAATTATGTTTCATTTTGAGTTAATGGGATCTAATTTTAAATGTTTTTTTAATTAAAATGACTAATATATGGTTGGGTTTGGTTAACAGTTTGAACAAATTTATCATTGACCCTTTTGAGTGGGATGTCAAAGTAATAATTTCCTAAATATTAAGGTGTTTCCCTTTCCTCTAATAATAATCATCATATTTATAAAGAGACATTATTGAGGTCTAGGAATATCAAAATTTGGATTAATCATGTTATGGGTATGGTTGTACAAGGTCTTATATAGTAGTTAAACACAGATTAAAAAACATATGGAGAATGATACTTTTACATGTGATCAAACTACACCAATTAAGTCTAAAATATGGTTAGAAATAGTAATCCATACTCCTCTTCTATCGTAAATAGATCCAAATTATACTGATAAATCCATTGATCTTAAGTAATGAGTGAGTATTATAAATGATGAGTTGATATATATTGAGAATAATTCTAATTGGTATCTTTTATAATGAGAACAAAATTATTCTAACCAAGTGAGTATTCAAGAGCAATCATAATAAAATAGGAAATGTTCTATGAAAAAATACAAGTATTTTAAGTAAATCCGTAGGTATGATTAATTAATTTTAATGAAATATTTTCTCTAATTTAAATACGTGAGACTGTACTACATTTTACTGTATTTTAAGCTCAAATATATAGTAAAATTTACCCAATAAATCTTAATTTTTAATACATAAATAGATTGAATCAATAGTAATTTATATTGAAAGAATTGATGGTTTAATACTTGATAAATATGATATAAAAGATGTGTAAACTAAGAAGAGGTATTATACTGATGGAAAAAAGTTCCACGAGAGTGATTTATAAGTAGGATAAATACTTAAGGGAGATGAACTTCATGAAATGAAAAGTGAATAATATTATTTATACGAAAGATATAAAAACATATACTTTTATTGTAATTATATAAGTTTCTATAATAGATGTTGATAGAGAAAATGAGTATAACCTTTTAGAGTTTTCAAACAAAATAAATAACGAATTAAAAATATCGACATTTGATGACATACATTTATTTTTGGAAATATAAGTTATCAAAAAATATGATTTTTTATTTTTTTTCTTAATATAAATATAGAAAAGAATTATTGAAGATATTTGGAATGAATATTTAAAGATAAATCCTCACAATTATGATAGTTTTTGTAAATATGTGTGAATATGATGATGGAAAAAATATTTAGATTTTGTGACGTATAACCAAATTTATCATAAAATTTTAGTTAATAAACTATGTATTCTATTTATGCATGTCATATTCTTATCACATATTTTCTATAATTATGAATTATTTAAATGATTATTTCCTTAGAGTAATGCATTCAGCAATGGGTTATATAAATTCCCTACTATTTTAAGAACATAAATATGGAATGGTGATATTAGAAAAACGATATCCTTTTGCCTATAAAAATATTTATGAAAAGATATATATCATATAAAACTATATGGTGTTGGGGGTCTAATAATCATTGAGACTTTTTCTAATGTTCTCGACACATAATGTCCTCTAATAAGGGAGATCATTCAGATATGCCCACTAATAAGAATTATTTATAATTAATGTTTCATTAGATGCCACAATATATGATCATGTGCATTGTTCTATTAAAATGATATCATTATTAATACATATTATTATTTTATTACATAGATACATAATGAAAATAATAATGTATTTACAAAAGGTCAAGTATCTTGCATCATGGGATTTTATATAGGCATATAATTGACTGAATGATCAATATAAAATCTATTCATTTCATGTTATGGAAGAATATGTCTCTATTTATGTGATTTTTATGGATGTTTATAACTATAATGTATAAAAATTGTAATTTAAAGAATCATTTTTCTCATCAATTCAATGAAATATAAATCTTGTATAACAAATGAATAAACATGTATGCATATAAATTGATGACATATTTGTAACATCATATCCATATTAACCAACTTTTGGCCTCAGCTAATATGACACATTAATTTATTTGCACCCCCTCTTATCTTAGAGGTCAATAACTAGTGGTGAGGGTCTAATAATATCTCATGGGAATATTTTACCCTCGATATCATTATAATCAATATCATGATATATAAAAAAAATATGTGTGCCCATGTTTAATATTACAGTGAATAAAATTGAAATACAGTGGTATGGTAACATTAACCAAAAGAAAGACTACATAATAAATAATTAAAATCATGCTATAAAATACAAGTAATATATATTATAATATATCAATAAAAAGTTTAAAAATATATAATACATGTGAAGAAAATAATAAAAGAGACAAGGCTACCCATCCTCAATCTAATTGCAGAATTTTCTCTGTGTCTATGATGAGGTAGTCTACCCTGATCAGTTATTATTATTCCCTTTCCCTAATCATCGTTCCAAACAATGGTTTGTACATTCATTAAGGAACATGTGAATGGTGTGAGCTAAAACTCACTATACCACCACTAAAGGTGTCCCAAATTTAAACTAGTTTATATGTGTATGAATGTATAATATGAATTAATGTTATAAATATAACATAAATCACACATTTCATACCACATAGTGATTATGTTTCTACTATGAGGGTCAACATTTACATACTTTTATCAGTTGTAGTCTATTATGATTTTATTTTTGATGCTCTAATATCAAAATTAAGGTAGGAGTTCCATGTAATAGTTGATCTTCTAGGGGAATGGAATTTTCTAAAGTCTTTAAAGGAACAATCTCAATTTGGTTTATTCCATGATTTCCACAACTAGACTCTTGATAGTGGGTTGGCAGTGCACCCATCCCAAGGCAAATTTCTCATCATCAAATTTTTTCATGATAAACAAGCCTAAGTCGTGTTTATTAGAATTCTAGTGGAAAAAATGAGAAATATAGTAAATAATATTAAATACCTCAAGCAAGGAAAATTCCTATTATAGGAAAGTATATGTTGAATGATTTAATAGAAAAAATCCAGACTAAGGAATGATATATAATGTTATATTGTAGAAATATAACCAATCCTATTGAATAATGTGTAAAATTATTGTCATTAAACAATCTCATTATAGAAAACTAATGATATCTATGATACGATGTTAACACAACCATATCATAGTAGCATTACAACATTATCATTGGTGCTCACATGTTCATTTTCTTATAGAAACCTAAATAAAATGCTAGATATACTCATCTTTTCCTGGGTATAGTTGGTCATTTTATCAATTAAAAAATTGGGATAATAATCAGCATTATTGAAATCATAATCAACGGAATTTCTCTTATCACTCAAAGACCTCTTTTAATATATTGTACCATCTTGTGCATTATTTATCTCAAAGAAACCATTATATATCCCTCAAGTAAGTTCAAATAACATATCATATGCATCGATTACCCCAAAACTCTTTGTGAAACTCATCCATCCAAGGATCATTCCTAAACTTTTAAAAATTACCTCTATATTATACAATACCTTAGTCCATTACTCATAATTTTGATGCCCAACATTATGTAGTGGACTCTTTATTTGGTAAAAATCAATATCTCACCCATATAATGTCAAAAATCATATTTTTATTAGGCCTATAGTTTATACCATTAATCCAATTCCATAATGAATACAGCTTCTCAAATGTTGACTTACACATAAGGTTTATCACTAACACATTTCATACATTAACCTTCAAGGTGAACTAACCATGTGGTTAACCCATAATTCTATAATCTATAAAAAAAACACTTTACAATCAATCTAGGCCCTATAATGTTATTCTCTTTAATCCCAATTTAAACCCATTGTTTACCCCTTCTGAATAGGATAATTCCCATAAGGTTTCTCAATAATCCCTTTATTTGATACACTAAACTTACCGCCCATGGTAGAATACCATACACCAATTCCTAGGATCTTCATTAGTAAATATATATAATTATTTAGGAAAATATCCATCCATGCGTGCCTCTCACTATTTTAGTTAATTGTATTACAAAACCAAATTCACCAAGAAACTCAATTTCTAGGGAAATGTGTTTTGGTTTTCCACCACTTATTTATTACATCATTACCTGATTCTCATAATCACCCATGCTCCCATAAACTCAACCTTGTATTCATCACACCCCTTAATCCCTACATTCAGAACACATAATGAATTATATTTAATATAACTTTTAATGTTTGTGACCAGTTACATAAATATGGATTAATACACCCTTTATCAATTATCATACATTCACCATTATTCATCATCATACCCCTAAATCCCAATCCCATCTTGGAGTTAAATTAGTTAATTTAAATCTTGTTATAATTAATTTTTATTTTCATACATGAGTCATGTGAAGTAATCTTAATGGTCCACAAGGGAAATTTGAAGCAATATAAGGGTTTGAGCTCAAATTCTCAGTAAGGGGTAGCATAATATGGAAGCCATTGTACATAAGTGCGGATTAAATATTATATGTATAATAAAAAAATTCATAATAAATAGAACTCCAATCATAGTATATTCATGGATTATATAAAAATATGTAAATTCATAAATAGAATAACTAATATCATTAGGTCTTAGTGCATAGTGATGGACATCAAAAACATATTTTGAAGTACTTGTGCTAAGAAATCATACGTAAATAGGTAATGATTTTACTGAATACCCAATATAGTTTTACAACTAATACTTATTGATTCATCGTGGTTATTTATAATTTAGGTCCCCACCTATCACATAATAATTATATTGTATCCATCATATAAAGAGGCTGGCTAAATAATGCATATCATAATTCTCCCTAAGGAACCTGAAATATAATCATGACTAAGAACTTAAAAAGTTTGTATTATAAATAAAGGATATAAGGAATTTCAATATTCCCCTATTTAATGAAAATATATGAATATATAGGTGTATATCCCACAATAAACTAACAAACTATAACATATTCATAACATAATGGAAATTAACCTTATTGAGGAATTATAACAAGGTAGTAGTGAAGGTTAATTTTCCATTTGTAGGGATATCTATAAACAATAGTCAATGAGTTCAATAATTTTTAATGGTATGAGACCAAATAAAAAATGGGAAATAATATATTCAAATCCATCGTTATAGTTTGTAAAGATCATTTGAATCATCCAAAAAATATCCCTAAAGAGTATCAAAACTAGTGTACAATTGGCCCATTTTTTTAAACTGAGTGAAGATCGAGTTAATAGCGAACCTACGTTTTTCAAGGTTATTACCTATAGGTTCATCTTTGTTATATCTTATATCCACTTATTTTATCTAGATTGAGATTAAATTTCAATGAAATCACCACTCATTACTTACCAAAAATTTTGGATTTTCCTATACTTGGGTTTCTACTAACTTGTGATAATTTTAATGGAATTTAAAGGTATAATAATGAGAGGTAATGGAGACCTCTTATTTATGATATGATATATAATTTATAATAATTTTCCATAGTAACATTTCATATTGAGAGGAAAATTAATTGGAGTAGATTACACAAATAAAGGATAAGAAGGGGTTGTGGACCCATATTTCAACACAATAATAGCTAAGGTAAAGGATATAGTGATAGAGAATAAGTGATCTCGCATTAACAATATATCAAATGGATGATAATTCCGATGACTTACAATAATGTAAGTATATGAAAAAAAATATTAAAACAAAATAATTTCAATTGAATATGAATGATGTGGATTATGAACCTTTTCTTTGAATGATGGATTCTTAATACTTGATAATAGAATTTTATAACCTTATTAATTCCTTGGTTAAACTCTTTAAGGATAAATTGATAAGATAATAATTCTCAAAATTTTCAGAGTGAATAATAATAGATGTATGGATTGGTATTTATAGAAAATGAGGTTGATTTGTTTATAAATTTCAAAGCATATCCCTTGGAAAGTAGTTTAATAAGAAAAATAAAACTAATGGCCCTTATATAATTCTAGCCCATGTTATTTAAGGATTTATTTCTTTTGAATTTTTTGAAGATTATCCCTATTTAAAATTATTATTTTAGATGTATAAAATATTATTAATCATAAAAACATTTTCTAGAAAAACATAAAATAAACCCTAGGATTGTAAAGGTTCTTTACAAGTTTGTAAAAATTAATTTCATTACATTAAAATGAAATATTTTAATGAAAAAACACATTTTCGCTAAAATAATTTATATTACATATTACAAAATTTTTAAGTCATTTTTAGTATCATTATACTTATATTACATTCATACCGTATTTTACTTTTTACCCAAAAATCGGATTTTCAAAAAAAATTAAAAAATTTAACTTTGGATATTTTAGATGTATTGATCCCAAATTTAAATTATTTTTTTATAAAAAAAAATTTTTATCAGAAATTTAATAATTAAATTAAAACACTTTTGAAATTCAAAATGAAAAATTTGAAATTTTAAATTCAAAAAATCTTCCCCTAGTAATTCTTATTTTATTCGAAGACATATGTGTGTAATTATATCCATATTAATTAACATAAATTTTAAATAATTGTTAATCAAATGACTTGATGAGTTTTAGTGGGAACATGAATAAAAAATAGACACATTAGTATAGTTATATCTTGGGTATTATATTCTCACCTTACATAATTTTATCCTTGAAATTTGGGGTGTACATCCATCAAATCACAAAAGAGGGTAATCCTTCCCCATTATATCATTAGGGTCCAATTTTGTTTCTTATAACTTTTGATTCCTCAAAATAACTTTCACTAGTTGGGTTTTCTGATTCCTTAATACTTTATATTTTTTTAAAATTGATAGGCTCTCCATTATATGACAAGTTAGGATCCATCTCTATTTCATTGGTAGTGGATACTTGAGTGGGTTCTAGTATGTACTTCTATAATATTGACACATGAAAGACTCCATGAAATTTAGAGTTGTTTTGTTGAAAAAGAAAATTATACTCCAAAACATCAATTACATGTTAAATTTTAAATGTTTAAATATACCACATACATAGATTTATTTTATTTCCAACCTTTATAATCCCCTTCTATAGTGTTAATATCAAGAGGACATGATCTAGTACTTCAAATTCCAAATCATTTTTATGATTATCGTTCCTATTTTTTTCTTCTCTATGATGTATTGATATGAGTCGTGATATCTTGTACCTTCTTAGTTAATCCCTAAATTATTTTTGGACCAACAAGAACCTTTCCCCATCTTTATCATAATATGTTGGAGTATGGTATCATTTCAATAAAAGGAATCATACGGTGACATTTAAATGTTTAAATTGAATCTATTATTGTATTAATATTTCATTATAGGTAAGTGTTTGTCCCATTATTCTTGTAATTCAAGTGAGAATGAAAAAATAGTTTCTTCTATGGTCTTGATGGTCCATTCAAACTTTACATTAGTTTGAGAATGATATGCAGCTATCAATTTTGTCACATTATCCAAATATTTTTCAAGACTTCTCCAAAATTTTGATGTGAATAAAGTTTCATGGTAAGATATAATTGATAATGGTGATAAACAAAGTCTTATAATATTATTTATATAAATCTATGAAATATTTCCAAGGGGTATATCCTTATTTATTATTAATAAATGAATAGACTAGGTTATTTGATACACAATGACTGATATAGTACCATTATTTTTAGATATCTTTGGAAGTCTATTGAAAAAATACATCATGATATTATCCTACTTCCAAATTTATATAGATAGAGGTTTCATGAAAACCATTGGTAGTTATCTCATAGACTTTACTAAATTTCAAAATAAATATATAGACACATAGTCAGTAATTCTCACTTGATGTTTTCCCACTAGATTCTCTCCTTTATATCCCTATACATCTTGGTACTGCTAGGGTGTATATATAAGTTTAAGCTAAAATATTCAACTAGTATTTCCCTCTTCATATCAGGTATAGATGGTATATACAATCTCTTTAAAAACATCAACACACCATATTCAAATATTAATTGTATAAATCTTCTATACTTCATGGATTTAATATTCTTTGGTAAACCATTATCATCATATTGATACATCTTTATCTTCTTTATTATATATGGTTAGGAAATTATATAGAAAATAATTGATGTTTACCTTCTTTGATACATTACATTTACACCTTTACTAAATCTATGAACATTAGATCATTGTTTATACTCATCATTGATATGATTCCATGATCCTTCTTATTCTATGCATCCACCACTCTATTCACCATTCCTGGGTGTTAGTGTGTTTCAAAATCATAGTATTTTAGTAGTTCCATGTGTCTCCTCTATCTTATATTGAGATATTTTTATATTAATATATACTTTAAAAAAATTTATTGGTATATATTCCAAATCAATAGACATTAATATAGTACCGTCATATTTTCTATATAAATATTATAGCAGCTAGATTAAGATCATGAGTTTCATAGTTTTTCTCATGGGTACTTAATATCCAAGATTTATTTGAAATAAAACAATATTTTTACCAAATTAAATGCCTTATTTATTTATTTTACAAATCACTATATATAAAAAAATCATCATTTCTAGAGACTAAGATCAATATCTCTGAATTAATTAATCTCTTATTTTGTTCCTCAAATATTTCTTTACATTCCTTTGAACATGTGAATTTTACCACTATAATTTTATAATTATTTAATATATTACCAAATTATAAAAAATTATCATATATCCAATAGTAATAATAATATCCAAGGAAACTACATTTCTTAGTAAAATTAATTTGTGTGGTCTGTTCTTCAAAAATCTGTATCTTTTGGGGGTAACATACATATCATCCTTATAACTTATAAAAGAAACCACATGCATCCAAAATTCACACTTACAAAATTTAAAATAGATATCATTCTACCTTCGAGTCTCAAAGAAAATCCATAAATGATATTCATGATCTTCATACAACATAGATTACATCTAGATATCATAAATAAAAACCACAAAAAAATTCAAGATAATCCTTGTATACTTTTATCATTTAATCGATAAACAGAAATTTTATATTTATAAACCCAAAGGGAATCAATGTGAACTCATAATGTCTAAACCTTATGAAAAAATATTTATTTGTTATATCCTATTATATTAATTTTATTTGATGAAAACTAGAAATGAGATCAATTTTTGAGAATTATTAAACCCCTTAATATTGATAAAACAAATCATTAATGTAATGAAAATGATATTTGATATTAATAGTAATGGAATTTATTTCTCTATAATTGATTTTAAGACTCTATTGTTATAAAATCCTTCTCATTAATTGATTCTTCCTCTACAATAATTTCATAAAGATAAGCCACTCGAGGTGGTTCCAAACAATATTCAGGCAATGAAGTCTCTCTTCTAAAAAAAGGGATTCAATTCTAACCTCAAAGATTATAATATCCTTCACAAAATAATAAATTCAAGAATTATTATTTTATAACCTATACATAAAAAAGGATTATATCAAATTTAACCATTATTATTACCACTAGTGTTTCATATAATGATCCTCAATGTATTTTCATAGAGATAAAACAATATAATATCATTTTTATTATTTTTATACTATGATTATTAACGGACAACTTCTTCATTAATGAATTTATAGGTGACTAAATAATATTATAAAACATTCAATATCTAAAAAATTATAGATCTAGAGTCAAATAATTCAATATATAACTTTGAGTTTATAATCAACGTACATGTTATAGCATCATTTGGGAACTCAACTTGTGTTCTTGTTTTTTCATAAGATTGACCTTAATCCCTTGGCCACTTCTAGGGTAGATTCCATTAACACTTGGGGAATTTATTTTCATAGTTTCCCATATCTTTACAATTGAATAATTGAACATTTTTGGGTTCTTTATTTCCCTTTCACTCAGGAGCTTCATGGACTTTATCTCCATACATGTGTCAAACCCATTCCCATCAAGAAATCTATTGAGTGAGTCTTCTAATAATTAGTTCATGTAGGATATTATACCCTTCCATCCTTATTATTTTCCAAATTAATTTCAACAAGGAACATATCCACCCTCTTCTTCTCTTGTTTACATTTAAAATTAAAATACTTAGAAACTACTTGTCAATATTGATGATACTAATCACTATCTTCAGAAATGATAATTTTTTTTAATAATTCCCTTATATGTCTCAAATTAAAGCATTAATATAATTGATTAATCATTATTTTTAGATTATGTACATATTCTAAAATAAGTCTTATAACATTTTAATGTTATCCACATACTCAACAAAAAACTTTTTCTTTCTTTTTTTCATAAATTCGGGAATTGTATTTTATGTAATCACATTTATCTCATGGAAAGTATTTCTCAAATACTCTCACCTTAAAACACATTCATTCTATAATCTATATATCATCATCCTTCTTGGTGTTTCAAATCAATAATGTTTTTGGATCAACATATCCTTTTTGAAGATTTATAGACATGTTAAAACTTTCTCCTTCAATACATCCTAAAGCATGGAATACATTTTCTACGGACCAGATCCACTATTCAACTACTAATGGATCTATGGTTCCATTTAAGTATATAGTTTTTTACCACATGATGTGGTTTAACATTGTTAGACCATGTTTTGGTGAAAATGTTTATTACAATTAGGAAAGTTTATTGATCACAACCTCCATAAAGTAATCTAATATAGTTATAATATTATATTCTTCAAGACCATCATCATTAAAATGATCTATAGGAAGCCACTATATTAATTAAGGGTTTTGACACTGTAATGACTTGAAATTTTGCAGTGTATTTTCCTAAACTAAATATTATGTTAATCAATTTTTCTAAACATAAAATTAAACTAAAGTAATTAGAAAAATTTTAAATAAATTGTGTTAAGAAATAATAAGGTGAATAAAACCTATTTTAAATAAATATATAATAATCAATTAAAATTTCTTATTTTTCGAGGATAAATAATTAAAAAGTATTAATATTGAAAAGGATTTTAATTTCATGAATAACTGATAAAATTAATAAAAAACTATATCAACCATTTTTAAATGATTATGATCATAATATATGATAATAAAATATATTAAATAACAAATTAATATTAATTAAATTATAAATTATTATTAAATAGTATCAATAACACTAAACATGTAATGGGGATATTTTTCAATAAAATTAATTTTCATTATATTTAATATTTCTTTTAAAATAATAAATTTATAAATTTTAGAATTTTTATTTTGTAAAACATATATAATTCTTGAATCTATTATTTCAAAATTATCTTATCATATATTTTTTGTTTTTTAAAATAATTTATTTATATTAAAAGGTAAAAAAAAGTACACTTTTTTACCTAAACCAAAGTATTTATAACTATATCAATAAGTTGGTACAACTAAGAAACATATAGAATATTTTTCATGAATAATAATGTTTCTAAGGATTATGAATATACATTTTTAAATACCATTAATGATTTATAAAAATAAAGTTTGAAATTTTATGAACTTAAGTAATACATCCCATTAAAAGAAAATTTTTTGGCCTTTTCTTTTAATTATATATCATTTTATAAAAAATAATCTTTGGATTTCTTTTAATGACACATAACTTCCCTTTTATAAATTAATAGAATCACTTAAATTAAATATATTGATAATGTTATCCTATACATAAGTTTTAAAATTAAAAATGCACTTTCTCTAAAAAAATGGGATTTTATGTGTTACATGTGTTAATGTTAAAATTGATTTTTATTAGAAAAATAATATTTATATGATAAAATTGATTTAATATTTAGAATCATTTCTTTCAAATTATTTCACAAGTTATATTATTGATTTAGGTGTAAAAAATAAATTTATTATGTTAAAACTAGTTATCGTGGTAAATGTTAAAGGGGAAAATCGGTTAACCATAGAGGTAAGAAAACTAACATGATTAAAAAATTATAATTTATTTTTTTATGTTTTTTTTTGAAAAATTGTAATTAAAACTCCATTATAATCCATTTTGGAGTCTTATTAACATGGAAAACATGTTCTCTCTTAATATTAAAATGAAATATTTACAAAAATGACATTATCACCCCTCCTAAGAGAGATCTATAACCACTACTTCATTACCACTAAAAAATTTTAGTTTACTCTATAATATCTTCCCTATATCATTAATATAAAATACCATTTTATTTTCATAATCTTATAGAGATAATAGTGTTACTTAAGTCCTCCCTTTATAAGAAATCCTCCAAAGCAAGCTCAAAGTTCTCAATGTAAGTACTAGCTTTTCCCCGATATTATTTATTTCCAATATTTAATTTAAAAATAAATTTTTTTCAATATTATATGTTGAATTATTTAATTATATTGTAATTAATTTTTTATATTTCTTTAGTAATCAGTATCCATATTTCCCGTTTTCAATTAAGAAAAATGAAAATAACATTCGTGTGTTTATATGGACTACGGGCTCTTTCACGTAACATATTTAATTTCTAAATTAGTTTCATTATTATTTATTAAAATATTATAAAAAATTAAACAATTTTATAATATCTAAATAATATCATTATTATTCTATAATAATAATATTAATAAAAAATATTCAACTTTCATAACCATTCTCATCCACTAATTTTGGTATGCTCACGTTTTTTTCGGTCTAACAACCCACATGAACAACTCTATAAGATAATTTCATGGTTTAATATGAGAAATTAATTACTAATAATATATAAAATAAATAATTAAATACTTATTATTTTAGGATCTACAATAGTAAAATTAATAATAAACACATTAATTATGATTCAAATATACTTTCGTTAAAAATCACCAAAACATTTCATCGCTAATTTCTTCTTTAAATATAGAAACAAAAAATTAGTTATAATGAAATTATATCCTTATAAATAATTATAAATAATCAATTTTTGTGCCTTTCATGATCTCTAGATGATGAAATTTTGGAGCAGAATGAAGAACAACACAACTATTATCAAACTAGTTCAAGACGATCAACATTACTCACACTATATATTGAAAATAGATAGTATGTAACTAATAAAAATATAAATAATAATTACGAATTAAGTTAATAAAAGCTAATATAAATAAATAAGTTTCTAACTTAGTTAATTAAGAAACTTTTTTATTTGAAACTCTAGCACTATAGTAGAATTCAGTAATTAAAGTAAGGGGTTTTGTATATAAAATTTAACTTAAGACATAATTATTATTGTGCATCATGATATATTTAAAATAATTAGATTACTTCCTAAAAAATTCCCATTAACATATTCATGAAATTTATTTTTTTAAGATCTATATCACGTTCTCAATTTAAATGTATTTTGATTCAAAAGATACCAAATTTGTATGGGTTATTTGTCTCTTTTTTAAATTCCATGAGACATTTTTGATATTACAGACAATAATTTCATGTAAATGGTGTATTCACTACCCTATTTCCCTAAAATTAAGTGAATATTTTTCATTTCATTATTTTTTTATTTCCATTTCATTCTAACCCTACCATGTTATTTTGATTCTTATATTACCATTATCATAATGGTTTCTTCTTCAATATCAATGTAAAATCGAGGTTTTTTTAAATATAATCCATATGGGGAATTTATATGTAATTTTCTTATAAAATCACTCAAAATTTTACACAACTCTATTTAATTTTATGGGTCATGTTAATGTTCTTTTCTATCATAAAATTTTTCCATAGTTTCCTTTTTCTTTCCAAATCATTGAATATTTATAAACATAAATTTCCTTCCAATACTTTTCATCTATGAACAGTCTATATTTCCATCCATTGAATTAAGGGAGTTCACCTAGATGTAATAATTAAATTTATTAGTGAAATTATTGAGATAACTATGTACCTCACACTCTATATGGTGTTAGTATAAGAGATTATTACAAATAAATATATTCAATTTATTGATTGAGGAAATATTGATAAACTATATGCTTCTAATTCTAATATGGATGTTTATTGATTATTAAGAAATTATAGTTATATATGTATATATTATTAATTTTTCAATATTATGAATAAATTAGTCTTAATTATTCATGGTTGGATCTGAAAATAGCCCCTAAACACATCGATAAGTCTCATGAGACTAACTAGCCTAGGTAATTGGTGAATGTGTGTAAATTTATTTATATGTATTAGTTATGTTATTAATATAAATTAAATTTCTTGTCACAAGGCCTTGAAAATATGGATTGTGTTATCATAATCCCTTAAAAATTATATAATTATAAATTTTATCACTTTGAAACCATTTATTGTTATCCATGTGATTATTGTTTTTGGTATGCCATCCATGAAGTTAATTTAATATCATGTGATCTGTTGTATTTTGTTATTTGATAATCATTTACTTCATATCATATTATAAATATCTTTTTTATTCTATCATATATTTTAATAAATGATTTCCCTTAATAATCATTTTACATCACCCTTATTGTTTTTTTATTTCCTGGGAATATGAAGAAAACTATAACACATGATATTTCTAAAAAAATGTTATATGTTGAGGATTTTTGGGGGTGTTGAATACATATATGGATTAATTATTTATATATTTACTGGGAAAAAATACCCATTATATTATAAAATCATTGTCTTTTTTAGTTAATAAGTTGTCATAATTCCTTATGTCTCTAAACCTAAATGGTTGTGAGAATGTATAAAATTAAATATTTTTTGTCGATCATGTTATTATTAGATAATAACATTCTTAGACTACCATAATTTGCATCAGAAAAGGGTTTCAATAATATTAGATGTTATAATGTTAGTTGAGGATACTCTAAGTGTTGTAAATACCATCATGGGTTAGAAAATTTATAGTTTTTATAATTCCAAAATTAAAAAATAACCCATTAGTTTGATTGAGGTGATATTGAATATTTTTTTTGGGAACAGAAACGAACATTTTAGTCAAAATCCATAAGGATGAGTCCAACTATAAGAAAACATTCTAAATTTTGTAAGAGTATGAAGTTGTTGTATCTCGGAAATTACATATCTATATGGATCCTAGAAAGTTCATATGTTTGTGGAATAGATGAACATAGGGGTAATCACCCATAAAATTGATGAATGACTATAAAATCTATGTTCACTAAATTCATGATGGATAGTCCAAATATTGCAGACCTATCTTGAAATGCATGGGGATATACTTTGCGTAATTCACATACATGTTATGAACCATTAAAAATTAGTTAAATATATTGTATAGAGAACCTAATAAGATAATGGCCATGGATAAAATTGATTAAAACATAGATATTCATAAGCTAAAGATTATATTAATTGATATTTGTTTTTATGGATAATTGTTGAGTGTGATATTTGGAACATAAATTTCAATGATTTTGTATAAAAGTTCATGGTAATTTGGGACTGTTATTTTTTATGATTTAGAGAAATAAAGAACCAAACCTAAAAGAAAATTGGTTAAAATAAGAGTGTTATTTATTAAACTAAATATTAATTCAATCTAAAATAATGGTATCATTGTGTATGGAATCTATAAGCCATATATTTCATAATTATATTACAATGTTAATTTTCCATTACTTATATTAACACCTTCAAGTTTATTAATGGATAAGACTAATGGAGTGAATTTAAGAGTGGATTCCATGGATAATTAATACATTATCATAATCATAAACCTAATTGGAAAATAGTTAGAGTGAAAAAGTCTATGATTATTACAAACCAACTATCAAGAATTATTATTAACAATGTGAACTTAGTTAACATTCCAAACAAACAAAATAAGAGAATAATGGATCCCCATGTAATTTTAGTTTATAAATAAGATTGTGGAAAGAATAATGCATTTCCTTCATGTAAAAATGCTGGAAGAGGTCCCAAAGTGAATATATCAAAGGAAAACAATGATTCTTCATGTGTGGAAGAGTAGGGCATAGAGAAACTAATAAAAAGGGTTGGGGAAATCCCCTTTATTAAAAAAATAAAAAAAAGATATTATAACCCCTTTTGACCTGGGTAAGGGAAACCCATTACAGACCCATAGGCCTATAGGGATCAAACATAATACAAAATCAATACCGAACCAATTAAAGTGTCCCAAAAGCCTAGATTCAATGTCCTAAGAGCCTAGTGTGACAAGGGAATAGAGAAACTAATATCCAAGGAAAAGTGTAGATCTTAGTAGACATGGTGAAAGGAAATAGATTTCATTCAGAGGTACCACTAATAGTTCAATGTACTAAATGTGTCGAAATTGTACATTGTCTAATTGAATATTATAATAAATTGGAAAAAAGAGGAAATTCACTAGTAATTTACTAGAAAAGTGAATTCCTAAACAACCACCGCAACAAAAGTAGGTTCAAAAAATGATATAGATTGAGGAACACTAATCATCCACCTAAGAAAAATGAGTGTTGTATTCATATCCTATTTATCATAGTCCAATGTAACAAGAATGTTTTCTAAGAACATAAAAACACCACTCAAATGACTAGATATTGAATTATAAATAAAAACATCAATGGGTACGATTATTATATCCCATGTTTATAAATATTCTCTAATGGATGTTTATATTATCCTTCCATTAGTCAAACAATATGTTATATTAGGCTTGGATTGGATCTCTTGACATAGGGTCCAGGATAATTTTGATGATAAGAAAATAAAATATTAAAATATTCCAAGATCACTTATTAATATAAGGATGAATATAATTTTCCTATGAATGTTACTCATATTGTATTGGAGTTTTTAGTATAAATGGTTAGAGTAAAGATCTACTATATTAATATTCCTATTATGAGGGAAAATATGAGTTCACTATATAGACCAAATATAGCAAGGATGAAACTTAATTGGAAATTAAATCTTGATTAATTGACAACCTCAACCTTTAAATAACATAATAATTAATATGGTGAGTATTAAATTTATTTAAGGAGAGAATGTAATGACCTGATATTTCACTTTGTATTTCATTAAATATATATTATTTTAGTAGTTTGTTCTACATGAAAAATTGATCAAAAAAAGAGCCATGACATATTATATAAACATTATTAAAACATATTTGATGAATTAAATCTCTAGTAAATCAAAATATAGTAACTAATTAAAATATATTACATTTAAAGGATAAAAACTAAATATGATTTAATATCAAAAAGGATTTTTCTTTATCAAATAACAGTTTTTATTATTAATAAATTAGTTCAACCACTTTTAAATTATTATTATGATATTATATAATATTAAAATAAATCATATAATATTTTAAATTTCACTAAATAAGAAATTAGTATGGAATAATTTCAACACCACATAATGTTCAGAAAAGTTATTTTTCTTTATTTTTTTATTTTCCTTTAAGAAACTACATTTATAAAGTTTAAATTTTCAATTAGATCGAAAAAATATAGTTTTAAAATTTAGGATATCAAAATTAGATTTTTAAAAAAATTTAGAATTTTTCTAAAATAATTGGCTTTTAATAAATAGTGAAAAATATAGTATTTACTAAGACCATAGCATTTAAAACACTTTTGATAAGTATATGTGGTATAAAAACTTATAGAATTTTTTCCACTGTCAAATATATATCAAATAATTAAAATGATACATTTTTAAATTTTGTTCTGAATTTAGAAAACCTATGATTAACATTTAATGAAATTCAGTAATATTTTACAATATAATAAACATTTTTTGTTTTTTATTTTATTTAAATATTATTATTGAAAAATTTGGTTTTTTATTCTTTTAAACCATGATACCATTTGGTTTTTATAATAAGCACATATATATATATATCATTAAAATCAATCAAATTGATACTTTTATCCAACATAAAATTTTATACTTAAAAACACACTTTTTCTAAAATTGGGATTTTACATGTTACATGCGATAATGTTAAAATTTATTTTTATTACTCAAATAATTTTTATCTAATCAATTTTATTTCAAATATGGAATTAGTAAGTCCAAATTATGTAATAATTTTATGTCACGACCCGTCCCCTGGGGCCCATGTCGTGACTACCCCAAGCCCACCTCTTGAAGTCCAGGGGCTAGTAACTAGGGTTGAAGTCATCAACCTGCATGTGGGAGGCATTAGCCTGGATACCTCTATGCACACACATTCCCAACCAAGTGCCAAATCACAAAATAGAAAGAACATACCACTGAGTAACTGAGTACAAGTACATCTGAAAGAAAGTGGTCCCGAATACAAACCCAAGAAGAAGTACTAAAAATTGTAAAGTAAAAAAAGTGCTCTGATGGCCATCCACAGAAAACCCCACCTGATCATGAGAGTAGTAAATCTACTGGAAGATGATGTAGTACGTCTTGTTTTCCCAATCCTACTGAGGCACACATGTTCCTAGGCCACCAAGTCCACTGTCATAGCGTCCGTTCATCCCATCTCCCTAGGCACCTATGTCAAAATATCAGTCATCTGCACGAGACACAACACATGCGGATGGAGCCTGTGTAGGAGTGAGTAACATAGTAATCAGTAAGGACCACAAAAAAAAAATAAGAAATAACACAAAACAATTCCTCAAAATAAGGCCCAAACACAAGACATCTCACACCAGGTATATTCTACGGTAGTAATGGTAACATCATCCGTCACAATCATCAAAAACCTCAACTGTTGTAGAACTCCTCCTCTATCGAGTATAGTGGGCCTACTGGGTCACACAGAGTTGCTTCCCACTAACCTTGAATTTCATAGGTACCCTCCACATCACGTACCATGGGTTTGTGGGGTCATAAAGAGCTTCTCCCCACTATGGCCGGCTGAGGTACTCCTCCCATCAAGTACCTTGGGTCTTCCAGGTCACACAAAGCCTCTCTCCACCATGGGCCTTCTGGCTCACACCGAGCCGCTTCCCACTAGGCCGTCAAGTCACATATAGTCGGAAGTTAGTAGTCTTCAAGTCTCAGCCAGCCGTAGTGTTCTGCATGTAGCGCAATTGGGAGAAATTCTCCTCAAGAAATTTTTCACCTCTATAAATCCACAAAAGTCACCATAAAATATTCCAGAAGATCCACCTCGTCGAGAGGGTCCCAAAGTTGAAAATGGATCGTCAATCGGATGTAAAATTTGCAAGATACGGGCATTTTAGTAACTAGGGGACTAGTAGCGATGGGGCTCGGTCCGACCCGGTCGGACTGACCCAACCAACATCAATCGGGAGGTTCCACGTACCCCGGTTCATTTTATGGATCCAACCTGACTTAGTGTGGGTCAGGGTTAGTCTGGTCTGGCCTGGCCAGTGGTCCAGGCCCAATAGGCCTCGTTGGACCCAGCTTAGTCGGCAGAGGGTCTAGCTCACCTAGTCATCATGTGACCTAGTCTAGTCCGGTCCGGCCCGAAGGGGCGTTGGTCAGGCCTGCCATTGCGGATCCGGACCATCGACGCGGGTCCAGCCTTCCAGTGTAGATCTAGCTCGTCGGTGCAGGTCTGGCTCGTCGGAGTAGGTCCGGCCCCCCGGTGCGGGTCTGCCCCCCCAACCCGTGTTCGGCCCCCCAACGTAGGTCTGGCCGTGGGGGGTTTGTGCCCCGTCTGGTCCACCTCACTGGACACTATCGGGAGCCGCGTCCGTGCCCTTTCATCACCTCACGGGTCACTGTGGGGTACCTCCTCTGCCACAGTCAAGCGACCACAGCCCTCTACCCTCCGACATGGTCAAGCAACCACGTCTGCCACCTCTAGCTGGCGGCTTCTCTAACTGCACCACGGCCCATTCCGGCCGCGACCTTTCATCTGGCGCGACGTCATGGTGCGCCATCTCCCACCCGTGGCCACTACCGTGGGCCCCTGCTCACAGTCGCTGTTACCACCATTGTAGCCGGTGCGCCAAACAATTTTTCGATGGACCATTAGGTCCGCACTGGTGGTCCATTCTTTTTACTGCTTGCGCCTATGATTTCTGGGGATAGTCCTCCCCACCGCGATGGTCTGAAAACTACCTTGTTGTTGATTCAAAAGATTGGACATAAAGAACACATGAGAAGAGGTGCTCGGGCCATGTTCGTGTAGACTCAAGCCCTCCGCATTAGAAAATTAAACAAGGGGGAGGATCGAGGAGGTTTGTGTTCAATCATTCACACAAAGGTTTAATCCCAAATAATCACCCCAAAAGAAAATTCATCCTCCCGTTATAATGCACGATATGCAGATTAACCTATTCATGGGTTAATCTACATTTTCCGCTTATAAATGGATGGGGAAGAATAACAAAATAAAAACCCTTACCTCTTTCAAGTTTTTTGTCGCACGTTCTTCCTCGAGGGGTTAAGAGGTTGGCGCCTCTTTCTATCTCCAATATTTGAAAGGCATCGAAAAAGAAGAATTTTTGTCAGCGTTCTTCATTCCTTGATAGGGTGGAAGTCTGTCAAAGGTTCGCTAGAGAATCCTTCAATTTATTTAATCCACATTTCCCTAGCACATCAAAGTATAAAAAAGAGCACTGCGTAGCATTCCTATAATGATGTGAAGTCGTGTCGTTACACTGTTTTATTTAAGAAACATCATCGTTGTTTTGCAAAAAAACATCGTTATGTGGGGAGTGTAACAATCCATTAATTAGACTCTTTGAGGTGCGTCGTCGCCACCCAGTCGCTGTCGTGCTGTGTCACCGTCTGCCACTCCAAAGGGAGAAATAAAATAAAATAATACATTAAAATTATTTAATTATTTTTATCAAAAAGTGCTAAAAACTAACTTTAATGTTTAGCCATTGCTGGCCAAAGATACGTCATTTCTAAGCAAATCCCGGCATTCTGAATTCAATAGTTCCCTCAGATTTTCAAACCATGTGACAATTCAAAAGATAGAAAATATCGCTTGCACGTTTACTGAACGTACCTTAAAAAAAGTTCAATTTTTTTTAAAATTCACCCTCAACCCGCATTTGTCGAGGCTAGGCTCCACCTAAGGGAAACATGCCCCAACAAATCCAATTGTACTCTAATATTTTCAATCTAAGTTATTATTTAGATGTTAAAGGATTTAACATTAAAATAATTGTTACTTATTTATTTTCTTTAAATCCAAAAACTAACTTCCATTGTTGGCTCGTTCCGAAAAATATTAGGGTCTTCCTACAGAAATAATACCCTCATGAGTTCAGCGGTGGTGTCAGATTTTAGATCCAAGTTCCCATTCTTGAGTTATAAGAATTTGAAAAATAAAATAATTTTATTTAATTATATTATTTACGGTTATGCCATTTTTGGGTTTTCTCACTAGCGTCCTGCACCGACTAAACATAAGTTATTCCTAGGGTAAACATGTCATCCTAAACACAACAGTGCTCTCATATTTCTAATCAAAGAACCCATTTAAGAGTTATTCCACTTTTTCAAGAAAACTGCTCACGCGAACTATTTAAAGCTTAAAAAATTTTAACATATCATTTCGGGCACTTGGGACCTCTGAATTATGTGCCGTCAAATTTCATGGTCTCAAAATAATTCCATATAATAAAAATATTATACATAAATTCTGGGACAATACATTTCCATTTTATTTTCAAGCAAAAATATTTATTTACTTTAAAAAAAACAAGTTTTCATGGTAAAATCCAAAAGGGTAAATGGGTTAACTAAAGGGGTAAAAGGCCTAAAATGTTTAAAAAAATATATGTTTGAGATTTTGAGGTATGGATAAAACAAACCATAACTTCAATCCATTATTCTCTATTTTGGAGTCTTCTTGACATGTAAAACATGTTCTCTCTTTATACTGAGATGAAATATTTTCAACAATTTCATTCTCACCACTTATAAAAGGGACCTATCACCACACGTTCAAGACAACTCCAAAAAAAATTCCCCTATATCCCTCCCTAATAATCCTCTTTAGGTTTCATAAGTTTATAGACACAATATTTTTTCCTAAGTCCTCTTGTTCCAAGTAATCCTCTAACCGAAGCTCATAGTTCTCAACGTAAGTACAAAAGTTTCCCTAAAATTATTTCCTTTCTATCATTACCTTTCAAATACATTTTTCCTAATATTAAAAGATGGATATTTTATTAATATTATTGTACACATTTTTATATTTTGGTAATGTTCATTAAACACCTTTCCCGTTTTCCATTTACAAAAATGAAAATGGCATGCGTGCATTTTTTTTATAATACCGTCTTTATGAAGGAATGTATTCCATTTTTCAAATGGTATAATTATTATTTATTAAAAACTATTTTTATATGATAAACCCCATAAATAATCAAAATAATATCATTATTATCCTATAATAATGTTATTAATCCAAAATAACCAAATGTCATAACCATACTCATCCATTAATTATGGTTTCTTCAGGTTTTGATCAATATAACCACCTAATTTAACAATGATATAAAATAAAATCATGGATGAATATTAGAACATAATTAGTAAAAATATATTATATAAATATTTACATTATGTCTTTATTTCTTTTTTGGTATAGAAACATTAATATTAAACTAAATAATAAAGATACCAATGTATTTTCATTAAAAATCATTAAAACATGATAATATATGATTTAATATTTAAGGATCATAACAAAAAATACATTAAATTAAATTGTAAAAGTATAAATAATTTTAAATTATCAATTCTAGAGCCTTTTATAATCTATGGATGATGTTTTTTGGAGATGAATGAACATAATCACTAATCTTACATAAAGTAGTTCAAAACGATCGATATTATTGACACTAGATATTGAAAATAGGTTGTAACTTACTAATATAAATGTTGATAATAATTACAGATATTATTTACAAAAGAATATAGATATTAATAAGATTCCAAAATAGTATATTAAGATACTTATATTTTGTGCACAAGAGATTCAACTGCACTAGTGGAAGTTGGGGATTAAGGTAAGGGGTTGTTTATCTCAAATTTATTTTCTTAAGACATAATTATTATTATGAACCATGATATATTTAATTTTTTTACATCGTAATGGATTAATTTTACCATATTCATGTAATTTATGGGGGTTTAAGTGTAATAATTTTTTTATTTATTAAAATGTCTTTCAATTCAAAAGATAAAAAAGTTGTAATGGTTATTTGTCTCTACTTTCAATTCCATGAAACATGATTGATATTTCACACCCTAATTTTTTTATGGTGTATTAAATAACATTATTAGTTCATGTATTGTCAATATATTTCTTTTCAGGATATTAGAATATCCATTTCATAATAACCCTCTAATTTTTTTATTCATACATTAACATCATCAATAAGGTTTTTTCTTCAATATCAATTTTAAATTAGGATTATTTTCAAAAGATAATTCATCTAGGAAATTTGAATGATACTTCCTTCCAAATCCCCCCATCAGTTTCTCCTCCTTCTGTTATTATTTTAGGGATTGTGAAATATTTTTTTCTACCAAAGAAATGATCTATCACTCCCTTTGTCTTTCCTAATCATTGAATATTTTCAAAAATAATTTTTATTCAAATGATTTTCCTCTATAAACACCCTTTATATCCTTCCTTGGATTAAATGGTTCTCACCTAGATGTTATATGTCAATTTTTGGGGAAATTATTTACCTAGTTGTATTGCCCCTATAGTATAAAGTTTGAATTTTGTGGATGTTTATATAGAAATCTATTTCATTCATTGATTGGTGAAGTATTAAGAATCTCTATACTTATTATTCATATGCGGATGTTTATTGATTAAAATTTAATATTGGTTAGATATTTTATAATGTATTAATTCCGTTATTTGATGAATACATTTAACTTATTTAGTTATGGTTGGGGCCCACAATATCCCCTTGATGCATCAGATCACATGGTACAATCTAGCCTAGGTATTTGGTGTATACCTGTCCATTTATTTAAATTTCTTGTCTACAGTATTGATAGAAAGTAAATATCTTGGCACAAAGCCTTGAGAGTATGTAATTTCTTCACACGAGTCCTTATAAGTTTTTTATTGTGAATTTTATCATGATGAAACTAGTTATTTCAATCCATGTGATTTATTATATTGTTATTTCATCCATGGAGTTATTTCAAGATCATGTGATCAAATATATGGAAATATTTTATTACCATTTACTTCCTACTATATTATTCTTTTCTTGATTGTTCTATCATATATTTTTATATCCACTTTCCATTACTAAGAGTTTGATCTCACCCTTCTTCTATTTTCATTTCCCAATGTTATGAAGAAAAGTATTTCACATAATATTTCTATAAGAATAACATGTTTGGATAATTTTTTTGGAGATAATTAATACACATTATGGATTAATAAGATTCTTATTTGGTGGAAAAAATATGTCCATTAGACAAGAAAACATGGTCATTCTTATTTAATGAGTATTTTAATTCTACTAATCTATATCACCAAATATTTTAGGTAATGTATATAATGAAATATTTGATAAAATCATTTAACTATAAGATGGTTACATTATGGGGTTGTAATAGATATAGTTTCTATTCTTTCTATTATTCACCATTTCTAAACAATGGAATTTTATTAATTAATTCATGAAAAAAACAATTAATTATATATCATAGTATTTAATTCATAAAAATTTATAATAAATTCATTTCATTAAAATTTATAAATACTTCTAAAATATCCTAAGGGTTTTTCATAATTTTTCTACTCTCGAATTATATGCACCCAAATATGGTTTCCAATGTTACATCTAAACTTGATTTCGAAACAATTATAACACACCAAATCTAGTAACCCAGATTCAGATTTAAATTAATATAAATTTTATAGATTAAAAAGATCACAATACATAGGATCTGATAGTATATTTGTCTTATAAAACTAGGTAAAAAAATTACATTACATTACATTGAAACCATAAATTACATCAACTTCATACACAGAAATTTATTATTTATCATTGAAAATTCATAAGTCACACACAATAATCATAATGGTATCCTGGATAAATTGGAAATAATATATAGGTGCAAGATCAAATTATCAATAAGGGGTAGTTTTTAACATAATATATCTTATATACGAATGGAATCAATAATTTGAATGGAATAAATAAACTTCATAACAAATAAAACTATGATAATAGTATATCTATGAATTATATAATAATAAATATATAAATGCATTGTATAATTAATCTCATATTGATGGAATTCATAATGTCAAATATCGTAATCATATCATTTAGTCCTCATACCAAGACATTATAAATAAATAGAAAAGGATTATACCCAGTAATCCAGTTTGTTTGTCTCCTAAAAACTATTGATGCATCAAGAGGATTTATAATTCCAGACCCCATATGACAGATAATAAGTCCCTTGAATCAATCATATGAGGTGACTAGATAAATAATACATATCATAATGTTCATTAATGAGCCTCATATACAATCATGACAAAGTACTTAATAGGTATCTATATAGAAATAATTATATATGGAATGAAAATATATTTCCATTCAATATAATAATATATCTATTTAGGGGAATATCCAAAAATCAACTGAGAAACCAAAACATATTCACAATGAAATGAAAAATAATCTTATTGAAGGAATGATAACAATGAAGTAAATAATGTATATTTTCAAGGTAAATGTATGTTAATAATAAATAGTCATTTATTTAAATAATTTTCAATTGTTGGATACCAATGAAATGATTCAAAGAAATATATCGAAATCCTTCAGTATAGTTCATAAAGAGCTTATGAATCATCCAAAGTATATCCCCAAGGAGTTTCAAACTATTTGTGTTGTTATGCTCATTTTTAGTACACCGAGTGGTGATCAGGTTAATATACAATCAATATTTTTTAGGGTTATTACACCTATTTGCATCTAATAAAAATCGTACATACACATTTATTATCTAGATAAGGATTTCATTGCTAAGAATCCACACACACTCTACTTTAATAATATTTTATGTTGTTTCCTATAATTTTATTTTCATTAAATGTTTTAGCATTAGAAAGTATTGTGAATTTACCATAATTAGATGGAATAGTGATATCTCATTGATGATATGATAATAAATTTACAATAATGAAGAATAATTATATTTCATATTGAAATGAATTTGGATTGGAAAGTATTGCAGAATAAAATGAGAAGAAGGGGTTAAGGACCATTATTTAAATATAATAATATCTTAGGAAAAGGATATATAGAATTGGAATAAGTAATCAATCATTAACAATATATCAAAAATATGATAATACCATGCAATTAAAATTATGTTAGTATATGGAAAATAATTTTATTTGTTATTAAAATGAAAGGACTGCAATTGAAAAGGAAAGTGGGGGTTTGGGAACCCTTTCCATGGAATATAACTTCTCAATTATTTATAAAGTACCTTAAACCCATAAAAACTCCTTGTAGAGACTCTTTAGAGAATAAATGAGAGGATAAACAATACAAAAAAATAAGAAAATAAGAATGGGGGTATGGCTTGGGAATTATAGAAAATGAGAGGAACATTTTTATTAATTTCAAATCATGGGCCTTGGACCCTGTGTAAACAATAAACAAAACCATTGACCCTACCAATGTTTTACCCTATGTTATATGATATATATTCCTTGGTTTTTTATTTTAAATGTTTAAGAACTAATCCCCCTTTAAAATGAATTATTTTGTATTTGAAAAATATTCCTATTCATAATGAATTGTATCTAAAATCATAAATATTCTCTAGGTTTTGGAAGATTCCATATTGGTTTGGAAAAAAATTATTACATTAAAATAAAAAAAAATTAATTAATGAAATCATTTTTTTTTTGAGAAATCATTTATAATTATTATTACCTCATTTCTAATTCATTAAGATGTCATGATAATTACTGTATATTTAGACCATATTTTTCTTTTTAATCCACAATTCAACTATCTTAGAATATTATAAAAAGTTCATTTTTGGCTAATTATAACATTATGATTCAAAAATTAAAATCATTTCTATAAAAATAATTATTTAAATATTCTTAATATAATTATTATATTAAGACATTTTTTTATTTCAAAATCACACATTTGAAACTAAAATTTCAAAATACAGTCTTCTAGGAAATTTGGTTTTTTTTCTAAGGCATATATGTATACTTATATCACTCTTCATTGATATAAAGATTTAATAATAAATAATTAAACGATTTAATTCATTTTTTTGTAACTTCCCCAACCCAGTACTCCCTCACGTGACCGAGGAAAGTTGGCTATGTGACCTTAGGAATTCCTCTCCATAAACTATAAGTAGTCAACTAGAAAGGAGAGTGTAAGTAATATAGTGAGGAGACTATACACTCTAGTATTGAGTAGTGAAAGTAGAAAAAAATAATAACAAATTAGAAGAAAAATAGCATAATAAATATATTCAAAAAATGAAAACCACAAGATAAAGTGGAGAAAAATCAAGAAATATAACAATAATAAAATTATGTAATGTTAGGATAAATATAATAGATAGTGTGCTACTAGTCACACAAATAAAGACTCCAAAAACTCAATAAAAGGACTCCAAAATTCCATTACTAAACCTTGTGTTGATAATACCTCTAAGCTACAACCCATACAGTAATAAATAAACCAATATAGTACCCATATCCCTTGTCAATACCTGTATCCATGAAGTCTTCATGACTACAAAATAGCTTCTGAAATTGAGTGTGATTAAAATTTAGTAAGTCAACATGAATAGTGTATTAACACATAATCCTAGGGATATAGTTCCTGAAATAGATCAATAAATAGGGGTATTAGTTGAATAAATTAATACTACAAAAATAATAAACCTAATGGCCTACGGGATTTGGGATGACACCCTGAGTCAGCTACACCTGCTTCAACTCCATACTGGATATCTCTATCATGTGGTGGATCCTCTTATATCATGATAGATCACGCAAACCATTAGTTGATCCCCCTACCAGATAATAAATTGCTAGTATCATGTCTCAATTAATCCATTGGTCTCTATGGAAATTCTTATGTTGTATTCTCTTATAAATTCACACATGAACCTCATAAGGGGTGAATCTCATCTCATATCATAATGGTCTCTATATGAATTACCCATTATAAATTATCTTATGTCTTCCCATGTTCATGTCCCAAGGAGAAAATATCAGCTCAAATAAATGGGTGGAATCTCTTATGTCAAGAAAACTCACAAGGCTGCATCACATGAGGTGTTATAGTATCCATCAAGCATCATATTACTAGTATTAATGACAAGAATCCCAAAAACATAATTTATCACAATTTTCATTTTATTATGTGTTGTCCAATTCATCCGGTTATTGGAAAAACAAGGCATTTATTCTCTATAGGATGACCTTCCTAAGATATAATGGATAACTACTACCAATAAATGTCAAGTTACCATTTACCATTAATTATGTGTTTTGGAAAATTAATGTTACCAAGCTACCAAATAGTCACATGTTCAAGGTTTGGCTACCTCTTGGGTGCTCTAAAGTCTAGTCTCAACACCAATGGACCCATTAGGTACCAATGGGAGGTATAAGAATTAGTTAGTTCATTAAAAATGAGATTATTCAATTATTATATCATTTTCGTGGCATTCTGGTGTAATCATAGTTCTTTCACATTCTAACAGAAATTGAAATATACATTAATGATCTGTTCTAGACCACCCACCTCAAGCTAGAGTAAACTAATGAAATCCTTAATGTCTGTAGTACAGTTGGATTCATCTATCATATCATTAGAACCACGAAACATATAAATAATAACATACAACCATAATCCAACTTATTTTGTATGATATGGGGATCTCTATAATAAAAAATTTACAGAGGGAGAAGGGGAAGGAAAACAGAATGTGTATTTGCGACTCTTGAATCAGAATGTGAAGATTCAATGGAATGCCCTTATGTATTGTAGGGAATACTATGATTTCACCATAGGAAATTCTAAAATCATGAGATAGAAGTAATTTCGTGTTATCATAATTCTCTACCAAGGCCGCTGGATTTAGATGTCGGGCACAACATGTTTATGGCATAAATTAGAGATTTAGGTTCTAAATCCCTTTATTTCTACATCTTTTAAAAATTCCATCACCTTGTTTTAAAAATAAAATAAAATTCAAGTTATTTAAAAAATCTCTTTTATTGTGTAAATTAGGGTTTTACATCATAAATAGGGTTTTATGAGGTTGGCCTACACAAGTAATTTACACCAAAAATTTATAATTTACATAATAAATTTTCTCTACAGTCTATATCTCCTACCCTTCTAAACCCCTTTTTCAGTACTAGTCCATCTTTCTTTAGACTCTACAACCTAGTTTCAATGAATAATAACCAAACTCCAAGAGTTTAACCAAAAACTAGAAGAGATACATTCCTATAAAGTATTGGATCTTACAACCTCCCCACCATAGAACAATGTTTCCCTAATATATACTCCCAACCATATTAGTGGGTATCAATGACCAAGCCTGGACACTTTGTTTTCATATCAAACTCCCTCTCTCAATTATCCGCTTAGAAACACCCATGTTTCCACTACACTTGAACTAAATGCATTGTATTACTTTATATATTCTTATCACTATAGTATATAACATGAAATGGGTTCTCCTCATAGGATTCATCAATATCTTGATATTTGTTTTGAACAAAAATCATGTGGTAATGTTTAGAATGATATCTCTGAATTTGTGAAATGTGAGGTACATCATGCAGGGAATTGAATAATTATGGAAGATCCATATAGTATTCCACTTGACCAACCCTTTCTACTATCTAGAACAACCCAACAATCATGGTCTCTAGCTTTCCATGTTTCTTAATATGTTGTTACCTCAACCTAGGTAAAACCTGAAGGAAAACATGATGACCAACCTCAAACTCTTGAGGTTTTCTAGTATAATTAGCATAAGATTTTTTTCAACTATGGGTTTCCACCTACCACTTTCTAGTCAACTTGACCATCTTAGACATCTTCTGCATGAGACTTGGTCCAACCTACGCTAGCTTTCATACCTCTAACCATTAGAGAAGTGAATGGAATGGCCTTCCACAATAATCCTCGAAAGGATCCATTTGGATCATTGATCAGAATTTCTTATTATATGAAATCTCCATGAGTACCAAATTCTACTCCAAAGAACCACCATGATCCAAAACACAGGATCACAATATATTCTCTAGAATTTGAATCATCCATTCAGACTAGACGTCAGTTTGAGGATGGTAGATTATAATGTTAATAACCTATGATCTTAAAGCCTTTTGAATACCTTGTAAAATCTGAGATGTGAAAATAGAATCTTTACTAGAAACATTGTTCCCCAGAACACCATGCAGTCGAACTATCTCTCTCATATTGATACTACACAAAGCATCCAAGGTGAAGGTCCCATAGATAAGAAAAAAATGTTCTAGCTTCTTCATTAAATCAATTATCACCCATTAATTATCATTATTTAAGGGTGTATTGGGAATTCATGTCATCAAATCCGTAGTGCCATCATCCAACTAACATTTTTAACAGGGTAGTGGTTGCAACAACCCAACAGGTCTCTGATGTTCGGTCTTCCCCTACTAACAACTGAAACATCTTTCCACAAAGCATGTTATCTCTTTTTTTTCAACTGTTTACACTTTTATTTTATACATATATCAATTTATAACTTTCTCAACCCCAGATATATTTCTCATATAGATACATTAAATTCCCTAATAACTCCTCATGCAAGCCCAACGGAACCCATACATATCCATCGATAAAAAGAACATCGCCACTACCAAATGATAATCCTAATGGTGGCTCCCCACCCTATAAGTTGTCCTTTAGATATAATCCCTCCAAAAGTGATAACTAATCTATCATGATCTAATCTAGAAGAATGGGTATAATATATGAGGATTCTAGAGTTATTCATCCCCAGGATTCTTCAATATCAATATGCATGTTTGTAAAGTGTTTAATCAGTCTCCACTCATCTAAAGCCTCCCTAAATTTATTTATACATGTCTTTAGGCTAATGGTGTCAGAAAAAATGTTTCCATTTCCATATATGAAATCCATCTCGAAGTTGAATAACTAATGATACTTCAACAATCTTCTGTGATAAAGTGTCTAGTCTGATTTAAAAAAATTATACTTGAGGATCTTATGGTCTCTCTACACCACAATCCAATCCCCCAAAAGATAGTGTCTCAATAATCTTAGGGAGTGTACCACCATATATAACTCTATATCATGACTTGGGTAATTTATCTCATGTGATTTTATCTATCTAGATCTATAAGAAACCACTCGGTCCTTCAACATTGAAACTACTCGGAATCCAACTCAGGATGCATGGTAATAAATGGTATAATGTTTATCCAGTATAGGAAAAGTAATGTTCAACTCTAACATCATCCTACTCATATGCTCCTAAAAATCTATTTCATAAGAATTTTAATAAACAAACTTCACCCCTTTCATGGTCATCCCAAACATCCATGCTTCCTAAAGTGAGAATTCCTAGATGAAACACCAATAATAACCTAGTAGACCAAGATAAATATGAATCAAAAAGAAATTATTGTCTTGTTCCAAGATACCATGACTATAATCTTCTCTAGGTTCACTTCCACTCTATCCTCAAAGATAACATCAACCAAGAAGTACACTCTATCAATCTAGGAACTGTATTTAGATTGATTGGTGTAACTTTTATTCTTTCTTAATGTACTCAAGATAATGTCAATATGATTGGTGATATTTACTACAAAGTGAGAGCACACCAAGATTTCATTGAATAATACCACCACAAATGGATCTAAAAACATATGAAATATTTTATCCATAAAATCCATCAATATTTTTACTGTTTTTTTTAGACTGAATGACATCCCAAAGAAATCATACAAACGATATTTGTTCCTAAAAATATTCTGATATATGTCTGATGGTCTCACCATCAACTAATGATACCCTAACGTTAAGTAAATCAAGTAAATGATTTTGTAACTTCTCAAGAGATTGAAAATATCATCATATCATTAATGGAGATATTTATTCTTTACTTTCATCGGGTTTGGACTCTAATAATACATACATAAGCACAAATCCCCATCAGTATTCTCAGTGAAGTGATTGGGAGAACCCCATAAATATGTACTAGATCATTTTAAACCCTTTACATCCAAATCTTCCAACAAAACATTCAACTCATGAAGCTCTTATGGTGTCTTCCTATAAGGTATAATGGAAATTGGATCAACTCTAAGTAATAACTTGTTAGTGAACTCAATCTCCAATTATATATTAGAACTTCTCTCCCTCACTATCCCAACCACTGGCCATTGAAGGCTGATTCCATCCACCCAATGCCATCTTGTCGGCCAACTGCCCCACAGCCCTGTCTCGCGATCTTGTGCTCAGAAGCCTCTCCCTCGAGTGAGCCTTGTCATCTTCCCACCATCTCCTCGCTATCATCCAACCCCAAACGCCTCCTTGTGTACATTGGGATTCCACCAGCCAAATCAGGATTGCATTCGTGCTCCTTCGCTCATGCAACTCCTATGCTCCTCCTCTTTACATTTGTGCCTCCTCTATCCATATCCCAACCTCATGGCCATGCCTCCACTCTCTTCAACCTGACTAGAAACCGCTATGGCTGCTCATTCCAAGTCGTGAGCCTTCGAACACCACTGCCGACTAAGGGATGAACCCCATCATCAAGTCACACTACTCAGGTCTCAAACCACTATGTAATTCCTTTTAGGTCTCTGGGTAACATGTGATTGTTGTCATAGGTTCTTCCAAACTAGATATGCCTCACCATGGGTCGAGGCAAGTCTTCCTAACTCGAAATAGGTATGGGTCGGCCTGCATGGCCCGAGATACCCATGAATGGGGTTTTCTTGGCCCAAACATGTCTATGAGGGTACAACCTAGTCCGTAAAGGACCTAGATGGGATTTTTAGGGCCCAAGTTAATTAATTTTATCAATATTAATTGATTTCATTAATTTTATTTTATTTTCAAATTAAATTAATTAAAATAAATTTTGGTCATAAATTAATAATTTTTTAATATGAAATATTTATTTAAATTAAGTATAAATTTAAATTATTTAATTTTATTTAATTATTTAAATTAAAATTAAGTCAAAAATTTCGACCCTATAAAATAAATTATTTGAATTTATTTAAATTCATTTAATTTTTTTAAATTCATTTAATTTATTTAAATACCATCATACTTTTACATTTAATGAAATTTAATTTTTTATTGCACTTCTATTTAATATATCAACTGGTATTAAGAAAATTTACCAATCTTAGGAATATCTTAATGTTTAATTTAATTCATTATTACATGAGTGTGATGATTGTCAAATGTATGTAAATAAATGTCAGTTTGCGCATCAATATTTCATTTAATATATATAAGGGCATGTGTGTGCAATTTATTGGTAGGAAATTTCAACCCTATAACCCATTTACTGTGTGTGAATATATTTTTACCTATATTATGATGTTTTTAGACATGAACCTCGCCAAGATGAGAAAGTACTCCAGATAAGAAGTGAATGCAATGAACGGGAAGTGGGCTATGATACAAGTTAAGAATCGACTCACAAATGAAACCCCATATCTCAAGATTGATCCATTATTTTAAAATAGATCAATCACAAAAAAAATTATCAAGACTAGTCAGGTAGAATTATTTATTTTATGAATTGTTTATTATTTTGGGTGTGTGCATGTTTACAAAGATATCACATAAAATAATAAACAATATAAAATGAATAAATATGCGGTGTATGTTTTCATATTTATGCATGTTTAGTTTTGAGAGAGACAACCTAGATTGAACATATTTAATAGAAATGGATTACGTCCACCAATAAATAATAAAATCCCTCAAAGGACTATTAAATAATAATGCCTTTGTTTTCAAATTTGAACAAAACAAGGTGTTTAAGGTGCTTTTCATCCATAGTTGAGAGTGTCTCCAACTACAAGGGAGTTATTCTGAGAGTAATGGGTTGAGTTACATAAAGTGGGTAGTCAAGTATTATACATAGCTAACTTGTTATCACTTTAGAGGTAAAGAATTTAGGGAATAAAATTTATGATTCCAATAGGCTGGTACTTTTCTCAATAGATCAAGGAACTGGTAGTTAAAGAGGTATACCAACCTAGAGCCTACCTTGAAACTCTTTGAGTAGTGCAATGGTAATAACTTGTAGACTATGAGAGGATGTTTTAAGGATCCTTTTAATGAGAATACTCAAGCGATGGAGTATTCTAAATATACTAGTGAGGACTATTAATGTTCTATAAAATCATGGGAGATATTAAGAGATTTAATAATTAATTGATCAAAAATGTCTAAAATGTAATTAAGATAAATTACTGACTACTATTTTTTTTTTGAAGATCAAAAATGGAAATCGCAACCCCACCACTATGATCCATATTTAATGAAGAAATATTTATGACCGCTGATAACTTCCACGAGTCATATAGGCACTTGCACAGAGTACTATGAAAATAAATTAAGCTTTATGTGCTAGAAACCTCTCTTATTAAAAAACCTCCTTAGGGAACAAGTAATTCAGATAAAGAAATGTGTAAAAAACATATATATGATTCACTAGTTTTTCAGTGCATCATGTTTTAATCTATTATCATTAAATTGTAGAAAATGCATGAGGAAGAATAAGTCTACAAGATGCTGACTCATCTTCAAGAATTATATCAGGAGAGAGAAAGACAAGAAAGGTATGAGATTACCAATTCCCTATATTGGTTCAAGTTAAGATAAGGGAATCAATAAGGACCTCATATACTCAAGATGATCGGGTACATTGAGAGGCTTGAATCCCTCAGGTTGAAACTAAACAAAGAACTATAATCTAATCTCATTATTTCCTCTTTACCATCAATCTTTTCAAATTTCATTGTTAATTACATCATGAATAGAATGAAATGGTCACTTCTTAATTATTTTTATTCAGATCTATTATCTAATAAAGATATGAAGAATTCCAATTATTCAGTCCTTATGGTGAAAGAGAGGAGGATGGGAAGTGCTAAGGGGTCTAAGGCCAAGTCCAGGTTGAAGACTTTGGTGCACCATCCTTCCAAAAAGCCACAGATACAGAGGCAAGACAATGAGTAGGAGGATGTTTTCTTTATATGTAGTAATAAAGGCTATTGAAATAAGAATTGTAGATCTAGGAAGAAGAAGCAAGGTGTTGCTTATACTTCTAGTATTTTTATCATTGAATGCAGTATTTCATTATCTAAAAGTTGTGTATTGGATGTGTAATATGTCTCACACATATGTATTCATATATAAGAACCAAGTAGATTCAATAAGATTGAAAAAAGATAAGTGGATCTCCAAGAAGAAAATGGTTATAGTCTAGTAGCTTTGGCAGTGGGAGATCATCACCTTACTTTTCCAAGTGGCTTGGTTATTATATTTAATAGTTGTTATTATGTACCCTCTGTAACTAGAAATATAATCTCGGTGTCAAATTTGGACACAAAGGGATTTTGTTTCAAATGTTGAAATAAATGTTGTTTCTTTTATAAATATAACATTTGTTTTGGGACAACACATCATAACAATGGATTATATATACTTGAACTCAAAAACCCTATAATTGAAATCAATGAAAAAACCAATGAACATGACTCAAATAACACCCACCTATGTCAATTCATGCTTGGTCATGTAAATGGGAATGGATTATAGAAATTACATCAACTAGGGTATTTCGAATCAGTTTAGATAAAACCATTGGCAGTATTTCATGCTTTCTTACAAGGGAAAATGGCCAAAGAACCCTTCTCTAGGAAGGGAGAAAGTGCCACTGAATTACTAGAATTAATTTTACGGATGACTATAGTAGTTATTGCTATATCAACTTAATACAGTATAATTCAGATTCCTTTCATATGTTTAAGTAATATCAACATGAAGTAGATAACTATATTGGTAATATCATTAAGTCACTTTAATAAGATTAATCTAGAGAGTTTCTTAACTAATCTTTCATTGATCACCTAAAGGATTGGGGGATAGTATCCCAACTCATTCTTCCTTATACACCACATTGGAATGGTGTTAGTGAAAGGAGGAATCATACCCTACCTAACGTGGTTAAATCAATGATGTGTTTAGAAACTCTTCTATTATCATTTTGGACTAAAAATTAACTTTTTTATTATCAAAACACTTTTATGGAAAAAGTGAGAAACCACAAAGGATCAATCAGAAAACCCACAATAAGAAACCATAAAATCATTTAAAGATAAATTAATCCTATTGGAAACATTCTCCTAATATAATTTCTAGGAAATAGTGGTTACATGTATTTCTGGATCGTAACTTATATGATCTTCAAAGTGATTAGTCATATTATCCCATGTTTTTATGTACTCCACTCTATTGAACATCCCTTAATTGAAACATTTTATTAGTATAAGATCTTTCTTGTTAATCTATGCACTCTTATTAAGATCCGTATCCACATGTATCAACCTTTCTATCATCCTATCAGCCTCCTATGGTGTGTAATTGATCATAAGAACCTCCTATTCCATTTATTCCATTGAATGAATGAGAAAATCCAGATTTTTCACATTTAATGCAACCTTTGTGTCAATATCCCGCTGTTTTCCAAGCTGGATGGCCACCATGTCAGTATCATCATCTCGATCAGTGATTCCAATAACCTTGAGAACATAGTCTCTCACCTAGGATTTTGACCTTTTGGAGGATCTTATCTATATAGGTAGGGTAATGTATAAATAGACCATTCATCCATTCAATTTTTTTCTTTTAATTCAGATACATCTCCCCAAATACTGATTATATCTATGACCCTTCCTCATCATACATTGAATCTCTCTACCTTGAAATTCATCAGTTCTGTCTCATGAAAATAAATAAGAGGACTCATCCCCATACTCTTCACCTATAAATCCTTTCTATTTACATTATCCTTTTGGGAATACACCTTGAAAATAACATCATATACCCGTAAATGAGTTCAAACTAAATCTATATATGAGAATCCATATGAGTTGTGGTATGAAATGAAATTCATTCTATTGTACATACATGTATATGGGTGTGAGGCTTCTATAAATACTATACATAGTGAAAATTTGGAATCTAAAAGCATGAATAACATATTAATAGGTTATCCTAAAGAAAAAAATGACATTACCTATAAAACCTTTAGATAGAAAAGTTATTTTGGTAATAGAAGCAACATTTCTAGAAAGGGAGAACATATCCAATGGAAATAATGGGAGAAATATTAACTTCAAGGGTATTAATCCTCTAGATGGGAAACAAATTGGTAGGGGAACAATATATACAAGATATAGTGGGAGATAAAGAAGTTCTTGAGACAAAAGTACTCCATAGGTCAACTAGAGGGGATAGAAATCCATATTGTTATGGTTTGTTCACCTAGTCATGTGAGACATTAATCCTTAAGGATGATGAACCTATAACCGACAAGGAAGAAGTAGAAGGAAAGGATTCTTTTAAATGGAAATATGTATTCATTCTTAGATGGAATCCATGTACCAAAATATTGTTTTTATTTTTCTAGACCCTCCAACTGATGTAAAACTTATTTATGAAAGATGGGTATTATAGAAAAGATGGAAAATGATGGTAAGGTCAATACCTATAAATCTGGACTAGTAGAAAATGGTTTCTTACAACGTCAAGGAATATACTATGATGAAACCTTCTCACAAGAATAAATTCTCAAATTAATCAGAATATTTCATGAAATAAATGCCTTCCATGATTACGATATTTCAAACATGCATATCAAAACTTCTTTTCTAAATGGGAAGCTAATTGAAGATGTCAATATGACTCAACCCGAAGGGTATTTTAGGTCAAATAATTACAGTAATGTGTGCAAGCTATAGAGATATATTTATGGGTTAAATAAGTATCACGATCATGGAGTGGTCATTTTGATGATACCATTAGAGAATTTGGTTTTGTCAAAAAGAAACAAGAGAGCCTTATATCTTTAATAAGGTTAATAGAAATTCAATCATTTCTTTAGTGTTATATGTTGATGACATTTTAATTTAAGGGAAAAAATTTAAAGTATTACAATCAGTTACAACTTGTTTTAATAAATGATTCTCTAAAAAATACTTATGTGAAGCAGCATACATTCTAGGGATCATGATTTATTGAGATAGATCTCAGAGGTAGCTTCAGATAAGTAAAAGTACATATATTGACAAAGTACTCAAAAGTTATGTTATAGAACATTCCAAGAGAGGGTTGTTTCACATGTCACATGGTATTAATCTCTCCCTGAGAATATATCCATAAACACAATAGAATATTGAAAGAATGAGTAGAATCTATTATTCCTCGGTAGTGGGATCTATCATGTATGGCATAATATGTACTAGGTTTGACATTTCATTATCTTTAATCATGGCAGTGAGGTATCAAGATAATCTGGGAGAAATGCATTGGGAAAGTTTAAAAACAACCCTAATGTACTTGAGTCCTATAAAGGATATATTCTTTATATATAGAGTAGAAGAGAAACTAGTAGTGAGAGCATACATTGATACTCGTTTCTAGATAGATCGTGATAATATGAAATCATATCCATGCTGTAGATTTCTTCTAAATAGTGGTGTAGTGAGATATAGTATCCAAAAGATATATATGACCACTGATTCTATATATGTACATGAGTATATAGAAACTTATAATGTTGCTAAAGAGGCTGTATGGATATGCATATTTTCCTCACAGATTGGTGTTGTGACTAGTAGTGTATACCCTATTCTAGTTTATTGTTATAATAATATAGTACTGGTGATTTCCAAGGATCCAAGGTCACACAAGAGGACAAAAAAATACTTCATAATTTTTATCTCTTGAGGTATTTTACTTAGATAGGTAAAGTCACAGTTAGAAGAGTAGCTATAGAGAAAAATGTGGAAGACCCCTGACTAAATATGTATCTCATTATAAGAATGAATCTCTTGTGATAGAAAGCAGATTGAGACTTGTTAGCAGTTGTCTATAGTGCAACTGGGAGTGTTTAAAGTGGGTTCCATAGACCCAAATTTTGATGTACTTTGATTACCACAACATGTATAAAATTTCATATATATATATATATATATATACAAGTTCTTATCTTTCTATAATAGTGTTGATTCTTCTATGTCTATTATATTTATGCTAATGTCCACAGATTGGGAATAATACCAAAGGGTTGTAGCTGATTTTACGCTAGAATTATAATAGGAGATACTATGATAGTAACATTAAAGTAAATTCCTATTGTTCAGATACATCAAACTAACAGAGAAAAGATGATGTGTGACTATCAGGTGTTGGGGGCTCATAATCATTGAGACTTATTCTAATGAAGTCTATACATGGTTATCTGTAGTAGTTGACATCATAAGGATGGACCCACCAATAGAAATTCCACATGTTTTAGGTGTCATTGGTTATTACTATCTACGAACATGTGTATTGGTCTCCTGACTTGACATCATTATCAATATGTGTCATCAGATTGTGTACTTTGATACAAGGAGAAAACCATAAAAATAAAGTCGTGCTGAGGTAGTTTGTGTTGGGTGCATCGTTGGTGTCATGAAATTAGTTTAATGATCAGTATATTATTTCTCACTTCCAATATGAGGAAGAGGTGTCACTAGATAGGTTGATAAGGATGGTAATACCTTTATAAATCTATGTTCATGGTTGTTGAAGGAAAATACATCCAGACCGATCAAAAAATAATAATGCAAGAAAGGGTGATGACATAAGTGTGCATCCTAATTTATGATATATGATATGAAAAAAGATATTGTATTACACGGTGTATTTCTATAGGTTGGTTTTCATTGCTATGACTATTCCTTATCAATTTAGGGGACTTGAAGTGTTTCCAGACACAGATATTGGTCTTTGAATATTATTCAATGCCATCGATATAACATCCTTGAAGATCACACACAATATCAAATTATAGAATCTTCAATATTCATGTAAATAGGTATATAGGACATAGGGGGCCCCACCATGCGGTCTGAGTGTTTTCCATGTTTTATCGATCATCTATAAATAAATAAATTCATTACTATTAAAGTAATGAATAATTGGGTTGAATTTATTGACTAAATTTATTTGAAAGTTTTTAAGAAAATAAAATGATTAATATTATACAAATGAATATATTTTTTAATATTACAGGTACGTTTAATATTATTGATAATTATGAGTCGAGTTAATGACTTGGATTTATCACATAATATATTTAATATATATTAAAGGAATGCGATAAAATATAAATAATATTTATGGAACTATTAGTTCTTCATAATTAATCATTTATATCACTTATTTAGTGGATTATTAATGCATGAGAGTCGAGGATCCCTAAATGGGTTTTTTGACTTCCACTATATAAGGGGAGAGAAACTAATTAAAAGAGGACTATTCACTTAGTTGGAATTGAGAGATTCTTTATCCTCTTGATTCCTAGAGTGATAATCTCTTAACACAGGCATTCAAACCATGTTCTGCTTCATGGATTGAAGGACTATGATCATGGTGATCATCACAACATTGAATAGATCATAAATAACTCCACTATTAACACCAAAAATCTGAAAAATGGCATGCACGCGGATTATAGAAGCATGTGTGGATGATCTTATGGGATTCGACACCAGATCCTTCAAGCAACGGTCTCTTGTGACTTACGACAGATGTTTTCCCTTCAAATCCAAACAAGTTTCTCATTCATATTATTTACTATTATCTGATTTAACCTTATGGGATCCTTGAACCATACTAGGTATAGATCTATAGAGATGAAAAAGTTTCCTCACTCTAGTGATGGAAAATTTTAAAATCCCTAACCCACCGGCTTCTACTGCATGACCCGGTTCCAACAATTATAACACCATCCAAGATCTCCACAACTAAGACCATACCATTTTCAATGATTTAAAATATAAAGGAATATGATTCTCTTATATATAAAAAATACAAGAATGTGGGTTGATAAAAAATCCATTCCTCATACCATTGAAGGTCATGCATCTATTCTAATCAGAGTATAATACATAGTGTGAAGCTGACTCACCCCTCTTCCCTACTCTCCAACCTAAATCCTTTATGATTCTCCATCTATTTTGTATTATTGATTCTATATTAGGGAACCAAATCCCTTAACTCATCTTGAAAATATTGTTGAATTCCGGCTACTTTTCTTATGAGGGGAAGCTATGTCCCTCCATAACTCAGTTTCATGTTTGGACCCCTTGCTATTATTCTACTATTGAGGAGACATGCAATACTTATGAAGATAGATTAACTAACCACAAGCTCTGTACTCTACATTGGGTTAATGTCATTGATGTAACATTTTCTATTCTTTCCACACTGAAATCACTCAAATGGTATATAACTATGAGATTAATACCCACTCCCCTAAATGCTCTTCCCACAACTTATCTTGAGGTAACTATCTTAGCATTGCTTCCTACTTCCAAAATAAGAGATCACATGTCACCCTGATAAAATTTAATATCCACTACTTATAAATTATCTTTGATTTATTTCCAGGAAGATATCCTAATTAATAACATCTAAAAAACTACTCATGTGAAACATGTTCACCCATGACCATATCTCGTAATAAAGGCCATCCTATAAATGTTTTTCTCTAGTAACCTCAAAAGTTACAAAAGATGGAGAAATACACTATAGGTTGGTGAATGATCTATCATATTCCATCACTAAAATTCCCTCCAATGTTATATTCATGAAAACACGATCCCTCTCATACTTCATTGCTTTTAGATAAAATTTACTCGGTGAATTTTCCACAAAATACTTCCAGGATAACTTTTATTACTCACTAGGTTGCTCCACTATATCCCACTAATGCTTGGTGGGTCACTACAACATGGAAGAACAAAGAATCACCGTTATATATATGGTTGTATTGAGATGTTTGATGATCATATGGAATGACTAAATCCAGAACATGGTTTTCCAGGTGCCTCCCTCCCTAGTGAACATTGGTAGATGGTGAAACTAGAACTCTCTTCTCATATCATATATCTATAGCATAGTGTAAATGGTCTCTATATTCATGGATTTTATGACCATAAAAAATCACAATTAAAATCATCCATATGATTCTCTATAGCTATTTGGAGTTCCAGTTCATCCACATTAGGATCGGGCTGATTTCTACTCTCCTGATGCTCTATTCAATGACAATGAGGAAGAATTTTATCTATAAAGTCTTAATGCGCACATTAGGACACATTGTAAAAACCAAATACCAACCTCCATAAGTGAAAACAATATAGAACCATTGGCACAATGTTCCTCTTTTCATGGATTAATAGGAAAATTGGAAAAATAGATATGTTCTTTAATTTCTTTTATCAATCATATTAAGGTATTTCATTTCAAAATATATATGGGAAGATATTTCACATGAAATAAATTTGTCCCTAACATGAACAATGATTATCATCATCTATCCATATGTTAATATAATGATTCATTCATAGCCACCTTATTCCATACCAACACATTAGTAAAAATATCAATAAAAAAAATTAGATTTCATGAAAAGTGAATCACCCAAAGTGAAAAACATCAACCATAATAGATGAATAGAATGGAAAAAATTCCACCCTCAGGCATTCATATTTTCCCCCATGCATAGGTGAACTACTCCCATGTATGAGATCATTACCAAGTTTTAACACATCTTACTTACATTTATACCTTTCCTAAATAATAAATAGGTAGAGAAAAATCTTAAAGATCTGATACCACTTTGTAACATCCTTGGCTTAGTACTCCCTAACATGATTGAGTTGGGTTATCTATGTGCCCTTGTTCAAGCATCCCCATACTTCATAGGATAATGAATAGCACCATGGGTGTAATAAATATGGTGGGGAGACTATACTATCTATTATAGTATAGAAAAACCACATAAAAAATAACATAGTAGAGGAAAATAGTGAAATAAATTTATATTGACAAGTGAAAATAATATAAGAACATGGAGAAAAATCAAGTAATATAATATTAATAAAATCATGTAATATTAGGCTATATATAACTGATAATGTGATGATATTCACACAAATAAAGAATAAAAAAACTTCATAAAAGGGTTTAAACATCCTGGTCCAGAATCCCATATCGATCTCGTATCTGAGCTACAACCCATCCTAAAAACAGTCAACAAATTTAAAACCCATTTTAGTTGTCCAAAATTGCATCCATAAAGTCTACATGGGAACCAGTTAGCCTCCTGAATATGATGTGAGTTAATATCAGAAGGATGATACCAATAATGTCTAAAATCTCGTTCTTACTGATATATTTCATGTAATTGAGCAATAAATATGAGTATTAATTGAATAAATTATGTAAGGACCCAGAAATCCCATATTTTGTTTTAATTATTTGGGATTATTATGAGTCTGAAAAAAGTGATGTTGCTTGATTCTGAGGCCAGGTGTGCCCAGAATGGATTTTTTAACTTTTTAAGGTACTTTCAGTAAACGTGCGAGCGGTAATTTCTATCTTTTAAACCAGTGCTCTGAATTGAAGTCTGAGGGCAATGTTGAATCTGCAACACAGGGATTCTCTTAAGGGATGCTTTACATCGATCGTAGTATGTCAGGAGAAAAAGATAGTTTTATGTACTTTTTGAAGAATAATAAAATAACATAAAAATGTTATTTTATTTCTTTACCAACTATTGTATGGTAGTGGAGGGACAGTCGAGTTGTCAATCCATTTAATGTTGTCACTCTTCTATTGTGTAACCACACTGTTGAGTATTGAGAGATTCATTAATTAAAACTCATTAATGAACTTCATTAATTCATACAACGCATTAATTTCCCTACCCCTCTATTTAAATGGAGCTCGGGCTTGGGTTTTTAACATTGAATAGAGGAACCTTTAATGAAGTGTCGTGTCCTCTTCCACCAATGAAGAACAGAGCCTTGGATGATAATGCTGGAGGAACCAATCCAGAAACGACGAACGTCGACGGCTTCATCAAACATGGATTCTTCTTCCACAACTGTGACGTCTCCTCCAAATCTGAGATAGGGTTGTTTTCACATTCATGTAAATTATTGATTTTTTCCTCATTCTTAAAAATCATGACAAACATGGATCAACCAAAATGAGTTGATCCATGATTTGTATGAAATTGTGGGTTATTGTTGAGGGAGATTTGAACAGGGTTTAATCATTATCAATGTGATGTTTTTATTTGATACTCAGTTGATATGATGCCAACACAGAGGGCGTAGGCTAGTTGTACAAGGCCCTGAGCCTCCACAACATCATTTTTTTTCATTCCCCAGGGGACGGGTCGTGAAAAACTGGTATCAGAGGATTCGGTTCTATCGAAGAACTAGGACTCTAATATTTCCAATGGAGTAATAGTGTTAAGTTTGTTGAGATTGGTTTTCAGTTAGGGGAGTCAAGTGTTGGTGTGGGGGATGATGTAATCATACACTAGGACCCTGAATTCTGATTTCAGACTTGGTGCATGAAAACTATGATTGCATGTGTTTTGGAAAATTTTAACTTTTGATCTGCTTTGTCTCAACTCACTAGGTATAACTTATTGACCATGGTGCACCTATTTATTTTTAGGATTCCACTATGTAGACAGCCATCCAGGATTCCATAGAGAGTTCAAGATGAAGGCCCACTGAGTAATGTGTCTTCGGTGTAGGGCCCTCATACAGTTGTAGCCCCTTCAGGTGGTGCACCAGCAGCGCCACCACCGATTGGGAAGCAGTTTCCACCAGCCCCACTATTGGATAGTGCTCACTAACTGAGCACATTTCATGAGTTCTACTAGCAGAGGCCTCCTAGGATTTGAGGTGAGACAGATCCCCAGGTAGGTGAGGACTGGCTAGAGGCTGTGGCATAGGTTTTTGGCCTAGTTGGGAAACCAACAGAGTAGATGGTGATCCTAGGTACTAGTCTTTTAAGGTAACGGCTGGGAGATGGTGGAGCCTGATTCTCCAGTTACACGATGAGGCCACCCTCACCTGGACGGGCATCGAGAGCCTCTTTAGAGCAGATTTTTTTCCAGTGACTTTACTCTCTTTGCGTATTCAAGAGCCCCTACACTTACAGTAGGGCAGCCTGACAGTAGCCCAGTACTCAGAAAGATTCACTGACCTCTCTTGCTACTCCACTGACATGGTATGAGACCCTTTCTTCAGGGCTCGTACCTTTGAGAAGGGTCTCTGGCGGGAGATCATAGCGTTGATGATATCACTAAATATCTGGATGCCTGATGGATTACTCAAGCGATCTTTATTGGTGGAGAGCTTCATAGCTGAGTAGGCACCGATGGTGAGAGACACCATTGGATGACAGGTAGTCGAGTCATCGACATCAGGTAGTAGGTAGATAACGCAGAGGTCTAAGAAGGAAAGACATTCCAGAGGATGACCCCAGGATGTAGGTTTGGAGGTGCAGAGCGCATGAGTTAGATCAGGCCAACAGAGGAGCAGACTGTGCTTCACGTACGGTGGGAAGGGCCACATAGCCTGCGACTGCCCGACCCATTGTATCAATGATCAGAAAATAGTTTAGGTACCACCATGAAAGAGGTACATATTCGAGCGAGGAGGTCTGCAAGGTGGAGGACGTGGCAGAGGAGTAGGTCATGCAACAGGTGGTGAACAGCGGTTTGAGGTTCTACCACCACCACCTCTAGGTGTTCCACCCTGACCTTAGGGAGTAGGTGGATAGGAAAGAGCTCAGCTTCAGGCAGCTGAGGCCTATGACCACGATTCTCCAAAGATGATTTGAGTTACGATATGTGTTAACTCCACCCTAGTTTTAGTACTTATAGACACATTTTCCAGTCACTCTTTCATTTCCATGACTCTTTTTCAGAGATCGTATATTCTTGTAGATCCGTTGTCTTTATCCTTACGATTAGGGAATCCTGCAAGAGAGGATTCGACAATCACACACTGATTTCGGTAGTGTGAGATTACTCTATGAGGAAATAGCTTTGGCTGAGATCTCCTAGTAGCAATGTCTAAGCCTTACGATATCATCTTGGGTATGGACTAGTTATCCACAGTCCATTATCAGATTTATTGTTTTAGGTGAAAATTGTGGTGTGTCCGTGAGGATGGGACCAGGTTTTACTTTTCCAGCAAGAAGGGAACCTTTGAAACTCATGATAGACTTACCCGGAGGAGGTTGGAGCCGAACACTCATCAGTTGGCTAGACCTACCCTCGAAGCAGTTGATGTGAGGAGTCTGAGTTATCCTGTAGTGTTGGAGCAGTATGTTGATAACCTTCCTGATGATATAATGGGAATGCCTCCTCGCAGAAAGGTATAATTTTACGTTGACATGTACCCCGGGATGGCATCGATATATACACAAGCATATCAGATGTCTCTTTCATATCTTCATGTGTTGCGGGTATATTTGGAGGACTTGTAGAGGAAGGGGTTCACAAGGCCTAGTGCTTCTCCATGGGCATCCCTGATTTTGTTCTCTAAGAAGGAATATGAGATTCTAAGGCTTTGTGTGGACTATCGGTGCATGAACTAGTTGAACATGAAGAACAAGTATCCCCTCTCAAGGATTGATGACCTCTTTGACAAGATGAAGGGAGCTCGATGGTTTTTAAATATAGACCACAGATCAAGCTATCATCAGCTCAGGGTATGAGATGAGAAGGTAATGAAGATAGCCTTCAGATGATGGTATGGAAACTATGAGTTCTTGGTGATGTCTTTATGCAGGACCAATGCCACAGAAGTGCTCATAGGACTCATGAACAGGATCTTCCAACCTTACCTCGGTCGCTTCTTGGTAGTATTAATTGGCGATATCTTAATATACTCAGCGTCGGTGGAGAAGCATGCCATGCAACTCAAGATAGTTTTGGATACACTCTAAGAGAACCATCTTTATGGAAATATCTCAAAGTGATAGTTCTGGATATGGGAATTCCACTTCCTGGGGCACGTTATCTCAGTGTCTAGAGTTACAGTGGATCTGGTGGAGATAGAGGTAGTGCTTTCTTGGGAGTCACCTAGGAGTTTGAATGAGGTGCTGAGTTTCCGGGGATTGGCTGGGTACTACTGGATATTCATACCTGACTTTTATGGAGTTGTGACACCCTTTGGAGCATTGAAAAAGAAGGGACCACCCTTCTTGTGTGTGGAGAGATTCCAAAAGAGTTTTCAGGAGCTGAGGTGGAGACTGATGAATGCCACCATCTTAAGGATACCAGAAGAGGGTGTTGGGAATGTAGTTTGTTGTGACACATCAAGGACCGAACTAGGTTGTGTTCTGATGTAGGAGAAAGCGAAGATTTCCTATGGCTCACAACAGTTGAGACCACATGAGTAGAACTATGATACCCATGACCTAGATTTATCAGCACTGTCTTTGCACTGAAGATGTGGAGACACTAATTGATGGGTAAACATTTTACAGTCAACTTTGATCACAAAAGTCTCAAGTATATCTTCTCACATAAGAACCGGAACCTGACATAGTGGTGATGGATATAGTTTCTCCATAACTATGGATTTGAGATAGTCTATACTCCTCGGAAGGGGAACGTGGTGGCAGACACACTCAGAAGGAGGTTTGGTCTACAGTTGTAGAGTGAGGCGAAAGAGTAGCTATCCACGTTTCAGTTATCCTCTGTGGATAGTGATGGAGTAAGTTACCTCTACTCTGTGACAGTTACTCACCCACCCCTTCATTGATTAAGGGAGGCATAGCTTGGGTATGTATATTTTGAGGCCGAACATGCTCAGATATCCTCAAGACAGGTTCCTGATGGATTTTTTGAAGGTGGGGAGTATGTCATTATTTTAAGAGGATGCACTATGGTACTAGTGAATCTTAGGGAGATGGTGGTGAGGTATTTCCATACATCCCCTTTGGTGGTACATCCTAGTGTGGAAAAGACGTACCAGGACCTATGATGTCAGTACTAGTGTCCAAGGATGAAGAAAGTGGTGGTGGAGTTTGTTTCTTGATGCCTCACTTGTCTGCAAGTGAAGGTTGTGCATCAGGTACTAGCAGGCTTAGCTCAGCCACTTGAGGTATCTGAGTGGAAGTGGGATGGTGTAATACCCAAAAACTTGTGTATCATATCATGATAATATTATTCTTTTATTTTTGTTTAAATTTTATTTTAACCGAACAAAATTTATATGATAAATAGAAGGTTTTTTATTTAAACCAGAAACTAAAGTGTTTACAATACACCGAGATCAAAAGGGAAATCATGATAACTAAATATACCTATTAAAAACCCTATCAAAATTACAAGGAGACTGACCCCTAGTATTTTTATAAACCATTTGGGCCTCAGATCTCATGAAACTTCCATTAAAATATTCTGTGTAGGTATAGTTTATAAAAAACACACCTGAGGCACCCCAAGTAACCCCTCGGATCTTCCGCACTCAAACTTCCAGTGAGCTTCAACGAGTTATCTCGAGTACCTCTTCCTCTAAGAGCTAAGGTAAAGGATTTATATTGTCTTATTCATTGATTTGAAGTTGAATATTTATGTACACTTGTATATATATATATATACATGCATCTTACGATTTGAGTTTGAACCCTTCTTTACCCAATTCATAGCTTAGGGATTTTGAGTTATAGTGTATTAGAAGACCTGAAGCATAATTACCTCATGAAAACTTATTTTCATACCTTATATACATATTTGGTTACGTGTATATATATATATATATATATATATATATATCCCCTCATATTTACATAAAATCCTTATGTCTAGATTTAAGGTTTCCAAGCTTGAGCTTCGAAGTTAATTTAAGAACCTCAAAATGAGAAGAACAATATTTTTTTGTAAAAAACTTTTTAACCAATTATGTAGGTTCTTTTATATATGTATATATATATATATGGTCACACATGTTATAGACCTACCATGGTTTGGTTTTTAATCATGTGATAGTGGTGTATTATATATGTTTTAGAAGTATTTATTACTTATGAGAAATTATTCAAACCTAGTTTAATTGTGAAAACTTATATATACACTTTGTGTATAGTTTCCACAACCCTAATTTCAAGATGGGATTATTATAATTTAATTAATTAATTGATGTAATTAATACTAGTGAGACATTAATGAATATCAGTCTCTGAGTAAGCCATACCAATAGGTATTGAAGTAAACATGTATGTCTTAATCCATAAAGTAGGTCAAACTTGTTTTAGTTAAAGAACTTTTAATGATATTAGCCTTGTTATGATTTCATGTTTCAAAGGTATTACATGATTTATCATGTTGTGTTTTATGATTAAAAAGAACATATACTTTTGATTTGACCAAAATATATTAAAGGAAAAAGGGTGTGTTAAATCATGCGATTTTGTTATTCTCACATAATGTTTTATCAACTACGGTGATTGTTGTTAGTTAAGTCATGATGTAATCTAATTTCTTGATCACTGACACTTTTATCATCATATTAAATTACATGTATTTTCATTTAGGGTATAAAGATTTTAAATTAAAGAGTTATCATTTTAACATCTCATATGGAAAACCCCTTCTCATTCATTATTTGATGTGCTTTAGTAATTATCCATGTGCAAATAGTGTGTAATAAACCATTTATGCATTCAATAAACTATTATGACCCTCTTTTCAATGTTATCTATCATATTATGTATTTTTGGATTAAATGGTTTCATTTTCCATTGTATTTATAGTTACACTCAATGATGCATGCATGTGGCATATCATAATAATGAGATAAGAAATTAAATTACTCAGAGTGGTATGGGACACCTTTTGTAATATGAAGTAAAATTTAATTATTCAAGGTGGTATGGGACAACTTGAATAATATGAAATGTGAAAGTAATTATTCAAGTCGTATATGATATTTTGAATATACAACTCAATTTTGCATATGGGGAATGTATTGGACATATTAAGTGATGGGTGGGGCCCACTAAGGCCCCTCGGTGCACCGGTAGGTCTCATGAGACAAGTTAAGGTCTTGGAATAAGGCCTTGACAAAAAATAGTATTTATGGTCTTGGCACGAGGCCTTGACGTTATGATTGTGTTGTCCGGAATTATACATTCCCTAATTATGTGTATGATAATTAATTAACCAAATAGACATTAAACAAGTAGAATGTCCATAGTTAAGAGCCAGTACTTATGTGTATCAGAAAAGTAAATGTTCATGGAATGACATATGCACTCATTGAATTAGTATTCAGTGTATTAAATTGAAGTTATTACCTTTACGTGCAACTCTAATTATTCATTACTCTTAGTTGTTTAATTTGTTCTTATATATTCATATTCCATGCATGTTTAGAATGTCTTTTATTCATTACTAAAAATGAGCATGCCTATATTTGAATCATGTACCATTGTAATTCTATTAGCATGTTTTTTATTAAGAACTTTTATGATATGTACATGTGTTACAACTTTTCTTTAAGTGAAATTTTATTAAGTAAAGTCTTAAATAATGTTTTCCAAATTTGTATAGGTTTATTTTTAAAACCCCTTAATGGGCATTATTATGCTCACCCTACATTTTTTATTAAAATTTTCCAGGTATCTGTTTGAGTTAAAGAAGTATGACAGATGTGGCTGGTTTCTCAGAACCTCAACCAAATTCGATCTTCTGTATGGAAATGATGTGTAGTTTAAAAAAATTACACATTATTATTCAAGGCACCAGATCCGGGTATTTTGGGGTCGGGTTGTCATAGATGGTATCTCCATGGACTTCATGATAGGGCTACCATGTATGTCTAGGGGCTACGATTCTATTTGGGTGATCATTGACTGAATCACCATGTCATCCCACTTCCTAACCATCTATGAGAAGGGATATATAGAGATCTTGGGACATCTCTAAATATAGGATATTTTATGACTTCAGGGGGTTCCATTTTCGATTGTCTCGGATCATGACGCTCGTTTTACATCCCTCTTGTGGAAGGGATTACAGGAGGTTTTCGGGACTCAACTACGCTTGAGCACCACCTATCATCCTCATATAGATGGTCAGAAGGAGAGGACCGTACAGACACTCGAGGACATGCTTCGTGCTTTTTTCCTTTATTTGGAAGAATTTGGGAGGACCACTTACCACTAGTGGAGTTCTCTTACAACAACTGTTATCACTCCACCATCAGCATGAAACCATCTGAGTCCTGCTACAGGAGACCTTGCATATCACCACTATACTAGACAGACCTACGGGAGTCAGTGCTTATGGGTCCAAATTTAGTACAGGCTACCATGGAGAAGGTTCATATCATCTAGGAGAGTATAAAGACTACACAGAGCTGGCATAATTCTTATTCCGACAGAAGACAGAGACCCTTTGAGTTTGAGGAGGGAGACATTTTCTTCCTATGGGTCTAACCCTAATGAAGATTATAGAGGTTTGGACATGGCAGCAAGTTATCTCTGAGGTTCATCAGACCTTTCCAGATCCTCAACAGAGTAGGAGAGGTGGCGTACCATCTAACTCTACACCCATAGATGCACTGAGTGCATAATGTTTTCCATGTGTCGCAGCCGAGTAGGTACGTGAATGATGCATCACACGTTTTAGACTGGGGAGAGCTGGACATTGATGACAGGGTGACATTTGCGGAGTTCCTGGTGGAGATAGAGGATCGACAAGAGTAGGTCCTTCGTGGGTGGACGATTCCTCTAGTGTGGGTTTGTTGGAAGCACGAGAACCTTCAGGAGAGCACATGGGAGTGGGATGATTAGATATGTGCTCAGTACCCCCATTTGTTCCCTTATTTTTGTTTTATATTTTGGGGATGTGAATCCCTAAGGTGGGGAGAATTTAAAGACCCCAAAATTCTATATAACTTATTTCAAATTATTTGGGATTATTATGAGCTTATGAAAATTGATGGGTCTTGATTTGAAGACCACGTGTGCTAGAAATGTATTTTTGAACTTTTTTTAAGGTGCGTTCAGTAAACATGCGAGCGTGAATTTATTTAATTTGAACTGGTGCTTGGAATTGAAATATGGGGGCATCGTTGAATCTGCAGTGCCAGGATTCTCTTAAGGGAGGACTAACATCGACCGTAGTAGGTCCATTGAAAAAGATAGTTTTTCATAATTTTTCAAGAATAATAAAATAACATAAAAATGTAATTTTATTTTTCTACCAACTGTGGAGATGTGGTGGAAAGACCATTGGTTTTTCTAGCCATTTAATGGTGTGAATCTTCTATCATGTATCCACACTATTGAGAGTTAAGAGGTTCATTAATTAAAACTGATTAATGAACCTCATTAATTAATATGACTGGTTAACCTCTCTACCCCTCTATTTAAATAGATCTCGATATTTGTTTTTTGACACAAAAGAGAGGAACCTATGACGAAGTACTGCGGACTATTCCACCAATTAAGAATGGAGGCTTGGATGAAAACAATGGAAGAATCAATCCAGAAATGAATAACACTTATGGCTTCATCAAACGTGGATTATTCTTCCACAGCTGCGATGTCTTCTCTGAATCTAATGTTGGGTTTATTATTACATTCAAGAAAATTTTCAATTCTTTTCCTCATTCTTTAAAAGCATGATGAAGGCAGATTATCCAAAATGAGTTGATCCGCGATTCATTTGAAATTTCAGGTTATTTTTGAAAGAGATTTGAATGGGGTTTAATCATTATCTATGTGATGTTTTTATTTAATACCCTCTTGATATGATGCTAACATGGAGGGTGTGGGCCAATCGAACAAGGATATAACCCTTCACTACTTCATTTTTTGTCACGTTCCCTAGGGGATGGGTCATAACAAATTAATATTACACATGTAATAAACCTGTTGACCCTAGGGCTGGAGGATGACAACATGGGCCAATAAAACTATATTTGGATCAATTCTAAATATCTATATCAAGTGGTACATACTTATAAATCAGTATATACCACCCTAACCACTGGTTAATCCTCATGTTCCAAGATGATTCCCCAGTATCATGTCCTGAGTAATCTTCTAGGCTCCATACAAATTCCCAAAATGATGTCTCTTATGTATTCCCATAAGCACATAACAAGGGGATAATATTATCTCATATCAAAATGGGATATATGCAAATTTCTCATGTGGAAGTCACTTATATCTTCCTATTTTCACATCACAAGGGATGAATCTCAACTCAAATAAAGGTTTGGATTCTACTGTGCCAAGAAAAATCATCAGGATATGTCTCATGAGGATGTAGTATAGCCCTCATTCATCATTAAAAAAGTATTAATGATAAGAAATACAAACACATAATTTATCACAATTCGCATTTTATTCTGAATTTTCCAATTCATCTAGTTATTATAGGAACAAGTCATTTACTCTCCATTGATAGATCCTCCTATGTCTGAATAGATCAATGCTATCAGAACATTCTAAGTTAAAATTTACCATTAATTATGTTTTATTCTAAATTCATGTCACCAAGATTCTTAATCATTACAAGTTCAAGGTTAGGCTCGCCTCTTGGGTGGCCACAAGTCTGGTCACAATACAAATGGACTTGTTGAGAACCAATGGGATGTCTAAGCATGAGGTAGTACATTAAATATGGGATTATTTAAATATTAGGTTATGAGATCACGTGTTAGTGAAATTGTGGTTATTTCACATAAAAAATGGAAATGTACATTGGGGATTATTTATAGATCCCACACCTCAAGACGTATTACACTTATGAAATCCTAAACATTCGTGGTAAAGTCAAATTCCTCCTTTATTTCAACAAAATCGAGAAACTACCAGAAAACAGCATCCAACCTTGATCCAGTTTAGGAATTCCAATCAATGGATCTTTATAAGAGAAAATGTATGAGCGGAGAAGGAGATAAAAGGCCAAAGGATTACATTCAAATCTTGATAGGGAACTTGAATATCCAGCGGAATGAATTTCTAGATCAGATATAACTCTCAAACATCAACACTATAAGGTTTGATATCAAGAGAGAGATATATATAGAAGGAAGATCATGTAATCAGAATGCTCGACCTAGTTGGCTGGATTTAGATGTTGTGTGTGGATTATTTTCTGGTGTAAATAGGGTATTTTCTTCATAAATACCATGATCTCCAAATTTCATAAAAAACTCACCACTTAGTTTTAAAAACTCAATAAAACTGGTTTTATATCATTGATTTATTTTATGATATAAATTATTTATTTATGACATAAATTGTTTTTTACAGGTTTGACCTGCCTATGAAAATTACACAAATTTTTTTTGATTACATTGTAATTTTTCTCTACATCCTACATCTCCTACACTTTTACATCCCTTTTTTAGTACCTTTCCAACTCATATAAGACTCTCCATCCAAGGGGTAATGAATAAAAAATATACTCTAATAGGTTAACCAAAAATAAAAGAGATGAACACCTAGAAAATATTGGATCTTACATTCTTTTAATTGAATAAATAACATTTACATTACAATAGTTAAATCTTGGTTCTTACTTTCATCAATAAAATGATAATCCTAATTAAAATTCCATATAATTACCAACAGTCTTGAGTTAATGGTCCATTAGGCACCCCATCACACTAATTACTTCTAAAAATACATTCACCCCTGAACTACAACATTGACTAAATTTAACGACCAAAAAATTATTTCCCATTCATAGTGGAATTAATTTCTTACCTAATTTTAAATGTTGTACCCCTATATTTTGTGTTCCTAATCCAAAATACAAATTCATCCCCTCAATGATACTCCCTAGAATCTATTGATCATATATATCCAATTTTGTGTCCTCTAAATTAGGACTCAATCCATCACATGAATACCTAATTATTTGAACACATCATTTTACACCTTCAAAATCACCTATATTATCCAAAACAAATCACCAAAATGGTTCATTAAATAGAACTTACACCTATAAATTATAAAATTCACTAACTCTTTTTGAGAATCATAAATCAATAGCCACATCTGGGTGTCTTCCAATAACTAGAAATATCTTACCAACTTTCCTTAAATAAATTACCCAAAAACTAAACAACCATTGTAAGAAGATTTTCATTCATGTCAATTTGATATTTATTATAATTCTTCCTTGAAAAGGAGTGTACTTATATGTAATAGATCATTTTCTTATCACTATAGAATTTTCAATATCTCTTCTCAATATAGATTAACCTCCCTATGTTTTATCATCACCTAAAAATAGTTTCTCATGATATATTCTAATCTAATATAATGAGACCCATCTCACAAATGGAATACTATTTTCAAGACATACCATGGTAATCCCCATTACCACTTCCCAAAATAACATACAATCCATAATGAAAATACATAAAATTAGATGGATATTTCCTAAAATTAGTGACCTCACTCATGACTATGTGACTCTATCCTTAAAATTCACAATGGAATCTATATCGACCCATAAAAAATTAAAAAATTATTCTAGTTCCCAACTCCAATATATGAGGCACTCTTCAAATTACATAATAAATCCAAACGATACTTTAGTTGGTCAGTGTTACATAGAATTAATCAATCATAAAACTACCTTGTGTATTCATTTGATGGTATCACCTCATCTCTCAAAAGAGCGGACAATCTCAATATAATTATATCCCTCATAACCCTCTTAGTCATTTTCATGTTAAGACTATAAGGGTTTGATACATTAAATTGGTCTAATTTTATTCTACAAGTTGTGTTAATTTAGTCCTAATTTTTCTATTCGAAGATAAATTAATGCTATTACTCCTTGATTTAGTAATGAAGGGATAATTCCCTTGGAAAATTTCCAATCAAGATAAAATGTATCTCACCTTTTCATAGAATAACTCAAACTCAATCACAACCTAAGATTTATCAATCAGTATATCTCATAAAGAATCCCATAACCCTACTTCAAGATGTTTTAGAACTATGTAGTCCAAGACTCTTCTATAACAAAATAACAACACTAAAGGTCTTAATCCTCATACAGTACTCAAGGGACCGCACCGACATCATAGTTTATCATGTCCAATATTCTTTTTTTTTCATGGCATATAACTTGCTATGAACTTTAAATCACCATTGTAACTCTACATAAGAGGCATGTGAGTACCCATTATGCAATATACTCTTCATCACCTTTCTAATAGGAATTTCATAGATTCTATATAAGGTTGATCATGCCTAATGGATCATTATTCTCAATATTTAGAGGTTTATTTTTTGTTATATTATCCTGCATACCACATATTTTGGGGGAAAGTCCACTCTCTTACCTACCTATAGAATGGTTGAGTTCAAATAACCACTCTCACATGGTGTATAACCCTGATCATTATCTTTTGAATCCTTCTCACGATAAATATCATGTTATCATACTACTTGGCTATAAAATTAAACTATTTCTGACATGATTCTTATCATAGTGGTCAAATGCTCATATTTCATCTCATTTAATACTTCATTCCATACAGGTCACTTGAATTATTCTTGTTATGGTAGTTATCACATCATTGAATACCTACCAAATATAATTCACATGACTTTCCTAATACTAAATCATAAATTACCTATGTTCCAACCATATCTTTTAATTCATATATCGATACATTGAACACTTCAAGTAATCTGTGTCCCTAAACTAACCCTTTATCAAATCAACACTACTAATATAATCCATATCAGGTAAAAATATTCAAGATTTCATTCCGTTATTCTAACACTCTTTACTAACACTATAATATGTCATATATCATCATTACTAAGTTCTCTCGCATATCCTTTGGACCATTTAAGTACTAAAAATAATCTCTTAAAAATTAGTCTCTCATGATTCTATTTTATATCTCAAGGAGATCCATGAAAAAACCCTCATCATGGTCCTTTATTCTACATCAGGTACCCACATTCCAATACCACTCACTCTAGGGTCAACCTTCAAATCCTTTTCTAAAAAAATTATAAAATGCATAATATTGTATGTGTGAAACCTAATGAAACATACAAGAAAAACAAATAAACTAATCCAACATTAAAATTCCAAAAGAATTCAAAACAATCAAAATGATGGCATGTGGATTATTGAGTGGGAAGCTTGAGTCTAGCATTCCAGGTTATAACATGAGCCATGCACCTCAAAGGTAGGATGAGGAGACACATCCTGAAGTCACTTTCCTCTACTATTTCTTTTCAACAACATCCATCATATCCAGATCACAATACCAATAAAGGATAAAATATACCCTATAACCAGTACATTATTGACATCATTCAAGAGGGTGAATTATCCCAAAAACCCCAAACCGTCATTCCTAGAACATCATACATTTCAACCTTGGTCCTAATGAAAAAATAATTATACAAAAGAATCAAAAAATACAAACTACTGGGGGAAAATGAACCACCATCCTCAACTAATACCTTGAAGTAACACTAACTAAGAACAATGCATAAGATGGAAAACTTTCAACAATATAATATCATTACCATCAAATATTTCATTCATCCATTGGATCACCACTATAAAAAATGAAAACATTCTTATTTAAACACTAAAACAATACTATAATGAAGGATTATAACCTGAAGATAATTAATGTGAAGAGAAAGATGAAGAAAAAATCATGATTTCACCAAGTTCTCTACCAACATATTCCCATGATACGATAAAAAGTACATTTGAAAAATGTGGGATCTAATGTGATGGTTTAGCTGATAGGAGCATAAGACTAGGCCAATGAAAGGAAAACAAGAATCTAGATATGGGGGAGTCATTACTAAATGATTCTACCATAACCGACCAAAGGGTAATGACTACCATCATGCCTACCCAAGGATAGTATTAGACATGATAGTTGTGGTGTAAAGATAAAGGTAAATGATTAGTGGGAATGTGAAGAGATATAAATAGAACTTATAACACAAACACCCCTAAAAAGGTGGATCACATCGAAGGAGAAGAGGAACAATGATAAAAAGTGACATTAACCATCACATATCAATTCCATGAGGATAAAATTCCATTAAATAAACTTTATATAGGTAGTATAGGTGAGGGGTAGATTCCCCAAAAGAGATATGTGGAAGGAGGAGAATCCTTAAGCACCTAGGGTTATCATCACATCCATATTAGTATAAACAATATTTCACTCACATCATGAACATCCACGATTTCATTATAGTAAGGTTTGATTAATTAATGTTCCAACAATAATTTATTCAATAAATCCCTAATTATGTAAATTTTAATATTTTGAATAATTAAGAAACATTTCTCTTAGAAAAAAATATCAATCACACAGAATAAAGAACATTCCATTTAAAATTATACTCTAATTTTTATTCATATATAACATTTAATTTCAACCCCATCCATGATTAATATAATACACCATAATATAAACATTATACTTTGTAAAAATTGATTAACTTTAATAATAAAAGGTATTATAAAAAACCCAATTCAATGGTAACTTGGATTTTAACACATTTTTTTGATATTCAAGCACTTCAAAACATTAATCGTATTTTCAAAAAATTCCTAGATATATATACCTTTTCTCAAATACTAATACTAAAATAACACTATGATTCCATTTGGTAACATATTACCTAGGTGGCTACAAATTGAACTGAGTAGAGATTCCATTTGACATCAAGCATGCCTCCCCATATTCCATAGGTTGTAAAATAATAGTGAGGGTCTGATTATATCACTTTTGGATACTATACCTTAGGTATAATCATATAGAAAAATAGATACATAATAAAAACATCCATAACTAGTTATAATATTAGAGTATAGAATACGAAATTACATATTTAACTTAACCATAATAAAAAAACAAACATTATGTGATTATTAATGAATCTTGTGACATAAAACATGATTCATACATCCTAAACGTGATCTTCTAATTCTATAATCGAATATAATACATGAGAAAAATATAAGATAAAATAATAAATGATACATTACTATAAGTCCTCAACCTGAAAATTGGAAAAAAAATCATGCCCACCAAATAATTCCAACCCACTCACCTATGTTGGGATATTTACTTGACCTTCATAAAAAACATAGGTATGCATGCCCAATATGGTACAAATTTAGGGTGTCATAATAAAACTCAATTGTACACTAAAAAAATATTCATAATTTAAACTAGTATATATATAAATATATTCATGTATAATATGAATGAAATAAATAAAGCTCATAGGGATCACACATTTAACACCATCCAGTGCCCATGTAACATCCCTAAGGGTCAACCTTTACAAGCATTAGATAATTATAATTCATTGAGATGGTTTCATCTTATATAAAAGGTAGGAATTCAAAAAATTGGTTTGTCCTCCAAGGAAATGATGTTACCAAAATAATGTAGTGGTTATAATTATATATGGATTAGTGTATAATTTCCTTTAATTGACTCTTTATACTTTGTTGGAAGAGAAAAAAACCACAAATATATTAGTTGGTATTATTGACTATCATAAAAAAACAACCAATATCAAGTAAGTTTGAGTAATTGATAAAAAAATGTCCAATCTAATTATTAATGTGTAATATTATTTTCTAGAAAAAGGTCATTATTGGAAATTAAATGTCAAAAAAATGGATAATAACTTTCCAAAACTAGGAAAAGAAATTACATATTGGTGGATTTAAATACAACCATTTTAGGGGAAAATATGTCTAACTATGGGTTGTAAATATTCCTAGTCCAGTAAAATGATGTATTGTTCCATATTCTAGAAACATGCCCACTTAGAAGTATCATTCTATAATCATCAGTGGTGTTCACATTTCCATCACCCCATAAAATAAGAAAAATAAATAATGGTATATTACTTCTTTCCATAAGTTATTCAATCATTATATCAACAAAAATATAGTAGAATAATAATCAATACAATTAAAATCATAATTGAGGGTGATTACTTCCCCAATCCTAGAACTCAACTAATATCCTCTAAAAACTTATAATTCATGTACCCTAATGTTCCCATCATCAATCCATAAACTATGATCAAATATTTCATCACATGAATCAAGTATCCCAACACTCATGATGTTTCTTGGTTATCCCATTATTAGACCTTAACTCTCAATAATCACCTATTTGGTGATGCAGGTACTTAGGCCATAACTTTCAATTCCCATGTCTATGGTCATGGATTAAAACCTTCAACTCAAAACCAATAGAATCGCACCCTTTATAGTTCATTATTTATAATTATATGAGAATGACATTTTTATATACCATTAATCCATTTCTATCTCACAAGGAACCTCTCATATGATGACTTACCTATAAACCACATCAGTAATTTAATCAATACATTAACCCTAAGGTAATCTGACCACTTGGTAATAAAATCACTACTCTAACCTTAGTAAAACAACCTTGGAAATACATTTAGGTTCAACAAGGATGTTCTAACTAATATTAGTTCAAACATAGAGGTTACACTTCCTATATATCCCATTTCCCAAAAAATTTCTCAAACAACCCTTTATTTGACACACTATAGCTCATTGATCAAGATAGAATGTTACAAACCAACTTTTAAGATGTTCCTAGGTTGCATGAGATATTCCTTGAGGATATACACTCTTATTGTGTTCCTATAACTATTTAACTCAAATGTATTACCAAAACAATGTTTGTAACTAAATCTATTTGAAAGGTAATTTTTTTAAGATTAGTATGATATACATATTTGGTCATTTCTTAATTCACATAATCGCATAATAACTATTTATTCATAATAAGATAGGTTAGACCAACATATCCCCACTTCCAAATCACATAATACATGAAATTATAAATACATTTAAAATATCATGCACCACCAACCACATCATAGATTTATAATCTCTTTATCAATAATTATTCATCCATTTTTTATCATCATCATACCCAAAATCCCATATCACATATATGTTGTTGATTAATTATTTATAAAACAAATATGATTAAAAAATATTCATTAATTCACATTGGGTATAATATGTGAAATTCTATCTTTGCAGTATAACCTCACCTAAACCTTATATAATGAAGGCTTAATAACATGTAGTCTACTCTTGGTCCCTACATGAGAATATTTCCAAATTTACTAATCTTATTTTTTTCAACCCATTTATTTCTTAATTGATAGAAATTTAATAATAATTACTAGAGTCACTTCACTCTAGTGAAAGAATAATAAAAAATAGTGATTTCATCCTTCCTTAGTATCCTCCGTCCCCAACAAGAAAAATACCCATGATCCGGTATATTTTGATATTTTTCTTGTGAAATGATGAATCAAAATCTCTAAAAACCACAAATATCATTAACAATGAGCGGGTTTAGTGAGGGAGAAAAAATAATTTTGATTACCACTAATAGGTGAACAATAATCCTACTAATCATTCAAGATCAAAAGGTAAAAGGGGTGGAATATGGAGGCAAGGGGAGGGGTTAGCCACACATCTACATGGAATGAGAAGGATGGTCCTAAGGTGGTTCTTAATAGAACCCCCTAAATTTTCAAAAGTCTCATGCTTGAAGTGGTGGATAGGGTAGTCCATTAGGACTCTGATGGGTTCTACCAAATTTCCAATAGTCCATCAAGGTCCCAAATTCCTACCATTGGATCCCCATAGATGTGTTATGAATCCACTGTAATTCCATCATAAATCTAGGGGCTGCTACTTGGGTTTTGATGGATACTATTGCAACCCAACCTTACAAACTTATTTTCATAACACTGTAAAACCTTCTCTGGTTTTCTTCTCAACTTTCCATGTCAAAAACTCATATTTATTATTCTAAAACAAAAAAACAAACTCTCCTCACAATTCTAAATTCATAATCTTAAATCAATCCAAATTTTAGTATTACAAGATTTTTTTCTTTTCTTTAATTCCACCAGCACCTAAAAATAAAGGTCAAGATAATTTCAGTTGAAAAAATGATTATATTACACATTATTTTTCATTGTATAGTTAACATTTTTTTAATAATTTTCTATTTATTTATGGGATCCATGTTCTATTTATAGATAATTAGTTTGGTTTGAGGGGTAGACTTACTACCACTAAGAAAAGTCCCTAGAGGGTAACTCATTAAGTGTATAATGAAGATCATTATATTTATATGAATCAATATATAAGAATAAATCCATTCCCAGTATATGGAATGATATTTATTTAATCCTTATTGATTTTAAATTTGATCATTTGTTTCTAAAAATATGATTAAGTTATTTGAGTAAAACTATTTTTTATTCACAAGATAAAATAAATATAATTTTCATTTATTCTTGAGATGAGTGAGTATAATATTTATTTATTTATCAAATAAGTGAATGTATTTATTGAGTGAGAATAATTATTTTATGATTCACAGTTTAATAAAATATTTTATCATAATCGAAAATGATATTTTGATCAAAAATTCATATTTTAGTATCATTTAAATTAATTAAAATAAATAATGATTTAAGAAGTGTCATGGGGTTACTATTTAGATTAAGTTATAAGAAAAGGACATTATGAAATTCATTTAAATTGAAATTAAATATTAATAGAAAAATATTATTCTTTAATGTAACACATAAATCATTTATCAAATTCTCATCTCAAGACTTATAGAGTGGTTACGAGATAAATTTTCTAATATTATCTCAATATTTTTAAAGATAAAGTGATATATACACATATTGTAAAGAGTTAATGATGTAAAGAACTTAATTTCCTTGATCTAAAACATTAGATATTAATAAATAAATTTAGAACATTAAAATATATATATGTATATCACTGTAGTAATACTCGGTTATATTCTGGAACCAATGAAAATGTCTATATGATATTTTTTCAAATTGAAGATGATAGAAATGAGAAATAATAAAACTAAAATAAAATAATACATGTTAATTATTTTACTTAAATAATTATTTTAAAATTATTTGTGATGATCCTATTAAAAGATTCACGTAAATTTCATTGATTTTAAACCACGAAAATAAATGTACATCACATCCCATCGATTTTACTATTTCATGATCCATCAAGTTATATTAAAGTGCATACCCTTATTTAGATTTATTATTTCAATTTTATTTAATAAATTTAAACTCAATAGTCTTTTTCATCTTCCAATGATCAAGTTCTTATGTGAATCAGTGTATGTATAGTCAATAATGAGTTAAATAGGACTGGAAACGATTCACATGAATATAATTGTTTTATTTTAATAAGAAGAAATAAATAAAATTTGTAAAATAAATAAAAATATAGGTTATTTTATCTTAGTAAAAGAATAGATTTATTTTATACTGATGTGGTATATATATATATAATTAAAATTTTAAAGTGGGTTCTGTTTAACTCCCACACCCATTTTTCCCTTACTAGGTCGACAACCCCAACATGGGTGGATAATTTTATTTTAAAAAAATTATTAAATTTTTAGGATACATGACCAATGTGGTCCACTCCAACCCCTTATTATATATACATACATATATATATATATTAAAAGTATTAATTTTTTTATAATTTTGAAAAAAATTATAAATTTTTTAAGAGGACTCATGGAGCATAAGTGGAAACAAAATAACCAATTTAATATGAGTTAATTATTGAAAATTATATAACAACCTTCGAGACGTATTTTCAAAATTCATTTCCAGTTACCATTATACTATGAACTATTCTGAGCTAGAGTAATCATTGTATGTTTGAATTTTTTTATTTTTATTTTTTTTATTATTTCATGGCTTAAATTTTTAATAATTATTATTAAAATAATAATCAAAATCCTTGCATCATCCCTCCTTTAAATTGTAAAATGTCATGAACCTAGGTATTTAACAATTAAATGTAATTTCTAATTTCCATGGACCTTTAAGCTATGTGTGAGTATATAATTGTAATGTTATAGATTACTAAAAGAGTTCATTCAAGTGATAAACCAATGTCAAATCCAAATAAAGGTGAATTATAAAAGAGAACAGGTTGATATAACATGGATTGATTCGAAAACATGGAGTTACCCCCCCATGGTCTAGATTGGATTATTATTACTCGATAAACCAACAAGTGGGTTAATGATCATGCTCATATAAAATATATTTATCTTTTAATGTTTAATTGTTAAATTTTATTATAATCCCAATCATTCTTAGGTAAAAATTAATTTTTTTTAAAAAAGGTTGGGGCTGAAGCCTCATTTTTATTATTAAATCAAAGCAAAGTCCCCTTTTAACTGGGTAGAGGGAAACCCATTACATAGCCCGAAGGCCCAGTAGGCTTGTAGCCCATTACATAGCCCGTAGGCCCAAATTCAAAGGCCAATTGACATTCTGTGAATAGTAACCTGCTGCTACAGTACCGCACAGTATCGTCGCCACTACAGTGCCATGCCGCCACTATAGTGACCGCTGATGAACAGTGTTGCCGCTGCTACAGTACCACTACAGTACTGCTACAGTAACCTATGCCCCATGGGTTTTGAACCCCCATTTTCCATGTATTACAGGGTGCTTACCATTAATTATTAAACATGTGAAATGTTTTTTAGTACGTGGTAAATTATTTATGAAATTGTTCAGATATAATAATTAACAAGCATTTTAGTTAAAAATATATTTAATGTGAATGTTTAATTAAAATACATAAAAAGAATATATTAATTAATTAAACAACTTATATTACTTTTATTGAAATATAAACATATTAAGACGTTCTTGTATAGTCATATATTAGATCAATTCTCTATGTAAAAGAGTTATAAGGATGTGTATGGGTTGACTTAACCAAATTGGCATCATGGTGAAGGTGATAGTCTACTTGTTGAAATTTATAGGCTAGAATTATTTAAGTCCAATTGTACATGGGATTGGGGAATCCACTCAACTAATCGTAGTGATATAAGTTAACACAGTTAAAAATAGAAAAGTATCTCCAAATACCTTTTAGAAGTAGAATGACCATAGTTTTCACTATAAGAAGTGATTTTTTACCACTATAATATCGTGTAGATTAGATACTTGACACCCAATTTTAAGGGATATTTTTAATTGATAAACTAGAAGGATTAAAAAATTATTATTAAAAGAATAATAGAAAAATTAATTTTCTAGGTAATTTACTAAACTACTATTTTGTTTTTGCAGATAAGTTTATGAAGCACCAAAAACTATGTATCATTTTAATCCATTTTGATGAATGAAGTTCCCTTAATAGTTTAGATTTATAATAGTGGAATAAAAAACACATGAATCATAGTATAAAATAAAAATAAGTTTTATATTTTAGAATTCCCACTACCTACTAAGCCTCCATAATAAGACAATGAGGATGATAAATTTTTATAATAGTGACATCTCTAATATAATCTTCACATGGATGTCAAGAGAGTGAGTCTCCACCAGACTTTATCTAATCAAGATAATAGAGTACACTAACTAATTGTAATATATATTATTTTAGTTGGACAAAGAGTTATCCCTTGATATTATTCTATCATATCAACCTCATAGTTTCCCAATTTATATTGTTAATTTTTATGTGAACAACATATATAAATGGATTCAAGTTCATTGTAAAATAATCCATAAAACTGATAAATACTTTAATAAATACAATAATATATTATTAAAAATTAACAAGAATAATAGGATGTCTAAGTGAATAATGCTATGATAAAATCTACAGGTATTAATACAACAATATTATAGAAATAATACATTTAGTTGGAAAAAAATGAGAAAGGGAATTATTATATTGAATATTGAATGAAAGGACATTGGAGGAAGAACTATAGAATAGTGAATAAGAAATGGGAATCTTTAATTATATTCATCATTAAATGAAATCATTAAATTCATATAGTTTGGATATTAGATATATTTTGGGTCTCATCTATTTTTATTTGTATAAAAACCCATTTATTAAAAAATATTGTGATAGATGATGTATTTAACCAATATATTTATAATGAGTCTTGCAATAATATTTATAGAATTTTATTATTTTATAATTACTAGAGGAATGATTATTTTTTTAGTAATTTTTTGTTATACTCTTTTCATTATAATAACCTAAGTAATAAGTCATGTTTTGACACTATGAAATTTCATTTCTTGTTTTAGGAATAAAAGAAGTGTTCCTTTCATAAGGGAAACATATGCTATGGTATGAAATATTTAAATAATATTTTAAATAAATACTTTAATAAATAAATAAAAATATGGAAATAAATAATGAATTATATATGCATGACTCATCTTATACTCTGTTATGTAATGGATGGATTTCTTATGTAAAATAATACCATTTTTCAATGTTAAACCAAGAAGGTAATTAAATTCATCTATATTAAAACCCTTGGTTATAGGGAATTATTATTTATGTGAAAATTTATACTAAAACCATTAGATTTTAAAAGTTAAAAAATAAAATTAAAAACATCTAGATTCTATTTATATAGATCCATGTGAACTATTTCTAGTAGAAGCTAGAATTGATTTCTCATACTCCATTACTTTTTCTAATGACAAAATAGATATAGATATATATAGATATATTTGATGAGGAATAAATCAGGTTTATTTTAAATAATTAAATAATATAAAATGGAATAGAGAATCAACTTGGTAAGAAGATAAAAATTCTTACTACAGTGATGAAGACAATATATTAACCAAGAATTCATCAATTATTTAAAAGAGAATATGATTATATCCCAAATAAAACCATATCTTATTAGACATGGTTATATTTATATTGAATTGTATAATACTTCTATAATCCTGTAATTAATATGTATTAAAAATTATGTCATACAAATATAATCAATAGTGTCATCCAATGAAGTAAACAATATATCCTACAAGTTATATTATAGAAATAAAATTACGGAAATTTCACCTACATGTATAAATATGTTGAGTACTTTTTAACTCTATAAATAGAAATAAACATGTATCCAAATATATGATGTGTATCTTTACATAATCTTACAAATAAAAGAATAATTATGGAAAAAATTTATATATATAATGGGATAATATCTATATATAGTTTAATCAAGATAAAATTTATTAAATTCAAGACTCAACACGAACAATAATTATCACAAGAATAAAAAATCTACAAAACAAAGTGGTATATATATTTTTTTGATAGACAATATACTATGTTGATCAGAAATTTATATTAGCTAATGAGAGGGATGTGGTTTTATTTTCACTGAGGATGGTGATTTTTTTATTAAGGATAACAAACCAAAATTCTACAAGGGATATTAAATAAAAAATTATCATGGTTATTAGATTTTTTATATGGTTATCAAAAATATGTTCCTAAAAAGGATACATGTGGATGATATTTATATAACATAACCATAAGGGTTAGTTAGAACAAAAGGAGGAAAATAAGATATACAAAATAGGGAGAACCATATATAGATCAAAGAATGCATCAAGATCATGGAATATAAATTTTAATAAATATTTAACATAACTTGGTTTCATATAATATAAAAGTGAATTACATGTATACAAAAAATTTACTAGGATTGATAGAGTTTCCCTAGTAATATATGTAAAATACGTATTATTAATGGACAAAATACCAGTCTTGTAGTTGGTTTTGAGTTAGTTAAACAAATTTTTCTTCATAAAATACATATCTAAAGTAGACTGAATTACATAGATCAAGATCTATAGATAATTAAATAAGAGGATGTTTAAACTAAGTCAAACTACATAAATTGACAAGATATTGAATGATTAAGGATTGAGAAATTAAGAGATGATTTTTTCCTTAGTCATATACTATAAAGAATGGTTACAATTACATTTGATTATTTTATTTATTATATCTTGTATTTCATGTTATGTATTACTATGTATTGTATAGTTGTATTCAGTAGCCATTAAAAAACATTAGAAAATAATATTTCAGAATAATATATTTTCATGGAATATGAATTGGGTACGAAACAAATTATATCGTGATACAAAGAAACTGTTTATTTTAAGGACCAGTTTGATCAGATTTTATATTTTGGATAATGACAGTGTAATGATCAAGATAAAATCAAATTCACCTATGTTTGTTGATAGTACCAATAGAATGTTCATTCACCTTTATATCGAAGAGGCTGAATAAAGGGTTCCAAAATTTTATATATTAATTTATAATTAAATTTTTTATTATGTTATGTTAATTAAACCTCTATTATAAGTTATTATATAGGAATATTTTATATGTACCCTCAAAACATACTCCCCTAGAAAATGAATATAATGTAAAGGAAGAAACACAAAAGTATGTTTACAAGGTTATATCCTTGTGTGGTAAACATATTCCTTGTTTTAATCAGGATGAAAAAGTAATAGATCTTCAACTAATCTCATAAGTGTTAAACTAGTAAAGTTGGTTCCATTTACCCAATAGTAGGATTCAATCGAACTTGAGAACCATAAAATTATTCATGTTGTTAATATATCTCTTGAAAATTTCCTTCAATATCCTAGTAAAAATGGTTGTGTCTTTTAAAATAAAATTGATAGTCTTTAAGGGTTCTTTAGGAACATCTTTATGGATGGAACTTCAAATACCTCATGAACTTTGGATTTACTATGCATGCATATCAACCTATCCCCAATTCTAGTAACATAATTTTATATCTCTCACTTTATAACCTCAACATCCAGTACTTCTATAAGTCTCTTGTTTACATTAATATGAATCCCATCCTTCTTATCTTCTAAATACAGAGAAATAATTATACTTATCAAAACTAAAAGTTCCAATCTTCTTTACTCTTCAACCTAGCAGATATTATATGATTTAATTCTTTGAATTAGTCCTCTATCTGATGCTTCTCAATAATTTCATCATCTCTCCAAATACTTCAGAAATATCTCTAATCAATAGAATGATGTTCCACATACTATATTTCTATTCTCCCGATGATAAATGAGGGAAACGTATAGGATCCAATTTAAAAATCAACCTCACGTCATGATGTTTTTTCAAAATAGTTCAATAAATTCTAAAGTTATCTAAATTTGACTTTATCAAAACCTCTATAAGACTCAGTGTCAACTATCTTAAAATATTTCTAAAATCATGGCTTCAATCATCATCATTTATTCAATAACTTTTATGTACAAATCAAGATCATTGTAATGATAATGACTTTATATGAATGAAAAGTTACACATCATATTTTAGTCACATAACTTTTATATAATTCAATTATCTCATTTCATTTCAGACATTTCATTATCTAAATTAAATCCCCCATAGACGTCATTACATTGAACAACCTCATACATGTTTCTTTTATTTATAATGGCCTCTGTCCATTTCACCTTCATTCCATTCTAACATCATTTAGATATTTTTATTTTGGATAACTAAACTTCAGATTATACTAAAACTTTTAAACTTCAGCCTCCTTATTTAGATACATTCTACTTATATATATTTAGACATCTACTCATACTTTTCTAATTAATATCTTTCGCACATGGATCAATCATTAAAGCTTCTAATAATTTTACCTTCTCCAAAAGTAATCATCTAATCTGATTTTCTGAGGATTTAGTACTATATCTAATGCTTATTTTTCTTATAGTGGATTCATAGATTGTACTTCCTTTATTATCATCTTTAATAGCATCTAGAATCAAACCTTATTCATCCTTTTTTTTTTGATCAAATTAATCATTCCATCAGTTATTCTATAAAAATGATTGGTCTTCCTATAATGTGATGTGTTTTTATGAAAAATAATTTCATGCATGAACATACTTATCTTGAATCCTTCATGTCTACTCAATCATCTCATCTGTCTTAGAAGAATTATCATCTAGATATATTCCAACTTATGTATTTCAAAAAATATCTCGGTGATGTTTCATTCACAAGAGCTTCTAAGATTTTACTTCACTTCATAACTTTATAATATTTTTTGTTTGAAACACTCTTCATTCCCTAGAAATAGATTTTTTTTAATTTCTTGTTAATCCATATTTGATATCTTCAACTTAGATAATCAATCTATCTAATTGGGTTTTCAATCTCCCCATATGTCATCTTCTCCATTCAATGATATATTTTCAATATCCCAATAAACATTCATTCAAAGTAAGTTTTATAGATAGTTATCCAAAATTATTCATCACATATTATGAATATAGTAAATGTCAAATTAATTAATCATCTAATGTTTTTGTGTCTTCTAGAGATAATTATCTCCATGAGTTCCTCATTCATCTATCCACAAAATTGACTTAAATTTACTTCATTACTTTTAGTGACATGAGTTCCTCCTATAATATGGTAAGATTATCTAGTCTTCCTTCAGTTTCATCTTCCATTAGTATGACATTAATCTATGGTTTTCCAACTATAACAACCCACGAATTTATGATATATTTCTATTTAAATAAATTTCTTTGATAGCTTGAATTACACAAAACCGCATGGTTATATAAACCATGAATAACTATTAAAATATTATTATGGTAAAACTATAAAATTTTTGAATTCATCATGTAAATAATATCTTAGGATTTATTTTTTGTATTTTTTTGAAAATATTACTTTTACATTAAAGAGTGAAAAATACATATTTTTGTAACACTGGAAGTTATTTTAATTGAAAAAGCCAATAATTCTTGTAATTTGATCCAAAATTAACATAAGTCTAATTCATTTATAAATAATTTAATTAATTAAATTTTAATCATCATTATACCTTATTTTGGTATCAGTTCAATATGGACATAAAAAACACTTATTTTGAAGAAGAAAAATTTGTTGTGTTTTGTGTTTTTATCTTTAATTAATTCCTACCACTTCTGTGAATTGAATTTGATTAAATTGATTCCATATTTGGAATCAGGAGATTCAAATTTGAAAAATAGGTCCCTTTTATTTTTTTCATTTAGAATAGTAACCTTAGTGCATATTTTTCACCTTAGTAAGGGTAATACAGGTAAAATAGGGTTAAAATTTTGAAATAGGTCTTTAAAATTTCACTAAAACTTAAATTTATCCAATGGGGTGAATAGATTTTGGCCATTTCCATCCCATTATCAAAAATATTCTAGTTTGTGGCATTTTTTAAGATATTGACCTTTATTTTCATTAATAAAATTATTAAAAAATGTTACTCACTTGACTTTAATATATATAATATTTTTTTAATAATAAAAAGTTGTTATGTTTAGTTTTAAATATTTATTTGAAATATGAATTAATTTTTATCGTGGTAATATATTTTATATTTTAATTATGGAATAATAACCTTAAATTCTTATGCAACACTGCCACAACATTTATTTAATTAATATAAAAAACAAAAGATATTAAAAAAATTAAAATTTATTTCAATTTGGTTGAATTATTGAATTAAAAAAATTATAGATGAATATATCATATTATATATGTGTTAAAGGATTATATTTTAATTTCATATTTAACTTGGTGTCTTTAATGTCAAATTAAATTAATTGTTTCAAAAAATGAACTTAATTATATTTTAGGAAAATAATATTTTATGAAATAATTTAAACTTCAGAAAAATATTGAATGAGGAAATTGGGATAATATAAGGTATAAAATTTCATCTTTCATCAATTTATGATCCAATTATCACATTATAATTAAAAATACAACCCTTTGATATTCCAAAAGTCATTCCCATGGTCTAGGCTAAAATTAGTTAACCAAGGGGTTAATCCAAAGGATATGGTTTAAAATGATATCTAAACCTTCCCAAATTTTATTTCATTATTATATTAAGACAATTTCCCCCTTATATTATAATCTATACAATTTTTGAACAATTTTACATGATTTTATCACATATTATATTATAATATTCCTGTAATTTCCAAAAATTCACATTTCCTCACTTAAAAAAGACTCCACATATCTCTTTTATCTGCACCATGATAAGTTATATAGATAAAAAAAACCCATAAACACTTCTCTTCTCTAATTTCCAAGATAAAAATTAGAGGTTCTTGTCTTCTTAAAAGACCATTCCAATGGTTCTTGTAATGATCCAAACTTTTATTAATGTAAATTCTTCTTAATATACTTAAATGTCATGATATGGTTATATAAAATGTGATCTTCCTTCATTTTATGTTTTCGGATTTTAAAATACCGTTATGAATTGTAAATATTTCTAATATAGTCGTTGAACACTGATCACGTGATTAGTGTAAATATAGGGCTTTAACAAATCCAATTTACTCAAACAACGTAAGTGAGAGCCTCATACAGTAGGATTTCCCTATATGAACCCCATTTTTCAGAGCTCAGAAAGGAGGTGTTATCATAGGGCTTTGCTCTTGACCAAGCCCAAGCTGACCTTGAACACGTTATGCTTGAGCAGAACCGACTATGGGAGAAGTGGAAGTTAATAGAGATTACCACCCAAGAGATGTTATCTGAGCCATCACAAGAGTGTGTCACCATCACACACCTTACCCTTCAGTATTATGTGGGTGTTATAAGGGTTTATGTAACAAGACCCTATCACTTTGACTATGTACAATATTTTTGTATAAAGAATGTGCATTCATTTTATTATTGTTAATTTGTAAATAGTTTTTAAAGCACAAATAGTATTTTTAGTAAATATTCAACTAAGATATCTATATTGATGAATTAATGGATTTTTGAATTAAATTATATTTTAATAAAATATTATTATAATTAAATTAATTTTTATTAAATATAAATGATCATATAATTTTATGAATGCAATTGTAATTTTTATTAAGGTTTGAAAGCTCTTTTTTCCAAAACCCGTGAATTTTTTATAAATGTTGGTTATTATTTTAAAATTAAAAATACACATATTCATAATATTACTTAGATAAAATGAATATTGTTTTTGGAATCAGCACTTCAAAATTATCCAATAGTGAATTTTTCAAAATTTTCTGAAACAATCGAATTTTTGGGTAAAAATTTAATACCGTTTAAATATATTATGTGTTTTAAAACATCATAATGACCCAATAGTGATGTAATAAAACAATATTAACATAATTTTCGGCCAATATATCTTTTACCATTAAAATAATGTAATTTTTTTGTTTTATTAATTTTATGAAGCTTTAGTGGACCCCCCAAGACTTATAAAACATTTGGTCTTTTTAAACTGTTTTCCTTGATAGTGTGACTCATCTCCACATAATAAACCCAATTATTTTAAGAAGTTAGGCCATTGTCCTTATAAAATATTTTTTTCCACTCCCCTTAGGAAAAATCATTGGCAAAAACCATGGTATGGATTGTGGTGTTGATTAGTTTAATGTGTGGTGACCCAAACCTAAATAATAATGAATTCTGTCTCCTTTCCTATATAAACCCACCCAAGCTCCAAATTATTCTTCACTCAAATCCTTTTGATTTCTTCCAAACCCTAACCTCATCTCTCTATAATCCTCCCAAGGTTCCTAAATCTCCCAATAAGCTTCTCTCAAGCCTCTACCAAGCCTTTGGGATCACACTTCCAAGTAAGGGATTTCTTCCTTTCTCATTTTTGTCCAATTTTCTTTTAGTTGTTATTCCCTTTATTCAATTAAAAATGTTGGGGTATAATTTCTAACCTCCCCCATACTTCCCTATTTATGTTTCGATTATGGGAGACCCCTTTATCTCTCATTAATTCCTCCCATGTACACCTGTTACAATACCAAAATTCTGAGAGGGATTTCTCTCTCCTCTTTTACATCCAAGTAATTATTTTGTATTATGCATCTAAATTCCATTACATTTTTTGGTACATGTATATATATGAACCCCTTACTGACCATTTCATGTAAATATTATGATACACCCTTTTCTATCTCATCAACCATTTTTATGAATCCTTATATCACGCTCTTATGCTGCTGAAATTGCACTGCAGTTTTTCAAGCCAAGATCATTGTGTAGTGAATACCATACCCATGTCTCTATCAAGGGTATTCACCTTTATGAACATATAGATATTTAATGGTACCTAAATGTATTTATTTCACATTAATTAATCATGTAATAACTTATTATGTGGATTTATTCCATGTTATATGATCTATGTTGTACACTTATGCATGAAATGAAACGTTTAAGAAAGGTGCACCCTGATAGCGCTCCAATGAATTGGGTAAAGTATAGTCTCATGATATGTCATGTGAAATGGGTGTTGACTCATGATAATTAAAGTGCAATGATATTTTACTCATGATTCATGTGTAATGAGGATTTACTCATGATCCATGTGCAATGAGCCTTGGCTCATGCTAATTCCATGTTAAGTGTTGTTTCCACATTTCCATGTTATGATTATCTTTCTTTATCATGCCTTTATGTTCATGTTTCTCTTGTGCACCATTGATATGCCTATTTTCTAACATTTATTGTATTCCTCGGGTTATTCCATGTTTATTCCCTTATTGGGATTTATAGATCACCCTTTTCTTATGAATGTCCTCAGGGTATCCCATGCAATGTTAAGTACGAGGGAATGTAGTGGTCATATAAAGGAAGTTTTCAATACAGATGTTGTGTGTTTTATGTTCTAAAATCTTATGTAATGTTCCTAATCCCCATAGAAACTAGACACATCGATCTTTTATGTTTTATCTATTGAAGATGTTATGTAATAAATCAGGTTTAAGTGTGTAATAAAAATCAAGGTTGTTATAGTTGATATCAGAGGATAGGTTTAGTTATTTTTGGGATTAGGATTAGAAAACCCTAATTAAGACTTAGAGAATAGACTTAGTATAATAAAAAACATCCCTAAGTTTTGGTGAGTATTGAGTAAGTGGTTTATCACGAAAATACATCCCTGTCTGGATACGAGCATGTAGAGGCGGGTCTGACACAGATGTACCTAGGAGTGAAAACTCTGACAAGGAGTTTTGGGCTTGACCTGGGGTATCCCGGTACATGACAATGGGACTTGTTGAACTCTTTCTTATGAAACTCCTATGGGATATGCTTTGGTAAATTCACATGATTTTTATGAACCCATATTAAGGGAATGACAAAAAATTCCCTTAATAATATATGTTAGAAAGTAGATCATGAATAACTTAGATTGAATCCAATGGATTCATAAGTTAAGGGAATAAAATTTATTTATAAGTCAACATTTTTGTCCTTGGATTACCCTTTATGTGTTACCCCTAATTTTCCTTTCATTAAGGAATAATAAATCATTAGACTTCACGTAGTTTAATATCACAATTTTAACATGTCTAGATGATAACTCAAAATTTGATATGTTTTGTTAGCAGGATAAAGGATAGTTTCGAGATGGAAGGGGAAGAACCTCATACAACACTCTTGTCCCTTCCTGAGGACTTTCTAGCTATAATTATTGTGAATTCAAGATCACGTAGTATCGAAACCTTTTCCAATGTCCAACTTTCTTGCAAGACACTCTATGAAATATCAAACACCTCCTCCATACCGCGGAATCATCAAGGATCATGGATCATTTGTGATCAAATCATAAGCTCCCAACTCTCTCACCTTTCTCAGAAAGGGAGGTACTATCAGGGTATTTTCAAATAATTCAACTTGTCTAGAGAGTATGATGCACTATTTAATTTTAGGATAGATTCTAAAGAGTGGGACCTCCGAGCAGCCTATATGAATATAGTCTTGGCTTCTGGACTTTTTTGGAAACTTCGGCTATATATTTGAAGAACCATGTTTTGAAAATTTCAAAGGTGACTATGTTAGACTATTTTACAAAAACCCGGTACATGGTGATGTTTTGAAAATGTACATTAGAAGTAATTATTTTCGAAAAGTGCATCATATTTTCCATCAGTACAATCCAAGTTTCCTAGACTGTTTCTGGACTAAGGAAGTAGAAGGCTTTGAACGTGCATTGAGGTATTATTGCACTTGGTAGACCCTCACTCTCTGTGATTGATGTGATAATTAGGCTTAGGGAATGCTTAATGGTGGTGAGTAAGGAACCCTGAAGTCGTGTTTAAATTTATGAGTTATTTTTGTATGTAATCTAATTGTGAAGATGCAATTTTTTTAAGGGGGAAGATTGTAACGACCCAAACTTTCATTAATGGAAATTCCTCTTAATCTAATTAAATGTCTTTTTATGGTTATATGAAATGTGAAGTTCCTTGGTTTTATGTTTCTATATTTTAAAATACCATTATGTATTGTTACCATTCCTAATATAGCCATTGAACAGTGATCCCATGATTAGTATAAATATAGGTCTTTAACAAATCCAATTTACTCAGATAAAGGAAGTGATGGCCTCATCATGTATACTTGCCTCGTACGAAGCCCATTTGTTAGAGCTCGTAAAGGATGTGACATCATTGGGCTTCACTCTTGACCAATCCCAAGCTGAGCTTGAACATGTTAAGCTTGAGAAGAACTGATTAGGTGAGAAGTGGAAGTTAATAGAGATTACCACCCGAGCGATGTTATCTGAGCCACCCCAAGAGTATGTCACCATCTCACACATTACACATTGGTATTATGAAGTTGTTATAAGGGGTTATGTAACAAGACCCTATCATAATGAATATGTAAATTATTTTTTTATAAATAATGTGCGTTCGTTTTATTATTGTTACTTTGTAAATAGTTTTTAAAGCACAAATAGTATATTTAATTAATATTCAACTAAGAAATCCATTTTTATGAATTATTGGATTTTTGAATTAAATAATATTTTAATAAAATATTATTATAAATTAATTAATTTTTATTAAATATAAATGATCATATGATGTTATGAATGCAGTTGACATTTTTATTAGGGTTTGAAAGCTGTTTTTGTCAAACCGATGAATTTTCAATAAAAGTCAGTTTTTATTTTAAAAGTATAAAATCACGTATTTATAAAATTATTTAAATATAATTAATATTATTTTTGGAATCAGGACATCAAAATTGTCCAGTGGTTAATTTTTCATAATTTTCTGAGACAGTCGATTTTTTGGGTCAAAATTAAATACTGTTTAAATATATAATGTGTTTTATGACATCATAATGGACAAATAGTGAGGTAATAAAATAATATAAACATTAAGATTGACTAATATATATTTTAATATTAAAATAATGTGATTTTTGGTTTGTTTGACTTATTATACAAAGCTTTAGTAGACCCTCCAAGACTTATAAAACATTTTGTCTTTTTAAATTGTCTTCCATGAGAGTGTGACTCACCTCCACATAAGTAACCCTATTATTTTAAGACGTTAGTACATTTTCCTTATAAAATATTACATTCTAATCCAATTTGGTTAAAAAAATTGGCAAAAACCAAGGGTTTTTTTGTGGTATTGATTAGTTTAATGTGTGGTGACCCAAACCTAAATAATAAAGAATTCCCTCTCATTTCCAATATAAACCCACCCTAGATCCCACCTCTTCTTCACTCAAAGCCTTTTTAGTTCGTCCAACCCATGACCTCATCTCTCTATAATCATCCCAAGGTTCCCCAAGTTCCCAATAATCCTCTTTCAAGCCTCTCCCAAGCCTTTAGGATCACAATTCCAAGTAAGGGATTTCTTTCTTTCTCATTTTTGTCCGATTTTCTTTAAGTTGTTATACCATTTTGTTTTCAGTTACAAATATTGGGGTATGATTTAGCACCTCACTCATAAATCCCTCATTTTTTATGATGGGAGACCCATTTCTCTCTCATTAATTCTTCCCATGTACACCCGTTACAATGCCAAAATTCCGAGAGAGATTTATCTCTCCTCTTTTACATCCAAGTAATTATTTTGTATTATGAATCTAAATTCCATTACATTTGTTGGGAAATGTATCTATATGACACACTTACTGTAAATTTAATGTAAATATGATGAGACAACCTTTTCTATCTCATCAACCATTTTTATGAATCCTTATGTCACGTCATTATGCTGCCGAAGTTGCGCCGTGTTTTTCCAAGCCAAGATCATTGTGAAGTGAATATCATACCCATGTATCTATCAAGGGTATTCACCTTTATGCACATATATATTGAATGTTACTTCCATTTATTTATTCCACATTACTTTATTGTTTAATAACTTATTATGTTTATTGATTCCATGTACCACACTTATGTATGAAATGAAATGTTGAAGAAGGGTGTGATGTGATAGCGCTCCAATGCATTGGGTAAAGTATAGTATCATGATACGTCAAGTGCAATGGGTGTTGAATCATGATAATTAAATTTAAATGAGGTTTTACTCATGCTTCAGGTTCAATGAGGGTTTACTCATGCTCCATGTGCAATGAGCCTTGGCTCATGCTAATTCCATGTTAAGTGGTGTCTCCACATTTCCATGTTATGATTATCATGCTTTATCATGCCTTTATGTTCTAGTTTATCTTGTGCTACATTGATATTCCTATTATCTAACATGTATTTTATTCCTAATTTTATTCAATTTTTATTCTCTTAATAGGCTTTATAGCTCACCCTTTTCTTATGCGTGTCCTTAGGGTATCCCATGCAATATTAAATACGAGGGAATGTGTTGGTCATGTAATGTTAGTTTTCAATAATGATATTGTGTGTTTTATGTTTTAATTTGTTATGTAATGTTCATAATCACAAAAAACACTATAACTCTTGATATTATATGTTGTATCAAATTAATATTTTGTGTATTAAATTATGTTTAGGTGTGTAATAAAATACTTGGTTGTTATAGTTCTTAAGAACAACTCTAAAGGATGTCTATAGAAGAAGAGATAATCGTCTTCACTGACTATTTCATGTTGATTTATTCTTCTACTTCCTATATATATATTTTACCCATCCTAAAATAATAAATACAATATCATAAATATACTAAATTTTTTAATGATTATGGTGAAACCATTTTCCATCTCTTTTTCATCCTATGAAAAGAAAAAATAACGCTCGTGTGTATATATGGATATCGTGTCCACATAATGATGTAATTTTTATTTCATAACCACTTTAATTGGATACATATAAATATAAAAATTATAAATATATATTATATTTATTAAATAATTATTCTTTTGGAATTATAATATCAAATACACCTTCTTACCTTCTGATCCATTGGAAAACAATAATGTCTCTCATGTGTGCAATTGGAGTACGACCTCCATGAAATGATGTGATCCATTTTTAAATTATAGTTTAAATATATGGAAATAAAGATATATTTAATGAATATATATGATATATATGATATAATAATGATTTTATAAAGATGGATTGTTTTTTTACCATTTTTTTCTTCCATCCATTGAAAAGTAAAATCAGTGTTCATGTATATGTACGTCATACCATCTTCATGAATGATGTAATTAATTTTTCTATATATAAAATTTTTTGGTGAATATAAATATGTATATAAGGAATATAAATTATATTTATATTATGATTAACAATATTTAGATTATTTAATTATAATCAATGTATAAATACTGAAACTATTGAACAGAAATTCTCAGAAAAAAAAATAGTTAGCACTTAAAAACAAAGATTTAAACAATGAATTATTAATAAATGGGTGTCGAAATGTTTTAATTGGATAATATATTATATTATACATATTTATGTTAATCTATTATAGATTTAAAATAAATTAAAATTTCTTATACAAGAGACTCGATAACCTATAAGGAAAGTTGAACTTGAGGTATATGATTCATCTGAATTCTCACTATGTTGAGTCATATTTGATATTGTGCACCTCTTTACTCTTATGTGGTGTATATACTACCCCTTTTTATCACCTTGGTATTTTGTTATTTTTTTGTAATTATTTTATTATTTTTGATAATTTGCATTTCACACAACAATGAAAATAGTTATTTTATATATATTAAACCACTAAGTTTTGATTGTGTTATATGTAATTACAAGTTAATATTGTACTATACACAATATAAATATATATTTATATCGACCAAACACTAAGGTTATCTTATGTTACATTCAACACAGACATTCCTCGACGTCCTTCATAACACATAATACTGAGTTTTACCAAAAAACAATATATTATTAAAATATTATTATTTAGTATATTAATAATTAACTTATAAATTAAGATATAAGTTTTGAATAGAATTAAATAAATTATTTAAACATATGTTTCACACAAATATAAAATTAATTCATTAGTTACAATTAATATAAGAACCCATTGAATATAAATTAAATATTTGTATAGAAAACTATTTTAATTCTCAAATAGTTTTTTTCTCCAAATAAATTAAATTAATTACAATTAGTGAGTAACATTAATGTAATATACATATTATATATTCAATCAAATATTTTTTATATTCATCAAATTTATTTTATAGGCATAAGATAAGAACAAACCTAATTTTACTCATAAAAACAAACATTTTTATTAACGCTCTTTTACCGCCTTTCAATGACGAGCCAATGTTAAATATAAAATTAGGAACTTTTATAAATATTATAAGTAAATATAAACTGAGTCCTTGAAATATAATCATAAAAATTTGGTTAGGGATATTTTTTTGAATTTTTCTAGGAAGTTTTATTATGTAAATAATAGTCAAAATACTGAATTTTAATTGAAAATTTATTTTTTCATATAGATTATTTATATAGTTAAATTATATTATAAGTTAGTTTTAAAGTCTAATTAGATTATTTTTTTATAAATAAATAATATTTAGGTCTTTTTAATTAATTTAACTTTGAAATTGACTATAAAAAATAGTAAACATTCGAACATTTTTTAATTTTAAAAATTCCAATTGTCATCCAATCAGAGGGATTAAATATAAATTAATTTCTTATAATTTTGTGATAGGAATTTATAAAAATGGATTAAATATATATAATCAGAATAATTTATAATATATAATAAGTTCAACTTAATTTTTTACCCAAAATATTAGTGAAGGTAATTAAAAATAATTATAACAATTAAGATTAAATTATGATTAACAAGGAACTAAACCCTAAATTTTAGGCCCAATATTACCTATATACTTCTACAAAATACATTTTCTGGATATATTTATACCCTATCCTCCCTTGGATCAACTTTGGACCACTATTGGATCCACCTAAAATAAAAATGTATGTGGGGTTTCCATTTTCCAAAATATTATAAGAGTGGCACTCATCCACCACTATAAAAGGCCTCATTTCCTCCCACTTACTCACATATCTCAAGACACTGGATAAAAACAAATATACCCTAGTAGCTCCCCAAAATCCCTCTCTTCCTCCTTGAATTCTCCATTTTTGAATAAATCAATCCATGGATGTCCTTTGGTGAAAACCAAAAAGAGTTACCCAAAGAAGAGGTAACATCCTCCCTCAAACTCCTTTATCTTATTTTCATTCCCCATACCCTCCACTATACTTGTTACATTATTATAACAAAACAATAGTATAATTAATATACTGATATTTTTTAATTATAATTTTTTACCTACACTTACACAAACTTCTATCTAATGGGTAATGAATATATTGTTTATATATGTGGTGAACTACAGCTTCAAAAGATGATGATTGATCATTCTTCCTTTACTGCCTCTCATGATGGACATTATGATGGACACCCTATTTTTATATAATATTTATGATATTTATAATTTCTTTAATATTATTTAATTATTTAACAACACATATCTTTATACTTTCCATCTTTTTTAAATACGATAATTTTGTTTGAGGAAGTGTGGACTACCGCCCCCTAAAAGTGATGTGATTCATTCACACGCTGCATGGAATGTATCAAGGATGTGTTTATTGAACTTATGTGATATATAAGATATAATAATGATACTTAAATAAACATATATAAACATATATATATATATACTTATATGTCATTTAATCTCTTTCATTGAATACAATAATAAAACGGAAATAGTGTTCATAAGTACGTACGGTCTGCCGTCTCCATGAACAATGTATTAAATTTCATAATTCAATGATATATAAATTAATATAATAAAAATATACCTAAAATAAATTATATTTATATCATGGTTTACATTCTATAAATCATGATACAGATATAAGGACCCAATATATAACAAATGAAGACATATGTGAAAAATAAAGCAGATATTACTTGAATCTTAACCTTAACAATGATTTACTAATAAGTAATATAATGTCATAAAAAAATCATATATGGTATTAGATATAATAATATGGTTATGTAAAATATGTATATTAAAATTACATTTATTATACAGGAGTTCTGAATGAGTGTGATGAGAGTCAAGACACAATGTAAGTGAATTTCATTTCACTCCTTATTTCCATGAGATACATGCCTTATTCACCACACACTTATTTCGTGTGGTCAATGTAATTGTAATGAATTTATTATATTCCTCTTATAATTAAATATATGTGTATTTACATAACCATTTTATGATCTTTCTATCATGGGTTTTAGGTTTCAAATGTTAACAAATCGATAATGTAATTCTGACTCAATTTTCTTTCTTTGAGAGACATGAAATGTTATACACCTATATTTGTATATGAGGTGTATAAACTACCTTTGACATTTTATAAAATTAATATCATTATTTTCATGATATTTTAAATCTCTATGTAATTTAATATTCCTACACAGGGAGTATGATTCAATGTTACAATGTGGTAAGAGATTATTGAAACAATCTCTAAGTTTATCGATGTTGTTTATAATCACCTTTTCATTAATGAAATATTTTGATCCAAAATTCATTAAAACTCATAACTTTTATTATTCTATGGTTATTCTTGATTTATTCATGTATTAGTAAAATTTGTCCATTTTTTTGTACTCCCAATAATTAAGAAATTTCTTTTAAGAATGTATGACCATACCTCTCTCTTCTGTCAGAAATCTATATTCTTTCAAAACCATGATTTCCAAAATGGGATTCCTAGAATATTATAATAATCTCATATGGTCATTAAAATAAATTTTTCCCCTTTCTATATTTTACCAATTTTTTCAAAGAAATATTTATGTCTATTTCTGAACAAGTATTGTTTTTCCAACCTTTTTACCGTGAAAAAGGAATGTTCTTTTTACCTATACAACATGTATGGATTTACCCACCATCATTTCTATGAATATTTATAATAATTTTTAAATTTTTAAATTTTAATAAAAAAAATTTAAATGATATTTTCTAAGAAATGGTTTTGAAAATGTTTTCATGACCCTTCACAATTTTTTTCATGGAAAAAGGCTTTAAAAATGTTTTAAATGCCACCATTATATGTTTGAATGTTTATTTCATGAAAATGATTTTCAAAAGTTTTTAAATTTTAAGAATATTTTTTTAAATGAGAAAGGATAATTTACTCATAATTTTTGTTTAAAATATCATTCAAAATTATTTCCCATTTAAGATATCATCCATTGGTGTAACTTATGTCTTTCTGGGGAAATGATTCAATATTTACATTCATACTATTTCCCTTAATGGTTTGTGTTTTATGTATTTATTTTTATGAAATCTATTTATATTTAACAGGTTAAATTTATAAGAAATTATCTTTTTTATGGGGTTTGATTTCAGGAAATTATTGTGAAACATATTTATTTTTTCTGAGGTTAAGGTATGATTTAATGTTTATGACACCCATTGTATTTCATGGGTTATGATATTATTGTTTAAGAAATTGTGGAACATGTATTTATGATTTCATTGTGATATGGGTGGTACCTATATCTCTCTCCAACACATTGGGTGGATATTTATATCTCATGAGATATACTAAGATGGTCATGGGAGTGAACCTTAACTACTAAGATGTCAATGGGAGTGAACCATGACTACTAAGATTGTATAAGGAGTGAACTCATGCTACTAAGATGTCCATGGGATTGAACTAGGACTACCAAGATGGTATAGATAGTGAATACATATTACTAATATGGTATTGGTAATGATGTCGTGGATACTATGGAAATCAAATTATATGCCTATATTTTTCCTACAATTCCATGTTTTATTACTATGTTATTCTTTCATGGCTTGTGTTCGTTATCTCCTTATGATTCATGTATTATGACCTATTACACCTTATTCAATGATACATGTTCATGAAATTTGATTTCTATTGTATGATCTTATAATGTTTTGATCATGTTCTCATACTCCTATACTCATGCTTATGCTTATATGTCTCCTTTATTTACCCTTACTGAGCATCTGATATCACCCATTTTAAGGCTTCCTTCCCCAGGTTATAAAGATACGTATTAAGTATGATGTATCTAAGAGGGGTCCTAGTCAATAAGAACCTAGTGGTAGATAATTTATCTCACTTATGTACCAGTGGTCATGTTTTTATGTTTCCAAAGACACCAGACTAATATGGTCTTTGGGGATCTATTTTTGTAATGTTTTAAGTATTCCTCAAATGTGATGCAATTTATATGTACCATAATATTGGATTGTTACACCTTTGATGTGTTTAAAATTAATATTTAATTTTTCATAATTATTTATAATTCAATATATGTTTACACTTTAAAGGGGTTACAATTTAAAAGTTAACAAAGAGGTAATAATTTATTTTTCAATTTATTTATTTTGGGATTTCTATTATTTTCATTAATAGAATCTCATAATATATCATTCATAAACTCTATAAATTTTCTTAACCATAAAATATTTAAGTATTTATCATGCTTTATTTAAAATTTTCCCTTATTTTTCACTTTAATCAAGAAAATAATCCTTCAAAATAAAATTATATCTTATTTTACTTTTTGATTGGTATATTTTTCTTCAATGTCAGTATTTATTGAAAATATTTTAAGTTTTTTATTTTTTATTTACTCAAATGATTTATTAATGATTTTTTATATAATAATTGTATTTTTTAAAGGTTTAAATAAATATTAATAATATTATTTGAATTGTTCATTTTGGAATTTCCATAAAAAATTTCAAATGGAATATTTTTTTAATGCATATAGATTTAATGGTCCTAGCACAAAAAAATATTTTATGCACTTTTAGATTATTCTATAGGATTTAAATGGTGTTAAATACAATAATATTTAATGAAATCTAATATCGATATTTTTCTTTCAAATTCCACTATTCCCCAAATGACATGATTTTATTAGGATACCTATATTTATAATGAATTGATGGTCATATTTTATATTTTAATAATTTTTTGGCCATTAACATTCTCTTGAAATATTCACTTTATTTTGATCATTTTTATTCAAATGTTACATTTATCTTAAATATTCATATTCTTTTTATCATGGATATGATTAATTCTTAAATTGTGTACCATTTTTACTTATAGTGTTTTATTATGAAATTTATTTGATCAAATGAGAAACTCCTATTATTACATATTTTTCACTCTATATAGACTTTTATTGATAAGTCATATAGTTTATTAATTAAATTAATCATTCAATATACAATGAGTGAATTGGATATGCAGTGATGGGTGAGTATGAGTTATATATATCCATAGAAGGAATCAATAGGTCTCATGAGAAAAATCAGTTGGAAAAAATTATTAAACGGGTTTTTATTATATAACTACCCATATAATAAACTATCTTAGCAGAAGGAATTGATGGTAAATATATCATGATGTTAGGTATCATATAATATAACATTAATAATTTCCTTTATTTAAAATTAAGTTATTCTTATCCATGAGATAATTGAATTGATATTTTCCATGGATGCATTTCGTGTTCAAGTTATTGATTAAATGGAATGTGATTTCAGTTTTTTAACTTAAAATATTGATTATGACTTATTTTATCATGATAGATTCCACTCTATATAACTTTGAATAATAATTTTAGATTACAATTTATTTTTTTCTTTTCTCCATGACATAAAGAAGTATGTTATGAATAATATCAAGGAGGAATGAATGTTTCTTATGCTATGTATTTTATATTTACTATATAATATTTGAATCATGTATGTATTCAGTTCTTAAATACTACTAAAATAATAGGTCCTTTGAGATGAAATCTCTTGTATCTTATTTAAATGTAATAAAGTAGACATTATAATTTGGCTACAACATTTTGGGTTTCTTAAGTTGGTATCATAGTAAGTGTAGAAGAGTTATTGGGAACTAGATTTCAAATGAACATAGATAAAATGAAAATTATGATAATACAATGAAGTATTTGATAACATTTACCATTATAGGTATTTTTATTTTATAGATCAATATTAATGATGATTATTATCAAATTATATGTCTATCATTATTTATTAATGGAACCTAACAGAATAATGGGAATCAATACCCTTGAACAATGTAGGGATTTCCCTAATGAGTAAGCCAATATAGCTAAAATTAGAACATTGTATTTCATGACCATATTAGGGTATATGACTAGGTTTATGATGAATAACAATGCATGTATAGATAAATTTCTTGTTCTATAGCGTGATTCAACTATGTTGGATCTCTTTAAGTGATTGAATCCTCCATATTTTAATGGAACTACTGATACATTGTAATCTGAATAATGGATTAAGTCTCTCAAAGAGATATTCCTAGATTTGGGATACAATAATAGTTAAATTTTAATTATGAAAATTTATTTTTTGAAAAGAGATTTTGATCAATGGTGATCATTAATCCTAAACAATAAAGAGGCTAACGAAATAGAAATCCTGAAATAGAGGAATTTTAATGTGATTTTATTCAAGAAATACACCCCCTAAAAAATCAAGTAGAATTATAGATGAATTTCTTTACCTAAAATATAATGAAATAAGAAAGTGTGGTAGAGTATGAGGATAAATTTACAAGATTATCTAGGAACACAACAATATAAATAATCCAGAAGGAAACATTGACTATTTTATTAATAGGTTTATTATGTGTCTCAAAAACGAACTATTTTATAAAAAATCATCATGTGATTTTATTGTATCATTTTCCATTAAGATACAAAAATAATTTTCTAAATTTTTTATCTTAATGGAAAATCAATAGTGGAATAGGTCATCTGAACACAAAGGAAAAGGGAACACATCAAGGAATAAGAAAGGAACAATCAATTTCCATGATGTAAAAATTATGGAAGGAGGCATCCTTGGAAATATTTGAATGGAATGAGATTTTATTACAAGTGTGAGTATAATTAACATATGGGTAATGACTCTAAGAAAAAGAAATAAACTAATGATATTTTTTGCATTAAAATTAAATATATGTGGCATTATTAAAACAAGTTCTCTAAGAATCTATAGAACTTAACATAGAATTAGGCAAGGGGAGAAGGAAAAATATATTCAGTTACTATAGAAAAAGTGGAATTAACAAGTGGTGTGGTGAAAAGTGCGCATATTATCCACTATAAAAGTTTAAAAAAATTAGTATTATTCATGTTCTACACAATATTTTATATCTGAAAATTTTTCTATGGTAATTAAATCACCACCTCAATGATTATATATTGAGATGGAAGTGAAAACTTATATTGGTAGGATGACCACCTTTAAATTATATATATCCTCTCTTAGAGGAGCTATTGGTAATGTTCTTCTGAAAAAACATGTTATTCTACCTCTAGTTGAATTTGGTCTAATTTTGGGAATGTATTGGATCTCCCAGTATATGTATCAAATGAATTTTCATTTAAGGGGAGTTATATTTGATAATATAAATCAACCTATAATTTTCATTCAATTTGAGTATGAACATGATCTCCAAAAGAAAATTTATTCCATTATATGTTTATTAGTACATATTCATGAGGTATATTTTTCTCATATGGTTGGGGAGAAACTCAAAATTGAAGATATTCCGATTTTACAGGAGTTTTTTGAAGACCTTCAAGAAGAGTTTCGTAGTTTTACCCCGAATTATGAAATTACTATTTCAATATAACTCAAACCTATAACTACACCTATTTCAGATACTCATTATAGAATGGCCCTGATGGAGTAGCATGAATTAAATAATAAACACCATGAGAATATAGATAAAGGATTTTTTTCAGCCTATTGTTACGTCATTGGGTGAACCTATTATTTTTATTAAGAATAAAGATGGGTCAATGTTTCATTGAATTTATTTTCAAGAACTTAACAAAATTACTATTAATAAAAAGTATCCTCTACACATTATTGATAATATTCTTAATTAATTATATGGAATTAAATGTTTTCCCAATATTGAACTTTGATATGGATATCTTTAGTTAGTGGCCATGATAGAGGATATACCCAAGACAACCTTCTATACAAGGTATGTTTGTTACAAATTTATAATAATTCTATATGGAGTTACTATTTCTATTGATATATTCATGTATTTAATGAATAATTTCATAATAGATTACCTTTATCAATTTTTGGTATTATTTATAGAGGATATTCTTATATATTCAAAGAGTATGGAAGATCATGAAGAATATTTGATAATTATGATTAATAACCTAGGAAAGGAGAAGCCATATGAAAAATTCACCAAGTGTGAATTTTTTCAATAAAGTGTCTCATCCTTAGGTTAGTAAATTTCAAGTGAAGGTATATTGTTGGATCATTCAAAGATGTAAGTTATAGAAAAGTGGACTAGAAAAACCATGCTAACCAAGATTTATAGTTTTCTTGGATTGGATGGATATTATCAATGTTTTGTGATATATTTATATTAACTATTGAACCCACTCATCAAGTTAACTCCAAAGGGGATGAAGTTATTTTAGATTGATGAATAAGGGGATAATTTTAGAGAAAATAAGATAAAGTTGGTTAGTGTGATTATACTTACACTAATATATACTGTAAAAGGGTTTGTGATCTTTAGTAATGCATCAACGAATGGAATGGGATATGTCCTAAAACATAATGATATGGAGATATCTTATACCTCCCACAAATTTAAAATTCATTTTCATAATTTATCTACTCTTGATTTGGATCTGGGAACATTAATTATTACATTGAAGATATAAATTAATTATCTGAATGGTATAAAGCGTGCTATTTATACTAATCATAAAATCTTTAAGTGTATATATTTACGTAGAACGAATTAAATTTTATCTAGAGAAGATGGTTGGAGTTATCCAAATATTATGAATTCTCAATAAAAACTATCCTAGAAATGAAAATAATGTGGTTGATTCTCTGAGTCTGAATGATCATGCTAATTTTTCCATGATGATTATCGAAATAGATCCAATATCTATGGATTTTTAGAAGTTGGATCTAGATATCTTGATGAAATGGAAAAGATATTATCTTTTTTAGATGAATGTTCATACATCCATCTATGAGAGGATTAATAAAGAAATAGAAAAAATATGTGAAATTATAGAAGAAGGTGAGGAATGTTCTTAATTTAAACTATGATCATGTTGGAATGATAATGTTCAAGAATCGAGTATGTGTCCTTAAAATACCATAGTTGAAGAAAGGATTATTAGATGAAGCTCATAGTTCATCATTCTCTATTCATCTTGAGAGTAAAAATATGTTTAGATATCTGAATGAATATTTTAGGTGGGATAAAATAAAAATTGATATTGTTAAGCATGTATCCTGATTCCTTGTGTGTTAAAAAGTTAAGGCTTTGATATTGAAGACTATTTAGATTTTACAACCATTACCTATACCAGAATATAAATGGGAAAATTACCTTGGATTTCATCATAAAACTCCCCAAAACATCTATAAGGAATAATGTTATTTGGGTTATATTTGATCACCTTAGTAAATCGGTGATTTTTTTTATATTAAAGAATACACTACTAGAAAAGGGGGCATTGGAGCCCCCCAGACTCGGGCGACCGCCATTGGCGGTCGCTATAGCTCACCATTAGCGACCGCCAATGGCGGTCGCTAACCTGGATAAAAAAATCCGGGGGGTTTCTGCCCCCCCCCCCCCCGCGCCCTCGATCTCCCTCCGCCCTAGCTAACCCCCTCCCTCCCTCGCCGCCCTCCCTCGCGTCGCCCTCGCCCTCCCCCGCCGCCCGGCCTCCCCCGCCGCCCGGCCTCCCCCGCCGCCCGCCCTCCCCCGCCGCCCGGCCTCCCCCGCCGCCCGCCCTCCCCCGCTGCCCGGCCTCCCCCGCCGCCAGCCCTCCCCCGCCGCCTGCCATTTGGCCTCCGGCCGCCGCCCCTCCGCCCTCGGGCCTCCGGCCGCCGCCCTCCGGCCTCCGGCCCTCCCCCCCCCCACCCCGGACGGCACCCGCACCCCGGACAGCCCCCGGCGCGCACTCCGGACCACCCCCCGCACCCCGGACGCCTCCCCGCACCCCAGACAGCACCCCCCGCGCACTCCAGACCGCCCCCCGCACCCCGGTCAGCCCCCCCCCCCCCCCCCCGCGCACTCCGGACCGCCCCCCGCACCCCAGACGCCTCCCCGCACCCCGGACACCCCCCCCTGCACTCGGACACCCCCCTCCGAACCCGGACAGCCTCCCCGCACCCCGGACAGCCCCCCTCCCGCACTCGGACACCCCCCCTCCGAACCCGGACAGCCCCCCCGCACCCCGGACAGGCCCCCCGCACCCCGTACACCCCACCCCGCACCCCCGACAGCCCCCCTGCACCCCAGACAGCCCCCCCTCCCCCGCACCCCGGACACCCCCGCACCCCGAACACCCCTGCCCGCACCCCTGACAGGCCCCTGACACCCCGGACACCCCTCCCCGCACCTCGGACACCCCCCCCCCCCCCCCCCCGACCCCGGACACCCCCCCCCCCCCTCGCTGCCCGTCCCCCGTCCCCTCACCGCCTCCTCTCCTCCAGCTCCCCGCCGCCGCCGCCGCCCGTCCCCTCCCTTGCCGCACCGCCTTTGGCTCCGGCTCCCCTTCGCTGCCTCCTCTCCCTCGCAGCACCGCCTTCGGCTCCCCTCCCTTTCAGGTTTGTAGCTCAATCAGGTAACATGAGCTTTCAGTTACATTATTATTTTATCAATGGTTCATAAACAAATGGTTAATATTTATTTTGAATATAGTTGATTTGAAAAATGTAAATGTAATAATTATTGTGTAAATGTTTGTTATACAGATATTATTATGGATAAGAGTTGGATTGATCTTCCAAATCGAACGTCTAGAGAATATTTCAATGGCATTATGCAGTTTATTGACTTCACGAGAGGATTTGAAAGTGACTATATTAGTTGTCCATGTAGAAAATGTGCTAACAGATATCAATTCACACGAGATACTGTGAGGGAGCACCTTTTCTTTAATGGATTTCTGAAAAATTATAAGAGTTGGACTCGTCATGGAGAAGAATATGTTCGTTGTCAAAATACAGATGCAACTCAGATGGATGTTGATGCAAGGATGACTGATCCAATGCATGAAATGCTTACTGAAATGGTACGTGGGTTTGATCTTGAAGGCATTGACATCCAGAATCTTGAGACCGGTGAGATAAATCTTCGCTCGGGTGCAGATCGTGATTCGAGGAGCTTTTATGAAGTACTTGATGATGCGAAAACAGAATTATATCCTGGATGTACTTCTTACAATAAACTGTCGTTTATCGTGGAGTTGTTGCATTTGAAGACTTTGAAAAATTGGTCAGACACATCATTCGACATGCTTTTGGTTTTATTGAAAAAAGTTCTTCCTGTCGACGCTAAGATTCCTGAGTCGTATTACTATGCTTGTAAGTTGACAGAGAACTTAGGTTTTACATATGAGACTATAGATGCATGTGCAAACAACTGTATGTTGTTTAGAAATGAAACTGCTCATTTGGATATTTGTACGGTTTGTGGCGCTTCCAGGTGGAAAGAGAACAGGGGAAATAAGACTCATCAAAGTCAGATTGCGATACAGGGGAAACCGATTGCCGTAAAGCAAATGCGTTACTTTCCCCTTAAACCGAGGTTGAAAAGATTTTTTATGTCATCTAAAGTTTCTAATTTAATGAGATGGCATGCAGAAAGAGTTCATGAAAGTGACATGTTAACCCACCCGGCAGACTCTCATGTATGGAAGGATTTTGATAAGAGACATCCCGACTTTGCTAAAGATGTTCGTAATGTCCGATTGGGATTGGCAGCAGATGGTTTCAATCCATTCAAGTCTATGGTTGGTGCAACTCATAGCACATGGCCTGTGGTGTTGGTTCCATATAATCTTCCTCTGTGGCTTTGTATGAAGCAACAATTTATATTACTTTCCACTCTTATTGATGGACCTAAAAGTCCGGGGGATAAGATTGATGTTTACCTTCAGCCATTGATTGATGAGTTGAATGAATTTTGGGGCGATGGTGTGATGACTTATGACTGCGAAATGAATGAAATGTTCAAACTGCATGCTTCTTTATTGTGGACAATCAATGACTTCCCAGCTTATGCAAATTTATCAGGCTGGAGTACGAAAGGGGAATTTGCTTGCCCTTGTTGCAATAAAAGTAAAAAATCTGTATGGCTTAAACATTCCAAAAAATGGGCATACATGGGTCACAGGCGTTTTCTCCCTCCCCAGCACAGGTTCAGAAAGGACAGAGTGGCATTTGATGGTTCTAGAGAGTTCAGCCCAGCACTAAAGATCATGACAGGAGTCGAAATGTTATCGCAGATTGAGGAAGAAAACATCCGCACGGTATATGAAATTCAGGATTTGGTGGCTCCTCCAGTACGTAATATTCGTGCTACGGGTAGGCAGCGCAGTCACAATTGGAAAAAGAAAAGTATTTTTTATAGTCTTCCGTATTGGAAAACTAACATGTTGAGGCATAATTTGGATGTCATGCACATTGAAAAAAATGTTTGTGATTACATATTGTGGACCATTTTAGGTGTCAGTGGAAAGTCAAAGGACCATGTTAATGCACGTCGTGATTTGGAAGAAATGGGTTTAAGGAAACAGTTGCATTTACAGTTAGCTGAGGGAAACAAGGCATATATGCCTGCTGCACAGTATTCGATGACTACAGAGGAGAAAGAGACATTTCTTTCCATTTTGAAGATGGTCAAGGTGCCTGATGGTTACTCTTCTAATATTTCAAAGTGTGTGAATCTGACGAGCAAGACATTGCAAGGGTTGAAAAGTCATGACAATCACATATTACTTCAGCAGTTGATTCCAATCGCAATTTGTGATTGTTTATCCCCCAATGTTGTTCATCCCTTGATTGAGATGAGTAATTTTTTTAGACAGCTTTGTTTAAGAAATCAACGAATGAGTGATTTAAAAAGTTTGCAGGACCGAATTGTACTTACGCTTTGTCACTTTGAGAAACTTTCCCCCCCCTCATTTTTCGATGTTATGGTCCACTTGACAGTGCACCTAACTGATGAAGTAATGGCTGCTGGTCCAGTGCAATTCAGGTGGATGTATCCTATTGAACGGTATTTGAGTACATTGAAAAGATTTGTACGCAACAGAGCTCGTCCAGAGGCATCAATAGCCAATGGTTATTTGATGGATGAGTGTACTACCTTTTGTGCAGAATATCTTACGGATGTTGAAACAAAATTAGATAAGCCCTCTCGGATTGATGATGGTCCAGTTGGAGAAGGAACCACATTTGATATGGACAACATCGAGTGGATACAAGCACATCGATATATCTTGTTCAATACTCCATCAGTTGCACCATTAATGCAGTAAGTATCTTATCAATGTGCTTGTATAACTTTTACATGTTTTCTTTGCATAAGTTGATCTTTTAAACATCGCGTAATCATTTGCAGGAAACACATTAATGAGATAAAAGAAGAGATGCATCGTGCGACTGAGTTGCAAATTCAACAATCTCATTATGCGGCATTTCATGATTGGTTCAAGGATTATGTATGTATAAATTGATTTTCATTATGAGTGAAGTATTAAACTAATTCTTTCTGCATATATTAGTATTGATTTTTATAAATTATGTAGGTTTGTAAGCTGAGGGAGTTAGGGGACCCCACGCTACCTGAAGTATTTATCCAACTGGCTAAGGGTCCATCTATAACGGCTCGTCGTTATAAAGCTATTGATGCTAATGGTTTTCGATTTCGCATTAAAGATGTTGAAGAAAAACGAGCAACACAAAACAGTGGCATCGGTTGTCCCTTTGTCGATTCTGGTTATTACTATGGTCAATTGATAGACATCATTGAAGTTGTATACACACACGGTTTGAAGTACATATTGTTAAAGTGTAATTGGGTTGATCCAGTGCGTGGATGTAAAGTCGATCAATATCAGTTTTCATTGGTGAATTTTAACTATATGTTATACAGAAATAATGAACGAGTTGAGAATGAACCTTTCATTTTGACATCACAAGCGGAACAAGTATTCTTCGTTACTTTGCCTTCGGATCCAAGTTGGCAGGTTGTTGTCAAAATGTCTCGGCGAGGAGTGTTTTTATTTGAAGAAGATGAACCCGAGACTGTTCCGTTTGTTTACCAACAACTTGATCAACATACCGTAGTTCAACGTGAAGAAGATATTTATTGGGTCAGAGCGGCTGTTGAAGGAGAAACGGTCGATTTGCATGCTTAATGAAAGGTATAATTGTTTTCCCGCTATTCAGTAGAATGTCCTAGGATATCATAAATTATCTAATCATTTTATAAATCCTTATAAGTTTTAATCCTCACTTTTGTAAGTTAATTCAGTCATAAATATTTAGGTTGATTAACTTTCTGATTTTTTAAAATTCATTCACAACTAATTATTCAATCCATTTTTTGTTTGATTAACAGTTGTAAAAGTTTGATTTATTAAGAACAATCCAATTTATCTTTTAAACACTTTGGACTCATTACTGATATTTTGTATGACTGCAGACATGTCAGGGGAAGAGGCAAAAAATCCACATCATCCATCTGAGGCATCTACGTCTCAGGGTCGAGGTATGTTTGAATGTCATTGTCTATATTTTTTATGTAATTGACATATATATATATATATATAACATTTGTCAATTTATATATAAAATTGTTTTCAACAGGATCAGACTCGGCTAGTTCTTCCTCTCGCAGGAGAGGCCCTGGTCGTGGCATATTATCATGGAATTCCGACACGACGACAGATGTTTCATTTGATGAGGTATTTCATCCCGTGGGACTGAATGCCCCGGCATTTATTCGTCAGCTGGGTCATATCATACGTGACCCACATCGATTTCCATTGACCACGCGTGATTGGGCTTCTATCCCTCAGGACACATTAGATCGTCTATGGAGGGAGGTTCAGGTAAGAAAATAATTTTACTTTATTTTCTATTTATAAATAATACTAATATGTTTGATTATTTTCATTATAGCAAAATTTGAAAGTATGCCCTGAAGAGTTTCGGCCCGTGTTGTATGAGCAAATGCCGTAAGCTATGGAAAGATTATAAGGCAAAGGGAAGAGGGACCACTGGGTACCAAATGTGGGTGCCCTTGACATTTTGGAAAAAGTCCCGAGAGGTGTCCTCCCGGATCAGTGGCGTGACTTGGTTGCATATTGGTCTACTGAGGGTGTTGCGGTTTGTATATTAATTATTTTGTTGTATATATATTTTTCAAGAATATGTTATTTGTTTGAAATTTGAAATGAATTGAATGTAGGAGGTGTCAACACGCCATTCAGAGAATCGAGCGTTGCAGGGACCAGCTCACAGGCTCGGGACTCGTCACGTGTCTCAGATCCGACATGAGGTATATATTATTCATTTTTTAATTTATTAATTAATATGGTTTTGTGTTTATATTCTTTTAATATACAGTTTACGAGGGCAAGGTGCAGCAACTGATAAAATGTCGGTGTGGATAAGGACCCGTGATCGCAATGATCCAGAGGTTGCAGTATTGATAGTAAGTGTCTGTACTTACCAATAATTACATAAATCTATATATTAACATATATATATTTATATATATTTAAATATTTCACAGGATCAATTTGAAGCTGAGTTAGAACATCTGCCAGAGGACCAGCGACAGCTTCCCATGCGACGGATGAGATCTTTCATCGCATTATTGGTCGGGACGGGCATGGCTATAGTTTGACCTATGGAGCAGGGATTCCTCGTTCTGTAGTGTCACGCGCTGCGGTTGTCGGTCCTGCTGTTGCTCATATGACACAGCAGATGTCAGATTTTGAGGCACGGCTGCGCGCTTCCGAGGAGACAAATGCGCAATTGACAGCTGAGGTTAGAGCACTGCGGGAATATGTGTGTCGAGATGATGGTACAGGGGATCATACGACGCAGGTATATACTGTATTTATTTATTTAATTTAAATTATTTTTGTTATTAAAATATTTATAATGTTTATTTGTTGTAGGCACCTGGCCCACCAGAAGGAGGTAGCAGTGATGGCAACGCGTGACGCACCATATATTCACGAGATATGTTTTTTGTTTTTACTGGTAGGGTTGATATTTATGTACTGTATTTATTCATTTAAGTAATGCATTATTACCATCCATGGTGGTCTTTTAAGTATTTTATACACATATTGAGTTTTTGATCAGATAATCTTGAATGATTCTACATTTGAAAAAGTCGAACTAATTCCAGCAGATCAATAAATCTGATATTATAGATTATGTATTATCCAATATATTTTTTATAAATTCAGTATGGTATCGATAAAAGAAATATGTATTAATTAGATGTTATCACTTTTATTTTCACTTTTGTAATCAATGGGATGGCCTTTGCACCCCCGGAGAGCCCCCCGCACCCCCGTAGAGCCCCCCGCACCCCTGTACAGCCCCCCCGCACCCCCGTACAGCCCCCCCCCCCCCCCCCCCCCCCCGCCCCGCACCCCCGTACAGCCCCCCGCCACCCCCGTACAGCCCCCGCACCCCCGTACAGCCCCCCCCCCCCCCGCACCCCCGTACAACCCCCCGCACACCCCGTACTGCCCTCTCCGCCACCCCCGTACAGGCCCCCGCCACCCTTGTACAGCCCCCCACACCCCCGTACAGCCCCCCCCCCCCCCGGACCCCCGTACTGCCCCCCCGCACCCCCGGAGAGACCCCTGCACCCCCGTACAACCCCCCGCACCCACGTACTGCCCCCCGCCAACCCCCCGTACAGGCCCCCACCACCCCCGTACATCCCCCCGCACCCCCGTACAGCCCCCCCCCCCCCGCACCCCCGTACTGCCCCCCGCACCCCCGGAGAGACCCCCGCACCCCCGTACTGCCCTCGCCACCCCCGTACAGGCCCCTGCCACCCCCGTACAAGCCCCACACACCCCCGTATAGCCCCCCCCCCCCCCCCCCCCCCGCACCCCCCGTACAAGCCCCCCGCCATCCCCCGTACAGCCCCCTACACCCCCGTACCAGCCCCCCCGCACCCCCGTACAACCCCCCGCACCCCCGTACTGCCCCCCCGCCACCCCCGTACAGGCCCCCGCCACCCCCCTTACAGCCCCCCGCACCCCCGTACAGCCCCCCCCCACCCCCGTACTGCCCCCACAACCCCCGGAGAGACCCCCGCACCCCCCGTACAACCCCCCGCACCCCCGTACCTGCCCCCGCCACCCCCCGTACAGGCCCCCGCCACCCCAGTACAGCCCCCCGCACCCCCGTACAGCACCCCCCCCCCCCCCCCCCCCCCGCACCCCCGTACTGCCCCCCGCACCCCCGGAGAGACCCCCTGCACCCCCGTACAGCCCCCCGCACCCCCGTACTGCCCCCCGCCACCCCCGTACAGGCCCCCGCCACCCCCGTACAGCCCCCCCGCACCCACGTACAGCCCCCCCCCCCCCCCCCCGCACCCCCGTACTCAGCCGCTCTGCCCGCCACCCCCGTACAGGCCCCCGCCACCCCCGTACAGGCCCCCGCACCCCCGTACGCCCCCCCCCCCCCCGCACCCCCGTTACTGCCCCCCCCCCCCCCCCCCGCACCCCCGGAGAGACCCCCGCACCCCGTACAACCCCCCGCACCCCCGTACTACCCCCCGCCACCCCCGTACAGGCCCCCGCCACCCCCGTACAGCCCCCCGCACCCCCATACAGCCCCCCGCCACCCCCGTACAACCCCCCGCACCCCCGTACAAGCCCCCTGATTGTGTCGTTTTCAGCAGCGCGGCGCGCGCTGAAATGGCGCGTTGGGGGGGTCAAAACCACCCGAACGACCTCCGAATGCCACGAAACCGTACGACAACATCCGGGGCGTGAATTGTGAAATGTTCGGCCAGACGGCACCTCATTCGGAGGTGCCTTGTGACCGCGGCGGCCGGAAACACGTTTCCGGCGCCGTTAAACACCAAAACGGCGTGCGGCGGTCCGATTCGGAGAAAACGTGCTCCGAACGACCTGAAACCGCACGGGAACGATAGAAATATTATTCCTGAGATGCAGGAGGAGGCCGCACGTCCATCGGACGTGCGGTGCGCGCGGTACGTCCGATTGTGTCGTTTTCAGCAGCGCGGAGCCGCGCGCTGAAATGGCGCGTTGGGGGGTCAAAACCACCCGAACGACCTCCGAATGCCACGAAACCCGTACGAAAACATCCGGGGCGTGAATTGTGA